>OX451741.1:856462465-858862465 GCA_948472305.1 Vicia faba
AACTTTGTTCAAGCAAATTGTGGGATCTCTAAGGTATGTGTGCAATAGTCGACCTGATATAGGTTTTGCAGTCAGATTAGTAAGCATATATATGGGTGAACCAAGAGTGTCACATATGAAGGCTGCAAGAAGAATCCTGAGATATTTGAAGGGTTCAATAAATTATGGAATACTCTTTCGACGAGATTCTGAAGGCAAAGAAGCAAGAGTTAATTGTTTTTCAGATGCTTATTGGTGTGGAGATAAGGAAGATCGAAGAAGCACAATTGTATATTTCTTTCAAGTATTTGGTGCCTCAATCTCATGGTGTTCGAAGAAGCAACCTGTGGTGGCATTGTGATCGTTTGAAGTTGAATATATAGCAGGATCCTATGCTGAATGTCAAGCAATTTGGATCAGATCTGTACTTAAAGAAATGACTGTCGAAGTGAAGAAACATCTAGTATTGCAAATCAACAACAAGTCAACCATAAATCTTGTAAAGAATCTAGTTCTGTATGGATGAAGTAAACTTATTAGAGCAAGGTTTCACTTCTTGAGGGAAAAAGTAAATCAAGGTGAACTTGAAATTAGACATTGCTCAAGTGAAGCACAGTTGGCCGACATTTTTACCAAAGGATTGAAGATCGAAAGATTCCCGAATTTGAGAAAGAAATTAGAAATAGTTCAGATTGATTATTTTAAAGGATGTTCAACAACTTGGATTATGGGGGTGTGTTGAAATATTAGATTTGATTTGATTATATTTAATATTTAAATATAATCCAAGTTGTGTTAGTCCAAGCCCAATTAGGGTTGTATATAAATAATTATATTTGTATCATTATTTATGACACACTAAATAAATCATTAGGGTACTAAATTGTTATTTAATAACCCATGTAATATTATCATCAAAATTCAAGGCCAGGTGCAGAATCAAATCTTGTTCTTACAATCTCCCCTTTTTGATGATGACAAAACCATGCATTTTGATAAGCAATTTATATTTGTTTAATCACATTAAGCAATTTCAGGAGTTAACTAAACATCTCCCCCTGAGTTATATATTCCCAAAACTTGTTTAATCTTGTTCAGAGTCTCCCCCTTAGTTCAAGACTTAAAGAAGTTTTGAGAAAATAGCACGGATCAATCAGAGCAAAGGAATACTTCCCTGATTGAAGAACTATCTCACATTTGATTAGCAATGCAAAAATATTCATCTCATATTTTGGCTTGCTATCATAGTTTGATGAGGTGTCTGGTATGGTTTACCAATAGAGTCTGAACAATGTTGCAGAAATCTGCATCTCAGATATTGGTTTTACTTTCAGAACACTATGGTGCATAAAGTCTTGTTGGACTTTGTCATATCATCATGAGAGTCTGGTTGATGGTATTAGAGCCTTGTATCAGAGTATGGTTGAAAATTCTTTCACAAAGAATAAATAACCCATGACTTCTGAATCTCTAGATTCTGAATCTTCTCCAGGCCTTCTGGAGTTTGTTGCATGTTTAAGGAAATTTCATGAACTTTATCAAATTTCTTGAGTCAAACAACGTCAGTGGAAAAAACGCTATATTATGTTTGGGAACATATTCTGAGAATAGATGTATCAAAATCATATCACTTTCTCCCCCTTTGTTAGAAATAAAAAAGATTTAAGTAGACAAAAGAAACTTTTCATTAACCAAAACCAATGTACAAAAGTTTTAGAAACACAAATTTTTTTTCTAGAGTTCTAAAGAACAAAGGTAAAAATAAAGTTCTAAGGGTTTGGAGGAGGAGGAGGAAGAATCTTAGCCATAAAAGCATTCATCATGTTTGCAAGCAAAGTTATAGCATTATCATATCAATCTACTCTTTTATCTTTCTTGTCCAAGCGAGTTTGGATTAAATCCTTGATCTTCTTCAGCTCATTCAGAGTTTCCTTTATTCCAGAAGGATTCTTTGCATCAACAACAATCATCTCAGGAACAACCAAATCAGAAGCTAGTAGCATCTAAAGGTTGAGAATCCATAGCAGAAGCACCAACTTCTTCCGGAATCTCTACTTTTGGAGAAGACAAGCAGAGGAGAACATGAGGAGGTGCTTGGGAAGCAAGCCACATCTTGTGCTTCTTCATAGCTTCCAAATGACATAAGGCTTGGATGATGTTGGAGTTATCATTCATCCAGTTTATAAAGTATTTCCATATGAAATTGACCAAGTCAGGATCCATACTGGCAGATGAATTCTTAGTAGCCACTATTATAAATAACCCTTCTAACACTGGACTCGAAATGCGTTTTACCTCAGCAATAGATGCGAGGTGAATAAGTTCGTAATAAAAAGTAAAGAATTATCACCTCAATGTGTAAAACATCAAGGTCCTTGCATCCAAATGACCTCAAGTGCTCCCCAATGTCCTAATATGTTCTCAAGTTCATCCATGTCAAATTTCAAGCCTTGCATAGGAAGTTTGGTCAGCCAATTGCTCAAGAGGGCCAAAAATCGACCGTGCTAGGGCAAAAGTCAACTGTAACCTATAAACAGTCAAACTTCAAGATTTTTTGTCAACATTCTCATTTTGAAGGATATTTCATTATTTGATAAAGGGTTTATCATGATTCATCAAGGATTGCTCAAGATTCATCAAGATTCAAAAGTTGCTAAATTAGGGTTTTGTAGGAAAAGTCAACTCAACTTCGACCAAGCATAACTTTCTCATACTTTATGATAAATGAGCCATCCAAAGCTCATCTTGAATAGGATGAAATTTCCAACAATCCATATTCATACCCCAAGATCAAGAAATGCACTTACAAGAAGTTACAAATTTGGACATTATAGGTCATTTTTGAAAGTCAACAAAAACACCTTTTTTGCCAAAGCATATAACTTGAGCATGGAATATCAAAATGAGATGATACCAAAAAGGTTGGTTAGAGGACATCTCAAGATTTCTAAAAAGTCCAAGAACACTTCCAAAAGTTCAAAATTTAAGAAGTTATGCATTGTTGAAGTTGTGCATTTTTGCAAAATTGTCAAAAGTCAACTATCCCCAAAACTTCAAATTTTGTCAAATGGGCCCATTCTTTTTCACTTGATTTGGTCTTGTCACACTACACACGTGTCCTAGCTTCAGCCTTGTGTCTATTTATTAATTTTTTTTATTTTATTTGGGTTTTAATGAATTAATTCATTTAAAATCAATTTAACAAATAATGATCTACACCATATCCGACAAACCAGTCATAAACTTATGCCAACAAGAATCATGCTACAAACAACTTCTCTATTAGCTTGCTCTTAGCCATGTTAATGCACTCTAACAAATAAAAACACTTTTCAAATTGATTTTACACAGAACAACATTGAGCATTTTAGTTTATCATGATTTTAGTAAAACTCATATTAAAGAAAGAACCTACCTTGAGAAAGGGCCGACCGGGGTGGAGGAAAACCGAGAAAGAAGGTGGAGGACGGAGGGAAAGGGCTGGTCGGACAAAGGACGGCGGAAGGAGCTTGGACAACTACGATTTGTGAGAGGGAAAGGGTTTTCGTTCGTGAGTCTGAGAGGAAAACGAGTCTGTGAAAAGAGAAACGAGTCTGATTCTATTTTTTAATTTTAATTTATATTCCTTTAGACAGTGCTTTTTAGAAAGCATTGACTAATGTGGTCCTTTAGCAGCGCTTTTGAAAAGCGCTGGCTAATGTGGCCCTTTAGCAGCGCTTTTGAGATTTTTTTATATATTTTATATGACTTTAGACAGCACTTTTTAAAAGCGTTGTCTAAAGTAGTACTTTACCAGCGCTTTTGATAAAGCGCTTTCTAATCAACACTTTTAGTAGCACTTTTTAAAAGTGTTGTCTAAGGTCACATTTTTAACAGCGCTTTTATTTATTATTGTATATAGTTTCCGTGTTTTTTTTATTAAATTCACTTATAGCAGCGTTTTTGTATAAAAGCGTTGTCTAATATGCGCTGTTAAAAACCCTTTTTGGCGTAGTGGGAAATCGTCTGTCTCTCCATCTTGTGGCCGCTTGGTAGTCGATAATCCTTCATACATGTTTTTGATATCTCGAATATACAATTTTAACCACATTCTTCTATAGGGTTTTCCACAAAATCTCTCTAGACACTATTTCATATGTCTTCTCAAAGTCAATAAAAATTAAGTGCAGTTGCATATTCAAGTATAGAATATTTTATGATTATATATATATATATATTGATTTGTTTAAAAAAAAAACTTATGGAATTAAAATTTGTCAAATTATGTGAGTTTGAACTTCAATTGCAAAAAATTTAATCTGTTTTGAGGTTAGGTTTGTTTGTGCAAGAAAAGGAAAGCAAATAAAATCAATCTTTAACCACTTTTATCGTTATAAATTATAATTTGTTTTGCACACCAATGTTTGCCAATTTGTTTCTATAAGAAAAACTCAAAAATACTGTATTTTTATTGTTGTTATTTTGTTCCAATCAATCCAAAACTTCATTAGGTATTGTTTATCAAAATAGTAATATATCATTATGGAAAAAAATACTCTACTTATATAGTTGGATTGTCCATGAAGAACTAATTCGCCTTTTTGCCTGTTTAACATATAGGAGTGCCTAAAGAAGAAGATATCATTCTTGTATCTAAGTGTGCAAGATTTTATTAGAAGAGACTAATTGACTATTTTTATATATTTTAAAGATAATTTTGGAGAGAATGATAATTTAGTGATTAAGTTGATGATATATTCTGAAGTTGTTTTCTGCTATAATAATTCAAAGGAAAAAGCCATTGTAGTTGTATATAAATGTATCATTCAATGATAATATAAATTCAAAAGTACAAGCTATAACTCCAAACTGGTAAAATAAAATGGCAAAAAGTACAAAGGTTTCATACCATACAATACAACAAAGATACTCCCATCACCATAACCAAACAGAATTTAATCACACACAATAAAGAAATGATGCAATGTCTATAGCATGCAAAGATAACAAGAAGTGTTTAAGGGCTCTAGGTTGAAGAAGGTGGTGGGGAGAAAAATGGGATGGAGGGGAAAGTGGTTGGGATTGAGGTGGGAATGTTGGGAAGTGAAGTGAGTGCTGGCAATGGTGGAATGTTGAGAGATGGAATAGTTGTAGGAAAGCTAGGAAGTGGTGGCATAGTGAGTTTAGGAAGAGATGGAATGTTAGTAGGCAATGGTGGAAGACTTGCTTGAGGCAATGTTGGAATTGAAGGCAAAGGTGGCAAAGTTGTTGTTGGTTTTGGTAAAGTGGGAATGGTAGGCAAATTAGGTTGTTGTGAGGTTGTTTGCAAAAGATGGCGAGCATCAATACTCATGCCTGACATGGTCACAACAAGAAGTAAAACTGTGATGAAGGGTTTTATTGGTGCCATTGATAATTTGAATATTTTTGTATTGGGAGAATTTGCTTTGCGATTTTATGCTAAGCAAAGAGATAGTGGATGGTGTTAAATAGAGTAAGAGTGATTTAAACAAGTGTAATTTGGAGAACTATAAAAGTTTGTTCAACTACCTGTGTTTCACTTTTGACAAAAGCATTTATATGTTCTAAAAGAGCAAAAGACAATAAAACGACAAGTGTTCATTTTATTTTTACAAATTAGGTTGGTGACTCATAGATAATGTAGTTGCAAATAGGTGGTTATATCTAAAAGTTGGTAATGTACACGGCTATTTTAAACCAACAACCAACAATATTATGAATTCAATATTGGATAAAACAAATTGAAATGTTATGGTCCAAACATAATAATTGATGTGTTGTTGTAGAGCTATAAGTTAGGGCGTCGTCTACCGTACATTAATTTTATAGATCAAATTAACTAAAATAAGGCTTAACTAATTTCAACAAATTGAAATTAACTCTAACTAATTAGTTTCCCGAATTGAAAACTTTGGAACTAATTTTTGAAAATCGATTATTAAGAATAAAAAGTTTGTTACAAGATGAAAAAGCTAAAAAAAAACACTATCACACCAATACTGCTATGCTTCATACTTTTAACAAAAACCATTTGTATATAAATTTCCCAAAAAGTGATGTTTTATAAGTTGCCTTGGCTTATCATGTTCCTATTTACGTTGTAGTTCATCATTCCTACTAAGATGTCCAATTAATCGCACTACAATTGATCTATTATTTTTTAATAATCCATTTATGGGAATCTGGTGGTTAAGAAAACATTCTCAGCTTGTGATAAAGCACACACATAAACCTAAAATTTTGGTGGTGTTCATGGAGAAGAAAATATGAGAAAAAATGTGAATTAGAATGAGAGAATAATTGATGGTGAGAAATAATTTTTTTTTTAATTGAGATTTTAAACAAACAAGTTACAATGATTGAGAATAATTGAGAACCAAAACAATAAAATAAACAATATGAAAAGACAAGAAATCGGGCTGGTAACCGATTACTATATTTGGTTAACCGGTTACTATTGCCGAAAACAAAATAATAATAAAGAGATGTAATCGGTTAATACATTTGTGTAACCGGTTACACAACACATAACAACATAATTTTGCTTTTCATAAGTGCTTATTTGGCTTATGTAACCTGTAAACATGAATGTGTATCCTGTTACATCACTTAAATTAGTGTTTTTATAACTAGTAGAGTAGTCATTCTCTTTCAAACTCTCTTGAGATGAGCTTGATCTTCTATTTTAGAAATCTTGACTATTGCTGAAATTCAAGCGAGTTACAAATCCTTCGCCTAATATCTTAGAATGTCTCAATGCAATTTAATATATATATATATTAATTTTAAATATACCATCATTGCATGCATTACTATGATTAAATTTAAATTGTTGGCTTAAGTTGTATCCTCGTTGAGGAGATTTACGAACGAGATGACGGATTTGTTGCAACTGATTTTTTAATCAGAGTCGCCATCCTTAATTTTTATCCTAATGAAAGGGAGTATAAAAGAATAATCCTAAAGTTTAGAGATTCTAGGTTTAGACTTGGTTCTAGACGAAGGGAAGGTGTTAGGCATCTCTCATCTATCTTGTTCGCAAGGATACTAGGTTTAAAAATGCAATATTTAGGAAATAGGCTATTGACGTTAATTAGAGGGAAATAGTTTAAATTTTAGTTATGGGGAACTCGCCACGATTTTAATCGTATGTCTACGTATCCTCTTATGAGGAATTAGAGTCTCATTTCGTAGTTCACGGTTGGTTGGTGTTTTTTATGGATTGTGGAATATATTTGAATTTCCCGTATACCTAGTCTAAGAGTGTGAATAGCGGAGTGTGTTAGACCAAGTGCGCAGTTGATTCAAATATATTCATATTCTTTTTTCGAAAAAATGTTGAATTAATTTATTACGAAATATTATTTGATATTTGTTTGAGTATTTTTTTTAGACGTAGAGCGAAGGAGTCTGATATAGCCTCCTCATCACGCGGTCAGATATTTGTCATGTGTCGCTTGCGGATGTAGTAATTTGGTGAGTTACATGGATTTTAATTATTTAATTTTGAATAATAAGTCGGTAGACGATGTGTCGATCAATTTAATTACTCAAAGATGAACATCCTATTATTTATAGAATATTTTAATTAATTTTGATTATGGAAATTGTTTGATTTTATTATGTATAAGTTAATAATTTGTCTAAAAATACTAAAGATATATTTTTTGGTGTTTTTTTATATTTTTAAATTTCTTATTGTTTTCTGTAATTTTCGCTAATCTAAAACGTTAAGGAAAAATATAAAAAAACTAAATAAACTTAGCCTAGTTATAATTAGTTTAATTAGCATAATCTTGTAAATTTAATTTGAACATTAATCTAACCAACAATTAATTAAAATGAGACTGATTAAAATTCTTTTCTGTATGGATATGCGGGACTTGATGCTCGTTGTCGATTTACGATACTTAAACTCTCAAATTTCTGGGTTTTTCTTTTGGATTTAAAAGTTTCTCATTCTTCATGCGTAATCAAATCTTTATATTTATTTAGAAGCTCTACATCAACAAAAATTTTATCTGCATCCCTAAGAAAGTTGTTTGATAAAAAATCTCTAAACCCTCTATGTAATTTTCCGGCCAATTTGAGTATATAATCTCTCCTGGTATCCTCAATGTTGAACGACCTCTACAAAAATCATACACAAAGTGCGTTAGTATAAGTAATTTAAAGATATAATCGTCATTAAAAACAAATAACATCACATATGGTACCTGTATCTCACTCAATATTTTATCTTTAGCATCGTCCAACACTATTGCTCTCCAATCTTCACAAGTTATTGGAATTTCTCTCCTTACCACCCAACCAAGATAACTCGTCAACGTTGAACCGTTAGGCTCAATTAGTTGGCCTTCTTGACTCCAATGCACATCATACTTCATGCCTCGATCTCTATCTTGAATGATTCTCTTCATTATTGTTATTCCTTGTCTAATTTCCATTTCCGTTTTATTAACGGAATTATCTCCATCATGCCCAGAATTATCATGTGGGTGATCCTCGTTAGTAGCCATCTAACCTGTAATAAACATAAACAAAAATCCAATATAAAATTCTATAATCATTTGAATATATATAAAATGACAAACACAAACATTAACATAAATATAAACTTAAACGTAAACACATACATAAACATAAACATTTTAATATATTACCTCTTTCACTAACAAAAACAAACAAACAAAAACAGTCCATTTAAGAGGCTAATGAATTTAGGTGTCAATGCACATGAACAAAATAGGGAAAATAGTATATACACTATAAGAAGATTAATGCAAACTTTTAGAAATATTTTGTATGATTTAAAAGGATTATTTCTAGAAATTTAGTACCTATATGTCTCATAACCAAACTCTATTAATTAACTATATATATATATATATATATATATATATATATATATATATATATATATATATATATATATATATATATATATATATATATATATATATATATATATATATATATATATATATATATATATATATATATATATATATATTATTCTACTATATATGAAGTGAAGTAACTATTCTTTATTTTGTAGTTATGCTATTAAAATCATGAAAATTTGGATATTTACTATGATTGAATGTCTAATGAGATGAAATAATTTAGAGGACTAACACCCTATATGATTAAACAACTTATTTCCGCGTTTATCATATAATTTCTTATATTATAAGTCATTTATATGAAACAAAGAAGAAGAGGTAATAAGTTACTACCTTTGAATTGTGGATGTCAACAAAGCTTCTTAGCAATAGTACTTTGCCCAGAACCACACAAACAAGTCAAATAATGATCTACACCATAAAAGAAATAGAATCCGATAAACCAATCATAAACTTATGCCAACAAGAATCATGCTACAAACAACTTCTCTATTAGCTTGCTCTTAGACATATTAATGCACTCTAACAAATAAAAACACTTCCAAAATTGATTTTACACAGAACAACATTGAGCATTTTAGTTTATCACGATTTTAATAAAACTCGGATTCAAGAAAGAACCTACCTTGAGAAAGGGTCGGTCGAGGTGGAGGACAACCGAGAGAGACGGTGGAGGACGGAGGGAAAGGGTTGGTCGAACGAAGGACGGAGGAAGGAGCTTGACGATGGCGGAAGGAGCTTGGACAACGATGATTTTTGAGAGGGAAAGAGTTTTCGTCGTGAGTCTGAGAGGGAAACGAGTCTGTGAAAAGAGAAACGAGTCTGATTCTATTTTTTAATTTTAATTTATATGTCTTTAGACAGTGTTTTTAGAAATCGCTGACTAATGTGGTCCTTTAGCAGCGCTGGTTAATGTGACCCTTTAGCAGCGCTTTTGAGATTTTTTTTTTAATTTTATATGACTTTAGACAACGCTTTTTAAAAACGCTGTCTAAAGTGGTCCTTTACCAGCGCTTTTGATTAAGCGCTTTCTAAAGCAACACTTTTAGCAGCGCTTTTTAAAAGCTCTGTCTAAGATCATATTTTTTGCAGCGCTTTTATTTATTATTGTATACAGTTTTCGTGTTTTTTTTATTAAATTCACTTATAGCAACGCTTTTGTATAAAACCGCTGTCTAATGTGCGCTGTTAAAAGCCCTTTTTGGCATAGTGGGAAATCGTTTGTCTCTCCACCTTGTGGCCGTTTGGTAGTCGATAATCCTTCATAAATGTTTTTGATATCTCGAATATATACAATTCTAACCACTTTCTTCTATAGGGTTTTCCACAAAATCTCTCTAGACACTATATCATATGTCTTCTCAAAGTCAATAAATATTAAGTGCACTTGCATATTCAACTATAGAATATTTTATGATTATATATATATATATATATATATATATATATATATATATATATATATATATATATATATATATATATATATATATATATATATATATATATATATATATATATATATATATATATATATATATATATATATATATATATATATATATATATTGATTTGTTTAAAAAAAACTTATGAAATTAAAATTTGTCAAATTATGTGAGTTTGAACTTCAATTGCAAAAATTTAATCTGTGTTGAGGTTAGGTTTGTTTGTGCAAGAAGAGGAAAGCAAATCAAATTCAATCTTTAACCACTTTTATCGTTATAAATTATAATTTGTTTTGCACACCAATATTTGCCAATTTGTTTCTATAAGAAAAACTCAAAAATACTGTATTTTTATTGTTGTTATTTTGTTCCAATCAATCCAAAACTTAATTATGTATTGTTTATCAAAATATTAATATATCATTATGGAAAAAGGATACTTTATGCAGTGATAAGGATAAACCTTTGTATCCGGGATGCATAAATTTTACACGTTTATCCGCTGTGTTATAAAATTGTTTAATTTGAAGGTAAATAATGGGTGGACTGACAAAAGTTTTACCAAATTGTTTGAATTGTTGACACAAATGCTAACAGAAGGTAACGTAATGCCAAATTGTTATTACAAGGCAAAGAAAATATTATATTCGATGGGTTTGGAGTATGAAAAGATACATGCATGCCCTAATGACTGCATATTATAGAGAAAAGAGTATGTAAACTATAAACATTGTTCGAAGTGCAAGGCATCACGCTACAAAAAGAAAGATGACGAATCTAGTGATGATGATGTGGTCAAAAAGGGTCCTCCGTGAAAGTGGTATGGTACCTATCAATAATTTCAAGGTTCAAGAGATTATTCGCTAATGCAGATGACACAAAGAATCTTAAATGACATGCAGAAGAAAGAAAACATGATGGACAAATTCGCCATGTAGCTAATTCTTCGCAATGGAAGAAAATAGATTCTTTGTTTCCAAATTTTGGCAAAGAGTCGAGAAACCTTAGACTTGGACTTTCTATTGATGGAATGAATCTACTTGGTAATCTAAGTACTAACCATACTTCTTGGTATGTTCTCCTGGTGATTTACAACCTATCTCTTAGGCTTGGCATGAAGCGTAAATATATTATGTTGTCGATGATGATTTCGGGCCCAAAATAACTAGGAAATGACATAGACGTTTATCTAAGTCCACTGATTAATGATTTAAGAGTGTTATGGGTGGAAGGGGTGAATGTTTTTTATGCGTATTTTGGCGAATATTTCAATTTGCGTGCCATGTTATTTTGCACCATCAACGATTTTTTGGCATAAGGAAATTTGGCTGGGTATAAAGTTAAAGGGCATAAAGCGTGTCCTATATATGAAAAAGACACATGTTACCATCATCTTGAAAAATGAAAGAAGACTTTTTATCTCGGGCATTAAAAATTTATAAATCGTACTTGTCCATATCATAGATTGGAGAAAGCTTTCAATGGAGAACAAGAGCATGATGTTGCTCCAAAGCCCTTAATTGGAGAGGAAATTTATCAACGATAACACGAAATTAATGTTGTCTTTGGAAAGTACCAAAAGCGATCTATTGTGAAAAATTTATGGAAAAAGAGGTCGTTTTCTTCGATCTTCCATATTGGTCTAGTCTTGATGTAAGACATTATATTTATGTGATGCACATGGAGAAAAATATATGTGATAGTGTAATCGGAACACTTCTCAACATTCAAGGCAAGATAAAAGATGATATTAATGCTCGTTTAGATTTGAGTTTGATGGGTATACGAGAAGAGTTAACTCCATAATATATAGGTAACAAGACATATTTGCCTCATGTCTGCTACACTTTGTCTAAAAAAGAAAAAAAATAAGTTTTTGTGAATGTTTACAAAGTATCAAAGTGCCACATGGTTACTCATCAAATGTCAAGAAACTTGTATCACTTAAAGATTTCAAATTAGTTGACTTAAAATCTCATGATTGTCATGTCTTAATGCAACAACTACTACCAGTGGCTATTTGTGGGATATTGCCAAACAATGTTAGGAAGACTATAACTAGGTTGCGCTTATTTTTCAATATAATTTGTTGTAAAGTCATTGATCCATTAAAGTTATACAATTTAGAAAATGAGGCTGCATTTATCTTGTGCCAATTAGAGATGTATTTTCCTCATTTATTTTTTGATATTATGGTTCACTTGATTGTTCATCTAGTAAGGGAGATTAGATTATGTGGTCTAATTTTTTTTACGATGGATGTATCCAACAGAGTGATACATGAGGATCCTAAAAGGGTATACAAAAAATCCACACCGCTCGGAAGAGATTTGGGGTGATTTAAGAGATTTGAGAAGCTGATTATGTTGTGTTTAAAGCTCTTGTATTTAAATGCAAATGGATTGATATCAAAAGTGGTGTAAGAATCGATGAATTTGGAATTATACTAGTTGATCTTAGCAAGTTAGCTTATGCGAACGAACCTTTCATCATGGTATCTCAAGCAAAACAAATGTTTTATGTCACGGATCCTTCTAATAAAAGATGGTCAGTGGTTATACAAGGAAAGATGCATGGTAGTGATGAAAATCAAGATGCAAATCTTGATATTTCCGAAACTCCTTCTTTCTCAACAAATGTGCCTACCTTCATTGATGAAAATGAAGAGGATGGTGTGTGTGATCGGTGGATCTGGAACTGACTGTTTAACGCTGGTTCGCGAAATGTCGCGAAAGCAAGAGTCGCCACCGTCTAAAGAGATTGCTCTCGGTTCGGGAGGTAGGTTATAGAAAGGGAAGGTGTTAGCACCCTTTCTATCCATGGTTATCCATGGGCTCTTAGATACTTTCTCATTTGTGTTTTCAAAAATGGTTTGTTTGCTTTTCAATGTGGGTTAAAAAAGTTTCTTTGAAAATTCCAGTTCGACTCTTGTATCGGTCCTCAAGAGTGTTTGAAAAATTGCTTTCGAAAGCTTTTGAAAATGTGTCGGTGTGAAAATTATTTTTAAATTTTGTTTTGAAATTAGAGCAAGTATCTACGAGAACCTACCTACCCTAAGGAATTCGTCTATGTAAATGTCCTTTAAAGTAGTGCCATCCCACCATTGAGAGATAGGTAGCACCACCTTTGGAGGTGTTCGGGTCAATTCGAAGGTTCGGGACATCGTGATCACCGGAGCAATAGGAAGACACCTTAGAAGCTACCCTCATGCCAGGTTCCCGGATCATGAGGACTTACTAAAACATCCTCTACTCGACGACCACCTTTCGAGGCAAGGCAACAGTGAGGCGTACCCTAGGGGTGGTGTGTGATTTGTGTGTCAGATTCATTTATTTTTGTCTTGTCAGGTTATGGGTGATCTATGCGTTTGTTTTTATTTTTTTGTCATTCATTCTTGCATGCCATTATTAACAGTTAAAAAAGTGCGGAAAGATAAAATTCCTAAACTATTACAAAGGCGCGGGTCCACATCGCCAAATTTAATCCAGGACCCGATTTGACAGAAAATAAAGAAGTAAAGTGCGAGAAATAAAATGTCCGAGTTTACAAGGCTTTGGGAGAATTACATTAATATTAAACGAAATAAAATAAATATGCGAATAAGGATTAAAAACGAGGGCGTTGGAACCTTTTTGCAAAATTAAATTAAATGATGGAATTAATTAATTAAGAGAGAAAAGAAATTGTTTTTTTTTTAATATTTTTTAGTATTTTATGTTTTTAATGGAAAAAGAATTAATTGAAATTAAATGCTAACCCTAATTCTATTTGTTTTTTTAGTTTATTAAGAAAACATGTTAAAATTAAACCTAAATTAACCTAATTAATTACATGGTAATTTAATTACAAAAATAATATTTAATAATTAATTATTGTGAAAGAAAAGAAAAAAGGATAAAAATTGATTAAAACCTAATTCTACCAATTTTAAG
Organism: Vicia faba; assembly: GCA_948472305.1. Lineage (NCBI taxonomy): Eukaryota > Viridiplantae > Streptophyta > Magnoliopsida > Fabales > Fabaceae > Vicia > Vicia faba. The sequence continues at coordinate 856,476,729 of OX451741.1, forward strand.
TTTATTAAGAAAAATGTTTGAATTAAACCTAATTTTACAAAGCTAAAATTAATTAGTGATATTTATTTACAAAAAATATTAATTAAATAAATATATTTTGATTTTTATGACTTTTCTGTTTTTTACTATTTTTTTATATTTTATGAAAATAAATTAAATTAAAGGAATTAATTAAAAAAAGAAATAATTGAAATAAATAAAATAAGGAAAAGAAAGAAAATACAATACCTTGGGGGGTTTCTGTCCCCTTTTTGGAGGTGAATTGGAGTGGTTTGGCCATTTGTGTTCTGGCCTCATCATACATAAGTTGTTCTACTTTGGCCATTTGGCTTTTGGCTTTTGGCCATTTGCATTTTGGCTTTTGGCCATTTGTGTTCTGGCTTCAACATTCCTTAATGTCTGGCTTAATGTCTGCCTCGCCATGTATTGGTGTCATGCATAAAATGTTCTGTTTTGGCCATTTGGCTTTTGGCCTTTTGGCCTCAACGTTCCTTAATGAACCTGGGATCCTGTCTAAATCTGCAGTGTTGAACCTCATGAACAAATTAAATAAAATCATAAAAATTCAAATAAAACCAACATATGAAGAAATTTAATGTTTAGGCACAATATGGCATGTATGAATGATTATACCCTTTTGATCATGGAGATCAAATCAATCTTACCCTTACTGGAAAATCAGTGGCCTAAATGCTTTTATGCCTTACTGGAAAATTAGGATCATGGAGATCAAGCCAGCCTTATCCTTACTGAAGAAATAGTGAGGTGTTGGTTTGTAACTGTGATGGATTGTTTGTAGTGAGAGAGAGATTTGTAATAAGGATTTCAAGGTTTTAGGGTTCTTGAAAGAGTTTGATATTCCAACAGTGTTGTGGCAAGGTTTTTTTTTCTCTTTTCCTCCTCTTCTGGTTTGTGTGAAAAGAAGGTGATTATATAATGAAAATTAGGGTAAAGCAAATTAGCTTTGAATGTGCAATTGGGCCTCCAATATTCACTTGAATTCGTCACTTTCCAGGCTAAATCGCAGGGACTTAAGTGCATTTTTTGAAGTTGAAATGTGAAAACAAAATGTAGCCGACATCGAGAACTAACTCCTGTCTGAAAATCGACTCAATCGGATAAACGGTGAATTAGTTATGAATTTTTGAAGTTTCAGCTCAGACAAACCTATTTTGGGCTCTAGTGTCGACTCTGACACGTTCTTCAATAAAAAACTGGTATTGATCGGTGCATAATTTGGTCTCGACTTTTGAAGCAAAGTTGTAGATCTATGAGTCAGGGACCTTGTGTAAAAATATGAGCCCAATCCGATAAAAATTGACCGAGTTATGAATTTTCGAAGTTTCGGCCCAGATGAAATAATATTCAGCATTCAGGATTTTCAGTGTGTCATGCACTCTGAGTAAAAAACGAAGGCCTTTTGAATACCGTTTGAACTCAATACCTTCTGTAAAAATGTAGTCAACTCAATTTGTGAAATTTTGGCACCGGAACCAGCTCGATACAATGAAAATCGACCAAGTTATGATTTTTTGAACATGACGCAAATAAACTTCTGTCACAAATTTTCTGCACGAAAATACCTGATAAATCCACATTTTTGAAGACCTTCTGATCGAAATTGGCTTCCAGCCGTGAGAGATGAAAACGTAGATAATGTCAAGACGGAATTTTGGCCACCGGAACGGGTTCAAAATGAGTCACGATCTTCAAGTTATGAATTTTTTAGCGCGTAGAAACTGCACTTTCAGCACACTTTTTCACCATATTTCTTCGAGAAAACTCACACATTCGGATACCTTCTTTAAAGAATTGACTCTTGAGCCAAACCTGAATTTGAGAATACGTTATCAGAGATATCTTGGCGAAAGAACACCTGAATATGATGCGCCGGGTTGGACTTGTGAATTTTTCTTAAAATGTTTTGAGAAATATGGGAGGGCAAATTTTGGGGTACAACAGTTGCCCCTGTTCAATCTTCTTAGACCTGAGGATGCAGATTGACTGACGTGCCTTTCGTAATCCGAGGGTGGAAGATGATTGAACACTAGAGTGCCCAGAAATTTGCGCTCACATAGTAGCAGTGTGATGGTGGAATGGGCTTATAGATGCCATTTGGAGATTGATGAATAGGATGATGGGCTTATAGATGCCATGATAGGAGATGATGGAAGGTGGATGGGCTTATAGATGCCATCTGGGTGTTGATCGCGTAAGAGATTCCTTAGCAAGAACCTGCGTACCTGCAAAAGAAAAAATGATTACCTGGCCTGTTACAGGAGCTGGTCTTCAAACTCTTTGTATAGATGTGTCCTGACTGGTTACAGGAGCTGGATCTTTAAACTCTTCAGACGTGCCCTGGCGAGATACAGGAATCGAGTCTGGTAATGTTAGTCTTCAACGGATACACCCTGGCAAGATTCAGGTATCGGATCCTCGAACTCTTCAGACACACCCTGGCAAGATACAGGAATCGGATCTGGTAATGTTAGTCTTCAACGGATACACCCTGGAAAGATTCAGGTATCGGATCCTGGAACTCTTCAGACACACCCTGGCAAGATACAGGAATCGGATCTGGTAATGTTAGTCTTCAACGGATACACCCTGGCAAGATTCAGGTATCGGATCCTCGAACTCTTCAGACACACCCTGGAAAGATACAGGAATAGGATATGGTAATGTTAGCCTTCAACAAATACACCCTGGCAAGATTCAGGTATCGGATCCTCGAACTCTTCAGACACACCCTGGCAAGATACAGGAATCGTATCTTGTAATGTTAGTCTTCAACGGATACACCCTGGCAAGATTCAGGTATCGGACCCTCGAACTCTTCAGACACACCCTGGCAAGATACAGGAATCGGATCTGGTAATGTTAGTCTTCAACGGATACACCCTGGCAAGATTCAGGTATCGGATCCTCAAACTCTTCAGACACACCCTGGCAAGATACATGAATCGGATCTGGAATTCAGAAAGGTTGGTGAGTTGTCTCTACTGACAGGTTATTTCCATGGATGAGTGGTCTATAACGACGAGTGTCTATAACGACGAGTGTCTATAACGACGAGTGTCTATAACGACGAGTGTCTATAACGACGAGTGTCTATAACGACGAGTGTCTATAACGACGAGTGTCTATAACGACGAGTGTCTATAACGACGAGTGTCTATAACGACGAGTGTCTATAACGACGAGTGTCTATAACGACGAGTGTCTATAACGACGAGTGTATATAACGACGAGTGTCTATAACGACGAGTGTCTATAACGACGAGTGTCTATAACGACGAGTGTCTATGACGACGAGTGTCTATGACGACGAGTGTCTATAACGACGAGTGACTATGACGACGAGTGTCTATAACGACGAGTGTCTATAACGACGAGTGTCTATAACGACGAGTTGGATCAGAGAAATCTTTAGGCATTGATTTAACTAGATTTGTATTCTTTGACTGGGTTGGTCTCTTTTGACTGTATTCGTCTACATAGCTGATCTTTTAACTGTATCCTTCCTGAAAGGTAAAGGTCAGTTATATGCAATGCATGATATGGATCAAGCAATAATATTTTTCAACACATGAGATTGTATGATATGATGCGTATATGCATGTATCATGATGTATAACAATGTGATGTTTATGAATGTATCTGCGTCTAGGAAAATAGATCCTTGACGGATGCCGGGAAGTCAAATCCTGGGCTGATGATGAAGAGTGAGATTCTTTGTTTCCGTTGGGGATGATGATTGCAAGAATACCGGACGGAGAAGATAACTTCGTTGGGGAATAAACTTGGCGAATGGATTACTCTGCGGGGAAAGAGAGGTACTTTGCTGAGGTTTGATGAGAATAACTTGCTGGGGATACCATGGTTGGGTTGGAAGTGTTGATAGACTTCGCTGGGGATAAGAATACCTCGCCGAGAACAATCTTCCCGTGGCTTTTAGCTGAGGATAACCCAGTTATAAGCTCTGGTGGAGAAATAACCTTTGAATAAAACCTGGGGAGACGCGTTCGCTCTGCAGGGAGTGAAGGTATCTTGGTCGCATTCTTCAGCTGAACTTACCTTGGCACTTCGGTGGACAGAGCAACCAGATCATTTAGACAACTCATTATTGCCCCAGTTTTTGTTGGAGAAGAAGGTACCTGTGAAGGTGTTTGATGACTGCCGATTGACAAATCTTCTTCTGGTAGGCAAGTGACGAGATACCGGGACATAGTCGTACGCTTTGATCCCTAATTTTTGCCTGGACCGCCCTTTCGGGTTTTCAGTCCACCGGGATACCCATTTTTGCCCAAGCCGCCTTTTTAGGTTTTCGGCTTGCCGGGTGTACAAATTTTTTCATATTCATCCCTTATTTTTGCCCGAACCCTTTTGGTTCGTCGGGAAGCCCTTATTTTTGCCTAGGTATGTCAACCTAGCGGGTCTTTGATTGCGCGTAGTATTTTTTCCGACTATGTCCATGGTCTTAGGATGTAGGGAGGTGCCCCTGTTATTGTGTTGCCACGCTACCAGAAGATGTTTGGTCATGCAAGATTTGTTGCTGGGAATTCATGTCTAATGCCCCAAGTGGCCCAGGTTGAGATTTGCCCCTGGCTGTTTGGCATTTGAGAGATTCTCCGAATCTTGATTGGATTGCCCCAGCTGATGGACCATGCTCATGCCATGCCCCTTGATTGGAAGTGCTTTTGTTCATTAGGCATTCGTCGTGCGAATTTTCCTGCTGTTCAAACAAGAGGTCATGTGCAAACAGAGTTATGTTAAAAATGCAAAGCCCATGTCTGTCTTGAAGATTTTGAAAAATGCATTTTTCAGTAAAACCAGCAAATTTTGTAAAATGTGATGTCAACTCAATATTTTATAGCAAGCCTTAAGGAGTCAGGATACCTTTCGTAACAGTATGCTTTCAAACTAACCCATGCTTCAGCTAGGACTTTTAAGGGTTATAACGTGGCTTGGTTCACGGTTTAAGAAACAAAAGATAAAGGCTCAAATTTTATTTGTACCCACCCGTTCTTCGTGATGTTCTTCAAACCTAAACTCAGCTAATCGTGCATTAGGCCCTGTTTGAGTCTTTGCTCTGACTTTCCGGTGATGATTCAGATGTTGATGATTTATTTGGAATAGGCAGTCATTTCCTTTTTGTTGAGGGTTTATAGGACCTCTTTCTTTTTTGATTTTGTTATCCATGGTTTTTGCCTGAGCTGTTTCCTTTTTGGAATTACAGTCAGCGAGATGCCCCAGTTTCGTAAGTCCCCTTTATAGGTTTTGACTTTTTGGGTTTTTCATTTATGAATTTTTTGATAATGACTGCCTGTCTTTACGATTGTTCGGAACCATCATTGTCTTTTCTTTTTTCGTAAGGATCTCTTCGGTGCCATTCATCGTGCACCTGGATCACTGAGTGATGCCCTTCATTATGCACCTAGATCAACTGAGAGAACTACCCTGCCCCAGGTTATGATTAAGGGTTTTAAATTTCGAAAAGAAAAACTCCTACTTCTTTGGCTCAGAGGGGTTGACGAGGGATTATCTTCCTTATAACTCCAGTGTTTAGGAATTGAAACAATGCCTGTACCTCATCAGCGGGGTCTGTTCAAAAGCATACTGTAAAGATCGTGGTATCGTCTTCGTCATCCTCCCTCAAGAGGCTTAGAGCTTTTTAATTGAGAGTTGATCATCACAAAAATATGAAAGCAGTTTGCATATAGTGAATACGAAATAATTACTTCAAAACAGACATGTGTAATGCATTAATGAAATAACCAAGTTTGACATGAAATAAAATGTTTGAACAATCAAAGAAAATTACAATCTGAACATTCAAATGAACAAAAGTTTCCAATCCTAGCCATGTTTGGGCAGGGGAGCAGTGGTCACATTGGGAGCCTCTGGAGAGTCGAGCTGGACTTCCTTTGCGTCAATCAGATCCTGAACCTTGTTTCTCAAAGTCCAATAATCATTTGTAGCATGCCCCGGGCTGTCAGAATGATAAGCGCAGCGAACGTTGGGGTTATACCTTGAAGGCGTCCTGTTGGGATTCTTTGGAGGGTCCATGAGAGTTACCAACTTGGTTTCCAGCAACTGTGGCAATATCTGTGACAAAGTAATGCCGAGGGGAGTGAATTGCCTTTTGGGTCTCTCTTCCCTTTGCTGATTGTGACGCTGAAGAGCGCCGGCCGGTTTTGCAATAAGCACCGCGTTGACAGCACTAGATTCCCTCTTGGAGGGTTTCTTCTCAATGTTTGAGGAATCACCATTATGTATTTTCCCCGACTTGATGCCAGCTTCTATTCTTTCCCCGGTCAAGATCAGATCTGTAAACCCAGCAGCAGAATTCCCAATCAGGTGGTTGAAGAATGGACCAGACAGGGTCCCCAAGAACATGTCGACGAGCTCGCGGTCAGTCAGAGGTGGTTGTACCCTTCCAGCAAGGTCCCTCCACTTTTGAGTATATTCTTTGAAACCTTCGCCTGCACCCATAGACATTCCTTGAAGTTGAGTGCGCGTGGGAGCAAGGTCGGCGTTGTACTGGTACTGCTTGTAGAAAGCAGTGGCCAAGTCCTCCCAGCTGCGGATGTTGGCTCCATTCAGTTGATAGAACCAGTCAAGCTGAGTCCCTGAAAGACTCTCCTGGAAAAAGTGGATCCATAAGTTCCTGTCGGCCGTGTAGGGCTGGATCCTCCTCATGTATGACCTGAGATGCAGCTTTGGACAGGATGCCCCGTCGTACTTTGCAAAGGCAGGTGCCTTGAATTTGTGCGGGATCACTACCCCAGAAGACAGACCTAGATCCTCGAAGTCCAGGCCAGGCACTTTTTGTATCTCCATAGCACTTAGCCGGTCTTCCAACTGTTTGTACCTATCCTCAGCCGGAGGGTACTGTTCGTCGTTGAAATCTGTCTCATTGTCGGAGACCACTGGACTGGGAACCCTTTCCTCTTGATGACTGCCTTTCCCCACAGATGGATTTGTCCTCTCAGCTTCATCCTGCAGTGTGTTCCCATATCTACGTCTAGGGCTGAACAAAACAGTCCTCTTCTTCTTCTTTTTCAAGAGCAGAGTCTTCAGATCTTGTTGCCCATGGGCCAAATTCATGATCAGCTCTTGGAACTGGGCATTCTGAGCCTGGAGGGCCTTGATTGACATCTCGGTTGATGATGAGTCAGGATTCATGATGCTGAAATAAATAGCGCAGAGGGTGAGCAACCTGTAAAAGGGGTACCTGAAATGCAATGATATGTATGTATGCATGTAATGTTTTCAAGGATCTCGCGGGGTAAACAAGAAAAATGCTAGCATTGGAATTTATAGCTTGATTGAAGGACACCCGTGTTGTTGAGAATTCTTCTTCAAGGGTCAAAGGCTCACCATATCCAGTGGGTCATAGCCCCTGACTTTAGTCATCATGTCTGGTTTTGATTTCCAAACAACCTTGGTTAAGGGAACCTTCTTCAAGAGTCAGAGCTCACCATATCAAGTGGGTCATAGCCTCTGACAACCTTGTCTAGAGGAAAATAAATCCTCTTTGCCCCTTGTTGGGATAGCTGATTCACCATGACCTGCATCACAAGCCCTTGAGATCCTTGAAATGGGTTAGGATGTATGCAATGGTATGATGTTATGGTATGCATCGGGTAATGTAGGTAACCCTGTTATGAGTCCCAATTAAGGACCACAAGCCAAAACCTGCAAGAAACTCAAGTAAAACCTGTTATGAGTCCTAATTAAGGACCAAATAAAACCTGCAAAACACTCAGTAAACCCTGTTATGAGTCCCAGTTAAGGACTATAAACAAAACCTGCAAGAAACTCAAGTGTCAGATAACAAGCATGCAAGTAGTCAAGTTGGAAGGCACACAAGTCACACAAGAGAAACCCTTAGAGTTCAGGCCAGCATGGGGTCTGGGTATTACCCTCTTGAAGTTGGTGGGCTCAACCTGTCCTATTATAAGTAACCGGGTTCTAAGGGTCCCAATATCACGGGATTGCTTTCATTGTTCATCGTTTCGATTTAGCCACTGAACTGGCGACCGAAATATTCCAGGAAAGCAACCCTCAATTGAGTGTAGTATCGAGTATCAACCAACCTCGGACTGCACCAAAGTCAGTTATCTCACTACCCTAAAGAGGCCAAGATAGTTCAATTAAGGTTCCTAAGGTCTGTTGATGCTTCACGACACCACACGGAGGCCCCGTACTCTCCTTGACTGAACTAAAGGGTTACTGGTACACACCAAAGTGCCACATCAACGTAGCAGACTGCTTCAACCATGTCGGTATACCCCGCACAGTTCCCTCACAGCCTTGTTGCTACTTTCTAAGAAGGTATCCCCAGATCCGGGTTAGGATCTATAGAACTCCCAAGACAGTACCCACAATTTAAAGCAAGCAAAGAAAGCAATTGAAAACACAGTTATGAACTATCCCTAAGGTACACCTCACTTTATAAAATTCCCCAGCAGAGTCGCCAGTTCTGTGATCGGTGGATCTGGAACTGACTATTTAACGCTGGTTCGCGAAATGTCGCGGAAGCAAGAGTCGCCACCTTCTTTTATTTTCTCCAAATGGAAAGGACAAAAGCACAGAAAAATTCCTTAAAGAGATTGCTCTCGGTTCGGGAGGTAGGTTATAGAAAGGGAAGGTGTTAGCACCCTTTCTATCCATGGTTATCCATGGGCTCTTAGATACTTTCTCATTTGTGTTTTCAAAAATGGTTTGTTTGCTTTTCAATGTGGGTTAAAAAAGTTTCTTTGAAAATTCCAGTTCGACTCTTGTATCGGTCCTCAAGAGTGTTTGAAAAATTGCTTTCGAAAGCTTTTGAAAATGTGTCGGTGTGAAAAGTATTTTTGAATTTTGTTTTGAAATTAGAGCAAGTATCTACGAGAACCTACCTACCCTAAGGAATTCGTCTGTGTAAATGTCCTTTAAAGTAGTGCCATCCCACCATTGAGAGATAGGTAGCACCACCTTTGGAGGTGTTCGGGTCAATTCGAAGGTTCGGGACATGGTGATCACCGGAGCAATAGGAAGACACCTTAGAAGCTACCCTCATGCCAGGTTCCCGGATCATGAGGACTTACTAAAACATCCTCTACTCGACGACCACCTTTCGAGGCAAGGCAACAGTGAGGCGTACCCTAGGGGTGGTGTGTGATTTGTGTGTCAGATTCATTTATTTTTGTCTTGTCAGGTTATGGGTGATCTATGCGTTTGTTTTTATTTTTTTGTCATTCATTCTTGCATGCCATTATTAACAGTTAAAAAAGTGCGGAAAGATAAAATTCCTAAACTATTACAAAGGCGCGGGTCCACATCGCCAAATTTAATCCAGGACCCGATTTGACAGAAAATAAAGAAGTAAAGTGCGAGAAATAAAATGTCCGAGTTTACAAGGCTTTGGGAGAATTACATTAATATTAAACGAAATAAAATAAATATGCGAATAAGGATTAAAAACGAGGGCGTTGGACCCTTTTTGCAAAATTAAATTAAATGATGGAATTAATTAATTAAGAGAGAAAAGAAATTGTTTTTTTTTTATATTTTTTAGTATTTTATGTTTTTAATGGAAAAAGAATTAATTGAAATTAAATACTAACCCTAATTCTATTTGTTTTTTTAGTTTATTAAGAAAACATGTTAAAATTAAACCTAAATTAACCTAATTAATTACATGGTAATTTAATTACAAAAATAATATTTAATAATTAATTATTGTGAAAGAAAAGAAAAAAGGATAAAAATTGATTAAAACCTAATTCTACCAATTTTAAGTTTATTAAAAAAAATGTTTGAATTAAACCTAATTTTACAAAGCTAAAATTAATTAGTGATATTTATTTACAAAAAATATTAATTAAATAAATATATTTTGATTTTTATGACTTTTCTGTTTTTTACTATTTTTTTTATATTTTATGAAAATAAGTTAAATTAAAGGAATTAATTAAAAAAAGAAATAATTGAAATAAATAAAATAAGGAAAAGAAAGAAAATACAATACCTTGGGGGGTTTCTGTCCCCTTTTTGGAGGTGAATTGGAGTGGTTTGGCCATTTGTGTTCTGGCCTCATCATACATAAGTTGTTCTACTTTGGCCATTTGGCTTTTGGCTTTTGGCCATTTGCGTTTTGGCTTTTGGCCATTTGTGTTCTGGCTTCAACATTCGTTAATGTCTGGCTTAATGTCTGCCTCGCCATGTATTGGTGTCATGCATAAAATGTTCTGTTTTGGCCATTTGGCTTTTGACCTTTTGGCCTCAACGTTCCTTAATGAACCTGGGATCCTGTCTAAATCTGCAGTGTTGAACCTCATGAACACATTAAATAAAATCATAAAAATTCAAATAAAACCAACATATGAAGAAATTTAATGTTTAGGCACAATATGGCATGTATGAATGATTATACCCTTTTGATCATGGAGATCAAATCAATCTTACCCTTACTGGAAAATCAGTGGCCTGAATGCTTTTATGCCTTACTGGAAAATTAGGATCATGGAGATCAAGCCAGCCTTATCCTTACTGAAGAAATAGTGAGGTGTTGGTTTGTAACTGTGATGGATTGTTTGTAGTGAGAGAGGGATTTGTAATAAGGATTTCAAGGTTTTAGGGTTCTTGAAAGAGTTTGATATTCCAACAGTGTTGTGGCAAGGTTTTTTTTCTCTTTTCCTCCTCTTCTGGTTTGTGTGAAAAGAAGGTGATTATATAATGGAAATTAGGGTAAAGCAAATGGGCTTTGAATGTGCAATTGGGCCTCCAATATTCACTTGAATTCGTCACTTTCCAGGCTAAATCGCAGGGACTTAAGTGCATTTTTTGAAGTTGAAATGTGAAAACAAAATGTAGCCGACATCGAGAACTAACTCCTGTCTGAAAATCGACTCAATCGGATAAACGGTGAATTAGTTATGAATTTTTGAAGTTTCAGCTCAGACAAACCTATTTTGGGCTCCAGTGTCGACTCTGACACGTTCTTCAATAAAAAACTGGTATTGATCGGTGCATAATTTGGTCTCGACTTTTGAAGCAAAGTTGTAGATCTATGAGTCAGGGACCTTGTGTAAAAATATGAGCCCAATCCGATAAAAATTGACCGAGTTATGAATTTTCGAAGTTTCGGCCCAGATGAAATAATATTCAGCATTCAGGATTTTCAGCGTGTCACGCACTCTGAGCAAAAAACGAAGGCCTTTTGAATACCGTTTGAACTCAATACCTTCTGTGAAAATGTAGTCAACTCAATTTGTGAAATTTTGGCGCCGGAACCAGCTCGATACGATGAAAATCGACCAAGTTATGATTTTTTGAACATGACGCAAATAAACTTCTGTCACAAATTTTCTGCACGAAAATACCTGATAAATCCACATTTTTGAAGACCTTCTGATCGAAATTGGCTTCCAGCCGTGAGTGATGAAAACTTAGATAATGTCAAGACGGAATTTTGGCCACCGGAACGGGTTCAAAATGAGTCACGATCTTCAAGTTATGAATTTTTTAGCGCGTAGAAACTGTACTTTCAGCACACTTTTTCACCATATTTCTTCGAGAAAACTCACACATTCGGATACCTTCTTTAAAGAATTGACTCTTGAGCCGAACCTGAATTTGAGAATACGTTATCAGAGATATCTTGACGAAAGAACACCTGAATATGATGCGCCGGGTTGGACTTGTGAATTTTTCTTAAAATATTTTGAGAAATATGGGAGGGCAAATTTTGGGGTACAACAGTGTGCATGCTATTCGCATAAATCATGAAGAACATATATGGGAGGACTAGTAAGGTTTTTTTATAGGTTAATTCGACATTACTTTGATATCTAATTTTTTATTTTGCTCTTGGGGTTCATCAAATGAAAAATGGCAATAGAAAAAAGGATATGGCTTCCTTCCAATGTAAACATGATGTAAATTATAATTCTATATTTAATTTTATGATAAGTATTAACTAATTATATCATTCCTTTGTAAACAAGTCAACAACATAACACTAATGATTATGGGTACTATATGATGAAAAATATGTTGGATATTGTCTCTGTCAATATAACCAAGTCTTGGATACAAGTAATAAAAATAACTTTACTTTGTTATTTACTTTGCGTTTTGCAACTTAATGTAAATTTTTAAAGAATAACTCTATATTATTATTTACATATTGTAGGTATTTAATAATCCAACAAAATTAACATAAGATGATTTGCGACTCTGCTGAATAAAATGTTTATTTGAGTTATATAAAAATTAAGCTTTATCCGATATATATATATATATATATATATATATATATATATATATATATATATATATATATATATATATATATATATATATATATATATATATATATATGATTTGTTTTAAAAAAACTCATGGAATTAAAATTAGTCAAATTATGTGAGTTTGAACTTCAATTGCACAAATTTAATCTGTATTGAGGTTAGGTTTGTTTGTGCAAGAAGAGGAAAGTAAAGAAAATTCAATCTTTAGTTTTTGTTATTTTGTTCCGATCAATCCAAAACTTCATAATATATTGTTTATCAAAATAGTAATATATTTGTAGTAGTTACTAGACATGATCATTATGGAAAAAAATACTCTACTTATAGTTGGATTGTTCATGAAGAACTCATTCGCCTTTTTGCTGGTTTAACATATAAGAGTGCAAAAGAAGAAGATGTCATTGTTGTATCTAAGTGTGCAAGATTTTATTAGAAGAGACTAATAGACTAATTTTATATATTTTAAAGGCTATATTGGTGAAAATGATAGTTTAGTGATTAAGTTGATGATATATTCTGAAGTTGTATGCTGCTATAATAATTCAAAAGAAAAAGGTATTGTAGTTGTATATAAATGTATCAATCAATGATAATATAAATTCAAATGTACAAGATATAGCTTCAAACTAGTAAATAAAATTGGAAAAATGTACAAAGGTTTCACACCATACAATACAACAAAGATACTCCCATCATCATAACCAAACCGAATTTAATCACACACAATAAAGAAATGATGCAATGTCTATAGCATGCAAAGATAACAAGTGAAGAAGTGTTTAAGGGCTCTAGGTTGAAGAAGGTGGTGGGGAGAAAAATGGGATGGAGGGGAAAGTGGTTGGGATTGAGGTGGGAATGTTGGGAAGTGAAGTGAGTGCTGGCAATGGTGGAATGTTGAGAGTTGGAATATTTGTAGGAAAGCTAGGAAGTGGTGGCATAGTGAGTTTTGGAAGAGATGGGATGTTAGTAGCCAATGGTGGAAGACTTCCTTGTGGCAATGTTGGAATTGAAGACAAAGGTGGCAAAGTTGTTGGTTTTGGTAAAGTGGGAATGGTAGGCAAATTTGGTTTTGAGGTTGTTTGCAAAAGATGTCGAGCATCTATACTCATGCTTGACATGGTCATAACAACAACAAGTAAAACTGTGATGAAGGGTTTGTTTGATGCCATTGATAACTATAGGAGATAAAGAGAATATTTTTGTTTTGGGAGGATTTGCTTTGTGATTTTATGCTAAGCAAAGAGATAGTGGATGGTGTTAAATAGAGTAAGAGTGATTTAAACAAGTGTAATTTGGAGAACTATAAAAGTTTGTTCAACTACCTGTGTTTCACTTTTGACAAAAGCATTTATATGTTCTAAAAGAGCAAAAGACAATAAAATGACAAGTGTTCATTTGATTTTTACAAATTTGGTTGATGACTGAGATAATGTAGTTGCAAACAGGTGCTAGTATCTAAAAGTTGGTAATCTACACGGCTATTTTAAACCAACAACCAACAATATTATGAATTCAATATTGGATAAAACAAATTCAAATGTTATGGATCAAATATAATAATTGGTGTTATGTTATAAGTGAGGGGGCTACGTTGCCATTGCCCACACATTCTTACATTTAAGATATGGGTAGATATTCAAACAACACACAACACAACGGTTTCCATAAAAGCATCATATCTATTATATTATATTAATTTTGAGATAAAAATTATTTGATTGATAATTCATCATTTTTTAAAATATTTGATTGACAATTTATAATCTTTCATACCACATCAATTAAAATATGATGTGACATTCTTCAAAGTTTATCAATAAAAAACTTTTAATATTCATTTTAACATAATGTGTAACGTTCAACTCATAATTACAAAAATAAAACACTCTTATTTACATATTCCACAAGTTAATTTTATTTTTCATATATTAATAATTACTGTTTTTTATATTTATCATCTTTTTCCTAGAAATAAATAATAAAATATTTTACTTAGTTAAAAAATAAATTAAAATGAGTATAACATTGCTTAAAATATATCTATTTATTATTGTTGGAATAATATAACAAGTGTGAGTAAGTGGGGAAATAGTCCCACATTGGATATGAATGTGGAGATTTTAGTATATATAAGTGGGAGAACCCGCTATCACCTATCACCTTAAGGTTTTAGGTGGATAGATGGTGTGTCTCTCACAAAACGCTCTATGGCCTCGAGCAGGCTCCTAGAGCATGGAACAAAAAGATCGAGTCATACTTAGTTGAATTGAGATTTGTCAAATGCAAATCAGAGTATGATGTCTATGTTCAAGTTGTAACACAAGATATAACAATCACCTGCTTGTATGTTAATGACTTGCTAGTAACTGGAAATAGTTTGGAGAACTTGTCGAAGTTCAAAGAGGTGATGACGAAGGAATTTGAAATGTCGGATCTTATTTTCTAGGCATGGAATTTCAAATATCGAAGCAAGGTATAGTGCTACATCAAAGAAAGTATGTCAAAGAGATACTCAAGAGATTCAGAATGGATGATTCGAATCCTACATCCTCACCTGTCAGACCAAATTTGAAGTTGGAGAAGAATGGAGAGGAAGACAAAGTCGATGCAACTTTGTTCAAGCAAAATGTGGGATCTCTGAGGTATGTGTGCAATAGTTGACCTGACATAGGTTTCGCAGTCGGATTAGTAAACAAATATATGGGTGAACCAAGAGTGTCACATATGAAGGCTGCAAGAAGAATCCTGGGATATTTGAAGGGTTCAATAAATTGTGGAATACTCTTTCGACGAGATTCTGAAGGAAAAGAAGCAAGAGTTAATTGTTTTTCAGATGCTGATTGGTGTGGAGATAAGGAAGATCGAAGAAGCACAATTGGATATTTCTTTCAAGTATTTGGTGCCCCAATCTCATGGTGTTTGAAGAAGGAACCTGTGGTGGCATTGTGATTGTGTGAAGCTGAATATATAGCAGGATCCTATGCTGAATGTCAAGCAATTTGGATCAGATATGTACTTGAAGAAATGATTGGCGAAGTGAAGAAACCTCTAGTATTGTAAATCGACAACAAGTCAGCCATAAATATGGTGAAGAATCTAGTTCTGCATGGAAGAAGTAAATATATTAAAGCAATGTTTCACTTCTTGAGGGAAAATGTAAATCAAGATGAACTTGAAATTAGACATTTCTCGAGTGAAGCACAGTTGGCCGACATTTTCACCAAAGGATTGAAGATCGAAAGATTCCTGAATTTGAGAAAGAAATTAGAAATAGTTCAGATTGACTATTTTTAAGGATGTTCAACAACTTGGATTATGGGGGTGTGTTGAATTATTAGATTATATTTGATTATATTTAATATTTAAATATAATCCAAGTTGTGTTAGCCCAAGTCCAATTAGGGTTGTATATAAATAGTCATATTTGTATCATTATTTGTGACACACTAAATAAACCATTAGGGTACTAAATTGTTATTTAATAACCCATATAATATTATCATTAAAATTAAAGACCAGGTGCAGAATCAAATCTTGTTCTTACAATCTCCCCTTTTTGATGATGACAAAACCATGTATTTTGATAAGCAATTTATATCTGTTTAATCACATTAAGCAATTTCAGGAGTTAACTAAACATCTCCCCGTGAGTTATATATTCTTAAAACTTGTTTAATCTTGTTCAGAGTCTCCCCCTGAGTTCAAAACTTAAAGAAGTTTTGAGAAAATAACACTGATCAATCAGAGCAAAGGAATACTTCCCTGATTGAAGAACTATATCACATTTGATTAGCAATGGAAAAATATTCATCTCATATTCTGGCTTGCTATCATAGTTTGATGAGGTGTCTAGTCTGGTTTACCAATAGAGTATGAACAATGTTGCAGAAATCTGTATCTCAGATTTTGGTTTTACTTTCAGAACACTATGGTGCATAGAGTCTTGTTGGACTTTGTAATATCATCATCAGAGTCTGGTTGATGGTATCAGAGCCTTGTATCAGAGTATGGTTGAAAATTCTTTCACAAAGAATAAATAACCCATGACTTCTGAATCTCTAGATTCTGAATCTTCTCCAGGCCTTCTGGAGTTTGTTGCATGTTTAAGGAAATTTCATGAACTTTATCAAATTTCTTGATTCAAACAACGTCAGTGGAAAAAACGTTATATTATGTTTGGGAACAAATTCTGAGAATAGATATATCAAAATGATGTTACTTTCTCCCCCTTTGTTAGAAATCAAAAAGATTTAAGTAGAAAAAAGAAACTTTTCATTAACCAAAGACCAATGTACAGAAGTTTTAGAAACACAAATTTTTTTTCTAGAGTTCTAACGAACAAAGGTAAAAATAAAGTTCTAAGGGTTTGGAGGAGGAGGAGGCAGAATCCTAGCCATAAAAGCATTCATCATGTTGGCAAGCAAAGTGATAGCAACATCATATCAATCTACTCTTTTATCTTGCTTGTCCAAGCGAGTTTGGATTAACTCCTTGATCTTCTTCAGCTCATTCAGAGTTTCCTTTATTCCAGAAGGATTCTTTGCATCAACAACAGTCATCTCAGGAACAACCAAATTAGAAGCAGTAGCATCTAAAGGTTGAGCATCCATAGCAGAAGCATCAACTTCTTCTGGAATCTCTACTTTTGGAGCAGACAAGCAGAGGAGAATATGAGGAGGTTCTTGGGAAGCAAGCCACGACTTGTGCTTCTTCATAGCTTCCAAATGACATAAGGCTTGGATGATGTTGGAGTTATCATTCATCCATTTTATGAAGTCTTTCCAGATGAAATTGACCCAGTTAGGATCCATACTGGTAGAGGAATTCTTAGTAGCAACTATTATAAATAACCCTTCTAACGTTGGACGCGAAATGCGTTTTACCTCAACAATAGATGCGAAGTGAATAAGTTCGTAATAAAAAGTAAAGAATTATCACCTCAATGTGTAAAACACCGAGGTAAAAGTTTATTAGTGCACGGGTTCAAACTCCAACAACAACAACTTTTATTATTTTCAAAAATAGCATATCTTTTATCTCGATTTATCAAAATAACCGAGGGGTTATTAGTTTTTTTAAAAATAAAAGTCCTTACTTTGCTTACACATAATATTAATAAAATATTTTGTTTACAAACTACAGTGTTTACCCAAAATATTACATTTTTTACACAAAAATTAATTGTCCATGAAGATCATATGTTGGATCTTCAATTCCTTGATATTATGTGGAAGATCAAATGCATGGGAAACTATTTTCTCCCAACAAAAAAAGGGTATTCTCTGCGGCTTTTGCTTGCATTTATTTCTGATATGAACAAAAAAAAGGGTTACACAAAAAATGGTTAGATAAATAAATGACTTTCTACTCAAATAAATACTTAAGAACACAAACCTTAAACCCAAATAATTTTATGCTCTTACAATCTGTAATACGGTGGAAGAACTGACTTGGGTGTTTTGCGTTTGATTGTAATTGTTGCAGATAGCAAGAGTCGCCATCGACTTTTCTTTTATCCAATAAAGGAAAGGGTGAAAAGAACAGGAAAGACCTTTTGAGAATTTTCTTGAGTTCGGGGGGTAGGTTATGAAAAGGGAAGGTGTTAGCACCCTCTTCGTCCGTAGTTATCTATGGGCTCTTAGTTGCTAGCGTATTTTAAAATGTCTTCTTTGAAATTTGTTGGTGATTGGTTTTGAAATTATTTCTGAAAAGTGTCTTTGTTTAGGCGAATTTTATAATGATTCTCATCTCTATAAGAATGCATACAAAGTGTTGACTTTTGAAAATATTTCATTTGAAAGTGTTAGTGTATTTGAAAGATGTTTTGAAAATGGTTGTGAGCAAGCAACTACAAACGTTCTACCTACTCAAATAGTTTTTGTTCATTTCCTCCTCCTTTAGATATTGCTATCTCACCATTGATTGATAAGAATCCCTATCATTGGATGTGAAGGGACAAACGTGGGTCGTCGTATAATCATAAAAAGCAATATTGTAGGATACCTTAGAAACTTTTGTAAGGGTCTAAGATTATTTATGAAGGTAACATTTGAAGGGTATTCGAGGGACTATGATACTGTATTTTATTGTTTTTGCTAAAGTATCCCACGTTTGCGTAAAATGACTATTTATTCTCAAGGCAACAATAAGGTTAACCCTAGAGGTGCAAGTGTTCGAAATGTTTGTTTTCATGCTTTTGTTCTTGAATTATGGTTTGCTACTTGTTGATTTTAAGTCTTGCCATACAAACCCTAATTACAAGCTGTTGTACCCCAAAATTTTCCCTCCCATATTCTTCAAGGTTTGGCAAGATCAAGCTTCAAAATCTCTCAAGGGTTGCACAGTCCAATTGCCTCCTAACACAGTCAAAATTAGGGTTTTGGTTCTGGCAAAGAAGTTGAAGTTTTCAAGGGTCCAATCAAGTCCCACATGCCTACATACATTGTCAAGCATCCATATGCCAAGGTTCAAGACTCACAACATCAAATTGCACAGTCAAAAACCCTAATTGCTCCACAGTCAACTATAGGGGCAAAATGGTCATTTGGCAGTCAAAAGTCAAAAATTTTGGTCAACATCTTATTTTGAAGCCACAAACATCATTTGATCAATTCTTGATCATGATTCTCAAAACATGGCTCAAAAAGTCTCAAGATGCAAAAGTTTCTATTTTTGGACAGCTGAAAAGTCAACTGCAAATTGACCAAAGCATAACTTTTTCATGGTTTATCAGAAAAATCCCATCCAAAGCTCATTTTGAAGAGGATGACATTTCCTACAACTCCTCTTCACACTTCGAGTCCAAGAAATGCTCTCACAAAAAGTTATCAATTTCAACATTATAGGTCATTTTCAAAAGTCAACAAAAAGGCACTTTAAGTCAAAGATCATAACTTGAGATTGGTAAATCAAAATGACATGGGACCAAAGGCATTGGTTAGAGGACTTCAAGACCTTTCCAAAATGTCCAAGAACATGTTCATAGCTTCAAAATTGAGCAAGATATGCCTTGAAGAAGTTGGAAAATTTTTGGGAATTTTGAAAAGTCAACTTTGCCTAAAACACTTCAAAAATGCTAATGGGCCTCAAATTCTTCCTTGAATCATTACCCAAAGCATATGCACGACCCATTGAGCTCAAAGGGATTTATTTTCTTATTTTTAATTAATTAATTGAATTTTTATTCTTATTAATTCATTTAATTAGATTTAATTAGGAGAAAATATCAAATCATGCTTTTTAAATCTTTTTTTTGCAGCAAATCAAACAAGGGCAAGGTGGCAAGTCGTTTCACATTCAAAAAGGGAAGATTTTCCATGATTGGCAAGAGTTTCAATGGAAAAAGATTGAAATTGATATGTTGAAAATCAAATCTTCAAATCATAAATTCATGGACCTTGGGCTTGTTTTTTTGACCTAATCACGTTCAGATACAAAGGCATAGTGAAACCCTATTAAAAGATACACGAAAAAGCTGTTGAGAAGAGAAAACCAAATTGCAAAATTTCCATAAAAACTTGGAATCTGAAATCATAGTTGCAGGGCGTTTCAAAGCATAACAAGGATTCCAACACGTTGCCTAAGCATCCATGAAACTATTGGCATCAAGAACAAGTCCCCATACTCCAAGAATTGGTAGAACTGAGTCACGTTTATCACAAACTTTTCCATAATCGTTTTTTAATTTTCACGCATCATTCATGTGTTTTAATTGTTGATTTATGTTACTAACATCATTCTGAAGCGATTGGTAATGTTTAATTGGACTAACACTGCCTGTAGCCAAATCCACCATTGATGAAACCTAGGGTTTCAGAAGCTCCAAAATAGGACTTTCATGTAGAGGAAAAATTGGACCTTGAGACCTATGCCATTGAATTCAGGAGCTCCAGACGAAACGAACCAACACCTCACGCCCTTTTTATATTAATCCAGCTTCTAATCGCTATTTTCACAGGTTTCATTTAGTGGGGGTTTAAAACCCCCGCTACTTGTTTATATTGCAGGTATAAAGAGGAAGAAGAAGCATGCGTGTCTTCATGTGATAGGGAGATTCAAATCTGGCGCGTAATTTTTTGTTTATACCACTAACTAATGTTTTTTTGTATATTATGTTTTCCATCTATTATATTAACAAACGAACGCAATGGTTCAGTTGGTAGAAGACGTGGCTGGTAAGCATTGGGACCTGGGTTTGATTCCCAGGTCCCCCCACATAAATTCATATTTTTTGCTTTAATGTGTTCCCATGCCGCGTTTACTCAAAGGACTACCCTACGTCCTAACATGCTGGCTTGCCAAATGCCCCCTGATGTTCCATCCAATGGCCAGATAATGCAGTCCATGGTACACGCTAGTCAACCCACGTGCACTCAACCAGGGAAGTCAAACAAGGCCTTGTGTGCTTGGGCCTAAATTCCAAAATTACTTCAAAAAACCTCCCCTTGGGCCTGATACCCCCCTGGTTTGCATCTTTTAATTTTATTTTTTCTCTTTTAATTATAATCCTTTTTAATTCTTTTTAATTGTTTTATCAATTCACAAATAATTAATTTTCATAATAAAAAAATCAGAAACTAAAAAATGTTTTTTTAATTAATATTAATTTCACCATTTGAATATTTTTGTAAATAAATGTTAAGTAATTAATTTAGTTAAATTAGGTTTCAATTTTAACACTTTTTCTTAATAAATAAAAAATATGTAGAAATTAGGTTTTTGACATTTTTATCTTTTCTTAATTAATTATTTTTCTCATTTATTTATTATTATAATTACTATTTATTTTTTGTAAATAAACATGTATATTAATTAATTAGTAAATTAGAGTAACTTTAATATTTCTTTTTATTAATAATTAAAATATTTAGAACTAGGGTTTCACTAACTTCTAATTTTAATTCTTTTCTTATTTTCATTAAATACCAAAAATATAAAAAACATTTTCTTCCTTTCTTTAATTAAATAATTAAATAGACTTTGATTTAATTTAATTTCAAGCAAAGGGTCAAAACCCTCAGACATTTAATTTTAATTTCTTTTCGCGCATTATTTTCCTTTGAATATTATGTAACTGCTCAAGGCTTGTAATAGTAATTAGGTCTTTTTACTTTCCGCATTTTTATTAAAACGGGTCTTTGTATTTTGGCGATGTATAGACCCGCGCCTTGTAATAGCATAGGATTTATCTTTCCGCATTTAAATTTCCGCACTCTTGAATTCTAAACTTTGCATGAAAGAATGTATGGCTAATTAAAAACAAGCGTAGCTCACAATGCCATGATCAAAGATAATTATTAAACATGAAAACAACACACAAATTCACACACCACTCTTAGGGTACGCCTCACCTGTTGCCTTCGAAACGTGGTCGTCAAGTATGGGACGTCTTAGTAAGTCCTTATGTCCATGATCCAGTTGCCTCGGAACAGTTGCCTCGGAATAGTTGCCTCGAAATGGTTGCCTCAGAATAAAAAGGATCAAGGACATAAGGGTAGCTTCTAAGGTGTCCTAACTGTTGCTTCGGTGACCACACTGTCCCTACACTCGAATTGACCCGAACACCTCCAACGGTGGTGCTACCTACCTCTCAATGGTGGGATGACACTACCTTAAGGACATTTACACAGCCTAATTCCTTAGGGTAGGTAGATGACTCGTAGATACTTGCTCTATTAAAAAACAAATCAAAAAATATTTTCACACCGACACTTTCAAAAAAAAAAAGCTTTCAAAACAATTTTTCAAACACTCTTGAGGACTGATACAAGAGTTATTCAGAAATCTTTAAACGGAACTTTTTTCAAACCCAGTCACAATTGAAAAGCAAACATTTTGAAAACACAATGAGCAAGTATCTAAGAGCCCGTGGATAACCACGGATAGAAAGGGTGCTAACACCTTCCCTTTCTATAAATCTACCTCCCGAACCGAGAAACTATCTCATAAGGAATTTTGCTGTGCTTTTGTCGTGTCCATGTTGGAGAAAATAAAAGACGGTGGCGACTCTTGCTTACCGCGACATTTCGTGATCCAGCGTTAAACAGTCAGTTCTAAATCCACCGATCATAGAACTGGCGACTCTGCTGGGGAAATCTTATAAAGTGAGGTGTACCTTAGGACTAAGATCACTTGTGTTTTCAATTGTCTGAATTGCTTGCTTTATCATTGTGGGTACTGTCTTGGGAGTTCTATAGATCCTAACCCGGATCTGGGGGAATACCTTCTTAGAAAGTAGCAACAAGGCTGTGATGGAACTGTGCGGGGTATACTGACATGGTTAAAGCAGTCTGCTATGTTGATGTGGCACTTTGGTGGGTACCGGTAACCCTTGAGTTCAGTCAAGGAGAGTACAGGGCCGCCGCGTGGTGTCGTGAAGCATCAACTGACCTTAGGAACCTTAATTGAACCATCTTGGCCTCTTTAGGGTAGTGAGATAACTGACTTTGGTGCAGTCCGAGGTTGGTTGATACTCGATACTACACTCAATTGAGGGTTGTTTTCTTGGAATATTTCGGTCGCCAGTTCAGTGGCTAAATCGAAACGATGAACAATGAAAGCAATCCAATGATATTGGGACCCTTAGAACCCGGTTACTTCTGATAGGACAAGTTTTGAGCCCACCAACTTCAAAAGGGTAATACCCAGACCCCCATGCTGGCCTAAACTCTAAGGGCTATGGTGTGACTTGTGTGCCTTACCATGTTTGCTTTTGTGAATACTTGTGGTGTGTTTTTATCATGGCATCATAACATCATACAACATCATATGCATTGACTAACCATTTTAGGGGTTCGAATCTTCATCTTTGTTCTTGTTTTGTAGGACATGGAAACTATCCGTAGAAAGACAATTCAAATCAGCCTTGTAAGGATCCCTCCTCAGCTTAAGGAACATATATCCAGGATTCCCGAGAGTTCTTCTTTCAGTGAGAGGCATGGAAGACTCATCAGCTTGGTCAACACCAACATTGAGGAAGATATGATAAAGGTCCTCTTCCAGTTCTTTGACCCTCTGCATCACTGTTTTACTTTCCTGGATTATCAACTGGTGCCTACCTTAGAAGAGTTCTCCCGGCTTCTGAAGATCCCTATCCTCAGTCAACTACCCTACAACGGTATGGAAAGGGAACCCAAACTTGAAGAGATTTCTAAAGCACTACGCCTACAACCATCGGACATCAAGGGACATTGGGAAGTTAGAAGTGGTATCAAAGGGTTCTTGGCCAGGTTTCTGTTTGAGAAGGCCCAAGAATGTTGGAATTCCCTTGACCTACAAGCCTTTGAAGAAGTTGTGGCCCTCCTTGTCTATGGATTGGTTTTGTTCCCGAATCCCGATCAACTTATAGATATCCATGCTGTCAAGATCTTCATGTCCAGGAATCTTATACCTACGTTGCTTGGGGACATCCTTCACTCATGTTACACTCGAACCATGAGAAAAAGAGGTGTTCTTATGTGCTGCACTTCTCTCCTGGGAAGGTGGTTTATTTCGCACCTTCCACAATCAGTTTTGAAGAATGAGCGGGGTTTGAGATGGTCACAACGGTTAATGACTCTTACACATGCTGATATACATTAGTGTTCTCGATCCAGAGAGGATGTCACTATCATTGATCGTTGCGGGGAGTTTCCTAATGTTCCTTTACTTGGAATCAGAGGAGGTATTACTTACAACCCGTGTCTGGCTTGGAGACAGTTTGGTTATGCTCGGAGGGACGGCCCTCATGACATGTTAATTCCTGACATAGTTTTTGACTTCGACAACGATGCACAGGGACTTCGCCAGAGATTTATCAGAGCTTGGAGGATGCCCAACAAGGTAGACAGCAAGACACTGGGGCACAGGAACTCCATCCCGTTGGAGCCTTATCTCAAGTGGGTACGAGCCCGCTCCCAGAAGTTAGTGATGCCATACCCTCATGTTCTCCCTGTGATCAAAGAGCCAATTTTGGAAGGAGAGGTGTCCTACACCATTCAACATCCTGATATGCCTACATCCTGGGAAGAAATGCAGAAAAGTTGGATTCAGCTTAAGGAAGAACGGAATTCTCTTGAGTCCAGTCTACATGCTAGTGAGAAGAAGGTCTTGGAGCTCACCCACCTACTGCACGAGGAAAAGACTCTCAACACTTACATAGCTCCGAAGAGGATGCGCAGTGTCTTTTGGGATTGAGTTACTTTGTATTGTTTGCCCATGAGGCTTTGATGTACTGAACAATTATTTCCTAATGATAACATGCGTTCCTTTTTGTCTACAACAAATTTGAACTTTCGAACCCTTGAATGCATTGCATAAACACATATCATGCATCATGTGCATCACAGGTACTCTTCTTTTCAGGTTGCTTAATGTTCTTCGCTGTTTATTTCAGCATCATGAATCCTTAATCATCTACTGAGCAGTCCATCAAGGCCCTCCAGGCTCAGAACACCCAATTCCAAGAGCTGATCATGAGTTTGGCCCAAGGACATGAGGAATTGAAGGCTCTGCTGGTCAAGAAGAAGAAGAAGAGAACTGTACTGTTCAACACCGGCCGGAGGTTTGGTAACACACTGCATAATGAGGTTGATCAAGCTAGTTCTTCTGTAGGAAAAGGAAGTCCCCAGGGGGGAAGGGTTCCTAGTCCGGTGGTCTCTGACAACGAGACTGATTTCAATGAGGAGCAGTATCCTCCAGCTGAAGACAAGTACAAGCAGTTAGAGGATCGTCTGAATGCCATGGAAATTCAACAAGTGCCTGGTTTGAATTTCAGAGACTTGGGTTTATCTTCTGGTGTGGTGATCCCACACAAGTTCAAAGCACCATCTTTCGCAAAGTATGACGGGGCGTCCTGCCCTAAGCTACATCTCAGATCTTATGTGCGGAAGATCCAACCATACACTGTGGACAAGAACTTATGGATCCATTTCTTCCAGGAGAGTCTTTCAGGGACTCATCTCGAATGGTTCTATCAGCTGGATGGAACCAAGGTCCGTAACTGGGAGGAATTGGCTACTGCTTTTTACAAGCAGTATCAGTACAATGCCGACCTCGCTCCTACACGTACCCAACTCCAAGGCATGTCGCTAGGATCGGGAGAAGGTTTTAAAGAGTATGCGCAGAAGTGGAGGGACCTGGCTGGCAGGGTGCAGCCACCGCTAACCGACCGTGAACTTGTAGACATGTTCTTGGGAACCCTATCCGGGCCATTCTTCAATCATCTCATTGGCAATTCGTCTGCAGAGTTCACAGACCTCATTCTGACTGGGGAAAGGATAGAGGCTGGTTTGAAATCAGGGAAGATTCAGAAAGGTGCGTCTTCAAGTTCTGAGAAAAAGCCTTTTAAGAAGGAAGCCAGTGCTGTGTATGGGCCTAGGAGGCAAAAAAAACCAGAACGCCGCCAAGCTGTCAACGCGGTGGTAATTGCAAAGCCTGCTGCCGCTCCTCGGCAACCTAACCAACCAAGGGGTGAGAGGCCCAGAATAGAATATACTCGGCTTAGTATGACCTTGTCACAGATCTTGCCGCAATTGCTATCGACCAACTTGGTAACCGTCAGAGAAGCTCCGAAGGTGGTGAACACGACCTCTCCGAAGTATAATCCAAATGCCCGCTGTGCTTATCACTCTGATAGCCCGGGGCATTCTACTGATGATTGTTGGGCCCTGAGAAATAAGGTTCAGGACCTTATTGATGCGAAGGAAATACAATTTGAGGCGCCCGAAAGGCCAAACGTTGTGACTGCTCCTATGCCCCAACATGGAGTAAATGCTATTGAGGAAGACTTGTATGCAGTTTCTGTGGATGATGTTGCTACCCCTCTATTGACTGTTAAGAGGAACCTATTGCTAGCCGGTTTATTTCCGGTTTGTAGCAAGGGTTGCCTTCTGTGTGCCGTCTCCCCTACTGGTTGTCCATTGCTGAAGTCAGGCATCCAAAGCTTGATGGATAGCAAAGAAATCTTGTTCAAGAAGACCGCTGTTCCTATTACTCCTGCTGAAGAAGTATATGTTGTCACCATCTTCAACAATCCTACCAAGGCTCCCCCGAGGAAGCCAGTCAAAATCATGTCTATTGCACCCATCATTATTACAGTTCTGGGGCCCCTCCCCTATGAATCTGACAAGGCTGTCCCATGGCACTATGGGGCAGATGTGTATGTACTTGGAATAAAGCAGGAGTTCAACACCGGTACCGGTATCAACAACATCACTGGTCCCGCTAAAGTTACTCGCAGTGGCAGGCTCTTCTCGCCTGACATTGCGCCACCAGTTATCCGAAGACCTCTTATAATTACGCCTGCAAGTGCGCCTATTTCCACTTCTGATCAAGTTTCTACCCCTGCTGCCGAGTCATCTGACACTCGGGGCAAAGGGATTGATGATGTGCCTGCCGGATGGAGGCACCAAAGACTGTCAATGTTGAAGCCTCCCAACAAGAGATGGAGGAAATCCTTAAGATCATTAAGAAGAGCGACTTCAACGTCGTTGAACAGCTGGGACATACCCCCTCCAAGATCTCTATGCTATCATTGTTGTTGTGCTCGGAGGCCCATGCCAAGGCCCTGATTTCATTTTTGAAGACGGCTCATGTGCCACAAGAGACATCTGCGGATCAATTTACTGACTGTGTGGCCAATTTGACAGTTGACAATGGTTTGGGTTTCTCGGATGCTGATCTTACCGCTAAGGGAAAGAACCACAATGATGCCTGCATGTCTCCATTGAATGCAGGGGCACTACTCTCGCGCACGTGTTGGTGGACACCGGTTCTTCCCTGAATGTATTGCCCAAGAAAGCTTTAGACAGGATGGATTGTGAGGGTCTGGATTTGAAGCCTAGTAACATCATTGTCCGAGCCTTTGACGGGTCGAAGAGGATGGTTCATGGGGAAGTGGATATTCCGATTCGTGTTGGTTCTCAAGTCTTCGATTCAACGTTCTATGTGATGGATATTCGTCCATCTTATTCCTGTTTGCTGGGTCGTCCTTGGATCCATAAAGCTGGGGCTGTGACCTCCACTCTACACCAAAAGCTCAAGTACCCTGTCAGAGGGAAGATTATTACTGTGCAGGGGGAGGAAGAATACATGGTTAGTCATCTGAATTCATTCCGGTATATTGAGATGGAAGGGGAGTTTATTGAAACCCCCTTTCAAAATTTTGAAGAGGTGCCTCCAACGTTGGCATCAGTAGAAACCGTAAGTGAAGAAGACTTCCCTTTGAAGATGGCCTCCTTAAAGGACGCCCGAGCTGTAATTGAGAAAGGTGAATGTGCTAACTGGGGTAGGCTCCCTGATTTTACTCCTAAGACTGACAAGTTTGGGCTGGGTTTTACTACAGAGGCTCAGAGGGCTGTATGCAAAGCAAGGATCGGAAGACCTCCCGTGTTCATCACCAACCCGGAAGTGAACGCTATTGAAGGCGATGCGGAGGAATCAGAGTTTGATAGCTGGATCTACCCGACGACTGACGGTGGACTAAACAATTGGACTGCAAAAGACCACATACCTGTTACTTTTGTTACGCAGTAATGAATTCCTTTGTTTTTATTTGTAATGAACAATAAATTGAAACTTTATGGCCCGGTGTCTTACCCGGGGCACCGTTGGCTTCATTTGTGAGGGCTTATTACTTGTCATTTTCATATATCATGAATAAAGACATTGGACGTTTTTCGCATTTCAAATCTTGTGCTACCTTTCTTCCTTTCTTTCTTTATATATTGCAAAATAGCTATATTTACACACACTCACTCATACAGGTTTCAATCCACTATGGATCTCACTGGTAATGACTCTGCTACTGCCAATTATGACTTCGAAAATCCGATCAACTTAGCCGAAGACGAAGGTGAAGATGATTGCGAAGTGCCTGGTGAGCTTGCAAGACTGTTACTCCAGGAAGAGAGGGCCATTCAACCACATGAAGAGCCAGTGGAAACGGTAAATCTGGGTACTGAGGCAGACAGAAGGGAAGTCAAGATTGGTGCCAATCTGGAGCTCAGCGTGAAACAACGGTTGATTCAGATGTTGCATTATTATGTGGAAATATTTTCCTGGTCCTACGAAGACATGCCTGGGTTGGATACCGACATTGTGGTCCATCACTTGCCTACCAAGGAAGACTGCCCTCCGGTTAAACAAAAGGTCCACCGTATGCGTCCGGAGATGTCCGAGAAAATCAAAGCTGAGGTTATGAAGCAATTTGATGCCGGTTTTATAGCAGTAACTTCGTACCCTCAGTGGGTTTCCAATGTGGTTCCGGTACCGAAGAAAGATGGTAAGGTCAGAATGTGT
Organism: Vicia faba; assembly: GCA_948472305.1. NCBI lineage: Eukaryota > Viridiplantae > Streptophyta > Magnoliopsida > Fabales > Fabaceae > Vicia > Vicia faba. The sequence continues at coordinate 856,505,309 of OX451741.1, forward strand.
GTTGACTACAGGGATCTGAGCAGGGCCAGCCCCAAGGATGATTTCCCTCTGCCTCACATCGACGTTCTGGTTGACAATACTGCTCAACACAAGGTGTTCTCCTTCATGGACGGCTTTTCAGGATATAATCAGATTAAAATGGCTCCTGAAGATATGGAAAAGACTACCTTTGTTACTCAGTGGGGCACCTTCTGTTACAAGGTCATGCCTTTTGGACTGAAAAATGCTGGGGCAACCTACCAACGTGCCATGGTTGCTTTATTTCATGACATGATCCACCATGAGATTGAAGTGTATGTCGATGATATGATTGCAAGGTCCCAAACTGAGGAGGAACACCTTGACCATCTGCAAAAGCTGTTTGACCGTCTGAAGTTATACAAGCTGAGGTTGAACCCGAACAAGTGCACATTTGGGGTAAGATCTGGGAAGTTGCTAGGCTTCGTCGTAAGTGACAAAGGTATTCAAGTGGACCCTGCCAAGGTTAAGGCCATACAAGAGATGCCAGTTCCCAAGACAGAGAAAGAAGTCAGAGGCTTTCTAGGACGTCTGAATTACATTGCTCGATTCATCTCGCACCTAACTGCTACCTGTGAGCCAATCTTCAAGCTGCTGAAGAAAGATCAGGTAGTACGTTAGAACGATGAATGTCAGGCCGCTTTTGACAGAATCAAAGAGTATCTCCAAGAACCACCCATTCTTATGCCACCGGTTGAAGGGAGACCTCTGATACTATACCTGACAGTACTTGACAGCTCAATGGGGTGTGTTCTGGGGAAGCATGACGAGTCTGGCCGAAAAGAGCACGCCATTTATTACCTTAGCAAAAAGTTTACCGACTGTGAGACCCGATACTCACTGCTCGAGAAAACTTGCTGCGCTTTGGTATGGGCTGCTCGCCGGCTGAGACAATATATGCTGACTCACACTACCTTGTTGATCTCAAAAATGGATCCGATAAAGTACATATTCGAAAAGCCTGCTCTGTCTGGAAGAATAGCAAGATGACAAATGATCTTGACGGAATACGACATCCAGTACACGACTCAGAAAGCCATCAAGGGAAGTGTATTGGCCGACCACTTGGCACACCAGGCAGTGGATGACTACCAGTCAATGAACTTTGAATTTCCTAACGAGAGCATCATGGTAGTGACTGATTGTGAAGTACCTGGACCGGATGAAGGACCTGAGGAAGGATCCCAATGGTCTATGCACTTTGACGGAGCCTCAAACGCTTTGGGTAACGGTATCGGCGCTGTGATCATATCCCCCAAAGGCACTCATACTCCACTTACTGCCCGGCTATGTTTCAACTGCACCAACAACATGGCGGAGTATGAGGCGTGTATCATGGGTCTTCAAGCTGCAATTGACTTAAGGATCAAGTTTATGAGTGTCTTCGGAGATTCCGCTCTCGTGATCAATCAGATCAAAGGCGAGTGGGATACGAAACATCTGAATCTTATTCCTTACAAAGAATGTGTGTTGACATTGATCTCCCATTTCACAGAGATAACTTTTGAACACTTCCCAAGAGAGGAGAATCAGTTGGCGGACGCGTTAGCTACGATGTCTTCCATGTTCAATGTCAAATGGGACAATGAGGCTCCCCGGATCATTATCTGGAAACTGGATGAACCTGCATATTGTTATGATCTTGAGGCTGAGGTAGTAACTGAAAAACCCTGGTATCATGAGGTGAAAAGGTACTTAGAAGCTCAAGAATACCCTGAAGGTGCATCCATCAATGATAAAAAGTTTCTGAGAAGGTTCGCAGCAAAGTTCTTCCTCAGCAACGGCATTCTGTACAAGCGGAACCATGATTCAACCTTACTGCGTTGTGTGGATAAGACTGAAGCGGAAAGGATCATGGCAGAACTACATGAAGGCACCTTCGGAACGCATTCCAGTGGACACATCATGGCAAAGAAAATCCTCCGGGCAGGATATTTTTGGTCCACAATGGAAGCCGACTGTTACCAACATTCTCGAACATGTCATAAGTGCCAGATTTATACAGACAAGGTGCACGTTCCTCCAGTTCCTCTGAATGTTTTGACTGCACCTTGGCCTTTTGCAATGTGGGGCATTGATATGATCGGCGAGATTAAACCTACAGCATCCAACGGGCATCGCTTCATCCTAGTAGCGATTGATTACTTTACGAAGTGGGTTGAAGCAGCTTCCTACGCCACCGTAACCAAGAACGTCGTGGCACGGTTTATTCGGCACAACCTGATCTGTCGATACGGCGTCCCGGAAAGGATCATTACGGACAATGGTACCAATCTTAACAACAAGATGATCACTGAGCTCTGCGAGCAATTCAAGATACAGCACCACAACTCTTCTCCTTACCGGCTGAAGATGAATGGGGCTGTAGAAGCAGCGAATTAGAATATTAAGAAGATTGTGCAGAAGATGACAGTGACCTATAAAGATTGGCACGAGATGTTACCGTTTTCTCTTCATGGGTACCGTACCTCAGCAAGGACGTCAACCGGGGCAACTCCCTTTTCCTTGGTCTACGGCATGGAGGCAGTCTTGCCGATTGAAGTCCAGATACCCTCTCTCCGGATAATGAAGGATGCAGATCTAAGCGAAGATTACTGGATCCAGACTCGACTTGATCAATTAAATCTAATTGACGAAAAGAGACTCACCGCTATTTGTCATGGTCAAACGTATCAAAAACGGATGATCAGGGCATTTAACAAGAAAGTCAGACCACAAGAGTATCAAGTTGGAGACCTGGTAATCAAGCGCATCATTCTTCCTCAAAGTGATCCCAGGGGCAAATGGACCCCTACATACGAAGGGCCATTTGTGGTTAAACATGTGTTCTCAGGAGGAGCCATGATTCTAACCACCATGGATGGTGACGACCTTCCTCACCCCGCCAATGCAGACATAGTAAAAAGATACTACGCATGATAAAGGACCCGCTAGGTTGACATACCTAGGCAAAAATTAGGGCTTCCCGGAGAACCAAAAGGGTTCGGGCAAAATGAGGGATGAAATGAAAAAAATCTGTACATCCGGCAAGTCGAAAACCTGAAAAGGCGGCTTGGGCAAAAATGGGTATCCCGGTGGACTGAAAACCCGAAAGGGCGGTCCAGGCAAAAGTTAGGGATTAAAGCGTAATACTATGTCTCATTGGATCACCTTGCATCCAGAATCCGGTATCAACTATCAAGTTCAGACGGCATCGATCAGTCAGCTTCATCTTCAACCGAGCAGCCAAGTGATGAGACGCTCGAAGATATAAAGGCGATAGCAGAGTTGGAACCCAGTGGGATTATCTTTTTCACATAGCTGTTTTGTTTTCCCTTTTCGTAAAAAAAATTGTATAAACTCTGTTGTTCGGCGGCATTCTCTTACTAGGACGTTAGCCTCTTGTACATGAACGCCTATTTACTGGCAAATTCAAAAAAATCAATACAAATTCACTTTTCAGACCAATTGCCAATTGTTTTTCCTTTTTCTGTTTTGTTTTGCGAAGAACGTCCAATGTTCAATTTTTGATATATGCATTTGACACTAATTGCTAACTCATAAATATATGCATACGAAACAAAGGATTAATTACAGGTAACGTCAGAAACAGGGGCAATAATGAGTTGTCTAAAGCGATCTAATCTGTCCACCAAGGTACCAAGGTAAGTTCGGCTGAAGAATGCAACCAAGATACCTTAATTCCCCAGAGAGTGAGCCAAGATTCAACAATTCTCTCCCAAGCAGTTGGTCTCCCATCAGCCCTAACAAGGCATAGTATCTCCTAGCAAGTCAACGATACTCTCCCCAAGCAGAGTTAGTCCACTGTCAGCCTTAAGGAAATTGGGTATCCCCAGCAGATCTCAACATTCCTCAGCAGAGTATACAAACATTCTTAACAAGCATCCCCGAAAGTCTTGATCTAAGATTGTTCCCCGGTGGTATACCAGACGTTCAATGGAGCCATTCCCCAGTCCAATCTGAAAAATTTCCCCAGGAGGGTCCAGTCCAAAAGTTTCCCCAGGAGAGTTGAATCAAACTCCCCAGCAGGACTTAAAGCTTACCCCCAGTAGATTCTGGAAGCTTGTCACCCGCATAGACTACGAACACTCCCCTGGCTTTATTCAGAAGGTTATTTCCCCACCAGGATATAACTTGGTTATCCCCAGCCAATTGTCACGGAAAGATCGTCCTCGACGAAGTCTTCCTATCCCCCAGCGGAGTTCATCAATTCCTTCAACATAACTCAACAATGGTATCCCCAGCGGATTTATCGTCAACCTCAGCAAAGTATCTCTCTCTCCCTGCAGAGTAATCTATTCACCAAGTTTATTCCCCAACAAAGTCATATTCTCCTACCGGTATTCTTGCAACCATCATCCCCAGCGGAAACGAAGAACTCTACTCTTCAACATCAGCCCAGGATTTAACTTCCCGGCACACGTCAAGGATTTGTTTTCCTAGACGAAAATACATTCATGAACATCACATCTTCATACATTATAGCATGCATATGCGCATCATGAACATACAATCTCATTTATTCTGAGAACATCACGCAGGTCATACATCATGACATCGCATACAACTAACGTTTTGTCTTTTCAGGACAAAGGTTAATACAATGATGATTACTATCAACGGTCGCAACTAAGGATCCGATTCCTGTATCTTGCCAGGGTGTATCTGTTGACGACTAATTCCAGACTCGATTCCTGTATCTTGCCAGGGCACGTCTGAAGAGTTCGAAGATCCGATTCTTGTATCTTTCCAGGGTGTATCTGTTGACGACTGATTCCAGACTTGATTCCTGTATCTTGCCAGGGCACGTCTGAAGAGTTCGAAGATCCGATTCCTGTATCTTGCCAGGGTGTATCTGTTGACGACTAATTCCATACTCGATTTCTATATCTTGCCAGGGCACGTCTGAAGAGTTCGCAGATCCGATTCCTGTATCTTGCTAGGGTGTATCTGTTGACGACTAATTCCAGACTCGATTCCTGTATCTTGCCAGGGCACGTCTGAAGAGTTCGAAGATCCGATTCCTGTATCTTGCCAGGGTGTATCTGTTGACGACTAATTCCAGACTCGATTCCTGTATCTTTCCAGGGCACGTCTGAAGAGTTCGAAGATCCGATTCCTGTATCTTGCCAGGGTGTATCTGTTGACAACTAATTCCATACTCGATTCCTGTAACTTGCCAGGGCACGTCTAAAGAGTTCGAAGATCCGATTCCTGTATCTTGCCAGGGTGTATCTGTTGACGACTATTCTCCAGACTCGATTCATGTATCTTGCCAGGGCACGTATGAAGAGTTTAAAGATTCGATTCCTGTACCATCCAGGGCACATCTACATAAAGAGTTTGAAGATCAACTCCTGTAACAGGCCAGGTAATTATTTTCTTTCTCAGGTACGCAAGTTCTCGCTAAGGAATCTCTTACGCGATCGACACCTAGATGGCATATATAAGCCCATCCTCCTATCCATCAGTCTCCAAATGACATCTGTAAGCACATTCCCTGCATCACACTGCTGATACTCTACTATGTGAGTGCAAATTTCTGGGCACTCTAGTGTCAATCATCTTCCACCTTCGGATCACGAAAGGCACGCCAGCCAATCTACATCCTCAGGTCTAAGAAGATTGAACAGGGGCAACTTTTGTACCCCAAAATTTTCCCTCCCATATTCTTCAAGGTTTGGCAAGATCAAGCTTCAAAATCTCTCAAGGGTTGCACAGTCCAATTGCCTCCTAACACAGTCAAAATTAGGGTTTTGGTTCTGGCAAGGAAGTTGAAGTTTTCAAGGGTCCAATCAAGTCCCACATGCCTACATACATTGTCAAGCATCCATATGCCAATGTTCAAGACTCACAACATCAAATTGCACAGTCAAAAACCCTAATTGCTCCACAGTCAACTGTAGGGGCAAAATGGTCATTTGGCAGTCAAAAGTCAAAAATTTTGGTCAACATCTTATTTTGAAGCCACAAACATCATTTGATCAATTCTTGATCATGATTCTCAAAACATGGCTCAAAAAGTCTCAAGATGCAAAAGTTTCTATTTTTGGACAGCTGAAAAGTCAACTGCAAATTGACCAAAGCATAACTTTTTCATGGTTTATCAGAAAAATCCCATCCAAAGCTCATTTTGAAGAGGATGACATTTCCTACAACTCCTCTTCACACTTCGAGTCCAAGAAATGCTCTCACAAAAAGTTATCAATTTCAACATTATAGGTCATTTTCAAAAGTCAACAAAAAGGCACTTTAAGTCAAAGATCATAACTTGAGATTGGTAAATCAAAATGACATGGGACCAAAGGCATTGGTTAGAGGACTTCAAGACCTTTCCAAAATGTCCAAGAACATGTTCATAGCTTCAAAATTGAGCAAGATATGCCTTGAAGAAGTTGGAAAATTTTTGGGAATTTTGAAAAGTCAACTTTGCCTAAAACACTTCAAAAATGCTAATGGGCCTCAAATTCTTCCTTGAATCATTACCCAAAGCATATGCACGACCCATTGAGCTCAAAGGGATTTATTTTCTTATTTTTAATTAATTAATTGAATTTTTATTCTTATTAATTCATTTAATTAGATTTAATTAGGAGAAAATATCAAATCATGCTTTTTAAATCTTTTTTTTGCAGCAAATCAAACAAGGGCAAGGTGGCAAGTCGTTTCACATTCAAAAAGGGAAGATTTTCCATGATTGGCAAGAGTTTCAATGGAAAAAGATTGAAATTGATATGTTGAAAATCAAATCTTCAAATCATCAATTCATGGACCTTGGGCTTGTTTTTTTGACCTAATCACGTTCAGATACAAAGGCATAATGAAACCCTATTAAAAGATACACGAAAAAGCTGCTGAGAAGAGAAAACCAAATTGCAAAATTTCCATAAAAACTTGGAATCTGAAATCATAGTTGCAGGGTGTTTCAAAGCATAACAAGGATTCCAACACGTTGCCTAAGCATCCATGAAACTATTGGCATCAAGAACAAGTCCCCATACTCCAAGAATTGGTAGAACTGAGTCACGTTTATCACAAACTTTTCCATAATCGTTTTTTAATTTTCACGCATCATTCATGTGCTTTAATTGTTGATTTATGTTACTAACATCATTCTGAAGCGATTGGTAATGTTTAATTGGACTAACACTGCCTGTAGCCAAATCCACCATTGATGAAACCTAGGGTTTCAGAAGCTCCAAAATAGGACTTTCATGTAGAGGAAAAATTGGACCTTGAGACCTATGCCATTGAATTCAGGAGCTCCAGACGAAACGAACCAACACCTCACGCCCTTTTTATATTAATCCAGCTTCTAATCGCTATTTTCACAGGTTTCATTTAGTGGGGGTTTAAAACCCCCGCTACTTGTTTATATTGCAGGTATAAAGAGGAAGAAGAAGCATGCGTGTCTTCATGTGACAGAGAGATTCAAATCTGGCGCGTAATTTTTTGTTTATACCACTAACTAATGTTTTTTTGTATATTATGTTTTCCATCTATTATATTAACAAACGAACGCAATGGTTCAGTTGGTAGAAGACGTGGCTGGTAAGCATTGGGACCTGGGTTCGATTCCCAGGTCCCCCCACATAAATTCATATTTTTTGCTTTAATGTGTTCCCATGCCGCGTTTACTCAAAGGACTACCCTACGTCCTAACATGCTGGCTTGCCAAGTGCCCCCTGATGTTCCATCCAATGGCCAGATAATGCAGTCCATGGTACATGCTAGTCAACCCACGTGCACTTAACCAGGGAAGTCAAACAAGGCCTTGTGTGCTTGGGCCTGAATTCCAAAATTACTTCAAAAAACCTCCCATTGGGCCTGATACCCCCTGGTTTGCATCTTTTAATTTTATTTTTTCTCTTTTAATTATAATCCTTTTTAATTCTTTTTAATTTTTTTATCAATTCACAAATAATTAATTTTCATAATAAAAAAATCAGAAACTAAAAAATGTTTTTTTAATTAATATTAATTTCACCATTTGAATATTTTTGTAAATAAACGTTAAGTAATTAATTTAGTTAAATTAGGTTTCAATTTTAACACTTTTTCTTAATAAATAAAAAATATGTAGAAATTAGGTTTTTGACATTTTTATCTTTTCTTAATTTATTATTTTTCTCATTTATTTATTATTATAATTACTATTTATTTTTTGTAAATAAACATGTATATTAATTAATTAGTAAATTAGAGTAACTTTAATATTTCTTTTTATTAATAATTAAAATATTTAGAACTAGGGTTTCACTAACTTCTAATTTTAATTCTTTTCTTATTTTCATTAAATACCAAAAATATAAAAAACATTTTCTTCCTTTCTTTAATTAAATAATTAAATAGACTTTGATTTAATTTAATTTCAAGCAAAGGGTCAAAACCCTCAGACATTTAATTTTAATTTCTTTTCGCGCATTATTTTCCTTTGAATATTATGTAACTGCTCAAGGCTTGTAATAGTAATTAGGTCTTTTTACTTTCCGCATTTTTATTAAAACGGGTCTTTGTATTTTGGCGATGTATAGACCCGCGCCTTGTAATAGCGTAGGATTTATCTTTCCGCATTTAAATTTCCGCACTCTCGAATTCTAAACTTTGCATGAAAGAATGTATGGCTAATTAAAAACAAGCGTAGCTCACAATGCCATGATCAAAGATAATTATTAAACATGAAAACAACACACAAATTCACACACCACTCTTAGGGTACGCCTCACCTGTTGCCTTCGAAACGTGGTCGTCAAGTATGGGACGTCTTAGTAAGTCCTTATGTCCATGATCCGGTTGCCTCGGAACAGTTGCCTCGGAATAGTTGCCTCGAAATGGTTGCCTCAGAATAAAAAGGATCAAGGACATAAGGGTAGCTTCTAAGGTGTCCTAACTGTTGCTTCGGTGACCACACTGTCCCTACACTCGAATTGACCCGAACACCTCCAACGGTGGTGCTACCTACCTCTCAATGGTGGGATGGCACTACCTTAAGGACATTTACACAACCTAATTCCTTAGGGTAGGTAGATGACTCGTAGATACTTGCTCTATTCAAAAACAAATCAAAAAATCTTTTCACACCGACACTTTCAAAAAAAAAAGCTTTCAAAACAATTTTTCAAACACTCTTGAGGACTGATACAAGAGTTATTCAGAAATCTTTAAACGAAACTTTTTTCAAACCCACTCACAATTGAAAAGCAAACTTTTTGAAAACACAATGAGCAAGTATCTAAGAGCCCGTGGATAACCACAGATAGAAAGGGTGCTAACACCTTCCCTTTCTATAAATCTACCTCCCGAACCGAGAAACTATCTCATAAGGAATTTTGTTGTGCTTCTGTCCATGTTGGAGAAAATAAAAGACGGTGGCGACTCTTGCTTACCGCGACATTTCGTGATCCAGCGTTAAACAGTCAGTTCTAAATCCACCGATCACAGAACTGACGACTCTACTGGGGAAATCTTATAAAGTGAGGTGTACCTTAGGACTAAGATCACTTGTGTTTTCAATTGTCTGAATTGCTTGCTTTATCATTGTGGGTACTGTCTTGGGAGTTCTATAGATCCTAACCCGGATATGGGGGAGCAAGTAAATAAAAACCTAATTTACTATTACAACCATATTGAACTTGAATAAATAATGTACAAGAATGTGAGATAATGTGCAAGGAGAGAAGACATTATTTTTCTTATGTTTTTGTTATGAAAAGGTTTTGAACCTAAATAAACTAAGAAAAAAATTAATTAATTTGGTTTAAGAAAAATAAACCTAATTTAATTTAGAAAAGAAATTGAATTTGATTAAGAAGACAAGTTTTTTAAGGTTTTATGAAAAGGTTTTAATCTTAATTAAACTATTATAAAAAATTAATTAATTAAAAGTCCTAAATTCTAAATTAATTTTAAGCAAAAAAAAGTAAATAAACCTAAGTATAATATTAATTTATTTAAGAAAAAGAATTTGTTAAAGAAGTATTTTTGGTCTTTTTAAAAGAAATAAAATAAAAGTATATAATTTTTTTTGGGGTTTTTATTAATAAAAATAAATAATAATAATAATTATAATCATAATAATAATAATAAGAAAATAAAATAGAAAAATAAAATTAAATGTCATGGGGGTCTGAAATTGAATTTGGGAGTTTAGAAGTAAAAAGGGTTTTATTTTGGGGTCCAATGTGATTTTTGTTTAGAATCAGAAAAATAAAAATAAAAATAACGGGTTGCATTGTAGCTAGTAAACAGGGAGGTGATGATAAAAAAAAAAGACTAAGCCCAAAGACTTAGGGCCCAACGTGCTTGTTTGTAACAAAAAAAAGAAGAAAATAATAAAAAAACTTGGGGAAAAGGGCAGCATTAGGGCTCGAACCCAGGCCCTTGGCAATAAGGCGCGCGCTCTCTACCATTGGAGTGGCTATACATATGTTTATTAAAATGAAAATAACATATTATGTTTTAAATCAAGTCCTAGGCCTGCATCTTCTTCTTCCTCGCACCAAGACATCAACCTCCATTTTTTAATCTTGTAACTTTCTCATTTCTCAACAAAAATCAAAACTGTAAACATGAAAGTTGCTCCATTTTTCATCACGGTTCCAGAAATATAAATAAATAAAACTATAAATCAAAGATGAGCATGAATTTTGAATTGTACCAAATCTAACCAATTTTTTTTAGAAAGTTCAAACTTAAAATTCTCACTACTCAAGGAATATAAATGAATTCTAAGGACATGGTCAGCTTCAGGACAATGATGTCTATATTTTATCTTTGAAAATGGAAAGCTAACAATGCCTATATGAAGAGATTGAAAATCAGAAAACTTACCTTAAAACTGGAAATCGTGTTTTGATTTAGAGCTCACTTCAAGGTATTTTAATGATCTGGTTAGTTTCCTTGAACCTCCAGGAAGCTATTACAATAGCTACTTTAAACTGAGAGTGCTTGAACTATTCTAGAAAAATCAAAGTGTAGATCTTTGTTTTTGAAAATGGAAGATGGTGATGGAGGTGTTACAGAAGTGTAACAGGTATTGGGATGGCTTATATTTGAGGTAAGGAAGCTTTTGAAATGGTTTCGCCAAGAAACGCACAAGTGGATTTGAAGATGGAAGTTTTTGGCCAGATTCTGCACAACAATGGCAATTTGTATATAACCTGGGTTTGTGAGAGTTTTGGGATGCTTGAGGGCTTGTTTATTTGAGTCTTAACTCATAAATATTGTCTCTATTTATAATCAAGATGTTTGGAGTGCTCGAGTTGATCAGATTTCAAATTCACATGTTTAAGCTCAACATGTGATTTCATGACAAAATAAGTTTCAATGCTTTGTACTTCATGATCAAGAGTTGTTAATCACTATAAACAAAATGTTTCTAACTTTTTGGATGGAGTGCAATCAAAACAAACAAGTTAGGAGCTCAATGCATTGACTTTGTGCATAAAGCCTGCTTTACTAGAATGGAAATGGTAGCTTTCTCCCTAAAATGGCAAATTGGTTTGGATAATGCTTGAATCACTTTGATAAGGTCTCAATCAATTGGGTAAACCATTGATTATGGACTGAAACACAAGTTTGAATCCTGCAAAGTGAGATTTATACAACATGGCTTGAGATTTGATCCATTGTTCATCACAAAATTGCCTTGTAATTCAAGTTTGAAACCCTAACTTCATCTATTCGATTCTCCTAGCTCTAGAATGATCTCATTGAGTTCTTTGATATTTTAGAAATATTGGAACATACTCTACAACCTTCATGCTTTTCATTTTTGAAGAATCCAATTGGAACTATGTGAAAATTTCCATGAAATTGGTACCAAAAATTTGCCTAACTAGATCAAAATTTCACTAAGTGTTTTTATACAAAGTGCATGACTTTGGGAATCTATAACTCAAGATCCAAGAATTTATAGGATTTGATAAGTAAAGAAAAGTTGTAGATCTCATCAAGATCTACAAATTTCATGTTGAAAATTTCCTTTGAATCATCTTGCATCTTGGTGAAAAGTTAGCACGAAGTCATGAAAAAATAAGATTTAAAAACACTTAGAAAAATTCTAAGTCTTGAAAAGTTTGACTTTTAAGATGAACTTTGAATCTCTTGAATTCTTGATGTTCAAGTTTCATATTTTTGAATGTCTTGATGAAATTTGATCTTTGAAACTCAAATTTGACCAAAAAGTCAAAGTTTGACTATTGGTATATTAGTTGACTTTTTATTAGTTGACTAAATTTCTACTATCAATCAATTGATCTTGAGAAATATTTTGAGCCATGAAATTAGGTCAACATGTTTTATTTTAATATTGAGATTGTACTTTAATCAATTATATCATATATTAGGTCAAAAACTCTTGATCAGTCAAATACAGTCAAAACCCTAATTTTGACCATTTTGCCCTTTTGGTGATTTGAACAATTTTCTTGGGGAATTATGATCCAACCTTGATCAATTGATGCATATGACTTAAAATTATTGATATTGGTCCAAAATATTGAAGTTTGATTGTAGGTTGACCACAATTTACTTTTTACCTAATACAGTTGATTTTAGGTCATTTGATCAATTGACTGAGCAATTTTGTGATTTAAGACTTGAAACTTGAAATTAGCAATCTTGAGGATCCATAATGATCCATGAGAGTAATTTTATGCATTAGAATACCAATTGTCCTTGTGCAAACTCAAACGCTAATTTGAGGCATCAGTGTTTAGGACATGGTTTGACCTAGTCAACACTTGTGCAAACTTGAGCTATAGGAGATCTTGTATGAAATGTCTTGAGAAAGGAGAGGGAAAATTTTGGGGTACAACAGCTTCCCCTGTTCAATATTCTTAAATTTGAAGAGTTAGATTGGCGGGTCCGCCATTCGTAACTTGAAGGTGGAAGGTGATTGAACACTATAGTGCCCAAAAATTTGCACTCACATAAAATAATGTCGTTGGTTGATTATATTGGAATGTGATTAAAGATGCCATTTAGAGAAGTGATGAAGAGTTTGCCGGAGATGGGCTTACAGATGCCATATAGAGTGACCGTTGATAAAAACTAGGAGAAGTATCAGAATAAATCCTTGGTCAATATGTACTGAAATAACAAATGTCTTTTTCCTGTTTTCAACTGGAAGAAGTGAATCTAACCAGAAGAGGTCTTCGTCTTCCTGTCTTTAATCTGGAAGGAATAAATCTAACCAGAAGAGGTCTTTGTTCGCCTGTCTTTAATCTGGAAGAAATAAATCTAACCAGAAGAGGTCTTTGTTTGCCTATATTTAATCTGGAAGAAATAAATCTAAACCAAAATAGGTCTTCTTCCGCCTGTATTTAATCTCGAAGAAATAAATCTACCAAGAAGAGGTCTTCGTTTGCCTGTCCTGGAAGAAATAAATATAAACCAGAAGAGATCTTCATTCGCCTGTCTTTAATCTGGAAGAAATAAATCTACCCAGAAGAGGTATTTGTTTCTTGTCTTTAATCTGGAAGAAATAAATCTAAACTAGAAGAGGTCTTTGTTCGCCTGTCTTTAATCAGAAAGAAAAATATATACCTAGAAGAGGTCTTCGTTTGCCTGTCTTTAATCTGGAAGAAATAAATATAAACCAGAAGAAGTCTTCATTTAATTTTTCCTAAAATGAAGAGGGTTAGTTGCATGCAGATGTATGCATGGCGTAATGATATTCTCAAAATAAATGAGATTATGTTATATGCATTTGTCATGTATGTTCTATGATGTATGAATGTGAAACATTAAAGTGCATCTTTGTCTGGAAAATAAATCCTTGACAAACTGCTGGGGTATATTGGGAAGCTAAATCCCGGACTAACGCTGGAGATGAAGAGTATGTGTATCTTCAACTTTGTTTAGAATATTTCCGCTGTGGATCCCAGTTTTGTTGTTCGAGGAAATCCTGCAGGGAATGTTGATTTTTGTTTAGAGAATAGAGTTCAGGAACCTTGGTTGTCCATTACTCTACTGGGGAATTATAATTTGACTTGGGAGAATGAAATTTAACTGGTATCTGGTTGAATTCTAGGCTTTGCAGTAACTTTTGGTGGATAGTAACGACTCCGTTGGGGATTGTAATGACTTTGCTGGGAATAAAGGGGGTTTGTCCGTTTGATTTGTAATGGTCTGAGAGGAAGACTTGTATTGGGGAATTTGGTAGTTTGTTGGGGAAATAAACTCTATTGAGGAAAGAATTTTGAAGACCCTATTGGGGGGATGAATTCTTTTTGGAGACGAACTCCACAAGGTTTCTCTTGTAGTTTAGGACCAACTCAGCTGGGGAAATGATTGTCAGGAGATTGGAACTCCGGATGGATACTGCATGAATTCAAATTTGTGGGGATAATTTTTTTGAAGTAACTATGTTGGGGATATCCCGAATTCTTTAAGAAAATGTTTATTACCATTTTTAAACATACATTTGTTAACAGTTAGTCATGTTCATATGCATATGTTCATTCAATTTTAGTCATTGGACATTTTTGCACTCAAAACAGGAAAACAAAAAGTTTGCATTTCAAAGTATATTTGTATTGATGTTTTGCCTATAAATAGGAATTTTTGTACAAGGAGACAGAGATCCTAGTAAGAGGAAATATTCGAAAGAATACAAAGTGAAAACCAAAATAATAGCCATGTGGAAGTGATCTCATCGTGTTCCAACTCCGCTCTTGCCCCTATGTCTTCGAACATCATCCCTTGTCGTTGAAAGAAGTTGATTGAATTGATCTTACACCCAAGAACTTGGATCTTGGTAATAAAGTTGGTTGTAGTGATTTCACGGGATGTAGTTATACGCTTTAATCCTTAACTTTTTCCTGGACCATCCTTTCAGGTTTTCAGCCCACCAGGATACCCTTTTTTTCCCAAATTTCCCTTTCGGGTTTTCAACTTGCCGGGTGTACAATCTTTTGTATATATCCATAACTTTTGCCCGAACCCTTTTGGTTCGCCGGGATGACCTTATTTTTTCCTAAATATGTCAACCTAGCAGGTCATTTTTATGCGTAGTATTTTTTGACTATGTCTGTGTTTATATGATGCGGAAAATCTTCCCTGTCCATAGTAGTTGGCATCATGGCACTACCAGAGAATACTTTCTTAACAACAAATGTCCCTTCTTAAGTGGGAGTCCATTTGCCCCTAGGATCGCCTTGTCGAATAATGATGTGTCTTATTACCAAGTCGCCTGTCTGATACACTCGAGGTTTGATCTTTTTATTGAAAGCCTTGATCATACACTTTTGATACATTTGACCATGACAAACAGCAACTAGTCTCTTCTCGTTAATTAAGTTCAACTGATCCAACCTAGTATGAATCCATTCGTCTTTGCCTAAATCTGCTTCTTTCATAATCCTTAAGGAAGGAATTTGAACTTCCACAGGCAAAACAACTTCCATGCCATAGACTAAGGAAAATGGGGTTTCCCCAGTTGAAGTTCGAGCTGAAGTACGGTAGCCATGGAGAGAAAACGGTATCATCTCATGCCAGTCTTTGTAGGTCACCACCATCTTTTGCATAATCTTCTTTATGTTTTTATTGGCAGCTTCTAATATGCCATTCATCTTATGTCTGTACGGAGAAGAATTTTGATGCATGATTTTGAACTGAGTACAAAGCTCCATAATCATAACATTATTAAGATTGGTTCCATTGTTAGTGATGATCCTTTCAAGGATACCGTAACAACATATGAGGTTATGCTTGATAAATCGGGACACAACGTTCTTGGTTACTGAGGAAAATGAAGCAGCTTTAACCCATTTGGTGAAGTAGTCAATGGAAACAAGGATGAAGTGGTGTCCATTAGAAGCAGTGGGCTTGATTTCTCCAATCATTTATATGCCCCACATTGCAAATGGCCACAAAGCAGTCATGACATTCAAAGGAATTGGAGGCACATGAACCTCGTCGGCATAGATTTCACATTGATGGAAAGTCCTTAAATGATGATGACAATTAGTTTCCATTGTTGACCAATAATAACTAGCCCTCGAAATCTTCTTGGCCATAGTGTGCCCACTAGAGTGAGTTCCAAAGATACCATCATGCATGTCTTCCATGACTTCTTTGCCTCCTTCTCATCCATACACCATAGTAGAGTAGAATCATGGTTGCGCTTTTACAAGATCCCATTACTTAGAGAGAACTTGGTTGAGAAGCTCCACAATAATTTCTTATCATTAATGGAAGCTCCTTCAGGATACTCTTGTGCTTCAAGATATATTGTCACTTCATGATACTATGGTTTCTCCTCATCAGTGTCGATCTCACAACAGTGTGCAGGTTCGTAAAATCTTTCAATTGTAATTCTAGAGGCCTCCACTTGACTTTGAACATGGATGGCATTGTTGCTAAGGCATCCGCCA
The DNA here is from genome assembly GCA_948472305.1 of Vicia faba. Lineage (NCBI taxonomy): Eukaryota > Viridiplantae > Streptophyta > Magnoliopsida > Fabales > Fabaceae > Vicia > Vicia faba. Next base: position 856,521,706 of record OX451741.1, read on the forward strand.
ACTGATTTTTTTCTCTTGGAAAGTGTTCGAAGGTAACCTCCTCAAAGTATGAGATCAAGGTTAGCACAAGCTCTTTCTGGGGGATCAAATTAGGATGTTTGGTATCCCACTCTTCTTTAACTTGACTGATTACTAAAGCCGAATCTCCATATATGCTTAAGAATTTGATTCTTAGGTCAATGGCATCCCTAAGACCCAAGATGCATGCCTCATATTCAGCATGTTGTTTGTAAAGTCAAAGCATAGTCTGGAAGTAAAAGGTGTATGGAAATCTTTGGGAGAAATAATCACAACACCAACTCCATTACCCAAAGCATTGGAAGCCCTATCAAAAACCATAGTCCATCGGGATCCTTGTTCAGTTCTGTCATACGGTACAGGATTTTCACAATCAGTCATCAGTATGATATTATCGTCTGGGAATTCAAAGTTCATGGATTGGTAGTCATCAACAGCTTGATGGGCCAAATGATCTACCAACACACTTCCTTTGATGGCCTTTTGTGTAGTATGTTGGATATCATATTCAGTCAGGATCATTTTCCATCTAGCTATTCGTCCGAAGAGAGCTAGTTTCTCGAAAATGTACTTGATATGGTCCATCTCAGAAATCAACAAAGTGGTGTGAGTCAACATATACTGTCTTAGCCGGCGAGCAGCCAATTCCAGATCATAACATGTTTTCTTGAGCAGTGAATATCTTGTTTCATAGTCGGTAAACTTTTTGCTCATGTAGTATATTGCATGCTCTTTTCGGCCAGACTCGTCATGTTGGCCCAACACACACCCCATTGAATTCTCTAATGTAGTATGTTGTACCCCAAAATTTGCCCTCCTCTTTTTCACAAGTAATCACAGCTTCGGGCTTTTCCTGATTTTTCAGATTGGCTCAAGAATCAGTCAAACAGACTTTTCTCATCAGTCAGACAAAATTAGGGTTTCCATTAACTTTTGAATCAGTCCAAGCAGATTATTAGGGTTTCTATTGATTTGGTTGAGTTTGGCTCAGGGTTTGATCAAGCAGACGCTTCTTTAACAGTAAATCCCAAATTAGGGTTTGCACGCGCATTCTCTGAAGGAATTAATTCTACAGTTCTTTTCAATTTACTGTCACACTGCTTTGACGCCTATTCAAGATTTCAGCTTGTATCTCAAAACCTGAACATATGGGATAGCAGCTGAGGCTTCTGATTGAAAATTTGCAGTTTTAGTTTAATCAAATGAAGTGAAAGGCGTATGGACGTTTGTTTGTTTGACTGTGCATTACTATTGGTTATTTGGAACGTTGGGCTTATTGTTGGTTGATACAAGGCTAGAAGAATGCGACGTTTGTTAATTATTTATAATTTCTAAGTTAAGATTATTGGGATAATTTCCAATTATTATGACTCAAGAAATTTAAATAATTAAATAAGCAATTGCAGAAGAATTAAAAGAGATATCTGACAAAAGATTTTTTTATTCACTTTTAATTGTTGTTACAAGTGTTATTTGAATACAGTAAATTTATTGACAGTATTTATAATAATGTTTATTACAAAAAATTGAAAGAGAAAATAAATCTATCCTAAATCTCTTGAAGTCTTCATCTTCTGCTGTTGCATCCTTTGCTCGACTAATATTTACCTACAAAAAGAGAAGAAAGAAGTCAACACAGATGAATTAAAAAAAAGGCATTCTCAGACAGATAATTAAAACTCATCATTAAAGGTGTTGGCCGGAATCAGTTTGTTCGTCCTCTCTGCAAATCGCAAGAAGACTCTCTTCTTGGTTCACAAAGAGGGAAAGAAAATATGTTGGCAAGCATGTGAATATAATACAAGGCAGCATGTTAAACAAAATGCACAAAGTTACAAAGTCAAACAAGCTGCACAAATCCAACCAGATTGCAATGTCAAAATGGACAAACTGAAAATGCCAAACTAAGTCACAAGTGCAAAGATGTCAACCAAGATGTAACTGTCAAAAGGCTGTCAAAGATAGATATCAAACTGTCAATGCAGAAGAGAGTACACAAAAGACAGAAAATCTGGAAGTAAGAAGATATGCAGAGGAAAGACAATATGCAAGCAAGCTTGTAAAAGCACTTTCATCATTTCCCAACCAAACACCTTTTCAGGAAAAAGTACAGTTTAAATAATTAAATATAATTTTCTGTTGAGAGAGAAAGAGAGAGAGAAGTGGAGAGGCTTACAGTTTGCAGGCTTAGAAGATAGATAAATATAACAAGTCAGAACACTGTTAAGAGGGGAGGCAGAACATATAGAACACATAGAGAAAAATATAACACAGCCTAACCTGCATCAAAACACAAACTTGAAACCTATGTTAAGAACACCTCAGGCCTGCATAAAACACAAACCTGTGTTCAAACTCAATAACCTGTCAAAGCCCCAGCCTGTATCAGTAAACCTGCCTGCATAATACCAAAACCTTCAAAACCCACAAACAAATCTGTATCCAAACCGGCCCAAAGCCATACAAGTCTGCATAAGCCCTGAAACCTGCTCAAGCCTAAGCAAACCAAAGCTTGCTTCAAGCCAAAGCATAAAACACTGTAACCTGCAACAAACCCAGCCTGTACCAGGAAAGCAAAAACAAACTGCACAAAAAGCTTGCTTTGAAGTCTCTCAAAAACTACACAAACAAAAAACCCGTTACAACCGCAAGCCTGTTTCAGCCTGCCTAAAAGCCTGTAACCTCAAGCCTTTATTCAAACAAAACTCCAACAAGCAAGTCCAAACATCAAAAATCAGCAGCAAATAACACTCTCAGATAACATCATCATTGAGAATCAAAACCCAAAAGAGAGGAAGAAATTCTGAAGCAAACAAATCTCAGAATTATCATCATTGATAAGAAGAAGTCAGAAGTGAAATAATAACTGAAGCAAGCAATCTCAGAAATATCATCATCATTGACAGGAAGAAAGAAGAAGATTATAAAGTAACATTAAAATCAGAACAACAAGGTTCATCAATAGCATCTCAGAATCAAAGAATGATCATCAAAAGCATCACAGAGGCAAGCAATTAGATGAGGAAAAGAAGCTATCCTAGGGTTTTCAGATTGCAACACTCATCACTAAACCAAACAAAGAAAGATACGAGGTTACCAACAAGCTCTCGTCATCATACTCCCTCGCCTTGGCCGCCTAAGACGCCTCCTGTCCAAGTTCTCCTCCTCCTTTCCAAAAAGCAGAACCAAGGTATAAATTCTCCTTCCCTTTTCTTTTTTACACCTCACACAAACATAGACAACACAGAAGATCAAAACATGTCCAAGGTTAATAACATGCAAGAATAAGAATCCGAAACCCTTAAAACATGAAAACAGAAACCGATACCTTTTCTTGTCACCGCCTTGCTCAACCATGGAGAGAGGAGAATGGAAGTGGCGCCTAGTGGCCTGAGGCAAAAAGAGGCATCAGAAGCTCACGTTCGGGAAGCATGAAGAGGCGAAGAAGGAGATGGAGAGCAGCGCCGTTCGTTCAAGCACAAACCCTATTCTGAGCCAAACGAATTGAAACCCTAAACAAATTCCTTGTTGCAAACTATTTGGGCTCGCTCCCCACAAAACCACACTAAGCCCAACAATCCTGGCGCCTTACACCCCCTTTTTTGTTCTCTTTTTGATTCTTTTTGGGCCAAGAAACATCCAAGCCCATTTAACTTTTTTTTTACATACTAATTAATACTTTTTTTACCTTATTATCTTATTTTTATATGATATAATTCCTATTTTCTTTGGGTACATAAAAATAGAATATTCAACTTTTTGTACAAAAATATTTTAATGTTTATTACATTTTAAAAAAATACATAAATAATTAGTTTGTTTTGAATTAATTACTTTTCTCTTTAAAACCCTTTTTATTTATAAAAACATTAACAAAAATACAAAAATAAATAATAATAATTAATACATTAGGTTAACATTTTTATCACTTGTAAATAATCATGTGCACCATACAATTCTTTTATTTCTCTTTGATTCTTATACCTCGCTATATTTTATATTGAGAATGCGACAATTCGATTTGGTTGTAAATAATATTTGGACACTACTATTCTGATGGGACTCATCCCCATTTGTAAACATTTGTACCCCCATCCCCAGATACTTATTTGTAATAGCTTAGACTTTAAATTCCCGCAATTTATCGCTTTCTATATACTGTATAGTTATTAGGGTTTGTATGCGAAGATTCAAAATCAACCGCTAGATAACCTAATACAAGACAAATGCATGAAAATCAATACACAATTCACACTTGCACCTCTAGGGTAATCCCGCTTGTTGCCTTCAAAAATGGGCCATGTTTGCATGTCAAGTACTTTGACAAAACAAAACAAAACAAAACAAAAACAAATCAAATGATCATAGTCCCTCGATGACGCTTTCGAAGTTTCCTAAACAAAACTGATCAAGCCCCTCAAGGAAATTGCCAAAGACACTTGACACTATTGCATTCATGGTCTAAACAATGACCCGCACCCGTCCCGTTAACATCCTAATACAAGGTTGTTCACCAAATACAATGGTGAAACAACACTGTTAAAAGGGTTAAAAAACATAAGAAAAATCTTTGAGTAAAATAGGGTAGACAACTCTTAGTTACTTGATCAAACTTGCAAAACATCCTTGCCATTTTTCAAACACACATCTCCATACAGTTTCAAAACATACTTTCAAAAACATTGAAACATCTTTTCAAAAAGACAAACACCTTTGTAAAACATTCGAGTAAAGAATTGTTACAATGGTTGCCTAGACAAGGCATCTTTTTCAAAACATTTTCAAACCACACATACAAAGCACCATTTCAAACAATTGAAAAGCAAAGGCAAGTGATCTAAAACAAGTAACTAAGAGCCCATGGATAACCATGGATGAAAAGGGTGCTAGCACCTTCCCTTTTCATAATCTATCCCCCGAACCCACAAAAACATCTCAAAGGTCTTTCCTGTGCTTTTTGACCTTTCCTTAGGATAAATAAAAAGTCGGTGGAGACTCTTGCTAAACCGAAATATTTGCGAACACAAACGCAAAACCTCAAGTCAGTTCTCCCACCGTACCACATAGTAAAATACATAATCAGAGGTCTTTCTTCAACTAGAGGCATCAGGATGGGAGGTTCTTGTAAATATTCCTTGATCTTGTCAAAGGCTGCTTGACAGTCATTGTTCCATATGACTACTTGATCTTTCTTCAAGAGTTTAAAGATTGGCTCATAAGTAGCAGTTAAGTGAGATATGAATCGAGCAATGTAGTTGAGTCGACCTAAGAAACCCCTGACCTCTTTCTTAGTACAGGGAGCTGGAATTTCTTATATGGCTTTGACTTTTTCAGGGTTGACCTTAATACCTTTTCCACTGACGACGAATCCTAAGAGTTTTCCAGATCTTACCCCGAAGGTGCATTTGTTGGGATTCATCCTTAGCTTATATTTCTTCAATATTTCAAACAGCCTGTGAAGATGATCAAGGTGTTATTCCTCAATTTGTGACCTTGCAATCATATCATCAACGTACACTTCTATTTCATGATGGATCATGTCATGGAATAGGGCTACCATAGCTCGTTGATAGGTTTCCCTTGCGTTCTTTAAACCGAAAGGCATGACCTTGTAACAAAAAGTTCCCCACTGTGTAACAAAAGTGGTTTTCTCCATGTCTTCATGAGCTATTTTGATTTGATTATAGTCAGAGAAGCCATCCATGAAAGAGAAGACTTTATGTTGAGCAGTTTTTTCGACCAAGACATCAATATGCGATAGTGGGAAATCATATTTGGGGATTGCTCTATTCAAATCTCCATAGTCTACTCACATACGTACCTTTCCATCCTTCTTTGGCACGAGGACCACATTTTCCACCCATTAGGGATATGACGTCACTGCTAGAAAACCTGCATTGAATTGCTTCATTACCCCAACTTTTATCTTTTCAGACATGTCTGGCCACATACGACAAACTTTTTTCTTTACTGGAGGATAATCTTCCTTTGTTGGTAGACGATGAACCACAATGTTAGTATCAAGCCCCGACATATCTTCATATGACCAAGCAAATACCTCAACATAGTCATGAAACATCTGGATCAACCTGTCTTTGATACCATCTTCCAAGTTAGCGCCAATCTTGACCTCTTTCTTGTCTTCCTTAGTACCTAGGTTGGTCACTTCAATTGGCTTTTCATGCGGTTCAATGGCTTTTTCTTCTTGCAACAAAAGTCTGCCTAATTCCCCATGTATTTTGAAAATGCAATAGAGTGAAAGAAAGACAATGAGCACAAAATTTGAATGCAAAAGAGTCCAATGTTTTTCATTAAATGATCATATGGCATATGGAAATGAACAAACCCTTAACAATGGACCATGGTGCCCCGGGCCTGACACATGGCTTAAAGTCATTGTTTCAATAAAATTACAGACAAGTTCTTAAATTAATAAAACAATAAATGTTAATTACTCCTTGTTGAAGGAGATGGTAATGAAATCCTTGGCACGCCTGTTGTTGAGTCCTTCACCGGGAGTCGGGTAGATCCAGTCATCAAAATCACAGTCGCTGTCGGAGTCTTCAAGAGCATTCACTTCATGATTACTGATGCGAAGAGGTGGTTTTCCTATGCGAGCATGCATGACCTCCTTTTAGGCTTTGGAAGTGAAACCCAAACCATTTTTGTCTGATTTGAAAGGGATGTCAGGGAGTTGTCCCCATATGGCACAACCTCCGTCTTCAATCACAACATGAGCATCTTTGAGGGAAGCCATCCTAGGCACATCTTTAACAGCTTTTGGAACATCAGGAGTAGCCTTGGTAGAAGCATCCATGGGAGAGACCACTTTGAAGGCTTGACAAGGAGTTTCTATGAACTTTCCATCCATCTCAACATACTTAAACGAATCAAGGTGGCTAACCATAAACTCTTCTTCACCACAGACAGTAACGATCTTTCCTTTGACTGGATATTTCAATTTTTGATGAAGAGTGGACGTCACTGCTCCTGCCCCATGTATCTAGGGGCGTCCAAGTAGGAAAGAATAGGCAAGAAGGATGTCCATCACATAGAAAGTCGAGTTGAAAGTTTGGGAACCAACTTTGATGGGGAGGTCAACCTCTCCATGTACCATCCTTTTTGATCCATCGAAAGCCCTTACCACTATGTCATTTGGCTTTTACACCAAGCCTTCTTAATCCAACCGATCTTGGGCGCCTTTGGGTAAGACATTTAGAGAAGACCCAGTATCCACCAATACATGGGCTAGAGTGGTCCCTTTGCATTCAATAGAGACATGCAAAGCCTTATTGTGATATTTTCCAGCTGGAGTTAAATCAATATCTGAGAATCCCAAGCCATTATCGGCAGTCAAACTCACTACATATTTTTTAAACTGATCAATCGTAGTCTCTTGAGAAACATGAGCTTTCTTCAAAAAAATTATCAAGGCTTGAGAATGCGCATCAGAATAAAGTAATAAAGATAACATATAAATATTTGAGGGGGTTTGCCCAAACTGCTCTACTATCTTATAATCACTTTTCCTTATGATCTTCAAAATCTCCCCCATCTCTTGAGTATAGGGTTCCTCAGTAATAATGTCTTTGGCAGGCGCCTCCATCCTTGAAGGCTCGCTCATCTTTTCATTGCCCCTAGCATCAGTACTAGGTTTGTCAACAGTAATGCGAACATGTGTAGTTGTGGTGGTTAGAGGTGAAATTTTTGGAGAGAAGATTCTCCCCGTCCTTGTTACCTTGATTGAGCCAACAATGTTGGTAATATCAACAGTCTTGTCTTTATCAATCCACGAGTCTTACTTAATACCATGGTAGTATAATTCTGCGCCATAATTCCATAGTACTGCCTTATCGGAAGAATAAGGGACTGGCCCCAGTGTGGTAATTATCAGTGGAGTTATATTTGTTTCATTGGAAATCCTAATAGGACCCTTTGAAGTGATCCTAATAGGCTTGTTGGAGATAGTGATGATGGATATATCTCCAACTTCTCGAGGTACAAATTCAGTCAAACTTTTTTCAGAAGGAGTTCTTTCGAATATTATCTCATGGCTGTACATTAGGTGTTGGACACCTCTTTTTATCCGTTCACAGCCATTGATTTGCACAACATAGTAACAACAATCTTCAAGACAACCAGGGAAAACCCTAACTTTCAAGAAATTGTTTTTGACAAACTTCAGTGGAGTGGTTAAGTCATTAACAGAGGAAACAAAAGAAGTATCTTTAATAGCATTGTCACCATTGCCATGGTTTGGCATAGGTGCTGTGATTACATTCGAAGTTGGAGGAGGATCAAATTCAATGGTCTTGTTGTCAATGAGGTCCTGGATCTTGCATTTTAATGCCCAACAATGATCAGTGTCATGTCCGGGACTATTGGAGTGGTAAACACATTTACCGTTCGGGTTATATTTTAGAGATGAAACATTGTGATTTGAAGGGGGATCGTGCAATGTTACCAAATTAGCCTTTAACAGGTGTTATAGGGCTTGAGATAGTGACATGTTGATCCTTGTAAATTGTCTTCTCGGAATATCAGGTCTTTGGTAGCCAGCTTGTTATTATGGTCTTTTAGTAGAGGTCGAATTGGAGATTACAACTGTGTTCAATCATCTTCCACCTTCGGATCACGAAAGGCACGCAAGCCAATCTACATCCTCAGGTTTAAGAAGAATGAACAGGGGGAAATGATTGTCAGGAGATTGGAACTCCTGATGGATATTGCATTAATTCAAATTTGTGGGGATAATTTTGTTGAAGAAACTATGTTGGGGATATCCCGAATTCTTTAAGAAAATGTTTATTACCATTTTTAAACATACATTGGTTAATAGTTAGTCATGTTCATATGCATATGTTCATCCAATTTTAGTCATTGGACATTTTTGCACTCAAAATAGGAAAACAAAAAGTTTGCATTTCAAAGTATATTTGTATTGATGTTTTGCCTATAAATAGGCATTTTTGTACAAGGAGACAGAGATCCTAGTAAGAGGAAATATTCGAAAGAATACAAAGTGAAAACCAAAATAATAGCCATGTGGAAGTGATCTCATCGTGTTCCAACTCCGCTCTTGCCCCTATGTCTTCGAACATCATCCCTTGTCGTTGAAAGAAGTTGATTGAATTGATCTTACACCCAAGAACTTGGATCTTGGTAATAAAGTTGGTTGTAGTGATTTCACGGGATGTAGTTATACGCTTTAATCCTTAACTTTTTCCTGGACCATCCTTTCAGGTTTTCAGCCCACCAGGATACCCTTTTTTGCCCAAACTGCCCTTTCGGGTTTTCAACTTGCCGGGTGTACAATCTTTTGTATATATCCATAACTTTTGCCCGAACCCTTTTGGTTCGCCGGGATGCCCTTATTTTTTCCTAAATATGTCAACCTAGCAGGTCATTTTTATGCGTAGTATTTTTTGACTATGTCTGTGTTTATATGATGCGGAAAATCTTCCCTGTCCATAGTAGTTGGCATCATGGCACTACCAGAGAATACTTTCTTAACAACAAATGTCCCTTCTTAAGTGGGAGTCCATTTTCCCCTAGGATCGCCTTGTGGAAGAATGATGTGTCTTATTACCAAGTCGCCTGCCTGATACACTCGAGGTTTGATCTTTTTATTGAAAGCCTTGATCATACACTTTTGATACATTTGACCATGACAAACAGCAGCCAGTCTCTTCTCGTCAATTAAGTTCAACTGATCCAACCTAGTATGAATCCATTCGTCTTTGCCTAAATCTGCTTCTTTCATAATCCTTAAGGAAGGAATTTGAACTTCCACAGGCAAAACAACTTCCATGCCATAGACTAAGGAAAATGGGGTTTCCCCAGTTGAAGTTCGAGCTGAAGTACGGTAGCCATGGAGAGAAAACGGTAGCATCTCATGCCAGTATTTGTAGGTCACCACCATCTTTTGCATAATCTTCTTTATGTTTTTATTGGCAGCTTCTAATATGCCATTCATCTTATGTCTGTACGGAGAAGAATTTTGATGCATGATTTTGAACTGAGTACAAAGCTCCATAATCATAACATTATTAAGATTGGTTCCATTGTTAGTGATGATCCTTTCAAGGATACCGTAACAACATATGAGGTTATGCTTGATAAATCGGGACACAACGTTCTTGGTTACTGAGGCAAATGAAGAAGCTTTAACCCATTTGGTGAAGTAGTCAATGGAAACAACGATGAAGTGGTGTCCATTAGAAGCAGTGGGCTTGATTTCTCCAATCATTTCTATGCCCCACATTGCAAATGGCCACAAAGCAATCATGTCATTCAAAGGAATTGGAGGCACATGAACCTCGTCAGCATAGATTTGACATTGATGGAAAGTCCTTAAATGATGATGATAATTAGTTTCCATTGTTGACCAATAATAACTAGCCCTAGAAATCTTCTTGGCCATAGTGTGCCCACTAGAGTGAGTTCCAAAGATACCATCATTCATGTCTTCCATGATTTCTCTGCCTCCTTCTCATCCACACACCATAGTAGAGTAGAATCATGGTTGCACTTTTACAAGATCCCATTACTTAGAGAGAACTTGGTTGAGAAGCTCCGCAATAATTTCTTATCGTTAATGGAAGCTCCTTCAGGATACTCTTGTGCTTTAAGATATATTGTCACTTCATGATACTATGGTTTCTCCTCATCAGTGTCGATCTCACAACAGTGTGCAGGTTCGTAAAATATTTCAATTGTAATTCTAGAGGCCTCCACTTGACTTTGAACATGGATGACATTGTTGCTAAGGCATCCGCCAACTGATTTTTTTCTCTTGGAAAGTGTTCAAAGGTAACCTCCTCAAAGTATGAGATCAAGGTTAGCACAAGCTCTTTGTGGGGGATCAAATTAGGATGTTTGGTATCCCACTCTTCTTTAACTTGACTGATTACTAAAGCCGAATCTCCATATACGCTTAAGAATTTGATTCTTAGGTCAATGGCAGCCCTAAGACCCAAGATGCATGCCTCATATTCAGCATGTTGTTTGTAAAGTCAAAGCATAGTCTGGAAGTAAAAGGTGTATGGAAACCTTCGGGAGAAATAATCACAGCACCACCTCCATTACCCAAAGCATTGGAAGCCCTATCAAAAACCATAGTCCATCAGGATCCTTGTTCAGTTCTGTCATACGGTCCAGGCTTTTCATAATCAGTCATCAGTATGATATTATCGTCTGGGAATTCAAAGTTCATGGATTGGTAGTCATCAACAGCTTGATGGGCCAAATGATCTACCAACACACTTCCTTTGATGGCCTTTTGTGTAGTATATTGGATATCATATTCAGTCAGGATCATTTTCCATCTAGCTATTCGTCCGAAGAGAGCTAGTTTCTCGAAGATGTACTTGATATGGTCCATCTCAGAAATCAACAAAGTGGTGTGAGTCAACATATACTGTCTTAGCCGGCGAGCAGCCAATTCAAGATCATAACATGTTTTCTTGAGCAGTGAATATCTTGTTTCACAGTCGGTAAACTTTTTGCTCATGTAGTATATTGCATGCTCTTTTCGGCCAAACTCGTCATGTTGGCCCAACACACACCCCATTGAATTCTCTAATATAGTATGTTGTACCCCAAAATTTGCCCTCCTCTTTTTCACAAGAAATCACAGCTTCGGGCTTTTCCTGATTTTTCAGATTGGCTCAAGAATCGGTCAAACAGACTTTTCTCATCAGTCAGACAAAATTAGGGTTTCCATTAACTTTTGAATCAGTCCAAGCAGATTATTAGGGTTTCTATTGATTTGGTTGAGTTTGGCTCAGGGTTTGATCAAGCAGACGCTTCTTTAACAGTAAATCCCAAATTAGGGTTTGCACGCGCATTCTCTGAAGGAATTAATTCTACAGTTCTTTTCAATTTACTGTCACACTGCTTTGACGCCTGTTCAAGATTTCAGTTTGTTTCTCAAAACCTGAACCTATGGGATAGCAGCTGAGGCTTCTGATTGAAAATTTGCAATTTTAGTTTAATCAAATGAAGTGAAAGGCGTATGGACGTTTGTTTGTTTGACTGTGCATTGCTATTGGTTATTTGGAACGCCAGGCTTATTGTTGGTTGATACAAGGCTAGAAGAATATGACGTTTGTTGATTATTTATAATTTCTAAGTTAAGATTATTGGGATAATTTCCAATTATTATGACTCAAGAAATTTAAATAATTAAATAAACAATTGCAGAAGAATTAAAAGAGATATCTGACAAAAGATTTTTTTATTCACTTTTAATTGTTGTTACAAGTGTTATTTGATTACAATAAATTTATTTACAGTATTTATAATAATGTTTATTACAAAAAATTGAAAGAGAAAATAAATCTATCCTAAATCACTTGAAGTCTTCATCTTCTGCTGTTGCATCCTTTGCTCGACTAATATTTACCTACAAAAAGAGAAGAAAGAAGTCAACACAGATGAATTACAAAAAAGGCATTCTCAGACAGATAATTAAAACTCATCATTAAAGGTGTTGGCCGAAATCAGTTTGTTCGTCCTCTCTGCAAATCGCAAGAAGACTCTCTTCTTGGTTCACAAAGAGGGAAAGAAAATATGTTTGCAAGCATGTGAATATAATACAAGGCAGCATGTTAAACAAAATGCACAAAGTTACAAAGTCAAACAAGCTGCACAAATCCAACCAGATTGCAATGTCAAAATGGACAAACTGAAAATGCCAAACTAAGTCACAAGTGCAAAGATGTCAACCAAGATGTAACTGTCAAAAGGCTGTCAAAGAAAGATATCAAAGCTATCAAACTGTCAATGCAGAAGAGAGTACACAAAAGGTAGAAAATCTGGAAGTAAGAAGATATGCAGAGGAAAGACAATATGCAAGCAAACTTGTAAAAGCACTTTCATAATTTCCCAACCAAACACCTTTTCAGGAAAAAGTATCGTTTAAGTAATTAAATATACTTTTCTGTGGAGAGAGAAAGAGAGAGGGAGAGAAGTGGAGATGCTTACAGTTTGCAGGCTTAGAAGATAGATAAATATAACAAGTCAGAACACTGTTAAGAGGGGAGGCAGAACATATAGAACACATAGAGAAAAATATAACACAACCTAACCTGCATCAAAACACAAACTTGAAACCTGTGTTAAGAACACCTCAGGCCTGCATAAAACACAAACCTGTGTTCAAACTCAATAACCTGTCAAAGCCCCAGCCTGTATTAGTAAACCTGCCTGCATAATACCAAAACCTTCAAAACCCACAAACAAATTTGTATCCAAACCGGCCCAAAGCCATACAAGTCTGCATAAGCCCTGAAACCTGCTCAAGCCTAAGCAAACCAAAGCTTGCTTCAAGCCAAAGCATAAAACACTGTAACCTGCAACAAACTCAGCCTGTACCAGGAAAGAAAAAACAAACTGCACAAAAAGCTTGCCTTGAAGTCTCTCAAAAACTACACAAACAAAAAACCTATTACAATCACAAGCCTGTTTCAGCCTGCCTAAAAGCCTGTAACCTCAAGCCTTTATTCAAACAAAACTCCAACAAGCAAGTCCAAACATCAAAAATCAGCAGCAAATAACACTTTTAGATAACATCATCATTGAGAATCAAAACCCAAAAGAGAGGAAGAAACTCTGAAGTAAACAAATCTCAGAATTATCATCATTGACAAGAAGAAGTCAGAAGTGAAATAATAACTGAAGCAAGCAATCTCAGAAATATCATCATCATTGACAGGAAGAAAGAAGAAGATTGTAAAGTAACATCAAAATCAGAACAACAAGGTTCATCAATAGCATCTCAGAATCAAAGAATGATCATCAAAAGCATCACAGAGGCAAGCAATTAGAAGAGGAAAAGAAGCTATCCTAGGGTTTTCAGATTGCAACACTCATCACTAAACCAAACAAAGAAAGATACGAGGTTACCAGCAAGCTCTCGTCATCATACTCCCTCGCCTTGGCCGCCTAAGACGCCTCCTGTCCAAGTTCTCCTCCTAATTTCCAAAAAGCAGAACCAAGGTATAAATTCTCCTTCCCTTTTCTTTTTTACACCTCACACAAACATAGACAACACAGAAGATCAAAACGTGTCCAAGGTTAATAACATGCAAGAATAAGAATCCGAAACCCTTAAAACATGAAAACAGAAACCGATACCTTTTCTTGTCACCGCCTTGCTCAACCATGGAGAGAGGAGAATGGAAGTGGCGCCTAGTGGCCTGAGGCAAAAAGAGGCATCAGAAGCTCACGTTCGGGAAGGATGAAGAGGCGAAGAAGGAGATGGAGAGCGGTGCCGTTCGTTCAAGCACAAACCCTATTCTGAGCCAAACGAATTGAAACCCTAAACAAATTCCTTGTTGCAAACTATTTGGGCCCGCTCCCCACAAAACCACACTAAGCCCAACAATCCTGGTGCCTTACCCCCCCTTTTTTGTTCTCTTTTTGATTCTTTTTGGGCCAAGAAACATCCAAGCCCATTAACTTTTTTTTTACATACTAATTAATACTTTTTTACCTTATTTTCTTATTTTTGTATGATATAATTCCTATTTTCTTTGGTTACATAAAAATAGAATATTAAACTTTTTGTACAAAAATATTTTAATGTTTATTACATTTTAAAAAAATACATAAATAATTAGTTTGTTTTGAATTAATTACTTTTCTCTTTAAAACCCTTTTTATTTATAAAAACATTAACAAAAATACAAAAATAAATAATAATACTTAATACATTAGGTTAACATTTTTATCACTTGTAAATAATCATGTGCACCATACAATACTTTTATTTCTCTTTGATTCTTATACCTCGCTATATTTTATATTGAGAATGCGACAATTCGAGTTGGTTGTAAATAATATTTGGACACTACTATTCTGATGAGACTCATCCCCATTTGTAAACATTTGTACCCCCATCCCCGGATACTTATTTGTAATAGCTTAGACTTTAAATTCCCGCAATTTATCGTTTTCCATATACTGTATAGTAATTAGGGTTTGTATGCGAAGATTCAAAATCAACCGCTAGATAACCTAATACAAGACAAATGCATGAAAATCAATACACAATTCACACTTGCACCTCTAGGGTAATCCCGCTTGTTGCCTTCAAAAGTGGGCCATGTTTGCATGTCAAGTACTTTGACAAAACAAAACAAAACAAAAACAAATCAAATGATCATAGTCCCTCGATGACGCTTTCGAAGTTGCCTAAACAAAAATGATCAAGTCCCTCAAGGAAATTGCCAAAGACACTTGACACTATTGCATTCATGGTCTTAACGATGACCTGCGCCCGTCCCGTTAACATCCTAATACAAGGTTGTTCACCAAATACAATGGTGAAACAACACTGTTAAAAGGGTTTAAAAACATAAGAAAAATCTTTGAGTAAAATAGGGTAGACAACTCTTAGTTACTTGATCAAACTTGCAAAACATCCTTGCCATTTTGCAAACACACATCTCCACACAATTTCAAAACATACTTTCAAAAACATTGAAACATCTTTTCAAAAAGACAAACACCTTTGTAAAACATTCGTGTAAAGAATTGTTACAATGGTTGCCTAGACAAGGCATCTTTTTTAAAACATTTTCAAACCACACACACAAAGCACCATTTCAAACAATTGAAAAGCAAAGGCAAGTGATCTAAAACAAGTAACTAAGAGCCCATGGATAACCAAGGATGAAAAGGGTGCTAGCACCTTCCCTTTTCATAATCTACCCCCCGAACCCACGAAAACATCTCAAAGGTCTTTCCTGTGCTTTTTGGCCTTTCCTTAGGATAAATAAAAAGTCGGTGGCGACTCTTGCTAAACCGAAATATTTGCAAACACAAACGCAAAACCTCAAGTTAGTTCTCCCACCGTACCACAAAACTGGCGACTCTGCTGGGGATTCTTCTAAAAGTGGGGTTACCTTAGGGTTTTAGATCACCTATACATACTTGCTTTGATTGATTTGATTGCTTTCCTTATTTGGGTTCCTTGTTTGGGTTTGCTGTAAATCCTACACCCAGATTTGGGGACACCTTTTTAGGTAAATAGCAATAAACTGTGAGGGAACTGTGCGGGGTATACCGACATGGTTGAAGCAGTAGCTATGTTAGTGTGACATATTTGTGAGTACCGATAGCCCTCGAGTAGTCAAGGAGAATACGAGGCCGCTGAGTGATGTCATGAAGCACTAACGAACTCTAGAACCTTACTTGACCATCTTGGCCTTTTTAGGGGTAGTGAGATGACCGACTTTGGTGCAGTCCGAAGTTGGTAGATACTCGATACTAAACTCATTGAGGATTGTTTTCTTGGAATATTTTGGTTGCCAGTTAAGTGGCTAAACCAAAACAATGAACACAGAAAATAATCCAGTGATATTGAGCTCCTTAGAACCCGGTTTCTATTTTAGGACAGGATGAACCAACTAACTTCAAGAGGGTACTTACCTACGAACCCCATGCAAGCCTAAACCTAAGGACTTGTTTGCTTTGTGTGAATATGATTACCTGTATATACACTTACTTGCTTTTGCATACATGTACATAACATCATAACATCATACCATAGCATTTTCAATAACCATTTCAAGGATCTCGAGGGTATTTTGATGCACGGTCTCGTTGAACCAGACGTCTACCAAGGGGCAAGAGGTTTTCTCCTCTAAACAAATGCCATCAAAGATCAAGTGCAACAACTTGAATCAGGGGCTATGACCCACTTGACATGGTGAGCTTGATTCTCGTGGAAAGACATCCACAGTTACAAAGTTCTCCAATCAAAGATGTTGATCAAAGTTCAACCTCTAACATTTTTTATTGTGTTTACCCCAAGAGATTCTTGAAAACATGCATCCACATATCATGCATTGCATCATAATAGGTTTTCCTTTTCAGGTTTCCTTATTCTCCTACTGTTTATTTCAGTAGAGATGGCTCTGGAGCAGACTATCAAGGGCATCCAGGCTCAAAATGCTCAACTTCAAGAGATGTTCTTGAACTTATCCCAGGGGCAAGAAGAGATAAAAGCTCTCCTCACAATGGGCATGGTCTTGGGGAATTCAGGCAGTGTCAGGAATGATTAGTTGGAAGGACTGCAGATTGAGCTGGCAACCATGAAGATCCAGATGATGGGACAGCTGGTGGGCCAGATGGCTCTCATCCAAGACTTAGCTCAAAGACAAGAAGAGCTCAGGGTTCTCGTCAACAAGCTACTTCAAAATAGCCAAGTGGGGCAGACACCTAGGGTTGAAGATCCAATCATATTTCCACCTCCTTTGAGACAAGAAGACAAGGGAAAGGCTCCTCTACTTGCTTCAGGGTCATAAGCCCGTTAACAACCTCGTCAACGTCAACGGGGTAATCAGCGTAAGCAAAATACATCTGGAAGACAGTTCACTGAGACTGACATACCATCATCTCTAATACTGGAACGCCTGTTGGAAGTCAATCTGACTGCTTTAAGGGATCCTATCAGGGATCCCAACACCTATGCTCCTAGCTATCATCCTGACGCATTTTGTGTATACCACTCCTATAGTCCTGGGCATGACACTGACGGCTGTTGGGCCTTGAAGAACAAGATCCAAGACTTGATTGACAATGGAGTGCTGAAATTCATGCCAGATGGCGAGATGAAAATCTTCCGTTAAGGTTTTCTCCACATGAAATGACAAAGTTTGAACTGAGAGACTTTTGTTCCTTTTGAATTTTCAAGTTGTAATTTCTTTTGTTATTCAAACAATTATCTGTTGATGTCAGACTCTGTTTCATTAATGCATTGCATATGTTTGTCTTGAATTCATCCATTCGTTTTCACTATTCTTGAACTATGCTTTCTACTTTCTTTATGACATTTAATTATTGCAATAGCTACAAGCCTTTAGAGGGAGGATGACAAAATAATACCGTAATCACATACAGTATGCTTTTGAACAGACCTTGCTGACGATGTACATGCATTTCTTTCAAATCCTAAAACACTGGAGTTATAAGGAAGATAATACCTAGTCAACCCCTTCGAGCCAAAGAAGTAGGAGTTTTTTTGTTTTAAACACAAATTGAAACCTTTGATTTAAACCTGGGGCAGGGTAGTTTCTCAGTTAATCCAAAAAAGGATGCGCATTGAGGTCGCAAACTCTCAGTTCGTAATACAACGAACGACAAAAAAAGAGGGAAAAGCATTCCTTTGGAATCAAAAAGATAGTGATGGTTCCTTATCTCATAGGCAGTCAATCTCTCAAAAGAAAAATCCCACTGAGCCAAAACCTATAAAGGAGGCTTAAGAAAGCTGGGGCATCCCGCTGACTGTAATCTCGAAAACAGGAACAGTCGGGCAAAAGTTAGGGATAACAAATCAAAAGAACGAGGTCATTACAAATCCTCAACAACATGAAAAATGTTGCAAAAAAAAAGGGAGATGATGACTTCCTTCCATAAACTGGTGTGAGCCATCACCAAAAAGTCGTTCCAAACTCGAATATAGTTCGACATACAATTAACTGAGTTTAGGATTGGAGAACATCACGAAGAGCGGGTGGGTACAAATATACTTTGAGCCTTTATCCTTTGTTTCTTACACCGTGAACCAAGCCACGTTACAACCCTTCAAAAGTCCTAATTGAAGCATGGGTTAGTTCGAAAGCATACTGTTACCAAATGTACCCTGACTCCTGTAAGGCTTTGCCTTAAATCTTGTGTTGAATTTGTCTTATAAAAAGTTTTCTGCTAAAAAACGCATTTTTTCAAAACTTCGAGACAGACATAAACTTCGCATTACTTGAATATCATTGTTCGCATATGGCTATTTGTTTGACAACGGAGAAATTCACACAATGAATATCCAGTGAACAAAAGCCCTCTGAGTGAGCAAAATCACTTCAAAAAGGATGACACTTCCAACGACAAATCTCCTATCAACAAGAGGGCATGGCATGTCACTATCCAGTTAACCCGGGGTAGTCCAGATTTCAACAAATCTTTCAAAAGTTCCGTTAACCTGGGGCAGTCCAGTCAAGATTTCAACAAATCTCTCAATTACAGATTAACCTGGGGCAAGTCTTCGTCACCATCACTTGGGGCATTTAAACATCAATCTCATCAAAGGGTTACGTGCAGTCCAAGTGTCCTGACAATATCACAAGCATCTTATACTAGGGGCAAAGATCATCACCTTCCGAGCTTCCATCTAGAGACAGTTCAGATGTGACCCAGATATGGCGACATTCTGATACTTATTCCAGATTTCCTTCTAGAGACAATTCAGATGTGACCCAGATATGGCGACATTCTGATACTTATTCCATATTTTCTTCTAGAGACAGTTCAGATGTGACCCAGATATGGAAACATTCTGATACTTATTCCATATTTCCTTCTAGAGACAGTTCAGATGTGACCCAGATATGGCGATATTCTGATACTTATTCCAGATTTCCTTCTAGAGACAGTTCAGATGTGACCCAGATATGGCGACATTCTGATACTTATTCCAAATTTCCTTCTAGAGACAATTCAGATGTGACCCAAACATGGCGAAATTCTGATACTTATTCCAGATTTCCTTCTAGAGACAGTTCAGATGTGACCCAGATATGGCGACATTCTGATACTTATTCTAGATTTCCTTCTAGAGACAGTTCAGATGTGACCCAGATATGGCGACATTCTGATACTTATTCCAGATTTCCTTCTAGAGACAGTTCAGATGTGACCCAGACATTTCGACATTCTGATACTACTCATACAGATCTCAAATTCCAAGATACAGTCCAGATATGCTCCAAACACGGTTTCCATTCTGTCACTCATTTAGAATTTATCTTCAACCCAGAGATGCTCCAAAGGCAGATACCTTCCTGCTTCTCAACATACAATTCAACTTCCTAATACTC
Source organism: Vicia faba (assembly GCA_948472305.1). NCBI lineage: Eukaryota > Viridiplantae > Streptophyta > Magnoliopsida > Fabales > Fabaceae > Vicia > Vicia faba. The sequence continues at coordinate 856,541,604 of OX451741.1, forward strand.
CCGGCAGAATGAAGATTCTCATTCTCAAAGTGGCAGACAACCTGAATTCCTAAATTCCCCAAGCAGAATGAAGACTCTCATTCTCAGTTCCTCACAGAGTATTCAGATATTCCCCAGTGAAGATCTCCTCAAGACAGGAATCCCCAGTAGATTGGCATACAACCCAAGCTCCCGATTCCCCAATAGTGGTCCCAGGACTTCTCATTTCCAACAATCCCCTGCAGCAGTCAATGATTTACTTTCCCCAACAGCAGTCAAAGATTTCATTATCCAGGATTCGTCTTCCTCAGCCAGACAACTACTCAGCTTACATGCGCATCCATCACATTCATATCATAAACATTGATGAAGTACAATTCATTGCATCATACATTTCATGCAACATAACTTTATGTTTAGCTAACATTTTTGTCCTTTTCAGGATAAGAATAAAAGGCTATCCTTCTCAATTCAGATGCAGTTTTACACGGACTCATCATCAGGCAACCCTACATCGGTTCCTTCTCAAATCCAGATGCAGTTTTACACGGACTCATCGTCAGAAAACCCTACACAGGTTCCTTCTTTCAACTTACCAAATTACAATTCAACAAACATTCTTAGATGGCATCTACAAGCCCATCCTCCTACCAACAATTTCCAGATGGAATCTCTAAGCCCATCCCCCGACAAGATTCTGTCACATCTCCAGATGGCATCTCTAAGCCCATCCCCCGACAAGATTCTATCACATCTCCAGATGGCATCTCTAAGCCCATCCCCCGATAAGATTCTGTCACATTCTAGATGGCATCTCTAAGCCCATCCCCCGACAAGATTCTGTCACATCTCCAGATGGCATCTTTAAGCCCATCTCCAAATGGCATCTTTAAGCCCATTCCCTCAGCTACGCTTTGACGAGTGCAAATTTATTGGGCACTCTAGTGTCTAATCTCCTTTTACCTTCGAGTCGCGAACGACAAACTTGCCAATCTAACTCTTCAGGTTCAAGAAGATTGAACAGGGACAACTGTTGTACCCCAAAATTTGCCCTCCTTTTTTTCACAAGAAATCACAGCTTCGGGCTTTTCCTGATTTTTCAGATTGGCTCAAGAATCGGTCAAACAGACTTTTCTCATCAGTCAGACAAAATTAGGGTTTCCATTAACTTTTGAATCAGTCCAAGCAGATTATTAGGGTTTCTATTGATTTGGTTGAGTTTGGCTCAGGGTTTGATCAAGCAGACACTTCTTTAACAGTAAATCCCAAATTAGGGTTTGCACGCGCATTCTCTGAAGGAATTAATTCTACAGTTCTTTTCAATTTACTGTCACACTGCTTTGACGCCTGTTCAAGATTTTAGTTTGTTTCTCAAAACCTGAACCTATGGGATAGCAGCTGAGGCTTCTGATTGAAAATTTGCAGTTTTAGTTTAATCAAATGAAGTTAAAGGCGTATGGACGTTTGTTTGTTTGACTGTGCATTGCTATTGGTTATTTGGAACGCCAAGCTTATTGTTGGTTGATACAAGGCTAGAAGAATGTGACGTTTGTTGATTATTTATAATTTCTAAGTTAAGATTATTGGGATAATTTCCAATTATTATGACTCAAGAAATTTAAATAATTAAATAAGCAATTGCAGAAGAATTAAAAGAGATATCTGACAAAAGATTTTTTTATTCACATTTAATTGTTGTTACAAGTGTTATTTGAATACAGTAAATTTATTTACAGTATTTATAATAATGTTTATTACAAACAATTGAAAGAGAAAATAAATCTATCCTAAATATCTTGAAGTCTTAATCTTCTGCTGTTGCATCCTTTGCTCGACTAATATTTACCTACAAAAAGAGAAGAAAGAAGTCAACACAGATGAATTAAAAAAAAAGGCATTCTCAGACAGATAATTAAAACTCATCATTAAAGGTGTTGGCTGGAATCAATTTGTTCGTCCACTCTGCAAATCGAAAGAAGACTCTCTTCTTGGTTCACAAAGAGGGAAAGAAAATATGTTTGTAAGCATGTGAATATAATACAAGGCAGCATGTTAAACAAAATGCACAAAGTTACAAAGTCAAACAAGCTGCACAAATCCAACCAGATTGCAATGTCAAAATGGACAAACTGAAAATGCCAAACTAAGTCACAAGTGCAAAGATGTCAACCAAGATGTAACTGTCAAAAGGCTGTCAAAGAAAGATATCAAAGCTATCAAACTATCAATGCAAAAGAGAGTACACAAAAGGCAGAAAATCTGGAAGTAAGAAGATATGCAGAGGAAAGACAATATGCAAGCAAGCTTGTAAAAGCACTTTCATCATTTCCCAACCAAACACCTTTTCAGGAAAAAGTACAGTTTAAGTAATTAAATATACTTTTCTGTGGAGAGAGAAAGAGAGAGAGAAGTGGAGAGGCTTAAAGTTTGCAGGCTTAGAAGATAGATAAATATAACAAGTCAGAACACTGTTAAGAGGGGAGGCAGAACATATAGAACACATAGAGAAAAATATAACACAGCCTAACCTGCATCAAAACACAAACTTGAAACCTGTGTTAAGAACACCTCAGGCCTGCATAAAACACAAACCTGTGTTCAAACTCAATAACCTGTCAAAGCCCCAGCCTGTATCAGTAAACCTGCCTGCATAATACCAAAACCTTCAAAACCCACAAACAAATATGTATCCAAACCGGCCCAAAGCCATACAAGTCTGCATAAGCCCTGAAACCTGCTCAAGCCTAAGCAAACCAAAGCTTGCTTCAAGCCAAAGCATAAAACACTGTAACCTGCAACAAACCCAGCCTGTACCAGGAAAGCAAAAACAAACTGCACAAAAAGCTTGCCTTGAAGTCTCTCAAAAACTACACAAACAAAAAACCTGTTACAATCACAAGCCTGTTTCAGCCTGCCTAAAAGCCTGTAACCTCAAGCCTTTATTCAAACAAAACTCCAACAAGCAAGTCCAAACATCAAAAATCAGCAGCAAATAACACTCTCAGATAACATCATCATTGAGAATCAAAACCCAAAAGAGAGGAAGAAACTCTGAAGCAAACAAATCTCAGAATTATCATAATTGACAAGAAGTAGTCAGAAGTTAAATAATAACTGAAGCAAGCAATCTCAGAAATATCATCATCATTGACAGGAAGAAAGAAGAAGATTGTAAAGTAACATCAAAATCAGAACAACAAGGTTCATCAATAGCATCTCAAAATCAAAGAATGATCATCAAAATCATCACAGAGGCAAGCAATTAGAAGAGGAAAAGAAGCTATCCTAGGGTTTTCAGATTGCAACACTCATCACTAAACCAAACAAAGAAAGATACGAGGTTACCAGCAAGCTCTCATCATCATACTCCCTCGCCTTGGCCGCCTAAGACGCCTCCTGTCCAAGTTCTCCTCCTCCTTTCCAAAAAGCAGAACCAAGGTATAAATTCTCCTTCCGTTTTCTTTTTTACACCTCACACATACATAGACAACACAGAAGATCAAAACGTGTCCAAGGTTAATAACATGCAAGAATAAGAATCCGAAACCCTTAAAACATGAAAACAGAAACCGATATCGTTTCTTGTCACCGCCTTGCTCAACCATGGAGAGAGGAGAATGGAAGTGGCGCCTAGTGGCCTGAGGCAAAAAGAGGCATCAGAAGCTCACGTTCGGGAAGGATGAAGAGGCGAAGAAGGAGATGGAGAGCGGCGCCGTTCGTTCAAGCACAAACCCTATTCTGAGCCAAACGAATTGAAACCCTAAACAAATTCCTTGTTGCAAACTATTTGGGCCCGCTCCCCACAAAACCACACTAAGCCCAACAATCCTGGCGCCTTACCCCCCATTTTTTGTTCTCTTTTTGATTATTTTTGGGCCAAGAAACATCCAAGCCTATTTAACTTTTTTTTACATACTAATTAATACTTTTTTACCTTATTTTCTTATTTTTATATGATATAATTCCTATTTTCTTTGGTTACATAAAAAAAGAATATTAAACTTTTTGTACAAAAATATTTTAATGTTTATTACATTTTAAAAAAATACATAAATAATTAGTTTGTTTTGAATTAATTACTTTTCTCTTTAAAACCCTTTTTATTTATAAAAACATTAAAAAAAATACAAAAATAAATAATAATACTTAATACATTAGGTTAACATTTTTATCACTTGTAAATAATCATGTGCACCATACAATACTTTTATTTCTCTTTGATTCTTATACCTCGCTATATTTTATATTGAGAATACGAAAATTCGATTTGGTTGTAAATAATATTTGGACACTACTATTCTGATGAGACTCATCCCCATTTGTAAACATTTGTACCCCCATCCCCGGATACTTATTTGTAATAGCTTAGACTTTAAATTCCCGCAATTTATCGCTTTCCATATACTGTATAGTAATTAGGGTTTGTATGCGAAGATTCAAAATCAACCGCTAGATAACCTAATACAAGACAAATGCATGAAAATCAATACACAATTCACACTTGCACCTCTAGGGTAATCCCGCTTGTTGCCTTAAAAAATGGGCCATGTTTGCATGTCAAGTACTTTGGCAAAACAAAACAAAACAAAAACAAATCAAATGATCATAGTCCCTCGATGACGCTTTCAAAGTTGCCTAAACAAAAATGATCAAGTCCCTCAAGGAAATTGCCAAAGACACTTGACACTATTGCATTCATGGTCTAAACAATGACCCGCGCCCGTCCCGTTAACATCCTAATACAAGGTTGTTCACCAAATACAATGGTGAAACAACACTATTAAAAGGGTTAAAAAACATAAGAAAAATCTTTGAGTAAAATAGGGTAGACAACTCTTAGTTACTTGATCAAACTTGCAAAACATCCTTGCCATTTTTCAAACACACATCTCCACACAATTTCAAAATATACTTTCAAAAACATTGAAACATCTTTTCAAAAAGACAAACACCTTTGTAAAACATTCGAGTAAAGAATTGTTACAATGGTTGCCTAGACAAGGCATCTTTTTCAAAACATTTTCAAACCACACACACAAAGCACCATTTCAAACAATTGAAAAGCAAAGGCAAGTGATCTAAAACAAGTAACTAAGAGCCCATGGATAACCATGGATGAAAAGGGTGCTAGCACCTTCCCTTTTCATAATCTACCCCTCGAACCCATGAAAACATCTCAAAGGTCTTTCCTGTGCTTTTTGACCTTTCCTTAGGATAAATAAAAAGTCGGTGGCGACTCTTGCTAAACCGAAATATTTGCGAACACAAATGCAAAACCTCAAGTCAGTTCTCCCACCGTACCACATAGTAAAATACATAATTAGAGGTCTTCCTCCAACTAGAGGCATCAGGATGGGAGGTTCTTGTAAATATTCCTTGATCTTGTCAAAGGCTGCTTGACAGTCATTGTTCCATATGACTACTTGATCTTTCTTCAAGAGTTTAAAGATTGGCTCATAAGTAGCAGTTAAGTGAGATATGAATCAAGAAATGTAGTTGAGTCGACCTAAGAAACCCCTGACCTCTTTCTTAGTATAGGGAGCTGGCATTTCTTATATGGCTTTGACTTTTTCAGGGTTGACCTTAATACCGTTTCCACTGACGATGAATCTTAAGAGTTTTCCAGATCTTACCCCGAAGGTGCATTTGTTGGGATTCATCCTTAGCTTATATTTCTTCAATATTTCAAACAGCCTGTGAAGATGATCAAGGTGTTATTCCTCAATTTGTGACCTTGCAATCATATCATCAACGTACACTTCTATTTCATGATGGATCATGTCATGGAATAGGGCTACCATAGCTCGTTGATAGGTTTCCCTTGCGTTCTTCAAACCGAAAGGCATGACCTTGTAACAAAAAGTGCCCAAATATGTAACAAAAGTGGTTTTCTCCATGTCTTCATGAGCTATTTTGATTTGATTATAGCCAGAGAAGCCATCCATGAAAGAGAAGACTTTATGTTGAGCAGTTTTTTCGACCAAGACATTAATATGCGATAGTGGGAAATCATCTTTGGGGCTTTCCCTATTCAAATCTCTATAGTCTACGCACATACGGACCTTTCCATCCTTCTTTGGCACGAGGACCACATTTTCCACCCATTGGGGATATGACGTCACTGCTAGAAAACCTGCATTGAATTGCTTCATTACCCCAGCTTTTATCTTTTCAGACATGTCTGGCCGCATACGACAAACTTTTTTCTTTACTGGAGGATAATCTTCCTTTCTTTGTAGACGATGAACCACAATGTTAGTATCAAGCCCCGACATATCTTCATATGACCAAGCAAATACCTCAACATAGTCATGAAACATCTGGATCAATCTGTCTTTGATACCATATTCCAAGTTAGCGCCAATCTTGACCTCTTTCTTGTCTTCCTTAGTACCTAGGTTGGTCACTTCAATTGGCTCTTCATGCGGTTGAATGGCTTTTTCTTCTTGCAACAAAAGTCTGCCTAATTCCCCAGGTATTTTGAAAATGCAATAGAGTGAAAGAAAGACAATGAGCACAAAATTTGAATGCAAAAGAGTCCAATTTTTTTCATTAAATGATCATATGGCATATGGAAATGAACAAACCCTTAACAATGGACCATGGTGCCCCGGGCCTGACACATGGCTTAAAGTCATTGTTTCAATAAAATTACAGACAGGTTCTTAAATTAATAAAACAATAAATGTTAATTACTCCTTGTTGAAGGAGATGGGAATGAAATCCTTGGCACGCTAGTTGTTGAGTCCTTCACCGGGAGTCGGGTAGATCCAGTCATCAAAATCACAGTCGCTGTCGGAGTCTTCAAGAGCATTCACTTCATGATTACTGATGCGAAGAGGTGGTTTTCCTATGCGAGCATGCATGACCTCCTTTTAGGCTTTGGCAGTGAAACCCAAACCATTTTTGTCTGATTTGAAAGGGATGTCAGGGAGTTGTCCCCATATGGCACAACCTCCGTCTTCAATCACAACATGAGCATCTTTGAGGGAAGCCATCCTAGGCACATCTTTAACAGCTTTTGGAACATCAGGAGTAGCCTTGGTAGAAGCATCCATGGGAGAGACCACTTTGAAGGCTTGACAAGGAGTTTCTATGAACTTTCCATCCATCTCAACATACTTAAACGAATCAAGGTGGCTAACCATAAACTCTTCTTCACCACAGACAGTAACGATCTTTCCTTTGACTGGATATTTCAATTTTTGATGAAGAGTGGACGTCACTGCTCCTGCCCCATGTATCTAGGGGCATCCAAGTAGGAAAGAGTAGGCAAGAAGGATGTCCATCACATAGAAAGTTGAGTTGAAAGTTTGGGAACCAACTTTGATGGGTAGGATAACCTCTCCATGTACCATCCTTTTTGATCCATCGAAAGCCCTTACCACTATGTCATTTGGCTTTAACACCAAGCCTTCTTAATCCAACCGATCTAGGGAGCCTTTGGGTAAGACATTTAGAGAAGACCCAGTATCCACCAATACATGGGCTAGAGTGGTCCCTTTGCATTCAATATAGACATGCAAAGCCTTATTGTGATATTTTCCAGTTGGAGTTAAATCAATATCTGAGAATCCCAAGCCATTATCGGCAGTCAAACTCACTACATATTTTTTAAACTGATCAATCGTAGTCTCTTGAGAAACATGAGCTTTCTTCAAAAAAATTATCAAGGCTTGAGCATGCGCATCAGAATAAAGTAATAAAGATAACATATAAATATTTGAGGGGGTTTGCCCAAACTGCTCTACTATCTTATAATCACTTTTCCTTATGATCTTCAAAATCTCCCCCATCTCTTTAGTATAGGGTTCCTCAGTAATAATGTCTTTGGCAGGCGCCTCCATCCTTGAAGGCTCGCTCATCTTTTCATTGCCCCTAGCATCAGTACTAGGTTTGTCAACAGTAATGCAAACATGTGTAGTTGTGGTGGTTAGAGGTGAAATTTTTGGAGAGAAGATTCTCCCCGTCCTTGTTACCTTGATTGAGCCAACAATGTTGGTAATATCAACAGTCTTGTCTTTATCAATCCACGAGTCTTACTTAATACCATGGTAGTATAATTATGCGCCATAATTCCAAGGTACTGCCTTATCGGAAGAATTAGGGACTGGCCCCAGTGTGGTAATTATCAGTGGAGTTATCTTTGTTTCATTGGAAATCCTAATAGGACCCTTTGAAGTGATCCTAATAGGCTTGTTGGAGATAGTGATGATGGATATATCTCCAACTTCTTGAGGTACAAATTTAGTCAAACTTTTTTCAAAAGGAGTTCTTTCGAATATGATCTCATGGCTGTCCATTAGGTGTTGGACACCTCTTTTTATCCGTTCACAGCCATTGATTTGCACAACATAGTAACAACAATCTTCAAGACAACCAGGGAAAACCCTAACTTTCAAGAAATTGTTTTTGACAAACTTCAGTGGAGTGGTTAAGTCATTAACAGAGGAAACAAAAGCAATATCTTTAATAGCATTGTCACCATTGCCATGGTTTGGCATAGGTGGCGTGATTACATTCGAAGTTGGAGGAGGATCAAATTCAATGGTCTTGTTGTCAATGAGGTCCTGGATCTTGCATTTTAATGCCCAACAATGATCAGTGTCATGTCCGGGACTATTGGAGTGGTAAACACATTTGTCGTTCGGGTTATATTTTTGAGATGAAACATTATGATTTGAAGGGGGATCGCGCAATGTTACCAAATTAGCCTTTAACAGGTGTTATAGGGCTTGAGATAGTGACATGTTAATCCTTGTAAATTATCTTCTCGGAATATCAGGTCTTTGGTAGCCAGCTTGTTATTATGGTCTTTTAGTAGAGGTCGAATTGGAGATTAGAACTGTGTTCAATCATCTTCCACCTTAGGATCACGAAAGGCACGCAAGCCAATCTACATCCTCAGGTTTAAGAAGATTGAACAGGGGGAAGACTTTGGAAAACATGAGAGGGCAAATTTTGGGGTGCAACAGTTGCCCCTGTTCAATTTTCTTAAACCTGAGGATGTAGATTGGCTTGCGTCCCTTTCGTGATCCGAAGGTGGAAGACAATTGAACACTAGAGTGCCCAGAAATTTGCACTCGCATGGTGTAGTATCAGCATTGTGATGTCGGGAATGGGCTTACAGATGCCATTTGGAGATTGTTGGTAGGAGGATGGGCTTATAGATGCCATCAACAGGAGTGTCGATCGCATAAGAGATTCCTTAGCGAGAACTTGCATACCTGTTATTTGTAGAAGATTCCACTAGGGAAGTCTAACTTTGTTGAGATTTAGGAATCTGCCTGTACTTCAACTGAGAGAATGCTTCAGCTGAGTTTTAAGAACCTGTCCATAATTCAATTGGGGGGAAACATCTTCATCAAGAGCTAGGAACTGTCTCGTGCCCACCGGGAGTATACCGCTGAGGTTATAGAACTTGCTCACACTGTGACGGAGGAAAACATCAAGATCTAGGAACTGACTCGTGCTCAATGGAGTATACCATTGAGGTTATAGTACTCGTCCACACTATGACGTAGGGAAACATCTTCATCAAGATCTAGGAACTGTCTCGTGCTCAATGGAGTATACCGTTGAGGTTATAGTACTCGTCCACACTATGACGGAGGAAAACATCAAGATCTAGGAACTGACTCGTGCTCAATGGAGTATACCGTTGAGGTTATAGTACTCGTCCATACTATGACGTAGGGAAACATCTTCATCAAGATCTAGGAAATGTCTCATGCTCAATGGAGTAAACCGCTGAGGTTATAGAACTTGTCCACACTATGACAGAGGAAAACATCAAGATCTAGGAACTGACTCGTGCTCAATGGAGTATACCGTTGAGGTTATAGTACTCGTCCACACTATGACGTAGGGAAACATCTTCATCAAGATCTAGGAACTGTCTCGTGCTCAATGGAGTAAACCGTTGAGGTTATAGAACTTGTCCATACTATGACGGAGGAAAACATCAAGATCTAGGAACTGAATCGTGCTCAATGGAGTATACCGTTGAGGTTATAGTACTCGTTCACACTATGACATAGGGAAACATCTTCATCAAGATCTATGAACTGTCTCGTGCTCAATGGAGTAAACCGCTGAGGTTATAGAACTTGTCCACACTATGACGGAGGGAAACATCAAGATCTAGGAACTTACTCGTGCTCAATGGAGTATACCGTTGAGGTTATAGTACTCGTTCACACTATGACGTAGGGAAACATCTTCATCAAGATCTAGGAACTGTCTCGTGCCCACCGGGAGTATACCGCTGAGGTTATAGAACTTGTCCACACTATGACGGAGGAGACTGTCGAGATTGAGAACCTTATCTAAAATTCAACCGATGATAATTCAATTGATATTTAAGAACTGGTCAGATCTTTGACTAAGCTGAGAACTTAACTGCATTTTTCCTGAAAGGTAAAGGTCAGTCATATGCAATGCATGATATGGATCAGGCAATGATGTTCTCAAAATAAATGAGATTGTATTCGTATGATGTGTATATGCATGTATCATGATGTATGGGAATGTGATGTCTTAGCTGGGGAAAATAAATCCCGGAGCTGCTGGAGAATAGAGTTGAGTCTGGATGATTGTTAGAATTGCGTCTGCATCTGGAGCGTATCTGAAATGTATTTGAATGAGTGACAGAATGACATCCGAATCTGGATCGTATATGGACTGTATTTCGAATGAGTGACAAAATGACATCCGAATCTGGATCGTATCTGGAATGTAATTTGAATAAGTGACAGAATGACATCCGAATTTGGACCGTATCTGGACTGTAATTTGAATGAATGACAGAATGACATCCGAATCTGGACCGTATCTGGACTGTAATTTGAATGAATCTGGAATAAGTGTCAGAATGTCAGCCATATCTGGGTCGCATCTGAACTGTCTCTAGAAGGAGTCTGGAATAAGTATCAGAATGTCAGCCATATCTGGGCCGCATCTGAACTGTCTCTAGGAGGAGTCTGGAATAAGTATCAGAATGTCAGCCATATCTAGATCGCATTTGAACTGTCTCTAGAAGGAGTCTGGAATAAGTATCAGAATGTCAGCCATATCTGGGTCGCATCTAAACTATCTCTAGAAGGAATCTAGAATAAGTATCAGAATGTCAGCCATATCTGGGTCGCATCTGATCTATCTCTAGAAGGGGTCTGGAATAAGCATCAGAATTTCAGCCATATCTGGGTCGCATCTGAACTATCTCTAGAAGGAATCTGGAATAAGTATCAGAATGTCAGCCATATCTGGGTCACATCTGAACTATCTCTAGAAGGGGTCTCAGAAGATGATGATCTTTGCCTGTTGATTGATCTTTCCTGAAAAGGTAAAGAGTTAGTTGTATGCAATGTCATGATGTATGCATTTTCATGATGTATGCATTGTGTAATGATGTTCTCAAAATAAAATGAGATTTGTGTCATATGTATTTTGTATGCATATGTTATGAATGTTGTTTGAAGTGTAATTTTGTCTTGGACTTTGCTCAAAATGTTTCCACCGGGGATCCCTGCTTTGTTGTTTGAGGAGAACTCCGTCGGGGGATATTGAAACCCCATTTCAACACTTTGAAGAGGTTCCTCAGACACTGGCGTCAGCTGAGACTGTCATGGAAGATTATCCCATGAAAATGGCTTCCTTAAAGGATGCCCGGGCTGTTATTGAGAAGGAAGCTCAAAGGGTTGTTCGAAGTGCAAGGATTGGAAGACCTCATGTGTTCATCAGCAACTCGGGAGTAAATGCCATCGAAGATGATATGGAGGAGTCTAAATTCGAAAACTGGATCTATCCTACGACCAACGGTGGACCGAAGAACTGGACAGTAAAGGATTTCATCCCTATTACTTTTATTACTCAGTAATGAGCTCTTTGTTTCGAATTTGTAACAGACAATGTTTTGATATTTGATGGCCGAGTGTCTTACCCGGGGCACCGTGGCTTCATTTGTGAGGGCTTTTGTATGCCATTTTCATATATCATTAATAAAAGCATTGGACGTTTTTGCATTTCAAATTTTGCGCTCCTTGTATTTCTTTATTATATATTGCAAAACAGCTATTTTACACACACTCACGTATACAGGTCTCAATCCACTATGTATCTCACTGGTAACGACTCTGCTACTGCCAGTTATGACTTCGAAAAATCCGATCAACTTAGCCGAAGACGAAGGTGAAGATGATTGCGAAGTGCCTGGTGAGCTTGCAAGACTACTACTCCAGGAAGAGAGGGCCATTCAGCCACATGAAGAGCCGGTGGAAACAGTGAATCTGGGTACTGAGACAGACAAGAAGGAAGTCAAGATTGGTGCAAATCTGGAGCTTAGTGTGAAACAACGGTTGATTCAGATGCTGAATGACTACGTGGAAATCTTTGCCTGGTCTTACGATGATATGCCTGGGTTGGATACCGACATTGTGGTTCATCGCCTGCCAACCAAGGAAGACTGCCCTCCGGTAAAACAGAAGGTTCGTCGTATGCGTCCAGAGATGTCCGAGAAAATCAAGGCCGAAGTTATGAAACAGTTTGATGCCGGTTTTCTAGCAGTAACTTCTTACCCTCAGTGGGTTTCCAATGTGGTTCCGGTACCGAAGAAGGATGGTAAGATCCGAATGTGTGTTGACTACAGGGATTTGAATAGGGAAAGCCCTAAGGATGACTTCCCTCTGCCTCACATCGACGTTCTGGTTGACAATACTGCTCAGCATAAGGTATTCTCCTTTATGGACGGTTTCTCCGGTTATAATCAGATAAAAATGGCTCCCGAAGACATGGAGAAGACCACCTTTGTTACTCAGTGGGGCACCTTTTGTTACAAGGTCATGCCTTTTGGACTGAAGAATGCTGGGGAAACATATCAGCGTGCCATGGTGGCTTTATTTCATGACATGATCCATCATGAGATTGAAGTATATGTCGATGATATGATTGCGAGGTCCCAAACTGAGGAGGAACACCTTGACCATCTACAGAAACTGTTTGACATGTTAAAGTTATACAAGCTGAGATTGAACCCAAACAAATGCACCTTTGGGGTGAGGTCTGGAAAACTGCTGTGTTTCGTCGTAAGCGACAAAGGTATTCAAGTGGATCCTGCCAAAGTGAAAGTCATACAAGAGATGCCAGCTCCCAAGACAGAGAAGGAGGTCAGAGGCTTTCTAGGACGACTGAACTACATTGCCCGATTCATCTCGCACCTAACTGCTACTTGTGAGCCAATCTTCAAACTGCTGAAGAAAGATCAAGTGGTATGTTGGAACGATGAATGTCAGGCTGCTATCGAAAGAATCAAAGAGTACCTCCAGGAGCCACCTATTCTTATGACACCAGTTGAAGGGAAACCTTTGATTTTATACTTAACGGTGCTCGATAACTCAATGGGGTGTGTGCTGGGGCAGCATGACGAGTCTGGCCGAAAAGAGCATGTTATTTATTACCTTAGCAAAAAGTTTACCGATTGTGAGACCCGATACTCACTGCTCAAGAAAACCTGCTGCGCTTTGGCATGGGCTGCTCGCCGGCTGAGACAGTATATGTTGACTCACACTACTCTGTTGATTTCAAAGATGGATCCAATCAAGTATATCTTCGAAAAGTCTGCCTTGTCCGGAAGAATAGCAAGATGGCAGATGATCTTGACTGAATATGACATCCAGTACACGACTCAAAAAGCAATTAAGGGAAGTGTATTGGCAGACCATTTGGCACATCAGGCAGTGGATGATTACCAGTCTATGAACTTTGAATTTCCAGACGAGAATATCATGGTAGTGACTGATTGTGAGACACCTGGACCGGATGAAGGACCTGAGGAAGGATCCCGATGGTTTATGCACTTTGATGGAGCTTCAAACGCTTTGGGTAATGGCATTGGCGATGTGATCATATCTCCTAAAGGCTCTCATAGTCCGTTTACCGCCCGATTATGTTTCAACTGCACCAACAACATGGCGGAGTATGAAGCATGCATTATAGGTCTTCGAGCTGCAATTGACCTAAGGATTAAGTTTCTGAGTGTCTTCGGAGATTCCGCTCTCGTGATCAACCATGCAGGGGGAAGACTTTGGAAAACATGAGAGGGAAAATTTTGGGGTGCAACAAACTGCATTCACAGATTGGAGATGGTTCTTCTTCATATGGCCCCTCGACCTATACACGACATTAGTTTCTTTTTTACCGGTGAAAGGTTTCTTCACACTATTTGATGTAGAGGTAGAGGCCATGTGATTTTTTCCACTTTTAATACTGCTCTAAACCCTTTCACCAGTCAAGATTAACTCAGTGAAACCATATGATGAGCTCCCTATTAACAAGTTGAAAAATGGTCCAGTCAATGTTCCCATGAATATATCCACCAACTCCCTATCATTCAATGGTGGTTGCACCCTACCTGACAGGTCTCTCTATTTCTGTGCGTACTCTTTGAATCCTTTATAGCAACCCATGGTCATTCCTTGTAATTGTACTCTAGTTGGCGCCAGATCGACATTGTACTGATATTGATGATAGAAGGAGGTGGCCAGGTATGGATGTTTGAGCCCTCTAACTGGTAAAACCACTCCAATTGAGTCCCAGATAGGCTCTCTTGAAAGAAGTGCACCCATAACTTCTTATCAATGGTATGCGATTGAATTTTACAGATGTAAGATCTCAAGTGAAGCTTCGGGCATGAAACACCGTCGTACTTGGAAAAGACTAGAATCTTGAATTTGTGGGGGATTTCCACCCCAGGAACCAAACCCAAATCACCAAAATCTAGGCCAGGTACAACTTGAACTTCCATAGCCTTCAATCTGTCTTCCAGTTGTTTATACTTGTCTTCAGCCAGTGGATATTGTTCGTAAAAATAGTCCTCATCCTCGGAGACTAGATTGTTACCACCTGCAGCATGGGTGCTCCTTGCGTCTTCATCCTGATTCTCATCTTCCTTGGAGGAGTCTTCTATCACTTAAACTTGTCGAATCGGGCCCTTGAATCTCTTTCCCATGTTCATCAAAGCCTTCTTTTTGGTCTTCTTCTTTGCAACCAGAAGTGACATCAGTTCTTGCTTCCCTTTGGCAAAGTTCAGCAAGGTTTCTTGAAATTGAGAATTTTGTGCCTGCAAGTCCTTCATAGTCTTCTCGAGATCCATCTTACTGAAATAAACAATAGAAAGATGATGAAACTTGTGTCAGAAAACCTGCTTATGTTATGATGCATGTAATGTGAATGCAAATATTTTCAAGGACCTTTAAGATTTAAATTTGTTTAAACAAATAAGAACAAACATTAATTGTATTAATAAGTTCAAAACGGTTTACAAAATTGCCTCTTGGGCTTACAATGGAAGAAGAAAAAATAATACAAAATAAACTCCTAAAACAAAAAAGGACTCAAGTTTTCCACGAGCACATCCTTTTTGGTGCAATGTAGGCGTTCAAACTTTGCTCTTCATTAAGCTGTCTTGTGAGCTCCAAAACCTTCTTCTCACTTGCGTAGAATTAGGTTTCAAAGGTGTTTCACTCCCCTTTGAGTTGAATCCACAATCTTTGTATCTCCTCGAGAGTAGTAGGCTTGTCAGGATGAAGAATAGTGTAGGGAATATCTCCTTCGTCAATAGGTTCCATGATAATAGGTAGGATGGCCTCATATGGCATCATGAGGTTTTGAGCGCAAGCTCACACCCACTTGAGATAAGGCTCCAAAGGAATGGAGTTCTTATGCCCTAACGTCTTGCTATCAACTTTGTTCACCATGCCCCAAGCTCGTATAAATCTTTGACGATAACCTTGGACATCGTTCTCATAGTCAAATACATTTCCTTGGACAAGCGCGTCATGAGGTCCATCCCTCCGAGGATACCCAAATTGTCGTAGATCCAAGCAAGGATTATAAATGATACCTCCCATAATACCAAAGAGAGGGACATTAGGGAATTCCCCACAACGATCAATGATGGTGACATCCTCCAAAGATCAAGAACACCAATGAATATCTGAATGCGAGAGTGACATCAACCTACTAGTCCATCTCATGCCTTGCTCATTCTTCAAAATAGATCGAGGAAGGTGCGAAGTAAACCACCAAGCCAACAAAGGTGTGTAACACATAAGAATTCCCATTCTCTTCTTGGTGCAAGTGTGAAGAGAGTGTGAAATGTCTCCAAGTAAGGTAGGCACCGGGCTACAAGATAGAAAAACATTGATCGCATTCACATCTATGAGTTGGTCCGGGTTAGGAAATAGTACCATCCCCTAGATTATAAGAGCTAAAATCTATTCAAAATCTTGTAAATCCAGAGCATCCTGAAATTGTTGAGTAGGTAGACTTCTCATGAGTACTTGCTCTTTCAAAACAAAAACACTTTTCGCACTTACACCTTTTCAAACAAAATTTTTCAAACAACCACTTCATACACTCTTGAGGACTTATACAAGAGTTACCTAGAAGTTTTCAAACTAAACTTTTTCAAAACCCACAAACACAAGAAAAGCAAACATTTTTTGAAAACATAGTGAGCAAGTACCTAAGAGCCCGTGGATAACCACAGATAGAAAGGGTGGTAACACCTTCCCTTTCTATAATCTACCTCCCGAACTGAGAAACATCTCGAAAAGGAATTTTGCTGTGCTTTTGTCCTTTCCTTGTTGGAGAACATAAAAGACGGTGGCGTCTCTTGCTTACCGCGACATTTCGCGAACCAGCATTCCAAAACAGTCAGTTCTATTTCCACCGATCACAGAACTGGAGACTCTGCTGGGGACATAATAAGTGAGGTATACCTTAGGATTAGATCATTCTATGTTTTCAATTGTATGCCTTGTTTGCTTTAATATTTGTGGGCTTGCATCGGAGTTTCATAGATCCTAACCTGGATCTGGGGAATACCCTTTAGGTAGCAATAAACTGTGAGGGACCTGTCCGGTGTAGACCGACACGGGTGAAGCAGTAGCTACGTTGGTGTGACACCTTGGTCTATACCGATATCCCTTGTGTTAGAACGAGGAGAATATGGGTCTTCTGAGGAGTCATTAAGCACCAACTGACCTTAGGACCCTAAATTGACCCAACTTGGCCATAGAACAGTAGCAGTATGCTACACTCATTGAGGCTAAACTCTCGCGATGGTTCCAGCCGCAAGAAAATATTGCGAAGCTGGAGTTATGACCGATTGAGGGTAGTCAGTGATATTGAGATCCTCTAGAACCTGGTTACTATTTTCTAGAACAAGTCTTAACCAACTGAAACTGAAAGAGGGTAGTACCTAAACTTCATGCTGGCCTAAACTCTAAGGGCTCTTTTGTGTGACTTGTGTGCCTTCAAACTTGAACTACTTGCACATTCTTGTTATCTGACACATGAGTTCCTTGCAGGTTTTGTTTACAGTCCTTAATCTGGACTTACTACAGGGCTTACTTACACCTCACACCTTTGCATCCATGTACATAATATCATACGCATCATAACATCATACCATAGCATTTCCTTAACCATTTCAAGGATCTCAAGGGTTTGTGATGCAGGTCATGATGAATCAAATGTCTAGCAAAGGGGAAAAGGGGATTTATTTTCCTCTAGCCAAGGTTGTTTGGAGATCAAAAACATGATGACTTAAGTCAGGGGCTATGACCCACTCGATATGGTGAGCCTTGACTCTTGAAGAAGGATTCTCAACAACATGAAGTTCCTTCAATCAAAGCCACAAAATTCAAATTCTAACAAGTTTCTTTGTTTACCCCGCGAGATCCTTGAAAACATTGCATACATATCTCATACATATCATTGCATTACAGGTACCCTTTTGACAGGTCACTTATCTTCTTCGCTGTTTATTTCAGCAATCATCATGTCTACCGAGCCTACCACTGAACAAGCTATCAAGGCCCTGCAGGCCCAGAATGCCCAGTTCCAAGAGATGGTTATGAGCCTAGCCCAGGGTCAACAGGAGTTGAAGACCCTGCTTTTGAAGAAAAAGAAGAAGAAGAAGAGGATTGTCTTGTTCAATACCGGACGCAGATATGGGAATGCACTGCAGAGTGAGGTTGAGCTGACTACCCCATCTATAGGGAAAGACAGTCCACAAGAGAGAGGGGTTCCTAGTCCCGTGGTCTCCGACAACGAGACCGATTATAATGATGAACAGTACCCTCCTGTTGAGGATAGGTACAAACAGCTAGAGGACCGCCTAAGTGCTATGGAGATTCAACATGTGCCCGGGTTGGACTTTGGAGACCTAGGCTTATCCTATGGGGTGGTGATCCCACATAAGTTCAAGGCACCTGCTTTTGCAAAGTACGACGGAGCTTCCTGTCCTAAGCTGCACCTCCGATCGTATGTAAGGAAGATCCAACCTTATACTGCTGACAAGAATTTGTGGATCCATTTCTTCCAGGATAGTCTTTCAGGGACTCAGCTCGAATGGTTATATCAGCTGGATGGAGCCAGTATTCGTAACTGGGAGGACCTGGCTACTGCGTTCTACAAGCAGTATCAGTATAATTCCGACCTCGCTCCTACGCGTACCCAACTCCATGGTATGTCACTAGGGACGGGTGAAGGATTTAAAGAGTACGCTCAAAAGTGGAGAGACCTTGCTGGAAGGGTGCAACCACCTTTAACTGACCGTGAACTTGTTGATATGTTTCTGGGAACCCTGTCTGGTCCGTTTTTCAACCATCTGATTGGGAATTCTTCTGCTGGGTTTACAGACCTTATCTTGACTGGTGAGAGAATAGAAGCTGGTATCAAGTCTGGGAAAATACAGAAGGGTGAATCCTCAAACACTGAGAAAAAACCATTCAAGAAAGAATCCAGTGCTGTATATGGTTCAAGAAGACAGAATAGGTCCGAACACCACCAAGATGTCAACGCGGTAGTTATTTCAAAACCGGCCAGTGCTCCTCAACATCGCAACCAACAAAGGGAAGAGAGACCTAGAAGGCAATTCACTCCCCTCAGCATGACCTTGTCCCAGATATTTCCGCAGTTGCTGAAGACCAATTTGGTAACTCTAAGGGACCCTCCTAAGAATCTGAACACTACACCTTCAAGGTATAACCCCAATGCCCGCTGCGCTTATCATTCTGACAGCCCGGGGCATGCTACAGATGATTGTCGGACTTTGAGGAACAAGGTTCAGGACCTAATCGATGCAAAGGAGGTCGAGTTCGAAGTGCCTGAGACTCCAAATGTGATCACTACTCCCTTTCCAAAACATGGCTAGGATCGAGATACTTTTGTTCATTTGAATTCTGAAGTTGTATTTTTCTTTGTTTATTCAAACAATTATCATGTCAAACTCTTTTATTTCATTAATGCATTACATATGTCTGTTTTGAATCAATCCATTCGTATTCACTATATTCAAATTACTTTCATTTTTGTTGTGATGTTCAAACTCTCGATTAAAAATTCTAAGCCTTTTGAGGGAGGATGACGAAAACGATACCATGATCTTTACAGTATGCTTTTGAACAGACCCCGCTGATGAGGTACAGACATTGTTTTAAATCCTAAACAGTGGAGTTATAAGGAAGATAATCCCTAGTCAACCCCTTTGAGCCAAAGAAGTTGGAGGTTTTCTTTTCGCAAAAATTAAAACCCTTAATTATAACCTGGGGCAGGGTAGTTTTCTCAGTTGATCCAGGTGCATAATGAACAGCATCAAAGGAGTCCTTCCAAAACAAAAGATGGGGATGGTTCTGTATAATCATAAGGACAGGAAATCGTTATCTTTCAAAATAAAAGCCCAATAAGTCAAAACCTATGAAGGAGACTTACAAAACTGGGGCATCCCGCTGACTGTAATCACAAAAGAAACAGTTCAGGAAAAAAACAAGGATAACGAAATTAAAAAGAAAGAGGTCCTAAAAACCCTCAACAAAAAGAAATGACTTCCTATTCAAAATAAACTATCAGTATCCGAACCATCACTGGAATATCAGAGCAAAGACTCAAACAAGATCTAATGCACGATTAGCTGAGTTTAGGATTGAAGAATATCACGAAGAACGGGTGGGTACAAAGAAATTTGAGCCTTTATCCTTTGTTTCTTAAACCGTGAACCAGGCCACGTTATAACCCTTAAAAGTCCTAGCTGAAGCATGGGTTAGTTCGAAAGCATACTGTTACAAAAGGTATCCTGACTCCTGTAGGGCTTGCTGTACATCTTGAGTTGACATCACATTTTACAAAATTTTCCTGTTTTATTGAAAAATGCATTTTCAGAAAACTTCAAGACAGACATAAGCTTTGCATTTTTAAATAACATTGTTTGCATATGACTATTTGTTCAAACAACTGAGAAATTCGCACGATGGATATCCAGTGAACAAAAATATTCTCAACAAAACGGCCATCTCAAGTGGAAGAAACACTTCCAACCAAGGGGCAGACGTGACCATTGTCCATCATCTGGGGCAGTCAAGTCAAGATTCAAGGAATCTCTAAAAATGGCAAATAGCCAGGGGCAAATCTCTTCCTGAGTCACTTGGGCATTGGACATGAATTCCCGCGACGAATCTTGCATAATCAACGAAGATCTTCTGGTAGTATGGCAACGCAACAATACTGACAGTGACACCTCCCTACATCCTGAGAACGTGGACATAGTCGAACAAAAACTACGCATAATCAAAGACCCGCTAGGTCGACTGGCCTAGGCAAAAATAAGGGCTTCCCGGCGAACCAAAAGGGTTCGGGCAAAAATAAGGGATAAAAATGAAAAAAATCCGTACACCCGGCAAGTCGAAAACCTGAAAAGGCGGCTTGGGCAAAAAAGGGTATCCCGAGGGACTGAAAACCCGAAAGGGCGGTCCAGGCAAAAATTAGGGATCAAAGCGTACGACTATGTCCCGTCATCTCGTCACTTTCCTACCAGAAGAAGATTCGTCAATCAGCAGTTATCAAGCACCTCCACAGGTACCTTCTTCCACAGAAACCGGGGCAATAAGAATTGTCCGAACTGTACAAGATGCTCTGTCCACCAAGGTACTGAGGTATATATTCAGTTGAAGAATGTAACCAGGATACCGTCACTCCCCGCAACAAAAGACAGCAATGATAGCTCTCACCACTGAGATTTGCAACTACAGATGAATCAGCCATACCCTCTCCCAAGCAGAGTTGGTCTCCCATCAGCCCTAAAAAGGCACAATATCTCCAGCAAGTCAGCAATACTCTCCCCTCAAGCAGAGTTGGTCTACCATCAGTCCTGGAAAAGTTGGGTATCCCCAGAAGATCTTAATATTCCCTAGCAGAGTATACAGATGTTCCCTAGCAAGCGTCCCCGACAGTCTTAATATTCCTTAACAGAAATATAAGATGGTTCCCCGGAGGAATACCAGATACCCCCAGTGGAGTCATTCCCTCAAAAGTTTCCCCAAGAGAGTTGAATCATCTTACCCAGTAGATTCTGGAAGCTTGTCCCCTGCATAGTGCAAATGCGTTTCCCCAGCCATATTCAGAAGGTTATTCCCCACCGGGTTCTAACTGGGTTATCCTCAATAAATTGCAACGGAAAGACCGTCCTCAGCGAAGTTATTTCTATCCCCCAGCGGAGCTCATCAAAATCCCCAACCGAGCTTATCAACGGTATCCCCAACGGAGTCATCATTAAAATCCCAGTGAAGCATCTCTTCCCACAGGGTAATTCCCCGCAGAATAATCTCTTCGCTAGGTTTATTCCCCAATGGAGTCATCTTCTCCCACCCGTTTATTCTTGCAATCATCTTCAGAAACGAAGGACTATACTCTTCAATATCAGTCCAGAATTCAACGAACTTCCCGGCGGCATTCGTCAAGGATTTATTTTCCCAGACGAAAATACATTCATAAACATAACATTGTCATACATCATGATACATGCATATACGCATCATATCATACAATCTCATTTATGTTGAGAACGTCATTGCTCGATCCATATTATGCATTGCATATGACTGACCTTTACCTTTCAGGAAGGATGCATTTAAACTCCAAATTCAGTCAAAGAAGACAACCCGTTAATAAAGACAACCCGTCAATGAAGACAACCTATCAATGAAGACAACCCGTCAATGAAGACAACCTATCAATGAAGACAACCCGTCAATGAAGACAGCCCGTCAATGAAGACAACCCGTCAATAAAGACAACCTGTAAATGAAGACGACCCGTCAATGAAGACAGCCTATCAATGAAGATAACCCACCAATAAAGACATCCCGTCAATGAAGACAACCTGTCAATGAAGACAACCCGTCAATAAAGACAACCTGTCAATAAAGACAACCTGTCAATGAAGACAACCCGACAAAAGAGACAACTCGTCAAAAATGACAAAACCTCCCCTGGTTCAGTTAAATCGATTCCTAAAGATTTTTCTGAGATAACCTGTCAATAGAGACAACCCATCAACCTTTTTTTAAGTTCCAGATTCGACACCTGTATCTAGCCAGGGCATATCTGTGAGCGATTGATTGTAGATCTATACCCAGGAAAGTATCTGCATGAAGAGTTTGAAGATCAATACCTGCGTCTAGCCAGGAAATTATCTTTCATTCTCAGGTCAGAGGTTTACACCTGTATCCAGCCAGGAAAGCTATCTCGACCAACCTTTGGAAGTTCCAGATTCGATACCTGTATCTAGCCAGGGCATATCTGTGAGCGATTGATTGTAGATATATACCTGTATCTAGCCAGGAAAGTATCTGCATGAAGAGTTTGAAGATCAACACCTGTAACAGGCCAGGAAATTATCTTTCTTTCTCAGGTATGCAAGTTCTCGCTAAGGAATCTCTTACGCGATCGACAATCTCCAAATGGCATCTGTAAGCCCATTCCCGACATCACATTGCTGATACTACACTATGCGAGTGCAAATTTCTGGGCACTCTAGTGTTCAATCATCTTCCACCTTCGGATCACGAAAGGCACGCAAGCCAATCTACATCCTCAGGTCTAAGAAGATTGAACAGGGGCAACTATTGTACCCCAAAATTTGCCCTCCCATATTCCTCAAGGTTTGTCAAGAATCATCCCCAAATGGTTCAAGATTGCTCAAAGGATTGCACAGTCCAAATACCTCCTAAGACAGTCAAAATTAGGGTTTTGTTTCTTACAAGGAATTTGAGGTTTTTAATGGCTCAATCAAGTCTCTTAGGCCTATACATATTCTCAAGCATCTACATATCAAGTTTCAAGACTCACAATGTCAAATTGCACAGTCAAAAGCCCTATTTGATCAACAGTCAACTGTAGGGGTAAAATGGTCATTTTGCAGTCAAAAGTCAAATTTTTTGGTCAACATCTTATTTTGAGTCCACAATCATCATTTGATCAAATCTTGATCATGATTCCACAAGCATGGCTCAAAAATCATCAAGATGCAAAAAGTTACTATTTTTGGACAGTAGAAAAGTCAACTGTATCTTGACCAAGGCATAACTTTTTCATGGTTCATCAGAAAAATCCCATCCAATGCTCATTTTGAAGAGGATGACATTTCCTAAAACTCATCTTCACATTCCAAGTCCAAGAAATGCTCTCATAAAAAGTTATCAATTTCTACATTATAGGTCAATTTCAAAAGTCAACAAAAATGCACTTTAAGTCAAAGACCATAACTTGAGATTGGTAAATACAAATGACATGGGACCAAAGGCATTGGTTAGAGGACTTCAAGACCTTTCCAAAATGTCCAAGAATATGTTCATATGATCAAAATTGAGCAAGATATGCATTGGAGAAGTTGGGAAATTTTTGTGAATTTGCAAAAGTCAACTTTGCTCAAAACACCTTGTTTTTGCTAATGGGCCTCAAATTTCTTCTTGAAACTTTATCCAAGGCCTATGCACGACCCATCAAGCTTATTTGAACTTATTTTTCTTATTTTTATTAATTATTTGGATTTTTAATCAATTTTAATTCATTTAATTAATTTAAATTGTAGGAAATACAAAGATTTGATTTTTCAATCTTTTTGTGAAGCAAGAATGACCTAATCATGCTGGAAATTTCGTGTGCAAATTAAAGGGACAAGAATCTCCAAATTTAGCAAGTTTTTCCAATCAAAAAGATTCAAAAATATTTGATTTTCAATCAAATATTCAAACCATCATTCCATGGATTTCTTTGCAAGATTTTGACCTAATTCTATTCTATTATATATACAGAAACTAACCCTAATGCCACAGACGTGAATTTGCTGCAGAAAAGCCATAACCACATTCAAGAAAATTCAAAGAAAAGTCAGAACTGATTTCCATATTCTAGCACGATTCAAAGACTTTTGTTGATTCAAATACATTGCTGGAAGTGTCAGAGATGTATTGCAATCAAAACCAAGTGCTAAAGCTCAAGAAATCCCCAAGAACAGTTTCACGGTTTGAACATCTTTTCCAGAATTGCATCTCATTATTCATGCGCATTTGACATATTTTGTTGATTGTTTTGTGTTAATAGGGACTGTACAAAGCTATTGGCATAGTTTAATTGAAAAAAAACTAACAGAATCAAAAGATGCCATTGATGAATGTTAGGGTTCGTAAGCTTTTATATTAGGGCTTTCCAAATCCTATAAAATTAGGACCTGTGAGATGGATCACTGAAATCGCGAGGCTAAAACGGTTGTAACCCACCCTTCACGAAACATTTATGTTCACCCTATTCCTAATCGCTATTTTTCGTCATCATGCTTTGTGGGGGTTAAAAACCCCCGCTATCTAACATGTATTTTGCAGGTTCAGCGAAGACGATGATGAGGTGGTGATACGTGGTTGGGTAATTCAAAAAGAGCACGCGTTTTCTTTTGTACAACATATTGGATTGTTTTCTTAATATTATATCTGATTATTATCATAATAACAAACGCAGGCAAATGGCATAGTGGTTGTTGTGCTGGCTGGTAACCATTGGGACCTGGGTTCGAATCCCAGGTCACCCAAAACCTTTGTTTCTATTTTTTCCTATATGTTCACATGCAGGATGCCCAAAAGAGTTTACCATGTGCCTCACGCATCAGCTGCCATGTGGCCCCAAGCCTGGATCTAATGGCAAAGGATGAGTGATCACCATGCTCCCAGTCAACAAGCGCTCTGGAAGATCTCAGAAAGTCAGAAGGGCTTGAGTGTTATTGGGCCTCAAAATTACTTTCAAACCCCCAAAGCTGGCCCATCACCCCCTGGTTTCTTCATTCTTTTTCTTTTCTATTTTAATTTCTATTTAATTATTTTATTAATTATAATTATAATTATTATTATTATTAACTAACAAATTATATTTTCATAATAAATTCAGAAAATAAAATATTTTTATTATTATTATTATTTATTAATTTCACCTTCAATTATTATTTTGTAAATAAATACTAACAAATCAATTTAGTTAATTAGGTTAAATTTGATCTTTTTCACAATAAATGAAATTAACATAGAATTAGGGTTTTCTTGACAATTTTAATTTCTTTTCATTTGTTTCATTAAAAACATTAAAAACATTAAAAACTTAAAAAAAAAATTCTTTTATTTAATTAATTAGAATTAGATTTAATTAATTGCAAAAAGGACCAAAAACTCATTCTTTCTCAAAAAGGGTCAAAACCCTAAGAACTCTTCCCGATTCAATTTCTTTTCGCGCATATTTATTTTTATATCATATTTATGTATTTGCTCCGAGGATGTAATAGCGTAATTAGGACTTTTTATCGCTTTCTTTATTTTCCCGCAATTTACTTTTCAAGGGTTATGTTTTTGGCGATGTAAATACCCGACGCCTTGTAATAGCGTAGATTAACTTTCCGCAATTTACTTTCCGCAAATTATTAACTGTTAACTATGCATGACAAGACTTGCCTGAAAATTAAAATCAAAACATAGCTCACAATAACATGTGCAAAGATAATCTAAATTGAAACCTGACACACTCGCACATGCCACTCCTAGGGTACGCCTCACTTGGTTGCCTCGACGTGGTCATTGAGTATAGGGTGTTTTAGAGGTCGCCCTCCTGTCTAAAGATCCAAGTTGCCTAGAAACGGTTGCCTCGGATAAAAAGGATCTAGGACATTAGGGTTACCGCTAACGCGTCCTACTATTGCTTTGATGACCACACATGTCCCTATAATCGAATTGACCCGAATAACTCCAACGACGGTGCTACCTACTTCTCAATAGTGGGATAGTACTGTCTAAAGGAAATTTACACAGCTTAATCTTTTGAGTAGGTAGATTTCTCCTGAGTACTTGCTCTTTCAAAACAAAAACACTTTTCGCACTTACACCTTTTCAAACAAAAGTTTTCAAACAACCACTTCATACACTCTTGAGGACTGATACAAGAGTTACCTAGAAGTTTTCAAACTAAACTTTTTCAAAACCCACAAACACAAGAAAAGCAAACATTTTTTGAAAACATAGTGAGCAAGTACCTAAGAGCCAGTGGATAACCACGGATAGAAAGGGTGGTAACACCTTCCCTTTCTATAATCTACCTCCCGAACCGAGAAACATCTCGAAAAGGAATTTTGCTGTGCTTTTGTCCTTTCCTTGTTGGAGAACATAAAAGACGGTGGCGACTCTTGCTTACCGCGATATTTCACGAACCAGCATTCCAAAACATTCAGTTCTATTTCCACCGATCACAACAAGCAACTATGAACTTTCTACCTATTCAAAGAGTCTTTGTTCATTTCCCCCTCCTTTAGATATTGTTATCTCACCATTGATTTATAAGAAGCCCTATCATTGGATGTGAAGGGACAAGTGTGGGTCGTCGTATAATCATAGAAAGCAATATTGTAGGATACCTTAGCAATTTTTGTAAGGGTCTAAGATTTATTATGATGGCAACATTTGAAGGGTCATCGAGGGACCATGATCTTGTATTTGATTGCTTTTACTAAAGTATCCCATGTCTGCGTAACATGACTATTTATTGTCAATGCAACAAGTGAGGTTAACCCTAGAGGTGCAAGTGTGTGAAGTGTTTGCTTTCATGCTTTTTTTTGTACCCCAAAATTTTCTCTTCCATATTTCTCAATACATGTCAAGTGAGGTCCTTAAATTGCTCAAGGAAGTCCAAGGGTTGACAGAACAAACTCTCTCCTAAGGCAGTTTACCTCAAATTAGGGTTTCATTTTGCATTAAGATGTTTGAGTCCAAAGGATCCCAAATGCTCACCATTGTCCTAATATTCTCTCAATTGCTCAAAAGCCTGCAAATCGACTATGCTAGGTCAAAAGTCAAATGTGGCCCACATACAGTCAAACTTCAAGATTTTTGGTCAACATCCTCATTTTGAAGTATCATTCATCATTTGATCAAGGGTTGATCATGATTCATCAAGGATTGCTCACAATTCATCAAAACCCAAAAGTTGCTAAATTAGGGTTTTGTAGGAAAAGTCAACTCAAATTTGACCAAGCATAACTTTCTCATACTTTATCAAAAATGACCCATCCAAAGCTCATTTTTAAAAGGATACAATTCCCTACAATTCATCTTCATCTCCAAAGTTCAAAATATGCACTCACAAAAAGATATAAATTTTGACATTATAGGTCATTTTGAAAAGTCAACAAAATACCTTTTGGGTAAAAGCTTCATACATGAACATGGAAGACTCAATTGAGATGAGACCAAAATGGTCGCTTAGAGGACATCCTAAGATTTCTAAAAAGTCAAAGAAAACCTCTCTAGGGTCAAAATTGAGATAGTTATTCATTGACCAAGTTGACCTTTTTTGCAAAATTGCCAAAAGTCAAATATGCTCAAATTTGCATTTTTTGCTAAATGGGCCCAACTTTTTATGCTTGCATCTCATTCCTAACATAGCCCGCGACCTATGGGACCCTCCATACTTTATTTATTCATTTATTTAATTTATTTTGATTTTTATTCATTTAAAATTCAAATAAAATCAAATAAATCCTAATAAATCATATATTGTGTTTTAGGGATGATTTTTGTATTAAAAGAAGATCTTATATGCTGTCAATGGAGAATCAACTCGTGCAAGGAAAAATTGGTTGGAAAAAGATTTGATTTGAGCAAAATTGGAAAGAAATCATGTGCCATACAAGACCAAATCAAATCTTCATGATGGGCAAGATTGAGATCGTTTTTGTTGACCTAATAGGTTGTATTACATATACAGAAGCAAGCCAAGGCATGAGAGAGGTTGGAACAGTGGTGAAAGAGGCAAACAAAACTCAAAAAATTTCAAGAAAAGTGGTGATCCAATTTCCATATCATAGGCCAATTCGTACCATTCTCACGACACCAACAGATTCTTAGACATCTCCAGAAGGAATTCCAACCATTTGCAAGCTCTCTCACGCTTGGAATCATAGGTACAAAAGTCACGGTTTTGTCTCAAAACTTTGATTTCGTTTTCATTGGTTTACACATCATTAGCATGTTTGGTTCATATATTCTTGTTTGTCATTGAATTTGCATGCTTTTGGTATTGTTTAATTGTGTTTTTAGTATAGAAATCAAGAGATGCCATGGCTAGGGTTTCTTGTTGAGTTTTAGGGCTTTGCATAATAGGTAAAATTGGGTATTGATTCTGGTACCATGAGACTCGTAAGGATGAGACGAGTTGATTGGTACCAGCCATGGACATTTACCTTGAGCCTACACAATTTTGGAGATGGACAGGGATATAGCTATAGAAATACAATCGTATGTAAAAGTGTTGTTATCTAACATGACGGATGGGAGGAAGAAGATGAGGCGTGGCGCCCCCTGGTTGGGAAATTTGAATTTAGCACGCTTTTCATTATTGTCCATATATTATCTTTTGTTTTTATTGTATATACAAGTAAACCAAATGGCTCAGTTGGTAAGCGTGTAGGGGGAAAGTGCAGAGGACCTGGGTTCGATCCCCAGGTCCCAACCTTTATTTCATGTTTTTCTTTAATAGGTAATCCAGCGCATAGCAAATCAAGAAGTGCACCATATACCACCAGGATCTGGCCATCCAACTCATCAGCGCTCCAGATCAACGTACCACCATTGGAGGACCACCATGTGCCTCAAGTCAACAACCACACTGGATCATGCAAAGTTAAACGGGCCTGGATCCTTTGGGCTCAGAATCTCAACATCACACCCCCATAATTGCTAATACAGGCCCATATCTCTTTCTTTTTTCTTTTAGTTTTTTTTAAATCTTTCAATATGTATTTTATTTTCTTTAATTCACAAATTAATTTATTTTTCACAAAAACCATAAAATCAATAATTCACAAAATTAGGATTAGTTTTTCTTTATTTGTCAAAATTAATTTAAATTAGTTTAATTTAGGAAATTATAATTTGTTTTCAAAAATAAAATCAAATAGAAATTAGGTTAAACTTTTCCTTTAATTTTACTTTGCTATTTTTCTCAAATAAATAAAAATATAAAAAATAGGCTTTTAGATGAATTAACTTATTTATTTTTCTTAATTTAAAATTAGTTAGGATTAGGATTTTACTTTAATGTAATAATTTATTTATCTTCTTAAAATAATAAAATAAAACAAAAACATTTTTTTAACTAATCGCAATTAGGTTTAGGCAAGGGTCAAAACCCTAGTTGCTCCGCATTTGATTCATCGCACGTGTATTATTATTTATACCAATATTTCTGTAAATGCTCATGGTTTGTAATAGTTTAATCTAGGACTTTTTATTTATCGCTTTTTCCGGGTTTTTGGCTATGTAATTAATCCACCTCCCCGAAGCCTTGTAATAACGTAGATTTACTTTCTCGCATTTTAACTCTCGCAAATATTTGACGGTTTAGGTGTATGCTAATATGATTGTATGATAAGAATGCACGGCAAATTAATCCAGTTAGAAAATCCTAATGTGCAAAGGCTAAATAATTGAAAACAGATCACTCACACATATCACTCTTAGGGTATACTATCACTTCGGTTGCCTTCGATAAATGATCATTAAGTATAGGGTGTCTTAGTGGTTTACCTCCTGAATGAAAAAGATCAAATGTCCCCTTTGAATGTTGCCTCGAAAATGTTGCCTCAGAAATGTTGCCTCGAATATGATCTTAAGACTCCAGGGTTATTACTAAGATGTCCTAACATTGCTTTAGCTATCGTACGTCCCTTTCAAAATGACCCTTACAACTCCAACGACGGTGCTACCTATTTCTCAATAGTAGGATAGTGCTGTCTAAAAGAAACAAGAATAGAAACGATCTTTTTTCGAGTAGGTAGATGCTAGTAGGTACTTGCTCAAATCAAAGCTTTTTTTACACTTACACATTTCAAAACAATTTGCAAAAACAACTTCGTCACACCTTTGAGGACTGATACAAGGGTTATCACGAAATCAAACTTTTCAAAACAAAGCACGTACACAAGCAATTTTAAAAAGATGAGCAAGTACCTAAGAGCCCATGGAAAACCATGGATAGAAAGGGTGCTAACACCTTCCCTTTCTATAATCTACCCCCCGTACTCAGAATATCTCGAAAAAGGATTTATTCTGTACTTTTTTCCTTTCTGATTGGATGAAATAAAAGTTGGTGGCGACTCTTGCTTACCGTGAAATTTTGCAAATACAAAAAGCAAAACGCAAACCAGCGTCAAACAGTCGGTTCTGCCACCGTATCACACTTTTGTTCTTGAATTATGGTTTTCTACTTGTTGATTTTATGTCTTGCCATACAAACCCTAATTACTAGCATTTATATTTAAAGCAATAAATTGCAAAAATGTAAAATTCTAAGCTATTACATCATTTGAGGATGGGAGTACAAATTTACAAATGGGGGAGCAAGTAAATAAAAACTTAATTTACTATTACAACCATATTGAACTTGAATAAATAATATACAAGAATGTGAGATAATCTGCAAGGAGAGAAGAAATTATTTTGCTTAAGTTTTTATTAAGAAAAAGTTTTTAACCTAAATAAACTAAGAAGAAAAATAATTAATTTGGTTTAACAAAACTAAACCTAATTTAATTAAGAAAAGATATTAAATTTGATTAAGAAAACAAGTTATTTAGGGATTTATGAAAAGGTTTTAATCTTAATTAAACTAGTATGAAAAATTAATTAATTAAAGTCATAAATTCTAAATTTATTTTAAGTGAAAAAAGTAAATAAACCTAAGTCTAATATTAATTTATTTAAGAAATAGAATTTGTTAAAGAAGTATTTTTGGTATTTTAACAGAAATAAAATAAAAGTATATAAAATATTTTTTGGGGTTTAATTAATAAAAATAAATAATAATAATAATAATAATAATAATAATAATAATAATAATAATAATAATAATAATAATAATAATAATAATAATAATAATAATAATAATAATAATAAGAAGAAGAAGAAGAAGAAAATAAGATAGAAAAATAAAATAAAATGTCAGGGGGGTATGAAATTGAATTTGGGAGTTTAGAAGTAAAAACAGTTTTGTTTTGGGGCCTAATGCGATTTTTGTTTAGAATCAGAAAAATTAAAATAAATATAATGGGCTGCATTGTAGCTAGTTGACAGGGGGATGATGATCATAAAAAAAGACTAAGCCCAAAGACTTAGGGCCCAACGCGTTTGTTTGTAACAAAAAAGAGAAGAAAATAATGAAAAAGTTGGGAAAAAGGGCAGCGCTGGGGCTCGGACCCGGGCCCTTGGCAATAACGCGTGCGCTGTCTACCACTGGGGTGGCTATACATCTTTTTATTAAAATGAAACCAATATATTATATTTTAAATCAAGTCCTAGACCTAGATCTTCTTTTTCCTCGCACCAGGACATCAACCTCCATTTTTGAATCCTGTAACTTTCTCATTTCTCAATAAAAATCAAAACTGTAAACATGAAAGTTGCTCCATTTTCACCACCGTTCCAGAAATGTAAATAACTAAAACTATAAATCGAATATGAACACGAATTTTGAATGGTACCAAATCTAACCTAATTTTTTCAGAAAGTCCAAAGTTAAAATTCTTACTACTCAAGCAATATAAATAAACTCTAAGGACATGGTCAAGTTCAGGGCAATGATGTCTTCATTTTATCTTTGAAAATGTAAAGCTAAAAATGCCTACATGAAGAGATTGAAAATCAGAAAACTTACCTCAAAACTGCAAATCATGTTTTGAGTTAGAGCTCACTTTAAGGTGTTTAATGATTTAGTTAGCTTCCTTGAACCTCCGGGAAGCTATTCTAATAGTTACTTTGAGCTGAGAGTGCTTGAACTATTCTAGAGAAGTCCAAGGGCAGACCTCTGTTTTTGAAAATGGAAGATGGTGATGGAGGTGTTACAGAAGTGTAACAGGCATTGGGATGGCTTATATTTATGGTAAGGAAGATTTTGAAATGGTTTGGCCAAGAAACGCACGAGTAGATTTGAAGATGGAAGTTTTTGGCCAGATTCTACACAACAATGGTAGTTTGTATATTTGTGTCTTAGATCACAAATAGCGTCTCTATTTATAAGCAAGATGTTTGGAGTGCTCAAGTTGATCAGATTTTAAATTCACATGTTTAAGTTCAACATGTGATTTCTTGACAAAATAAGTTTCAATGCTTTGTACTTCACGATAAAGAGTTGTTAATCACTTTAAACACAATGTTTTTGAATTTGTGGATGGAGTTTAATCAGATGAAATAAGTTAGGAGCTCAATGCATTGACTTTGTGCATAAAGTTTGCTTTACTAGAATGGAAATGGTAGCTTTCTCCCTAAAATGGCAAATTGGTTTGGATAATGCTTAAATCACTTGGATAAGGGCTCAATAAATTGTGTAAACCATTAATTATGGAGTGAAACACAAGTTTCAAACCTTCAAAGTGATATTTATACAACATGGCTTGAGATTTGATCCATTGTTCATCACAAAATTGCCTTGTAATTCAAGTTTGAAACCATAACTTATTCTCTTCGATTCTCCTAGCTCTAGAATGATATCATTGAGTTCTTAGATATTTTGGAAATCTTGGAACATCTTCTAAAACCTACACGCTTTTCATTTTTGAAGAATCCAATTGGAACTATGTGAAAAATTTCCATGAAGTTGGTACCAAAAATCTGCCTAACTCGGTCAAATTTTCACTAAGTATTTTTATACAAAGTGTATGACTTTGTGAATCTATAAATCAAGATCCAAGAATTTCTAGGATTTTATCAGTTAAGAAAAGTTATAGATATCATCAAGATATACAACTTTCATGTTGAAAATTTCCTTTGAATCATCTTGCATCTTGGTGAAAAGTTGGCATAAAGTCATGAAAAAATAAGACTTAAAAACACTTGGGAAAATTCTAAATCTTTAAAAGTTTGACTTTTTAAGATGAATTTTGAATTTCTTGATTTATTGATGATAAAGTTTCATATTTTGGAATTTCTTGATGAAATGTGATCTTTGAAACTCACATTTGATCAAAAAGTCAAAGTTTGACTTTTGGTGTATCAGTTGACTTTTCATCAGTTGACTGAATTTCTATTATTAATCAATGGATCTTGTGAAATGTTTTGAGAAATGAAATTAGGTCAACATGTTGTATTTGAATCCTTGATATTTTGCTTCAATCTATTATATCATGTATTAGGTCAAAAACTCTTGATCAGTCAAAACCCTAATTTTGACCATTTTGCCCTTTTGGTGATTTGAACAATTTTCTTAGGGAATTGTGATCCAAACTTGATCAATTGATGCATATGAATTTAAAATGTTGATATTGGTCCAAAATCTTGAATTTTGTTTGTAGGTTGACCACAATTAACTTTTCACCCATTATAGTTGATTTTAGCTCAGCTGATCAATTGACTGAGCAATTTTGTGATTCAAGACTTGAAACTTGCCATGAGAAATCTTGACGGTCATAATGATCCATGAAAGTAATTTGAAGCATTAGAAGACCAATTGTTCTTGTGCAAACTCAAACCCTAATTTGAGGCATCAGTGTTTAGGAGATGGTTTGAACTAGTTAACATTGGTGCTAACTTAAGCTATTGGAGATCTTGTGTGAAATGTATTGAGAAAGGAGAGGGAAAATTTTGGGGTACACCACAATCCATCATTTAGAACTATTCATGGAAAACACTCTTGCATACCTTAAACTCTTCATGATATTGGATATTCATTATGGCTTTTGGTTGCATTTGTTTCTGATATGAACAAAAAAGGGTTAGATAAATAAATGATTTTCTGCGAAAATAAATATTTAAGAACACAAACCTTAAACCGTAGATAACTCTTCATGACAAAGACTCTTGCAAATCTAAAATTTGAGGATAGTTTCAAAATGCTTTTATAATGGAAGTTATTTATGTTTCACACGGATCACTAATGTTAATGTATTGAGTGTTGATAGTCATGAAATGGACGATAATTATTTGATAAGGATTTGATAAATATCTCAATTTTAATGATAAATGTTACCTCGGTTTTTAGGAAATACGATGTGTTAGAACATTTAATTTACAAATAAAAACTACAATTAAAATAGAGGTTTCAATTTTAACGTTAAATGTTCCCTCGGTTTTTATGGAAAACCGATGGGTTAGAACATTTTAATTACAAAAAAAAATACAATTAGATCAAATGTTTGAACACCAACATGGCGAACATGCATTAGAGTCATATTACTTAGCTATAATAGAAATGATTAGCTATATTCAAGTCATAACATGTGTTTTGGGTTATCAAGGAGTCTTTTGAGCTATTAAAACTTCTAATTATCAAATTGTTGTTTCCAAGTCTTTTCCTATTTTCAACGTCTCATTACCAACTCTCTGTGTCTTGTTTTCTTGTTTCAAAGTCCTTTTTTTCTTATAAAAAATGGATGCAAATCTGTTTTTCGTTATCAATGAAAAGTATGTTGATTTCAATGGTGACGATCGTTTTGAACTAATGAAAGTTGTTAACAGACAAAGGTTGAATGTTTACTTACACATTCTTCATAGCCCCATATAAACTAATCTCGTTAAAGAGTTCTGGATGAATGCCTCCATTGTGCCAGCTGGCCATGATGAAGTCATCCAATCCTATGTTAGTAGCTCTCATTTCTTCATTATTCCATCACTGATTGCTATGATAATAAACTGTCAAGAGACATGTAGTTGTGTTGAAAATTATGAATTCAACACTGTCTACTCAACCCAAATTCACCGAATTTATGCCAACCATAATAAGCTCTCCAGTCATGCTTCTCTACTCCCAATTGTAAAATTTTGGCTTCAACTTCTAGTGGCAAATCTCCACCCAAGAGAGAAAGACCTGAAAATGGTTACTTGGTATGACAAGAATCTCTTGTTATTCCTCACCTACAACATCATAGTTAATCATCTTGTGACCATTTTCAACTTCTTGAAGGAAATGATAAAGAGTTCTCGGGAGGAAATGACTTTCCTTATACCTTATGGAAGAGTTCTTTCTAAACTTTTCTATAAGTTACATATAGTTAGGGGTAATGTTGAAGTTGAGTGGACTGAGAAGAGTTCTTATGGAAGAGTTCTTTCTGAACTTCTCGGGAGTTCTTTATGAACTTCGTTGTGTTGTTTTTTGTTATTATCAATGAAATATTTCTTTTTTCTATTCTTGTCTACTCTTGTTTATTGATAACAAAGTTTTTTAGCATTACTAATTAACAAAAAAAAAACACGGCATCTGGAAAAGATGCCAAGTGATGAATCATTGAAAAAATTTTAATGCGACAACAAAAATTTCAAAGCGAGGTTCCTTATGGCTATATTACCTCAATTCTCAAGAAAACCGAGATAATAGGTTCATTAATTTCTGTATGGATAAAAAAGGCGCTAACTTATAGTTGTGTTACCTCGGTTTTTTATAACACTGACGAAACATGTTGTTTTTCTTATTAAAAAAATTAAATATTATGCTCCCAGGACATATCCTCTCGGTTTTTAGCATGTTGGAGATGAAAGCTTCGTCATAAAAAGTGATATGTATTATAGTGACATATCTCAAAGATTTATGAGTAACATATTCAAACTTCTGTTTGAGTTCATTAAAGGGTGTGAGGCAGTTATTGGACCAATGCGTGAATGGATTAAAGGAAATATGATAAGTTTTGGGAGTTGAGTTAGAAGTAGAAGATTGAGGGTGAATGACTTCAATGGAAGTGTGTGAAGAGATGTCTGAAGATAAAATTATTTTTGTGGTTGTTGGTTGTGGACTAGAAAAAGATATCTTCTGAGGCTGATGGGTTCATGTTCATTGTTCCAAGTGTGGAGACAAAAGGGGTGGTTGAGATGGTTTTTTAGGGAATAGGGAAGATGATAAACTCATGAATGAAAATTTGAGTAAAGAGTTGTCTGAGGCATCCGTATAGAAGGTTGTTCCTACTTTTTGGACAATAGTCTGGGACTTCTTCTGAGAAGATGAAATCTTTGATTTTTTTTGTAGGTTTAGAGGAAACATCATAGAATCCCTTCTTAGAGAACTTCCTTTTCTTCTTGACAGCAGGAGTAGAAGAGTCATCTTTGAAGGAAGACACGACCATGGAACGATGAATTTCAGGAAACCTTACCAATTTGAAAGTTGGAAAGTCTTTAATAGGGATTATTCTACAAGACATAGCCTTCTAATTTATGGCTTTGTGAAACTTGACCACGTCTGATTTCAAGGACATACTCAGTAGGTCTTCACCATTAAAATATTTACAAATCATGACTAGAGGTTCATATTGTAGATTCTAAGAGTCCACAAGCTTACACTCAATCAATAAATCAGTAATTAATCTTCCAAAGAGAATTCAATTTTTTCCTTCTTGATGTAATCTCTAGAGATCCCAACTGACTTGTAAAGATACCAAATAATAATTGCAGATATATTCAAAATTTTCTTTTGATTCAAATGATGTAGAATAAATTTGTTATCCCAAGTAATATCGTTAGTTTTACTAGTAGCCATTTTGTGAAGAATGCAGCCAGTAAAGATTCTGAACAAATCTTGAAGGTTATCAAAAAGTCAATTTTCCTTACTGGAATCTTTTCATCTTTGAATATGGAAGGAGTAATATTTTCAATAATATCGATATAGTCCTCACCATAACTCTTTTCCACCACAAACTCATTTGCATAGCATCTAATACTAGTACCATCGTGTTGAAGAAGTTTAGCAATATCATCTTCAATGACGCAAATATTTTGTCCCATAACGCTTGAAAATATCGAATTACCATCTGTCACAAAGGCATGTAACCAAAAATCCTTAACCATTTTAGGGTAAACTGGCCCCTTCAAGCGATCAAATAAAGTTTCCCAATCTTGAGTCTTTAGAGCTTCAGTTAGATCAAACCCATTTGCAGTAAGATTCTCAAAATCCACTATTAGTTCAACAAAAATAGACAGTTGAGAAACTGGAATGGAACAATGAAGACCGGGATCTTGAACAAGTTGTTATTATTGTTGAAGAGATGAAGAACCTTGAACATCTTGTTAAGCAGTTGATCGTTGTTGAGAAAAAGCCATTGTTGAAAAGATTAAAAGTGTGTAATAGTTGTAGCAAAGTTGTGTGAAGTGAAATGAGTGGGTTTTTAAATAGTTTTCGTAATGATTAAAAAATATTGAAAACTGTAAAAATCCTGACAAGAGGTAAAGCGTGAAGATTTTTACCTAATCCAAATACGATATGTTCTCCCAATGAGTCACATCAAGTGGTAGTTGTGCTTCAGAAAAGGCATTTGTCTTATAATCAACACTCGAAACTAAACAAAGTAATCATCAGTGCGACAAAAGAAACCATACCCCGGTTCCCTCTGCAGTTTTACCCAAACTCATTCCGAAGCAGCCCTAGTATCCATGCTTTCATATCGAAGTAACCCTACTATCCAGGTTCCTTCTCACAGCCCTACCATCCATGCTTTCATCTCGAAGTAACCCTACTATCCAGGTTCCTTCTCATAGCCTTACTATCCAGGATTTCATCTCGAAGTAACCCTACTATCCAGGTTCCTTCTCACAGCCTTACCATCCAGGCTTTCATATCGAAGTAACCCTACTATCCAGGTTCCTTCTCACAGTCCTACCATCCAGGCTTTCATCTTGAAGTAACCCTACTATCCAAGTTCCTTCTCACAACCCTATTATCCAGGATTTCATATCGAAGTAACCCTACTATCCAGGTTCCTTCTCAATGCCTTACTATCCAGGCTTTCATATCGAAGTAACCCTACTATCCAGGTTCCTTCTCACATCCCTACTACCCAGGATTTCATATCGAAGTAACCCTACTATCCAGGTTCCTTCTCCTAACCTTACTATCCTGGTTCTGCCTCCCTTATCCCCAGACAACAGTCCACAAACACTGTAAGACCGGCACCCAATCAAACACAATTGATTTCACATTTCCCCAGTAAGTCGCGGTGCAACATGTACCCTGACTAAACACATAGTTTATTTCCGCTTCCCAAACCGGAAATATTCCCCAGTAGAGTAACGGACAATTGAAGCTCCTAAAACTCTATTTTTCTTAAGACAAAGACCAGCATTCCCCATCGAAGTCCTCCTCAACAACAGGTATACGAGTTCTCGCAAAGGAATCTCTTAGGCGATCGACACTTCTTCAGATGGCATCATTAAGCCCATCTCTGACAATTCTCTAGCAACTACCAAATGGCATCTATAAGCCCATTTCCGATAGCATAAGTCAAGTATCACTTCATGCGCGTGCAAATTTCTGGGCACTCTAGTGTTCAATCATCTTCTACCTTCTGATCACGAAAGGCGGACAACCAATCTACATCTTCAGGTTTAAGAAGATTGAACAGGGGCAGCTGTTGTACCCCAAAATTTTCCCTCCCATATTTCTCAATACATGTCAAGTGAGGTCCTCAAATTGCTCAAGGAAGTCCAAGGGTTGACCAGACAAACTCTCTCCTAAGGCAGTTTACCTCAAATTAGGGTTTCATTTTGCATCAAGATGTTTGAGTCCAAAGGATCCAAAATGCTCACCATTGTCCTAATATGCTCTCAAGATCATCCATGTCAAGTTTCAAGCCTTGTAGATGAAGTATGCTCAGTCAATTACTCAAAAGCCTGAAAATCGAATGTGCTAGGTTAAAAGTCAATTGTGACCCACATATAGTCAAACTTCAAGATTTTTGGTCAGCATACTCATTTTTGAGTATCATTCATCATTTTATCAAGGTTTGATCATGATTCATCAAGGATTGCTCACAATTCATCAAAACCCAAAAGTTGCTAAATTAGGGTTTAGCAGGAAAAAACAACTCAACTTTGACCAAGCATAACTTTCTCATAATTTATCAAAAATGACCCAACCAAATCTCATTTTGAAAAGGATGCAATTCCCTACAATTCATATTCATCTCCAAAGTTCAAAATATGCACTCACAAAAAGATATGAATTTTTACATTATAGGTCATTTTGAAAAGTCAACAAAAACACCTTTTGGGTCAAAGCTTCATACATGAACATGGATTACTCAATTGAGATGATACTAAAAGGGTTTCTTAGAGGACATCCTAAGCTTTCTAAAAAGTCAAAGAACATCTCTCTAGGTGTCAAAATTGTGAGAGTTATGCATTGGCCAAGTTGACCTTTTTTTGCAAAATTGTCAAAAGTCAAATATGCTCAAATTTGCATTTTTTGCTAAATGGGCCCAACTTTTTATGCTTGCATCTCATTCCTAACATATCCCACGACCTATGGGACCCTCCATGCTTTATTTATTCATTTATTTAATTTATTTTGATTTTTATTCATTTAAAATTCAAATAAAATCAAATAAATCCTAATAAATCATATATTGTGTTTTAGGGATGATTTTTGTATTAAAAGAAGATCTTATATGCTGTCAATGGAGAATCAACTCGTGCAAGGCTAAATTGGTTGGAAAAAGATTGGATTTGAGCAAAATTGGAAAGAAATCATGTGCCATACAAGACCAAATCAAATCTTCATGATGGGCAAGATTGATGTCATTTTTGTTGACCTAATAGGTTGTATTACATATACAGAAGCAAGCCAAGGCATGAGAGAGGTTGGAACTGTGGTGAAAGAGGCAAACAAAACTAAAAAAATTTCAAGAAAAGTGGTGATCCAATTTCCATATTAGAGGGCAATTCGTACTATTGTCACAACACCAACAAATTCTTGGACATCTCCAGAAGGAATTCCAACCATTTGCAAGCTCTCTCACGCCTGGAGCCTTGTAATATCGTAAATTTACTTTCTCGCATTTTAATTCTCGCAAATATTTGACGGTTTAGGTGTATGCTAATAGGATTGTATGATAAGAATGCCCGACAAATTAATCCACTTAGAAAACCCTAATGTGCAAAGACTAAATAATTGAAAACATATCACTCGCACATATCACTCTTAGGGTATACTATCACTTCGGTTTCCTTCGGTAAACAATCATTAAGTATAGGGTGTCTTAGTGGTTTCCCTCCTGTATGAAAAAGATCAAATGTCCCCTTCGAATGTTGCCTCGAAAATGTTGCCTCAGAAATCTTGCCTCAAAAATGTTGCCTCGAATATGATCTTAAGACTCTAGGGTTATTACTAAGATGTCCTAACATTGCTTTAGTGATCGTACGTCCCTTTCGAAATGACCCTTACAACTCCAATGACGGTGCTACCTATTTCTCAATAGTAGGATAGCGCTGTATAAAGGAAACAAGAATATAAACGATCTTTTTTTGAGTAGTTGGATGCTAGTAGGTACTTTCTCAAATCAAAGCTTTTTTTACACTTACACGTTTCAAAACAATTTGCAAAAGCAACATCGTCACACCTTTGAGGACTGATACAAGGGTTATCACGTAATCAAACTTTTCAAAACAAAGCACGTACACAAGCAATTTTAAAAAGATGAGCAAGTACCTAAGAGTCCATGGAAAAACCATGAATATAAAGGGAGCTAACACCTTCCCTTTCTATAATCTACCCCCCGTACTCAGAATATCTCGAAATAAAAGTCGGTGGCGACTCTTGCTTATCGCGTCATTTTGCGAATACAAAACGCAAAATGAAAACCAGCATCAAACAGTCGGTTCTGCCACCGTATCACACTTTTGTTCTTGAATTATGGTTTTCTACTTGTTGATTTTATGTCTTGCCATACAAACCCTAATTACTAGCATTTATATTGAAAGCAATAAATTGCAAAAATGTAAAATTCTAAACTATTACATCATTTGAGGATGGGAGTACAAATTTACAAATGGGGGAGAAAGTAAATAAAAACCTAATTTACTATTACAACCATATTGAACTTGAATAAATAATGTACAAGAATGTGAGATAATCTGCAAGGAGAGAAGAAATTATTTTGCTTAAGTTTTTGTTAAGAAATTTTTTTAAACCTAAATAAACTAAGAAGAAAATTAATTAATTTGGTTTAATAAAACTAAAACTAATTTAATTAAGAAATGAAATTGAATTTGATTAAGAAAACAAGTTATTTAGGGTTTTATGAAAAGGTTTTAATCTTAATTAAACTAGTATGAAAAATTAATTAATTAAAGTCATAAATTCTAAATTTATTTTAAGTGAAAAAAGTAAATAAACCTAAGTCTA
The DNA here is from genome assembly GCA_948472305.1 of Vicia faba. Classification (NCBI taxonomy): domain Eukaryota; kingdom Viridiplantae; phylum Streptophyta; class Magnoliopsida; order Fabales; family Fabaceae; genus Vicia; species Vicia faba. The sequence continues at coordinate 856,583,097 of OX451741.1, forward strand.
ATATTAATTTATTTATGAAATAGAATTTTTTAAAGAAGTATTTTTGGTATTTTAACAGAAATAAAATAAAAGTATATAAAATATTTTTTGGGGTTTTAATTAATATAAATAAATAATAATAATAATAATAATAATAATAATAATAATAATAATAATAATAATAATAATAATAATAATAATAAGAAAATAAGATAAAAAATAAAATTAAATGTCAGGGGGGTATGAAATTGAATTTGGGATTTTAGAAGTAAAAACAGTTTTGTTTTGAGGCCTAATGCGATTTTTATTTAGAATCAGAAAAATTAAAATAAATATAATGGGTTGCGTTGTAGTTAGTTGACAGGGGGATGATGATCATAAAAAAAGACTAAGCCCAAAAACTTAGGGTCCAACGCGTTTGTTTGTAACAAAAAAGAGAAGAAAATAATGAAAAAGTTGGGAAAAAGGGCAGCGCTGGGGCTCGGACACGGGCCCTTGGCAATAACGCGTGTGCTGTCTATGACTGGGGTGGCTATACATCTGTTTATTAAAATGAAACCAATATATTATATTTTAAATCAAGTCCTAGGCCTAGATTTTCTTTTTCCTTGCACCAGGACATCAACCTCCATTTTTGAATCCTGTAACTTTCTCATTTCTCAACAAAAATCAAAACTGTAAACATGAAAGTTGCTCCATTTTTCATCATAGTTCCAGAAATATAAATAACTAAAACTATAAATCGAAGATGAACACGAATTTTGAATGGTACCAAATCTAACTTAATTTTTTCAGAAAGTCCAAAGTTAAAATTCTCACTACTCAAGCAATATAAATGAATTCTAAGGTCATGGTCAACTTCAGGGCAATGATGTCTACATTTTATCTTTGAAAATGTAAAGCTAACAATGCCTACATGAAGAGATTGAAAATCAGAAAACTTACCTTAAAACTGCAAATCATGTTTTGAGTTAGAGCTCACTTTAAGGTGTTTAATGATCTAGTTAGCTTCCTTGAACCTCCAGAAAGCTATTCTAATAGTTACTTTGAGCTGAGAGTGCTTGAACTATTCTAGAGAAGTCCAAGGGCAGACCTCTGTTTTTGAAAATGGAATATGGTGATGGAGGTGTTACAGAAGTGTAACAGGCATTGGGATGGCTTATATTTATGGTAAGGAAGCTTTTGAAATGGTTTGGCCAAGAAACGCATGAGTAGATTTGAAGATGGAAGTTTTTGGCCAGATTCTGCACAACAATGGTAGTTTGTATGTAACTTGATTTTGTGAGAGTTTTGGGATTCTTTAGGGCTTGTCTATTTGTGTCTTAGCTCACAAATAGTGTCTCTATTTATAAGCAAGATGTTTGGAGTGCTCAAGTTGATCAGATTTTAAATTCACATGTTTAAGTTCAACATGTGATTTCTTGACAAAATAAGTTTCAATGCTTTGTACTTCACGATCAAGAGTTGTTAATCACCTTAAACACAATGTTTATGACTTTGTGGATGGAGTTTAATCAGATGAAATAAGTTAGGAGCTCAATGCATTGACTTTGTGTTAAAGTTTGCTTTACTAGAATGGAAATGGTAGCTTTCTCCCTAAAATGGCAAATTGGTTTGGATAATTCTTAAATCACTTGGATAAGGGCTCAATAAATTGTGTAAAACATTAATTAGGGAGTGAAATACAAGTTTCAAACCTGAAAAGTGATATTTATACAACATGGCTTGAGATTTGATCCATTATTCATCACAAAATTGCCTTGTAATTCAAGTTTGAAACGATAACTTCATCTCTTCGATTATCCTAGCTGTAGAATGATCTCATTGAGTTCTTAGATATTTTGGAAATCTTGGAACATCCTCTACAACCTTCATGCTTTTCATTTTTGAAGAATCCAATTGGAACTATGTGAAAAATTTCCATGAAGTTGGTACCAAAAATCTGCCTAACTAGGTCAAATTTTCACTAAGTGTATGACTTAGTGAATCTATAAATAAAGATCCAAGAATTTATAGGATTTGATAAGTAAAGAAAAGTTGTATATATCATCAAGATATACAACTTTCATGTTGAAAATTTCCTTTGAATCATCTAGCATCTTGGTGAAAAGTTGGTATGAAGTCATGAAAAAATAAGACTTAAAAACACTTGAAAAAATTCTAAGTCTTGAAAAGTTTGACTTTTTAAGATGAATTTTGACTTTCTTGATTTCTTGATGATAAAGTTTCATATTTTGGAATTTCATGATGAAATTTGATCTTTGAAACTCAAATTTGATCAAAAAGTCAAAGTTTGACGTTTGGTGTATCAGTTGACTTTTTATTAGTTGACTGAATTTCTATTATTAATCAATGGATCTTGAGAAATGTTTTGAGAAATGAAATTAGGTCAACATGTTGTATTTGAATCCTTGATATTTTGCTTCAATCTATTATATCATGTATTAGGTCAAAAATCTTGATCAGTCAAATACAGTCAAAACCCTAATTTTGACCATTTTGCCCTTTTGGTGATTTGAACAATTTTCTTAGGGAATTGTGATCCAAACTTGATCAATTGATGCATATGAATTTAAAATGTTGATATTGGTCCAAAATCTTGAATTTTGTTTGTAGGTTGACCACAATTAACTTTTTACCCATTATAGTTGATTTTAGCTCAGCTGATCAATTGACTGAGCAATTTTGTGATTCAAGACTTGAAACTTGACATGAGCAATCTTGACGGTCATAATGATCCATGAAAGTAATTTGAAGCATTAGAAGACCAATTGTTCTTGTGCAAACTCAAACCCTAATTTGAGGCATCAGTGTTTAGGAGATGGTTTGAACTAGTTAACACTTGTGCTAACTTGAGCTATTGGAGATCTTGTGTGAAATGTATTGAGAAAGGAGAGGGAAAATTTTGGGGTACACCACAATCCATCATTTAGAACTATTCATGGAAAACACTCTTGCATACCTTAAACTCTTCATGATATTGGATATTCATTATGGCTTTTGGTTGCATTTGTTTCTGATATGAACAAAAAAGGGTTAGATAAATAAATGATTTTCTGCTAAAATAAATATTTAAGAACACAAACCTTAAACCGTAGATAACTCTTCATGACAAAGACTCTTGCAAATCTAAAATTTGAGGATAGTTTCAAAATGCTTTTATAATAGAAGTTATTTATGTTTCACACGGATCACTAATGTTAATGTATTGAGTGTTGATAGTCTTGAAATGGACGATAATTATTTGATTAAGGATTTGATAAATATCTCAATTTTAATGATAAATGTTACCTCAGTTTTTAGGAAATACGATGTGTTAAAACATTTAATTTACAAATAAAAACTACAATTAAAATAGAGGTTTCAATTTTAACACTCAATTTTAACGCTAAATGTTCCCTCGGTTTTTATGGAAAACTGATGGGTTAGAACATTTTAATTACAAATAAAAAATACAATTAGGTCAAATGTTTGAACACCAACATGGCGATCATGAATTAGGGTCATATTAATTAGCTATAATAGAAATGATCAGCTATATTCAAGTCATAACATGTGTTTTGTGTTATCAAGGAGGCTTTTGAGCTATTAAGACTTCTAATTATCAACTTGTTGTTTCCAAGTCTTTTCCTATTTTCAACATCTCATTACCAACTCTCTGTGTCTTGTTTTCTTGTTTCAAAGTCTTTTTTTTCTTATAAAAAATGGATGCGAATCTGTTGTTCTTTATCAATGAAAAGTATGTTGATTTCAATGGTGACGATCGTTTTGAACTAATGAAAGTTGTTAACAGGCAAAGGTTGAATGTTTACTTACACATTCTTCATGGCCCCATATAAACTAATCTCGTTAAAGAATTCTGGATGAATGCCTCCATTGTGCCAGTTGGTCATGATGAAGTCATCCAATCCTATGTCAGTAGCTCTCATTTCTTCATTACTCCATCACTGATTGCTATGACAATGAACTGTCAAGAGACATGTAGTTGTGTTGAAAATTATGAATTCAACACTGTCTACTCAACCCAAATTCACCGAATTTATGCAACCAAAATAAGCTCTCCAGTCCTTCTTCTCTACTCCCAATTGTAAAATTTTGGCTTCAACTTCTAGTGGCAAATCTCCACCCAAGAGAGAAAGACCTGAAAACGGTTACTTGGTATGACAAGAATCTCTTGTTATTCCTCACCTACAACGTCATAGTTAATCATCTTGTGACCATTTTCAACTTCTTGAAGAAAATGATAAAGATTTATCGGGAGGAAATGACTTTCCTTATACCTTATGGAAGAGTTCTTTCTAAACTTTTTTATAAGTTACAGATAGTTAGGGGTAATGTTGAAGTTGAGTGGACTGAGAAGAGTTCTTTCTGAACTTCTCGGGAGTTCTTTATGAACTTCATTGTGTTGTTTTTTGTAATTATCAATGAAATATTTCTTTTTTCTATTCTTGTCTACTCTTGTTTATTGATAACAAAGCTTTTTAGCATTACTAATTAACAAAAAAAAACACGGCATCTGAAAAAGATGCCAAGTGATGAATCATTGAAAAAAGTTTAATGCGACAACAAAAATTCAAAGCGAGGTTCCTTATAACTATATTACCTCAGTTCTCAAGAAAATCGAGATAATAGGTTCATTAATTTCTGTATGGATAAAAAAAGGCGCTAACTTATAGTTGTGTTACCTTGGTTTTTTATAACACTGACTGTTGTACCCCATAATTTTCCTTCTCATTTATCAAGATTTTACTCACAAGACTTCTTTGACTCAAGACAAGATTAGGGTTTGGTCAACTCAAGACATCTCATCTTGCACTGATCACCCAAAATTAGGGTTTGAGTTTGCACAAGTATATTTGGACCATCAATGCTTCATGTGACTTTCATACATCATTTTGGACCCCTAATATTTTTCATGTTAAGTTTCAAGCCTTGAACCACATTTTTGATCAGTCAATTGGACAGTTGACCTAAAAATCAACTAAATTGGGGGAAAAGTCAACTATGGCCAATTTACAGTCAAACTTCATAATTTTTTATCCACATAAACATTTTAGACTCATATGTACCATTTGATCAAGTTTGGACCATAACTCGTCAAGAAATTTGATCAAATCATCAAAAGGGCAAAATGGTCAAAATTAGGGTTTTGACTGAGAAAGGGCAGTTTCTGATTTTTAACCTAGCCAATGACCAATTGAGTTCAAACATGATTTCAAGGGTTCAATGGCACCATATTGACCTAATTACATGGTTCAAAAGATCTCAAGATCATTGGATTGACAGATGATATTTGTAGTCAACTAATCAAAAGTCAACTGTATATTGAAAAGTCAAACTTTGACATTTTGGTCAAAATCAAGTACCAGGGGTCATAATTCATAAATATATGTCTAAATACGAAACTTATTCACCAATAAACTCAAATTTGAAACTTAGGGTTTTAATTTGAAAATTTTCATAACTTAGAATTTTTTCTAAGTATAAAAATTTTCTTATTTTTTCCCAACTTTTCACCACTTTTTCACCATGATGCATTTTGGTTCAAATAAAACTTCCAACATGAAAGTTCTATTCCTCCATGAAATCTACAACTTTTCTTCACAAAATTTTCCCAAAAGATTCTTGGATCTCAAGTTATGAATTTGTGAATATAGGTCCATGAACTTCTTAACTTAGTGAAATTTTGCCCTAATTTAGGCAGGTTTTTGACCCAACTTCATGGACATTTTTCACCTAGTTCCAAGAGGTATCTAAAATTGAATTTCAAAGATGGATTTTATATCACATTGCAAGCTTTCAAAAATGTCCAAGAACTCTCCAAGATCATTTTTGAGTAGGGAGAATCGAAGAAGGGAAGTTGGCATTTTCTCACTTTTGTTCAAGCCATTTTCACATAGCATCAAGTGGCAAATCAAATCTATGCTGGTTGTATCTTGCTTTACAGGTCCTAAGCTTGCTATACACTCCATAATTAAATGCAAACTCAGTTGACAAAGGCTTTATCTTTTCTTTTCAAGCTTTACACAAGATGCATTTCCATTTTGGGCAAAAAGTTCACATTGCCATTTTCATAAAGAGAAACTTTTGCAACTTTGTCAATCTTGAGCATTAAACCTGTCTCCTTGGTACAAGCAATCTACACAACTCTCAAGCAAATTTTACAAGCTCATTGCATCCCTCAAGCAAGCTGGTACAAGCATGTGAGATTAGTCACTTCACTTTACTTCAAATGCAAGGAAAGTTGCAAAAAGGTCCAAAGCTTGCACAGCTAGTAAGGGTTGACTTTGGATCATTTCTATACAAATACACAAACTTGTTACAAGGCATAGCACACTTGGATTGAACTTGAAACTCTCTAAAACTCAAAAACTCCACAAAACTGCCCAAAACACAGAATTTCTTCAAAAGCACAACTAACTCTCATTTGGCTCGTGCGTTTTGTGTTTAATCATTTCAAACACCTTCTATACATCATACCAAAGCAATTCAAGCCATCACCCTGGTTCTGTAACCCCTGTTTCAGCATCCACCATTTTCACTTTGGAAGATTGCAGCCTTACTTGTCCAGAGAGTTCCAGCCATCCTCAAAGAAAGATAAGCATTGGAATAGCTTTAGGGAAGTTCAAGGAAGCTCAAACAATCATCAGGCCTCCATTAAAGTCCCTACATTGCCTTACTCGAATCCAGCTGAAGGAGGTGTTTTTTCAAACTATATCTCTCTGAATAGGCAACCTAGAGCCACGATTTGTGAAGGAAAAATGCAGTCCTTATCATAAAGAAGTTGTACATATCATTACTTTTCATTTATATTACTTGTGCTAAGAAAATCTGAAGCTTGAAAACTCTGAAAAAGTTAGGTTACGAATTAGGGATTCAAAAATTCTCTCTGATCTTTAAGAGTTAGGTTACATAATTTATATGGTTAGAATCGTGAGCTCAAATGCCACATTTTTCATGTTATGAGTTTTTGTTTTTGTGCAAGCATAAGAGAGATACAGTTTGAACTGGAAAACGCACGCAGAAGCTTGGACGAAGGACATGGACGATGATGTTCTAGGATTTTTGTGCTTTGGCCTTTTTGTTTTCACTAATCACGCCCCCTAACTTGCTACTGCTCCCCTGGCTGATTTTTATATTTTTCATATTTTTTCATATTTTTATATTTATATGCTTTTGATTATTTTTTCTAAATAATAAAAAATCCTAAAAATAATTTCTTTATTTTTACAATTTTATTTTATTTTTTTATTATTTGTTTTTACATGAAAAATAGTTTATTTTGATAAATAGATTTTATTTTCTTAAATAACTTGTAAATATATTTAAAAATACTTAATATTTTTATTATACTATTTATACTCATAAATACTTATTTTTTATACATATTTAATTTTTTAATATTTAAACATAATATTATTTTATATTTTTTATACAAAAATGTACAAGTTAGTAATCATGTACCTGGCCGAAAAGAGCACGCTATTTATTACCTGAGCAAAAAGTTTACCGACTGTGAAACCATATATTCACTGCTTGAGAAAACTTGTTGCGCTCTGGTATGGGCTGCTCGCCGGCTAAGACAGTACATGTTGACTCATACCACTTTGCTGATATCTAAGACGGATCTGATCAAGTACATCTTTGAGAAGCCTGCTTTGTCTGGAAGAATAGCTAGATGGCAGATGATCCTAACAGAACATGACATACAATACACTACCCAAAAAGCTATAAAGGGCAGTGTGCTAGCTGATCATCTTGCTCATCAAGCTGTAGAAGATTATCAATCCATGAAGTTTGAATTCCCTGACGAAGACATCATGACAGTAGACAACTGTGAAGAGATCAAACCATATGACAGACCTGGACAAGGATCCCGATGGACCCTGTTCTTTGATGGGGCATCCAATGCACTTGGTAACGGTATCGGCGTCGTACTCATATCCCTGGAAGGATGCCATACTCCTTTTACTGCCAGACTTTGCTTCAACTGTACGAACAACATGGCAGAATACGAAGCATGCATCTTTGGTCTTAAGGCTGCCATAGACTTGGGAAAGAAATCTTTAGATGTGTTCGGGGATTCAGCTTTGGTCATCAGTCAGATCAAAGGAGAGTGGGACACTAAGCATCCAAACCTTATCCCTTACAAAGAACATGTTTTTACATTACTACCACATTTCGAGCAGATTACCTTCGAGCACTTCCCGCGAGAAGAAAATCAGCTAGCAGATGCTCTAGCTACAATGTCATCTATGTTTAAACTTAATTGGGATAAAGAGGCTCCCCAGATCACCAATGAACGAATGGACGAACCAGCACATTGTCACGAGATTAATACCGAAGAAGTAGTGGACCAGCTGTGGTTTCATGAAGTCAAAAAGTATCTCGAGACTCAAGAATATCCAGAAGGAGCTTCAATCAATGATAAAAAGTTCCTAAGGAGATTCTCTGCTAAGTTCTTCCTAAGTAATGGCATCCTGTACAAACGTAATCATGATTCTAATCTGCTCCGTTGTATGGACAAGATTGAAGCTGAAAAGATCATGGTTGAATTGCATGAAGGTACCTTTAGCACTCACTCTAGCGGGAATACGATGGCGAAGAAAATCCTACGGGCAGGCTATTATTGGTCTACCATGGAAGCTGACTGCTATCAACACTCCCGGACCTGTCATAAGTGTCAAATCTATGCAGACAAGGTGCACGTGCCTCCGGTTCCTCTAAATGTCTTTACAGCTCCTTGGCCATTCGCTATGTGGGGAATCAATATGATTGGGGAGATTAAGCCTACATCCTCCAATGGACACCGCTTCATTCTAGTGGCCATTGACTATTTCACCAAGTGGGTCGAAGCAGCTTCCTTCGCATCCATTACTAAGAATGTTGTTGCCCGCTTCATCAAGCAGAATCTTATTTGCCGATACGGTATCCCGGAAAGGATCATCACTGATAATGGTACAAACCTTAACAATACTATGATCACCGCCATGTGCGAGCAGTTCAAGATTCAACATCACAATTCATCCCCTTATCGGCCAAAGATGAATGGTGCAGTCGAAGCTGCTAATAAAAACATCAAAAAGATCATACAAAAAATGACAATCACCTACAAGGACTGGCATGAGATGCTACCATTTGCTCTCCACGGGTACCGTACCACGGGTCGCACATCAACTTGGGGCAACACCCTATTCTTTGGTTTATGGCATGGAGGTAGTTCTACTTATTGAGGTTCAGATCCCCTCTTTTAGAATCATGAAGGATGCAGGTTTGAGTGAGGATGATTGGATTCAAACCTGACTTGATCAGTTAAACTTAATTGATGAAAAGAGACTTACTGTTGTTTTCCATGGTCGGGCGTATCAAAAACGGATGATCAAGGCTTTCAACAAGAAAGTCAGACGCCAAGTGTATCAAGTTGGAGATCTAGTGATCAAGCACATCATCATGCCACAAAGTGATCCCAGGGGCAAATGGACTTCTACCTATGAAGGACCATTTGTAATCAAGAATATCTTTTCTGGTGGGGCAATGATCTTAACCACCATGGACAGCGACGACCTGCCACACCCTGCGAACACTGACATAGTCAAAAGATACTACGCATAAGAGACCCACTAGGTTAACACACCTAGGCAAAACAAGGGCATCCCGGCGAACCAAAAGGTTCGGGCAAAAGTTAGGGATAAAATAAAAAAACCTGTACACCCGGCAAGTTGAAAACTCGAAAGGGAAACTTGGGCAAAAAAGGGTTTCCTGGTGGACTGAAAACCCGAAAGGGCGGTCCAGGCAAAAGTTAGGGAGTTAAAGCTTATGACTATGTCTCGTCGGATCACTTTAAGGACAATCTCTTCACTAAAAAACTCGGAGCTTCTGATCAATTCAATCATCTTCGGACAAAGCAACAAATGGACAAGATATTCAGAGATACAGAGGTTATAGCAGAATGGGAACCCCATGGGATTTTCACATATAGCCATCTTTCTTTGTATAAAATTTTCTTACTTTTATGACACCATCATCTTACTAGGATGTCTGTCTCCTTTGTACAAAATACTTATTCAAAGTAAATACAAAGATATCTCTTTAAAGTATAGAAACTATTTGCCTTTTCTTTACACTTGTGTTTCTATTTGCACAAACGTCCAATGATTCATTAATGAACATTTGCATTTGAACATAATTACTGTTTACAAATAAACAAAATGGAAAAGAACAATTACTGACAGGTTGAAAGAATAGGAAAACGTCTTTAGGCCATTCCATGAGCAATCCCTACAGTACACCATTAAGATCCCCAGTGGAGCTGAAACTTCCAACTACCAATCCCTAGTGGAACCATTCAGTTTCTTCAAATTCCCCAGCAATTTGTCTTGAAGCCCAAAAATCAACCGGATAACAGTTAACTTTTGTTCCTCCCCAACCTAGGATAATTCCCCAGTAGAGTGGCAGACGACCGAAACTCCTGAACTTTTTCCAAACAGGAATAAGTTTTCTTCCCCGCAGAGTTCTTGTTAATTCCCAGCAGAAGTCATCAAAATTCTCTGGATTCCCCAAGCAGATTACTCAAGCAGTATATGGCATTGCTCGCAACAGAATTTTTGTCAATACACCAACTTCAAGACATGAAGAATCCACATATCCGCAGCAGTCAAGGATTTATTTTCCTCAACAAAACAGCGAATCAGCTTACATGCGCATACATTACATCCATATGTCATAAACATTGATAAAACACATATATTGCATCATACATTTCATGCAACATAACTTTGTGTTTCAGCTAACATTTTACCCTTTTCAGGATAAGATTAACAGCTACCATTTAACAATATGCAATCATGATACAATTCAGATACGCTCCATACACGGTTGCCATTCTGTCACTCATTCAGATTTCAAATTCATGATACAGTTCATATACGCTCCAGATACGGATGCCATTATGATACTCATTAAGTTTTCAACTATCAGATACAGTTTTGATACGCTCCAGATACAGATGACATTCTGATACTCATTCAGATTTCACACTTTTGTTACAATACGGATACGCTCCAAACGCGGATGCCATCCTAATACTCATCCAAATTTCAAGTTCAGATACGCTCCAGACACGAATGCCATTCTGGCCCTTATTCAGATTTCAAGTTCAGATACGCTCTAGACACGGATGGCATTCTGGCCCTTATTCAGATTTCAAGTTCAGATATAACTCGGATATGCTCCAAACACAGATGCTATTATGTTGCTCATGCAGGTTCAGTCTTTAGATACAGTTCAGATACGTTCCAGATACGGACACCATTATGATACTTATTCTTCTGACTTATAACTTACAATTCAGCAAACACTCTTGGATGGCATCTACAAGCCCATCTCCAACAAGATTCTATCACCTCTCCAAATTGCATCTTTAAGCCCATTCCCTCAACTACACTTTATCGAATGCAAATTTATAGGCACTCTAGTGTCCAATCATCTTTTACCTTCGAGTCAGGAACAACGAAACTCTCCAATCTAACTCTTCAGGTTCAAGAAGATTGAACAGGGGCAGCTTTTGTACCCTAAAATTTGCCTTCTCAGTTATAAAGATTTTTCTCACAAGACTTCTTTGACTCAAGACAAGATTAGGGTTTGGTCAGCTAAAGACATCTCATCTTGCACTAATCACCCAAAATTAGGGTTTGAGTTTGGACAAGGATTTTTGGACCATCAATGCTTCATGTGACTTTCATACATCGTTTTGGACCCCTCGGATTGTTCATGTTAAGTTTCAAGCCTTGAACCACATTTTTGATCAGTCAATTGGACAGTTGACCTAAAAATCAACTAAATTGGGGAAAAGTCAACTATGGCCAATTTACAGTCAAACTTCATAATTTTTTATCCACATTAATATTTTAGACTCATATGTACCATTTGATCAAGTTTGGACCACAACTCCTCAAGAAATTTGATCAAATCATTAAAAGGGCAAAATGGTTAAAATTAGGGTTTTACCGAGGAAGGGCAATTTTTGATTTTTAACCTAGCCAATGACCAATTGAGTTCAAACATGATTTCAAGGGTTCAATGGCATCATCTTGACCTAATTACATGGTTCAAAAGATCTCAAGATCATTGGATTGACATATGAAATTTGCAGTCAACTGATCAAAAGTCAACTGTATACTGAAAAGTCAAACTTTGACTTTTTGGTCAAAATCAAGTACCAAGGGTCATAATTCATCAAGATATGTCAAAATATGAAACTTGTTCACCAAGCAACTCAAATTTTAAAATTAGGGTTTTAATTTGAAAATTTTCATAACTTAGAATTTTTTCCAAGTATAAAAATTTTCTTATTTTTTCCCAACTTTTCACCACTTTTTCACCATGATGCATTTTGAATCAAAGAAAACTTCCAACATGAAAGTTGTAGTCCTCCATGAAATATATAACTTTTCTTCATAAACTTTTCCAAATAGATGCTTGGATCTCAAGTTATGAATTTGTGAATATAGGTCCATGAACTTCTTAACTTAGTGAAATTTTGCCCTAATTTAGGCAGGTTTTTGACCCAACTTCATGGACATTTTTCACCTAGTTCCAAGCGGTATCTCAAATTGAATTTCAAAGATGGATTTTATATCACATTGCAAGCTTTAAAAAATGTCCAAGAAGTCTCTAAGATCATTTTTGAGTAGGGAGAATCGAAGAAGGGAAGTTGGTATTTTCTCACTTTTGTTCAAGCCATTCTCACATAGCATCAAGTTGCAAATCAAATCTATGCTGGTTGTGTATTGCTTTACAGGTCCTAAGATTTCTATACACTCCATAATTAAATGAAAACTCAGTTAACAAAGGCTTTATCTTTGCTTTTGAAGCTTTACACAAGATGCATTTCCATTTTGGGCAAAAAGTTCACATTGCCATTTTCATAAAGAGGAACTTTTGCAACTTTGTCAATCTTGAGAATTGAACCTGTCTCCTTGGTACAAGCAATCTACACAACTCTCAAGTAAATTGTACAAGCTCATTGCATCCCTCAAGCAATCTGGTCAAAGCATGTGAGATTAGTCACTTCACTTTACTTCAAATGCAAAGAAAGTTGCAAAAAGGTCCAAAGCTTGCACAGATAGTAAGGGCTGACTTTGGATCATTTCTATACAAATACACAAACTTGTTACAAGGCATATTACACTTGGATTGAACCTGAAACTCTATAAAACTCAAAAACTCCACAAAACTTCCCAAAACACTGAATTTCTGCAAAAGCACAACCAACTCTCATTTGGCTCGTGCGTTTTGTGTTTAATCATTTCAAACACCTTCTATACATCATACCAAAGCAATCCAAGCCATCACCCTGGTTCTGTAACCCCTGTTTTAGCATCCACCATTTTCACTTTGGAAGCTTGCAGCTTGACTTGTACAGAGAGTTCCAGCCATCCTCAAAGCAAGATAAGCATTGGAATAGCTTTAGGGAAGTTCAAGGAAGCTCAAACAATCATCAGGCCTCCATTAAAGTCCCTATATTGCCTTACTCGAATCCAGCTGAAGGAGGTGTTTTTTCAAACTATATCTCTCTGAATAGGCAACCTAGAGCCACGATTTGTGAAGGAAAAATGTAGTCCTTATCATAACGAAGTTGTACATATCATTACTTTTCATTTATATTACTTGTGCTAAGAAAATATGAAGCTTGAAAACTCTGAAAAAGTTAGGTCAAGAATTAGGGATTCAAAAATTCTCTCTGATCTTTAAGAGTTAGGTTACATAATTTATATGGTTAGAATCGTGAGCTCAAATGCCACATTTTTCATGTTATGAGTTTTTGTTTTTGTGTAAGCATAAGAGAGATACAGTTTGTAGAAGCTTGGACGAAGGACAGGGACGATGATGTTCTAGGATTTTTGCGCTTTGGCCTTTTTGTTTTCACTAATCACGCCCCCTGACTTGCTACTGCACCCCCTGGCTGATTTTTATATTTTTCATATTTTTTCATATTTTTATATTTATATGCTTTTGATTATTTTTTCTGAATAATAAAAAATCCTAAAAATAATTTATTTATTTTTAAAATTTTATTTTATTTTATTATTATTTTTTTACATGAAAAATAGTTTATTTTGATAAATAGATTTTATTTTCTTAAATAACTTGTAAATATATTTAAAAATACTTAATATTTTTATTATACTATTTATACTCATAAATACTTATTTTTTGTACATATTTAATTTTTTAATATTTAAACATAATATTATTTATTATTTTTTATACAAAAATATACAAGTTAGTAAATATAGAATATTATTTTCTTTTAATTGAAAAAACTAGGGTTTTAAACCCCTCCAAAAATAATATTATTTTTCTAGGGTTTGAATTAATTATTTTTATCATACAAAAAAACAAGACATAAATTATTTTTTTACATGAATAAATTGCATTGCATTTTAAATATTTGTATTTTATTTATTTAAATTTGCGCATATTCGATTTGGTTGTAATAATATATTTATATTTATATTTGTGCAAATCCCCATTCAAACTTGTATTCCCCCCTCCCATAAAAATTGTTGTAATAACTTAGTTTATTTTACGTAATTTATCGCTTTTATACTATGACTAGTAAATTAGGGTTTGCATGACAAGAACAAAAACAAAGCAAAATAGAAAAACCCTAAATGCAAGACAGAAGCATGAAAATGATACACTTTACACACAAGCACCCTTAGGGTTTCTCCCACTTGGTTGCCTAAAATAAAATGGCCATGTTACGCATGCGAAGTATCTTGGCAAAACAAAACAAATATAAGATCATAACCCCTCAATGATGCTATTCAAAGTTGCCTAAAACAAAATGATCTTGGTCCCTCAAAAAAGCTAAGATACTTGGCAATATTGTTATCATGGTTATACGATGACCCGCACCCGTCCCGTTTACATCCAAAGATAGGGTTTCTCACCAAATAAATGGTAAGTCAACAATGTCAAAGGAATAAAAATGCACAAGAATGACATTTGAGTAGGTAGATAGCTTCTAAGTTACTTGCTCCTTTTCAAACAATACTTTCTATTTTCAAAAACAAACACACACACATTTCAAAACATCTTACAAAACATTGAAAACATTTTCAAAAGACAAACATCTTTGTATATATTCTTATTAACGAGAATCATAACAAAGATTGCCTAAACGAATGGCCTCTTTTACAAAATACTTTCAAAACCACACCAAACACCATTTCAAACAAAACAAAGCAAGTGATCTAAACAAGTAACTAATAGCCCATGGAAAACCATGGATGAAAAGGGTGCTAGAACCTTCCCTTTTCAGAATCTACCCCCCGAACTCAAGAAAACATCTCAAAGGTCTTTCCTATGCTTTTTTACCTTTCCTTTTAGATAAAAGAAAATTCGATGGAGACTCTTGCTAACCGCGACATTTGCGACAAAACGCAAAACCTCAAGTCAGTTCTCCCACCGCATCACACCTACGTAACATGTTGTTTGTCTTATTAAAAAAATTAAATATTACGCTCCCAGGACATATCCTCTCGGTTTTTAGCATGTTGAAGATGAAAGCTTCGTCATAAAAAGTGTTATGTATTATAGTGACATATCTCAAAGATTTATGAGCAACATATTCAAACTTCCGTTTGAGTTCATTAAAGGGTGTGAGGCAGTTATTGGACCAATGCGTGAATGGATTAAAGGAAATATGATAAGTTGTGGAAGTTTAGTTAGAAGTAGAAGATTGAGGGTGAATGACTTCAATGGAAGTGTGTGAAGAGATGTATGAAGATAAAATTATTTTTGTGGTTATTGGTTGTTGATTAGAAAAAGATATCTTCTGAGGCTGATGGGTTCATGTTGATTGTTCCAAGTGTGGAGACAAAAGGGGTGGTTGAGATGGTTATTTAGGGAATAGGGAAGATGATGAACTCATGAGTGCAAATTTGAGTAAAGAGTTGTCTGAGGCATCCGTACAGAAGGTTGTTCTTACTTTTTGGACAATAGTCTGGGACTTCTTCTAAGAAGATGAAATCTTTGATTTTTTTTGTAGGTTTAGAGGAAACATCATAGAATCCCTTCTTAGAGAACTTCCTTTTCTTCTTGACAGCAGGATTAGAAGAGTCATCTTTGAAGGAAGACACAGCCATGGAAAGATGAATTTCAGGAAACCTTTCCAATTTGAAAGTTGGAAAGTCTTTAATAGGGATTATTCTACAAGCAATAGCCTTATCAATTATGGCTTTGTGAAACTTGACCACATCTGATATCAAGGAAATACTCAGTAAGTCTTCTCCATTAAAATATTTACAAATCATGACTAGAGTTTCATATTGTAGATTCTAAGAGTCCACAAGCTTACACTCAATCAATAAATCAGTAATTAATCTTCTAGAGAGAATTCAATT
The DNA here is from genome assembly GCA_948472305.1 of Vicia faba. Classification (NCBI taxonomy): domain Eukaryota; kingdom Viridiplantae; phylum Streptophyta; class Magnoliopsida; order Fabales; family Fabaceae; genus Vicia; species Vicia faba. The sequence continues at coordinate 856,599,488 of OX451741.1, forward strand.
CTTTTCCTTCTTGATGCAATCTCTAGAGATCTCGACTGACTTGTAAAGATACCAAATAATAATTGCAAATATATTCAAATTTCTCTTTTGATTAAAATGATGTAGAATAAATTTGTTATCCCAAGTAATATCGTTAGCTTTATTAGTAGCCATTTTATGAAGAATGCAGCCAGTAAAGATTCTGAACAAAGCTTAAAGGTTATCAAAAAGTCAATTTTCCTTACTGGAATATTTTCATCTTTGAATATGGAGGGAGTAATATTTGCAATAATATCGATATAGTCCTTACCATAACTCTTTTCCACAACAAACTCATTTGCATAGCATCTAATACCAGTACCATCGTGTTGAAGAAGTTTAGCAATATCATCTTCAATAACGCAAATATTTTGTCCCATAACGCTTGAACATATCGAATTACCATCTGTCACAAAGGCATGTAACCAAAAATCCTTAACCATTTTAGGGTAAATTGGCCCCTTCAAGCGATCAAAGAAAGTTTCCCAATCTTGAGTCTTTAGAGCTTCAGTTAGATCAAACCCATTTGCAGTAAGATTCTCAAAATCCACTATTAGTTCAACAAAAATAGACAGTTGAGAAACTGGAATGGAACAATGAAGATCGAGATCTTGAACAAGTAGTTATTGTTGTTGAAGAGATGAAGAACCTTGAACATCTTGTTGAGAAGTTGATTGTTGTTGAGAAGAAGCCATTGTTGAAAAGAGTAAAAATGTGTGATAGTTGTAGCAAAGTTGTGTGAAGTGAAACGAATGGGTTTTTAAATAGTTTTTGTAATGATTAAAAAATATTGAAAACTGTAAAAATCCTGACAAGAGGTAAAGCGTGAAGACTTTTACCTAATCCAAATACGATCTGTTCTCCCAATGAGTCACATCAAGTGGTAGTTGTGCTTCTGAAAAGGCAGTTGTCTTATTTTGAATCACCAACCTTTCATTATCCTGATACCTCATTAATGAAGTAAACTCTTCAGTTTCCAACGGACATAAGCATTCTTTTAGAAAGACGATTCTAACCTTGGGTACTTCGGATACATGATAACTTCAGTCATCAGAAGTGCTAAATCCATGGTTTTAGGTTTGGCATAAATTTTTCTAAAATATGGTTCTAGACTGATAGGTTCTGCTGTCATGTGTATCAGGTAGATGTTGAGCCAGATTTGTATCAGGTAGATGTTGAGCCAGATGTCTTGACATCTTGGCCTATTATGCAATAGACGCTGCTGATTTATCTCTTAGAAAATTTGATTTCTTTTTGAGATATCCTTTTGGATATATGTCATTATTCTTCATAGGTCAATGAGATTTTATTAGGAACAAGTGTTGATTTGATTTTTTTATAAAAAGGTGTTAGAATAAAGTTTGGTTCTAATCATATCTTAGAGTTTTGATGATAACAATGAAATAAATTTTGTGATATATATTTTATACTCTGACTTGTATGTTCTCTAAGTTCAGATGAAGTTCTGAATTAGGCATCTTAGAAAGAAACAACATTCTACGCAAGTATAAAGCAAACTCTGATGAAGAGAAAACCTACACTGAAAGCATCATCTGATAAAATGGAAGATTAAAGAAAACTCTAATAAACAGATATTGAAGAATACTCGGATAAAAGAAAAGATCATGTAAACTCTGAAATGGAAATGCTGCAAGCAAACACTTCAACTTCCAGAGACAAGCTTTGACAGTACCGTTGGTTATTAAATGCTAAGATGGCTAACGCACTTAAGTGTATTATGCGCATGAGCATTGGAAACATAAAGACCAAGCCTACTCGCTACGCGTAACACGCATCATTGCAAACACGCTTCATTAAATGCATTTACTCTCATCAAGGCATTAACAGTCAAGAATTGGAAGCTATATATAGAAGACCTTTTAATTCAAAGAAAGGTTACTAACTTATGTGAAATATACTTACGCTCACTATTTTCATACTTGTAAACTAATACTGTATAGTAGGTAGATCTTAAGTATTGGGCAAAAATCTTAGTGATAAATCACATTTGTGATAAAGCTTTTTAGAAGCAAATTTGTTTCACTACTATTAAGAGATAATTTTGTAAGTGTTCCTTGAGAGACCAGTTGGGTCAGATTTCTCAAGAGGTCTAGGACTAGTTCGAGTCTTAGAGGTGTTAGTCACTTGCAGTTGGCTTGTGCATTGTATTATTAGTCACACCAGTTTGGTTGTGCATTTGTAATCAGTTTGATTATAGTGGATTAAGTCCTCGTTGAGAGAGGCGAAATCACCTTGGCGGGTGGACTGGAGTAGTTTGAGTTTCAAACGAACCAGGATAAAAATACCAGTGTCCTTCCATTAGTATTGAGCAAGAAAAATAAAAACTTATTCAACCCCCCCCCCCCCCCCCCCCATTCTAAGTGTTTTCTCACCCTTCAATTGGCATCAGAGCTCTAGTTCTGGGTGCAAACACCTAACAGTGTCAGAAAAAGATCCAGAAGGAAATCACTATGGCATATGAATAAAACAACAACAACTGCACCAAACCTTCTGTGTTCGATGAAGAAGACTTTGAATACTAGAAGGATAGACTAGAAAGTTTCTTTCTAGGTCATGATGTTGATCTATGGGATTTGGTCCTAGACGGATACACTCATCCAGAAGATAAAGACGGAAACAAAATTGACAGGAATAACATGGATAAACAACAAAAGTTAGATTTCAAAAATCACCATAGAGTTAGAAACATCTTTCTGAACGCTATCTCAAAAAATGAATATGAGAAAATCACCAACAGAGATACAACACATGACATGTTTGAATCCCTCAAGATGACTCATGAAGGAAATGCTCAAGTAAAAGAGACAAAAGCTATGGCTCTCGTTCAGAAGTATGAAGCATTCAAAATGGAAGAAAATGAGTCTATTGAAGCTATGTTCTTGAGATTCTAAACTCTGATTGCTGGCCTGAGAGTTCTGAACAAAGGATATACAAAGGTAGACAATGTTAACAAAATTATCAGAAGTTTACCCAGAAGATAGGCACCTATGGTCACTGCATTCAAAGTGTCAAAAGATCTGAATGATGTTTCCCTTGAAGAACTTATCAGTGCTTTAAGGAGTCACGAGATAGAACTTGATGAACATGAGCCTCAGAAGAAAGGTAAGTCCGTAGCTCTTAAATCCATTAAAAATTTGAAACTAACGCTTTTCACGCAGAAGAAGGAAACTCTGAAGATTCTGCATCAGAAGAAGATGAGTTATCCCTGCTCTCCAAAAGGATCAATCAGATGTGGAAGCATAGGCAAAAGAAGTTCAGAAACTACAAGAGGTCAGAAGATAAACCATAATCTTCTGGACATAAGAAGTCAAGCAGAAGAGATATAGTCTGCTATGAATGCAAAGAACCTGGACACTACAGAAGTGATTGTCCTAAGCTACAAAGAGAAAGACCAAATAAAAAGTTTGGAAGAAAGAAAGGCATGATGGCCACCTGGGATGATTCAGAATATTCTAAAGCTGAATCTGACTCAGAAGATGAACGTGCTAATCTAGCATTTATGGCTACGACAACAGATGACGACCACTCAGAGTATGACTCAGAACCAAAAGAGATGTCCTTAACAGCTCAGTTGATACACCAGTCATGGTACCTGGACTCTGTACGCTCGCGTCATATGACGGGAAGAAAGTCTATGTTCCAATGTCTGGAACTTAAATCTGGATGTGATGTTAAATTTGGAGGAAATCAAATAGGAAATATTATTGGTTATGGAACCATTTGAAACGTTTACCTTCCCTCTATAACTAATGTTCTGTTAGTTGAATGATTAGCGCATAACTTGTTGTCCATAAGTCAATTAAGTGACAACGGTTATGACATTATCTTTAATCAAAAATCTTGTAGAGCTGTTAGTCAAAAAAGATGGAGCAATCCTTTTTACTAGCAAGAGAAAGAACAACATCTATAAAATTAATCTTTCTGATCTTAAATCTCAAAATGTAAAATGCCTTATATCTGTTAGTGATGAGCAATGGGCCTGGCACAGAAGATTGGGACATGTTAGCATGAGAAGAATATCTCAAATTAAGAAACTCAATTTGGTCAGAGGACTTCCAAATCTGATGTTCAACTCATAAGCTTTGTGCGAAGCTTGTCAGAAAGGAAAATTTTCAAAACCTTCTTTTAAGTAAAAAAATGTTGTTTCTTCCTCTAGGCCGTTGGAACTTATTCATATTGATTTGTTTGGACCAGTTAAAACTGCATCCACTAGAGGCAAGAAGTATGGATTGGTCATTGTTGATGACTAGAACAAATGGACATGGGTTAAGTTTTTAAAACACAAGGATGAGTCACATTTTGTGTTCTTCGACTTCTGCATCAAAGTTCAAAATGAAAAATATTTTAGAATCATAAAAGTTAGAAGTGATCATGGAGGAGAATTTGAAAATCATTATTTTGAAAAGTTTTATAAAGAAAATGGCATTTCTCTTAATTTCTCTTGTCCTAGAACTCCCCAACAAAATGTAGTTGTAGAACGAAAGAATATAACTTTTGGGAAGAAGCTGTAAACACATCGTGTTACATTCAAAATAGAGTCTCTATAAGACCTATTCTTGAAAAGACTCCTTATGAATTGTAGAAAAATAGAAAACCCAACATTTCATATTTCCATCCTTTTGGATGCACTTGCTATATTCTGAATAGTAAAGATAATCTGAACAAGTTTGATTCTAAGACACAAAAGTGTTTTCTTCTTGGATATTATAAATGCTCAAAAGGCTATAGGGTATACAACACAAAAACTCTGATTGTTGAAGAATCAATCAAAGTCATATTTCATGATAAGATTGGCCAGCAAAAGCCAAAGCAAAATGAAAATTATGCAGGTAGAGAAGATCATCTTACAAACTCTGAAGAGTCAAAAGAAAAAGACAACTCAGAAGATCCTCCTATAGAAAATCTAAGAATTTCTGAACAATCCTCACAAAATAAATTCCCCAGAATCACATCAGCACATCCAACAAATGTGATTATAGGCAAGAAAGAAGATCCCATCAGAACAAGATCTTCCTTCAGAAACAATGAAGAATCACTGTTTGGATTGGTATCTCTGATTGAGCGAACTTCAATAGAGGAAGCTCTGCAAGATAATGATTGGATCCTAGCTATGGAAGAAGAATTAAATCAATTTTCAAGAAATGATGTGTGGGATCTTGTTCCAAAACCTAAAGGATTTAATATCATTGGAACTAAACGGGTCTTCAGAAATAAGCTAAATGAGAAAGGAGGGATTGTCAGAAACAAGGCACGACTGGTTGCTCATGGTTATAGTCAACAAGAAGGAATTAATTATAATGAAACCTTTGCCCCAGTCTCCAGGTTAGAATCAATTAGATTGATAATTTCTTTCGCTGTTCAACACAACATTTGATTATATCAAATGGATGTTAAAAGTGCCTTTTTAAATGGTTACATAGAAGAAGAAGTTTATGTCCACCAACCTCCGGGTTTTGATGACTCAAAATTTCCAGAACATGTTTTCAAACTGAAAAAGTCTTTGTACGGTCTGAAACAAGTTCCCAGAGCTTGGTATGAATGTTTGAGTAATTTTCTTTTAGAAAAGAATTTTACCAGAGGCAAAGTGGACACAACTTTATTCAGAAAATCATTTAAAAATGACATTTTAATCTGTCAAATATATGTTGATGGTATTATTTTTGGAACTTCTAATGTCTATCTTGGAAGAGAATTTGCTGAGTCTATGCAGGCTGAATTTGAGATGACCATGATGAGAGAACTAAAATTCTTTCTGGGAATTAAAATAAATCAGACTCCAGGAGGTACTTACATACTTCAGACAAAGTATGTTAAAGAACTTCTGAAGAAATTCCATCTATCAGAAAGTAAATAAGCCAAGACCCCAATGCATCCTATATCCATTCTGGGAAAATATGAGGTAAGTAAGAAGGTAGATCAGAAACTCTACAGAGGTATGATTATATCTCTTCTCTATCTGACTGCATCTAGACCAGATATTTTATTCAGTGTATGTTTATTTGCTAGATTCCAATCAGATCCTAGAGAATCTTACTTAACTGTTGTTAAGAGAAGTCTGAGGTATCTGAAAGGTACTACTAACCTTGGATTGTGTTACATAAGATCCAAACATTTTAAACTAGTAGGTTTTTGTGATGCTGACTTTGCTGGAGATAGAATAGAATGCAAAAGCACCTCTGGAAGCTGTCAGTTTCTGGGTGATAACGTCATCTCATGGTACAGCAAGAAGCAAGCTACTATTGCACTATCAACCACTGAAGCTGAATATATATCTGCTGCTGGATGTAGCACTCAGATGATCTGGATGAAGAGCCAGTTGGAAGATTATCATCTATATGAAACACTCAACAGGCAAAAAGGTATGTCACTCCTGAGAGAACAACCTCTGAAACCATTTCTGTAAATGATTCTGTACACATGGAAACATTTGTTGAACCTCAAACCTTAGAAGATATAGAATTTGACATAGACCTAACACAATCCTCTGAGCCCATAGATAACAACCCTAAAATTGATCAAGTATTATCTAACATAGATAATTTTGCTGCTGAAGTACCTTAACAAACTCAACCTAAACCTAACATACCTCCGTCTGCTCCCCACCATTAGAATCCAAATAACCCAACTGAAAACCCTCTTCCAACATCTCCAATCAGACCTTTATCACCAAGATACTCTGAGTGGTATGATGGTTCTTGGAGACTACCTGGAATAAATGTTCCTCTAGTTACACAACCTCCATCCTTCAACCTACCCTCTGAAAACATTTTTGCCTTAAATTTATCACCAGCATCTTCTACTCCTTCCTCACCTCAAACCACAATCATCATCTCTCCTGATGTCACACCACCTTCTTCACCAGCAATTCCCTTACCTTCATCACCAGAACCCTCTTCACCTCTCTCTCTAGAACCAACCCTTAGTTCGTCCTCATCATAACCTCCTGAACCCTCTGTCTCTTCTGACTTTCTCAGAACTGTAGTTGATCTTGAATCACTATGTTACCTACAAATAAAATCCACCAAAATGGCCATTCCCAAACCAACCCCAAAACCTAGTCAATCAGATGTTCCTGCACGTTTCCAGAATTTTGTAACATAAATGTAGACATGGATTGACCTGCTGAAGGCAAACAGTTCCAGCAACCTGAATCCAAAAGCATGTGATTTTATGTGGGAGGCATTCAGAAGGAAACTCAATGATGAAACACTCAATTTGCAAGAATTGTGCTATGCTTAGGTTCTGGAGAAATTCACCAAGTATCTGAATAACTTCTTAACAGAAGTGGTAAACATCTGGGATCAAAAGTCCCCACTACAGATTACTGGTTCTCCATTACCACCTTCTGACCCCATGGAGATATCAGAGGATGAATCTAAAGATGACGCTGAGTCTGAACCAAATGCTTTGGCCATAACTCTGTATCACCAACCTTCTACTGAAGCTACCTCTGAGAAAGTTTCGACTCTGCTAATTGATCCTAGAACCCTTCTCTCAAAAGATGTGAACTCAGGCTCTGCTACTTCTGCTCCAAAGGTTATCTTCTCTAAAGCTGCTTCAACTTCTGCTTCACCCTCGCTGTTGCTGGACACTCTGAATGAACTGAAGAAGGACAATGAGGCCATCCATGAACGTTTGGATAAACAATATGAAACCAACAAGGAAATCAGATCTTGGATGCAGAAACAAGAGGATTCCTCAAATTAAATCAATAATCTTCTGCTTTCCCTTGTTTCTCGTCGCTCTTAGATTTTATTTCTAAATTGTTTTCTTGCTTTTTGTTTTGTAACTCTGTTTTCTTTTGAATCTTCAACATATGACATTTTTGAATTTCTTTAATTTTTTTCTACTTCTTGATTATGACAAAAAGGGGGAGAAAATAATATTTTGATCTGATCCATGAAAACAATTATGGGACTAAGTCTCAAACATTTCTAACGAAATACAAAGTTTTTTTTTTCTATTTAAGAGATATGCAGGAACTCAAGAAACTATGAAAGACTAAGCTCTGAAAGAAAAAGTCTAAAAGCTTTGAAGAACAAATCTCAGGAGGTTTCCCTTATGCTTTTAAACTCTCTAAATTATTCTTTATTTCAGAAGAAGAAATATCAATCTCAGGGGGAGATTATCTATCTGAGGGGGAGATCCTCATACTTGCACAAAATTTTTTTAATCAAAATCTGAATTGTTTTGTCATCATCAAAAAGGGGGAGATTGTTAGAACAAAGTTTAGTTCTAATCATATATTAGAGTTTTGATGATAACAATGAAATAAAATTTTATATATATATTTTATACTCTGACTTGTATGTTCTCTAAGTTCAGATGAATTTCTGACTTACGGATCTTAGAAAGAAACAACATTTTATGCAAGTATAAAGCAAACTCTGATGAAGAGCAATCCTACGCTGAAAGCAACATCTGATAAAATGGAAGATTAAAGCAAACTATGATAAACATATATTGAAGAATACAATGATAGAAGAAAAGATTAAGTAAACTCTGAAATGGAAAGGCTGCAAGCAAACACTTCAACTTCCAGAGACAAGCTCTGATGGTACCGTTGGTTATTAAATGCTAAGATGGATAACGCACTCAAGTGTACTACACGCACTAGCATTGGAAACATAAAGACCAAGCCTACTCGCTACACGCATCATTACAAACACGCTTCATTAAATGCATGCACTCTCATCAAGGCATTAACGGTCAAGAATTGGAAGCTATATATAGAAGACCTTTTGTTTCAAAGAAAGGTTATTGACTTACGTGAAATATACTTACGCTCACTATTTTTATACTTGTAAACTAATACTGTATAGTGGGTAGATCTTAAGTATTGGGAAACAATATTAGTGATAAGTCACAGTTGTGATAAAGCTTTTTAGAAACAAATCTGTTTCACTACTATTAAGAGATAATTTTGTAAGTGTTCCTTGAGAGACCAATTGGGTCAGATTTCTCAAGAGGGCTAGGACTAGTTCGAGTATTAGAGGTGTTAGTCACTTGTAGTTGGCTTGTGCATTGTATTATTAGTCACACCAGTTTGGTTGTGCATTTATAATCAGTTTAATTATAGTGGATTAAGTTCTCGTTGAGAGAAGAGAAATCATCTTGGCGGACGGACTAGAGTAGTATTGTGCAATAAAAAGAAAAACTTATTCAATCCCCCCCCCCTTCTAAGTGTTTTCTCACCCTTCAATAGGATCTTGGAGACTTTTTACGAAACCTTGAATATTTGTTCCTATTTTTATGTGAAGATATTGCAGCTGATTTGAAAAGAGTTTAAGTTCTTTGTGTTTTTGTTCTTTGTATGTAACTTATGTATATTTTGATACCTTGAGGTAGACTGATTGTTACTTGATAATTTATCAAGTTATTATTCTCACTCATGAGTTTTTAAGCAAAGAGTTGAGTATTTTTCTTAGTTGGAGATTTTAAGCAAAACTACGTATTATTTATTTGAAGTCAAATCATATATTTTGATCTTTTGGTCTAGTCACTTGGTTTGTGACTGTAGGTATCACCGAGGTGATTGGAACTGAGAAGGGGTTCTCATATCTAGGAGATTTCTAGGTAGAAGTTGCATTAGATAGTGATTCAGAGAGAAGTTGTAAACTAAGATAGTTTAGGCTTTGAACTAATATTATCATAGTGGATTTCCTTCCTGACTAGGTAGCCTCCAGAGTAGGTGGCATTGCACCGAAATGGGTTAATAATTGATTGTGTTGTTTAATTCTTGCAATTTATTTTTCTGCATACTCTTCAAGTTTTTGTCAACAAATGATGTCATAACATCTGTCTTGACATTGTGTTGGTGTAAGGATAATAATCTTGACATTTATATTACAAGTATCAGAATTTAAATTGGCATCAGAGTAGGCACCCTATTCTGTCTATTGGGTGAGCTCCAGGGAGAATATTTCCTAGTAGTATAGACAAGCAAGAAGGATACAACAACATACCAGCTCTGTTAGATGATTCAAATTATGACTGGTGGAAGGTTGGAATGGTGGATTTTCTGAAATCCATGAACATCAGAGTTTGGAAGGCTATTTTAAAAGGATGGGATCATCCTATTAATAAGTTAAATTCTGGTATAGGTAATACATTGTAATACTGTGGGAGAACTGAATTTTTTGGTTTTATCCAAATGCGCAGATAGCAAGAGTCGCCACCAACTTTTCTTTTATCCAATATTTAGGAAAGGTGAAAAGAACAGGAAAAACCTTTGATAGATTTTGAGTTCGGGGTATATGTTATGTAAATGGAAGGTGTTAGCGCCCTTTTTATCCGTAGTTACCTATGGGCTCTTAATTTCTTAGCTCACTTTAAACTTGCTTTGTGTGTGTGATTTGAAAATATTTTGAAATCGCCAATGTAAGGCTAACTTTATGATAACTCTTGTATCAGTCCTCAAGAATGTATACAAAGTGTTTTGAAATAATCGTTTGAAAGTTTAGTGTGAAAAATGTTTTGAAAAGGTTGCTAGCAAGCAATTAGGAGTTCTTAACCACTAAAGGTCTTTCTTGTTATTTTCCTTCTCCTTTAGAGATAGTACTATCTATATCATTAGTTGGTAGGTAGCCCCATCTATTGGATGTGAAGGTACATGCGTAGGGTCATCGTATGGTCATCAAAGGTAACATGTAAGGATACTTTAGCAATTATATCGAAAGGACTATCATCATTTACTCGTAGGGACTAGATTGTTTTGTAGGCAACTCGAAGGGTCATCGAGGGATTATGATCTTTATTTGAAAGGGACTATGAGGATTTAATCGAGGGTCTTTCACTAAAGTATCACCACTATAATACGGTGGGAGAACTGACTTGGGTGTTTTGCATTTTATCACAAATGTTGCGGATAGCAAGAGTCGCCACCGACTTTTCTTTTATCCAGTAAAGGAAAGGGTGAAAAGAACAGGAAAGACCTTTGATAGATTTTGAGTTTGGGGGTAGGTTATTAATATGGAAGGTCTTAGCATCCTTTTCATCCATAGTTATCTACGGGTTCTTAATTGCTAGGTCACTTTAAAATGCTTTATGTTTGTGTATGTTTGCAAATATTTTGAAAATGCCTAAGTGCGACAATTTTACAATGATTCTCGTATCGTTGAGAATGTATACAAAATGTTTGTTTTGAAAATATTTGGAGTGTTTGGAAAGATGTTTAAAAATGCCAATGTAAGGCAATTTTATAATAATTCTCGTATCGTTGAGAACGTATACAAAATCTTTGTTTTGGAGAAGTGTTTTGAAAATAGTTGTTTTGAAAGTGTGAGGTGTAAAGATTGTTTTAGTTTATGAGCAAGCAATTACGAGCAATCTATCTACTCAAAAATTCTATGTTCTTTTCCTCCTCCTTTAGATAATGCTACTTTACCATCGGTTGGTAGGGAGCCCTATCATTGCATGTGAGGGACAGGCATGGGTCATCGTACAACCATAGAAAGAAACTTGTAAGATGCTTTAGCAATTGTTGTAAGGGACCAATATCATTTACCGAAGGAAACATTGAAGGGTCATCGAGGGACTACGATCTTTTATTTGAGGGTCTTTGCTAAAGCATCCCACGTTCGAGGGACATGACTGTTTTTATCCGAGGCAACAAGGAGGTTAACCCTAGATGTGCATGTGTGCGAATTGTGTTTTATTCAATTATTTTATCTTAAATTAGGGTTGTCTAATGTTTGATTTTAAATCTTGACATACAAACCCTAATTACTAACAAAAATAAGGAAAACGGTAAATTGTGAAATTTAAACGTCATACGCTATTACAATGCTTTGGGAATGAGGGGTACAAATCTTGTGAATGAGGGGAGGAAAGAAATAAACCTAATTATCTATTACAAACCATGTACATAAATGATAATTCAAAATAATAAAATGCGCAAGAATGTAAAGTAGAGAAAAATAAATTATTTTGATGATTTTTGATGGAAATAGATTTGATGGTTAATTAATTGATTGGCTTTGTGTTTAAAAGAATTTAGTAAACCTAAATAAATTAAACTAAGATAAAAACTAAATTCATTAATCAAAAGGAAAAAAAATAATTTAAGTATAGAAAAACCTAAATCAAAATTAACTTAAAAGAGAAATTAATTGTTAGAAAATATTTTGAGGTTTTATTCAGAAAAATATTTGAGGTATAAAGCTTAATTCTAATTAATTAAATCAAGGTAATTGAATTAAAACAATTTTAATTATAAAAAAAAATTAAAATAATTAATTGGAAAACTAAATAATTTTTTTAATGATTTTTTTTTGTTTTGATTTTATAAAAAAACTAAAATGATTAAAAGAAAGTAATTAAAATGGAAATAAAAAAAAGTTGGGTCAGTATTGTAAAAGAAAATAGGGGTGTTAATAAAAGTCCATGCCCAAGAAGGTCTTTTTTTGTTTGAGTCCTAAAATAAAATAAAAATGATGGGCCTGAGTATAACAAGTAAAACGGGAGGGGGGGGGGGGGGGGGGGGGTATGAAGAAAATTAAGTCAAGGCCTAGAAACAAAAGTCCAACGCCTGTATTGATCCAGTGTTGCTGGATTCAAAGGATCCATGATGCACATGTGAATCTGGAGCATTTGATTTAAATTGATGAACATCTAATGGTTTTGATGTGAGGCTCATGATAGGCCCATAGAGCTTACTTGCACTGGATCTGTGAGAAACAAATATGAAAAGAAAAAAAGTACCACGCCTGGCTAGAACCTGTGACCAGACATATGAATGACTTATACGCGTGTGATCTGCCACGGGGGTGACTGTTTCATATAATCATTATGTAACTTGCACTAAATTTATTATAAACTCATTCCTGATTGTACTTCATCCCCTACCTCGTGCCAAAGGCCATGGACAATATTTTTGAAATTTCAAACTTGCTCATTTCTCAATCATTTTTAAAAGTATAAACATGAGAGTTGCTTGGTTTTTCACCATGAATTCAACCATGTAAATAAATTAAGCTAACTCTCAAAGATAAACATGAATTTATGTTGGTACAAAAATATACCCTAATTTTTTAGAAAGTTCAACTTCAAAATTTGCATCACTCAGGCAATATAAATGAAAATTAAAGGCATGGTTAGCTTCAGCGAAATGATGTCTACATTTTTCATTCACAAAGTAACCATTAATGATGCTTGTATAGGAAGTTCAAAGTTGATAAAACTTACCTCAAAACTGGAAATCGTGTTTGAAGTTGGACTACTCCTGGAGGTGTGGTGATGATCTGTATAGCTTCACTGAACTCCCAGGAAGTTATTGCAATGCTTACTTTGGATTGAGAGTGGCTGGATTCTTCTAGAGAAGTCAAGTTGAACATTTCTGTTTTTGGAAATGGAGGATGATGAAGATGCTGGTACAATTGTGTAGCAAGTTTTTGGATAGCCTCTGTATGAGTTATAGAAGCTTTGTGATTGATTAAAAGTGAAAACGCACGAAGGAATTTGGTATTTGATGTGCAAGGTCAGAAATGGCATGTAATGGAGTTTTTGGTGCAAATTTTGTTTTGATGGAGTATGAGAGGGTTAGGAGGCTTGTAAACTTGTGTCTTAGCTTTCAAATACTTCCTCTATTTATAGGCCAGAGGTTTTGTAAGTTCAAACAACCTGATTTGTAAGATGACAAGTTCTGGTTTTGAAACTTAGTTTTGAAGCAACTTGAAATACGTTGTTCCAATCATGGTCTGAAATGGATAGAGGCTTTAGATATGTTGCTTTTGGATTTGACATTGTGTATGTTCATAAGAAACAAGTTCAAGGCTCAACGAGAGTGGACTTTGTGATTAAAGTCACTTTTCCAAAATGGAAGTCTTGGCTTTCTTCCCTTAATGGAAAAATGGTTTGGACAATGCCTTAACCACTTGGACCATAGCTCAATAAATTATGTAAACAATAAATTATGGAGTAATTTGCAAGTTAGAAGCCTGCAAATCAATATTATGCAGCATAGGTTTGAGATTTGGTCATGTGTTCTACATGAAAATGCCTTGTAATTTAAGAATGAATGCTCAACTTCATCTCTTCGAATATCTTAACTCAAAAATGATATCTTCAAGTTCTTTGACATTTTGGAAAGCTTGAAACATTTTCTAAAACCTTCATGTCAACCACTTTGGCTAAATGAACTTGGTGAAAAATTTTCCATGAAGTTGGGACAAAAATCAGACCAAACTTATTGAAAATTTCACTAAGTGTTTTGTTAAAAATGCCATGACTTCATGGGCCTATATCTCTTAATCCAAGAATTTTTTGGACATTAACCCTCAAGGACAAAGTTGTATAATTAATCATTCACTACAACTTTCATGTTGAGAGTTTTCTTTGAATCATCTTGCATCTTAGTGAAAAATGGTCATGAAGTATTGAATTTAATAAAGATAAAAACACTTAGAATTTTTCTTAAGTCTTGGAAATCTTGACTTTTTGTTGAATTTTCTTGAATTTCTTGATTCTTGATGATCAAGTTTGATATTTTTCAGTGTCTTGATGAATCCCGATCTTTGAAATTCAATGTTGATTAAAAAGTCAAAGTTTGACTTTTGTGTGTCAGTTGACTTTTCATCAGTTGATCCAAATTTCAACTATCAATCTCTTGATATTTGAGGATGTTTTAAGCCATGAAATTAGGTCAAGATATTGTGCTTGAGTCCTTAAGATCATTCTTCAAGTCATTAGGCCATGTATTAGGCCAAAAGTCAATAATCAGTCATTCTCAATCAAAACCCTAATTTGGTCAATTTTTCTTCTTTGATGATTTGAATGCTTTCCTTGAGGAATTATGACCATCCCTTGATTAAATAATGAATATGACTTAAAAATGTTGATGTTGGCCAAAAATCTTGAAGTTTAACTGTATATTGATCACAATTGACTTTTTATCCAATACATATGATTTTCAGCCATCTGAGCAATTGATTCAGCAATTTTGAGATGCAAGACTTAAAACTTGGCATAAGAATTCTTGGAGGTCTATGATGAACCATGCAAGTCATTTGAGGAATTATAAGTCCAATTTTCTTTATTAAAACTAAAACCCTGATTGTGGACTCCGTGCTTAGGAGGTGAGCTTGTCTGATCAACTCTTGAGCATCCTTGAGCATTTGGGAACCTTTGTGAGAAATGTCTTGAAGAAAAGGGATGGAAAATTTTAGGGTACAAGAGCTTCCCCTGTTCAATCTTCTTAAACCTGAAGAGTTAGATTGGCATGTCCAATATTCGTGACTTGAAGGTGGAAGATGATTGAACACATAAGTGCCCAAAAATTTGCATTCGCTTGTGCACGAATTCACATTGTTAGTTGATTATACTGAGAATGGGCTTAAAGATGCCATTTGGAGAGGCAATGAAGAGTTTTCGAAGATGGGATTATAGATGCCATCCAAAGTAACTATTTATAGAGAAATTAGAATAAGTCTATGCTCGATTTTAATTGGGAGAAGTATTAGAATAAATCTTTGGTCGATTTAATTTAAGCAAGAAAATTTCTACTGGAAGGAGTTTCAGAATAAATCTTTGGTCGACTTAACCTGAGCCAGAAAATGTCTACTGGAAGAAGTATCAGAATAAATCTTTGGTCGATTTAATCTGAGCCAGAAGATATCCACACTCGTCTTTAACTAGGAGAAGTATCAGAATAAATCTTTGGACGATTTAATATGAGCCAACAGAGGTCTTTAAATATTTAACTGGGAGAAGTATCAGAATAAATCTTTGGTCGATTTAATTTGAGCCAGAAAATTTCTACTGAGAGAAGTATCAGAATAAATCTTTAGTCGATTTATTCTGAGCCAGCAGAGATCTTTAAATCTTTAACTGGGAGAAGTATCCGAATAAATCTTTGGGCGATTTAATTTGATCCAGAAAAGGTCTACTGAGAGAAGTATCAGAATAAATATTTGGTCAATTTAATCTGAGCCAACATAGGTCTTTAAATCTTTAACCATGAGAAGTATCAGAATAAATCTTTGGTCGATTTAATCTAAGCCAGAAAAGGTCTACTGAGAGAAGTATCGAAATAAATCTTTGGTCAATTTAATCTGAGCCACCAGAGGTCTTTAAATCTTTAACTAGGAGAAGTATCAGAATAAATCTTTGGTCGATTTAATCTGAGCCCGAAAAGGTCTATTGAGAGAAGTATCAGAATAAATCTTTGGTCGATTTAATCTGAGCCAACAGAGGTCTTTAAATCTTTAACTGGGAGAAGTATCAGAATAAATCTTTGGTCGATTTAATCTGAGCCTGCAGAGGTCTTTAAATCTTTAACTGAGAGAAGTATCAGAATAAATCTTTGGTCAATTTAATTTGAGCCAGAAAAGGTCTATTGAGAGAAGTATTATAATAAATAGTTGGTTGATTTAATTTGAGCTAGCAGATGTTTGAAGAGAGTGTCCATCATGTAGATATTTTCCCTGTCTTGTTTCAGGGAATGACCTATAATCTATTTTGAGGATTTGTTGATGATATCGGTCTGTTGATTGATTCTTCCTGAAAAGGTAAAGAGTTAATTGTATGCAATTTCATGATGTATGAAATGCATTGCGTAATGATGTTCTCAAAATAATTGAGATTGTGCTACATGCATTTTGTATGCATATGTTATGACGTATGAATGTGTTGTGAAGTGCATTTGTAAGCCCGTGCTGTATTTTGCCTGGGAAAATAAATCCCTGACTATTGCTGGGGATGAAGAGTATGTGTATCTTCAATCTTGTCTAGAATGCTTCCGTTGGGGATTCTTGTTTACTTGTTTGAGGAATCTCTGCAAGGGATGTTGACTTCCTACTTGGGGAGTAAAGTTTAGGAACATTGGTTGTTCATTGCTCTACTGGGGAATTTAATTCTTATATACCCTTATTGGGGATAAAATATATGGATAATCTTCCGACTCATCTGGGGAGGATAAAGTTAACTGGTATTTGGTCTGGTTCCAGGTTTCATAGCGACTCTCCAGGGATAGTGGTGACTTCACTTGGGAAGAGCAATTTTGTCAGTGATTTTTAGAAATTTGAGTAATAGACTCAAGCTGAGGAGACTATAATCTTTTGGGGAAATAAAACCTGTTAGGAAAACCCTATTGATAGAGGAATATTATCCTGAGGAAACAAACTCCCCTTGGGAAATTGAAATTTGCAGGGGGTTTTCAGTTTTGGAGGAATAAACTCAGCCGGGGAAGGGAATTTCCATGAATTGTACTGATTTAAAATCCGTAGGTTGGGGAAATTGAGGGGAATGTATCCTTATTGGGGATGAATTTGTGAAGATTACTCTATGGGGATAATCTTATGGAAGTGGCTTTGTGGGGATTCATGGACAGCTCGAGCATCATCCCAACTCCTAGAATCTTGAGTAAATGTTTATTCTTGTTCTTATGCATATATTTGTTAATAGTTAATCATGTACATATGCATATGTTTATTCAATTTTAGTCATTGGACATTTTTGCAAGATAAACAGAAGAAAAAACAAAAAGTTTGAACTTTAAGGTGTATTTGTATTGATAATTTTCCTATAAACAAGCATTTTTTGTACAAAGAGACATAAATCCTAGTAAGAGGAAATTGTCGTGAAATGAAATATAAAGCGAAAACAAAACATATAACTATGTGTAAATGATCTTGTTGGGTTCTGTGATACGGTGGGAGAACTGACTTGAGGTTTTTGCGTTTGTGTTTGCAAATGTTGTGGTTTAGTAAGAGTCGCCATCGACTTTTCTTTCATCCTATAAGGAAAGGTGAAAAAGCACAGGAAAGACCTTTAGAGATGTTTTCTTGAGTTCGGGGGGTAGATTATGAAAAGGGAAGGTATTAGCACCCTTTTCATCCATGGTTTTCCATGGGCTCTTAGTTACTTTCTAGATCACTTGCTTTTTGTTTAAAAATGTGCTTTGTGTGGTTTTGAAAGTATTTTGAAAAGGTGCCATCGTTTAGGAAAAATTTGTAATAGTTCTCATTCGTAAGAACGTATACAAAGTGTTGATAATTTTCCTATAAACAAGCATTTTTTGTACAAAGAGACATAAATCCTAGTAAGAGGAAATTGTCGTGAAATGAAATATAAAGCGAAAACAAAACATATAACTATGTGGAAATGATCTTGTTGGGTTCTGTGATACGGTGGGAGAACTGACTTGAGGTTTTTACGTTTGTGTTTGCAAATGTTGTGGTTTAGCAAGAGTCGCCACCGACTTTTCTTTCATCCAATAAGGAAAGGTGAAAAAGCACAGGAAAGACCTTTAGAGATGTTTTCTTGAGTTCGGGGGGTAGATTATGAAAAGGGAAGGTATTAGCACCCTTTTCATCCATGGTTTTCCATGGGCTCTTAGTTACTTGCTAGATCACTTGCTTTTTGTTTAAAAATGTGCTTTGTGTGGTTTTGAAAGTATTTTGAAAAGGTGCCATCGTTTAGGCAAACTTTGTAATAGTTCTCATTCGTAAGAACGTGTACAAAGTGTTGAGCTTTTGAAAATGTTTCAAGTTTGGAAAGATGTTTGGGAAGTGTATGTGATTGTTTTGAAAATAGCAAGGATGTTGGTTTTGAAATTGAGCAGGCAACTAAAATTAATCTACCTACTCAAAAAGGTCTTAGATGTGTTTTTCCTCCTTATTTAGATGTTGCTATCTTACCATTGATCTAGGAAGAAGCCCCATCATTGGATGTGAAGGGACGAGCGTTTGGTCATCGTATGACCATGATAACAATGTTGTGAGATGACTTAGAACTTTTCTAATATCATTTTGAAAAGGCAACATTGATAGCATCATCGAGGGACTATGATCTGGTATTTTTCAATTTGTTTGTGCTAAGACATCCCACATGCATAACATGGCCATTTTTGTAAGGCAACAAGTGAGATTACCCTAAGGGTGCATGTGTGAAAATGTGTTTGATTGAATGCATTTGTATTTGATTTTTAGTGGTCTACTTGTTGGTTTTATCTTGCCATACACGCCTAATTACTAGCATTTACATTTGAAAGCGATAAATTACAGAAATGTAAAGTCCTACGCTATTACAATATTTAGGGGATGGGGGTACAAATTTATGAATGGGGGTTGCAAGTAAAAATAAATCAGAAGTTATTATTACAACCATATTGAAATGTACAATGCAAGAAATAAAAGGAAAGATTTATTTTGTTTTAATGAAAAAAGGAAATAAGTTAAAAGGAAAATGTTTTTATATCTTTTTATGTTGATATTAAAAGAAAGTTAATATTAAAATGATGAAAAGGAAAATAAATGAAAAATAGAAAAAGCGTGTTGCTGCAAATAAAGAAACAAGGATCAGAAGTTCTGAAGCCAAGCGCGTGACTCAGCAGGAAAAGTCAGTGGGATCAGAAGTTCTGGATTCATACACTCCGAGGTCCTACAAAAAAATTAGAGGAAAAACACAGATTCTGGGTGGTGTCCAACCAGTGAACCAAAAGTCAGAAGTTCTGTATTACATTGAAACAGTGAGAAAACGTCAACAGTTCAGTGTAATTGACATGTAAGGAGAACTTAGAAGTTCTATGCTGTGTTAAGATTGTGAGTGAACATCAGAAGTTCAGTATTATGCTGAGCCAGTGGGTGAACATCAGAAGTTCAGTGTGTGTTAACAGTGAGAAAAATCATGGAAGTTCTGTGTGTTAAAACAGTAAAGAAAACTCAGAAGTTTTGCGTGCTTAAACCGTGAGAAAATCCTAGAAGTAATGTGTGTTAAAATGATGAGTGAAAAACAGAAGTTATATGTTACATTTTAGCTCTTAATCAGCACAACAACAATTTATTCAGTTCAGCAAATCAGAATGATCACAACACAACAAATCATAGAAGTTCAAATCCTAAGTCTGAGCCTAGCAATATTCTAGAAGTTTCGATCCATAGTTTTTCTATTCATACAATGATATGTACAACATTAATACTATGATATTTACATGTTAATAATGTTCAGAATGAAAAGCAAGTAAAGTCAGAAAGACTTATCTGGGGCGTGCTTCGAGTTTTGAGTGGATGCCTTTGGATGTTCTGAGTCAGCAAGAGAGACGGAAGAGTGGTTGTGTTCTTGGGTTCAAAGGGAAGAACAACGATTTGTTTTTGTGTATGAGAAATATGGATTTTTATGTAGGTTTCACAACTTCTTTTTCTCTCTTTTGGCCAATCTTCCTTTTCAAAAGCCAGCCCCTTGAACGTGTGGTGGAGCCAAGTATTTATAGATGAATTTGATGTGACTTTGGGGGGGGGGGGGAAACAAATAAATTTGAACCTGTTTTGGAATCCTGTTCCTTTTCTTTTTCATTATAGTTTTCGTATGATAGTTTGGTGTAATCATGAGAAGCAGGCGTAGGCTGAGCCAACTGTTGGTCATTGGTCTGCAACAAGTTGTATAAGCAAGGTTTTGGGATTTGGTCAAGTTCTGACCAAAGCTTTGAAAAATAGCCTTCATTTGCTGAAGCGTTGCCTTGTCTTTGAAACAAGCATGGTGGCTGTCAGCAGGAATTAAGGAAAATAAAAAATCAAAGCATGGGCTTAGTAGCAAAGTTTCTATCCCAAGATAGTAGAGGTACACGTGGTGAAAATCCTTTGGATAAAGACTCAGAAGGTGGTTGTGAGCATTAAATGATGATGAGACTTATCATAACCAGAAATCCTGCAACGTGAAACTCTACACCATGGCTTAGTTCTGGATCAGAAGTTCTGCTCCTGCGTAGCATCCAATCTTCTGATCCTCTTATCTTCTGGCTCCAGCATGTTCTGAAGGAGCTTTCAGACTTTGTATTATGATTTATTACCTTATTTGCCTTATCCTAACAAACTCTGACTGAACTTGCGTAGATGCTGAAGAGCCATGTTCTGACTAAAGATTATGTGCTGAACAATGTTTACAACTTCTGACTGCTCCTGCCTGGAGGCTGACTCAGAAGTTCTGAAGTGTCATTTTTCTTAAATACTTAGAAAAAATCCCAAGTATTTAGAAATTTGGCTTTTCCATAGTAAATTTGACTTTTGAACTTTTTGATGATACAAACTTCATATTCCAATATGTCTTGATGAAATATGATTCTTCAAACTTGGTTTTGGTCCAAAAGTCAAAGTTTGACTTCTCAGCATGTAGATGACCATTTTTCCCTTATGAGTGATTTTCTTGGAAAATTGCAGTTCAAGGCTTGGAATTGGATGGAAGAAAACATGAGGATCCAAGGTGATTCCTTGAGAAATGAGAGGGCAAATTTTGGGGTGCAACAGCTGCCCCTGTTCAATCTTCTTACACCTGAAAAGTTAGATTAGTGGATCCGCCATTCGTAACTTGAAGGTGAAATATGATTGAACACTAGAGTGCCCAGAAAAATTTGCACTCGAAGATGTGTTAGTTGATTATGTGGGGAATGGGCTTAAAGATGCCATTTGGAGAGGTACTGGATAGTTGTTGGAGATGGCCTTAAAGATGCCATCCAGAGGCGATTGCTGGACCGTATCTATAAGCTGGAACTGGATGATTTCCAGCATGGCGTCCGTGTCTGGAGTGCATCCGAACTGTATTAGAAAGTTGGGTTGTTTGATGATGAGTCTGTGTAAAACTTCATCTGAAATTTCCTGAGAAGGAACCTGTGTAGGGTTGCTTCATGATGAGTCCGTGTAAAACTGCATCTGAAATTTCCCTATAATGAACCTGTGTAGGGTTGCTTCATAATGAGTCCGTGTAAAACTTCACCTTGGAAAGAGGGAACCTGTGTAGGGTTGCTACATG
This sequence comes from Vicia faba, assembly GCA_948472305.1. NCBI lineage: Eukaryota > Viridiplantae > Streptophyta > Magnoliopsida > Fabales > Fabaceae > Vicia > Vicia faba. Next base: position 856,621,265 of record OX451741.1, read on the forward strand.
ATGACTCCGTGTAAAACTACATCTTGAAAGAAGGAACCTGTGTAGGGTTGCCTGTTGACGAGTCCGTGTAAAACTGCATCTTGGAAAGAGGAACCTGTGTAGGGTTGCTTCATGATGAGTCAGTGTAAAACTGCATCTTGAAATTTCCTGAGAAGGAACCTATGTAGGGTTGCTTTTATGATGAGTCCATGTAAAACTGCATCTGGAAAGGAGGAACCTATGTAGGGTTGCCTGATGATGAGTCCGTGTAAAACTGCATCTGGAAGTGAGAAGTAACCTGTGTAGGGTTTCTTCATGATGAGTCCGTGTAAAACTACATCTGGAAAGGAAGAACCTATGTAGGGTTGCCTGATGATGAGTCCGTGTAAAACTGCATTTGGAAGTGAGAAGGAACCTGTGTAGGGTTGCTTCATGATGAGTCTGTGTAAAACTGCATTTGGAAAGGAAGAACCTGTGTAGGGTTTCCTGATGATGAGTCCGTGTAAAACTGCATCTGGAAGTGAGAAGGAACCTATGTAGGGTTGCTTCATGATGAGTCAGTGTAAAACTGCATCTGGAAATGAGGAACCTGTGTAGGGTTGCCTGATGATGAGTCAGTGTAAAACTGCATCGGAAGTGAGAAGGAACCTGTGTAGGGTTGCTTCATGATGAGTCTGTGTAAAACTTCATCTTGGAAAGAAGGAACCTGTGTAGGGTTGCTTCATGATGAGTCCGTGTAAAACTGCATTTGGAAGTGAGAAGGAACCTGTGTAGGGTTTTCTCATGATGAGTTTGTGTAAAACTTCATCTTGGAAAGAAGGAACCTGTGTAGGGTTGCTTTATGATGAGTCCATGTAAAACTGCATCTGGAAGTGAGAAGGAACCTGTGTAGGGTTGCTTCGTGATGAGTCCGTGTAAAACTTCATCTTGGAAAGAAGGAACCTGTGTAGGGTTGCTTCATGATGGTCAAGTAGATAGTTGTTCTGTATGGTTTCAGGTGTTAATCTTTGACCTGAGAAAGAAAGATAGTTTTCCTGGCTTGATACAAGTGTTAATCTTCAATCTCTTCATGTAGATAATTTTCCTGGCTTGTTACATGTATTAATATACAATCAGTCGTCCACAGATAGTTTTCCTGGCTTGCTACAGGTATTAATCTGGAATTTGAAAAGGTTGATGGTAGCCATCTATTGATTGACCTTTTCCTGAAAAGGTAAAACGTTAGTTGTATGCAATGTCATGATGTATGAAATGCATGGTGTCATGATGTTCTCAAAATAAATGAGATTGTGTCGTATGCACTTATCATGTATGTAAATAGGATGTATGAAATGTGAAATGTTTATGAATGTAATTTTGTCTGGGAAAATAAATCCTTGACAAATGTCAGGGAGTTTGTTAAATCCTGGACTACTGTTGAAGAGTATGTGTGTCTTCAAACTTTTCTTAGGATATATGTCATGAAATAAAGCCACCATAGCTCGTTGATAAGTTGCGCCTGCATTCTTCAGCCCAAAAGGAATGACCTTATAACAGAAGTTACCCCACTGTGTGACAAAGGTAGTTTTCTCCATGTCTTCAAGCGGCATTTTGATTTGGTTATAACCCGAGAAGCCATCCATGAAGGAGAATACCTTGTGTCGAGCAGTGTTGTCAACCAAGACTTCAATATATGGTAGTGGGAAGTTATCTTTGGGGCTCACCCTATTTAAATCCCTGTAGTCTACACACATATGGACATTCCCATCTTTCTTCGATACTGGAACGACATTTGCAACCCATTGGGGATACGAGGTTACTGCCAAGAAACCTGCATTGAACTATTTCATTACCTCATCCTTGATTTTCTCTGACATATCAGGACGCATGCGATGAACCTTTTGTTTGATCGGAGAACAACCCTCTTTCATTGGAAGACAATGAACCAAGACATCAGTATCGAGCCCTGGCATGACTTCTTATGACTAAGCGAATACCTTAACATAGTCGTGTAACATTTGAACCAATCTGTTCTTAAAACTGACTTCCAAGTTAGCGCAAATCTTGACTTCTTTCTTATCTGCCTCTGTACCTAAATTTATCACCTCGATTGGCTCTTCATGCGGTTAGATAGCCTTTTCCTCTTCATGCGGCTAGTTTGGATTTTCGAAGTAGTAAAAGACAATAGCATAATTGTTTTCAATGAGATCCGGAGTGGATGTGGATCTGCAAATGTGTGTGTGCGTGTAAGGTCACATGGCTATTTGAAAATGCAGTAAAGTAAAAGAAAGACAAGGAGCACAAAATTTGAATGCAAAACCGTCCAATGTTTTCATTAAATGAGCATATGATATATGAAATGACAACCCTTAACAAATGGACCATTATGCCCTGGGCAAGGCACAAGGTTTAAACTCATTGTTTTAAAAGCAATTAAAGACAAACTTCTTAAAGAAATAAAAATAGGAAATAGAAATTACTCTCGGTTGAAGGAGATTGATACAAAGTCTTTGGCTTTCCAATTATTGAGTCCACCATCAACAATAGGGAATATCTAGTCGCCCAAGTTACCATCACTACCAGTGTCTTCCAGAGCATTTACTTCATTGTTTCTAATACGGAAAGGTTTTCCTCCAGCACGAACACGTCGAACCTCTTTCTGAGCCTTTGAAGTGAAACCCAACCCAAATCTGTTAGATTTGTAGGGGATATCAGGAAGTTATCCCTAGATAGTGCAACCGCCTTCTTCTACTACAACTCTAGCATCCTTCATAGAGGCCATTCTTGGTGTGTCCTTAGCAATCTTAGGAGTAGTAGAAATAGCTTTAGCAACAACAATCGTTGGAGGGATTACTTCAAACGCCCGGCAGGGAGTTTCAATGAATTCACCATCCATTTCAACATGTTTGAAAGAATTCAAATGGCTTACCATATATTCTTCCTCTTCGCAAACTGTGACAATCTTTTCTTTCACTGGGTATTTCAGCTTTTGATGCAATGTAGAGGTAACCACACCTGCCCCATGAATCTGTGGGCATCCGAGAAAGTAGGAATAGGCCAGGTGGATATCCATTACATAAAAAGTGGAGTTGAACTTGAGATCCCACCTTGATCGTAAGATAAACCTCCCCATGGACCATTCTTTTCGAACCATCGAAGGCTCTTACCATAATATTCTGGGTTTCAGCACCATCCCATCACAATCCAGCCTATCCAAAGCACCCTTGGGTAAAACATTCATGGAGGAACCTGTATCAACTAACACATGTTCTAAAGTAGTGACTTTGCACTCAATAGAAATGTGTAGTTCCTTGTTATGATTCTTTCCTACCGGAGTCAAATTTGCATCAGAAAAGCCTAAACCATTATCAGCAGTTAGGCTTACCACACAGTTCTCAAATTGACCAGCAGTGTTCTCTTGTGGTACATGAGTGTTCTTCATAAATTTCAACAAAGCTTGGGCATGTACTTGTAGAATAACAACAAGGACAACATGGATATTTTTGAGGGTGTCTGCCCCAATTGCTCAACTATTTTGTAGAAACTTTTACGAATGATCTTCAAAATTTATTCTATCTCTTTTCTTGAAGGGTCTTCAATTGTAACATCTTTTGGGGGTGCCTCCATCTGGGAAGGCTTAGTTACTTTCTCTTTGCCACAAACGTCAGCAGTTGACCCAATAGCAGGAATATGAACATGTGTTAAGTAGTTATTGGAGGAGAGATCTCTAGAGAGAAGATCCTTCCTGTCCTAGTGACCTTACTAGTTCTGACAATGTTTGTAATTTCAAGATCTTAATTTTCAGTAATCCATGGCTCTTGCTTAACACCTTGATAATAAACTTCTTCTTGATGATTCCAGGGAACAACTTTGTTAGAGGAATAGGGGACTGGCCTCGATGTAGTAATGATCAAGGGAGCCACTCTTGGCTCAGTGGGAATCCTTATAGGGCCTCTAGAGGTGATCCTTATAGGGGTATTAGAAATTTTGATTATAGAAACATCTTAAAGTCTCATTTATTGGTATATATTTTCATGCAAACTCTTCATGGACGAAGTTTTCTCGAACAAAATTTCATGGCTATCAATTAGGCGTTCAATACCCTTCTTCATCCACATATAGCCATTATATTGGGAAGCACAATGGTAATAATTTATAAGATAAATTGGAAATAAACCAGCTCTTAAAATATTCTTCTTGACGGTCATCAACGAAGTTGGAAACTCACTTATGGTGGAGACATAGGAAACATCGTCAATAGCATTAATACCTTTACCATGACTGGGCATGGGCGCAATTATCACATTAGGGGTTTCCAGAGGGTCAAATTCAATCACATTATTGTCAATCAAATCTTGGATTTTGCTTTTTAGGGCCCAACAATCATTAGTGTCGTGCCCATGACTATTAGAATGGTATGCACACCTTGCATTTGGGTCATACTTTGGAGATGATGTGTTAGGATTTTGAGGAGGATCCCACAATGTTATCAATTGTGCTTTCAACAGATGTTGTAATTCTTGAGCCAATGGCATATTAATCTTGGTGAATCATGTGCTCGGAGCGTCTGACCTACGTTGATTACCTGGTTGTTGTGGTCGTTGAATTGGGGTCGGGATAGAAATCAATACTGCTCCTACCAACTGATGACAATCATTCTTAATACGGCTCCTCTGGACATAAAAAACATTAGTTTCCTTCTTACCAACAAATTGTTTCTTCAAAGTACTAGAGGATGCAGCCATCTGAATCTTCCAACTTTTGATTCCACTTTCAACTTGTTCGCCAGTCAAAATCAGCTCAGTAAACCCTGACGAAGAACTCCCGATCATAAAATTAAAGAATGGACCCGTTAGAGTGCCCATGAACATGTCCACCAATCCTCGGTCAGTCAAAGGGGGTTGCACCCTTCCAGCTAAATCCCTCCATTTCTGGGCATACTCCTTAAAGCCTTCGTTCGAGCCCATAGTCATACTTTGTAATTGCATGCGAGTTGGTGCAAGGTCAACATTGTATTGATATTTTCTGTAGAAGGCAACAGCCAAATCCTCCCATGTGTGGATATTAGTCACTTCTAGTTGATATAACCACTCCAACTATGTCCCAGATAAGCTCTCTTGAAAGAAATGAACTCATAACTTCCTATCGGTTGTGTACAGTTGAATCTTGCGGACATATAACCTTAAATGGAGTTTCCGACAAGAGATTCCATCATATTTGGCAAAGACATGAACCTTGACCTTATGAAGAATGACCACCCCAGGGACCAAACCTAAGTCTCCAAATTCCAAACCAGGCACTTTTTGAATTTCCACAGCCTTGTGTCGATCTTCCAACCGTTTGTATTTGTCATCCGCTGATAAGTACTACTCGTCGGAGTAGTCTTGATCCTCAAAAATCTGGTTATTTCCACCCCCATCCCTAGTGCTTCTAACATTCTCTTCTTGCTTGTCGTCCTCCTTAGAGGAATCATATTCTACTTGAGCTAGTCAGGAAGGACCTTTGAACCTTCTTCCCATGTTTAGGATAATATTCCGCTTCTTAGTCTTCTATTTTGTGAAGAGGAGCGCCATCATCTCTTTTTGTCCTTTGGCTAAGTTGAGGAGAGTTTCTTGAAAATATGTTTGTTGAGTTGGCAGATCTTTGACGGTTTGCTCGAGATCCATCTTATACTGAAATAAATAGTAAATAGATGAGGAAACCTGTATCGGAAAGCCTGCCTATGACATGATGCATGATATGCGGATGCAATGTTTTCAAGGACCTCATGAGATTTAAATTTTCTAGCCAAAAAGGAAACAAAAACAACAATTACATTAATAAGTTCAAGAATTTAAAATTGCCCCTTAGGATTACAATGAAAGAGCAACAAGGTCTCAAGGAGACAACAAAATAAAAATTCCTAATACCTAAGACTCAAGTCTCCCACGGACTCTTCCTATTTGTGTCGATGTATGAATTCAGGCTTTGCTCCTCGTGAAGTTTCCTTGTGAGCTCCAACACTTTCTTCTCGCTTGCATAGAATCTAGCTTCAAAGGTATCTCCTTCTCCCTTAAGTTTAATCCACGAATTCTGCAATTCTTTGAGGTTAGTAGGCATGTCAGGATGGAGAATGTTATAAGGAATGTCTCCTTCCGTAACGGGCTCCATAATCACTAGTAGGATGGCTGGATATGGTATCATGAGGTTTTGAGCGCGAGCTCCTACCCACTTGAGATAAGGCTCTAAAGGGATATAATTCTTATGTCCCAAAGTATTTCTATCAACCTTATTTACCATGACCCAAGCTCGTACAAACTTTTGAGGATAACTTTAAACATCGTTCTCGTAGTCGAATACAATACCTTGGATAAGCGCGTCATAGGGACCATCTCTTCGAGCATAACCAAATTGTCGTAGAGCCAAATAAGGGTTGTAAGTAATACCTCCCCTAATGCCAAGGAGCGGAACATTAGGGAATTCCCCATAACGGTTAATGATATAACATCCTCCAGAGACCGGGAACACCAATAAATATTGGAATGAGAGAGCGACATCATCCTTTGAAACCACCTCATACCTTGTTCATTCTTCAATACTAGTCGGGGAAGGTGATAAATAAACCACCTAGATAGCAACTGTATGAAACACATAAGAGCCTCTCTCCTCCTCATAGTACGAGTGTGAAGAAAATGCAAAATGTCTCCGAGCAAAGTAGGCACAGGGTTACGAGAAAGAAAGATTTTGACAGCATTCACATCTATGAGTTGGTCTGAATTAGGGAATAATACCAAACCATAGATTAGAAGAACCGAGAATTCTTCAAAATCTTACATATCCAAAGCATCCAAGAATATTTGAGCCTTCTCTAACAGAAACTTAGCTAGAAAACCCTTGACTCCACTCCTTATTTCCCAATTAGCTACAATGTCGAACCGCTTCAAATGTAAGGCTGATGCAATCTCTTCAGGTTATGGATATTTCTATAAACGGGTGAAGGGAAGTCAATCAAGAATGGGTACTCCCAATAGTTTAGATAAATATTCCAATGTGGTCCCCAATTGATAATCGGGAAAGGTGAAACAATGATGTACAGGATCAAAGAACTGAAATAGCACACACATCATGTCTTCTTCAAAGCTTGAGGTAACCAGATTGAGAAGTCGACTATATCTTTTCGTGAATGGAGAATTTTCAAGAACCCTTGATGCTAACTCTTTAAGTTCAGGAGGCACCCTTACAAAGCTGATTCAGATGGTATTTCTACGAGCGGAAGCCATAACCTACAAAACAGAACAAAGATAAATCCCTAGGTCCTTGAAATGGTTAGTGAAAATGCTATGGCATGATATTATGATGTCATGAACAAATAATCATACAAAACAAAACACACAAGGCCTTAGGTTTTAGGATTGCATGGGGTTTATAGGTAAGTACCCTCTAGAAGTTTTAGTTGGTTTAACATGTCCTAAAAGAAGTTACCGGGTTCTAAGAAATCTCAATATCATTAATCTTTCTCCATCGGGCATTATTTCAGTACAAGCATCAAACTGTGACTAAAATATCCCAAAAGTCCGATATCAATGAGGGTATTATCGAGTATGAACCAACTTTAGTCTACACCAAAGCCAGCTATCTCACTACTTTCTAATGGCCAAGTTGTTCAACAAAGGTTCTATGGTAAGTTAGTGCTTTATGACACCACACAGCGGCCCCGTATTCTCCTTGATTCAACTCAAGGGACACTGGTACCCACAAATGTGTCACACTAACGTAGCCATCGCTTCAACCATATCAGTCTATTCCCTATAGTTTCGACGATCTATTGCTACTTACCTAAAATGCCCCAGATCCGGGTATGTGATCTATACAAGAAGTAAACCCAAGCATAACCCAAAATGTAAATAAAACAAGGCAAACAAGTAAAGCAGTAAAGGTGATCTAGCTCTTAAGGTAACCCCACTTTTAGTATACTCCCCAGAAGAGTCTCCAGTTTTGTAATACGGTGGAAGAACTGACTTGGGTGCTTTATGTTTTATCACAAATGTTGCGGATAGCAAGAGTTACCACCGACTTTTATTTTATCTAATAAAGGAAAGGGTCAAAAGAACAGGGAAGACCTTTGATAGATTTTGAGTTTGGGGGGTAGGTTATGAAAAGGGAAGGTGTTAGCACCCTTTTCATCCGTAGTTATCCACGGGCTCTTAATTTCTAGCTCACTTTGAAATGCTTTGAATTTATGTATGTTTGAAAATATTTGAAAATGCCTAAGTGCGGCAATTTTGCAATGATTCTCATATCGTTGAGGATGTATACAAAATGTTTGTTTTGAAAGTACTTGGAGTGTTTGGAAAGATGTTTGAAAATGCCAATGTAAGGAAATTTTGTAATGATTCTCGTATCATTGAGAATGTATACAAAATGTTTATTTTGGAAAAGTGTTTTGAAAATAATCATTTTGAAAGTTTGAGGTGTAAAGATTGTTTTAGTTTGTGAGCAAGCAATTACGAGAAGTCTACCTACTCAAAAATTTATGTTCTTTTCCTCCTCCTTTAGATAATTCTACTTTACCATGGGTTGGTAGGGAGCCATATCATTGGATGTGAGGGACAGGCATGGGTCATCGTACAGTCATAGAAGGCAACTTGTAAGATGCTTTAACAATTGTTATAAGGGACTAAGATCGTTTACCGAAGGCAAAATTTTAAGGTCATCGAGGGACTACAATCTTTTAATCGAGGGTCTTTGCTAAAGCATCCCATGTTCGAGGGACATGACAGTTTTTATCTAAGGAAACAAGTGAGGTTAACCCTAGAGGTGCTTGGGTGTGAAGTGTGTTTGATTAAATTATTTTATCTTGAATTAGGTTTGTATAATCTTTGATTTTAAATCTTGCCATACAAACCCTAATTACTAACAATAATAAGGAAAACGGTAAATTGTTGAATTTAAACGTCCAACGCTATTACAACGCTTTGGGAATGGGGGGTACAAATATTGTGAATGAGGGGAGGAAAGAAATGAACCTAATTATATATTTTAAACCATGTACATAAATGATAATGCAAAATAATAAAATGCACAAGAATGTAAAGTAGAGAAAAAGAAATTGTTTTGATGATTTTTGATGGAAAAAGGTTTGATGGTTAATTAATTGATTGGCTTTGTGTTTAAAAGAATTTAGTAAACCAAAATAAATTAAACTAAGATAAAAACTAAATTCATTAATCAAAAGGAAAAAAATAATTTAAGTATAGAAAAATCTAAATCTAAATTAATTTAAAAGAGAAATTAATTGTTAGAAATTATTTTGAGGTTTTTTTAGAAAAATATTTGAGATATAAAGCTTAATTCTAATTAATTTAATCAAGGTAATTGAATTAAAACATGTTTAATTATAAAAAAAACTTAAACTAATTAATTGGAAAGCTAAACAATTTTTTTTAATGATTTTTGTTGTTTTTATTATATAAAAAAATGATAATGATTAAAACGGAAATAAAATAAAAGTTGGGTCAGTATTGTAAAAGAAAACATAGGGTGTTAATAAAAGTCCAGGCCCAAGAAGGTCTTTTTTTTGTTTGAGTCAAAAAATAAAATAAAAATGATGGGCCTGAGTATAACAAGTAAAACGGGGGGGGGGGGGGGGGGGGGGGGGGAGGGGGGGGGTATGAAGAAAATTTAGTCGAGGCCCATAAACAAAAGTCCAGCGTCTGTATTGATCTAGTGTTGTTGGCTTAAAAGGGTCCATGATGCACATGTGAATATGGAGCGTTTGATTTGAATTGATGAACATCTAATGGTGTTAATGTGAGTTACATGATAGGCGTACAAAGATTGCTTGCACTGGATCTGTGATAAACAAATATGAAAAGAAAAAAAGTCTAACGCCTGGATCGAACCTTTGACCAGGCATATGAATGACTTATATGCGCGCGCTCTGCCACTCGGGTGGCTGTTTCATCCAGTTATTATGCAACTTGCACTAAATTTATTATAAACTCATTACTGATTGTACTTCATCCCCTACTTCGCGCCAAAAGCCATGGACAATATTTTTGAATTTTCAAACTTGCTCATTTCTCAATCTTTTTTAAAAGTGTAAATATGAAAGTTGCTTGGTTTTTCACCACAAATTCAACCATGTAAATAACTTAAGTTAACTCTCAAAGATAAACATGAGTTTTTGTTGGTACCAAAATAAACCCTAATTTTTCAAAAAGGTTAACTTCAAAATTCGCATCACTCGGGAATTATAAATGAAAACTAAAGGCATGGTTAGCTTCAGGGAAATGATGTCTACATTTTTCATTCACAAAGTAACCATTAATAATGATTGAATAGGAAGTTCAAAGTTTAGAAAACTTACTTTAAAACTTGAAATCGTGTTTGAAGTTGGTTCACTCCTAGAGGTGTGGTAATGATCTGGATAACTTCACTGAACTCCCAGGAAGTTATTGCAATGCTTACTTTGGATTGAGAGTGGTTGGATTCTTCAGGAGAAGTCAAGTTTCAGGTTGCTATTTTTGGAAACGGAGGATGATGATGATGGTGTTACAGTTGTGTAGCAAGTGTTTGGATAGCCTCTGTTGTACCCCAAAATTTTCCCTCTTATTTTATCAACATTTCTCATCACAAGGCTCTTTGAACTCAAGATGAAGCTAGGGTTTGCTCTGCTCAAGACATCTCTTTGCACTGTTGACCTAAATTAGGGTTTGAGTTTGCACAAGGAATTTTGGACTTTCAATGCTCAAAATGACTTTCATACTTCATGGTGGACTTACAAGATTACTTCTACCAGGTTTCAAGCCTTAAATCCAATTTTTGCTCAGTCAATTGGACAATTGACCTAGAAATCAGCTGTAGCGGGGAAAAAGTCAATTGTGGCCAATTTACACTCAAACCTCACAATTTTTGATCCACATCAACATTATGAAATCATATGAACCATTTGATCAAGTTTGGACCACAACTCCACAAGAAATTTGATCAGATCACCAAAAGGGCAAAATGGTCATTTTTAGGGTTTTGACTACACAAGGGCAATTTTTGATTTTTGACCTAGCCAAGGGAAAATTGGGTTCAAGCATGGATTCAAGGACTCAATGGCATCATGTTGACCTATTCACAAGATTCAAAATATCTCAATTGCATTGGATTGACAGGTGAATTTTTCAGTTAACTGATCAAATTTTGACTGTACACTAAAAATTCAACCTTGACTTTTTGGTCAAAATCAAGTGCCAAGGGTCATTTTTCATCAAGATGTGTCAAAACATTAAACTTCTTCATCAATAAACCCATTTTTGCAAATTAGGGTTTAAAGTTGAAAATTTTCATAACTTAGAATTTTTCTAAGTTATGAAATTTTCTTAATTTTTCCTAACTTTGCCCAACATTTTCACCATGATGCAATTGGATTAAAACAAAAATTCCAACATAAAAGTTGTAGTCCTCCACAAAATCTACAACTTTTATTCACAAAGAAGCTTGGATCTCAAGTTATGATTTTTGGAACAAGGGTCCCTAAAACTTTTAACTTAGTGAAATTTTGCCCTAGTTTAGGCAGGATTTTGACCTATCTTCATGGCCATTTTTCACATAGTTCCACTTGGAATCTCAAATTTCATTTCAAAGATGGATTTTAGATCATGTTTCAATATTTCCAAAATGTCTAAGAACTCTCCAAACTCATTTGTGGTTAGGGATAATAGAAGGCTTGAGTTGGCAAAAATTCACTTTTCATCCTTGGCGTGTTCATGTTCACACAAGTTGCAAATTCAAATCAGCTTGCTTTTCACTAGATTACAGGCCTCAAAACCATTCCACACTCAATAATTAAGTGCAAAACCATTGGTCTAAGGCATTATTTTGGTCATTAGGGCATTGCACACAAGATTAACCCTTAAGTAGAAAAAGCAACATTACCATTTTTGCTTAAATCTTGCTTTATGTCAAAACTGATTTCTTGAGCATTGGTCCATATCTTATGCAGAAAATCAAATCCACAAATTGGAGGGGCCAAGGGCAAAGTGTGCAAGCATATGGATAGCCTGTACAGGCCTGTCGGACATCACTTCTCATGTTGGCTTAAAATACAAGAAAGATATCCAAAACACTAGAACTAGAACATCTGTGAAAACTAACTTGTGCAAGCATTTGAGACAACTTTCTCACATCACCTTGAACCAAAAACACGACTCTTTGAGCCCTCAAACATCATATAGCTCAAAATCACCATCCATTGGCAAAATAGGACAGCATCTGCAACTTGACTTCCATAGCATAATTTGCTCGTGCGTTTTTCCCCAAACCTGTTCAAACACCTTCCATTCAATCCATCCAAGCTATCCCAAACCTTAAACACCAATTGTAACTCCATTTACAGGGTTTTCCATTTTCATTTTGAGCTTGTGCAGGTTAAGTTTTGTAGGCTTGTTCAAGTACATTCAAGGCAAGCTAGACATTGGAGAAGGTCAAGTGAAGTTCAAGCAAGCTCCCAGACATCTCAAGCCTTGTTGAAAAGTTCCACATTGCCCTACACGAAGTCAGCTGAAACAGGTTTTTATCAACTTCCTATCGCTCTATTTAGGAACATTTAGACTTAGGTTTATGAATAAGAAATGTAGTATTCATAGCCATGAAGTTGTACATATGCTCGGTTTTCATTTTTATTAAGCATGCTAAGAGAATTTGGTCCATGAACATCCTGAAAAAATTAGGTTAGATTTTAGGGCCAGAGAAATTCTCTCTGGTCTTTGAGAGTTAGGGCAAGTTTTTTATATGGTTGAATTCGTCTTGATGAGCTCTACAACTTTGATGTTATGTATTTTTGCAATAGAGCTCGTATGCAGGATATTCGTGTCTGGTACAGGCGCGCGCGTTTTTGAAAGTCAGAGGTTGAAGATGAAGTGTGGTGGGCTGGGCTTGGTCCTGGCTCACTATTGACACCCCCCTTTTACTTTTTGCACCCCATGGCCCATTTCTTCATACTTTTGTATTTTTCCATTTTATTTTCATTTCTGATATTGTTTTCTTATTTTCTAAATATAAAAATACTCAAAAAATATTTTTATAATTTTTTACATTTTTTTATATTTTATTTTATTTCTTTCTAACATGAAAAAAATTTAATTGCTTTTATTTTATTTATTAAAAACTTGAAAATAATATATAAATTATACTTTTATTTTTTATTCTTTATTTTTATTCACACAAAATATTATTCTCAATATATTTTTATTTTTGTACATATTTTATTCTATTTTATCATACTTAATATAATTAATACATATATATATATATATATATATATATATATATATATATATATATATATATATATATATATATATATATATATATATATATATATATATATATATATACTTTTATTTTATTAGATATTTTAGAATAAAAATATAAAAATATTACACTTTTATTTTTATTATTATTTATACTTAAAAAAAATACTTTTTCTAAATATATTTTATTTTCTTTACATACATTATTTTATCTTATTGTATATAAATAATATAATTAATATATTTATTTTCTTAAAGAAAATTAGGGTTTTACCCTTAACCAAAAAATAATCTTTTCATTTATTTCTTTCTTTTTGCATTAAATATTTTTACATACATAGAAATAAACAAAAACCTTTTTGCATATTCATATTATTTCATATATTTATTTAATTTATTTATTTAAATATTATTCATTTTTTATTTATGCCATTGGATTCAATTTGGATGTAATAGTAAAACTAGGGTTTTAATTTCTTGTCAAATAATCCCCATTCAAAAATTGTATCCCTCTCCCCATAATCATGTTGTAATAGTGGTAGATTTATTTTACGCATTTACGCTTTCAATTATGCCATGATTAGAGATTAGGGTTTGTAACAAGTAGTTTGACCTAATACAAAGACAAAAATGCATGAAAATAAATACACAATGCACACTTGCACCCCTAGGGTTTCATCCACTTGTTGCCTTAAAATTGGGCAATGTTATGCATGTTGGGTACTTTGGCAAAACAAAAACAAAACAAAAGATCATAGTCCCTCGATGACGCTATCTTGGTTGCCTAAACAAAAATGATCAAGTCCCTCAAATATTTGCCAAAGATACTTGACCCAATTGCTATCATGGTCTATACGATGACCCGCGCCTGTCCCGTTTAACATCCTAATACAAGGTTGTTTACCAAATGCAATGGTAAAACAACACTGTCAATAGGGTTAAAAACATATAGGAAAGATCTTTGAGTAAAATAGGGTAGATAACTCTTAGTTACTTGATCAAAACATGTAAAACATCCTTGCTATTTTCAAAACACACTTCACAACATAATTTCAAAACATTTCCCAAAAACAAACTTTCAAACATTGAAATATTTTCAAAAAGAAAAAACACCTTTGTATACATTCAAACAAGAATCATTACAAAGGTTGCCACAACGATGGCCTCTTTTCAAAACATCTTTCAAAACCACACACAAAGCACCATTTCAAACAATTGAAAAGCAAAAGCAAGTGATCTAAACAAGTAACTAAGAGCCCATGGATAACCATGGATGAAAAGCGTGCTTACACCTTCCCTTTTCATAATCTACTCCCCAAACCCATGAAAACATCTCAAAGGTCTTTCCTGTGCTTTTTTACCTTTCCTTAGGATAAAATAAAAAGTCGGTGGCGACTTTTGTTAAACCGAAACATTTGCGAACACAAAACGCAAAACCTCGAGTCAGTTCTCCCACCGTATCACAGAACTGGTGACTCTGCTGGGGAATTTTTAAAGTGGAGTAACCTTAGGGTATAGATCACCTTTGCATGCTTATCTTGTTTTCTTTGATTGCTTTACATTTGGATCCATTATTTGGGCTTGAAATTCTCTACCCGGATTTGGGAAACATTCATAGGTAAATAGCAATACATTGTGGAAACTGTGCGGGGTATACAAACATGGTTGAAGCAATAGCTATATTAGTGCGACATATTTGTGGGTACCGGTAGCCTTTGAGTCAATCAAAGAGAATACGGGGCCGCTGAGTGATGTCATGAAGCACTAATGAACTCTTAGAACCTTACTTGACCATCTTGGCCTTTTTAGGAGTAGTGAGATGTCCGGCTTTCGTGCAGTCCGAAGTTGGTAGATACTCGATACTACACTCATTGAGGGTTATTTTCTTGGAATATTTTGGTCGCCAGTTAAGTGGCTAAACTGAAACAATGAACACAGAAAATAATCCAGTGATATTGAGCTCCTTAGAACCCGGTTACTATTTATAGGACAGGTTGAGCCAACTAACTTCAAGAGGGTACTTACCTATGAAACCTCATGCAAGCCTGAAACTAGGATCTTGTGTGATTTGCTTGTACATATGCTTGTGCATACATCATGAACATCATGAAGCATCATTTGAATCCACTAACCATTTCAAGGTTTTGGATCTTCATCTTTGTTCTTGTTTTGTAGGTCTTGGAATCTCTTCGCAGGAAAACAATTCAAGTCAACCTTGCGAGAATCCCTCCTCAACTCAAGGAGCTTACTTCCAAGAACCCAGAGAATTCTCCTTTCAGTGAAAGACATGGTAGACTTCTCAACTTGGTCAACTCCAACATTGAAGAAGACATGGTGAAAGTTCTCTTCCAGTTCTTTGACCCCCTACACCACTGTTTCACTTTCCCTGATTACCAGCTAGTACCTACTTTGGAGGAATTCTCTCAACTCCTGAGGATTCCTATTCTCCATCAACTACCCTACAACAGTACAGAAAGAGAACCAAAACCTGAAGATGTTGCTCAAGCCTTACACTTGCAATCATCTGATATCAAAGGTCATTGGTAAACCAGAAGTGGTGTCAAGGGTTTCTTGGCCAAGTTTTTGTTTTAGAAAGCACAAGATTACTGGAATTCTCTAGATCTGCAAGCTTTTGAAGAGATTGTAGCACTCCTCATCCATGGGTTGGTCTTGTTCCCAAACCCTGATCAGCTTATAGATGTGAATGCTGTCAAGATTTTCATATCTCAGAATCATTTGCCTACATTGCTTGGGGACATCCTACACTCATTTCACACACGAACAATGAGGAAAATAGGTGTTCTCATGTGCTGTACTCCTCTTCTAGCAAGGTGGTTTATTTCTCACCTTCCCAAATCAGTTTTGAAGAATGAGCAGGGTTTAAGGTGGTCACAACGGTTGATGACCCTCACACATTCTGATGTTCATTGGTGTTCTCGGTCCAGAGAAAATGTCATCATCATTGATCACAGCGGAGAATTCCCTAATGTCCCACTACTTAGCATTAGGGGAGGCATTACCTACAACCCCTGTTTAGCTTTGAGTCAATTTGGGTATGCCCGGAGGGATGGCCCTCATGATATGCTGATTCCTGACTTGGTTTTTGACTTCGACAACGATGCTCAAGGACTTCGACAATGGTTTATCCGAGCTTGGAGGATGCCCAACAAAGTGGATAGTAAGACACTGGGGCACACGAATTTTATCCCCCTTGAGCCTTATCTCAAGTGGGTACGAACCCGCGCCCAGAGTCTTATGATGCCTTACCCTCACATTCTCCCCGTGATCAAAGTGCCTGTTATGGAAGGAGAGGTTCCATACACCCTCCTACATCATGACATGCCAACATCATTGGAAGAGTTGCAAAAGAGTTGGATACAGCTCAAGGAAGAGAGGAATACTTTTGAAGCCAGCTTCAATGCCAGTGAGAATAAGGTTTTGGAACTTACCTGCCGACTTCACGAAGAGGAGACTCTTAACACCTACATCGCGCCAAAGAGTATGCGCAACGTCTTTTTACATTAATAATTTTGTAATATTTTGCCCATAGGGCATTTATGTACTAACAAATTTCTTCTTATTAATATGACGTGTGTTCTTTTTGTTTGCAACAACTTTGAATTTATGAATCCTTGAAATCATTACATGAATAACATATCATTCATCATATGCATAAACAGGTCTTCACACCAGGTTTCCTTATCTTTCGGTTGTTTATTTCAGCAAGATGGATATAAAGCAGACGGTCAAAGATCTGCAAGCACATAATTCACAATTCCAACAACTCCTCATAACCTTGGCAAAGGGTCAAGAGGATCTTAAGGCACTGTTAGAGAAAGAGAATGAACCAGAAAAGAAGAAAAAGAAAAGAATTGGTGTGGCCACTATGGGAATAAGATTTGAGCATCGGGCTAGGAGAGTTCTGGAATTCCCCTCAACATCAGACGAAGGGGTTGGTAAAGGAAAGGGAGTTGCAATGCTCTCTGAATCTGAGGTTGAAGAAGAAGAAAAGGAAGAGGATGAAGATTACTCCGAACAGTAGTACCCTCCGGCGGATGATAAGTATAAGAATCTTGAAGACCGGCTAGCACCCATGGAGCTACAAAGGGTACCTGGGCTGGATTTCGAAGAACTAGGGTTGGTTGTTGGGATCGTCAGTCCTCCCAAGTTCAAAGTGCCTACGTTTTCCAAATACGAAAGTTTGTCTTGTCCGAAGATGCATCTGAGATCCTACGTCAGAAAGATCCAACCTCACTCTTCCGATAAGGATCTATGGGTCCACTTTTTTCAAGATAGTTTGTCGGGTACGCAACTGGATTGGTTCTATCAACTTGAGAGATCTGATGTTCATAACTGGGAAGATTTAGTTGCTGCTTTCTATCGACAATACCAATATAATGCAGATTTAACGCCTACTCGTACTCAACTACAGAGTATGGGTATGGCCTCTAATGAGGGATTTAAGGAGTATACCCAGAAGTGGCGGGATTTGGCTGGAAGGGTGCAGCCACCATTGTCGGATAGGGAGCTGGTTGATATGTTTTTGGGGACCCTGTCAGGTCCATTCTTTAATCACTTGATCGGGAGCTCATCTGCAGGGTTCACCGAATTAATTCTGACGGGTGAAAGAGTTGAAGTTGGCATTAAGAGTGGTAAAATTCAAAAGGATACCTCTACTTCCACTGCTATCAAGAAGAACTTCCCAGCCAAGAAAGAAGCTTTTGCTGTTTACTCCTAGAGAAATCAAGGAAAAACGGAGCACCGACCAACGGTGGGGGCTGTGATGATTCAGAACTCTTCAACCGATCAACCTCGAAGCAATCAACCTAGGGCTAACCAAAGTAGGGTGGAAAGGCCACAACGGCAGTTCACTCGGATCAATATGACACCAGCTCAGGTCCTCCCTCATCTGTTAAAGTTAAACCTTACCAACTTGAAAGAAGCGCCGAAAAACCCAAATACCTCTTCTCCCTATTATCATTCAAATGCAAAATGTGCATATCATTCGGACAGTGTGGGGCATGACACCAACAACTGTTGGGCCCTTAAAAATAAGATCCAAGATTTGATAGATGCCAAGGAGGTAGAGTTTGATGCTCCCAAAAAACCTAATGTGATATCCGCTCCTATGCCAAAACATGGTCATAATGTCCATGCTATTATGGAAGATCTTCATGTTACCGTTGTTGATGACTTAATGACTCCATTGCCAATGATCAAGACAAATCTGTTGAAGGCTGGGATTTCTCGGGCTGTGAAAAAGATTGTTACTTTTGTTCAACCTTGTAATCCGACTGTCCGCTGTTGAAATCAGGCATGCAACGCCTGATGGATACTCAAGAAATACTCTTTCAGAAAACTCTTGTTGATACTATTACTCATGTTACTCATGTTACTCCTGTTACTCCAATCAATGACATTGCTATAATCACCATTTCCAACAATCTTTCCAAGACCTGCAAAAGGCCTGTTAAGATTACGCCTGATCCAAAGTTTGTACCGCTGAAGATTACCATGCCGGGGCCTATCCCATATAATTCCAACAAGACGATACCATGGAATTATGGAGGAGAGATCTTCTACCATGGTGTCAAGCTGATCGAACCAACCGAAGAGAATCCCGATGAAGAAACTCCTGATATAGGAAATATTGCGGGGATGAGTAAGATCACTCATAGCGGACAAATCTTCTCTCCGGAGATTGCTCATCCACGGGCAGTCTTCGGACCCTCAAGTGCTCCTGTGCCTGTCGAAATATATGTGCAAAGTCCAGTGATTGAAGAAATTGTTACTCCCGAAGTTATACCCTCTTCTTTTACTGCTGATAAAGGTAAGGGGATCAAAGAAGCGCCCGTCAGGACGAGGGCTCAGACTTTG
This sequence comes from Vicia faba, assembly GCA_948472305.1. Taxonomy (NCBI): domain Eukaryota; kingdom Viridiplantae; phylum Streptophyta; class Magnoliopsida; order Fabales; family Fabaceae; genus Vicia; species Vicia faba. The sequence goes on from OX451741.1 coordinate 856,640,383, forward strand.
GTTATCCCTGAGACCACCCAAAAGGAGATGGAGGAGATTTTAAAGATAATTAAGAAGAGCGACTATGATGTCGTAGAGCAGCTGGGGAAAACCCCTTCAAAAATATCTATGTTGGCTCTATTGCTCTGCTCTGAGGCTCATGCCAAACCCTTGATCAAATTTCTGAAGATGGCACACGTGCCTCAAGAAACTCCTACAGATCAATTTCAAGAGCGCGTGGCTAGCCTTACAGCCGATAATGGTCTGGGATTTTCTGATGTCGATCTAACGTCCAAGGGAAGAAAGCATAATGATGCGCTGCATGTCTCGGTAGAATGCAAGGGGACCACACTTGCTCATGTTCTGGTTGATACTGGTTCATCTTTAAATGTTCTACCAAAGAAAGCATTGGACAGGTTGGACTGTGAAGGTTTGTCCCTAAAGCGTAGTAATATCATTGTTAGAGCCTTCGACGATTCTAAGAGGATGGTTCACAGAGAAGTGGACATCCCAATTAAGGTGGGAACGGAAATTTTCAACTTTACTTTTTATGTGATGGACATCCGTCCTTCATATTCATGCTTGTTGGGAAGGCCATGGATCCACAATGTTGGGGCAGTCACTTCTTCTCTACACCAGATGCTAAAATACCAAGTCCAGGGTAAGATCATAACAGTTCATGGGGAGGAAGAGTATATGATAAGCCACCTTAACTCTTTCCGCTACGTGGAGTTGGATGGTGAATTCATAGAAACACCTTTCCAACACTTTGAAGAGGTTTCTCCTGAAGTCGCGGTAGCCAAGACAATGATTGATGCACCCATCATTACCAAGCCTGTGCCTCGGATGTCATTCCTTAAAGATGTGGAGGCTGTAATCAAGGAAGGAGGAAGTACAGTGTGTGGTCAACTGCCATATTTTCCTTACAAGACAGATAAGTTCGGATTGGGTTTCACTGATGCTAGCCATAAAGCTGTGTGTCGCTCCCGGGATGGAGGAGCATCCTTAAAAATCACTCACCATGGAGTTCATGCTTTAGAAGATGATGATGAAGAAGACAACTTTGAAGATTGGATCTCTCCAACCATTGAAGGGGGACTGAACAACTGGGAGGCGAAAGACGTTGTTCCCATTACTTTCATCAATCAGTAATTTATCTTTTGAAAATTTCCTGTTTGGTCTGTAATAATTATTAAACAATTCGTACACTCTTTTCTCCTTATGCCTTACCCGGGGCATATAGGTCCATTTGTAAGGGTTTTGATTCTTCATTTTCATATGCCATTTTTAATGAATCATGGACGTTTTCATCTATAAACGTTTGTGTTCATTTTCTTTCCTTTTGCATTTTATTTTGTTTAAGGATGGCTATCCCTTACACACACCCACACTCACAAAATGCAGGTACCCATCCACTCCAGATTCCATGGGTGACTATTCTGCTTTGGCCTTCAGTGACTCTGAATATTTGGTCAATCATGCTGAGTACGAAGGTGATGAAGAATGTCAAGTGCCTGGAGAGTTATCTAGACTTTTGCAACAAGAAGAAAGGGCTATTCTGCCCCATGAAGAGTTGTTAGAGACTATCAATTTGGGAACAGAGGAAGACAGAAAAGAGGTTAAAGTGGGTGCCAACCTGGAGCCAAGTGTCAAAGAGCGCTTAGTTCAGCTGTTGAATGAGTTTGTTGAGATCTTCGCCTGGTCCTATGAAGATATGCCGGGACTGGATACATATATTGTGGTTCACCGTCTCCCTACAAGAGAAGACTGTCCACCAATCAAGCAGAAAGTCCGCCGAATGAGGACCGACATGTACGAAAAGATCAAAGCTAAAGTGATGAAGAAGTTTAATGCTGGCTTTCTGGCTGTTACTTCCTATCCACAATGGTTTGCTAATATTGTGCCCGTGCCTAAGAAGGACGGCAAAGTCAGAATGTGTGTGGGCTATAGAGATTTAAACAGGGCTAGCCCTAAAGATGATTTTCCACTACCACACATTAACATCTTGGTTGATAACACAACTCAACACAAGGTAGTTTCCTTCATGGATGGATTCTCGGGATACAACCAGATCAAAATGGCCCCCGAAGACATAGAGAAGACTACTTTTGTTACGCAGTGGGGTACCTTCTGCTATAAAGTGATGCCATTCGGACTGAGGAATTCAGGGGCAACCTATCAGCAAGCCATGGTAGCTTTGTTTCATGACATGATACATCATGAAATTGAAGTCTACATAGAAGACATGATAGCCCGTTCACAGACAGAAGAAGAACACCTCGACCATCTGCAAAAGCTGTTTGTCAGATTGAAGGAATATAAGCTCAGACTGAACCCTAGCAAGTGCACTTTCGGAGTCAGGTCTGGTAAACTTTTGGGATTCATCGTCAGCAACAAAGGCATTGAGGTTGATCCTGCCAAAGTCAAAGCTATACGAGAAATGCCTGCCCCCCACACTGAAAAGGAGGTCAGAGGTTTCTTGGGACGCCTAAACTATATTGCAAGATTCATTTCTCACCTAACATCTACCTGTGAACCAATCTTCAAGCTGTTGAAGAAAGATCAGGTGGTTGAATGGAATGATGACTGTCAAGTTGCTTTCGATAAGATCAAGGAGTATTTGCTGGAACCTCCTATCTTGATGGCACCCGTCGAAGGAAGGCCGTTAATCATGTATCTGACTATTTTAGATAATTCAATGGGGTGCGTACTGGGCCAACATGACGAGTCTGGCCGAAAACAGCATGCCATTTATTACCTTAGCAAAAAGTTTACCGACTGTGAGACTCGCTACTCACTGCTCGAGAAAACTTGCTGCACTTTGGTATGGGCTGCTCGCCGGCTAAGGCAGTATATGTTGACACATACCACTCTGCTGATTTCTAAAATGGATCCAATCAAGTATATCTTCGAAAAGTCGGCTTTATCTGGAAGAATCGCTAGATGACAAATGATCCTGACTGAGTATGACATCCAATACACAACCCAAAAAGCTATAAAGGGGAGTGTACTAGCTGACCATATAGCTCATCAAGCCGTCGAAGATTACCAATCTATGAGGTTTGACTTCCCTGACGAGGATATTATGACATTGGATAACATTAAAGGTAACAGACCATATGACGGACCTGAACAAGGATCCCGATGGACCCTGTAATTTGAGGGTGCTTCAAATGCACTTGGAAACGGTATCAGTGCGGTACTTATTTCTCCAGAAGGTTGCCATACACCTTTCACCGCTAGACTCTGCTTCAGCTGCACTAACAACATGGCCGAGTATGAAGCTTGTATCTTTGGTCTCAAGGCTACAATTGACCTAGGAATCAAATCTTTGGTCGTATTTGGGGACTCAGCTTTGGTTATCAGTCAAATCAAAGGAGAGTGGGATACTAAACATCCTAATCTTATCCCATACAAAGAACATGTCTTGACATTGTTGCCTCATTTCGAGCAGATTACCTTTGAGCACTTCCCGCGAGAAGAAAATTAGCTAGCGGATGCTCTAGCTACAATGTCTTCCATGTTTAAACTCAATTGGGATAATGAGGCTCCCCAAATCACCATCGAGCGAATGGACAAACCTGCGCACTGTCATGAGATTAATACTGAAGAAGTAGTGGAACAACCCTGGTTTCATGAAATCAAAAGGTATCTCAAGACTCGAGAATACCATGAAGGAGCTTCAGTCAATGACAAAAAGTTCTTAAGGAGATTTGCTGCCAAGTTCTTCCTGAGCAATGGTATCTTATATAAGCGCAGCCATGATTGTGTTCTGCTTCGTTGTGTAGACAAGGTTGAAGCTGAGCTGATCATGACTGAACTACATAGAGGCACATTTGGCACCCACTTGAGCGGACATACGATGGCTAAGAAGATTCTAAGGGAAGGCTACTACTGGTCTACCATGGAAGCTGATTGTCATCAATATTCCCGTACTTGTCACAAATGCCAAGTCTATGCTGACAAGGTACATATTCCTCCAGTCCCTCTCAATGTTCTAACAGCTCCTTCGCCATTCGCAATGTGGGGAATCGACATGATTGGAGAGATCAAGCCTACGGCATCCAATGGACATCGCTTCATCCTGGTGGCTATTGATTATTTTACCAAGTGGGTCGAAGCGGCTTCCTTCGCCTTCGTTACAAAGAATGTGGTTGCCCGCTTCATTAAGCAGAACCTCATATGCCAGTATGGTATCCCCGACAGGATCATTACGGACCACGGTACGAACCTGAATAACACTGTGATCACCGCTCTGTGTGAGCAGTTCAGGATTCAACATCACAATTCATCTCCCTACCGGCCAAAGATGAACGGTGTTGTTGAAGCTGCAAACAAAAATATCAAGAAGATCATTCAAAAGATGACAGTCACCTACAAGGACTGGCATGAGATGTTACTGTTTGCTCTGCACGGATATCGTACCACGACATGTACTTCAACAGGGGCAACCCCCTTTTCTTTGGTATATGGCATGGAAGTTGTTTTACCTATGGAGGTTCAGATTCCTTCCTTGAGAATTATGAAGTATGTTGGTTTAAGTGAAGACGATTGGATTCAGACCCGGCTTGATCAACTTAACTTGATCGACGAGAAGCGACTTACTGCTGTTTGTCATGGTCAGACGTATCAAAAACAGATGATCAAGGCTTTCAACAAGAAAGTCAAATGTCAGGTATATCAAGTCGGAGATCTCGTAATCAAGCGGATCATCTTGCCGCAAAGTGATCCCAGGGGGAAATGGACTCCTACTTACAAAAGACCATTTGTGATCAAAAATATCTTTTCTGGTTGGGCTATGATTCTAACCACCATGGACGGCGACGACATGCCGCACCCTGCGAATGCAGACATAGTCAAAAGATACTACGCATAAACGACCCGACAAGTCGAAAACCTGAAAAGGCGACTTGGGCAAAAAAGGGCATCCTGGTGAATCGAAAACCCGAAAGGGCGATTCAGGAAAAAATTAGGGATAAAAAAAAATCTGTACACCTGGCAAGTTGAAAACCCGAAAGGGTGACTTGGGAAAAAAAGGGTTTCCCGGTGGATCAAAAACCTGAAAGGGAGGTCCAGGCAAAAGTTAGGGAATTAAAGCGTATGACTATGTCTCGTCGGATCACTTTAAGGACAATCTCTTCACGGAAAAACTCCAAGATTCTGATCAATCCAATCATCTACGAACAAAGAAATGAATGGACAAGATACTCAGAGTTACGAAGGCTATAGCAGAATGGGAATCCCATGGAATTGTTACACATAGCCATCTTTCTTTGTATAAATTTTTCTCATTTTTATGACAACATTCTCTTACTAGGATGTCTGTCTCCTTTGTACAAAATACTTACACAAAGTTAATACAAAGATATTTCAAAGTGCAGAAATTTGTTTTCCTTTTCTTTCTTTTCACGCGTGTGTTTTATTTGAAAACGTCCAATGATTTATTAAAATAAGCATATGCATTTGAACATAATCACTACTTACAAATAAAACGAAATAAGAAAGGATAATTACTGATAGGTTGAAAGTATAGGAAGACGTCTTTATGCTATTCCGAAGGAAATCCCCTGCAATATGTCATTCAGATCCTCAACAAGATCTAAAACCTTGAAATACATATCCCCAGCGGAGTTCTCCTCAAAACAGGAATCCCCGGTAGATTGGCATACAACCCAAACTCCTGATTTCCCCAGCAGGATAAGCATTCTCCCCACAGAGTTATTTCCCAGCAGAACGAATATTCTTGTTCTCATTTCTCCAGTTGAAGCCTCCCAAATTTTAATTCCCCAGTAGAGATCATCAGAGTTTTCCTTATTCCCCAGGAAAGTGATGAAGGATTCTCAATTCCTCGCAGGAGTTGTCAAATTCTTGTTAATCCCCACAAGTCACCAAGGATTTTTAATCCCCAACATTGGTACAAGGATTTCTCATTTTTAACAATCAAAGATTTTGAATCTCCAACAGCAGTCAAGGATTTATTTTCCCCGACAGCAGTCAAGGATTTCATTATCTCCGGTTATCAAGAATATATTTTCCTCAGCAAGACAGCTAATCAGCTTACATGCGCATACATTGCATTCATATATCATAAACATTGATGAAGCACACTTTATTGCATCATACATATCATGCAACATAATTTTGTGTTTCGGCTAACATTTTACCCTTTTCAGGATAAGATTAAAAGCTACCTTTAATAAATGTTCAAGGATTTCAGATACAATACAGATACACCCTAGACACGACGGTCATTCTACTACTCATTCATACTTCAACAATCAGATACAGACTAGATACGCTCCAGACATGGAAGCCATTCTATTCCTCATTCAGATTCAACTATCAACTTCAGGATCAGATGCACTCCAGACACGAAAGTCATTCTGTCACCTGTCCGGATCCCAGTTACAGTACGGATACATTCCAGACACAGAAGTCATTATGCTACTCATACAGATCTCGACTTCAGATACAATCCAGATACGCTCTAGACACGGTTTCCATTCTGTCACTCATTCAAACCTATTCCCCTGCCCAGAGATACTCCAGACACGGATGTCTTTCTGCCGCTTATTCAGATTTCAGATTTCGGATATAATACAGATACACTCCAGACACGACAGTCATTCTGATATTCATTCAAGAATCAAATACGGTTACAGATCGGATATGCTCCAGACGCGGATGCCATTCCTTTGTACATACGAATCCAATCTCCAGATACAACTCTAATAATTTCCAGATACGGATACCGTTCTGATTATCATGCTCATGATTTTCAACAAACAAGTTTTGGATGGAATCTTTTAAGCCCATCTCCAGCAAGATTCTATCATCTCCAAATGGCATCTTTAAGCCCATTCCCTCAGTTACATTTTGATGAGTGCAAATTTATGGGCACTCTAGTGTCTAATCCTCTTTTACCTTCGAGTCACGAAAGGCCAAACTCGCCAATCTAACTCTTCAGGTTCAAAAAAGATTGAACAGGGGAAACTATTGTACCCCAAAATTTGCCCTCTTATTTTATCAACATTTCTCATCACAAGGCTCTTTGAACTCAAGATCAAGCTAGGGTTTGCTCTGCTCAAGACATCTCCTTACATTGTTGACCTAAATTAGGGTTTGAGTTTGCACAAGGAATTTTGGACTTTCAATGCTCAAAATGACTTTCATACTTCATGTTGGACTTACAATATTACTTCTACCAAGTTTCAAGCCTTAAATCCAATTTTTGCTCAATCAATTGGACCGTTGACCTAGAAATCACCTGTATTGGGGAAAAAGTCAATTGTGGAAAATTTACAATCAAACCTCACAATTTTTGATCCACATCAACATTATGAACTCATATGAACCATTTGATCAAGTTTGGACCACAACTCCATAAGAAATTTGATCAGATCACCAAAAGGGCAAAATGGTCATTTTTAGGGTTTTCACTACACAAGGGCAATTTCTGATTTTTGACCTAGCCAAGGGCAAATTGGGTTCAAGCATGGATTCAAGGACTCCATGGAATCATCTTGACCTATTCACAAGATTCAAAAGATCTCAATTGCATTGGATTGACAGATGAATTTTTCAGTCAACTAATCAAATTTTGACTGTACACTGAAAAGTCAAACTTTGACTTTTTGGTCAAAATCAAGTGCCAAGGGTCATTTTTCATCAATATGTGTCAAATCATGAAACTTGTTCATCAAGAAACCCATTTTTGCAAATTAGGGTTTAAAGTTGAAAAATTTCATAACTTAGAATTTTTCTAAGTTATGAAATTTTCTTAATTTTTCCTATCTTTGCCCAACATTTTCACCATGATGCAATTGGATTCAAACAAAACTTCCAACATGAAAATTTTAGTCCTCCGAAAAATATACAACTTTGATTTACAAAGTTTTCCAAAAAGAAGCTTGGATCTTAAGTTATGATTTTTGGAACAAGGGTCCCTAAAACTTTTAACTTAGTGAAATTTTGCCCTAGTTTAGGCAGGATTTTGACCTATCTTCATGGCCATTTTTCACATAGTTCCACTTGGAATCTAAAATTTCATTTCAAATATGGATTGTAGAGCATGTTGCAAGCTCTCCAAAATGTATAAGAACTCTCCAAACTCATTTGTGGTTAGGGAGAATCGAAGGCTTGAAGTTGGCAAAAATTCACTTTTCATCCTTGGCATGTTCATGTTCATACAAGTTGCAAATTCAAATCAGCTTGCTTTGCACTAGATTATAGGCCTCAAAACCATTCCACACTCAATAATTAAGTGCAAAACCATCGGTCTAAGGCATTATTTTGGTCAGTAAGGCATTGCACACAAGATTAACCCTTAAGTAGAAATAGCAACATTACCATTTTTTCTTAAATCTTGCTTTATGTCAAATCTGATGTCTTGAGCATTGGTCCATATCTTATGCAGCAAATCAAATCCACAAATTAGAGGGGCCAAGGGTAAAGTGTTCAAGCATATGGATAGCCTGTACAGGCTTGTTGGACATCACTTCTCATGTTGGCTTAAAATAACTTGTGCAAGCATTTGAGACAACTTTCTCACATCCCCTTGAACCAAAAACACGACTCTTTGAGCCCTCAAACATCCCATAGCTCAAAATCACCTTCCATTGGAAAAATAGGGCAGCATTTGCAACTTGACTTCCATAGCACAATTTGCTCGTGCGTTTTTCCCCAAACCTATTCAAACACTTTCCATTCAATCCATCCAAGCTATCCCAAACCTTAAACACCAACTGTAACTCCATTTACAGGGTTTGCCATTTTTATTTTGAGCTTGTGCAGGTTGAGTTCTGTAGGCTTGTTCAAGTACATTCAAGGCAAGCTAGACATTGGATAAGGTCAAGTGAAGTTCAAGCAAGCTCCCAGACATCTCAAGCCTTGTTGAAAAGCTCCACATTGCCCTACACGAAGTCAGCTGAAACAGGTTTTTATCAACTTCATATCTCTCTATTTAGGAACATTTAGACTTAGGTTTATGAATAAGAAATGTAGTATTCATAGCCATGAAGCTGTACATATGCTCAGTTTTCATTTTTATTAAGCATGCTAAGAGAATTTGGTCCATGAACATCCTGAAAAAATTAGGTTAGATTTTAGGGCCAGAGAAATTCTCTCTGGTCTTTGAGAGTTATGGCAAGTTTTTTATATGGTTGAATTCGTCTTGATGAGCTCTACAACTTTGATGTTATGTATTTTTGCAATAGAGCTCGTATGCAGGATATTCATGTTTGGTACAGTCGCGTGCGTTTTTGAAAGTCAGAGGTTGAAGATGAAGTGTGGTGGGCTGGGCTTGGTCCTGGCTCACTATTGACACCCCCTGGCCCATTTCTTCATACTTTTGTATTCTTCCATTTTATTTTCATTTCTGATTTTGTTTTCTTATTTTCTAAATATAAAAATACCCAAAAAATATTTTTATATTTTTTACATTTATTTTATATTTTATTTTATTTCTTTCTAACATGAAAACAATTTAATTACTTTTATTTTATTTTTTAAAAACTTGAAAATAATATATAAATTATACTTTTATTTTTTATTCTTTAGTTTTATTCACACAAAATATTATTCTCAATATATTTTTATTTTTGTACATATTTTATTCTATTTTATCATACTTAATATAATTAATATATATATATATATATATATATATATATATATATATATATATATATATATATATATATATATATATATATATATATATATATATATATATATATATATATATATATATATATATATATATATATATATATATATATATATATATATATATATATATATATATATATATATATATATATATATATATATATATATATATATATATATATACTTTTATTTTATTAGATATTTTAGAATAAAAATATAAAAATATTACACTTTTATTTTTATTATTATTTATAATTATAAAAAAAATACTTTTTCTAAACATATTTTATTTTCTTTACATACATTATTTTATCTTATTGTATATAAATAATATAATTAATATATTTATTTTCTTAAAGAAAATTAGGGTTTTACCCTTAACCAAAGAAAAATCTTTTCATTTATTTCTTTCTTTTTGCATTAAATATTTTTACATACATAGAAATAAACAAAAACCTTTTTGCATATTCATATTATTTCATATATTTATTTAATTTGTTTATTTAAATATTATTTATTTGTTATTTATGCCATTGGATTCAATTTGGATGTAATAGTAAAACTAGGGTTTTAATTTCTTGTCAAATAATCCTCATTCAAAAATTGTATCCCTCTCCCCATAATAATGTTGTAATAGTGGTAGATTTATTTCACGCATTTACGCTTTCAATTATGCCATGACTAGAGATTAGGGTTTGTATGCAAAATTCCAAAATCAACAAGTAGTTTGACCTAATACAAAGACAAAAATGCATGAAAATCAATACACAATGCACACTTGCACCCCTAGGGTTTCATCAACTTGTTACCTTAAAAATGGGCCATGTTATGCATGTTGGGTACTTTGGCAAAACAAAAACAAAACAAAAGATCATAGTCCCTCGATGATGCTATCTTGGTTGCCTAAACAAAAATGATCAGGTCCCTCAAAAATTTGCCAAAGATACTTGACACAATTGCTATCATGGTCTATATGATGACCCGCGCCTGTCCCGTTTAACATCCTAATACAAGGTTTTTTACCAAATGCAATGGTAAAACAACACTGTCAAAAGGGTTAGAAACATATAGGAAAGATCTTTGAGTAAAATAGGGTAGATAACTCTTAGTTACTTGATCAAAACTTGTAAAACATCCTTACTATTTTCAAAACACACTTCACAACATAATTTCAAAACATTTCCCAAAAACAAACTTTCAAACATTGAAATCTTTTTAAAAAGACAAAAAACCTTTGTATACATTCAAACAAGAATCATTACAAAGGTTTCCACAATGATGGCCTCTTTTCAAAACATCTTTCAAAACCACACACAGAGCACCATTTCAAACAATTGAAAAGCAAAAGCAAGTGATCTAAACAAGTAACTAAGAGCCCATGGATAACCATGGATGAAAAGGGTTCTTGCACCTTCCCTTTTCATAATCTACTCCCTGAATCCAAGAAAACATATCAAAGGTTTTTCCTGTGCTTTTTGACCTTTCCTTAGGATAAAATAAAAAGTCGGTGGCGACTTTTACTAAACCGAAACATTTGCGAACACAAAACGCAAAACCTCAAGTCAGTTCTCCCACCGTATCACATCCTCTATATGAGTTATAGAAGCTTTGTGATTGATTAAAAGTGGAAACGCACTAAGGGATTTGGTATTTGATGTGCAAGGTCAAAAATGGAAAGTAATGGAGTTTTTGGTGAAAATTCTGGATTGAGGGAGTATGAGAGGGTTAGGAGGCTTGTAAACTCGAGTCTCGTCTTTCAAATACTTCCTCTATTTATAGGCTAGATCTTTTGGAAGTTCAAACAACCATATTTGTAAGATGACAAGTTGTGGTTTTGAAACTTAGTTTTGAGCAACTTGAAATACATTGTTCCAATGCATAGTACAAGCATGTTCTGAAATGGCTAGAGGCTTTAGATATTTTTCTTCTAGATTTGAAATTTTATATGTTCAGAAGAAATAAGTGCAAGGCTCAAGGAGAGTGGACTTTGTGATTAAAGTCACTTTTCCAAAATGGAAGTCTTGGCTTTCTTCCCTTAATGGTAAAATGGTTTAGACAATGCCTATACCACTTGGATCATAGCTCAATCAATTATGTGAACATTAAATTATGGAGTAATTTGAAAGTTAGAATCCTGCAAATCAAGATTATGCAGCATAGGTTTGAGATTTGATCATGTGTTCTTCATGAAAATGCCTTGTAATTCAAGAATGAATGCTCAACTTCATATCTTCGAATATCTTAACTAAAAAATGATCTCTTAAAGTTATTGCACATTTTAGAAAGCTTGAAACATTGTCTACGACCTTCATGTTGACCACTTTGGCTAAATCAACTTGGAACTTGGTGAAAAATGACCAAGAAGTTTAAAATTTCACTAATTGGTGTGTTAAAAATGTCATGACTTCATGGGCCTATATCTCTTAATCCAAATATTTTTTGGACATCAATCCTCAAGGATAAAGTTTTAGAATTCATCATGCTCTACAACTTTCATGTTCAGAGTTTTCTTTGAATCATCTTGCATCTTGGTGAAAAATGGTCATGAAGTTGTGAATTTAATAAGGATAAAAACACTTAGAATTTTTCTAAGTCTTGGAAATCTTGATTTTTTTGTTGACTTTTCTTGAATTTATTTATTCTTGATGATCAAGTTTGATATTTTATAATGTCTTGATGAATCTTGATCTTTGAAATTCAATGTTGACCAAAAAGTCAATGTTTGACTTTTGTGTGTCAGTTGACTTTTCATCAGAGTATCCAAATTTCAACTATCAATATCTTGGTCTTTGAGTATGGTTTGAGCCATGAAATTAGGTAAATATATTTTTTTTGAGTCCTTAATATCATGCTTCATATCATTAGGCCATGTATTATGTCAAAAGTCAATAATCAGTCTTTCTTAGTCAAAACCCTAATTTGGTCAATTTTTCCCCTTTGATGATTTGAATGCTTTCCTTGAGGAATTATGATCATAACTTTATCAAATAATGAATATGACTTCAAAATGTTGATGTTGGCCAAAAATCTTGAAGTTTGACTGTATATTGATCATAATTGACTTTTTATCCAATACAATTGATTTTTAGTCATTTGAGCAATTGACTGAGCAATTTTGAGATGCAAGACTTGAAACTTGGCATAAGAATTCTTGGAGGTCTATAATGTACCATGAAAGTAATTTGACGCATTATAAGTACAATTTTCCTTGTGAAAACCAAAACCCTAGTTGTTGACTCAGTGCTTAGGAGGTGAGCTTATCTGATTAACTCTTGAGCATCCTTGAGCATCTGAGAACCTTTGTGAGAAATGTCTTGAAGAAAAGGGAGGGAAAATTTTGGGGTACAAAACCCACTTTCGAGGGGCATGACCAATATTGTAAGGTAACAATAGAGGATACCCTAGAGGTGCAAGTGTGAAGAGTGTATTGATTTCAGTTATTTATCTTGAGAATTAGGATTTTCTATGTTCAGTTATTAGTCTTTCCATATAAACCCTAGCTACTAGAAATTAGATATGTACAAAAAAAGTAGGTGCGGAATGTAAAGTCTTACGCTATTACATGGCTTTGGGGAAGATACATAAGTATAAAAATTTGCGAGAAAGTAAACCTACGCTATTACATCTTGTGAGCAATTACATAATTGGGAAAAATGCGAGAAAAGAAATTTATGCTATTACAATTAAAGATTGAAACCTATACAATTTTCTAGGAAATTAAATGGAAAAAGGAAATAAGAAAAATGTTTGAAAAAAATGTTTAAAAGACCTAAAGTTCTAAGTATTAATATTTTTGGTATTTTATAGAAAATAATTTAAGTGACAATAATTAATAAAAACCTAAATTCTAATTGATTTTAATATTTAAGAAAAAGGTTAATTAATTAATTAATTAATTTAGTAAATAAAAATATATCAGAAAAATTTAATTACTAACTAAAACCCTAATCCTAATTTATTAGTATTAAGAAAAAATATTAGGTTAATTAATTATTGATTAATTAAAAATAATTAGGGATAAAAAAGAAAAAGAAAGGAAATTTGGTTAGAAAAAACAGGGTAAAAGAATTTGCATGGGGTTGGTGTTGAACCCACGCTTCTAAAGTTATAGGCGTGCTTCCTTGCCACTGAGCCAGCATGTTGGTTGTGATAGAAGATAGGAATTGATCAATATAGAATAAGCATGCACGTTAGTTTGAAAAATAGAAAAAAAAATATTGCAAGATGCAGGGATCAAACCCACGCCCTTCACATTACATGCCTCTGCCTCAACCAACTGTGTTGCACTTCAATTCTGTTATAAAACACAAACCAATAAATATATAATAAACAAGTGAACCAGGGAAGCATCGGAGCGCTAGCTCCGGTCGTTTTCTCTGGTGAGGTCAAATACCAACCTGCAAAAATAACACTAGTTAGAGATTAAGAGGGTCCTTATCCCCCTAATTCGACCCTTGCAAATCCAATGGTAGAATTGTTCTTGTCTAATTCAACATGTACAGTGAGATAGGATCATAATAAAGCAACACAGTGCAATAATGGTGATTGAGTATTCTGGCGTCATGAGCCTCATGCAGGAGATAAAACCTGTGCTATTTTGTCTAAGAAATTAATTGAAGCTGTTAGTTTAAATCAAAGCATCATAAATATTGAAATTTGAATTTTATAATATATGCAAAACCTGTGATGTTTTGAGTGCATGTTTTAGGCACATTTGATCATCAAGAATGATTGGAACTTACTCTATGATTCCTCATGGATTGATTTGAATGGTTACCTAGCCTTGGGGATGGTTGGAAACTAGAATTTGAGTTCAACCCTTTCCTTGCAAATTTTCAATTTCAAAACCCTTGTTTCTTGGGCAGCCCCGCGTGTTCCTTTTGGTCTGAACATGTAGTGTACTTATAAGAAAAAATATTAGGTTAAGTGGTGGGCTTGGACATCATATGAAATCATATCTCTGATTTTGTTTGAAAATAAGTTGAAATATTACAAAACCAATGAAGAATATTTTGGAATATAGACCACATGATTTCTTGTTTGGTTGTCATGAATTTTGGGCTTTAATTCTGGTCCAAAAGAAAAGCCATGCGCCTTATATCTTTGATTTGATATTTTATTTGGTTTATTTTGGTTTTAATTGAATAAAATCAAAATAAAAGAAATAACAATCACTAAAAATATATATGAATGGATGTAGGAGTCTATTATGAGGTCAGGAATATCTTTGGACCTTAAAAGATGAGCCCATTATCCCAAATATTCAAATTTACTCAATTTGAGTTTCATGCATTTTCTCAAAATTGCCCAACTTGCACAAACCATATCTCACTTAATTTTTATCATATGAAGGTGATCTTTATTTTTTTGGAAATCTCCAGATGTCTCCTACAACTTTAATGTTGGTCTTATTTTCATTTGAGGCCTTTAGCTTTATGTAAAGTTCTTTGACAAAAAGTGTCTTTTTGTTGACTTTTAAAATGACATGTAATGTTTTGGCCCATATCTCTCAAATGAAGCATTTTTTGCCTTAAGTTTAGAGAGGCAAAGTTGTAGAGAATGGAATTTCCTTCAAGATAGGCTTTGTTTGAGAAATTTCTGATGAAGCATGTGAAAGTTATGCTTGGTCAAAGTTCAGTTGATTTCTCCTAAAGAAAACCCTAATTTAGTAACTTTTGACTTTTGATGAATCTTGAGTTTTCTTGATGAATCATGATCAACCTTGATCAAATGATGAACATGACGTCAAAATGTTGATGTTGACCAATAATCTTGAAGTTTGACTGTAAGTTGGTCAACTTTGAATTTTTATCCAATACAGTTGATTTTCAATCATCTGACTATTTGACTGAGCAAGCTTGTGCTGCAAGGCTTGAAATTTGGCATGAGGATACTTTGGACATATGAGAAACCATTAAATCCACTTGAGGAATTATAAGTCCAATTTTCTTTTATAAAAAAAAAAACCTAGTTGTAGGTCAATTGCTTAGGAGTGTGGTTTGTCTTGTCAACCCTTGAGTAGTATTGAGACCTTCATGTGCATGAGGAAGTATCTTGAATTAATTTGTCTTAGAAATGGGAGGGAAAATTTTGGGGTACAAAAGATGCCCCTGTTCAATCTTCTTAAACCTGGAGAGTTAGATTGGCATGCCCTCCATTCATGATTTGAAGGTGGAAGAGGATTGAACACTTATAAGTTCCCAGAAATTTGCACTCACATGTGCAGGAAGTAACATTGTTCGTTGGTTGTACTGCTTGAAAGGGCTTAAAGATTCCATTCGGAGAGGTGATAGAGTGTCATCAAAGATGGTCTTATAGATTCCATCCAAAGTAACTGTTGATAGGAGTATATGAATGAGTCCACAATTGACTTTATTTGAAGAATGCTTTTCATAATGAATCTATTTGATCTTATCTGAGGAAAATGATTTTCAAACCTGAATCTATCTGATCTTATCCGAGGGAAATGCTTTTTAGAATGAATCTCAGAAGGAGATTATCGTCAGAATTGGTCTATGAGGAAATGCTCATCAGAATAAGTCTCTGGGGGAATGCTTGTCAGAATAAGTCTCTAAGGAGTTCTCGTCAGAATAAGTCTCTGAGGGAGATTCTTTTCATAATGAATCTCTGAAGGAAATGATTTTTAGAATGAAGCTCTTAAGAAAATGCTTCTCAGATTTCAGTGTTTGAGGGGAATGATTATCAGAATTAATCTCTGAAGGAAGTATTTTTCATAACGAAGCTCTAAAGGAAATGCTCGTCAGATTTTGGTCTCTGAGGGGAATTCTTTTTAGAATGAATCCTTGAAGGAAATGCTCGGTAGAATTAGTCTCTGATGGAAATGCTCGTTAGAATTTAGTTTATGATGGAAATGCTCGTCAGATTTAGTCTTTGATAGAAATTCTCATCAGATTTAGTCTCTGAGGGAAATCATCTGGTCATATAGATAGTTGCCTGTTTGCAAACTTAACCTGAAAAGACAAATTTAGTTTTGTGCAATGTTATGATGCATGTAGTGCATTACGCAATGATTCTCTCAAAATAAATGAGAATAGTGTATGTGTTTCATATGCTTATGTTATGATATTTTGTAAATGATGTATAGATGTAATATGTTGTTGGAGCGTATTGGTAGCTTCTTGTAACGATTCTGGATGGGGAAAATAAATCCTTGATTGTTGTTGGGGATGAAGAAAGTAATTCTTCATCTTTGCTTAGAATAACTTTACTAATTATTTCCTCTTTCTGTTTGAGGGCACTCAGCTGGGAATGTTCGACACCTTCTTGGGGATAGAAACATTCAAGGAGAGTCGGTCATTCATCATTCTTTTTTATCAAATGATTTGATTCTTATGTATCCTGACTGGGGATAAAATAGATGAATAATCCTCCAATACATTATTTGACCAGGTTTCAGATATGAGTATTAGCTCTTATAGGGAGGACAATATTGAATGATATCTGGCTGGAGAAGAGAATCTTGTTGGGGAATCACAATATCAAACAAATAAAACATGTTGGGGTAATAAACCTTGTAGACTGTGTTGAGGAAATAATATTTCATGGGGATTAGAAATTCATAGGCTGCGCCGAGGAAGTTTACATTAAATGTCGGGGAAATAATCAAACTTCCTTATTTGCTAGGGGACCTATTAGGGAAGATAAACTGCTGGAAGATACCCCAATTGCTATCTGATGGCATATTAGATTTGTTGGGGAATATATTTGATCATGCATTTCCGATACATATGACCATGACAAACAACCACAAGCCTTTTTTCATCAATCAAATTTATTTGGTCAAGTCGAGTCTGAATCCATTTGTCTTCATTTAAACCTGCGTCTTTCATAATCCATAGGGAAGGAATCTGGACTTCAACAGGTAAGACGGCCTCCATACCGTAGACTAGAGAGAATGGGGTTGCCCCAATTGATGGACATACTGAATTGCGATAACCATGAAGAGAAAATGGTAACATCTCATGCAAATCTTTGTATGTCATTGTCATTTTCTGCAAGGTCTTCTTGATGTTCTTGTTCGCGGCTTCCACTGCGCCATTCATTTTTTGGTTGGTACGGAAAACAATTGTGGTACTTAATCTTGAACTGCATGCATAGTTTTGTGATCATAGTATTGTCGATATTGGTACCATTGTCCTTGATGATCCTCTCAGGGATTCCATACCGACAGATAATGTTATACTTAATGAACTGAGCCACAAAATTCTTGGTAACTGAAGCAAACAATGCGGCCTCTACCCATTTTGTAAAGTAATCAAAAGTGAAAAGGATGAAAAGATGCCCATTGTAAGAAGTAGGCTTAATCTTTCCAATCATATCAATGCCCCACATTGCAAACAAACAGGGAGCAGTCAAGACATTCAAAGGAACCGGAGGCACATGTACTTTATCGGCATAAATCTGGAATTTGTGGCAAGTTCTGGAATGATGATGGAAATCAGTTTCCATGGTAGACCAATAATAACCCTCTCTTAGAATCTTCTTATCCATCATATATCCACTAGAGTGAGTACCAAAGACACCTTCATGCGTATCTTCCATAATTTTCTCAACTTCCTTCTTGTCTATACAACGAACGAAAGTCGGATCGTGGTTGGGTTTGTACAAGATTTTGTTACTCATAAAGAACTTGGCAGAAAACCTCCTTAGAAATTTCTTATCATTGATAGATGCCCCTTCAGGATATTCTTGAGTTTCAAGGTATCTTTTTACTTCATGGTACCAAGGCTTTTCTTCTACTCCATCAGTACCAACTTCGTAGCAATGTGTCGGTTCGTCTAGTCTCTCAATCGTGATTCGAGGAGCTTCATTATCCCATATGACTTTGAACATAGGTGAAATGGTATCTAATGTGTTTGCCAACTGATTCTCTTCTCATGGAATGTGTTCAAATGTGATTTTCTCGAAGTACGAAATTAATGTCAACACATGCTCTCAATAAGGAATGAGATTTTGATGCTTCGTATACAATTCTCCCTTAATATAAATGATTAATAATGTTGAGTCCCCATATACATTCAAGAATTTAATCCTGATATCTGTGGCAGCTTTGATACCGATGATGCATGCTTCGTATTCGGACATATTGTTGGTACTGTCAAAACATAATTTGGAGGTGAAGTGTGTATGGCAACCCTTGGGAGAAACAATCATAGCACCAATTTAATTACCAAGCGCGTTGGAAGCTCCATCGAAAACCATAGTCCACGGGGATCCTGGTTCAGGTCCTTCATACGATCCAGGTTCTTCATAATCACTAACTAACATGGCATTCTCGTCTTGGAACTGAAAATTCATAGACTGATAGTCATCTATCACTTGATGAGCCAAATGATCTTCCAATATACTTCCTTTGATTGCCTTCTGAGTAGTGTACTGAATGTCGTATTCTGTCAACACTATTTTCCATCTTGTTATTCTTTCGGAGAGAGCGGGTTTCTCGAATATGTATGTTATTGGATCCATTTTAGAGATCAACAAAGTAGCCCATGTCAAAGCGCATCAAGTTTTCTCTAGCAGTGAGTATCTTGTTTCATAGTCGGTAAAATTTTTGCTAAGGTAGTATATTGCAAGCTCTTTTCGACCAGACCCGTCATGTTTCCCTAATACACACCCCATTGAGTTCTCTAATACTGTCAGGTACATGATTATAGGTCTTCCTTCAACCGGTGGCATCAGAATTGGAGGTTCCTGGAGATATTCCTTGATTTTGTTGAAGGTTATCTGATAATCATCATTTCACTTCACTACTCGATCTTTCTTTAGTAACTTGAAGATTGGCTCATAAGTAGTAGTCAAATGGGAAATAAATCTGGCAATGTAGTTTAATCGTCCCAAGAAACCTCTTACTTCCTTCTCAGTACAGGGAGCTGGCATTTCTTGAATTGCTTTAACCTTGGCAGGATCAACTTCATTACCTTTCCACTGATGATGAAACCTATGAGTTTATCGAATCTTACCCCAAAGGTTCACTTGTTTGAGTTCAACCTCAACTTACACTTCTTCAGTCTCTCAAACAACTCTTGCAGATGGTCGATATGTTCTTCTTCAGTATGAGATCTGGCTATCATGTCATCAACGTAAAACTCTATCTCATGATGGATTATATCATGGAACAAATTTACTATAGCACGCTGATATGTTGCAATGGAGTTCTTCAAACTGAATGGCATAACTTTGTAACAAAAAGTGCCCCACTATGTGACAAAAGTAGTTTTCTTCATGTCTTCAGGTGCCATCTTGATTTGGTAACAACCATGGATACCATCCTTGAAGGAAAATACTTTGTGCTGAGCGGTGTTGTCAACCAGAACATCAATATGCGGAAGCGGGAAGTCATTTTTGGGGCTTTCACTATTCAAATCCCGATAGTTTATACACATACGCACCTTACCTTCCTTCTTAGGTACCAATACCACATTTTCAACCCATTGAGGATAGGACGTAACTACTAAGAAACCTGCATTGAACTGCTTCATGACTCCATCTTTGATATTTTTAGATATCTCGGGACGCATACGATGAACCTTTTGTTTTATAAGAAGACAACCTTCTTTCATCGGTAGACGGTGAACCATAATGTCAATATCGAGCCCTGGAATAACTTCATAAGACCAAGAAAAGATCTCAACATAGTCTCATAGAATCTGGATTAATCTCTCTTTGACATTGTCTTCTAAGTTGGGACCTATCTTAATTTCTTTCTTGTTCTCTTCAATACCCAAGTTTACAACGTCGATTGGATCTTCGTGCGGTTGTATAGATTTTTCTTCCTGCTCTAAAAGTCTAGCAAGATCTCCGGGTACTTAAAAATCTTCCTTACCTTTGTCCTCATCTTGGTAGATCGAATTTTTGAAGTCATAATTGGTAATAGAAGAATGATTATCAATGGGACCCAGGGTGGATATGGATCTGTAATTTGTTATGTGGGTGTGTGTAAGAACACATAGATATTTTGAAAGCAATAAAGTAAAATGATGACAAAGAGAGCAAAATTTGAATGCAAACATCCAATGATTTATTAAATGAAAATATGTGAATGAAGCATGATAACCCTAACAAATGGACCGTTGTGCCCCGGGTAAGGCACAAGGCTTAAAGTTTTTGTTCAAATTACATAACCAAAAACTTGAAAGAAAGGAAATAGGAAATAATATTTACTCCTAACTAAAGGAGATTGGTATAAAATCTTCAACTTTCCAATTTTTGAGCCCACTACCGGTATTAGGGAAAATTTAATTTTCTATGTCACAATCGCTATCAACGTCTTCCACAACATTAACTTGATTTTTGTGAACTTTATTGTTGTTGATGCAGAATGGCGGTCTCCCAGAATTAGCCCGAGCACGACGGACAGCCCTCTGAGCCTCTGAGGTGAAACCAAAACCAAATTTGTCGGACTTGTAAAGGATATTGGGAGGCTGGCCCCAAACAATGCCGCCACCTTCTTCTACCACATCCTTAATGTCTTTTAGAGAAGCCATTCTTTGTGGAATCATGGTAACCTTAGGAACAATAGGAAAAACTTTAGCAATAGGGGTTGTTTGAGGAATAACTTCAAAGGTCTAGCAAGGAGTCTCGAAGAGTTCATTGTCCATATCAACATACTTGAAGGAATTCAGATGGCTCACCATGTATTATTCTTCTCCGTAAACTGAAACATTTTTTCCTTTTACGGGATACTTCAACTTTTGCTGTAAAGTAGAAGTAACAATGCCTACCCCATGAATCCAAGGGCATCCAAGCAAATAGGAATAGGATGGACGAATGTCCATCACATAGAAAGTAGAGTAAAGACTTGGGAACCCACTTTTATTGGAAGATCAACCTCTCCATGCACCATTCTCTTTGAAGCATCAAAAGCTCTCACCACAATGTCACTGGATTTTAGCACAATTCATTCATAGTCAAGTTTGTCTAAAGCAGCTTTTGGCAATACATTTAATGAGGAACCTGTGTCCACCAATATATGAGATAAGTTAGTGCCCATACACTCAATAGAGACAAACAAAGATTTATTATGGTTCCTTCGAGCAGGAGTTAAGTCAGCGTCAGAAAAGCCTAGCACATTATCAGTTGTCAGGCTAGCAACACAATTTTCGAACTGATCAACAGAGATTTCCTGCGGTACATGATCATATTTTAGAAATTTTACCATAGCCCGAGCATGGGCTTCATAGCACAGCAACATAGATAGCATATATTATTTGGATGGGGTCTGCCCCAACTGTTCAATAATCTGATAGTCACTCTTTTGAATAATTTCCAATACTTCCTCCATCTCTTGCTTGGAGGTATCTTCAACAGTAACCTCTTTCAGTTCATGAATCTGGGTAGGTTCAGTCATCTGTTCTTTGCCACGAGTCTCAATAGTTGATTCAGTAGTAGTGATATGAACTGGTGTAGTAACAGCCTTCAGAGAGATCTCTTAAGAGAAAACCCTACCACTTATGGAAACCTTACTAGTCCCAGCAATATTTCCAACATTAGGATCAATAACTTCAGTATTTTCATCTTCGATAGTCAATGGTCGTTGCTTGGCGCCATGGTTGTAGACATCAACTCCATAATTCCAAGGGAAAGCCTTGTTAGAGGAATATGGAATTATCCCAGGTGCGGTAATAATCAGAGGAGCAACCCTTGGTTCGACAGTAATCTTCAAAGGACCTTTAGAAGTGATCCTTATAGGAGTACCAGAAATTATAGTCACAAATACATCTTGGGATATACTCTCCACAGAAGGAGTCTTCTCAAATATAATTACACGGTCATCCATCAAACGCTGAATATCTTCTTTCAATAAGGAAAAACCATTAGATTGAGACACAAAATAGTAGAAGTTTTCAATGCAACCCGAAATAAACCAGCTTGTAGCAACTTCTTCTTAACAATCATCAAAGGAGTAGTCAAGTCATTCACAGCGGAAACATAAGAAACATCATGAATATCATTAACGCCCTTGTCATGATTAGTCATAGGTGTAGTGATTACATTAGGAGTCTCATGAGGGTCAAGTTCAATCTCCTTAGAGTCAATCATGTCTTGAATCTTATTTTTCAGAGCCCAATAGTTGTTAGTGTCATGCCCATGACTATTGGAGTGATATGCACACCTTTCATTGGGATTGTAATGGGTAGAGGAAGCATTGGGATTATGAGGAGGATCCTTCAATGTAATTAGCTCTACCTTCAGCATGTGTCGCAATCCTTGAGATAATGGAATGTTGATTCTTGTGAACTATCTCTTGGATGTGTCCTGCCTACGCTGATTATTTTGTTGTTGTTGCACTGCTGCAAGATTAGAGACCAGCATTGCCGCCACAGATTGGTTGCGATCACTCTTATTACGTCCCTTTTGGTCATACACAACATTTGATTCTTTATTAACATTATAAGACTTCTTAGAAGTATTTAAAGATTGTATCCACCTGAATTTTACGGCTTCTGATTCCATTCTCAACATGTTCTCCTGTCAATATCAGTTCAGTGAAACCGACTGAATAACTTCCAAGTATATGATTATAGAAAGGACCTGTTAGTGTACTCATGTGCATGTCAACCAATTCCCTATCATCCAAAGGAGGTTGAACTCTTCCTGCAAGATCTCTCCATTTCTGTGTGTACTCTTTAAATCCTTCCTCATAACACATGGACATACTCCGTAGTTGCATGTAGGTTGGTGCCAAATCAGAATTGTATTGATATTGTTTATAGAAAGATGCATCCAAATCTTCCTAGGTATGGATATTGGTACCTTCAAGTTGATAATACCATTCCAATTGTGTTCTAGATAGACTTTCTTGAAAAAAATTCAACCATAATTTCTTGTCAGTAGTGTGTGGTTGAATTTTCCGAACATAAGGTATCAAATGCAGCTTTGGGAAAGAAATGCCATCATAATTGGAAAAGGTAGAAGTTTTGAACTTAGGAGGGATGACGACTTCTGAGACCAAACCCAAATCTTGAAAGTTCAAGCTAGGAACCTTCTGGATCTTCATAGCTTTCATATGCTCTTCTAACAACTTATACTTCTCATTAGTAGGGGATATTGTTCATCCAAATAATCCTCTTCCTCTTCATCATGAAACTTGTCAGAACCAAGGTTGTTTCTTTCAGTTTTAACACTTTCACCGTCTTCATCCTGTTTATCATCTTCGTTCAATGGGATATCAAGATCTTGAGCTCGCTTGACTGGACCTCTGAACTTTCACCCCAAGTTAAGGATGCCAATTGGTTTCTTTGTCCTCTTCTTCTTCCCATTGATGATGAGCGCCTTCAGTTCTTGTTGCCTCTTTGCTAAGTTTAGGAATATCTCTTGGAACTGAGCATTCTGAGCCTGGATTTCTTTGCATGTCTGTTCGAGAGTCATTTTCGCTGAAATAAATAACAAGAAGATGATAAGCATGTCTTGGAAACCTGTTATGCAATGATATGTATGGCATATAAATTCATATGCAATGTTTTCAAGGACCTCGATAGATTTAGTTTGACACATTAGAAATTAAATTTAGTTGCAGCTTTGTTTGAAGAACTTTGAGTTTTCATATTTTAACGTCCTTCTATAGGAATCAAGCTCACCATATCAAGTGGGTCATAGCCTCTGACTCAAGAAAATTTACTTTGAACTTGATGACATCTGGCTAGAGGAAAATAAATCTTCTTGCCCCTTGATAGAAATTTGGCTTATAATAGTCTTGCGAATACCGCACCATAAATCCCTAAGATACTTGAAATGGTTAGTTAAAATGCTATGTGTTGTACCCCACAATTTTCCCTCCCATATTCTTCAAGATATTCTCCTAGGGTTTTCATTTGTTCAAGGTTGCTCAAGAATTGATCAGACAAATTCTCCTTCTAAGCAATTGACCTACAACTAGGGTTTCAATTTTCTCAAGGAATATGGTGTTTCTAATGCCTCAAGTGGATTTCATAGTTTCTTATTGTCTCTAAGAATGCTCATACCAATTTTCATGCCTTGCATCACAAGTTTGCTCAGTCAGTTGCTCAGATGACTGAAAATCAACTCTATTGGACAAAAAGTAAACTATAGTCAACTTACATCCAAACTTCAAGATTTTTGGTCAACATCAAGGTTTTGAAGTTATATTCATCATTTTATCAAGGGTTGATTAAGATTCATCAAGAAAACACCCAAATCATCAAAAGTCAAAAGTTGCTAAAATAGGATTTTCTTAAGGAGAAGGTAACTGAACTTTGACTAAACATAACTTTCACATGATTCATCGTATTTTCCTCAACCAAAGCTAATTTTGAAGGAAATTCAATTCTCTACAACTTTTTCTCTCTAAGTTCAAGTCCAAAAAATACATCATTTAAGAGATATGGGCCAATACATTATAGGTCATTTCAAAAGTCAACAAAAAGACACTTTTTGTAAAGGCAACTTACATCAAGATAAAGTCTTTAAATACAAAAATGATCAAAAGATGGATTGTAGAGGACATCTTGAGATTTCGACAAAGTCATAGACTTCCTTCAAATGATTAAAATTGAGAGAGTTATGACTAGTGCAAGTTGGGAAATTTTAAGAAAATGCATGAAGTTTATATTGATCAAACTTGAATTTTGGGCTAATGAGCCATTGTTTCAAGGTCCATGCGTGCTATACACTCAAATTCGAACCTCATCTCTTATTCATACACCCCTTGGGTTTTTATTTTATTTTATTTATTTATTTAAAATTGAAAATAAGTGAAATAAAACAAAAGCTTTTAGACAAGGTCCAAACCTACTCTTAGTTTGACCTAATTCAATGCTATATATTCCATGTATTCAAACAAGATCCACACGAAACCCTTGTGCAAGAAATACTTTTCCAAAACTCAAAAATATAAAGAACTAGGGCAACTCAAAACCGTAGTTTGTATCCCCTTTCACAACAAACCAATCGTTCCAAATAACCTCTGAAGTGTTGTAGGGTAAGATTGAACCATTTGCAACGATCCAAAGGGCTTGAAATGCATGAACATGCATCACCGATTTACCTTATTGCATGAATTTTGTGTTTTTTGTTTCCTTTGAGGTTTAGTGCATACTAACCATATTAATGTGTTCATAAGGTATCAATATGCATGGAAAGTCAATCGTTGGGCCCCCAGGCTAACAGAATCGTGCACCACCATAGCCACACCGTTCCATGCTATTTTTGTTATAGCTTAAAAACTAGCGTGATTCAGTCCAAGATAATGGACCCATTGAATTCACCGGCCTTGATTTAGGGGGGTAGGGTCCCTCTATATCTCTAACATTTATTATTTTTGCAGGGACAAAAAATACTCACCAGAGAAGACGACCGTAGCTAGGGCTCTGGCGCCTCTCCGGTCCAGGGAATTGCTTTTATATTATATATTTTGTTTTGCTGATAACAATGGATGTATCAACCCCCAGTGGTTAAAATGCGCGCGTTAAGGCTTTCCTCCATCAAGGCGTGAGTTCGATCCTTCCTTTTGTTACTTTTTTTTCACAATTTCTGATTTTTGCAGGTTAACATACAAAGCTTGCTGATCCCCTTCTTTGTACATAAGTGAAAACTTGGCGCAGTGGTGAAGGTGTTGGCTAAAAGAGCTAAGGGTTCAACACCCACCCCTGGCAGTATTTTTTGAAACCTTGTCTTTTTTTCTTCATATTTTGCTTATTTTTCACTTAGAAACCCTAAATACATAAACCATAAACCTTTTTTAAACAAACATAATTTTTCAAAACCTTTTTACAAACCGTAATCAAATTAGGTTTTAGGTTTTTTTTGTTAATTTAGTTAATCAATATTTTTAATTAAAATTAATTATACTTTTTAGGTTTATTCAATTAATCACCAAAAATGCTTCCATTTTCCTTTTCCTACTCTTACAATTTGCGTGGTTTATTATTCTCGCATTTTTTCCTATTATGTAATTATTTCCCAGTTTGTAATAGTAATTAGTATTTACTTTCCGCATTTATATTTTTTAACTTCCCCAAAGAATTGTAATAGTCTAGGGTTTACCTTTCCGTATTTATTTTCCCCACTTTACTGCTTTTCATTATTTTTATGTTTACTGCTTAGTAATTAGGTCTTGTATGGCAAGATAATAATGAATCGATGGCTAACCTTAACTACAAGACTAAAAATAACTGAACACAATACACTTAGAACACTCACACCTCTAGGGTAACCTCCCATGTTGCCTTCGGAAAATAATAGTCATGTCCCTCGAAGGTGGGGATGCTTTAGCAAAATTCCCTCGATATAAAGATCATAGTCCCTCGATGACCCTTCGATGTTGCCTTTCAGTAAATGATCTAGTCCCTTAATGATAATTGCAAAATCGTCCTTACCAGTTACCTTCCCTTTTCATAACCTACCCCCCGAACTCAGAATAAAAGAAAAGGTCTTTCCTATTCTTTTCACCCTTTCTTTATTGGATAAAAGAAAAGTTGGCGGCGACTCTTTCTATCCGTAACATTTGCAATAAAACGCAAACACAAGTTAGTTCTCCCACCGTATTACAGAATTGGCGACTTCACTAGGGATGTTACTAAAAAGAGGGGTACCTTAGCTTTATATCACTTAAAATTGTTAGCTTTGTCTGCTTTATCTTTATTGGGTTGCTCGGGCTTACTTTTCTTGCAAAGATCCTACACTCGAATTTGGGGACCTTAGGTAAATAGCTATATATCATGGAAACTTTATGGCGTAGACTGATATGGTTGAATTTATGGCTATGTTAGTGTGACACTTTGGTTTATACTGGTGTCCCTTGACTCAGTCAAGGAGAATACAAGGCTGTCAGATGGTGTCATAAGCACTAACTGACCTTTAGAACCTTAATTGACCCAAATTAGCCATTAGAAGGTAGTGAGATGCCTGGCTTTGGTCTAATTCAAATTTCGTTGATACTCGATGCTAAAATCATTGAGATTCGACTCTCGGGATATTTTGGTGGCATGTCAGTTGCGCTGCTGAAACAATGCTTGCGAGAAACATCGGTGATATGAGACTCTTAGAACCCGGTTATTATTCTTAGGACAGGTTGAGCCAACTGAACTTCAAGAGGGTACTTACCTATGAACCCCATTCAAGCCTTAAACCTTAGGCTCTTGTGTGCTCTGTTTGTGTTTGTTATCTGTTCAAACATGACATCATGTCATCATTCCATAGCATTTTCACTAATCATTTCAAGGATCTCAAGGGCCTGTGATGCAAGTTATCATGAACCAGACGTCTTGTAAGGGGCAGGAGGATTTATTTTCCTCTAACCAGATTTTGTCAAAGACTAAAGTACGTTCTTTCAAGTCAAAGTCTAGGACCCACTCGACATGTTGAGCTTGATTCTCATAGAAGGACATTCAACCACTTCAGTCAAAGCTGCAGCCAGACTCAACTTCTAACATTTCGCTTCTATTTATCCTGCGAGATCCTTGAAAACATTGTATCCATTATCATGCACATCATTACATAATAGGTACTTCCCCAAGACAAGCATTCCAATATTCTTGCTGTTTATTTCAGTAAAAGATAGCTCTCGAACAAACTGTGAAAGACGTTCAAGCTCAAAATTCCCAATTCCAAGAGACGCTCCTAAACTTAGCCAAGGGCAAGAATGAACTGATGGCGCTTATTGCCAATAAGGAAAAGGCTAGGAACCCGGTTGGTATCCTTAACATGCGGAGAATATTCAAAGGTCCCGCAAAATAGGTTCAAGCTTCTGATATCCCACTAGATGAAGAAGACAATCAAGAAGAAGCCGACTGAAGTATCAAAGATGAGGGGGGAAGCAACCTTGGTTCTGGTAAAATTCCTGTTGAAGAACACTATTCTGATGAGTAATATCCTCCCGCTGATGACAGATACAAACAATTGGAAGATCGTCTGAATGCCAAGGAAATCCAAAAAGTGTCTGGGATGGATTTTAAAGAGCTAGGTCTTATCTCGGGGGTTTTTATCCCCCACAAATTCAAGGTCCCTACTTTTTCCAAATATGATGGTGTTTCTTGTCCTAAGATTCATTTGAGGTCTTATGTCTGGAAGATCCAACCCCGTATTGTTGACAGAAAGTTATGGGGTCACTTCTTTCAAAAGAGCTTATCTAGGACACCACTAAAATGGTTCTACCAGATGGAAGGAACCAGTATATGTACTTGGGAAGACCTGGCTACTGCTTTTTACAAGCAGTGTCAATATAATGTTGACCTTGCACCAACTCGGGTTCAACTATAAAGTATGACTATGGATTCGAATAAAGGATTTAAAGTATATGCCCAGAAGAGGAGAGATTTAGCTAGAAGGGTTCAACCTCCTCTGTCTGATAGAGAGCTGGTTGACATGTTCATGTGAACTTTAACATGATCTTTCTTTAATCATCTAATCGGAAGCTCTTCATCTTGTTTTATCGAGTTGATACTAATAGGAAAACGTGTCAAAAGTGGTATCAGAAGTGGAAAGATTCCAGTGGCTTCATCTTTAAGTACCATAAAGAAGATGTTTAACGGTAAGAAGGAAATAAATGTTGTGTATGGTCATAAGGGTCGTACTAGAAGTGATCGCAACCAATCTGTGAGGGAATTACTAATTTCTAATATTGCGTCTATGCAACAACATCAACAGAACAATCAACGCAGGTTAGAGGCACCTAGAAGACAGTTTACAAAGATCAACATGCCATTATCTCGAGAATTACAACACTTACTGAAAGAAGAGTTCATTACACTGAGGGATCCTCCTCTGAATTCTAACACATCCTTTCCTCGTTATAATCCTAATGTGAAATATGATTACCATTCCAATAGCCCTGGGCACGACACCAATAGCTGTTGAGCTTTGAAGAACAAAATTCAAGACATGATTGACAACAAAGAAATTGAGTTTGATCCTCCCGAGACTCTCAATATGATCAGTGCACCCATGCCTAAGCACGACAAAGGCATTAATGCTATTGATGGATTTAATGCTATAGAAGACGTGGACGATGATTATGACCTCGAGAATTAGTTCTTCCTACCGTCGGCAATAGAATCAGCAAGTGGAAGAATGAAGACCTTATCTCAATCTCCATTAGTCAGGAGTAAATGATATTTTCTGTTTCTTATTGCTTTCAAAGTTTTGGTAATTTAATTTTAAATAATGACTTTAAGCCTTGGGTCTTGCCTGGGACACAACGGTTCGTTTGTTAGGGTTATCATCTTTCACAAGCATATTTTCATTCAATAAAAACATTGGACGTTTTGCATTCAAATTTCGCGCTTTATCTTTCTGTTTTACTTTATTACAATCTCAAAATATCTACGTGTTCTTACACACACCCACATAATAAATTGCATATCTGCATCCACTATGGATCCCCTTGATAACAATTCTGCTATTGCCACTTATGAATTTGAAAATTCGATCTACCAGGCCGAGGACGAAGGTGAGGAATATTCTGAAATACCTGGAGAACTTTTCAAACTGTTAGTGCAAGAGGAAAAGGCTATACAATCGCATGAAGAGTCAGTCAAGGTTGTAAACTTGGGTACTGAAGCAGACATGAAAGAAGTCAATATAGGTGCCAACCTAGAAGACAGTGTCAAGAACAGGTTAATCCAGATGTTGCATGATTATATTGAGATCTTTCATTGGTCATACGAAGACATGTCAGGTCTCGATACTGATATTGTGGTTCACCGTCTACCGATGAAATAGGGTTGTTCTCCAATAAAGCAGAAGGTTCATCACATGCGTCTCGAGATGTGAGAGAAGATCAAGGCTGATGTTGTGAAGCAATTCAACGTAGGTTTCTTAGTAGTTACATCATATCCTCAGTGGGTTGCAAATGTGGTTCCAGTACCTAAAAAGGATGACAAAGTACGTATGTGTGTAGACTACATGGATGTAAATAGGGCGAGCCCTAAGGATGACTTCCCACTTCCACATATTGATATTCTAGTTAAAAACACCACTCAACACAAGGTATTATCCTTCATGGACAGTTTCTCGGGTTATAATCAGATCAAGATGGCACCTGAAGACATGGAGAAGACTACTTTCGTTACATAGTGGGGCACTTTCTGATACAAGGTTATGCCTTTCGGGTTTAAGAACGCCGATGTAACATATCAACGTGCTATTGTAGCATTGTTCCATGACATGATTCACCATGAGGCAGAGGTTTACATCAACGACATGATAGCCAGAACTCATACTGAAGAAGAACATATTTACCATCTACAAAAGTTTTTTGAGAGATTGAAAAAGTACAAGCTAAGGTTAAATCCGAACAAGTGCACTTTTGGGGTGAGATCCGGTAAACTCTTGGGCTTCATCGTCAATGGTAGGGTATTCATGTTGATCCCGCCAAGGTCAAAGCCATTCGAGAAATGCCAGCTCCCTATACTGAGAAGGAAGTTAGAGGTTTCTTGGGATGACTGAATTACATATTCTGATTTATTTCCCATTTGACTGCTACTTGTAAACCAATCTTCAAGTTGTTGAAGAAAGATCAAGTAGTGAAGTGGAACAATGATTGCCATATAGGTTTGGAAAAGATCAAGGAGTACCTCCAAGAACCTCTGATTCTGATGCCACCATTCGAGGGAAGACCTCTGATCATGTACTTAACAGTATTAGAAAACTCAATGGGTTGTGTACTGGGCCAACATGACGAGTCTGGTCGAAAAGAGAAGGCAATATACTACCTTAGCAAAAAGTTTACCGACTGGGAAACAAGATCCTCACTGCTCGAGAAAACTTGTTGCACTTTGGCATGGGTTTCTTGCCGACTAAGACAGTATATGCTGACTCGTACTACTTTGTTGATCTATAAAATGGATCCCATAAAATACGTATTTGAGAAACCTGCTCTCTCCGAAAGAATAGCCTGATGGAAAATGGTCTTAACAGAATACGATGTTCAATACACCACTCAGAAGGCATTCAAAGGAAGTGTATTGGTAGATCATTTAGCCTATCAAGCCGCAGATGACTATCAGTTTATGAATTTCGAGTTCTCGAATGAGAACATTATGCTAGTTACAGATTATGAAGAACCTCAACTGTATGAAGGACCTGAGCCAGGATCCTGATGGACTATTGTTTTTGATGGAGCTTCCAATGCACTTGGTAATGGAATTTTTGCCGTGATTATCTCTCCTAAGGGTTGCCATACGCCTTTCACCGCCAGACTTTGCTTTGAGTGTACCAACAATATGGTTGAATATGAAGTGTGCATCATGGGTATCAAAGTTGTTATTGACATGAGAGTCAAGTTCTTGGATGTCTACAGGAACTCATCCCTGGTAATCAGTCATATTAATGGAGAATGGGATATGAAACATCCAAATCTCATTCCTTACCGAGAGCATGTGTTGACCTTAATTCCATAATTCGAGGAAATCACTTTTGAACATATTCCACGAGATGATAATCAGCTGGCAGATGCATTGGCTACCATGTCATATATGTGCAAAGTCAGACGGAACAATGAGGCTCCTCGAATTACCATTGAGAGACTGGACGAATCGACACACTGTTACAAAAATGACACTGATGGAGTAGAAGAGAAGCCTTGATTTCTTGAAGTGAAGAGATACCTCGAGGCTCAAGAGTACCCCGAGGGGGAATCTATCAATGACAACAAATTCCTATGGAGGTTCTCTGCTAAGTTCTTCCTAAGTAACGAAATTTTGTACAAGCACAACCATGATTTGACTCTGCTTTATTGTGTGGACAAAAAGGAAGTTGAAAAAATTATGGAAGATATGCATGAAGGAGCCTTCGGTACTCATTCCAGTGGACATACGATGGCTAAGAAAATCTTGAGGGCAGGTTATTATTGGCCAACCATGGAAACTGAATGCCATCACCACTCCAGAACCTATCACAAATGTTAGATCTATGCTGACAAAGTACACATCCCACCGGTTCCTCTGAATATCTTGACTGCTTCTTAGCCATTTGCAATGTGGGGCATTGTAATGATTGGAGAGATTAAGCCTACTGCGTCTAACGAACATAGTTTCATCCTCATCGCCATTGATTATTTCACCAAGTGGGTTGAAGCAGCCTCATTTGCCTCTTTTATAAAGAATGTCTTGGCCCGGTTTATTAAGCATAACTTTATCTGTTGGTATGGTATCCCCAAAAGGATCATCACAAACAATGGTACTAATCTCAACAATACTATGATCACGGATCTTTGCATGCAATTCAAGATTAAGCATCATAATTATTCTTCGTATCGACTGAAGATGAATGGCACAGTGGAAGCCGCCAATAAGAACATCATGAAGATTATACAGAAGATGACGGTGACATATAAAGATTGGCACGAGATGCTACCATTTTCTCTTCATGGCTATCACACTTCAACACGGACATCAACTGGGGAAACCCCATTCTCTCTTGTTTATGGTATGAAACAACTAATTTTTGATCAACAAGAAAAGGCTTACGGCTATTTGTCATGGTCAGATGTACCAGAAGTGTATAATCAAAGCCTTCAACAAGAAAGTCAAGCACCGGGTATACCAGGCTGGTGATTTGGTAATAAAGCGCATCATCCCGCCACAAGATGATCCCAGGGAAAAATGGGCTCCCACCTAAGAAGGGCCATTTGTAATCAAGAAAATATTATCTGGCGACGCAATGATACTTACCACCATGGACAGCGAATATTTTCAGCACCTTATAAACACGGACATATTCAAAAAAATACTACGCTTGAAAGAGACCCGCTAGGTTGACTGGCCTAGGAAAAAATAAGGGCATCCCAACAAACCAAAATGGTTCAGGCAAAAATTAGGGATATATATAAAGATTGTACATACGGGAAGTCGAAAACCTGAAAAAGGCAGATTGGACAAAAAAGGGTATCCCGGTGGACTGAAAACCCGAAAGGGAAGTCTAGGAAAAATTTAGGGATTAAAGCGTACGATTATGTCCCATTTGATAACCTACATACAACAAGATTTATTATCAATGTCAAGTTCAAATGGTACAGAACAATTCAATCAACTTCTTCCGACGGTGAGGCATGAGACGCTTAAAGACATAGGGGCAATAACAGAGTTGAAACCCGATGGGATTATTTCCACATAGATGTCTTTCTTTGTTTTTATTTGTACTCTTTTCATTTTACGATGATTTCCTCTTACTAGGATTTATGTCTCCTTTTTACAAAACCGCCTGTTTATAGGCAAACTTTCAATACAAATACATTTTCAAAATTCAAATTTGTTTTGTTTGCAAAAACTTCCAACGATTAAATTGAATGAATATATGCACATGAATATGATTGATGTTAATAAATATATGAATAAAAATAGGGATCAACATTTACTAAAGACTCTAGGAGTTGGGATAACGTTTAAGTCGTTCATGAATCCCCAAAGAAAAATCCCCACAGAGCTACCTGTACAAGCTCATCCCTGACAGAGATACATTCCTCAGCAAGTCTAATATATCCTCAAATAGAAACGGAGGCCCCATCCAACTATTAACATAACCATACTCCCCTGTAGAATTCTCTTCACAAGCAGGGCTAATTTCCTCAGCAAAGTTTATTTCTCCAACAGGGTTTATTTCCCCATCAAAGTTTATTTCTCCGACTACTGCGAATCACCGGGAAAATTTTCTTCTCCAGCAAGGTATAGGTTGTTGTCCCTAGAGAGTTTCTATGGAATCTGAAATCAGACCAGATGTCATTTAACTTTGTCCTCCCCAGAGGAGTTATCATCCATATCAGAAACTTGAATAGACAACGCCTAAAAAGGTTATTCACCTCTTTTATCCCCAATCATGGTATATAAGAATTAAATTCCCTAGTAGAGCGAAGAACGACCAATGTTCCTGAACTCTTTTATCCCCAAGGAGAAGTCAAAAATTCCTAGTAGAGTATCCTCAAAACAGAAAACCCGAGTCCCCAGCAGAGACATTCTGAACAAGATTGGGGAGACATATCCTTCATCCCCAGCGACAATCGGGGATTTAGTTTCCCCGGCCAGAGTTGTTATAAGGAGCTATCGGTTCCCTTCAATGATATCTCACATCCATACATCATTGACAAACATCATAGCATATGCATACGAGACGCATATAACACACTCTCATTTACTTTGAGAACATAATTACACAATGTATTACATATATTATGACATTGCATAAAGACTAACTTTGTCTTTTCAGGTAAAAGTCTACAAACAGACAAATATCATCAGCAATTTCAATCAGGTCAGAGATTAATTCCTGAAACAGAACAGGGAAACTATCAATCTGACCAGGTCCCAGATTAATTCCCGAAATAAGACGGGGGCAACTATTGATACGACCAAATGGTGAATTCATGAAACAGGACGTGTTCTCTAACAGAAAGCAGGTTAAATATTAACTCCTGAAACAGGAAGGGGAAACTATCTATATGGCTATGCAAAAATTAACTCCCGAAACAGGACAGGGAAACTATCTATATAATTAGGAAAAGATTAACTCTTGAAATAGACGGGGAAACTATCGACATGACCAGGTGGTATGAACTCCCGAAGCAGGACGAGTTTACCAACAAAAACAGGTTATGGATCAATTCTTGAAAAAGGACATGGTGACTATCTACATGACACGCATTTCCATCAGAGACTAAATTTGACAAGCATTTCCCTTAGAAACTAAATCTGATAAGAAGCTGCTTAAGCACCTTCCCCAGAGGTTCATTATGCAAAGCATTCTTCAGATGCAGTCAAGCGTAGACTCATTCTGATACTTCTATCAATAGTTACCTTGTATGGAATCATAAGCTCATCTCCGATGACATTCCATCACTTTTCCAAATGGCATCTTTAAGCTCATTCAAGCAATATTATCAACCAACAGCATAACATCCTACACATGCGAGTGTAAATTTCTGGGCACTTAAGTGTTCAATCATCTTCCACCTTCAGGTCACGAATGACGGACATGCCAATCTAACTACTCAGGTCTAAGAATATTAAACAGGGGAAGCTGTTGTACCCCAAAATTTTCCCTCCCATTTTCTTCAAGACATGCTATTAGGGTTTACATTTGCTCAAGGTTGCTCAAGAATTGATCAGACAAATTCTCCTCCTAAGCAATTGACCTACAACTAGGGTTTCACTTTTCTCAAGAAAGATGGGATTTATAATGCCTCAAGTAGATTTCAAAGTTTCTTATGTGCCTCCAAGAATGATCATACCAAGTTCATGTCTTGCATCACAAGTTTGCTTAGTCAGTTGATTAGATGACTGAAAATTAACTATATTGGACAAAAAGTCAATTATGGTCAAAATACAGTCAAACTTCAATATTTTTGGTCAACATAAAGGTTTTGTAGTTATATTCATCATTTATAAAGGGTTCATCATGATTCATTAAGGAAACTCCCAAATCTTCAAAAGTCAAAAGTTTCCAAATTAGAGTTTTCATAAGGAGAAGTCAATCGAACTTTGACCAAGCATAATTGTCACATGATTCATCATATTTTGCTCAACCAAAGCCCATTTTGAAGGAAATTCAATTATCTACAACTTTGTCTCTCTAAACTCAAGTCCAAAAAATGCTTCATTTAAGAGATATGGGATAATACATTATAGGACATTTCAAAAGTCAACAAAAGGACACTTTTGGTCAAGGCAACTTACATCAAGATAAAATATTCAAATTCAAAAATGATACAAATAGGGACTGTAGAGGATTTCTTTATATTTTCAAAAATTCCAAGATCACCTTCAAATGATAAGAATTGTGATATTTATGACTAGTGCAAGATGGGAAATTTTGAGCAAATGCATGAAGTTCAAATTGATCAAACTTGGAATTTTGGGCTAATGGGCCATTGTTTCAAGGTCCATGCATGCTATACACTCTAATTTGAACCTCGGTTCTTATTCATAAACCCCTTGGGTTTTTATTTTAATTATTTTCAATTTATTTATTTAAAATTCAAAATAAGTGAAATAAAACAAAAGCTTTTAGACAAGGTTCAAGCCCACTCTTGGTTTTACCTAATTCAATGTTATATATTCCATGCATTCAGACAAGTGCCACACGAAACCCTTGTGCAATAAACACTTTTCCAAAACTCAAAAATATCAAGAACTATGGCAACTCGAAACCCTAGTTTGCAGCCCCTTTCACAACAAACCAATCGTTCCAAAAAACCTCTGAAGTGTTGTAGGGTAAGATTGAACCATTTGCAATGATCCAAAGGGCCTGAAATGCATGAACATGCATCACTGATTTACCTTATTGTATGAATTTTATATTTTTTATTTCCTTTGAGTTTTAGCGCCTACTAACCATATTAATGTGTTCATAAGGTATCAATATGTATGAAAAGTCAATCGCAAAGCCCCCGTGCTACCAGAATCGCGCACCACCATAGCCACACCGATCCATAATATTTTTGTTATAGCTTAAAAACTAGCACGATTCAGTCCAAGATAATGGTCCCATCGAATTCACAGGCCTTGATTTAGGACGGTATGGTCCTTCTGGATCTCTAATATTTGTT
Source organism: Vicia faba (assembly GCA_948472305.1). Lineage (NCBI taxonomy): Eukaryota > Viridiplantae > Streptophyta > Magnoliopsida > Fabales > Fabaceae > Vicia > Vicia faba. Next base: position 856,677,545 of record OX451741.1, read on the forward strand.
ATTTTTGCAGGGACAAAAACATACTCACTGGAGAAAAAGACCGGAGCTAGGGCTCTGTCACCTCTCCGGTCCAAGGAATTGATTTTATATTATATATATTTTGTTTCACTGATAAAAATGGATGTATCACCACCCAAGTGGTTAAAGCGCGTGTGTTAAGGCTTTCCTCTATTAAGGCGTGAGTTCGATCTCTGCCTTTTGTTACTTTTTTTCACATTTTCTGATTTTTGCAGGTTAACATACAAAGCTTGCTGATCCCCTCCCTTGTAAAGAAGTACGCGCTTAGCGCGGTGGTAAAGGTGTTGGCTGAAAGAGCTAGGGGCGTGGGTTCAACACCCACCCCTTACAGTATTTTTTTAAACCTTGTTTTTTTTCCTTTCATATTTTCCTTATTTTTCACTTAGAAACCCTAAATTCATAAACCATAAACCTTTTTTAAACAAACTTAATTTTATAAACCCTAATCAAATTAGGTTTTAGGTATCTTTGTTAATTTAATTAATCAATTTTTTTATTTAAAAGTGATAAGACTTTTGAGGTTTATTCAATTAATCACCAAAAACGCTTTTGTTTTCCTTTTCCTACTCTTACAGTTTGCATGGTTTATTATTTCTTGCATTTTTTCCGATTATGTAATTGTTTCTCGATTTGTAATAGTAATTAGGGTTTACTTTCTGCATTTCTATTATGTAACTGCCCCCGAAGCGTTGTAATAGTCTAGGGTTTACCTTTCCGCATTTATTTTCCGCACTTACTGCTTTTCATTATTTTTATGTTTACTTCTTAGTAATTAGGTGTTGTTGTACCCCAAAATTTGCCCTCGTATTTTCCACAAGAAATCACAGCCTCGGGCGTTTCCTGATTTTTTTCAGATTGACGTAAGAATCAGTCAAACAGATTTTACTCATCAGTCAGACAAAATTAGGGTTTTCATTGATTTTTAAGCAGTTCAGGCAGATTTCTAGGGTTTTGTTGAGTTAGCTCAGGTTTTGATCAGGCAGGCGTTTCTCTGGCATGTAATCAAGAACTAGGGTTTGTGCGCACAGAAAGAATTAATTTTACAGTTCTTTTCAGTTTACTCTGAGATTTGGATTGAGGCATTTGAATCAAGAACTTGCAGTGTTTTGTTTAATCAGTAAAGGCTAAGGCATTTTATTGGAGATGAGATGAAAGCTGAGGTGCTTAAATTGAGAATCTACAGCGTTTGATTTGATCAGTAAAAAGATAAATATCTGGATATTGGTTTGATTAACTGTGCATTGGATATTTGAAGCGCCAGGATTATTATTGATTCAATGACAAGGCCACAATGTTTATTAATTATTTTTCTAAGTCAGAATAATTGGATACTTCCAGTTATTTTAATTTAAGAAATTCAAAATAATTAAATGAACATTGAGTTGAAAGAAGAATTAACTGATAAAAAGGATGTTTATTCACTTTGAATTGTTTGTTACAGATATTATTTAAATACTGTTAAGTTTATTTACAGTTATTTAATAATATTATTACAAATAATTGAAATGAAATAAAACTATCCTAATTCCTAAGTCTTCATCTTCCATCCATTGCTCCCTCTGCTTCATTTGATTTTATCTGCAAAAAAATAAGAAACAACATCAAACCTAAACTAATATCCAAAGCAAAAAACCAGTAAACTCACCAAAGGCCTTTAACCCGTAATAACAAGCCAAAGCCGAGATCTGTCCAACTTAAAACCTATGTCTAAACCCAGTACACACAAGTCCTCAACCTGCTGAAACCTTTCAATAACCATTCAAACATCAAAACAACTGTCAAGCCTAAGCTTAACCTGAGGCAAGCCTTACCAGCATTCAAACCACCCATCAAGCCCTCGGAAAACCTTCATCACTGGGCTAACAACACCAATCTCAAGCATACAAAGGCAACCAGAAGAGGATAAAGAAGCATATCAACATACAAAGCCCTCAGAACTCAAAGAGTTCATCATTGGGTAACCAACGAAGCAAAAATCATCATCTCAGAACCAACAAAGGCAACGTACAGAACATACAAAAGGCGAGGCAACCAGAAACGAAGAGGATAAAGAAGCCAATAGGGTCAAGCACACAGGCAACACAAATCCTCAGTTTGGAATCATCATAGCATAGCAAGCATTTCATAACAAGCATGTTCAGAAGCAACCAGAGGTAAACGCCAAGCTAGCATACAGAAGCATATAGCAACAGAAGCAAAAGGGCAAGCGAGCAAGAAGAAGAGAAGACATTAAAGCTAAGGTTCTCAAGGTCATCATCAAACCCTAATAAAAAGAAGCAATACAAAAATACCAGGGTTCCAAGAAAGCTAGCGTGCATCACCACCATTCCCCTCGCCGTCAAGCCGCCGGAGCGCCTCCACGTCCTTCCTCCTCCGTCTCCAAGAGGTTGCATTTTTCTTCTTTTCTTTCATTTCCACAACCACAACAACAAATAATAACAAAGCTAAAATCAGAATCAATAAACAAAAGCGAAACATGTAAGACATAAAAACGAAAACCCTAACGCGAATGACTCAGAAAACATTACCTTCGCGCCACATCGCTGAATGACCCGTGGAAGAGAGAGGAGGTGATGATGGCGCTGGTGGCTGGGCAAGGGACATTGTTCTGGACGCTTTGGCTCGAGAGAAGAAGAGGAATGAACGAAATGAAGAGAACGGCGCGCCTCTGTCAAACCCTAGCTTTCCCTAATGAACACAACGTTTCAAACCCTTGCAAGTTTGTGAGACGTGCTTGGGCCTTGTCCCACTTTCAGCACCTAAAGCCCAAGTAAACTGGCCTACACCCCCCCACGTTGCTACTTTGTTTGGGCCAGCATAAACCCTTAAAGCCCATTCAATCTCTAAACTATTCTTTTTTTTTATATAAAACATATCTTATCTTTTTATTAATTAACATACTATTTTTTTTATCATTCAAAATTTCATTAACTCTTTGATTTTCTTTTTTTATATAATCATAATTTTGTTTATAAATAATACATTGATTTCCTTTTATATAAAAAACTGTTTAATTGTTTTTTTTAGTTAATTAAAAGTACATGAAATATTAATTTTCTTAAAAAACATTTTTCTTTTCCTTTTATACATAAAAATACACTAATACATATAATTAAACTTAAAACCTTTTCATTTTTCTTTTATTAAGTTTTCTTTTCTTTGTACATATTAACAAAAGATAATATTACTTGACAAACAAAACACTTAATTTCCTCATTAAGTTAACATTTCTCAAACCTGTAAATAAATCACTTACAATACACACATACATTGACACATTCACATTTGCTTTATTCTTATACATTGTTGTACATTTGATTACATATTACATTTGATCGCAATTCGATTTGGTTGTAATTATTGGACACTATCCTCCTATAAGTCTCATCCCCCATTTGTAACTAATTGTACCCCCACTCCCGGATACTATTTTGTAATAGCGTAGACTTTAAATTCCCTCAATTTATCGCTTTCAAATATACCATGGTTAGACCTAGGGTTTCTATGTACATAAAATCAAACGCTAGATAACCTAATACAAGACAAATACATGAAATCAATACACAATCACACTTGCACCCCTAGGGTAATCCCACATGTTGCCTTCCAAAATGGGCCATGCTTGCACGTCGAGTTTCTTTGGCAAAACAATTCAAATGATCATAAGTCCCTCGATGACGCTTTCGAAAGTTACCTAAACGGAATGATCATAGTCCCTTCAAGCAAAGTTGCCAAAGACACTTGGCACCATTGCATTCATGGTCCATACGATGACCTGCGCCTGTCCCGTTAAACATCCTAAACGCAAGATTGTCCACCAAATACAATGGTGGAACAAAATTGCTAAAAAGGGGTTAAAACATGAGAAAAACCTTTGAGTACATTAGGGGTAGACAAAACTCTTAGTTACTTGATCAAACTTGTAAAAAAACTTGCCTACTTTTTAAACCACACTCCACAAACACTTTCAAAAAATAAACTCTCAAAAACATTTGAAACATATTTTCGAAAAGATACACACCCTTGTATATACTCAAACACGAGTCATTACAACAGTTGCCGAAACAAAGGTGTCTATTTCAAAAACATTTTCAAAAACACACACACACACACACACACACACCATTTTCAAGCAATCGAAAATCAAGGCAAGTGATCTAAAACCAAGTAACTAAGAGCCCATGGATAACCATGGATGAAAAGGGTGCTAATACCTTCCCTTTTCATAATCTACCCCCCGAACCCACGAAACATCTCAAAAGGTTTTTCCTGTGCTTTTTTAACCTTTCCTTTAGGATAAAATAAAAAGTCGGTGGCGACTCTTGCTAAACCGAACAAGTGCGAATACAAACGCAAACAACAAGTCAGTTCTCCCACCGTATCACAGAACTGGCGACTCTGCTGGGGAGTACTTAAAAGTGGGGTTACCTTAGGGTTTAGATCACATTTACATTCTTGCTTTGATTGCCTTGATTGCTTTACTTTTTGGTTCCTTGTTTGGGTTTGTTGTAAATCCTACACCCGGATGTGGGGCACCTTTTTAGGTAAATAGCAATAAAACTGTGAGGGAACTGTGCGGGGTATACCGACATGGTTAAAGCAGTAAGCTATGTTAGTGTGACATATTTGTGAGTACCGGTAACCCTTGAGTTCAGTCAAGGAGAGTACGGGGCCGCTGAGTGATGTCGTGAAGCACTAACGAACTCTTAGAACCTTAATTGACCATCTTAGCCTTTTTAGGGGTAGTGAGATGACCGACTTTGGTGCAGTCCAAAGTTGGTAGATACTCGATACTACACTCTTTGAGGGTTGTTTTCTTAGAATATTTTGGTCGCCAGTTAAGTGGCTAAATCAAAACAATGAACACAAAAAACAATCCAATGATATTGAGCTCCTTAGAACCCGATTTCTATTTTAGGACAGTATGAGCCAACTAACTTGAAGAGGGTACTTACCTACAACCCCATGCAAGCCTGAACCTAAGGACTTGTTTTGCTTTGTGTGAATATGATTGCCTGTATATACACTCATTTGCTTTTGCATACATGTACATAACATCATAACATCATACCATAGCATCTTCAATAACCATTTCAAGGATCTCGAGGGTTCTTTTGATGCAGGGTTACGTTGAACCAGACGTCTACCAAAGGGCAAGAGGTTTCTCCTCTAACAAATGACACCAAAGATCGAGTACAACAACTTGAATCAGGGGCTTTGACCCACTTGACATGGTGAGCTTGATTCTCGTGGAAAGACATCCACCGGTGCAAAGGTCTCCAATCAAAGATCAAGTGCAACAACTTGAATCAGGGGCTATGACCCACTTGACATGGTGAGCTTGATTCTAGTGGAAAGACATCCACCGGGGCAAAGATCTCCAATCAAAGATCAAAGTTCAACCTCTAACATTCTCTTGTGTTTACCCCAAGAGATCCTTGAAAGCATGCATCCACATATCATGCATTGCATCTTGATAGTTTTTCCTTTTTCAGGTTTCCTTACTCTCATACTGTTTATTTCAGTAAGAGATGGCTCTAGAGAGGACTGTCAAGGATATCCAGGACCAGACTGCTCAGCTGCAGGAAATGTTCTTGAACTTGTCTCTAGGGCAAGAAGAGATGAAAGCTCTCCTCACAAAGGGCTTGGCCCAGGAGACTTCAAACAATGCCAGGAGTGACCAGCTGGGGGAGCTGCAGTTTGATTTGGCAACATTGAGGATCCAAGTGATGGGGCAGCTAGTGGGCCAGATGGCTCTCATCCAAGACCTGTCTCAAAGACAAGAGGAACTCAGAGATCTCGTCCGCCAAATGCTTCAAAACAACCAACTGGGGCAAACTTCTGAGGTTGAAGAGCAAGTCACCGCTCAGCCCCCATCCACTCAAGAAGACAAAGGGAAGGCTCCTTTGCATGCTTCAGGGTCACAAGCCCAGCAAAAACCTCGCCAGCATCAACGGGGTAATCGGCGTAAACAAGAAACATCGGGAAGACAGTTCACAGAGACTGACATACCGTCATCTCTGATTCTAGAGCGCTTGTTGGAGGTCAACCTGACTGCCTTGAGGGATCTTATTCGGAAGCCCAATACCTCCGCTCCTAACTATCATCCCGATGCATTTTGTGTTTACCACTCCTACAGCCCGGGACACGACACTGACGACTGTTGGGCCTTGAAGAACAAGATTCAAGATCTGATCGACATTGGAGTGCTGAGGTTCATGCCAGACGGCGAGATGAAAATCTTCCGTTAAGGAGTTCTCCACCTGAAGTGACAAAGCTCAAGCTGAAAGACTTTTGCTTCATTTTGAATTTTCAAAGTTGTAATTTCTTTTGTTTTCAAACAATTATCTGTTCATGTTGAACTCTGTTTCATTAATGCATTGCATATGTTTGTCTTGAATTCATCCATTAGTTTTCACTACTCTTATGTTTTCTTTATGATATTTGACTCTTGATAAAAAGCTGCAAGCCTTTAGAGGGAGGATGACGAAACAATACCGTAATCTCATACAGTATGCTTTTGAACAGACCTTGCTGATGATGTACAGGCATTTCTTTCAATTCCCAAACACTGGAGTTATAAGGAAGATAATCCCTAGTCAACCCCTTCGAGCCAAAGAAGTAGGAGTTTTATGTTCTAAACAATCAAAACCTTTGATATAAACCTGGGGCAGGGTAGTATCTCAGTTAATTCAAAAGAAAATGCACGGTGAAGTCGCAAACTATTAGTTCATAACACAACGAACGACGTCAAAAAAGAAACATTCCTTTGGAATCAAAAGACAAGGGTGGTTCCCTATCACATAGGCAGTCAATCTCTCAAAAGAGAAAGGCCCACCAAGCCAAAACCTATAAAGGAGGCTCAAGAAAGCTGGGGCATCCCGCTGACTGTGGTCTCAAAAAACAGAGACAGTCAGGCAAAAGTTAGGGGTAACAAATCAAAATCAAAATAGAGAGGTCATTACAAATCCTCAACAACATGAAAAGTGTTGCAAAGAAAAAAGGAGATGATGACTGTCTCCCAAAAATCAACTGGTGAACCATCACCCAAAGGTCGTTCCAAACTCGAATATAGTGCGACGCACAATTAACTGAGCTTAGGATTGAAGAACATCACGAAGAGAGGGTGGGTACAAATACACTTTGAGCCTTTATCCTTTGTTTCTTAAACCATGAACCAAGCCCCGTTACAACCCTTCAAAAGTCCTAACTGAAGCATGGGTTAGTTCGAAAGCATACTGATACAAAAGGTATCCTGACTCCTGTAAGGCTTTGCTCTAAATCTTATGTTGACTTGTCTTATAAAAAGTTTTCTACTAAAAAACGCATTTTTCAAAACTTCGAGACAAACATAAACTTTGCATTGCTTGAATATCACAATTCGCATTTGGCTTTTGTTTGACAGCGAAGAAATTCATACATCGAATGTTCGGAGGAACGAAAACTCTCTCAGTGAGTAAAATCACTTCAAAAGGATGACACTTCCATTAACAAATCTCCTATCAACAAGGGCCATGACATGTCCCCATCCAGCACCCCTGGGGAAGTCCAGTCAAGGTTTCAACAGATCTTTCAAAGTTTAGTTAACCTGGGGCAGTCCAGTCAAGATTTCAAGAAATCTCTCAATTTGCAGAGTAATCTGATTCAAGACTCCTTCATCATCACTTGGGGCATTCGAATGTCAAAAGTGTCCGGAGTATTCCTTCATCACCCGCTGGAAGTTACAACTACCAACAGAATAACTATCACAAATTCCAGATTCGATTCCTGTATCTAGCCAGGGCACATCTGTGAGTGATTGATTGTAGATTCGATACCTGTATCTAGCCAGGGCATATCTGCATGAAGAGTTTGAAGATCAACCCCTGTAACAGGCCAGGAAATTATCTTTCATTCTCAGGACGGAGGCTTACACCTGTATTCAGCCAGGAAAGTTATCTCTACCAACCTTTTGCAATTCCAGATTTGATTCCTGTATCTAGCCAGGGCATATCTGAAGAGTTTGAAGATTCGATTCCTGTATCCAGCCAGGGCATATCTGTTGACGACTAATTCCATATTCGATTCCTGTATCTAGCCAGGGCATATCTGAAGAGTTTGAAGATTCGTTTCCTGTATCTAGCCAGGGCATATTTGTGGACGACCGATTATGGATTAACACCTGTAACAAGCCAGGAAATTATCTACATGAAGAGATTGAAGATCAACACCTGTAACAAGCCAGGGAACCATCTTTCTTTCCCAAGTCAGAGATCAACACCTATAACAAGCCAGGACAATATCTCCTTGACCAACCTTTCTTAAGTTCCAGATCAACACCTGTAACAAGCCAGGAAAATATCTGTGGACGAATGATTGTGGATCAACACCTGTAACAAGCCAGGAAATTATCTACATAAAGAGTCTCTCTCATCACCACTTGGGGCATTCGAATGTCAAAAGTGTTCAACATTTCCTTCATCACCTGTTGGAAGATGCAGTTTTACACGGACTCGTCATCAGGAAACCCTACACTGGTTCCTTCTCAAACCCAAAAGAGTTTTGTAATCCCCAACCGGAAAGCCTTACAGAATCTAATTCCCCTCAGCAGTCAAGTTTCAAAATCCCCAGCGGAGTTCATCAAATTCCCCAACATAACTTATCAGTGGAATCCCCAGCGGAGCTCTCATCAAAACCTCAGCGAAGTATCTCTTCCCACAGAGTAATTCCCCGAAGAGTAATCTCTCCAACAAGTTTATTCCCCAACGGAGTCATCTTCTCCTACCGGTTTATTTTTGCAACCGTCATCCCCAGCGGAAACGAAGAACTCTACTCTTCAACATCAGCCCAGGATTTCAAACTCCCGGCATTCGTCAAGGATTTATTTTCCCAGACGAAAATACATTCATAGACATTTCACATTTCATACATCCTGCTCGCATACATGATATAGTGCATACAACTCTATCTCATTTTGAGCATCATGACATCATGCACATCATGACATTGCATACAACTAATGTTTTGCCTTTTCAGGAAAAGTCAATCCAAGGATGATTACTATCAACTATCGCAATTCCAGATTCGATTCCTATATCTAGCCAGGGCATATATGTGAGTGATTGATTGTAGATTCGATACCTGTATCTAGCCAGGGCATATCTGCATGAAGAGTTTGAAGATCAACCCCTGTAAAAGGCCAGAAAATTATCTTTCATTCTCAGGACGGAGGATTACACCTGTATCTAGCCAGGAAAGCTATCTCTACCAACCTTTTGCAATTCCAGATTCGATTCCTGTATCTAGCCAGGGCACATCTGTGAGCAACTAATTCCAGATTCGATACCTGTATCCAGCCAGGGCATATCTGTAGACGACAATTCTAGATTCGATACCTGTATCCAGCCAGGGCACATCTGTAGACAACAATCCCAGATTCGATTCCTGTATCTAGCCAGGGCATATCTGAAGAGTTCGAAGATTCGATTCATGTATCCAGCCAGGGCATATCTGTTGACGACTAATTCCAGATTCAATACATGTATCTAGCCAGGGCATATCTATGAGCATTTGATTGTAGATTCGATACCTGTATCCAGCCAGGGCATATCTGCATGAAGAGTTTGAAGATCAACCGGTAGCAAGCCCGGAAATTATTTTCATTCTCAGGACGGAGGCTTACACCTGTATCCAGCCAGGAAAGCTATCTCTACCAACCTTTTGCAATTCCAGATTCGATTCCTGTATCTAGCCAGGGCACATCTGTGAGCAACTAATTCCAGATTCGATACCTGTATCCAGCCAGGGCATATCTGTAGATGACAATTCCAGATTCGATACCTGTATCCAGCCAGGGCACATCTGTAGACAACAATCCCAGATTCGATTCCTGTATCAAGTCAGGGCATATCTGAAGAGTTCGAAGATTCGATTCCTGTATCCAGCCAGGGCATATCTGTTAACGACTAATTCCAGATTCAATACCTGTATCCAGCCAGGGCATATTTGTGAGCATTTGATTGTAGATTCGATACCTGTATCCAGCCAGGGCATATCTGCATGAAGAGTTTGAATATCAACCGGTAGCAAGCCAGGAAATTATCTTTCATTCTCAGGACGGAGGCTTACACCTGTATCCAGCCAGGAAAGCTATCTCTACCAACCTTTTGCAATTCCAGATTTGATTCCTGTATCTAGCCATGGCACATCTGTGAGCAACTAATTCCAGATTCGATACCTGTATCCAGCTAGGGCATATCTGTAGACGACAATTCCAGATTCGATACCTGTATCCAGCCAGGGCACATCTGTAGACAACAATCCCATATTCGATTCCTGTATCTAGCTAGGGCATATCTGAAGAGTTCGAAGATTCGATTCCTGTATCCAGCCAAGGCATATCTGTTGACGACTAATTCCAGATTCAATACCTGTATCCAGCCAGGGCATATCTGTGAGCATTTGATTGTAGATTCGATACCTGTATCCAGCCAGGGCATATCTGCATGAAGAGTTTGAAGATCAACTGGTAGCAAGCCAGGAAATTATCTTTCTTTCTCAAGTACGCAAGTTCTTGCTAACGAATCTCTTATGTGATCGACACATAATTCCAAATGGCATCTATAAGCCATTCTCGACAAAGTTCCGTCACACCTCCCGATGGCATCTGTAAGCCCATCTCCACGACTATCCATTACACTTCCAAATGGAATCTTTAAGCCCATTTCCACATGGCATCTCTAAGCCCATCCCCCGACCAGATTCTGTCACATCACCAAATGGCATCTTTAAGCCCATTCCCTCTACCATCACATCACTGAGTGCAAATTTTTGGGCACTCTAGTGTCCAATCTCCTTTTACCTTCAAGTCGCGAACGACAAACTTGCCAATCTAACTCTTCAGGTTCAAGAAGATTGGACAGGGGCAACTGTTGTACCCCAAAATTTGCCCTCGTATTTTCCACAAGAAATCACAGCCTTGGGTGTTTCCTGATTTTTTTCAGATTGGCGTAAGAATCAGTCAAACAAATTTTACTCATCAGTCAGACAAAATTAGGGTTTTCATTGATTTTTAAGCAGTTCAGGCAGATTGCTAGGGTTTGGTTGAGTTGGCTCAGGTTTTGATCAGGCAGGCGTTTCTCTGGCATGTAATTAAGAACTAGGGGTTGTGCGCACAGAAAGAATTAATTTTACAGTTCTTTTCAGTTTACTCTAAGATTTGGATTGAGGCATTTGAATCAAGAACTTGCAGTGTTTTGTTTAATCAGTAAAGGCTAAGGAATTTGATTGGAGATGAGATGAAAGCTGAGGTGCTTAAATTGAGAATCTACAGTGTTTGATTTGATCAGTAAAAAGATAAATATCTGGATATTGGTTTGATTAACTGTGCATTGGATATTTAAAGCGCCAGGATTATTATTGATTCAATGACAAGGCCACAATGTTTATTAATTATTTTTCTAAGTCAGAATAATTGGATACTTCCGGTTATTTTAATTTAAGAAATTCAAAATAATTAAATGAACATTGAGTTGAAAGAAGAATTAACTGATAAAAAGGATGTTTATTCACTTTGAATTGTTTGTTACAGATATTATTTAAATACTGTTAAGTTTATTTACAGTTATTTAATAATATTATTACAAATAATTGAAATGAAATAAAACTATCCTAATTCCTAAGTCTTCATCTTCCATCCATTGCTCCCTCTGCTTCATTTGATTTTATCTGCAAAAAAATAAGAAACAGCACCAAACCTAAACTAATATCCAAAGCAAAAAACCAGTAAACTCACCAAAGGCCTTTAACCCGCAATAACAAGCCAAAGCCCAGATCTGTCCAACTTAAAACCTATGTCTAAACCCAGTACACACAAGTCCTCAACCTGCTGAAACCTTTCAATAACCATTCAAACATCAAAACAACTGTCAAGCCTAAGCTTAACCTGAGGCAAGCCTTACCAGCATTCAAACCACCCATCAAGCCCTCAGAAAACCTTCATCACTGGGCTAACAACAACAATCTCAAGCATACAAAGGCAACCAGAAGAGGATAAAGAAGCATATCAACATACAAAGCCCTCAGAACTCAAATAGTTCATCATTGGGTAACCAACGAAGCAAAAATCATCATCTCAGAACCAACAAAGGCAACGTACAGAACATACAAAAGGCGAGGCAACCAGAAAAGAAGAGGATAAAGAAGCCAATAGGGTCAAGCACACAGGAAACATAAATCCTCAGTTTGGAATCATCATAGGATAGCAAGCATTTCATAACAAGCATGTTCAGAAGCAACCAGAGGTAAACGCCAAGCTAGCATACAGAAGCATATAGCAACAGAAGCAAAAGGGTAAGCGAGCAAGAAGAAGAAAAGACATTAAAGCTAAGGTTCTCAAGGTCATCATCAAACCCTAATAAAAAGAAGCAATATAAAAATACCAGGGTTCCAAGTATGCTAGCATGCATCACCACCATTCCCCTCGCCGTCAAGCCGCCGGAGCGCCTCCACGTCCTTCCTCCTCCGTCTCCAAGAGGTAGCATTTTTCTTCTTTTCTTTCCTTTCCACAACCACAACAACAAATAATAACAAAGCTAAAATCAGAATCAATAAACAAAAGCGAAACATGTAAGACATAAAAACGAAAACCCTAACACGAATGACTCAGAAAACATTACCTTCGCACCACATCGCTGAATGACCCATGGAAGAGAGAGGAGGTGATGATGGCGCTGGTGGCTGGGCAAGGGACATTGTTCTGGATGCTTTGGCTCGAGAGAAGAAGAGGAATGAACGAAATGAAGAGAACGGCGCGCCTCTGTCAAACCCTAGCATTCCCTAATGAACACAACGTTTCAAACCCTTGCAAGTTTGTGAGACGTGCTTGGGCCTTGTCCCACTTTCAGCACCTAAAGCCCAAGTAAACTGGCCTACATCCCCCCCACGTTGCTACTTTGTTTGGGCCAGCATAAACCCTTAAAGCCCATTCAATCTCTAAACTATTCTTCTTCTTTTTTATATAAAACATATCTTATATTTTTATTAATTAACATACTATTTTTTTTATCATTCAAAATTTCATTAACTCTTTGATTTTCTTTTTTTATATAATCATAATTTTGTTTATAAATAATACATTGATTTCCTTTTATATAAAAAACTGTTTAATTGTTTTTTTTTAGTTAATTAAAAGTACATGAAATATTAATTTTCTTAAAAAACATTTTTCTTTTCCTTTTATATATAAAAATACACTAATACATATAATTAAACTTAAAACCTTTTCAATTTTCTTTTATTAAGTTTTCTTTTCTTTGAACATATTAACAAAAGATGATATTACTTGACAAACAAAACACTTAATTTCCTCATTAAGTTAACATTTCTCAAACCTGTAAATAAATCGCTTACAATACACACATACATTGACACATTCACATTTGCTTTATTCTTATATATTGTTGTACATTTGATTACATATTACATTTGATCGCAATTCGATTTGGTTGTAATTATTGGACACTATCCTCCTATAAGTCTCATCCCCCATTTGTAACTAATTGTACCCCCACTCCTGGATACTATTTTGTAATAGCGTAGACTTTAAATTCCCGCAATTTATCGCTTTCAAATATACCATGGTTAGACCTAGGGTTTGTATGTACATAAAATCAAACGCTAGATAAACTAATACAAGACAAATACATGAAATCAATACACCATCACACTTGCACCCCTAGGGTAATCCCACATGTTGCCTTCCAAAATGGGCCATGCTTGCACGTCGAGTTTCTTTGGCAAAACAATTCAAATGATCATAAGTCCCTCGATGACGCTTTCGAAAGTTTCCTAAACGGAATGATCATAGTCCCTTCAAGCAAAGTTGCCAAAGACACTTGGCACCATTGCATTCATGGTCCATACGATGACCCGCGCCTGTCCCGTTAAACATCTTAAACGCAAGATTGTCCACCAAATACAATGGTGGAACAAAATTGCTAAAAAGGGGTTAAAACATGAGAAAAACCTTTGAGTACATTAGGGGTAGACAAAACTCTTAGTTACTTGATCAAACTTGCAAAAACACTTGCCTACTTTTTAAACCACACTCCACAAACACTTTCAAAAAACAAACTCTCAAAAACATTTGAAACATCTTTTCGAAAAGATACACACCCTTGTATATACTCAAACACGAGTCATTACAACGGTTGCCGAAACAAAGGCGTCTATTTCAAAAACATTTTCAAAAACACACACACACACACCATTTTCAAGCAATCGAAAATCAAGGCAAGTGATCTAAAACCAAGTAACTAAGAGCCCATGGATAACCATGGATGAAAAGGGTGCTAATACCTTCCCTTTTCATAATCTACCCCCCGAACCCACGAAACATCTCAAAAGGTTTTTCCTGTGCTTTTTTAACCTTTCCTTTAGGATAAAATAAAAAGTCGGTGGCGACTCTTGCTAATACGAACAAGTGCGAATACAAACGCAAACAACAAGTCAGTTCTCCCACCGTATCACAGGTGTTATATGGCAAGATAATAACAAATCGATAGCTAAACATAACTGCAAGACTAAAAATAATTGAACACAATACACTTCGCACGCTCACACCTCTACGGGTAACCTCCCTTGTTGCCTTCAGAAAATAACAGTCATGTCCCTCGAACATGGGGATGCTTTAGAAAAAGTCCCTCGATATAAATATCATAGTCCCTCGGTGACCCTTCGGCATCGCCTTTCAGTAAATGATCTAGTCCATTAATGATAATTGCTAAAGCGTCCATACCAGTTGCCTTCAATGACTGTACAATGACCCACGTATGTCCCTTCACATCCAACGATAGGGCTTCCTACTAACTAAATGTAGGATAACATTATCTAAAGGAGAGGGAAAGTACAAGAAAGACCTTTGAGTAGGTAGAACTCTATTAATCACTTGCTCACAAATCTTTTCAAAACAAAAAAAAAACATTTCACACAAACACTTTTCAATAAATATTTTTCAATAAACACTTTGTACGCATTCTCGAGGACAGATACGAGGATCATTACAAAGTTCTACTTTTCAAAATATTTTTAAACATACAACACAAAGCAATTTTCAAAATAAAGTGAGCTAAGAAATTAAGAGCCCATAGATAACTACAGATGAAAAGGGTGCTAACACCTTCCCTTTTCATAACCTACCCCCCGAACTCAAAATAAATAAAAAAGGTCTTTCCTGTTCTTTTCACCCTTTCCTTATTGGATAAAAGAAAAGTCGGTGGCAAGTCTTGCTATCTGCATAATTTGCGATAAAACACAAAAACAAGTCAGTTGTTCCACCGTATTACATATGTTATTGTGATATGATGTTATAATGTTATGTTGATAGTATCAAACACAAACAAGTCACACTAGAGCCTTAAGTTTAAACGCTTGCATGGAGTCCATAGGTAGATACCCTTCCCAATTGAAGTTAAGTTGGATTAACTTGTCCTTAAATAGTAACTGGGGATCTAGGAATCTCATATCACCGAACTTTCTCGCATGCTTTATTTTAGCACGACAACTGGCTTTCCACCAAAACATCCCGAAAGTCGAATCTCAATGAGCGTAGCTTCGATTATCAACCAACCTTAGACTGCACCAAAGTCGCCCATCTCACTACCTTCTAATGGCCAAGATTAGTCAATTAAGGTTCTAAAAGTAAATTAGTGTTAACGACACTACGTGGAATCCTAATGTTATCCTTGATTGACTCAAGGAACATCAGTACAAACCAAAGTGTCACACTAACTGCAACCATCATGTTCACCATATTGGTCTATATTGTACAATCATTATGATCTATTTCTATTTACCTAAGGAATTCCTAGATCCAGGTGTAGGATATTACAAACAAATAAACCCAAACAACCCCTTAAAGTAAAGAAAACAACTCAAACAATTTAAAACAAGTAAAAGTGATCTAATACTCTAAGGTACCCCCTCTCTTTTTTTAAGTAGTTCCACATCAGAGTCGCCAGTTTTGTAATACGGTGGGAGAATTGACTTTTTTGGTTTTATCCAAATGTGTAGATAGCAAGAGTCACCACCGACTTTTCTTTTATCCAATATTTAGGAAAGGTGAAAATAAAAGGAAAGACCTTTGATAGATTTTGAGTTCAGGGGGTAAGTTATGAAAAGGGAAGGTGTTAGAACCCTTTTCATCCGTAGTTATCTACGGGCTCTTAATTGCTTAGCTCACTTCAAACTTGCTTTGTGAGTGTGATTTGAAAATATTTTGAAATCCCCAATGTAAGGATAACGTTATAATAACTCTTATATCACTCCTCTAGAATGAATACAAAGTGTTTTGAAAATATTCGTTTGAAAATGTAGTGTGAAAAATGTTTTGAAAAGGTTGTGAGCAAGTAATTAGGATTTCTTACCCACTAAAGGTCTTTCTTGTTATTTTCCTTCTCCTTTAGAGATATTATTATTCATGGCATTAGTTGGTACGTAGCCTTATCTATTGGATATGAAGGGACATGTGTAGGGTCATCGTATGGTCATCGAAGGCAACATGTAAGGATACTTTAGCAATTGTATCGAAGGGACTATCATCATTTACTCGTAGGGACAAGATCATTTTGTAGGCAACTCGAAGGGTCATCAAGGGATTATGATCTTTATTCGAAAGGGACTACAATGATTTGATCGAGGGTCTTTTGCTAAAGTATCCCCACTTTCGAGGGATATGACTAATATCGTAAGGCAACAAGAGAGGATACCCTAGAGGTGCAAGTGTCAAGAGTGTATTGATTTCAGTTATTTATCTTGAGAATTATGGTTTTCTATGTTCAGTTATTAGTCTTACCACACAAACCCTAGCTACTAGAAATTAAATATGTACATAAAAATAAGGTGTACAATGTAAAGTCCTACCCTATTACATGGCTTTGGGGCAGATACATAAGTATAAAAATTTGTGAGAAAGTAAACCTACTCTATTACATCCTGTGAGCAGTTACATAATTGGGAAAAATGCGAGAAAAGAAATGTACGCTATTACAATTAAAGAATGCAACCTATATAATTTTCTAGGAAATTAAATGGAAAGAAGAAATAAGAAAAATGTTTGAAAAAAATGTTTAAAAGACCTAAATTTCGAAGTATTAATATTTTTGGTATTTTATAGAAAATAATTTTAGTGACAATAATTAATAAAAACTTAAATTCTAATTGATTTTAATATTTAAGAAAAAGGTTGATTAATTAATTAATTTAGTAAATAAAAATATATAAGAAAAATTTAATTACTAACTAAAACCCTAATTCTAATTTATTAGTATTAAGAAAAAAAGATTAGGTTAGTTAATGATTTATTAATTAAAAATAATTAGGGTTAGAAAAGAAAAAGAAAGGAAATTATGTTAGAAAAAATAGGGTAATAGAATTTGCATGGGGTGGGTGTTGATCCCACACCCCTAAAGTCATAGTGCACTTCCTTGCCAATGAGTCAGTGTGTTGATTGTGATAGAAGATAGGAATTAATCAATATAGAATAAGCTTATGCATTAGTTTGAAAAATAGCAACCAAAAATTGCAAGACGTTGGGATCGAACCCACGCCCTTCACGTTACATGCCTTTGTCTCAACCAACTGTGATGCGCTTCAATTCTGTTATAAAACACAAACCAGTAAATATATAATAAATAAGTGAACAAGGGAAGCATCGGAGCCCTAGTACTGGTCGTCTTCTCCGATGAGGTCAAATACCAACCTGCAAAAATAACACGAGTTAGAGATTAAGAGGGCCATATCCCCCTAATTCGACCCTTGCGAATCCAATGGTGGCATTCTTCTTGGCTAATTCAACCTGTACAGTGAGATACAATCAAAATAAAGCAGTACGGTGCCATAATGGTGATTGAGTATTCTGGCATCATGGGCCTCATGTAGGGGATAAAACCTATGCTATTTTGTCTCAGGAATACATTGAAGTGGTTAGTTTAAATCAAAGCATCATAAATATTGAAATATGAATTTTATAATATATACAAAACTGGTGATGTTTTGAATGAAGGGTGAGAAAACACTTAGAAGGGGGGGGGGGGGGAGGTCGAATAAGTTTCTCTTTTTATTTTTCTTAAAGGCTCAACAATAATGGAAAGACACAGTTATTTTTATCCTGGTTCGTTTGAACTCAAACTACTCCAGTCCACCCGCCAAGGTGATTTCGCCTTTCTCAACAAGGACTTAATTTACTATAATCAAACAAATTACAATCACACAACCAAACTGTTGTAACTAACAATTCAAAGCAAAAGTAAACTTACAAGTGACTAACACCACTAAGACTCAAACTAGTCCTAGCCATCTTGAGAAATCTAACCAAACTTGGTCTCTCAAGGAACAAATACAAGAATTAAATCTTTACAGATAGTGAAACAAATTTCTTCTTAGAAAGCTATATCACAAACTATGATTTTTCACTAAAATTAGTTTTGCACAAAGTGTTTGTAAAATGATTTGTAAGCAGCAGAATATTTTCACATAGTTGGGTAGTTGTCTTGCAATAAATGATCTTCTATTTATAGCATGAAGAAAATGATTGTTGTTGCCTTCAAAAGTGGAGAGAAATTAATGTTTGTGTGTTTACTTGCAGTATTGCATTTTCCAATGAACTAACGTAGACACTTGAGTGCATGTAGCCGTTTTTGCATTAAATGAACAAACGACACTTGTTAGAGCATGTTTCCTGAAACTTGACAAGACTTGTTAGCTTCTTTATTCTATCAGAACTAGCTTCACATATTACTTCAGAATATGCTTGCAAATAACTTCTTATCAGCGCTTGCTTTCAGAATTCTTCTGAACATAGTTTACATGGAAAATTGCTAAGCTTTAGAAGATGCATAAAATAGTTTCTTATCAGAGTCAGCATCAGAACTTGCGCTAAAACAAATAGTTCTTTCATCAAAGAACTTCTTCATTTATTTTCAGCTCAGCACGTCAAAATGATTTTCATCTAGGAAAATACTTCAGTCAGAGCATTATCTGAAACAAATAAATATGCTTATCAGATTATCAATTATATAAAATATATTTTATTGTTATCATCAAGACTCTGAGATATGATCAGAACCAATCTTGTTCTAACAATCTCCCCCTTTTTGATGATGACAAAAATATTCAGATTTAGAAATAAAATTGAACAAGAGATAAGAATCTCCCCCTGAAAATAAATATTTCTATAAGAAAAACTTCCTGAGAATTTTCATCAGAGCTTTGAAATGTTCTTCTAGGATTTCTTCAGTAAGTCTTTTGAAGATAATGTTCAGTTGAATTAAACTTCCAGAGTTTAGTGATACCTGCAAAATTCTTTTAAACATAGAAAGAAATCTTTGTATTTTGTTAGAATGTTTGAGACTTAGTCCCATAACTGTTAATCAGAGATTATATCAAAATACCCATTTTCTCCCCCTTATTGGCATAATCAAAAAGTATATAAAAATAATTGAAGAGCGTAAAGGATTTAATAAAAAAGATTCAGAGGTAAAAAAAAAACAAACAAAAAAAAGAAACAGAACAGCACTAAGATTTCTTTAGAAATAAGAGCCATTAGAAGATTTCTTATCTCAGATGCAGATTCCTCTTGTTTCATCATCCAGTTTCTGATTTCTTTGTTAGTCTCATCTTGCTTTTACAAGCGCTCATGAATAGCTTCATTTTCCTTCTTAAGCTTATTCAGAGTATCCATAACAAGTGAAGTAGGAGCAGAGGATAAAGAAGCTTCAGCAGATACAGCCTTTGGAGTAGAAACCGTTGAGTCTGAACGAACAAAAGTTGAAAGAAGAGTGCCCAAATCAACCATAAGAGTTGGCACAGGTTCAAGTGCAGCTTTAGCAGAAGTTTGATTAAACAGAACAATTGCCAGAGGATTTGAATCTTCAAAGGCATCTTCAGACTCATCTTCTGAAATGTCCATTTGATCAGCAGGAGCATTAGCAATCATCAGAATGGACTTCTTGTCCCAAAAATCAGAAGCTTCTGACTGGAAGGCACGCAGATGTTTGGAGAAGTTCTCAAGCACCTGAGAATGACATAAGTCTTACATCTTCAGTGAATCAACATCTAAGGTTCTTCTGAATGTTTCCCACAGAAGTTTCCCCATCCTTGAAACTCCACAGTAGGAAGAAGGTCAAACCCATTTTCTTTTAGGTTATCAAAATCCACTATAAATTCACTTATAACTTCTAGACTATCCACTGTAATGAGAGTATTTCTCTCTAGAATGATGTACTGTTCAGATTGGGTGTTTCCAGAATGAGTAGAGGATGAAGCCATAAGAGCACTTAGGTTGAGAGAAGAAAAAGGTTGCAGAGAAAAATACACAGAGACGGTTGAATTTTGAAAGAGAAGGTAAAAAGTGAGAAAAGGGTTTTAGAAAGGTATTTATATGAAAACTTTTGAGAAATAGGTTTCAAAAAATAAAACTGTAAAAATTTTTTTTTTTTTTAAAATTAATTAAAAATAATCTAATCATTACTAGCATTTAATGATAATGAAAATTGAGGGGAAATCGTGAGATTTGAGCAAATCATAACAGTTACCTAGGAACGCCGTCAATAGCTTTGCACGCGTGACCTTTCAGAAACACACCACGTGTTCATCTCCTGAAGGTTGCATGGGACAGTTGTTTGATATAATGAACTGCTGAACTATACTTGTAATGAAACGTTAGAACATTTCAGAACTTTATATATAGCTTCTGATCTAACTTCTCTTCTAACTTCTGAAGAGTTGTTAATCAGAACATTCTGAAGGAAAACACAGAAGATAAATACAATTTTATTCAGGACATAATTCCATACAAATATTTTTCAAAATGAATTTAAATCTATCTTCTAAAAGGGGTTTGGTAAAAATATCAGCCCATTGATGGTCTGTTTTTACAAAGTTTAAATTTAAAATTCCTTTCTGAATGTAGTCCCTTATAAAATGATATTTAATTTCTATGTGTTTTACTTTAGAATGCAAAATGGGATTTTTAGAAAGACAAATTGCAGAGGTGTTGTCACAGAAGATAGGAATCTTACTTTCATAAAGATTAAAATCTTCTAGCTGACTTTTCATCCAGATCATCTGAGAACTACATCCAGCAACAGATATATACTCAGCTTCTATTGTTGAAAGTACAATTGTTTCTTGCGTCTTGTTGTACCATGAGATAAGATTGTCACCCAGAAACTGGCAGCTTCCAGAGGTGCTCTTTCTTTCAATTCTATCTCCAGCAAAGTCAGCATCACAATAACCTACTAGTCTGAAATCTTTTGATCTTCTGTAACACAGACCCATATTAGCAGTACCTTTCAGATACCTCAGAATTCTCTTAACAACAGTTAAGTGAGATTCTCTAGGATCTGATTGGAATCTAGCACATAAACATACGCTGAATAATATATCAGGTCTACATGCAGTTAGATAGAGAAGGGATCCAATCATACCTCTGTAGAGCTTCTGATCTACCTTCATACTTACCTCATCTTTTCCCAGAATGCATGTTGGATACATTGGTGTCTTAGCATCTTTGCTTTCTAACAACTGAAATTTCTTCAGAAGTTCTTTAACATACTTCGTCTGATGTATGTAAGTACCTTTTGGAGTCTGGTTAATTTGTATTCCCAGAAAGAACTTCAATTCTCCCATCATGCTCATCTCAAATTCTTCCTGCATGATCTCAGCAAATTCTTTTCCAAGAGAGATATTAGAGGTTCCAAAAATAATATCATCAACATAAATTTGACAAATTAAAATGTCATTTTTAAATGTCTCTCTAAATAAAGTTGTGTCCACTTTCCCTCTAGTAAAATTATTTTCTAAAAGAAAATTACTCAAACGTTCATACCAAGCTCTGGAGCTTGCTTTAAACCGTATAAAGACTTTTTTAATTTAAAGACATGTTCTGGATACTTTGAGTCATTAAAGCCAAGAGGTTGATGGACATAGACTTCTTCTTCTATATAGCTATTTAAAAATGCACTTTTAACATCCATTTGATATAATGACATGTTATTTTGAACAACAAAAGAAATTAATAATCTAATAGATTCTAACCTGGCGACTGGGGCAAAGGTTTCATTATAATCAATTCCTTCTTGTTGACTATAACCTTGTGCAACCAGTCGTGCTTTGTTTCTGACCACCTTTCCGTGCTCATTTAGTTTGTTTCTGAAAACCCATTTAGTTCCTATAATGTTGAATCCTTTAGGTCTTGGAACTAGATCTCATACATCATTTCTAGAAAATTGATTGAGTTCATCTTGCATGGCTAGGATCCAATCATTGTCTTCCAGAGCTTCATCAATAGAGGTTGGCTCAATCAGAGATACCAATCCAAACAATGATTCTTCATTGATTCTGAGAGAGGATCTTGTTCTTATGGGATCTTCTTTCCTTCCAATAATCACGTCTTCTTTATGAGCTGAAGAGATTCTAGGAAATCTTTTCTGAGAAGGTTGTTCAGAGATTCTGAGATTATCCAGAGCATTATCAAGAGGAGGATCTTCTGAGTCTTCCTTTGCTTATGAGTCTTCCTTTGCTTCTGACTTTTTAGAGTTTGAGAGATGATCTCTTGTACCTACAGAAATATCAATTTGCTTTGGTTGTTGCTAGCCAAGCTTATCATCAAACCTGGCTTTGATTGATTCTTCAACAATCATAGTTTTTGTGTTGTATACTCTATAGCCTTTTGAGCGTTCAGAATATCCAAGCAGAAAACACTTTTGTGCTTTAGAATCAAACTTGTTCAGATTTTCTTTAGTGTTTAGAATAAAACAAGTACATCCAAAAGGATAGAAATAAGAAATGTTGGGTTTTCTGTTTTTCCATAATTCATAGGGAGTCTTTTCAAGAATAGGTCTTATAGAGATTCTATTTTGAATATAACATGTTGTGTTCACAGCTTCTGCCCAAAAGTGCTTAGCCATATTTGTTTCATTTGATCATGGTTCTGGCCATTTCTTGTAACGTTCTATTCTTTCGTTCTACAACTCCATTTTGTTGGGGAGTTATAGGACAAGAGAAATTATGAACAATACCATTTTCTTTAAAATATTTTTCAAAATAATGGTTTTCAAATTCTCCTCCATGATCACTTCTAACTTTTATAATTCTAAAATCTTTTTCATTTTGCACTTGGTTACAGAAGTCAACGAACACAGAATGTGACTCATCCTTGTGTTTTAAAAACTTAACCCATGTCCATCTGATGTAGTCATCAACAATGACCAATCCATACTTCTTGCCTCTGATGGATGCAGTTTTAATTGGCCCAAACAGATCAATATGTAGTAGTTCTAATGGCCTAGAAGAAGAAACAACATTTTTTGACTTAAAAGAAGGTTTTGAAAATTTTCCTTTTTGACATGCTTCGCACAGAGCTTCTGAGTTGTACTTCAGATTGGGAAGTCCTCTGACTAAATTTAGTTTATTTAATTGAGATGTTTTTCTCAAGCTGACATGTCCCAATCTTTTGTGCCAAACCCATTGCTCATCGCTAACAGACAACAGGAATTTTACATTCTCAGTTTTAAGATCTGACAAATCAGTTTTGTAGATGTTGTTCTTTCTCTTTCCAGAAAAGAGGATTGTTCCATCTTTTTGACTAACAGCTCTACAGGATTTTTATTAAAGATAATGTCATAACCGTTGTCACTTAATTGACTTATGGACAGCAGGTTATGCGTTAATCCTTCTACTAATAAAACATTAGAGATAAAAGGAATGTTAACGTTTCCAATGATTCGAGAACCAATAATCTTCCCTTTCTGACAACCTCCAAACTTGACGTCTCCTCTAGATTTAAATTCCAGGTTTTGGAACATAGACTTTCTTCCCGTCATGTGTCGTGAGCACCCAGAGTCCAGGTACCATGACTGGTGTCTCAATTGAGCTGTAAAGCACATCTGCAACAAATATTATTTTCTCCTTAGGTACCCATGTCTTTTTGGGTCCTCTTGGATTAAAGTATTTAAAGTTATGTTTGAACTTTGGATTAGCATAGGAGATTCCAGAATGTGATGTATATTTAATATCATGTGTGTGTCCAAACTTGAATTGTTTGTTTAGAGGTTTATAAGTGCAAGTCATCTTAGCAACAAGTTTTGGTATATATGTCTCCTTCCCTTTGGGAGTTTCATATCCAATTCCTCTTCTGTTGTTCCCACTAACTTCATAGATCATTGAATCCATTTTGCTTCTATCTATGCTTTTAGCAAGAAAATTTTGAAAGCTACAGTCATATTCTTTAAGAATATCTTTTGAACTTGACACAGAATCTGAATTAGAAATTTTTTGAACTTTTTGAATTTCCTCTTTAAGTTTAAAATTATTTTCTTTGAGTTCAGATTTTTATGTTTCATGTTTCTCAAGATCAGATGCAAGACTCTTTTTGAGTTTCTTGTATTTGATTTTGAGTTGACTATAGTTTTCCAGAAGTTCTGATAAACTTTCAGCAAGTTCAGCTCTAGTAAATTCAGAGAATACCTCTTTTGATTCTGACTCACAGTCTGAGTCATCTGCTGTGGTAGCCACCAGAGCTAGGTTGGTGTTCTCATCTTCAGAATCAGATTCATCTTCAGAGGATTCTGAATCTTCCCAGGTTGCCATCATGACTTTCTTTTTACCAAACTTTTTCTTTGGTTTTTCTCTTTGAAGTTTTGGACAATCACTCTTGTAGTGTCCAGGTTCTTTACATTCATAACAGATTATTTCTCTTCTGTTTGACTTTTTGTGTCCAGAAGATTCTGGTTTATCTTCTAACTACTTGAACTTCCTAAACTTCTTCTGTCTATGCTTCCACATCTGATTGATCCTTCTGGAGAGCAAGGATAGTTCATCTTCTTCTGACGCAGATTCTTCAAAGTTTCCTTCTTCAGCCTGAAAAGCGTTAGTTTCATATTTTTTAATTGATTTAAGGGAAACAGACTTACCTTTATTCTGAGGCTCGTGCTCATCAAGTTCTATCTCATGACTTCTTAGAGCGCTGATGAGTTCTTCAAGAGATACATTGTTCAGATCTTTTGATACTTTGAAAGTAGTGACCATAGGTGCCCATCTTCTGGGTAAACTTCTGATGATCTTCTTAACGTGGTCTGCCTTAGTGTATCCCTTGTTCAGAACTCTCAGGCCAGCGATCAGAGTTTGGAACCTTGAGAACATAGCTTATATAGATTCACTTTCTTTTACTTTGAAGGCTTCATACTTCTGGATGAGAGCCAGAGCTTTAGACTCCTTCACTTGAGCGTTTCCTTCATGAGTCATTTTGAGAGACTCAAACATATCATGTGATGTATCTCTATTTGTGATCTTCTCATATTCCATTTTAGAGATAGCATTTAGAAAAATATTTCTAGCTCTGTGGTGATTTTTGAAATCAACTTTTTGTTGTCTATCCATATTTTTTCTATCAATCTTGTTTCCTTCTGAGTCTATAGGATGCGTGTAACCATCCAAGACTATATCCCATAAATCACTATCATGACCTAGAAAGAAACTTTCTAGTCTATCTTTCCAATATTCAAAATCTTCTCCATCAAACACTGGAGGTTTGGTGTAGTTATTGTTGTTTTATTCAATTGCCATTGTGTTTTCTTTACGGATCTTTTCCTGACAGGGTTAAGTGTTTGCGCTCAAAGTCAAGCTCTGATACCAATTAAAGGGTGAGAAAACACTTATAAGGGGGGGGGGGTGAATAAGTTTCTCCTTTTCTTTTTCTTAAAGGTCAATAATAATGGAAAGACACAGTTATTTTTATCTTGGTTCGTTTGAACTCAAACTACTCCAGTCCACCCGCCAAGGTGATTTCGCATTTCTCAACAAGGACTTAATTCACTATAATTAAACAGATTACAATCACACAACTAAACTGTTGTGACTAACAATTCAAAGCATAAGTAAACTTACAAGTGACTAACACCACTAGGACTCAAACTAGTCCTAGCCTTCTTGAGAAATCTGACCAAACTTGGTCTCTCAAGGAACAAATACAAGAATTAAATCTTTACAGATAGTGAAACAAATTGCTTCTTAGAAAGCTATATCACAAACTATGATTTTTCACTAAGATTAGTTTTGCACAAAGTGTTTGTAAAATGATTTGTGAGCAGTAGAATATTTTCACATAGTTGGGTAGTTGGCTTGCAATAAATGATCTTCTATTTATAGCATGAAGAAAATGACTGTTGCTTCCTTCAAAAGTGGAGAGCAATTAATGTTTGCGTGTTTGCTTGCAGTGTTGCATTTTCCAATGAACTGGCGTAGACACTTGAGTGCATGTAGCCGTATTTGCATTAAATGAACAAACGGCACTTGTCTGAGCATGTTTCCTGAAACTTGACAAGACTTGTTAGCTTCTTTATTCTATCAGAACTAGCTTC
Source organism: Vicia faba (assembly GCA_948472305.1). Lineage (NCBI taxonomy): Eukaryota > Viridiplantae > Streptophyta > Magnoliopsida > Fabales > Fabaceae > Vicia > Vicia faba. Next base: position 856,703,959 of record OX451741.1, read on the forward strand.
ACATCTTGCGTTAGAATATGCTTGCAAATAACTTCTTATCAGCGCTTGCTTGCAGAATTCTTCTGAACATAGTTCACATGGAAACTTGCTAAGCTTTAGAAGATGCATAAAATAGTTTCTTATCATAGTCAACATCAGAACTTGTGCTAAAACAAATAGTTCTTTCATCAAAGAACTTCTTCATTTATTTTCAGCTCAGCACGTCAAAATGATTTTCATCTTGGAAAATACTTCAGTCAGAACGTTATCTGAAACAAATAAATATGCTTATCATAGTATCAATTATATAAAATATATTTTATTGTTATCATCAAAACTCTGAGATATGATCATAACCAATCTTGTTCTAACATTGAATGGATGTTTTAGGCATATTTGGTCATCAAGAATGATTGGAACTTACTCTATGATACCTCAGGGATTGATTTGAATGGTTACCTAGCCTTGAGGATAGTTGAAAACTATAATTCGAGTTCAACCCTTTCCTTGCAAATTTTCAATCTCAAAACCCTTGTTTCCTGGGCAGCCTCGCATGTTCCTTTTGGTCTGAACATGTAGTGTACTTATAGGAGAAAAGATTAGGTTAAGTGGTGGGCTTGTACATCATATGAAATCATATCTTTGATTTTGTTTGAAAATAATTTTAAATATTACAAAACCAATGAATATTTGTTTGGAATATATACCATTAGATTTCTTGCTTCGTTGTCATGAATTTTGGGCTTTAATTCTGGTCCAAAACAAAAGTCATGTGCCTTATATCTTTGATTTGATATTTTATTTGATTTATTTTGGTTTTAATTGAATAAAATCAAAATAAAAGTAATAAAAACCAAATAAAATATATGAATGGATGTAGGAGTCTATTATGAGGCCAGGAATATGTTTGGACCTTAAAAGATAAGCCCATTAGCTCAAAAATTCAAATTTGCTCAATTTGAGTTTCATGCATTTTCTCAAAATTTCCCAACTTTCACAAATAATATCTCATTAAATTGTTATCATATGAAGGATATCTTTGACTTTTTGGGAATATCAAGATGTCTCCTACAACTTTCATGTTGGTCATCTTTTCATTTGAGGCCTTTATCTTGATGTAAAGTGCTTTACAAAAAGTGTCTTTTTGTTGACTTTTAAAATGACTTGTAATGTTTTGGCCCATATCTCTCAAATGAAGCATTTTTTACCTTGAGCTTAGAGAGACAAAGTTGTAGATAATTGAATTTCCTTCAAGGTAGGATTTGGTTGAGAAATTTATGATGACGTATGTGAAAGTTATGCTTGGTTAAAGTTCAGTTGACTTTCCTAAAGAAAACCTTAATTTAGTAACTTTTGACTTTTGATGAATCTTGAGTTTTCATGATGAATCATGATCAACCGTTGATAAAATGATGAACATGACTTCAACATGTTGATATTGACCAAAAATATCGAAGTTTGACTGTAAATTGGTCAAATTTGACTTTTTGTCCAATATAGTTGATTTTCAATCATCTGACTATTTGACTGAGCAAGCTTGTGCTGAAAGGCTTGAAATTTGGCATGAAGATACTTTGAGACATATGAGAAACCATGAAATCCACTTGAGGCATTATAAGTCAAATTTTCCTTGAGAATAACAAAACCCTAGTTATAGGCCAATTGCTTAGGATGAGGGTTTGTCTTGTCAACCCATAAGTAGTCTTGAGTGCTTGAGACTTTCATGCTCATGAGGATCTTGAATTAATTTGTCTTGCAAATTGGAGGGGAAATTTTGGGGTACAACACATATGTTAATACTGATATCCCAACATCATAACAATGTCAATTACAACATCAGTTGACAGACTGAACAAATTTATCAAGATGCAAGTGATACTGAAATTAAAATTGCATAATGATAAATAACAAATATAGTTGTTAACCCAATTCAATGCAACCAAGCCAGGAAGTAAATCTACTATTACTAGTATCAATTCGAAGCTAAAGAATCCCAATTTAAAACTTCTCACTTAATCCCTACCCAGTGCAACTTCTACCTAGAAATCATCATCTAGATATGAGAAATCACCATCTCACTCCCTAGAAATCTCAGTGATTGTATAAAAAACAACCCATTCTAGAAGATTACACTTAAAATACAAAATAACTTAGTAAAGACTCTTAACTAAGAACAATACTTGGTTTTTCTTAAAAGCTTCAACCACGAACAATACTTAACTCATTACCTAAAGGCTTCTGAGTGAGAACATTACGTCTACAACAAGTATCAAAAGATACAAGGGTGACTTACAAACATAAGAACAGAAGAGACTATCAAAACCCTAAACCCTTATTTTTACACACTCAATTTACAAAAAATAATGTTTAAAGAAATAGGTCTTGGACGTCCCCTTAAATAGACTCCTGCAGTGGCTTGGACTGTTCAATAAAATCTAATCAACAACTCCAAATATTTATAGAATCTTCTCCATAAAAATAGAAATAAATATCAAAGTGTTTCTGTGATCGGTGGATCTGGAACTGACTGTTTACCGCTGGTTCGTGAAATGTCGCGGAAGCAAGAGTCTCCACCGTCTTTTATTTTCTCCAACATGGACAGGACAAAAGCACAGCAAAATTCCTTATGAGATAGTTTCTCGGTTCGGGAGGTAGATTTATAGAAAGGGAAGGTGTTAGCACCCTTTCTATCCATGGTTATCCATGGGCTCTTAGATACTTGCTCATTTGTGTTTTCAAAATGTTTGTTTGCTTTTCAAAGTGTGAGTGGGTTTGAAAAAGTTTCGTTTAAAGATTTCAGATCGACTCTTGTATCAGTCCTCAAGAGTGTTTGAAAAATTGTTTTGAAAGCTTTTTAAAAGTGTCGGTGTGAAAAGAAGTTTTTTTGATTTTTTTTTGAAATGGAGCAAGTATATATGAGTCATCTACCTACCCTAAGGAATTAGGCTGTGTAAATGTCCTTAAGGTAGTGCCATCCTACCATTGAGAGGTAGGTAGCACCACCGTTGGAGGTGTTTGGGTCAATTCGAGTTTGTAGGGACAATGTGGTCACCAGAGCAACAGTAGGACACCTTAGAAGCTACCCTTATGCCATGGGGCATGGACATAAGGACTTACTAAAACGTCCTATACTCGATGACCACGTTTCGAGGGCAAGGCAACAGTGAGGCGTACCCTAAGAGTGGTGTGTGAATTTGTGTGTTTGTTTTCATGTTAATATTTGTCTTTGATCATGCATTTGGTGAGCTACGCATTGCTTTTAATTTAGGCCATTCATTCTTTCGTGCAATTAGAATTTTAAAAGTGCGGAAATTAAAGTGCGGAAAATAAAGTCCTACGCTATTACAAGGCGCGGGTCTATACATCGCCAAATTAACAAAGACCCGTTTTGAATAAAAATGCGGAAAGTAAATAAATTCCCTAATTACTATTACAAGGCTTGGGCAATTACATAATATTAAAAAAGAAACATAAGAATAAACGTGCGAAAAGAAATTAGAATCGAATGTTCGAGGGCGTTGGACCCTTTTGAAATTAAATTGAAATTAAAAATTAATTAGTTATTTAATAAAAAGAAAAGGAATATTTTTTATGTTTTTGGTATTTAATGAGAATAAAGAAAATTAATTAAAATTAGAAGTTAAATAAAACCCTAGTTCTAAGGTGTTTTTAATTATTTATGAAACATATTCAAGTTTGACCTAATTTACCCTAATTAATTAATTCCATGTTTATTTACAAAATAAATTAATTAATAATAATGATAATAAGAAAAATTTGTTTATTAAGAAAAAAGAATAAAAATGCTAAAAACCTAATTTCTACATATTTTAGTTATTTAAGAAAAGATTAAAATTGAAAACCCTAAATTAAACTAAATTGATTATTAGAATTTATTTACAAAAATATTAATGAATTAAATATTAAATAAACATATTTTTAGTTTTGATTTTTCTGGTTTTATTAGGAAAATTAATTTTATGGATTGAATAAAACAAAAAAACAATTAAAATAAAAAGAAGGAAAGAAAAGGAAATTAGAAAAAGAAATACAAACAATGGGGGTATTCAGACCCAATTTGGAGGTGTTTTGGAAGCAGTTTGGCCCAAGAATGCAAGCCCTTTTTTGACTTTCAGTGATCACGTGGGGAGCAATTGACTAACGCGTATGGTAGGCTGCATGTTCTGGCCTTTGGATTGACCCTCAGGGACACTTGGCTGGCTTGGACGTGGGGTTGCATGATGAACCCTGGGAGAGGCGCTACACAGAAGCATGTTATGGAAAAAATTATGAAATATACAAGGGGACCTGGGAATCGAACCCAGGTCCCAGTACCTGCATGCCACTTCATCAACCAACCGAGCTAGTGCGCGTATCTGTTATTATTATGGAGCACAATTAATATAAGAGAAAGCAAGCGCTATTGGTAGAAAACAAAAATCACGCGCGAATATTTAAACTATCCAGTCATGCTTTGACACGCCAGCTTCATCTTCTCCATCTGCTTGTAAATAAAAACGAATAGCGGGGGTTTTAAACCCCCACTAACTGCAAAACCTGAAAATAGCGATTAGCACATAGATCAACATAAAAAAGGCGCAAGGTGTGAGTTCAGTTCGTCTTGTTGTCAGGAATCCATTGGTACCAGTTTGAAAGGCTAATTTTTCCATATTAAGGAACCCCTAATTCAAAGCTTCTGAAACCCTAAAATGCATTAATGGTGGATCACGATACATGCCTTGTTAGTTCAATCAAAGGATACCATTAGCTTCAGAACATTCATATTAGTATAAATCAATGGTTAAAAATCACAAATAATGCATGGAAATTGAAACACGATTATGAAAATTTTTGTGAAAAGTATGACTTTGTTCTACCAATTCTTGAGGTCTGGAGATCAGCTCTTGATTGTAACACGTTCCTGGATGTCTTGGAAAGCTTTTGGAATGCTTTTTAAGCCTTGAATTGTACTCTAGGTATGAAAACAGTTTCAAGGTTTTTTGGCCAAAATTGCAAGTTTGTTCTTTGTTTCTTGCGCAGCTTCTTGTCCAATGGAATAGCTTTCACTTGTGCATAAGTAAGTGAGTGAATTAGGTTAAGAAAACCAGCCCATAATCCATGCATTCATGTTTTTGAATATTTGATTTTGTCAAATCTTTTCCAATCTTTTTTCATGCCAATTATGCCAATTATGGAAGATTCTTTCCTTTTTGAATGATGCACGAAATATTGAGCACATAATGAGTGAATTTTCTGCACAAAAAGATTTGAAAGGTATTATTTGCTATTTTTTCATATTTAATTTTAATTAAGTGAATTAATAATAATAAAAATTCAAATAATTAATCAAAAATGATACAATAACTCCGTTGGATGTCAATGGGTCATGCATGGCCTTTGGGTAATGATTCATGGAAGAAATTGAGGCCCATTAGCATTTTTGAAACCTTTTTATGCAAAGTTGACTTTTCAAAATTCCCAAAAATTTCCCAACCTCTACAAGGCATATCTTGCTCAATTTTTAAGCTTTGATCATGTTCTTGGACATTTTGGAAAGGTCTTGAAGTCCTCTAACCAATGTCTTTGGTCCCATGTCATTTTGATTTACCAATTTCAAGTTATGGTCTTTGACTTAAAGTGCCTTTTTGTTGACTTTTGAAAATGACCTATAATGTTGAAATTGATAACTTTTTTTGAGAGCATTTCTTGGACTTGAAGTGTGAATATGAGTTGTAGGAAATGTCATTCTCTTCAAAATGAGCTTTGGATGGAATTTTTCTGATAAACAATGAGGAAGTTATTCCCTGGTCAATTTGCAGTTGACTTTTTCAACTGTCCAAAAATAGAAACTTTTGCATCTTGAGACTTTTTGAGCCATGCTTTGAGAATCATGATCAAGAATTGATAAAATGATGATTGTGGCTTCAAAATGATATGTTGACCCAAAATTTTGACTTTTGACTGTCAAATGACCATTTTTCCCCTGCAGTTGACTGTGAAGCATTTAGGGTTTTTGACTGTGCAATTTGATGCTGTGAGTCTTGAAACTTAACATATGGATGCTTGACAATGTATATGGGCATGTGGGACTTGTTTGGACCCTTGGAAACTTCAATTTCTTTGTCAGAACCAAAACCCTAATTTTGACTGTTAGGAGGCAATTAGACTGTGCAACCCTTGGGAGATTTTGAAGCATGATCTTTAGCAAACCTTGAAGAATATGGGAGGGAAAATTTTGGGGTACAACAGTTGCCCCTGTTCAATCTTCTTAGACCTGAGGATGTAGATTGGCTATCGTGCCTTTCGTAATCCGAAGGTGGAAGATGATTGAACACTAGAGTGCCTAGAAATTTGCACTCACATTATAGAGTGTCAGCAGTATGATGTGGGGAATGGGCTTACATATGCCATGTTGAGAGGTGATGGATAGGTGGATGGGCTTATAGATGCCATATGGGTATCAATCGCGTAAGAGTTTCCTTAGCGAGAACTTGCGTACCTGAAAAAGAAAGATAATTACCTGGCCTGTTACAGGAGTTGATCTTCAAACTCTTTATGTAGATGTGCCCTGGCTGAATACAGGTATCGAATATTTAAACTCTTCAGACGTGCCCTGGCGAGATACAGGAATCGAGTCCAGAGAATATAGTCGTCAACAGATACACCCTGGTAAGATACAGGAATCAGATCTTCGAACTCTTCAGACGTGCCCTGGCGAGATACAGGAATCGAGTCTGGTAATGTTGGTCGTCAACAGATACACCCTGGCAAGATACAGGAATCGGATCCTCAAACTCTTTAGACGTGCCTTGGCAGGATACAGGAATCGAGTCTGGTAATGTTAGTCGTCAACAGATACACCCTGGCGAGATACAGGAATCGGATCTTCGAACTCTTCAGACGTGCCCTGGCAAGATACAGGAATCGGGTCTGGAATTAGCCGTCAACAGATACACCCTGGCAAGATACAGGAATCGGATCTTCAAACTCTTCAGACGTGCCCTGGAGAGATATAGGAATCGAGTCTGGTAATGTTAGTCGTCAACGGATACACCCTGGCAAGATACAGGAATCGGATCCTCAAACTCTTCAGACGTGCCCTGGCGAGATACAGGAATCGAGTCTGGTAATGTTAGTCGTCAACGGATACACCCTGGCAAGATACAGGAATCGGATCCTCAAACTCTTCAGACGTGCCCTGGCGAGATACAGGAATCGAGTCTGGTAATGTTAGTCGTCAACGGATACACCCTGGCAAGATACAGGAATCGGATCCTCAAACTCTTCATATGCACCCTGGCAAGATACAGGAATCGGGTCTGGTAATGTTAGTCGTCAACAGATACACCCTAGCAAGATATAGGAATCGGATCCTCAAACTCTTCAGACGCACCCTGGCAAGATACAGGAATCGGGTCTGGTAATGTTAGTTGTCAACAGATACACCCTGGCAAGATACAGGAATCGGATCTTTAGTTGCGACCGTTGATAGTAATTATCTTTGTATTAACCTTTGTCTTGAAAAGACAAAACGTTAGTTGTGCGTAATGTCATGATGTATGACATGCGAGATGAGATTGTATGTTCATGATGTGTATATGCATGCTGTAATGTATGAAAATGTGTTGTTTATGAATGTATGTTTTTGTCTAGGAAAATAGATCCTTGACGGGTGCCGGGAAGTTAAATCTTGGGCTGATGTTGAAGAGAAGAGTTTCGTTGTTTCCGCTGGGGATGATAGTTGCAAGAATACCGGTAGGAGATGATGACTCCGTTGGGGAATAAACTTGGCGAATACTCTGCGGGGGAAAATTATTCTAGCGATCTTGCTGGGGAACAATACTCTATGGGAAGAGAGGTACTCTGCTGGGGTGTTGATGATAACTCCACTGGGGATACCGTTGTTATGTTATGTTGAAGGAATTAATAGACTCCGCTGGGGATGGGGAGACTTTGCCGAGGACGATCTTCCCGTGGCAATTGGCTGAGGATAACCCAGTTATATCCTGGTAGGGAAATAACCTTTGAATAAAGCCGGGAGACGCGTTCGTGCTCTGCAGGGGGGAAGCTTCCAGAATCTATTGGGGATAAGCTTCCTGCTGGGGAGATGATTCAGCTTTCCTGTGGAAATCTTCAGACTAGACTCTCCTGGGGAAATTTTGAGATATATTGGGGAAGTGGCTCCACTGAAGGTCTGGTATACTGCCGGGGAACAATCGTAGATCAAGACTGTCGGGGATGTTTGTTAAGAATGTTTGCATAATTCGCTGAGGAATGTTGAGATCTGCTGGGAATACCCAACTTCCTTGAGGCTGCCTGTGGACTAATTCTGCTTGGGGAGAGTATGTTGACTTGCTGGCTCACTCTCTGGGGGACTTAAGATATCATGGTTATGTTCTTCAGCTGAATCTACCTTGGTACCTTGGTGGACAGAGCAATTAGATCGCTTAGACAACTCATTATTGCCCCTGTTTCTAATGTTACCTGTAATTAATCCTTTGTTTCGTATGCAAATATTTATGAGTTAGCAATTATTGTCAAATGCATATATCACAAATTGAACCTTGGACGTTCTTCACAAAACAAAACAGAAAAGGAAAAACAATTGGCAATTTTAGCTGAAAAGTGAATTTATATTGATTTTTGAATTTGCTTGTAAATACGCGTTTGTGTACAAGAAGCTGGCGTCCTAGTAAGAGAACGCCGCCGAAAAAGAGTTTATACAATTTGTGAAAACGGGAAAACAAAACAGCTATGTGAAAAGAATAATCCCACTGGGTTTCAACTCTGCTATCGCCTTTATATCTTCGAGCGTCTCATCACTTTGCTGCTCGGTTGACGATGAAGCTGATTGATCGATGTCGTCTGAACTTGATAGTTGATACTGGATTCTGGATGCAAAGTGATCCAATGATACATAGTATTACGCTTCAATCCCTAATTTTTTCCTGGACCGCCCTTTCGGGTTTTCAGTCCACCGGGATACCCATTTTTGCCCAAGCCGCCTTTTCAGGTTTTCGACTTGCCGGGTGTACAGATTTTTTTTTATTTCATCCCTCATTTTGCCCGAACCCTTTTGGTTCGCCGGGAAGCCCTAATTTTTGCCTAGGTATGTCAACCTAGCGGGTCTTTTTATCATGCGTAGTATCTTTTTACTATGTCTGCATTGGCGGGGTGAGGAAGGTCGTCACCGTCCATGGTGGTTAGAATCATGGCTCCTCTTGAGAACACATGTTTAACCATAAATGGCCCTTCGTACGTAGGGGTCCATTTGCCCCTGGGATTACTCTGAGGAAGGATGATGCGTTTGATTACCAGATCCCCAACTTGATACTCTTGTGGTCTGACTTTCTTGTTAAATGCCCTGATCATCCGCTTTTGATACGTTTGACCATGACAAATAGCAGTGAGTCTCTTTTCGTCGATTAGATTTAACTAATCACGTCGTGTATGGATCCAATCATCTTCGCTCAGATCTGCATCCTTCATTATCCGGAGAGAGGGTATCTACACTTCGATCGCCAAGACTGCCTCCATGCCGTAGACCAAGGAAAAAGGAGTTGCCCCGGTTGACGTTCTTGCTGAGGTACGGTACCCATGAATAGCGAATGGTAACATCTCGTGCCAATCTTTATAGGTCACTGTCATCTTCTGCACAATCTTTTTTATATTCTTATTCGCTGCTTCTACAGCCCCATTCATCTTTGGCCGGTAGGGAGAAGAGTTGTGGTGCTGTATCTTGAATTGCTCGCAGAGCTCAGTGATCAGCTTGTTGTTAAGATTGGTATCGTTGTCTGTAATGATTCTTTCAGGGACGCCGTATCGACAGATTAGGTTGTGCCGAATGAACCGTGCCACAACATTCTTGGTTACAGTGGCGTAAGAAGCTGCTTCAACCCACTTTGTAAAGTAATCAATCGCCACCAGGATAAAGCGATGCCCGTTGGATGCCGTAGGTTTAATATCGCCGATCATATCTATGCCCCACATTGCAAACGGCCAAGGTGCTGTCAAGACATTCAGAGGAACCGGAGGAACGTGCACCTTATCTGCGTATATCTGGCACTTATGACATGTCCGAGAATGTTGGTAACAATCAGCTTCCATTGTGGACCAGAAATACCCTGCCCGAAGGATCTTCTTTGCCATGGTGTTTCCACTGGAATGTGTTCCAAAGGTACCTTCATGCAGCTCTGCCATGATCCTTTCTGCTTCAGCCTTATCCACACAGCGCAGTAAGGTTGAATCATGGTTTCGCTTATACAGAATGTCGTTGCTGAGGAAGAACTTTGTTGCGAACCTTCTCAGAAACTTATTGTCATTGACAGATGCACCCTCGGGGTATTCTTGAGATTCCAGATACCTCTTCACCTCATAGTACCAGGGTTTCTCAGTTACCATCTCAGCTTCAAGCTCACAACAATATGCCGGTTCGTCCAGTTTCCAGATGATGATTCGGGGAGCCTCATTGTACCATTTGACTTTGAACATGGAAGACATTGTAGCTAACGCGTCCGCCAACTGATTCTCCTCTCTCGGGAAGTGTTCAAAAGTTATCTCTGTGAAATGGGGGATTAATGTCAACACACACTCTTTGTAAGGAATAAGATTCGGATGTTTCGTATCCCACTCGCCTTTGATCTGATTGATCACGAGAGCGGAATCTCCGAAGACACTCAGAAACTTGATCCTTAAGTCAATCGCAGCTTGGAGACCCATGATACACGCCTCATACTCCGCCATGTTGTTGGTGCAGTTGAAACATAGTCGGGCACTGAGTGGAGTATGAGTGCCTTGAGGGGATATGATTACAGCACCGATGCCGTTACCCAAAGCGTTGGATGCTCCGTCAAAGTGCATAGACCATCGGGATCCTTCCTCAGGTCCTTCATCCAGTCTAGGTACTTCACAATCAGTCACTATCATGATGCTCTCGTCCGAAAACTCAAAGTTCATTGACTGATAGTCGTCCACTGCCTGGTGTGCCAAGTGGTCTGCCAATACACTTCCTTTGATAGCTTTCTGAGTCGTGTACTGGATGTCATATTCTGTCAAGATCATTTTCCATCTTGCTATTCTTCCGGACAGAGCAGGCTTTTCAAATATGTACTTTATTGGATCCATCTTTGAAATCAATAAGGAAGTGTGAGTCAGCATATACTGTCTCAGCCGGCGAGCAGCCCATACCAAAGCGCAGCAAGTTTTCTCGAGCAGTGAGTATCGGGTCTCAAAGTCGGTAAACTTTTTGCTAAGGTAATAAATGGCGTGCTCTTTTCGGCCAGACTCGTCATGCTGCCCCAGCATACACCCCATTGAGTTGTCAAGTACTGTCAGGTATAGTATTAGAGGTCTCCCTTCAACCGGTGGCATAAGAATGGGTGGTTCTTGGAGATACTCTTTGATTCTGTCAAAAGCGGCCTGACATTCATCATTCCAACGTACTACCTAATCTTTCTTCAACAGCTTGAAGATTGGCTCACAGGTAGCAGCTAGGTGCGAGATGAATCGGGCGATATAATTCAGACGTCCTAGAAAGCCTCTGACTTCTTTCTCTGTCTTAGGAACTGGCATCTCTTGTATGGCTTTAACCTTGGCAGGGTCCACTTGAATACCTTTGTCGCTCACGATGAAGCCTAGCAACTTTCCAGATCTTACCCCAAAGGTGCACTTGTTTGGGTTCAATCTTAGCTTATACAACTTCAAACGGTCAAACAGTTTCTGTAGATGGTCAAGGTGTTCCTCCTCATTTTGGGACCTTGCAATCATATCATCGACATACACTTCAATCTCATGATGGATCATGTCATGAAATAAAGCAACCATGGCACGTTGGTAGGTTGCCCTAGCATTTTTCAGTCCAAAAGGCATGACCTTGTAGCAGAAGGTGCCCCACTGAGTAACAAAGGTAGTCTTTTCCATATCTTCAGGAGCCATCTTGATCTGATTATAACCTGAAAAGCCGTCCATGAAGGAGAACACCTTGTGCTGAGCAGTATTGTCAACCAGAACATCGATGTGAGGTAGGGGGAAGTCATCCTTGGGGCTCGCCCTGTTCAGATCCCTGTAATCAACACACATTCTGACCTTACCATCTTTCTTCGATACCAGAACCACGTTGGCAACCCACTGAGGGTAAGAAGTCACTGCTAGAAACCCGGCATCGAATTGCTTCATAACCTCAGCTTTGATCTTCTCAGACATCTCTGGACGCATACGGCGGACCTTTTGCTTAACCGGAGGGCAGTCTTCCTTGGTAGGCAAGTGATGGACCACAATGTCAGTATCCAACCCAGGCATGTCTTCGTAGGACCAGGCAAAGATCTCCACATAATCATGCAACATCTGAATCAACCGTTGCTTCACGCTGAGCTCCAGATTGGCACCAATCTTAACTTCCTTTCTGTCTATCGCAGTACCCAGATTTATCGTTTCCACTGGCTCTTCATGTGGTTGAATTTCCCTCTCTTCCTGGAGTAACAGTCTTGCAAGCTCACCAGGCACTTCGCAATCATCTTCACCTTCGTCTTCGGCTAAGTTGATTGGATTTTCGAAGTCATAACTGGCAGTAGCAGAGTCGTTACCAGTGAGATCCAGAGTGGATTGAAACCTGTATGGGTGAGTGTGTGTAAATACAGCTGTTTTGCAATATATAAAGAAAGAAAGAAAGAAAGAAAGGGAACACAAGATTTGAAATGCGAAAAACGTCCAAGGTCTTTATTCATGATATATGGAGATGACAAGTAATAAGCCCTCACAAATGAAGCCACGGTGCCCCGGGTAAGACACCGGGCCATAAAGTTTCATTTTATTGTTTATTACAAATTAAAGAAACAAAGGAATTCATTACTGCGTAACAAAAGTAACAGGTATGTGATCTTTTGCGGTCCAATTGGTCAATCCACCGTCAGTCGTCGGGTAGATCCAGCTATCGAACTCTGATTCTTCCACTTCGTCTTTATCCCCAATAGCATTCACTCCCGGGTTGGTGATGATCACGGGAGGTCTTCCGGTCCTTGCCTTGCGCACAGCCCTCTGAGCCTCTGCAGTAAAACCCAGCCCAAACTTGTCAGTTTTAGGAGTAAAATCAGGGAGCCTGCCCCAGTTAGCACATTCACCTTTCTCAATTACAGCCCGGGCGTCCTTTAAGGAGGCCATCTTCAAAGGAGAACTCTCTTCAGTCACCGCTTCTGCTGCTGCCAATGTTGGGGGTACCTCTTCAAAATGTTGAAAGGGGGTTTCAATAAACTCCCCGTCCATCTCAATATACCGGAAGGAATTCAGATGACTAACCATGTATTCTTCCTCTCCCTGCACAGTAACAATCTTCCCTCTGACAGGATACTTGAGCTTCTGGTGTAGAGTGGAAGTCACCGCCCCGACTTTGTGAATCCAAGGTCGACCCAGCAAACAGGAATAAGATGGACGGATGTCCATCACATAGAACGTCGAGTCGAAGACTTGAGAACCCACACGAATAGGAATGTCTACCTCACCATGCACCATCCTCTTAGAATCGTCGAAGGCTCTAACAATGATGTTACTAGGCTTCAACTCCAGGCCCTCACAATCCAAACGGTCTAAGGCCTTCTTGGGCAGTACATTTAGGGAAGAACCGGTGTCCACCAACACGTGAGCAAGAGTAGTGCCCCTGCATTCAATGGAGACATGCAGGGCATCATTGTGGTTCTTTCCCTTAGCGGTAAGATCAGCATCCGAGAAACCCAAACCATTGTCAGCTGTCAAATTGGCCACACAGTCAGTGAATTGATCTGCAGAGGTCTCTTGTGGCACATGTGCCGTCTTCAGAAATGAAATCAGGGTCTTGGCATGGGCCTCTGAGCATAGCAGCAACGATAGCATAGAGATCTTGGAGGGGGTATGCCCCAGCTGTTCAACGAAGTTGAAGTCACTCTTCTTGATTATCTTAAGAATTTCCTCCATCTCTTGCTGGGAGGCTTCAACGTTTACAGTCTTCGGTGCCTCCATCCGGGCAGGCACATCATCAATCCCTTTGCCCCGAGTATTAGATGACTCGGCAGCAGGGGAAGTAACTTGATCAGAAGGGGGAACATGCGCACTTACAGGTGTAATTATGAGAGGTCTTCGAATAACTGGTGGCGCCATGTCAGGCGAGAAGAGCCTGCCACTGCGAGTTACTTTAGCTGGACCGGTGATATTGCTGATACTGGTACCGGTATTGAACTCCTGCTTCACTCCAAGTACATATACATCTGCCCCATAGTGCCATGGGACAGCCTTGTCAGATTCATAGGGGAGGGGCCCCGGAACAGTAATAATAATGGGTGCAACAGACATGATTTTAACTGGCTTCCTCGGGGGAGCCTTGATTGGATTGTTGAAAATTGTAACGACAGATACTTCTTCAGTGGGAACACAAGAAACAGCGGTCTTCTTGAACAGAATCTCCTTGCTATCCATCAGGCTTTGGATACCTGATTTCAGTAATGGACAACCAGTAGGGTAAATATCACACAGAAGGCAACCCTCGCTACAACCCGGAAATAAACCGGCTAGCAACAGGTTCCTTTTAACAATCATCAGAGGGGTAGCTACATCATTCACAGAAACGGCATACAAGTCTTCATCAATGGCATTTACTCCATGCTGGGGCATAGGAGCAGTCACGACATTTGGCCTCTCAGGCGCCTCAAATTGTATCTCCTTCGCATCAATAAGGTCCTGCACCTTATTCCTTAGGGCCCAGCAATCATCGGTAGAATGCCCCGGGCTATCAGAGTGATAAGCACAGCAGGCATTTGGATTATATTTAGGAGATGCAGTGTTCACAACCTTCGGAGCCTCTCTGACGGTCACCAAGTTGGTTGATAGCAGTTGCGGCAAGATTTGTGACAAGGTCATACTCAGCCGAGTGAATTCTCTTCTGGGTCTCTCACCCCTTGGTTGGTTAGGTTACCGAGGAGCGGCAGCAGGCTTAGCAATTACTACCGCATTGACAGCTTGGCGGCGCTCTGGTTTATCTTGTCTCCTATGCCCATACACAGCATTGGCCTCCTTCTTAAAAGGTTTCTTCTCAGCACTTGAGGACGCACCTTTCTGAATCTTTCCTGATTTCATACCAGCCTCTATCCTTTCCCCAGTCAGAATAAGGTCTGTGAATCCTGCAGATGAATTGCCAATGAGATGATTGAAGAACGGCCCGGATAGGGTCCCCAAGAACATGTCCACCAATTCACGGTCAGTTAATGGTGGCTGCACCCTGCAGCCAGATCCCTCCACTTCTGCGCATATTCTTTAAAACCTTCTTCGATCCTAGCGACATACCCTGGAGTTGGGTACGTGTAGGAGAGAGGTCGGCATTATATTGATACTGCTTGTAAAAGCAGTAGCCAACTCCTCCCAGTTACGAACCTTGGTTCCATCCAGCTGATAGAACCATTCGAGATGAGTCCCTGAAAGACTCTCCTAGAAGAAGTGGATCCACAAGTTCTTGTCCACTGTATACGGCTGAATCTTCCGCACATAAGATCTGAGACGTAGCTTAGGGCAGGACGCCTCGTCATACTTTGCGAAAGATGGTGCTTTGAACTTGTGCGGGATGATCACACCAAAAGATAAACCCAAGTCTCCGAAATCCAAACCAGGCACTTGTTGAATTTCCATGGCATTCAGACGGTCTTCCAACTGCTTGTATCTGTCTTCAGCTGGAGGATACTGCTCCTCATTAAAATCAGTCTCGTTGTCAGAGACCACCGGACTAGGCGCCCTTCCCCCCTGGGGACTGTCTTTGCCTACAGAAGAACCAGCTTCCTCATTCTGCAGTGTGTTACCAAATCTCCGGCCCGTGTTGAATAGAACAGTTCTCTTCTTCTTCTTCTTAGCCAGCAGAGCCTTCAGTTCCTCCTGACCTTGGGCCAAACTCATAATCAGCTCTTGGAATTGGGCGTTCTGCGCCTGAAGGGCCTTGATAGACTGCTCGGTAGATGATTCAGGGTTCATGATGCTGAAATAAACAGCGAAGAACATTAAGTAACTTGAAAAGAAGAGTACCTGCTATGCACATGATGAATGATATGTGTTTATGCAATGCATTCAAGGGTTCGAAAGTTCAAATTTGTAGTATACAAAAAGGAACACACGTTATCATTAAGAAAATAATTGTTTGATACATCAAAGCCTCATGGGAAAACATTACAAAGCAAATCAATCCCAAAAGACACTACGCATCCTCTTCGGAGCAATGTAGGTGTTGAGATTCCTCTCCTCGTGCAGTAGGCGGGTGAGCTCCAAGACCTTCTTCTCACTAGCATGTAGACTGGTCTCAAGAGAATTCCGTTCTTCCTTAAGCTAGATCCAGCTCTTCTGCATCTCTTCCCAGGACGTGGGCATGTTAGGATGTTGAATGGTGTAGGACACCTCTCCTTCCAATACTGGCTCTTTGATCACAGGGAGAACATGAGGGTAAGGCATTACTAACTTCTGGGAGCGGGCTCATACCCACTTGAGATAAGGCTCCAACGGGATGGAGTTCCTGTGCCCCAGTGTCTTGATGTCTATCCTACTTGGCATCCTCCAAGCTCTGATAAATCTTTGGCGAAGTCCTTTTGCATCGTCGTCGAAGTCAAAAACTATGTCAGGAATTAACATGTCATGAGGGCCGTCCCTCCGAGCATAACCAAACTGTCTCCAAGCCAGGCACGGGTTGTAAGTAATACCTCCTCTGATTCCAAGTAAAGGAACATTAGGGTACTCCCCGCAACGATCAATGATAGTGACATCCTCTCTGGACCGAGAGCACCAATGTATATCTGCATGTGTAAGAGTCATCAATCGTTGTGACCATCTCAAACCCCACTCGTTCTTCAAAACTGATTGCGGAAGGTGCGAAATAAACCACCTTCCCAGGAGAGGAGTACAGCACATAAGAATACATCTTTTTCTCATGGTTCGAGTGTAACATGAGTGAAGGATGTCCCCAAGCAACGTAGGTATAGGATTCCTGGACATGAAGATCTGGACAGCACTGATACCTATAAGCTGATCTGGATTAGGGAACAACACCAAACCATAGACAAGGAGGGCCACAACTTCTTCAAAAGCTTGTAGGTCAAGGGAGTTCCAACATTCTAGGGCCTTTTCAAACAGAAACCTGGCTAAGAACCCTTTGATACCACTTCTAACTTCCCAATGTCCCTTGAGGTCAGATGATTGTAGGCGTAGTGCTTTAGCAATCTCTTCAAGTTTGGGTTCCTTTTCCGTACCGTTGTAGGGTAGTTGACCAAGGATAGGGATCTTCAGAAGCCGGGAGAACTCTTCCAATGTAGGCACCAGTTGATAATCCAGGAAAGTTAAACAGTGGTGCAGAGGGTCAAAGAACTGGAACAGGACCTTTATCATATCTTCCTCAATGTTGGTGTTGACCAAAATGATGAGTCTTCCATGCCTCTCACTGAAAGAGGAGTTCTCGGGAATCCTGGATATAAGCTCCTTAAGCTGAGGAGGGATCCTTACAAGGCTGATATGAATTGTCTTTCTGCGAACAGTTTCCATGTCCTACAAAACAAGAACAAAGATGAAGATTTGAACCCCTGAAATGGTTAGTCAATGCATATGATGTTGTATGATGTCATGATGCTATGATTAAATACACCATAAATATTCACAAGAAGCAAACATGGTAAGGCACACAAGTCACACAAGACAAGCCCTTAGGGTTTAGGCCACCATGGGGTCTGGGTATTACCCTCTTGAAGTTGGTGGGCTCAACCTGTCCTATCAGAAGTAACCGGGTTCTAAGGGTCCCAATATCACTGGATTGCTTTCATTGTTCATCGTTTCGATTTAGCCACTGAACTGGCGACCGAAATATTCCAAGAAAATAACCCTCAATTGAGTGTAGTATCGAGTATCAACCAACCTCGGACTGCACCAAAGTCAGTTATCTCACTACCCTAAAGAGGCCAAGATGGTTCAATTAAGGTTCCTAAGGTCAGTTGATGCTTCACGACACCAGGCGGAGGCCCCGTACTCTCCTTGACTGAACTCAAGGGTTACCGGTACACACCAAAGTGCCACATCAACGTAGCAGACTGCTTCAACCATGTCGTTATCCCCCTTACAGTTCCCTCGCAGCCTTGTTGCTACCTTTTAAGAAGGTATCCCCAGATCTGGGTTAGGATCTATAGAACTCCCAAGACAGTCCCACAATAATAAAGCAAACAAGTCAAGGCAATTGAAAACACAAGTGATCTTAGTCCTAAGGTACACCTCACTTTTTAAGATATCCCCAGCAGAGTCGCCAGTTCTGTGATCGGTGGATCTGGAACTGTCTGTTTAACGCTGGTTCGCGAAATGTCGCGGAAGCAAGAGTCGCCACCGTCTTTTATTTTCTCCAACATGGACTGGACAAAAGCACAGCAAAATTCCTTATGAGATAGTTTCTCGGTTCGGGAGGTAGATTTATAGAAAGGGAAGGTGTTAGCACCCTTTCTATCCATGGTTATCCATGGGCTCTTAGATACTTGCTCATTTGTGTTTTCAAAATGTTTGTTTGCTTTTCAAAGTGTGAGTGGGTTTGAAAAAGTTTCGTTTAAAGATTTCAGATCGACTCTTGTATCAGTCCTCAAGAGTGTTTGAAAAATTGTTTTGAAAATTTGTTTTGAAAGCTTTTTAAAAGTGTCGGTGTGAAAAGAAGTTTTTTTGATTTGTTTTTGAAATGGAGCAAGTATCTATGAGTCATCTACCTATCCTAAGGAATTAGGCTGTGTAAATATCCTTAAGGTAGTGCCATCCCACCATTGAGAGGTAGGTAGCACCACCGTTGGAGGTGTTCGGGTCAATTCGAGTTTGTAGGGACAGTGTGGTCACCAGAGCAACAGTAGGACACCTTAGAAGCTACCCTTATGCCATGGGGCATGGACATAAGGACTTACTAAAACGTCCTATACTCGACGACCACGTTTCGAGGGCAAGGCAACAGTGAGGCGTACCCTAAGAGTGGTGTGTGAATTTGTGTGTTTGTTTTCATGTTAATATTTGTCTTTGATCATGCATTTGGTGAGCTACGCATTGCTTTTAATTTAGGCCATTCATTCTTTCGTGCAATTAGAATTTTAAAAGTGCGGAAATTAAAGTGCGGAAAATAAAGTCCTACGCTATTACAAGGCGCGGGTCTATACATCGCCAAATTAACAAAGACCCGTTTTGAATAAAAATGCGAAAAGTAAATAAATTCCCTAATTACTATTACAAGGCTTGGGCAATTACATAATATTAAAAAAGAAACATAAGAATAAACGTGCGAAAAGAAATTAGAATCGAATGTTCGAGGGCGTTGGACCCTTTTGAAATTAAATTGAAATTAAAAATTAATTAGTTATTTAATAAAAAGAAAAGGAATATTTTTTATGTTTTTGGTATTTAATGAGAATAAAGAAAATTAATTAAAATTAGAAGTTAAATAAAACCCTAGTTCTAAGGTGTTTTTAATTATTTATGAAAGATATTCAAGTTTGACCTAATTTACCCTAATTAATTAATTACATGTTTATTTACAAAATAAATTAATTAATAATAATGATAATAAGAAAATTTTGTTTATTAAGAAAAAAGAATAAAAATGCTAAAAACCTAATTTCTACATATTTTAGTTATTTAAGAAAAGATTAAAATTGAAAACCCTAAATTAAACTAAATTGATTATTAGAATTTATTTACAAAAATATTAATGAATTAAATATTAAATAAACATATTTGTAGTTTTGATTTTTCTGGTTTTATTAGGAAAATTAATTTTATGGATTGAATAAAACAAAAAAACAATTAAAATAAAAAGAAGGAAAGAAAAGGAAATTAGAAAAAGAAATACAAACAATGGGGGTATTCAGACCCAATTTGGAGGTGTTTTGGAAGCAGTTTGGCCCAAGAATGCAAGCCCTTTTTTGACTTTCAGTGATCACGTGGGGAGCAGTTGACTAACGCGTATGGTAGGCTGCATGTTCTGGCCTTTGGATTGACCCTCAGGGACACTTGGCTGGCTTGGACGTGGGGTTGCATGATGAACCCTGGGAGAGGCGCTACACAGAAGCATGTTATGGAAAAAATTATGAAATATACAAGGGGGCCTGGGAATCGAACCCAGGTCCCAGTACCTGCATGCCACTTCATCAACCAACCGAGCTAGTGTGCGCATCTGTTATTATTATGGAGCACAATTAATATAAGAGAAATCAAGCGCTATTGGTAGAAAACAAAAATCACGCGCGAATATTTAAACTATCCAGTCATGCTTTGACACGCCAGCTTCATCTTCTCCATCTGCCTGTAAATAAAAACGAATAGCGGGGGTTTTAAACCCCCACTAACTGCAAAACCTGCAAATAGCGATTAGCACATAGATCAACATAAAAAAGGCGCAAGGTGTGAGCTCAGTTCTTCTTGTTTCCAGGAATCCATTGGTACCAGTTTGAAAGGCTAATTTTTCTATATTAAGAAACCCCTAATTCAAAGCTTCTGAAACCCTAAAATGCATTAATGGTGGATCACGATACAGGCCTTGTTAGTTCAATCAAAGGATACCATTAGCTTCAGAACATTCATATTAGTATAAATCAATGATTAAAAATCAAAAATAATGCATGGAAATTGAAACACGATTATGACAATTTTTGTGAAAAGTATGACTTTGTTCTACCAATTCTTGAGGTCTGGAGATCAGCTCTTGATTGTAACATGTTCCTGGATGTCTTGGCAAGCTTTTGGAATGCTTTTTAAGCCTTGAATTGTACTCTAGGTATGAAAACAGTTTCAAGGTTTTTTGGCCAAAATTGCAAGTTTGTTCTTTGTTTCCTGCGCAGCTTCTTGTCCAATGGAATAGGTTTCACTTGTGCACAAGTAAGTGAGTGAATTAGGTTAAGAAAACCAGCCCATAATCCATGCATTCATGTTTTTGAATATTTGATTTTGTCAAATCTTTTCCAATCTTTTTTCATGCCAATTATGCCAATTATGGAAGATTCTTTCCTTTTTGAATGATGCACGAAATATTGAGCACATAATGAGTGAATTTTCTGCACAAAAAGATTTGAAAGGTATTATTTGCTATTTTTTTCATATTTAATTTTAATTAAGTGAATTAATAATAATAAAAATTCAAATAATTAATCAAAAATGATACAATAACTCCGTTGGATGTCAATGGGTCGTGCATGGCCTTTGGGTAATGATTCATGGAAGAAATTGAGGCCCATTATCATTTTTGAAACCTTTTTATGCAAAGTTGACTTTTCAAAATTCCCAAAAATTTCCCAACTTCTACAAGGCATATCTTGCTCAACTTTTAGGCTTTGATCATTTTCTTGGACATTTTGGAAAGGTCTTGAAGTCCTCTAACCAATGTCTTTGATCCCATGTCATTTTGATTTACCAATTTCAAGTTATGGTCTTTGAATTAAAGTGCCTTTTTGTTGACTTTTGAAAATGACCTATAATGTTGAAATTGATAACTTTTTGTGAGAACATTTCTTGGACTTGAAGTGTGAAGATGAGTTGTAGGAAATGTCATTCTCTTCAAAATGAGCTTTGTATGGAATTTTTCTGATAAACCATGAGGAAGTTATGCCCTGGTCAATTTGCAGTTGACTTTTTCAACTGTCCAAAAATAGAAACTTTTGCATCTTGAGACTTTTTGAGCCATGCTTTGAGAATCATGATCAAGAATTGATCAAATGATGATTGTGGCTTCAAAATGATATGTTGACCCAAAATTTTGACTTTTGACTGTCAAATGACCATTTTGCCCCTGCAGTTGACTGTGAAGCATTTAGGGTTTTTGACTGTGCAATTTGATGTTGTGAGTCTTGAAACTTAACATATGGATGCTTGACAATGTATATGGGCATGTGGGACTTGTTTGGACCCTTGGAAACTTCAATTTCTTTGTCAGAACCAAAACCCTAATTTTGACTGTTAGGAGGCAATTGGACTGTGCAACCCTTGGGAGGTTTTGAAGCATGATCTTTAGCAAACCTTGAAGAATATGGGAGGGAAAATTTTGGGGTACAACAGTTTCCTAAAAAGTCTCAAAGATACTTTTTATGAACCTAATCAAATATATACTTTTGTTTCTAATTAATCTCCTTGACATGTGCATAATGATGAGGAATATTCAAATTGATCTCATCAAATCAAATTTGTCAAGAGATATCCAACAGCGGCGCATGTTGTACATAGACCAGGATGTCACCATTTATCTTCAACATCTGGTTGAAAACACACAACAACTGAACTATCATGACAATTAATGCAGATGTTATAACATCTTGCTCAACATCAGTAGACCCATGTTTTACCAAAATTTAGCCAATCTTAAAACCATGGAACTAATAATCTCTCCCTTTGACAAATTTTGGCTAAAATAACCAAATCCTGATAAACCCGGAGAGAGGAATAAGACCACAAACACAAGCTACATTCTAAACATGTAAACTTTGTACACGAGGAAGAAGATGGCATGCATCTTCAAAACCATCCAAGATACTCCCCCTAAAATACGAAAGCATTTCTTGTGAGCGATTAAATAACAAGTGTACTTCGTGAGTAAAAATGGTTGAGAGAGTAGGATATAGATATTCACTTGACCTAGTTTACTTAAAGATAAGAAACTGCAACCATTAAGGAATTCAGAATAATTAAAAGACGTATAATAGGGTTACAAGTGAGGCTTAGAGATTTGTTCCCTTACCCTCTTATGCATGTTTTGGATATTATAGAAATTCACCAAAAGATCACTTTGACCTTTCCTGTCAAGACACCAAACAACATTAGAACATAAATACACTAAATATATTAATGGAACAAAGTTTAACTCAATCACTCTTAATATATTTCCACCACTTTTCACCTTACTTTTGACGTCTGTTTTAAGTGAACTTGAACTCATAACTACCAATCATTATTTCTTTATGCTCATGCTTAAATCAATAGAATAATTTCATACAAAAGTCAAATCTAAGTAACAACACTCCCCGTGGGTACGATATTGTTATATTTATTACTTGCTACAATTAAAACATGTATACTTGCATGTGATGCCTTTGAGAAAGACAACAACCAATATCCTGAAATCTTAACTGATGTAAATGATATGTGATAAGGGATTCACCTCTTTGTTTCCAAGGATGATATAATAGTAGGGTTAAAAGCTACTTGTAAAGGGGTGGATGAAACCATAAAAACTTGTGCTGCAAGGAAAATGAAACTTGAAAGGTTGATTGGAGCTTTGGTTGAAAAAGATGTTTAAAAAATCCTGCTGAGGATAATGATGATGGGCAGGGACAAAAGAGTGCTTATAATGATGATGAAAATGAAGAGGGAAGTAAAGATGAAGAACCATCTAGTAGCACTAGTGCTTAAGAATCTATGTTTCTTTTTGTTTGTTTGTTTTGATTACATTTTGTTTAAGGACTTATGATCCAGTTTTTTGTAGAGCACTTTGTGCTATTTGTGGTGTAATTCCTGACAATTTATATGTTTATGATGAATGGTTCTATTTTGTTTCCATCTATTATTGTTTGTTTCCATCTGTGGTTATTGCGTGTGTGTAATGTGTGTGCTTCCAATTTTGTTTTACATTTACTCTATTTTTTGTCAATTTTTGGCTAAAAAGGGGGAGTAAAGTGTTAGTGTGTTATGTGTGTCTTGATGTTATGAAACATGTCTTGACATAATGATTAGAATGTTGATAGGATTTTGCTACTGTTGAGGAGAGAATAATGATTGTATGGTTGCTTGATGGATGCAACTATTTAGGGGGAGCATGATTGTTTGTCATGCTTGTTTAGAGCTTCTGCTACTACTGATGTGGTTGTGTGCAGGATGTCTTACCAGATGTTCTAGCATCCTGCATGTTGGAGTTGTGTGAATATCCTGATGTGAGGCTATTTTATCTTATGTTGATGTTGCCTCTGATGTGTGACCTGGGGTAGTTCATATTTGGTATTTTGGATTTCTGGTGATTTGGGTTTTCCCTTTTAGGCGAAGTCTTGATCTTACATGAAAAGGGGAGTTTGGTTATGTTGTGATGTCATACCTCATTTCTGGACATTTGCCTTCTAGAGTATTGAAGATGGTGATCTGTAACTGCATGCATTCTCTGATATATTTTTCTGTTATAGTTTGTACAAAGTTTAAATGTTTGCATGTAACTTGTTTTGTGGTTTTATTCCTCCCTCTAGGGTTATTGTGCATTGGTTGTTTAGCCAAAATTTGCCAAAGGGAGAGATTATTAAATCCATGGTTTTAGGTTTGGCATAAATTTTACTAACACGTGGTTATGGACTGATGTTGAGCAAGATGTCAAAACATGTTGACGAAATGTCTTGACAGATGTTGTTGTCATTCTTTATTTGAAGTGTAATATTCTATTTGGTTCTTTTGGTCTAGTCACTAGGTTTTTGACTGTAGGCATCATTGAGGTGATTGGAAGTGAGAGAAGGTTCTTATATCTAAGAGATTCCTAGGTAAAAGTTGCACAAGAAAGTGATTAGGGGAGAAGTTGTAAACTATGATTGTTTAGGATTTGAACTAATATTATCATAGTGGTTTTCCTTCCTGGCTTGGTAGCCCCTAGAGTAGGCGACGTTGGACTAAATTGGGTTAACAATTCATTGTGTTGTTTAATTTTCTGCAATTTATTTTTCTGCACAATCATCAGTTTTCTTTCAGCAGATGATGTCATAACATTTTCCTTGATATTATGTTGGTGTTGGGAGATCAGTCTTGACATCTATATTGCAAGTTCCATAATTTCAAGAAGCCTCATATTCCAGAAGCAACACAAACAACAATCAAACATTAGAGTCTAATTTTCCATTCTGGAATGTTAACATTATGAGATTGCATCTTTCATTCTGGACATGAAACCATTTTTAAATGTTTCAAAATGAAAATGAACCTATCTTCAGCAAGGGCAAGGGGTTTTGTAAAGATATCAGAAGTATTGTCTTAAAAGATATGAATGTTACTCTAAAATATTTGATAATCTTCTAGTTGACTTTTCATCCAGAGAATATGGGTGCTGCATCTAGAAGCAGAGATATATTCAGCTTCTGCAGTTGAGAGCGCTATTGTTGATAGCCTTTTCCTATACCATGATATTAACTTATCTCCCAGAAACTAACAGCTTCCAGAAGTTCTCTTCCTCTCTAGTCTATATCCAGCATAATCAACATCACACTATCCTACTAACTTGTATTCAGTTGATTTTCTATAACACAAACTAAGGTTAGTAGTACCTTTCAGCTACCTAAAAATCATCTTAACAATAGTTAAGTGTGATTATCTATGATCTAGTTGGAAGTGAGCATATAGGAAACCACTGAATAAAATATTAGGCCTAGAAGCAGTCAAATATAATAGAGAACCTATCATACATCTGTACAGCTTCTGATCAACCTTACCACTTATCTTGTCCTTCTCTAGAATGCAAGTAGGATACATAGGCATCTTTGATGTCTTGCATTCAGAAAAGTAAAACTTCTTCAGAAGTTCTTTGGTAAACTTGCTCTGATGAATGAATGTCTATTCTGGTCCTTGATTTATTTGGACTCTCATAAAGAACTTGAGTTCTCCCATTAAGCTCATCTCAAACTCAACCTTCATAGACTTAACAAATTCCTTGCACAAAGTGGCATTAGCAGAACCAAAAATAATATCGTTAACATATATTTGAACTACCAGAATGTCATTTTTGAAGGACTTGTAGAACAAAGTAGTTAAACTTTCCTCTAGTGAAATCATTTTCTAAAAGAAAAATGCTTAATCTTTCATACCAAGCTCTGGGAGCCTATTTCAGACCATACAATGATTTCTTAAGTTTGAAAACAAAATCTGGATTTTTAATATTTTTAAAACCACGAGGTTGGTGTACACGCACTTCCTCAATTATATATCCATTCATAAATGCAATCTTAATATCTATCTGATACAAGATGATGTTATGGTTAACAACTAATGAAATTAGGAGACAAATAGACTGTAACCTAGAAATTGGTGCAAAGGTTTATGTATAGTCAATCCCTTCTTGTTGACTATAACCTTTTGCAACCAGTCGAGCCTGATTTCTTACCATCTCTCATTTTTCATTGATCTTGTTTCTAAAGACCCATTTGGTTCCAATCGCATGTGTATCTTTTGGTCTTCGAACATGATCCCACACATAATTGATGGAGAACTGATTCAACTTTTCTTGCATAACCAAAATCCATTCCGTGTCCAGAAGAGTTTCATCAACCAATGTAGGCTCTATGAGAGACACCAAACCCAGAAGCATTTATTCAATAGGTTTGAAGGGAGGTCTGGTTTTGACTGGCTCAGACCTGTCACCCATAATCAATTCTTCAAAATGTTAGGATCTGGTTTCATGCTTCCTCAGAGGAGTCTGAGCTTCAACTGCTTCTGGTTGAACTTCTTTAGAGTCCTTCTGCTTAGGTTCTTTTGATGCAACATCATCACCTTATGAGTCTGAAAAGGTAATCTCCAGATCTTCAAATTTTTAACTAGCTTTGATCTTTCAAGATCAAGCTTATCATAGAAACTAACATGAATATATTCTTCAAAAATAAGAGTTTTTGTGTTATATTCTTTAACTAATAAATTCTTCTCATGCTAACATGGCCCAAAATTTTTTCTCTTCATAGACATAAGACATTTTATGTTTTTCTCCTTAAGATCAGAAAGTCTAATTTATAAATATTTTTATTCCTTTTTCCATTGAAAAGGATTAAGTCATCCTTCTGACTAACTACCTTCTAGGAGTTTTGTTTAAATATTATACCATAACCATTGTCACTTAATTTACTTATGGATAATAAGTTATGCATTAATCCATCAACAAGAAAAATATTATTAATAGAAGGGAGAGAACTGTTACCAATTGTTTAGAGCTTGTGATCTTCCCCTTGTGATCACCTCTGAAACCCACGATGCCTCCAAGCATAAGTTTCAGGCTTTGGAACACATGCCTTCTTCGGGTCATGTGTCAAGAGCAACCACAGTCTAGGTACCATGAGTGGTGTCTTGACATCACCGCTAAGGATATCTGCGGCATAGATTCTCTGCTTCTAAGGTACCCATAGCTTCTTGGGACCTTTTTTGTTAGTCTTCATAGAGTTATTCACAACCTTTACCTTTTTCTTTTACCTTAGGCTCATAACCAGCAGAGACAAAATAAGAATGAAGAATATTTATTTTATCTTCTTTTTCATAATCAGATTCTTCATAAGAATCATAACGAATACCTTTTGTACTGTTTCTACTTTCATCATAGATCATTGAAGCCATGATTCTTTTACTGAGGCTTCTAGCGAGAAATTTCTGAAGTGATTTGTCATATTTCTTTATGACATCATCAATGTTCACAGACGCTTCTGAAATAATTTCCTTCTCAAGACTGGAACTCTTATTTTTTAGAACAGAGTAATTAATCTTAAGTGTAATACGGTTGGAGAACTGACTTGGTTTTCATTTTATCGCAAATGTTATGGATAGCAAGAGTCGCCACCGACTTTTCTTTTATCCAATAAGGAAACGGTGAAAAGAACAGGAAAGACCTTGAGATTTTTGAGTTCCTGGGTGTGATCGGTGGGAATAGAACTGACTGTTTTGGAATGCTGGTTTGCGTTTTGTGTTTGTTTTTGCAAAATGTCGCGGTAAGCAAGAGTCACCACCGTATTTTATTTTATCCAACAAGGAAAGGACAAAAGCACAGAAAAATTCCTTTTTGAGATGTTTCTCGGGTTCGGGAGGTAGATTATAGAAAGGGAAGGTGTTAGCACCCTATTTACCGTGGTTATTGGTAAACAACCGCTGATCCTCCAAATGGTTACTTATTTGGTTACTCGCAGGATCGATCAGATTGATCCTAGGACATAGGTTGATTTTGAGGTTTTGATTAAATTGGATAATGGTTAAATGGCAATAAAATAAAGAGGCTTTAAGTAAATTGCATGAAGAAGTAGGCTTGGTAAAATAAATGAAGGCTTAAAGTAAAGGATTTCGACAGGAAAGTAAAGAAGAAAGCAAGTAAAGTTTCTGGAAAAGTAAATGACTTTGATTAATAAAGTTGGTGTTTCACACATACATTTCTCAACAATTCTTTCTCACACACTGGGTACTCGAATCTATATGAGTGACTTTGTATATAATTGTGAACACACGCGAAAAACTGCGTGAACTACTACTATTTATACTAAAACATCCCAAGTAACCGTCGGGCAGTTACACTGCTTCGAGATGATCCCACTTGGCACGTTCTCAACGTTCGACGCTCCAGACCTTTGCACGTTGCACTTGGTAACCGCTGGAAACCGTTTTCCCTCCAAATGCTTGAATTTCACACCGTTCCACTCTGAACCATCGAACACCTTCGTCGAGAAGCATCTTCGACGAGAAACACCTTCGACGTCGAAGGCAACCAACTTCTCCCTTGGAAGAAATCTTCTAAGCGCAGTGTCATCTTTCGATGGGCATTTCGACAGACCCAGCTGATCGAAAACAACCTTCAGCTTTAATGGCTGACATTAATGAAACAAGGGTGTCGAATTTAAGAGCCAACAAATTGCCCCCCAAGAATGCCTTATTTCGACTCTGAAAGAAAAAGGCATTCTTTGAAATACCATTCGACACATGTCTTCTCATTCTTAGTCACGAATTAAATTGTGCACTTTTTGCTGTCTTCTACCAACCACTGACAATCCCAAGAAAAACCATCATTTATTCGTACCTAAGACGTCACCTCAGTACGGCGTGTAGTGTGCCAAACGTCATTTCACAAATTGTCATCATGACAATTCCCAAAAACGAGGGCGCACGCTGCACCCTTCCATTTCTGCAGAACGGCTAAAACAACAGGGAGACGCCACGTGTCCCACTACCTTCTGCAACATTAAATGGCATTTAATGTCCTCGAATTTGGGGATTTCCCCCACTACTATAAATAGCAGTAAGTACCCATTTGTGGGACTTTTTACTCTACCTTGCTTTCAGAATTCCTCCTTTGCATACAAACTTGTCAACTTTGCAAACCTCTTTTTCTTCACTTCGTCTTCAACCTCACTACCAACAATGGCATCTGGTTCTTCCAACGCTCCTAGCGCCAACGCACCATCTGGAAACGTCAAACCTAGGGTTTTCGCCACCGCTCCAGTAGTGACTCCCACGGGCCAACGAAGGGTCCCTGAACCTTTGGACATTGCTGTACGTGATGCTTACTCACGCCACCTTATGATTCCGGTTGGATATTCCAACCATATCTTTGCTATGTCTGGCCCATTGTACCCAAGCATTGCTGAGGCCATGAAGATCAAAAGCTACTTTCCGGTAGTTGAGAGACTCAAACCGGTTGCATGCTCCAAGAAAGATGCAGAGGATAATGAAGATCCTGCTAAAGAGAAAATCGACCTCCATTTCTTCAACAAAGGTGTTAGGGCTTTCAGGTCTGGCCCTAGCCTTACTCCTGATTATAGTGCTTGGCTGGAAAAAATGGAGAAACGCCAAGCTTCGATCTGGAAATATATGGGGATTTTCGACCTGGTTATGCTGTCGAAGACAGGTCTTAACTATTCCCCAGAGATGTTGATAGCTTCTCTACTCTTCTGGGACTACACCCATTTCACCTTCCATCTTCCCTGTGGAATGCTGACTCCCACACTCTTCGATGTGGCCGCCATCACTGGCCTTCGACCTACTGGGGACTACTTCGACCCGGAGGAAATGTCGGAGGATCAGATTGGATTCTCTGCCACACAAAACCAATCTACACCACCTTCATCAATCACTACCACGACAGGTCGACAGATGCTGTGTCGGATGTCGAACATATTGCGTTTCTAGCCTTATGGCTGACACGCTTTGTGTTTTGCTCCAAGTCCTTACAGGTGACCAAGAAGATGGTCACTCTCACCACTCAACTCCATCATGGCCAAAATATCTGTTTGGCAGAATTGATTTTGGCTAG
The DNA here is from genome assembly GCA_948472305.1 of Vicia faba. NCBI lineage: Eukaryota > Viridiplantae > Streptophyta > Magnoliopsida > Fabales > Fabaceae > Vicia > Vicia faba. The sequence goes on from OX451741.1 coordinate 856,733,930, forward strand.
CCTGTATGAGTCGATTAGCAACGGAGCGACTCTTCTGAAGATTATCGAGAACAGGGCCAGTCTGCTGCTTGCTGGACCTTTTTGGCTGCTTCAACTGTGGCTCAATGCCACCTTCGAATCTTTCTTGCCTAAGAAGATTCAAATAAATGAGCAGGCTCCAGAGATAGCGAACAGACGCGTCGAAGGAACCAGATTGGCTCTGTTGACTCCAATGGAAGATGGACTGGAGCTTCAGCAAACTTTCACAAACTTCGTTCTGATGTTTGCTAGAAGGAAAGAGTTTGCTTCGACTATGGCTCCGTTTGCTCGACGGAAGGTTGGCCCAGAGTGGTTCACAAGGCCACATCCTAGGACGTCGAGTGGTCCTCAGGTTGACGAACATACAACAATGTGGGAGGCGTTCCTCACATCAAGAATCATGCCTCTTCGATTCAGGAGCTCTAAGACTCACTTGAGTCTGATTGCATATCAACCAAACCTGGTGTCTCGCCAGTTTGGTATTATTCAAACACTACCTTCCCCAATTTTTCCAAGGGAGAAGTCTATGTTATACTTCTGCAACGACTACACCGAAGAAGCTGCCACTAAGCATATCGGCATATATGCTGGTCGAACAGTTCTTTCGTTGTTTTACTACCAGCTTAACTTTCTTTGCTCACCATCCTTCGAGGAGTGGTGGAAAAGTTATTACGCTGAGGAGTTTTTCGACGAGAAGGACTTCGTGGATGAGCTTCAGAAATCTTTTGTCCTTGTCTTGGACAAAATAAAGAAATGTAAGTTCATCCTTTCAAATTACCTTGTCTTTCTCTTTCGACTGCTAGCCTGTTAATTATTTTATCTGCTTTCAGTTGTTCGAAAGCCTGCAGCCAAGAAGGCTGCAGAAGGCCAACAGGGAGGAGGCCCCTTAACAAAACCTCCACCGCCGGCAAAGACTATAGCGCCGGCGAAGACCACAACAAACCAACAGGGGGAAGGCCCTTCGAAAAAGGCTTCTGCACCGGTAACCAGACTTTCATTATCTTCTTCTGGCTTTAATTTTTTGACTTTCGATGCAACTGCTAAATCAAACTCCCATTGGTTTTTTAGGCACCTTCGCCCAAGAAACGGCCAGCACTGACGGTCGAATCCGGGAGCGACGTAGAAGATGATTCTCCCCCTGCTCCTTTAAAAAGGCGAAAGCTGAAGAAGGACGTTCCTGCTCCTGAGGGTCGAACAATTAGAATAAAGGTTGCTGGGAGAAAGCCCAGGCCACCTCCAGTAATCATTGAGGAGCCAACGGAGGAGGAATTAAACGTTCTTCTCAATAAGCCTGTCGAAAGCGACAATTCCAGCCCTGGGGATGAAACTACTTTACAGGTAATTTCTTTGATCCCTTTGTAACTCGGGTGTCGATACCTACATTCGACTATGTCTCTTTCGAATTTAGAAGATTCTTCTTCTTCTTTTTTCAGGACACCACTGAAAGCTCAGCGCCAAGGACTTCTGAAACATTGGAGTCTGCTGAACTCAGCAGGCCACAAGAAAAAGACTTGGCGAACGATGAGGCTCATACTGAAATAAATGAGGCCAATGCTGAGACAGCAGAAAAACCCGCAGAAGATCCACAAACAGAAGAGTAACAGCCAAAAGAGATTCAGGTGGTGGATCTGTCGGAAGAGAATCGTGACGAAGGGGACCACAGCAACGCTGGCGAAGAGGATCAAGGTGCCGCTGGCGAAGGGAACCAAGATGACGCTGGCGAAGGGAACCATGATGACACTGGCGAAGGGCACCATGATGACGTTGGTACTGCCGCAGTCCGAGTCGAAGGGAATCAAGTCGAGGCAAATGTTACTCAACAGCCTCAAACCCAAGACAATGTTGTTGCAAAGGCTGTTACCTCAACAAAGCACAGGTCGAAAGAGGACTTAGAACTCTTGAAGCAAACTGACCCTGTTAGCTATCTGAACGCCATCATCGAGAGCAAAAGTTCGTCTGACGCTAGCCAGGAGGTTCCTACCCTGTCGGGGAAGTCCACTGAAACTTCTCCTCTCGATGAGGCTTTGACGAAGGTTAAGGCTCAGTTTTTCAAGAAGGACTTGATGAAAGCTTTGGAGGGGGACCCTACTGCTCCATCATATTTGGGGGATGTTTTGAATGCTGTAGACTTGTTAGCTGTGCCTCCAGAAGTCTCAGGCTTTATCATGGATTTACACTCCATTATTGATCAAGTCTCAGCAGATTATCGGCGACAAAGGGGCTTTAATAGCCAGCTTGAAGTGTTATATGGCAAAAGCTCTTCTGCATGGACTGCTGTATCGGAGACAACTTCTCGAATTGCGGAGTTGTCGAAGCAAAAAGCATCTAAACAAGAAGAAGTTGATGCCATCGATCGAGAGAATGCTTCCTTCAGGGCGCAAATCGAAGAAATAGAGGCTAAGATAAATGCCAATACTAAGCGCAAGGAGGAACTTCTCTCGACCGTCCCAGACACCGAAAGTCAAACTGAAATCACACAAGGCCTAGAATTTGCTGAGAAAGCTCAAGGCTTCGACGATCAGATTTCCAAGCTTGTGCAGGCGAATGCCTGGTGTAACAAAAGATTGGAGCTGCAGCAAATCAAATACCTTCGACTCAAGGACTCCATTCCCTTCTGATTGATTCAGCTTTTTAACCATATTTTGTAATATGTATTCGACAACATTGCCATCTTGGCTAAATTATAAAAATTTCCCATTTTGGCTTTTTTATGGTTAATTTAGTCATTACTTTGTTATTTTATTTTTATCTCTTGGAGTGTAGGTTTGTATTTTTTCAAATATTTACCATTTACTCTCAAGAGCCTTTTATCTTCACCTAGCTCTTCGACTTCATAGGCTCCACCAGAAAAAATCTGGATAACTCTGAATGGTCCTTCCCATTTGGGTGACCATTTTCCCATGCTTCGATCCCTTCGATCCATGGGAAGAATCACCTTCCAAACTAGTTCTTCAGGCGAAAATACCTTAGGTTTCACCTTTTTATTATAAGAGTCTTCTACTCTTTTCTTCTGAAGCCTGAGTAGGTCAAGAGCACGCAATCTTTCTTCGTCTAAATCCACCAGTTCGTCTAACATCATATCCCAATAAATTTCAGAGGGAATATCATAATGTCTCTGAACCCTTGCAGATTGAAGACAAATTTCTGCTGGAAACACTGCATCATGGCCAAAAGTTAGCCTATATGGTGTTGTACCTATGGCTTCTTTTGGGGACGTTCGACAAGCCCACAAAATCTGGTCTAACGTCTTATGCCAATTTTTTGGTTTCTTCCCAACATGCTTTTTTATCAAGCCAATCACTACTTTGTTTGCTGCTTCGACTTGACCATTTGCCTGTGCATAATAAGGCGTTGATGTTAGGAGTTTGAAACCTGTTTCCTGAGCAAATTCCTGCATCTTCCGACCAGTGAAAACTGACCCTTGATCAGTAGTTATGGTCTCAGGGATTCCATACCTAAAGATAATGTTCTTTTGAATAAATTCAATGACATTTTCTTGGTCTACATTGACTAAAGGGATAGCTTCGATCCATTTAGTAAAATAATCAATGCCTACCAGTATATATTTCTGACTCTTTGATGATGCTGGTCGAATCTCTCCCATGAGGTCCAACGCCCATCCTCTAAAGGGCCAAGGTTTCACTATCGAGTGAAGTTCGCTTGCTGGTACATGTTGGATGCCTGTATGGACTTGACATTCTTGGAAACCTTTGGCGAACTCAACACAATATTTCAGCATAGTGGGCCAGTATAGTCCTTGTCGAAACAACAACCATTTCATCTTATGGCCTACTTGGTGAGCCCCGCATGCTCCAGCGTGCGTAGTCGAAAGGGCTATGTTTGCCTCAGTTTCACTTAAACATTTTAGCAATACCCCTTCAGGCGTCTTCTTGAATAACTCATTACCCATGAGTACATAACTCAACGCCCTGTACTTTGTTTTTCGTTCTGTCGAAGCTCCTGGATTTTGAAGATAATCCATAATGGGCTTCCTCCAATCTTGTTCTGACAAATTATCTATGAACGAAATTTCGAAGTTACTTTGATCAGCATATCCTAGTCTTGTCGATTTCAAGTCTGTTGGTGATAGACAAGTTTCTTTTATCTTTTCTCGAACTTCGATTGCTCTTTGTAATCTCGTTTTTGAAATCTTGTACCCAGATGCAATTTGTGCCAAGTCGTTGGCTATTTGATTTTCCAATCTGGGTATGTGTCGAATATTGACCATTTCAAATTTTTTCAATAAACGATTTGCTATCACAAAGTACATAATGAGATTTTCTCTTATGCATTTATATTCCTTTGTGACTTGCTTAATGACTAACTCTGAGTCTCCCATTATTTCGACTCGAGTTTCCCCCAATTCCAACAATATTTCAAGGCCAGTAATTAGAGCTTCATACTCAGCCTCATTGTTCGAACAAGAACCTGATATCTTGTACTTGAATGTTGTTGGAATTTTTTCTGGAGAAATAATCAAGACTCCTACTCCTGTTCCATCTTTATGGCTGGAACCATCGAAGTAGAATTTCCAAGGTTCTATCTCCACATAATTAATATCCTCAACTTGAATTGAGTGGTCGACTATAAAGTCTGCAACCACTTGTCCTTTCACTGCCTTAAGAGGCATAAAGGTTAAGGAGTATTCAGTTAATGCTAATGCCCACTTGCCAATTCGACTGTGCAAGATAGGTTTCGACAACATGTACTTGAAAACATCAAAATGAGACGAAACATACACATCAACTGGTTTTATATATTGCTTGAGTTTTGTACAAGAGAAATTTAGACATATACACAATTTTTCAACTTCGCTATATCTAGTTTCTGCATCGTTCAAAACTCTACTAAGATAGTAAATGGGTCTTTCGACTCCATTCTCATCTTCTTGGGCTAACATGCTTCCCAAAGTTTTGTCGGATGCAGCAATGTACAATCTCATACTCCTATTGCTACAAGGAGGCACCAAAATAGGTGGCTCAGTGAGGTACCCTTTGATTTTGTCGAAGGCTTCTTGTTGCTCTTGGCCCCATTCGAACCCCTCTTTATTTAGTCGAAGTAAGGGTGAAAAGGCTTGAGCTTTCCCACTTAGGTTAGATATAAATCTCCTTAAGAAATTTATCTTGCCTAACAGAGATTGCAGTTCCTTCTTATTCGATGGCGCTTTCGCTTCCAGAATAGCCTTCGTCTTGTTCTGGTTGATTTCGATTCCTTTCTTGTGGACAACGAAGCCCAAGAAATCTCCAGCTTTCACACAGAATGCACACTTCAAAGGGTTCATCTTCAGACCATGTTCTCTCATTCTTTCGAATGATTGTCGAAGGTGGTCAATATGATTCTTCCTGGAAACAGATTTTATAACAATGTCATCAATATATACTTGCATAAAAGTGTTAATAAAATCATGGAAGATAGTATTCATTGCTCGCTGGTATGTTTCCCCAGTGTTCTTTAGGCCAAAAGGCATCACTACCCACTCGTAAGTGCCTAGGGCCCCAGGGCATCGAAAAGCTGTTTTCGACACATCCTCTTCAGCAATGAATATTTGATTATATCCTGAATAACCATCGAGCATACTATGGTATTCGTAGCCAGCGGCAGAATCGACTAGCATTTCCACCACAGGCATAGGATATTCATCTTTGGGCGTAGCAACATTCAAATCTCTGAAATCTATGCACACCCTTAATGTACCGTTTTTCTTAATCACTGGCACAATGTTTGCAATCCATTCGAAATACCTTGTAACGCGTATGAATTTGCATTTCAGCAGTCTTTCGACTTCCGTTTTGATCCTCGACAGTATTTCTGGAGCGAAGCGTCTTGGACTTTGCTTGATTGGCTTCTTCCCAGGTTTGATTGGCAACTGAAGTTCTACCAATCCTCTGTCGAGACCAGGCATTTCGTCGTAATCCCATGCAAAACAGTCCTTGAACTCTTTCAACAATTGGATTACTTCCAACCTAAGTTCTGGATCAATTTTGGCGCTGATGTAAGTTGGCCTTTTCTCTGACCCTTCACCTAAGTTGATTTCTTCTAAAGGATCTTGCGCTAACATTTTAATGTTGTTCGCCAAGGGGTCCTTTTCGAAGCCCAAAGGCTCATCGTCATAGATGGCGTCGAGCCTCTGTTCCTGCATTTCTTCTGGCATGATATCAGGGGGTTCTGGATCGAAATCCTTTCCTGGACCTGCAGCAGATAACTGTTGATCATTGGCATGTGTGGCCATGTACTTCACTTCGGCTTCGAGAGCCGTTATCATCTTAGTTTCGGCTACATAAGCCGAAATTCGCTTCAAAGATTGTGACTCAATCATTATCACTGAATTCACTTCCCCAACCAGTTGGTTGGATATCAGTTAACCCACTGAAGTCTATGTGGGACAAGTCTTCTCTGTCCCATTGGAAACATGCTCAGGATGCAGGTATAGGGAACAAAAAGTGTTTGGCGCTGGCGCCAAGTCGAAGTCAGGTGTTGGACATGGCCCTATGTGAGCCAAGTTCTTGTCGAAATCTGCCAGCCCTAGGTGATTCACTTCGCCCAGGTAATAGCTTTGATCTGCCTCTATGTTTTCGACCATCCCATCTGGACGCCATAGCAGCAGCCTCTGGTGCATTGATGATGGCACAGCTCCAACACCATGAATCCATTCACGGCCCAACAAAAGATTGTAGTTAGGTTTGGCCGATATGACCATAAACATTGTTGGTCGAAGGATAGACCCTACTTTGGTATCTAGTTGGATCACTCCCATAGTGGTCCCCATGCCGCCCTCATAGTTCGACAGGACCATGTTGTGAGGCTTAATGTCCTCATCCCTTTTGCCAATTTTCCTTAGCATAGAGTGAGGAATAATGTTGATGGTTGCCCCACAATCCACCAAGATTTTATTCACTGTAGTTTCTTCGAGTTTAGCCCTTATAAATAAAGGCTTGAGGTGATTTTTCATCGCCTCTGTAGGTGGCTCGAAGAACCCATTTTGTTCCTCAGTAGTGCCATTGTCCATGACGAAATAGCACACTGGCCTATGTTTGGCCATTTCTTGCTCCACTTCCCAGTCACTTGTTTCGACCTCCACCTGTCGGTTGAATTCTCTGGGCAGCATTGAGACTATATTCACCATTATGTCCAAAGTATCATCAGACTCAGAATCGTCTTCTTCCTCGACTTCACCTTGGTTAGGCCAAACTAGCCTGTTGGTTACTGGCTCTCTTTCTAGAGGTTTCCTTTGCTTCCTTAGAGGAACATTTGAACTGGTTTCTGCCTTTGGTTCATTGGCAGCCTCCCTCTCAGCTTTTCGTCTCCTTTGGTATCTCCTCCATTGAGATCGAGACATGGGATTTTTCCCTTTGTAGTTGCTTGACACTTGTGCAACTTTAGGCGCAGCAACTTGAGGCTCTTTCTTTTGTGTTAAAGATGAACCCCTTGGCACGTCGAAAGAGTGCCATCTCTCCTCACTTGGTCTTTTTCGACCAGAGGTTTTGTACCAGGTATCTACCGGCACATTTGTTGGAGGCCTGAAAGTCAATGGCCTCTTTTCTTGGTTTGAACCTCTTTGGGAGGCTCTTCTGGGGTCATGTCGAAGATCAACATTTTCCCTTCTCTTATTCGCTGCTCTTACGCCTTGAATGTGCTCAGCCGCTTTTTTGTCAAAAATCGAACTGCATCTTGGACACAGCATCACCTCTGATTTCTTTTTTTGGCATCTTTGTAGGAAATCTGCCAGATTTTCATTTTCCCGAGGGAAAGCAGTCTTATTAGCTTGTTCTTGCCTCATGGCCTCTTCTGATGCTTTTGGGTCAGATAGTTCGACCATGTTGACATTCATTGTATCTTTGTTGGCAAGAGTTAACTGCTTCATTTGTATCTCCAAATTCTCCGTCTGGCCTTGAACTGTGACCAAGCGAGAACTGGGTTTTGGTCCAGTTTTTTGTGCTTCAACGGTCTCCAGCTTTGGGCTTTCGACCGCTTTTTGAACTGCTTCAATTGTCTTTCTGGATAAATTCCCAGAAAAACTGCCAAAGATTGGCATGTTGATATGGTCCTTTGAGACTTCGACCATTGTGATTCCTGGCCTCTTCGACTGGCTCCTGGATGCCTCGATCACGTTCACCTCAGAAGGCTCAGCATAGTGGGCTTCAGCCTGCAACGGATTTGAGTCGACAGCCATGGGGGTCTTGTCAGCAAACTTCAACCTCCCTTCTTCGATAGCGTCTTGCACAAGATTCCTGAAAAGAAAACATTGAGAAGTTTTATGGCCCAAAAAATTATGATATTTGCAAAAACCTCTCTTCTTTCTTTGATCAAGAGGAGGCACTTTTACCCCTGGGGGTACTATCATTTGGCCATATTTTACAAGCAAGTCAAAGATCTCATCACATTTTGTGATTTCAAAACTATAAGTCTTTTTGGGGAACCTATCGTTGGTCCTTTCTGGACCAATGGGATTTTTCCCACTTGAGGGGACTAACAGTTTGCAAGAGTATGGTGGCCCTTGTTTTAGTTCCTCTAAATCGACTTCTCCTTCTTCGACAGTTATAGTATCGTCGAAGGATTCTGGATCTTCGTCATCCATCTCAACATACGCTATCCTCTCTCTCTTATGAGCTTTCGTTGCCTTTGCTTTTTCAGCTTTGAGGCGTTCTACCTGTCGAACTCTATCGGCCAGTTGGGCCATGTCTCTCAGGTATTGAGTGTCTAACTTCTTCCTAATGGAATAATCTAAACCGCCTGCGGCTATTTCGACTAACTCATGTTCCAGCACTTGTGTAAAACATCTCGCTTTGAGCAATCTAAACCTATTTAGATATTCGTCTATAGGTTCGGTGAAACGTCTCTTCACACTGGCCAATTCTTTCAGGCTTATCTTGGTTTGCCCCATGTAGAATTGTTCATGGAATAATCTTTCCAACTGGGTCTAATGATGGATCGAGTTGGGGGGAAGAGTTGTAAACCAAGTAAAAGCGTTCTTTGTTAAAGAACTTGGGAAGTACTTAATCCTCAGGTTTTCGTTATTCGAAATATCTCCTGCTTCGATCAAGTATCTCGCCACATGCTCGACAGTAGATTCTGTCGTGTCCCCAGAGAACTTAGTGAATTTGGGGACTTTACATCTAGGAGGTAAGTCTGTTTGTAACACGTATTCTGACAATGGGGATGTAAAGTTGGGCCTTCGAAAGCCCATGTTCATCCCATTTTGAGTCATGATCCTTTCGATCATGGTTGCCAGATTATTTTCCAAACCCATGTTTTGGTATTGGATATGCTGAACTACTTCGTCAGCATTTTGGTTTCTGTTAACTAACCTTACCTCTGGGGTTATTACCCTAGGTTCCTCGACAGGTTGCTCCAATCGTGCCCTAACGTTTTCTTCGACAGGCTGTTGGACTTGGTTGATAGTGGTTTCTTCCTCTAAGAATATACCCTGGTTTCCCCTTATTTGCGCCCTTTGGGGCTGTCGAATAGGTTGGGGTATTCCAAAGAAATCAGCCAAACGCGTCATTTGCGCTGTCATCTGCTGATTCGATTGAGTAGTGTTTTGTATTAGAGGGTTCAGCACTGTACTTAAAGTTTGTGCCAACATTTGCACCATATCATGGTTGCTTTCGTCCATTTGTTGCCTCAAGACTGATGTCGAGGCATTTGTAAGGCCATGGGCTACTTGGGACGTTCCTCCTAAGAGTTGGGTCCTATTTCTATTCGCCATACCTACTCCAGAACCTTGGAGTGGCGAAGAGGCACTCACTAAAGGGTCTGAAAAAGTGGACGCAGCATTCGTCAGGCTAGCCAAGTCAGAAGTTGGCATGCCATAGAGTGGTTCTCGATTATGACCGCCTGTCATAAATCCTGGGGGAACAAAAGGCCTTGTGCCTAAATTTCCCCTTGGTGGGGGAGTTCCCAAAGGCACTCTGGGGCCTGTGAACGGAGGTAATGGCCCCGTTGCTGTGACCGTTACTGCTGGTGTCGAACCAGCAGTTATCGCTTCACTTACGGTCGGGATAACCGTTGCTCCCACATTTGTTTGTGGGATTTCGTTATTGTTTGGCGGATTCGCCATCTCTTCCCTTCTTCTAGCAGTACTGTTATCGTTAGTGTATATTCTACCACTTCTCAATAACATGCAACACTCCTCGAAAAGATGAGATTATTTTCAGAAATCAACACATTGTCCCACCGGGTGTGCCAATTTGTTTACCGTGGTTATTGGTAAACAACCGCTGATCCTCCAAATGGTTACTTATTTGGTTACTCGCAGGATCGATCAGATTGATCCTAGGACATAGGTTGATTTTGAGGTTTTGATTAAATTGGATAATGGTTAAATGGCAATAAAATAAAGAGGCTTTAAGTAAATTGCATGAAGAAGTAGGCTTGGTAAAATAAATGAAGGCTTAAAGTAAAGGATTTCGACAGGAAAGTAAAGAAGAAAGCAAGTAAAGTTTCTGGAAAAGTAAATGACTTTGATTAATAAAGTTGGTGTTTCACACATACATTTCTCAACAATTCTTTCTCACACACTGGGTACTCGAATTTATATGAGTGACTTTGTATATAATTGTGAACACACGCGAAAAACTGCGTGAACTACTACTATTTATACTAAAACATCCCAAGTAACCGTCGGGCAGTTACACTGCTTCGAGATGATCCCACTTGGCACGTTCTCAACGTTCGACGCTCCAGACCTTTGCACGTTGCACTTGGTAACCGCTGGAAACCGTTTTCCCTCCAAATGCTTGAACTTCACACCGTTCCACTCTGAACCATCGAACACCTTCGTCGAGAAGCATCTTCGACGAGAAACACCTTCGACGTCGAAGGCAACCAACTTCTCCCTCGGAAGAAATCTTCTAAGCGCAGTGTCATCTTTCGATGGGCATTTCGACAGACCCAGCTGATCGAAAACAACCTTCAGCTTTAATGGCTGACATTAATGAAACAAGGGTGTCGAATTTAAGAGCCAACACACCCTTTCTATCCGTGGTTATCTATGGTCTCTTAGGTACTTGCTCATTGTGTTTTCAAAAAGTTTGCTTTTCTTTGTGTTTGTGGGTTTGAAAAGAGTTTTTGTTTGAAAGGAGTGTAAGTGCGAAAAGTTTTGTTTTGTTTTTAAAAGGAGCAAGTACTTAAGAACCATCTACCTACTCAAAAAGGAATTAAACTGTACAAGTGTCCTTTAGACAATGCTATCCCACTATTGAGGAGTAGGTAGCATCGTCGTTGGGGTTTTCGGGTCAATTCGATTAAGGGACGTGTGGTCACTAAAGCAATGTTAGGACGCCTTAGAGGTAACCCTAATGTCTTAGATCATTTTATCTGAGGCAACTTATGATCTTTGGACAAGAGGGCGACCTCTAAAACTTCCTATACTCAATGACCACGTTCGAGGTAACCAAGTGAGGTGTACCCTGAGTGGCACGTGCGAGTGTGTTATTTTCAGTTATTTTTATCTGTACATGTTAATGGTGAGCTACTGTTGATTTTAGGTTAAAGATTTATCTTGTCATGCATTGCCTATTTATCAAACATCTAACAGTCAATAGTCGCGGAAAGTAAATTGCGGAAAATAAATCTAAGCTATTACAAGGCGTCGGGTATTTACATCGCCAAAGACAAACCCTTTTGAAATTAAATTGCGAAAAGTAAATAAAAGCGACAAATAAATAAATACAGTCCTAAGTTAAAAACTATTACATTCCCGAAGCAGTTACAATATTGAAATATGGATCAAAAATAATACGCGCGCGAGAAAATTAAATCGGAGTGTCTTAGGCTTTTGACCCTTTTTATTAAATAAAGCATATTTTTTGTTATTTTTGAATTAAAAATTAGTCTAAATTAATAATTGAATTAATTAATTAAATGAAAATATTTTTGGGTTTTTTATTTTAATTAATGAAATAAAATAAGAATTATTAAAAATATTAAAACCTAATTCTATATTAATTTTAATTTAATGCAAAAGATATTAAAATTGTACATAATTAAAAACTAATTAAATTAATTGACTAAAGTTTATTTACAAAATAATGAAATAGTGAAATTAATAAAAATATTATTTTTGTTGTTTCTGATTTTTTTATGAAAAAAGTTAATTGGTTAATTGATTAATTAAGATAATAATAATAATAAAATAAAAATAGGAAAATAATGAAACGAAAATAAAAAAGGACAAACTCAGGGGGTATTGGGCCCAAAGAGGGAGTATGATCAGTAATTTCCAGGCCCATTTTCGTCTCAGCCTATTTGACTTTTGGAATCCACTGCGTGCTTGTTGACCAAGGAGTATCATGGGCGTGCAATCTGGGCCCCTGGATCTGATCTGAGACCACCTGGCTAGCATCTGGAGAGGGGTGTATGATGAGCTGCATCATAGGCGCCACATGTGGACACCTGAAGAAAAATCAAATAAAGTTTTGGGGGGGGCGCCTGGGATTCGAACCAGGTCCCAAGGGATTTTCCAATAGCACGCTCACCAATCCAACCAGCTTGTTCAATTGTTATTGGAATAGAACATAAATATTATATTCAAAACAACTAATTATGCCCTACAAAAAAATAAAAACCCGCTAATAATTCAAACAAGCCAATGGACGCAAGCCACGTTATCATCTTCCTCAAATAACCCTGGTTATTTACCTGCGAATTCTTATCAACGGGAAGATTCGTAGGGCATCTCAAAAACCTTCTCCAGGCCATGTAAACGAAATCTAAGAGTACCATTGAGTCCGTCTCTTCCTCCTGGTCATCCTTATACCCATCATTAGCATTGATTTTGCCTGTATCAAAAAGGCCTAAAAAACAAGAACAAGAACCCTAGGATCGGGCATCACAATAAAGGCCATGAAAATCAAATTAAATGATGCAGACACGTTGGAAATTATACAAGGATCAAGATTATGTCAATAGTTTATCAAAAGGATGCAAGAATGAATGGTTTCGATTTCATGTTCAAAGCCGTTTTCAAGAACACTTACAACGCTTTTCAGATAGCTTCAGGCCTTGGCTTTGGTTGCTATAGCTCCAGGAGATTGCAAGCAAGAACACCATGTTGTGATTTTGGATTGAATTGGCCTCCAATGTTGATTTCGATCTTTACTTTTTCAAGCTTTTTCTCAAACTTCTTCTTGCCGTTTCAGCAGTGTTTTGTGCCTCCTCTTGCTTTGTGTGACTTGTGTGAATGTTATAGAATTAATTTAGGTCAACACTTGGGCCATAATCCATGTGCATTCAAGGTTTTGAGATTTGATATGATCACCATTATCAAGTTTCCAAATATAGGCCAAATCTGATTTTTTATGCATGAAAAGACATGATACGAGTTTGATTTGATTCATGATGATAATTGAAAATTGTACCAATCACAAAGATATTATTTCATCAATTTTTAGATTTTATTTGATTTAATATTGATTAAAAATGAATTAAACCAATAAAAATTAAATAAAATAGAAAATAAATGAATGGCCATGAAACCAAGTATGGGACACGTGTGTGGCATGACAAGACCATATCAAGTGGAAAAAAGTGGACCCTTTTGTCAAAAATTGGAGTTTTGAGGATAGTTGACTTTTGGAAAATTTGGAAAAATGCCCAACATCAACAATGCATAACTTCTTCAATTTTGAACTTTTGGAGGTGTTCTTGGACTTTTTAGAAACATTGAGATGTCCTATAATCCACCCTTTTGGTCTCATCTCATTTTGATGTTCCATGCTCAAGTTATAAGCTTTGGCAAAAAAGGTGTTTTTGTTGACTTTCAAAAATGACCTATAATGTCCAAATTTGTAACTTTTTGTGAGAGAATTTATTGATCTTTGAGTGTGAAGATGGATTGTAGGAAATTGCATCCTCTTAAAAATGAGATTTGGATGGGTCATTTATCATAAAGTATGAGAAAGTTATGCTTGGTCAAAGTTGAGTTGACTTTTCCTGCAAAACCCTAATTTAGCAACTTTTGAATCTTGATGAATCTTGAGCAATCCTTGATGAATCATGATCAACCCTTGATCAAATTATGAATTATCCTTCAAAATGAGAATTTTGACAAAAAAAACTTGAGGTTTGACTGTATTTAGGTCACAGTTGACTTTTGCCCTAGCTCAGTCGATTTTGGGGCCTCTTGACTCGCAAATAAGCAAGAGTCTCCATCGCACTTTATTATTTCCAAGGGAAAAGGGAAAATAGCAGAATAAAACCCTTAAATATGCAATGTAAAGTAATACTTAAAAGTAATGAAAATACAATGTGTTTTGAAAGAGATCGAGAGTTTGGGGGTTGGTTATACAACGGGAAGGTACTAGCACCAAATGCATCTGCAGTAGTCCGCATGAACCTTTTGAAATATCTGTTTTTTGGTTAAAATTTGTTTTGGTCAAAATGGGTGTGGACAAGATTTGGAAGATACGACGACCTAGTATCGAAGTTTTGACTTAAAAGATGTGAGTTTTAAAATTGAATCTTTTAGGAAAATTAACTTAAGGTTGACAAAACTAATAAAACAAAATTGAATGAAGATATTCACACAATCGTATAAGACATATTTGATGACATGAAGTTAACAAAGTTAAAACATTTCACTTGGAATTTAAACGGACGAAATATATAAAGATTGAACGATCGAGAATAAAATTAATTAGAACGACAAAAATAATAACAAAAATTCAATAAGATATTAATTTATACACATATATTTTTAAACAATTAAATAAATAACAAAAATTAAATAAAGACTAAATTATAATAACATGTACTTAAATAAATAACAAAATTAAATAAAAGACTAATTTACTAGCATGTATTTAAATAAATAACAAAAATGAAATAAAAGATTAATTTACTCATGTATTTTTTTATTCTTTTTAGATAGACAAAATAACCAATAACTAAATAATCTAAATCATTCTAATAAGATAACACAAACTAAATAAATAAAACAAAACTAAAATAAAAACTAGTTAACTAAATAAACAATGTCCTGGGCTGCAAAAAGAATTAAGAATGAGAACATGCCCACTAAAGGGGCGCTTGGATAGTCCGCAGGCGGGGGGTGTGCTAGCTGCAAGGTGTCCAAAGCATAAGAATAAACAAACCAGAAAGAAAAGATTATGGGTTGGACCAGTCCAACCCGGTTTAGGAAGGGACAAGGAAATCTCTTTGGAACCCTAAAGCAAAAGAGGCGCCGCTGTCATCCTTGGGAAGAGGAAAGGTCAAATTATTATTATTTCCAGTAAATCCATTCCCTATACCTTATCTTAAAAAAACAAAATTGAAATAATCTCTCTCTCTGAATCACCTTCATCATCTCTCTATATCATTCTGCAACACTCTCACTCATCTTTTCCCTATTTCTCTTCACAGCACCTTCAATATCAAATTTCTCAACAAATTCACTCTCAATTTCATCATCAACTTCTCCTCTTCTTTTTCATCGTCATTGTCATCTTTATCCTTGGAGATTGTTGCATTGTTACCGAAATTAGCTGTCTTCTTCACGGGTGTGTGCGGTTTGCGAAAACAAGGAATTTGAAGGTGGAATCTCTGCGTCTGCGGCCGGATCTTGTTCGGTTCCGATTGGGGATGAAGATTGTGCGAGCGGAAATAAGTATATGTAGAGATGTGCGGAAACATAGGTATAGTGGAAATCTAGTGATGTAATTTGAAGTACTGGAAAAAATAGAGGTTGCGGTTGTGATTCTTGCTATCAAATTGCAAGGTTATTTATGAGTTTGCCAAGATTTTTCTCTGTATGTTTTGTTTATAATTAGTTATGGAGTTTAAAAAAAATGTTTTTTTGTTCGTAGGAATGTTAGCAAGAAGGCATTAAAACAAAGGTTCAAACAAACAATCATACAATCATACAAGGAAGTTAAATGGCAAGAGTGTAAATGGCTTACCTTGTGATAAATATGCAACTGAAAATAATGGGTTTATAACTGTTCTCGTCACCCAAGGAAGACCAGCAGTTGTGACTATTGTAACATGTCTTTCATTGTTATAGAAATCCTGCTTTGGACGGTCTGTCCAGAGTCCACCTTCATACCGGTGTCCTGTGCTCTGAATGTAGTAGAAGTTGGTTCTTGCATTTTCTATACAAGCTCTCAACTATCTTGTCGCATATATCTCTGTTGACTCCATGTTGGTCCAAAAATGGCCCAGAATGTTTAACAAAGTAGGCCAAGAGTTCAAGTACATACAGTGGTGGCACTTCCTTTGATTCCTGGTTTTTTTGGTAGTGAGATTTCTGTCTGTGTTGTTAGTGTTATGTTGCAGAAAGATTGGAGGTGTGGCAGCTGCTAGCTAAACTGCCAATTCTATGTGCATACTGTGCGCTATTTTGATTCTCTAAGGTGGATGATTTTTGAAGTGTGAAACAGATTTTGTACTTTTCTTGTATGTATTTTTCTACTGTATTCTTCTGTGTTATGATGAGAGATTTTGGATAGAACTTTCTGGGTGAGTTTTCTTGTTTCTCTAGAATTTTTCTATCAAAAAAAATGTTCCCCCTCCATTGTGATAAAGCTCTCTGTTATATAGTCTCAAGATTAAAATTTAGGAGGGAATTGAGTCCACTAAGAGCATTTCTGATCTATGCTTTATGGATGTAGGAATGTCTAACAGTTTTTTTTGTGCAATCTAGCCTAGCTTTATAGGTTTTTAGCATCATTGCAGCAGGGCTGATTTGGACCTCAAAGATAGTGACAAGCCAAGGTTTTAGAGCAGCAAAACAACAACAATTTTTGGAGTGTAGTATCATGGAAAGTTCCCTTTCTACTTTGTATTTTTTTATATATTTTCCATGTAACAATACATGTATCTTCCCTCTCTTTTTCTTTTGAAATTGGACTGATTTGGTCTTCATATGTTTTGTTGTTTTGGTGGACAAATTTGGGTGAAAATTTAAGCAAGGTTTGGATGAGTTTTGGGAGCTTAATGTCTTTTAGAAATAAGACTTGGTAGTTTTGAATTGATGTATTTGATGATTGAATTTGTAACTTTGATTATGGCATTGAATATTTGAATGAAATGCGAACTTTTAGTGAAACATGGTCTTGACTTTGTAACTTGTTACATTTGAATTCAAAATTTCCACAATTCCGAATTGTAGGCATTAGAAATTGGATTGAACTTTGGTCCCTTGTATTTGGACCTCTCTTGAAAAACATTCGCAACCTTGAATGGACTTTGAACTTGACATTTGAATTTTGAACATTGTCTTGAAAGTTGAATGATGTGGAACTTAAAATAATGAATGTTTGAATCTTGGCATAATGACCTTGAATCAAAAGGAATTTGTATAAGTTTTGAATCCAAAAGAAAATTCATATTAATGAGTTGCGCCTCGCACACATGAATCGATTTAAAAGAAATATTCAAATTGATCCTCAAATCTTCTTCTTTAAAACCCATATCTCCAATTTGTGGTAACTTGCAATACGAGCCAATAATAAAATTGTGCCTTTAAGAACTTTAATCAACAATCCACCTTAATTCAACCATCCCTAATGTTCAATTGCAAATGACTTGAATTAGCCAACAAGCAATCAAAGAATCATTGAACTAAAACACTAGTTTCATGAATTATCCCAACATAAGAATCAAACGTCCTTTGGGAAAACGTCTGTGGCATAAAACTGAACCAAGCACAATTTGAACTCGATCTTTGAAGTAATCTCATAGACAACGCTATTTTTGATACTTCACAAAAATAATAGCCTCAAGATGTTGAGAATTGAAGAATTTATAACCCTCGAAATTTGGACAAGAGTTTCTTGTGATTAGGTCAAATTTTCAAAATGACCTCTAAAGTATTCAAATTTTCGATGATCCTCCACACACAATAAACTCTTGACTTGTAAAGAGAAGTGGGAGATGACGTCAAGGAGAGTCATACACAAAAGGAACCACTCAAAAATACGGAATAATGAAGAAATTATGATTCTTTGAACTTGAACTGGCAAGAGTTGACTTTTGGTCGAAGTGCATTGAATCGTCTCAAATAGCCTGATCTTTTCTTGCATTCCAAGATGCATTGAAGCATATGTGAACCAGTGATGATGAAATCTTGTCTATGATCTGAGGAAGTTATGCAGAAGCTTGAGACCACTTGTCGAACAAGGTGTGGAAATAAACACACGATCCTCTGAAGTTCCAAAAGACATCTTTGATCAAAAGGAGATTGAACGATGCTTGAGACTCTATGCTCTAAGATTAGAGGTTGTGCCTTGATGAATCAATCTAACAGAATCCACAATCAATCGTACTCCTGGCTTGGGAGACTCAAAACCCTAATTGAGGCGCGAAACCTGATGCTCTTGATTCAGACATGTCTCTGCACATGAAACAAAAGAAAACACGAAAATACACCTTTGTATGCGATTAAAAGTTAATGATACATAGGCTAAAAATGTTTAAAACACTTGACAATCTCTGCATAGTCAATTCTCAAAGGTGAGAGGTTAAAACCGATCGTATTTCATGACCTTGACTTTTTGTATAAAATGCAAAATGAAAATGCGATCTTAGGGGAAAAATTGGGGTATGACAGCTGCCTATATTTAAGTTTCTTCTATTCAGAGATATGAAGATATCGACGAGATTGAAGGGACTTCAATATATAATACATAATTATTGGCCTTAAGATACCGCAATTGTGTTTATGATATGATATGAATGTAATATTTGAATCTTATGTGGAATGATGCCGCATGAGACAAACTAATGTTGGAGAAACCAAGCACGTGATAAAATAGTCCACAACAGAAGAGATTATAACTCTACTAGAGAGACAGAGCCACAGACTTCGAATGAGAGACTCCTATTGGGGAATAACTTTGAACGAAAACAATTTTGACTCTAACAAAGAAAACGCCATGCATAGGATACAAAAAAAAGATGGCTACTGACTAGAGATGAGGATGAGTTTACAACTCAGGGTCAAAGGTATACAAAAAGATACACCAACTTTTACCGATAGTGAACTATCGATTTTTACTGAAGGTGAAACAAAGATGCACCGACTTTTACTAAAGGTGAAATACCAACTCAGGGTTGATGGTATGACAAACAACATAATACTGACTCAGAAACGACAATGAATGTCAGCTTTGAGACTGGTGAATGAATAATTGACATCAGCACTACGATTGGGAATGAAATGATTTACATTAGTACTGCAACTGGAGAAAGAAATGATTTGCATCAATACTGAGACTGGGAAATGATTGGCATCAGTATTGAGACTGGAGAAAGCTCAACTCTATTAGGGCAAAGTCTAATGAGGATAAAGTAGAAGATACTGACTAACAAACCAGTGACCAAAACTGTTTTTTCCTAACAAACACCCTAAATTCCATTTTTACCTCCTGACTTTATTTTTCATAATTTATTTTATTTTCTTTAATTTATTATTTTTATCATTATTATTATTATTATTATTATTATTATTATTATTATTATTATTATTATTATTATTATTATTATTATTTATTAAATCAAAAATTCCAAAAATATTTTTATTTATTATTTGCATTCAATATACTTATATTTTATTCCTTTAAAAACAAAAAGACAAAATACTTTTCTTATAAAAAACTTAATTTCTTTTTCTTAATAAACTAATAATTAGATTTAGGTTTAGTTATTTTCTTTTTTAATTAAAATTAACTTATAATTTAGGTTTTCTTTTAATTAATTAATTTCCATGCTATTTTGATTAAACTTAAAACCTTTTCTAAAAAACCCTAAAAATGATTTCTTGATTAATTTTATTTCTTTTAAACTAGGGTTTAATTTTACTTATTTTAATTAATTATTTTATTTTATTTAATTAGGTCAAAACCAAATCCTTTCCTCAAAAATCAAACAAAAATCCATTTCTTTTCCATTTATATCCTTGTACATTATATTCCTTTCAATTCTTGTACTTTATTCAAGTTTCAATATGGTTGTAATAGATAATTAGGTTTAACTTCTTGCAATCCTCATTTGTAAATTTGTATATCCCATCCCCCTAATGATTGTAATAGCGTAGTAAATTTACTTTCCGCAATTTATCGCTTTCATATCAATGCTAGTAAATTAGGGTTTGTATAGAAAGATAAAATCAATCTTAGAGAATACTAATCCAAAATAAATCAAGCATGGAATGAAAACACTTTCACACATGAACCCTTAGGGTAATTCCACTTGTTTCCTTATAAAAATAGTCATGTTATGCATGTGGGATCTCTTAGCAAAAACAATCAAAAATACAAGATCATAGTCTCTCGATGACGCTACGAATGTTGCCTTGCAAATGATCTTAGTCCCTCAAAGAGAAATGATAAGATATCTCACAACATTTCTATCATGACTATATGATGACCCACGTCCGTCCCTTTACATCCAAAGTTAAGGCTTCTTATCAATCAATGGTAAGATAGCAATATCAAAGGAAAGGAGAAATGAACAAAAGACTTTTGAGTAGGTAGAAACGTTCTTAGTTTCTTGCTCACTTTCAAAACAAACATCCTTTCTCACTTTTAAAACAAACACTTTCAAAACAAACACACACCAAAACACTTTCAAAACATGAAATATTTTCAAAAGTCCAACACTTTGTATACGTTCTTACGATGCAAATGAACCGATGCTTTAGTAAATGAAAATATGTTAATGAAATGACAACCCTAACAAATGAACCGTTGTGCCCCGGGTAAGGCATAAGTCTTAAAGTTATTGTTTTAAAAGTTACATAGTCAAAACTTTGAAAGAAACAGAAAATAGCAATTACTCCTGACTAAAGGAGATTGAGATAAGGTCTTCAGTCTTCCAGCTGCTGAGCCCATTTCTGATGGTGGGGAAAATCAAGTTGTCTAGGTCGTAGTCAATATCCACATCTTCTATCGCATTAACTATGTTGTTGATGACGCAGAATAGGGGTCTTCCAGCACGAGCACGAAGAACAACCTTCTGAGTCTCTGCAGTTAAACCCAAGCCAAATTTGTCAGATTTGTAAGGAATGTCAGGAAGTTGACCCCAAGTAGTGCATCCACCCTCTTCTACTACAACTCTAGCATCCTTCACAGAAGCCATTCTGGGCGGGACCCTGGTAACCTTACGAATAGCATAAACATCTTCAGTAACAGTAGTTGTTCGAGGGATCACTTCAAAAGTTTGGCAAGGAGTTTCAATGAATTCTTCGTCCATCTCCACATATTTGAATGAATTCAAGTGACCCACCATATACTCTTCACCATAAACTCTAACAACCTTTCCTTTTACGGGATATTTCAGTTTTTGATGTAAGGTGAAAGTAACAACACATGCCCCATGAATCCATGGGTGTCCCAGTAAACAGGAATAGGCCGGTCAGATATCCATTAAATAGAAGGTGGAATTGAATACATGTGAACCTACTCTAATCGAAAGATTCACCTCTTTGTGCTCCATCCTTTTTGAACCATCAAAGGCTCTCACCACAATTTCACTGGGTTTCAGCATAACCCCTTCACCATCCAGTCTGTCTAGAGCACCCTTCGGTAGAATATTCAACAAGGAACCCGTATCAAACAACACGAGCTAAAGTAGTGCCCATGTATTCAATAGAGACATGCATGGCCTTATTGTGGTTTCTTCCTTCAAGAGTCAAATCGACATCAGAAATGCCTAGCCCATTATTAGTAGTTAGGCTAGAAACATAACTTTCAAATTGATCGGTAGAGATTTCTTGTGGCACGTGAGCAGACTTCAAGAACTTCACCAAAGCCTGGGCATGGGCTTCAGAGCACAATAAGAGGGATATCATGGAGATCTTTGAGAG
Organism: Vicia faba; assembly: GCA_948472305.1. Classification (NCBI taxonomy): domain Eukaryota; kingdom Viridiplantae; phylum Streptophyta; class Magnoliopsida; order Fabales; family Fabaceae; genus Vicia; species Vicia faba. The sequence continues at coordinate 856,755,750 of OX451741.1, forward strand.
AGTCTTCCCCAGTTGTTCAACGATCTTGTAATCACTTTTTCAAATAATTTTTAATACCTCCTCCAACTCTTTCTTGGAGGTATCTTCAGTGGTAGCTTCTTTAGGTGCCTCTGTCTGGGCAGGCTTCGTCATTTATTCTTTGCCTCGAGTCTCAGTAATTGACTAGGTAGTGGTAACACGAAATGGTGTGGTGACAGTCTTCGGGGATATTTTCAGAGAGAAAATCCTCCACTTCTAGTAACTTTACTAGTCCCAACAATATTGTCTATATCGGGATCAACAACTTCAGTACCTTTATTTTCAGTAGTCGACAGTTCTTGCTTGACGCCATGGTAGTAGACGTCGGCTCCACAATTCCAAGGGACAACTTTGTCCGAGGAAAATGGAATAGGTCCTGGTGCAGTATTTATTAGAGGGGAAACTTTGGGTTTAGCAGTGATCTTTACAGAACCCTTGGAAGTGATCCTGATAGGAGTGCCAGAAATTACAGATACCTCTTCCAACTCTAAGTCTTGAAACGAATTCTCAATAGAAGGAACCTTCTTAACTAAATTATATGGTTGTCCATCAGACGTTGAATACCTTCTTTCAGTAACTTGCAGCCATTGGCTTGAGCTGCGTAACAATAACACTTCTCAATACAACCTAAAAATAAACCGGCATGCAACAGATTCTTCTTGATAATCAGAAGTGGAGTAGTCAATTCACTCATAATATAAATATATGAAGTATCATCAATAGAACTTATGCCTTTTTTATGCTTAGGCATAGGTGCAGTAATCACATTGGAGGTCTAGGGAGGATCAAACTCAATCTCTTTGTTGTCAATCATGTCCTGAATTTTATTCTTCAGGAAAACATCTATTGGTGTCGTGTCCAGGACTATTCGAATGATAAGCACATCTTACATTGGGATTATACTTGAGGAAGGAGGTGTTGGGATTCTGAGGCAGATCTCTTAATTTTATCAACTCTGCCTTCAATAGATGTTGTAATGCCTAAGACAATGGCATGTTATCTTACTAAATTTTCTTCTGGGTGCGCCTGACCTACGTTGATTGTTTTGCTGATGTTGTTGCACAGGCACTGGATTAGAAATTAGCACATCCCCTACATATTGATTGCGATCATTTCTAGCACAACCCTTCTAGCCATAAACAACATTAGTTTCCTTCTTTCCGTTGAATGTCTTCTTTACAACACTTGAAGACGCAACCACTTGAATCTTTCCACTTCTGATACCACTTTCGACATGTTCTTCTATTAGTATCAACTCGGTAAAATCAGATGAAGAGCTTTAGATCAGATGATTAAAGAAAGGTCATGTCAAAGTTCCCATGAACATGTCAACCAGATCCATATCAGATAGAGGAGGTTGAACCCTTCCATCTAAATCTCTCCACTTCTGGGCATACTATTTGAAGCCTTCGTTCGAGCCTATAGTCATACTTTGTAATTGCACATGAGTTGGTACAAGGTCAGCATTATATTGATATTTCTTGTAAAAAGCAGCAGCCAGGTCTTCCCAAGTACATATATTGGTTCCTTCCAGCTGATAGAACCATTCCAATTGTGTCCCAGATGAGCTCTTTTGAAATAATTGAACCCATAACTTTTTTTCAATAGTATGAGGTTGGATCTTCCGAACATAAGACCTCAGGTGAAACATAGGACAAGAAACACCATCATATTTAGCAAAAGTAGGGACCTTGAATTTGTGAGGGATCACAACCCTCGAGATAAGACCCAAATCTTCAAAATCCAAACCAGTCACTCTCTGAATCTCCATGGCACTCAGACGATCTTTCAGCTGTTTGTATATGTTATTAGCAGGAGGATATTGTTCATTACAGTAGTCTTCTTCTTCATCAGAACCCTGGTTGTTATTCTCCTCAACTTTCACACTATTGTCACCTTCCTCTCGGTTATCATCTTCATTTGATGGAACCTCAAAATCTAGATCCCTCCTGACCGGACATTTGAATCTTCTATCCATGTTAAGAATGACAACTGGCTTCTTAGTATTCCTCTTTCTCTCTATGATGATTAGTGCTTTCAAGCCTTCCTGCCCTTTGGCTAAGTTCATAATCATTTGCTAAAATTGAGGGTTATGAGCTTAAAGATATTTTACGGTTTGTTCGAGAGCCATCTTTTACTGAAATAAACAATAAGAAGATGAGAAAACATGTCTTGGGAAATACTTGTTATGTAATGACATGCATGATATGTAGATGCAATGTTTTCAAGGATATCGTGGGGTAAACAAAAATGAGATGTTATAAGTTAAGTATGACTACATCTTTGATTGAAGAACCTTACGACTTTAAACGTCCTTCTATAAGAATCAAGCTCACCATGTCAAGTGGGTCATAGCCTTTGACTCAAGGGAATGTACTTCAGTCTTTGACGACATTTGGTTAGAGGAAAATAAATCCCCTTGCCCCTTTCTAAACATCAGGTTTAGGATAAACCTGCATCACATGCCTTTGAGATCTTTGAAACAGTTAATGAAAATGCTATGGTATGATGTCATGATGTCATGTTTGAATAGATAACAAACACAAACAAGGAACACAAAAACCTTAGGTTTAAGGATTGCATTAGGTCCATAGGTAAGTACCATTTTGAAGTTCAGTTGTCTTAACATGTCCTAAGAATAGTAACCGGGTTCTAGGAATCGCATATCATCGGTCTTTCTCAGAGGCTTTGTTTCAGCATAGCAACTGACTTATCACCAAAATATCCCAAGAGTAAAATTCTTAATGAGTGTAGCATAGAGTATTAACCAACTTTGGACTGCACCAAAGTCGGCCATCTCACTACCTTCTAATGGCCAAGTTGTGTCAATTAAGGTTCTAAAAGTCAATTAGTGCTTATGACACCACGTGGTATCCTAGTGTTCTCCTCGACTGAATCAAGAGACACCAGTACAAACCAAAGTTTCACAGTAACGTAGCCATCACTTCAACCATATTGGTCTATACCGTACAGTTTCCATAATCTATATCTACTTACCTAAGGTATCCCTAGATCCGGGTGTAGGATCTTTGCAAGAAATAAACTCGAGCAACCCTCAAATATAAAGCAAATAAGGCAAACAATTTTAAGTAAAAGTGATTGAACTCTAAGGTAACCCCTCTTTTTAAGTAATTCCCCAGTGAAGTCGTTAGTTCTGTAATATGGTAGGAGAACTGACTTGTTTTGCATTTTATCGCAAATGTTGCGGATAGAAAGAGTCGCCATTGACTATTATTTTATCCAATAAGGAATGGGTGAAAAGAACAAGAAAAACCTTGAGATTTTTGAGTTCGTGGGATAGGTTATGAAAAGGGAATGTGTTAGCACCCTTTTCATCCGTAGTTATCTACGGGCTCTTAATCGCTAGCTCAGTTTTTGAAAATTGCTTTGTGTTGTGTGATTTGAAAAAATATTTTGAAAAGATGCCAATGTAAGGAGAAACTTTGTAATGATTCTCGTATCTGTCATCGAGAATGTGTACAACGTGTTTGTTTGAAAATATTTATTGAAAAGTGTGATTGTGAGGAATATTTTGTTTTGAAGAGCTTTGCGAGCAAGCGATTAGGAGTTCTGCCCTACTCAAGGTCGTTCTTGTATTTTTCCTCCTCCTTTAGATAGTTCTATTGATACCATTAGTTAGTAGGAAGCCCTATCGTTGGATGTGAAGGGACAAGCGAGGGTCATCATACAGTCATCGAAGGCAACTCGTAAAGACACTTTATCAATTTTCATAAGGGACTAGATCATTTACCAAAAAGCAATGTCGAAGGGTCATCAAGGGACTATGATCTTTGAATCGAGGGACTTTTCTAAAGCGTCTCCACTTTCGAGGGATATGACTGTTTATTTTCCGAAGAAAACAAGGGTGGTTACCCTAGAGGTGTAAATGTGTGAGTGTTTTATATTTAGTTATTTTATCTTTGCAATTAGGGTTTTCTGTCGATTAGTTTTAATCTTTCCATACAAACCTAATTACTAAGGAATGGTAGCAAATATAGAATACAAAAATGTAAAGTGTAGAAAGTAAAGACAGAAAGTAAACCCTAAACTATTAAATCTCTTTGGGGAAGTTACATAATAGAAAAGTGGGAAATAAAAAAACCCTAAGCTATTACAAACCGTAAACAATTACATAATCAAGGAAAATGCGAGAAGAATAAGCTACGCAAAAAGAATGTAAGAATAAGAAAATGGAAAACGAAAAATGTTTTTGGATATTTTTGACAAAAAAGGTTTTTGCGATTAATTAAATAAACCTAAAAAAAGTATAATTAATTTTAATTAAAATTAATTGATTAAATAAATTAATTTAAAAAGTTGATGATGAAAACCTAAAAACCTAATTATTTTTAAGGTTTGTAAAAGAAAAGGTTTTATAGTTTATAGTTAAATGAATTTAGGATTTTTAAGGGAAAAATTGATGAAAATAGGAAAAAAAAATCATAGAATGCCAGGGGTGGGTGTTGAACCCACGCCCTTAGCCTTTCCTCTTGTAAGCCTTGCCACTGCGCCAAGCGTGCACCTGTATCAAAGGAATGGAATCAACGCACAATGTAATCTGCAAAACATGAAAATATGAACAAAAAAAATCCAAAACATCAAAAGGCAGAGATCGAACACGTGCCCTAGCATAGTAAGACCTTAACGCGCACACTTTTACCACTGGGATGGTGATACATTCATTATCATCAACAAAACAAAATAAATAAATACTAAAACTGCAAAACTGGACCGGAGAAGCGTCGGAGCCCTAGCTCCGGTCCTCTTCTCGGGTGGCTCTTTTTCTCATTCATGTAAAATAGACATGGTTAGTGATCCAAAGGTACCCTACCCCTATTAATAAACCCCCGCGAGTTCAACGGGACCATTGTTTTTGGCTGATTCGCGCTGGTTTGTGAGGTGTGAAGAAAATATCATGGAATGACAAGAACATGGTATTTCATGATTCAGCCGTCATGGGACTCCCACGATGGGTTATTCCTGCACTATTAAACCTCATGAACACGTTAGCAAAGTTAGTATGCATAAAAACAAGAAGAAAACGAATGTATGAAATCTATGCAATATCAAAACCGTTGTAGCACGTATATGAGTTTTTATGCCCTTATGATCGTTGCGATCGATCTAACCTTATGCTATAATGTTCCTGGAAGTGAATGGAAAAGTCGTTTTCCTTGAGAGTGGCTGCAATTAGGATTCTTGCTTTGCCCTAATTGTTTGAATTTTTTTGAATTTTGGAGTGTTTTTTCTAGAAAGGGTTTTTCGTCCATGCTTGTCTGGATTAATGAGAATATATAAACATGAATTAGGTCAAATATTTGTGGGCTTGGGCCTTTTGTAAGAAGCCTTGTTTTATTTCATTTATTTTGAATTTTAAATAAATAAAAAGTAAAAGTAAAAAAAATAAAAACCCAAGAGGTGCATGAATGAGTTCTGAGGTTAACAATAGTTTTCAAAACACGCATGGACTTTAAATCACAAGCCCAATAGCCCAAAATTCTATGTTTGGTCACTTTTGGTTTCATGCATTTTCTCAAAAAATTTCAACTTGCACAAATTATAGCTCCCTCAATTTTCATAATTTGAAGGTGATCTTGGACTTTTGGGAAAGCTCAAGATGTCCTCAATAATCTCTATTTTTTTTTCTTTTTTTCATTTGAAGACTTTATCTTGATGTAAATTGCTTTGACCAAAAGTGTCTTTTGTTGACTTTTGAAATGACATATAATGTTTTGGCTCATATCTTTCAAATGAAGCATTTTTGGACTCGAGCTTAGAGACCCTAAGATGTAGATAATTGAATTTCCTTCAAAATGAGCTTTGGTTGAGGAAAGTCTGATGAAGCATGGTAAAAGTTCAGTTGACTTCTCTTTTAAGAAAACCCTAATTTGGAAACTTTTGACTCTCGAGGAATTGAGAGTTTTCTTGATCAGTTATGATCAACCCTTGATCAAATGATTAATATGACTTCAAAATATTGATGTGCACCAGAAATCTTGAAGTTTGACTATATGTTGACCACAATTGAATTTTTGTCCAATACAATTGATTTTCAGTCATCTGAGCAGTCTTAGGGACATATGAGAAACCATGAAATCCACTTGAGGCATTAAAAGTCCAATATTCCTTGACAAAAGTGAAACCCTAGTTGTAGGTCAATTGCTTAGGAGGAGAATTTATATGATCAACTCTTGAGTAACCTTGAACAATTGAGAACCCTATGAGCATCAAAAGATGTCTTGAAGAAAACGGGAGGGAAAATTTTGGAGTACAACATTAAGAATATAATTTTCTTCTATTAAATATTAAATTTCTTCCTTATGTTTGTTGTGCTCTTTAGAAGAAGATTCATGAACCTTTTTAAGTTCCCTGAATTTTTCTTAAGCAACTCATGTTTTTCCAAAAGTTCAAGTAAAGAACAAGTTAATTCAGAGTGAGAAAGGTCAGAAAATATCTTCTATTTTTGAATCAAATTCTGCAACAACTTCTGGATGGATCACCCCATAAGAAGCTTTAAAACTAGCCATCAATGCTATGTTAGCTTGCTCTTCTTCGGAATCATCTTTTGATGAATCAAAATCATCTCATGTTGCCATCAGCCCTTTCTTCTTTCCTTTGAAAGGTTTCTTCTGGGATTGTCCTTCTTGAGCTTGGGACAACCATTCTTGTAAAGGCCTAGCTCATTACACTCACATCAAGGGACATCATTACTGCTACCAAGATTCCATTGACCAAAAGTAGATTCAAAGCGACCACTGGTCCTTTTAAATCCTCTGAATCTGTTGCTTGCTTTCTTCTACAGAATCCTCAATCATTTTTTCTTAAAGATCTCTTTTCTTCTTAGTTCTTAGGATAGATTTAAGAGCAATGAATTTACCTCTCCTCTGAGGTTCATCTTGTTCCAGCTCTGTCTCATGACTTCTCAAAGAACTCACCAGTTCTTCTAGAGAAGTGTTGCTAAAATCTTTAGCCAATTTCAGATCAGTTACCATAGACCTCCATTTATATGGTAAGCTTCTGATAATATTTTTCACATGATCTAAAATAGAGTATCCTTTGTTTAGAATCCTAAGTTCTACAACCAAGATTTGAAACCTTGAGAAGACAGTCTCAATTGTTTCATCTTCTTCCACTTTAAAAGATCCGTACTTCTGAATCAAAGCTAAAGATTTGGTCTCCTTCACTTGATAATTGCCTTTATGAGTCATTTTTAAAGAATCAAATATATACCTAGTTATGTCTCTATTTTGTTATCTTTTCATACTCACTATAAGAAATCACATTCAATAAGATAGTTCTTGCTTTATGATGATTCTTATAATATTTCTTTTGTTGCTCTTTCATAGATCTCCTTTCAATCTTATTTATTCTTTTATATGTAGGATGTTCGTAGTCATCGACTACCATATCCCAAAGATCAACATCATGACCTAGAAAGAAACTTTCTAGTCTATCTTTCCAATAATCAAATCTTTCAACATAAAAGATAAAGGTTTAGAATTATAGTTTTCTCTCTCATTAGGCACAACAACGACAGGTGGTGGAATAGCCATCGTGTTTCTAAAACGTCTGGATATTTATCTAACACTGTTAAGTATTTGATAACTATCAATACCAGAACCAGAGCTCTGATGCCAATTGAAGGTGCAAGAAACACAAGAAATGATGAGTTTTTATTAGGTTTCTAGAAATAAAATCTTTTAGAAACCAATAACACAAGAACAAAAATAAATGAACTCAATTATTTTTATACTGGTTAACTATTAACAAAGTTAATCCAGACCATTCACTAAGGGGATTTTCCTTTCTCAATCAAGGACTTAATCCGCTATAACTAAATTGATTGTGAGTGCAACTTTCCTCAAGATGTATTTTGTATGATGTAAAAACTACAACAATATAGCATTTATGTATATTGAGTTGTATCACTGAGTTTGGGTGGCACCCTAAGCATTTAGAGGTATTAGGAATCATTTGAAACACAGTCAAAACTGACCCAGTATCAAAAAATCATATTTTGCACTAAAAATGCATATACATGCCGGCTCATAAGCCATTACAGGTCGGCACATGTACTATACTAAATAAGAAAATAGCTTCTGTTTGGATCAGGTCGGCTCATAAGCCATTTTAGGCTAGCACATGTACTATCCTAAATAAGAAGTTCTCTTCTGTTTGGTTCAGGCGGGCTCATAGGCAATTTCAGGCTGAATCACACTGTTAAAATTAAAACTATGAGACAACTCATCGAAGCTACAAGTTGGCTCATAGCGTTTCATGGGTTAAGTTTTCTATTTTATTTTAATTCTAAATTTCCCTCTTTTGCCCCAATATTTCCATAACTATAAATACATCTTTTATGCATCATTCCAACTTGATGATAAAAATTTCTTGCAAATGTTCTTCACCTTCAACCTCCAACCTATGCATACACACTAACATTCCATTGTAACGATATTTTGTTGGGGTTCCATCTAGATGAGCTTTTAATAACGTATAATTAGGTTCTTGTGTAGTCGAGAATATTGGGTTGATATTTGCAGGGGTCTTCATCGGAAAAACCACGGGTTTTGTCCTCTAAGATCATTAATTGATTTGAGGGTTTTCGTGCAAGACATTCAAGAGAGGATTGAGGCCTAGTGAAAGCATTTAGAGATAAATAACACAATGTATTCTTTGGAGATAAAGAACTCAAAGGAAGTAGCGCGAGAATAGTGATTAAGATTGAAGTCTTATACAATAGTTGAAATTGGTGGTGCGCGAAAGCTTTGGAGATAAAATACGCAAAGGAGTAGCAAGTTCCAGATAACCAATTGGCAGCTATTGTGTCTTGGTCTTTCTCAAGATCAAATGAAGAGAAGAGTTTGAATCAATAATAAGAATTAGGGTTTGTGGAATTTCTCTTGAACATTTCTCTTGTATCAACTTTTTGCGTGGAATTAGGCGCAGACGTACCTACACGCAAGGACGAAAGTGGGGAATTGTGAAGACAAATCCTTGTGTCTCTTTTATTTTATTTCTTTACTTTCTTTAATTTTCATTCATAATTTTGTCAAATAGCATTGAGTAATCTATCGGCGCATAGGATTTTTCTGCTACTGTTTTTGTTTTGACTTGCGTGTTGATTTGCTTATAATCACTTTTGATTATAAGTGTTTTTTCATATACATAACTCAAAGAAAATTCTGAAACTTTGATTGAACACCAAGTGTTTGACAAGTTGTGTAGCTTGGTTAACTCAAAAGAAAATTCTGAAAAATATGTTGCACGCCAAGTGTTCGACAAATTGTTCAGTTTAGGCTTTTGGTTGTTTTTATTGGAAATAACATTACTAGTAACTTGCTATAAACGTTAAATAATTTATTAATTGATTGAATTTTATTAACTCCTTTTATTACTCTCATTCCATATCCAATTTGTTATATTTTCTTATCCGACTTCCAATAATGGTTCGTATAGACGACTTTTTTTGAAAACCTTACGCTCATATTCTTTGCTCAAAAAAATTTCAAAAGTAGAATTTTTCTGAAAATTTTAATTGGGTATCTATTCATCTCCCTCTAGATACGTTGTCATCGTCTAACATTGATTACAATCCACAAAGACAAACGGTCAAATATCTTCTTGAGTATACATACTAACACTTAATCACTCAAGTAACACAACCTTAGAGACAAATTGTCAATGACTTCTTGAGTATACAGACTAACACTTAGTCACAAAAGAAACAAAACCTTAAAGACAAATTTCCAATGACTTCTTAGATATACACACTAACACTTAGTCACTCAAGAAACAATCAACTCACTATTGAATACAAGTTTTTGTGTTTACAAGATTTTTTCTCAAAAGTAGAATAGGAATTCTAAAATTCCAGTTGTCTCTTTGCAACTGTCAGTGAGAGTGCTAGACATATAGTACTAAAGGTACAATCCTTGCACCACAAAACTAGGGTAGTGGAATGATTTGATGTTGTAATATCTCTTCACGTGAGACCTTTGATCTTCTCTTCTAATTTTCAGAGGCTTCAGAGTATGTAAGAGTTGAAGCATGCTTAGAAGGATCAAAACCAGTCTTCAAATTTTTTGTCTTTAGAGTCTTCAGAACTTCGTTCAACATAACCTTGTCTTTAGAATCTTCAGCACGTTGGTTTTCAGAGCTATGTCTATAGAATCTTCAGAACTCGTTCAACAGAACCACCTCTTTAAAATCATCAGAGCCTTGGTCTTCAGAGTCTTCAGAACTCGTTCAACAGAACCTCGTCTTTAGAATCTTCGAAACCTTGGAGCAACAGAGCTTTTAATCCTCAGAGCTTGATAACTCTTCAGAAGCTCTACTACAGAGTCACTGTTAGAAGCAATAAAACTAACGTTCATCAGAACCATTGTTTTAAGAAGAATTCTAAGCAATGACACACACACTTGTATAACTTAGCGTGTTGAGTCCAGAATCTGATGACATCACACGTCAATTCTTCAGAGTCAGAACCTGTTAGCAAAAGTTAAACAATAAATAAACCATTAGGGTACTAAACTTTTATCTAATCACCCATGTAATGTTATCATAAAAACTCAATGTCAGATGCAAAATCAAATCTTGTTCTTACGTATCGAAGATAGATTTTACTTCTTAAGGGAGAAGGTAAATCGAGGTGAACTTGAAGTAAGACATTGCTCAAGTGTAGCACAGTTGACCAACATTTTCACCAAAATATTGAAGATCGACAGATTCATGAACTTGAGAAAGAAATTAGGAATAATTCAGATAGACTATGACTAGCGTAGGTTTCGACAACTTGAACTATACGGGGTGCCTTGAGATATTAGATATAATATTCTATATAATCTAAGTTGTGTAATCCAAGTCCAAACTCAATTAGAAATTGTTAGACTACATAGTGTACAAATTAGCTTTATATAAATAACTAGTTTGCAAATCATTTTGTAACTATTCAATTCAATAATAGAATTCTTATTTATTTATTCTTTCTCTTTCTCTACTCACTAAAAATGTCTCACGCACTAACAATAATAAATATGAATATGAAATTTATTTTTCCATTGGAGAAGATAGTCAAAGATGAGTTCAGAGAAAGGGTGGCGGCTAAGAATTTTTACAAATAAAAATATTTGTAGGTATATTGTAGCTTTACTTACTCTCATTAATGTTGTCACTAAATATGTTCGTCACTATATAGCACATTTCTTGTACTGCGAGTATTAAGGGATTATTAACATTTAACAAAATTCAAATTTAAGATTTTGAAAAAAACACACTTTTTAATCTCAGAATCTTATTTTTATAAACAAATTTATCGAATGAGTATAAAGAGTACTATACCCAGTTACAAAAATACAATCACTATTTTAGAAAAATCAAGGAATTTTTCCACCAATCATAAAAGATCCTACATCCACTAGACTTAACCCCAATTACATGTCACATTCATGATATTACTTTAATGTTTATTACAATACCATTCACTACACAAATGACTTCATTAAATGAAATACTATTCCTTTTTAAACATATGCTCCAACATGTATCAATCTAGAAAAGTGATTATTTTTTCTTTGCAACTCTTTCCACTTGATATTGATTAGTCAATTCTAAATCCTGCACCATACTTCCATAGTTTGAAGAGAGAGAATAGTAAGTGTTCCAAAATTTATTATTTTTTAAAGCAAAACACACAAACACTCTCATGTGTATTCAGAACCACCCTTCTCTTCTTAAGTTATGTTCCTGAATATTTATCAACAAACCAACAGGTTACATGTACTCCCTCAGTTCCATTTTATGTGTCATTTTTTATGTTTTTATAAATATCAACAAAACTATTAAATTTTATTGTTTTTCAAACAAGATTTATCCCTTTTAAATTTATTGACTTTTTTAAATAAATAATTAGAAGTAATTTTGGCAAAATTGTAATTAATTCTACTTTAAACTTTAAGAAAAGACATTAAAAAAGAAATTAAAATTTATAAAAAAAAAAGTGACACGTAAAACAGAAGGGAATGAGTAATTGGTAATATGCACCTCAAATTTACCTAATATAATTTGCAATGCTCTAATAAATTTATTGATTAATAAAATAAAATTGAAAAAAAAATTGGAGACTCGAGAAGACAACACAGAGTTTTGACAACTAACTCAAAAATCATATCGCAATAGGGATAAACGTTGGTGAAGAAAAACAAATGTGGTTCTCAACAAAACCAAACTCAAAAAAATATACAACTATATACTTAAAAAAATATTAAGAAAAAACATAGACGTCTTAAATTATAATTGCTCAATTGTTTTCATATTTTGAAATTGTTATATGATCAAATTATTCAATTATTTATCTCTTAAAAAGATGAACATTTGATCCTTCCATGAAATTCCTAGTTCAAAACATCATAGAATACACTATAAAATTTATAAAAAAAATACAATATTTAAAGAATCAAAACAAAAGAAAAAAGAATCATCAAAGTAATATCTAAATATGTAATTTTATATCAATATAATAGTATAAAATTACAAACAATGATCCAAAAAGAAGTAGCGGTAATAACGCTTTACTTCGATTTTGGTGTAATTCATTTTATATTTCTTAACTAATATAACTAATACAATAAAAATACTATTATTTTTATACCTTCATACAATTTCATCACACTCGATGAAAAGAATGAGGTAACATATGTACTATAGTACATATATTTATGTGTTTACATAATGCAACTTGTAAATGAATGTTTAAGGATTAGAGGTTGAAGGAGTCTTGGAGACAAATGGAAAGAAGGAGAAAAACCCGGAAGGGGGTGATTTGGGAGTATTGGAAACTGTAGCAGCTGGAGCGGACACTGGTGGAATATCGGTAGTTGAATCAGTGGAAGGATAGGGAAGTGGCTTGACGTGCTTAGGAAGAGATGGAATAGAAGTGTGCAATGGTGGCATTGCGTCCAAATTCGGTAAAGATGGTTTTGGTGAAGATGAAATGGAGGGTTGTGGATCTGCATGAAGAAGACGACGGGCTTCGGTGTTAATGCTTGACATTGTCGCAACGACAAATAAAGCAAGGATGAAGGATTTGGAGAAAGCCATTGTGTTGATGATAACTTGAAGGATTGTATTGAGAGAAGTTGAGTTGAGATTTGATGAGAAGGAAAGGGATGGTTGATGGTCTTATATAGTGAGAGATATTAGTTAAACTTTCTATATTTTACTTTGTCAAAAGCATTTTGTGGTTACATTTGTTTGCTAATCATGGCATTTCCGATTTTTAATTACTGCCTTTAATGCATTACTAATCATGAAAGTTGAGTTTTTATGAAACTATTTTAGTTATTAATCAATTTAGTTATTTTAATCCATCACATGAATGCATATGAACAAACCTTCCTTAACCACAAAAAGAAATAGACAATTGCCTAAGAAAGTAAATTAATGCTAATAATAATTTTTTTAAGTTTATTGAGTTAAAAATTTGTTTATTAATTTTATTTCATCAAACTTGTTCAATGAAATATTGAGTCAGTTGACATGTAAAAGACACGTGCATGTCATGTAATTTAATTGGTTTTGATTTTTCATATTTTAATTCTAACTATATCAAACATGATACCAATTAGTTTTGTTTAGATTTATTTTTTAAATATCATTTTAGCATGTTCATGGTGTATTGATTACACAGAAATGAAAGACAAACATACAATAATTCGTGACATTATCTTTTTAGGAATGACAAAATCAATTCTCATAAATCTTACGTTCAATTTTAAGAAACATAACATTGTTATGCATGAATATTTGAAGTTTTTGTAAAAGGTTGATTGCTTTTGTTTTAGAAAATAAAAAATGTCAAATATAAATGATCTGTAAGTAAGTTAATTGTTGGAACATATTTTTTCATGTTAAATTACTCTACTTGAAACGACTTTGAAGATTGTTTGTTTAATAAACTTTCATTCCTTAGTCTAACACAAGGAGAAATCATAGATAAATCAACAGATGCATATTTCCCGCATACCTACTATACACTAGAACATTTGATGGCCATAACTTCCATCTTACATCCAGTAGGTCAGTCAAAAAATTCACAAACACCACTTTCTTCATAAATACTTATGAATGCCGAAATATATATAAAAAAAATGATATCCCTAACAAAGACATGCACTAATACAAAAAAGCGCTTTTATTCTCGGAAGTGAAATGCATTTTACCTCGGCTATAGAACCGAGGTAACGAAGGGCGTCATGAAAAGTAACGACTTAACACCTCGATTTTCAAAACACCGAGGGGTTAGTTTATTTGCGCATGGGTTTGAACCCCATCATCTACACTTTTATTATTTACAAAACTAGCGCCTGATATATCTCAGTTTATCAATAAAACTAAGGGTTAAGGTATATTATTTTTTTAATAAAACTCGTTACATTGTTTACACAGAAATTTAATAAAAATATTTATTTACAAACTACAGTGATTACCCATAATATTACATTGTTTACTTAGAATATTAAAATAAAAATTAATTTGTCTATGAATATCATATGTTGGATCTTCGAATCCTTGATATTTGAGAAAGATCAAATGCTAGATGCAAGTATATTCTAAATGGTTTTTTCTTGAATTTGTTTATGATATAAACAAACAAAAAAGGTTGAACAAAAAAAAAGGTTTAAATAAAAAGGGTTAAAAACACAAACCTTAAACACAAAGAATATTCTATAGATAACTCTTCATGGAAAATACTCTTGCAAGCCTTAAAGTGGAAGATGCAGATAGTTTTAAGCACTTCATGATGTTTCCTTCTGAATTTGATATATCAGAAAGCGTTTATAATTGAAGTTTTTTAGGTTTCATGCGGATCACTAATGGTAGTTGTAACAGCCCGGGCCCCTCGCAAGACGCTCCCGGCATTGCCACCTCACGATCTTCTCTATCCCCTCACTAGCAGAGTTGTTTTAAAATAACAGTACATGTGTCAACATGAAACCCGAATGTGTCGACATATAGATGTTTTAAAATGCAACATGAAATGAATGATGTGTTGACGCATAGTTACATAGTCTACATGCATTATTATTGATCCACATGTGTCGATGCATAGCATGGATGTGTCGACACATGCAATTTATTTTTATACACAAAGTAATTTTTAGTGCATGATACCTGTTAACAACTTTTTCAAACATGTTCTAGATGCACTCTAAGATCCCTAATGCAAGGGAGCACACAATGACTCAAAGATATCGTTCAATGTATAAAAATTCTAAATTCATCATAGTTTTGACACCGTGCAAAATATCTATATAAGAGGCAAATGCATTCACATACTCCTCTTTTTTGATGATGGTAAAACTTCAAAACTTACGTTGATGCGTTTCGTGTCTTCATGAAGGCTCCCACTGAATATATGCATCTAAAATTCATCTCCGCCTATACTTCTCCCCCTTTGACAATATCAAAAAGAGATAAAGCAAGCCATGAGAAGTATCATATATCCAACAAATACCAATATACCACACATAAGAGTTTTGTACAATTAAGAGCGTGCATAAACAAATACCCATATATGGAGTTACGCAAAGATAAAACATAAATAATAGGAAATATTTTCATTACCATAATAACAAATGCAAATGCATGCAAGATGATGGATGCAATGAGCTAGAAACCTCTTGAGTCACTTCAAAAACGTCACAATTATGCAACACTTCACATTCGTGCTCCTGATACTGCACACTCATGTGTCTAGCTTGGAGAACAAATAATTCACCACTAAGACCTAAACTAAAGATGCTAACATAAAATGAGACATGACTTCATCAAGAATTACATTTGCACTAAACATTATCAAATTACATGAATTACACGAAATAATAATAGAAAAATATGCTTCTATACCAAGAACATGTACTTCAAATAAGAAAATATAATAGCATGAAGTCACTATAAGCATATAAATTGACACATATTATAGTTATCAATTAGAATTTTTGGAAATAAACATACATGAAATATATCATGTATTGAGCATATCAAGCATTTGCAGCATAAACAACATTGCATTAAGTAAAAGGCTTACTTTCAAGGAGAAAATGAATGAAATTACCTCATAGATGAATGGAACGGAGGTTGCACTTGCATAGTCTGAAACTCTCAAAAGAAAGTTAGAGCAATATATATAAAGTGCATGCAACAAATATATTTAGGAGACATTTCAGATATCAAGATGTTAGACTATGGAGACTGTGATCGGTGGATCTGGAACTAACTGTTTAACGCTGGTTTGCGAAATGTCGCGGAAGCAAGAGTCGCCACCGTCTTTTATTTTCTCCAAATGGAAAGGGCAAAAGCACAGAAAAATCCCTTATAGAGATTGCTCTCGGTTCGGGAGGTAGGTTATAGAAAGGGAAGGTGTTAGCACCCTTTCTATCCATGGTTATCCATGGGCTCTTAGATACTTGCTCACTTGTGTTTTCAAAAATGGTTTGTTTGCTTTTCAATTGTGGGTTTTAAAAAAAAGTTTCTTTGAAAATTTCAGTTCGACTCTTGTATCGGTCCTCAAGAGTGTTTGAAAAGTTGCTTTCGAAAGCTTTTTGAAAAGGTGTCGGTGTGAAAAGTATTTTTGATTTGTTTTGAAGTTAGAGCAAGTATCTAGAGTCGTCTACCTACCCTAAGGAATTCGTCTGTGTAAATGTCCTTTAAAGTAGTGCCATCCCACCATTGAGAGGTAGGTAGCACCACTGTTGGAGGTGATCGGGTCAATTCGAAGTTCGGGACATGGTGATCACCAGAGCAATGGGAAGATACCTTAGAAGCTACCCTCATGCCAAGTTCCCGGATCATGAGGACTTACTAAGACATCCTCTACTCGACGATCACCTTTCGAGAGGCAAGGCAACAGTGAGGCGTACCCTAGGGGTGGTGTGTGATTTGTGTGTCGTTTTCAGATATTTTTGTCTTGTCATGTATTGGTGATCTACGCTTTTGTTTTTATTTTAACATTCATTCTTGCATGCAATTTAATTAACAGTTAAAAAAGTGCGGAAATTAAAGTTCCTAAACTATTACAAAGGTGCGGGTCCACATCGCCAAATTAAATCCAGGACCCGATTTGACATAAAATAAAAATGCGAGAAATATAAATGTTTAATTTACACGGCTTTGGGAGAATTACATAAAAATTATAAGAAAAGAAATAAAATGTGCGAAACAAATTAATAATCGAAAGCGAGGGCGTTGGACCCTTTTTAATGAAATTAAATTATATTAACAAATTAATTAAGATAAAATAAAAAGAAATTATTTTTGAGGGTTTTAGGTATTTATGGTTTTTTATGAGAATTAAATGAAATTAAAACCTAATTCTAGCTATTTTTTAATTTATTAAGAAAATATGAAAATTAACCTAAAATTAAACCTAATTAATTAATGCAATTTGATTTATGAAAATAAATAATTAATTATTAGTGATGAGAAAATAAAAGAAAAAGTAATTAAAGTAATTAAAACCTAATTCTACAAGTTTTTAATTTATTAAGAAAAAGATATTAAAATTAACCCTAGAATTGAAAACTAAATTAAATGATATTATTTATTTACAAAAAATACTAAATCAAATATATTTATTTTTTGTCTTTTCTGATTTTTTACTATTTTTTATACTTTATGAAAATAAATTAAATTAAAGAATTTAAAGGAAATTAACTAAAACAAATAAAAATAGGAAAATATAAAAGAAGATAAAAGAGCAAACCATGGGGGGTTTCTGTCCCCAAATTGGAGGTATATTGTGGCAATTAGGCCCAATGATTTAAGGCCCTTTCTGACTTTTCATGGGAGTATGCATATGCGTTGACTGTAGCGTTCCATAGGCCTCAGATCCTGGCCATTGGATGGAGGTTGTGGGACAAGTGGCACGCTTGGATCAGGGGTTGTATGGTGATCATCAGGAGGCATGCTGCATAGGAAGATGTTAGCAAGAAAAATATGGAAATAATATAGGGGACCTGGGGATCGAACCCAGGTCCCGTTGCTTACCA
This sequence comes from Vicia faba, assembly GCA_948472305.1. NCBI lineage: Eukaryota > Viridiplantae > Streptophyta > Magnoliopsida > Fabales > Fabaceae > Vicia > Vicia faba. The sequence continues at coordinate 856,773,815 of OX451741.1, forward strand.
ATGCACATGCTTGCCAACTGAGCTACTTCAACGCGCTGTATGTAAAACAAAGCATAAATAATATAAGCGAAAATTGATGTTAGTGGTTAGAAACAAAAAAAACGCGCGCTAGTTTCAATCAACCAATCACATCTTGCCACAGGGTCTTCTTCTTCATTGTTCCTGAAATAAAAAAGAATTAACGAGGGTTTTGAACCCCCCCAAAATACACCCTTTTTCAAAATAGCGATTAGGCTATGGTACTTCATAAATTAGGCGCGATAGGGTAGTTATATTCGTCCAAGCTTCCTGATTTCAACCATGGCACTGAGAAGTCTTAATTTTACAGTATATGAAAATACCCAATTTGAAAGTTTTGTAACCCTAATAATCGTCCATGGTGAAATCGCGTATGGGTGAAGAAAACTTAATTAAACAACAGGGTTAGCTTCAGAATGATAAGAGCAATACAAAACAAGCATTAGATTTGAAAATTATGGCATGAATGATCAGATGCGATTATGCAAAAAAGATGAAACCGTTTGATAGCTAGGTACCAATTCTTGAGGCTATGGACGTGGAAAAATGTTCAGTTAGCTTCAGTAATGTCTTAGCAAGCTAATGGAATCAATCTTTTCCTCTGAATCGTCCTTCAAGGCCACTTTCAGTTTTGGATTTTTTTGATAAAATTGCCAACTTGGTTATGGTGTTCTTGCGCAGCTTAGAGGTTATGAGCACTAGGGTTTGCATTAGGCTTATGTATGGAACGATTAGGGTAAGGTTTTTGGTCCAAAGAATCAATGAATTGATGTAGAGAATATTTGATTTTCATGGCATAATTTTTCAATCTTTTCATGCATATTTGATACCAATCATGTCCAATTACCATTGATTCTTTCTATATCTGATCATGCACGAATCTTGAGTGTATTTCATGCATAAAAAGATTTAAAAAGTTTGCTTTGGTATTTTCCACATATTTATTTTAATTAAATGAATTATTAGCAATTAAAAATTCAAATAAATAAATAAAATGATGAATAACTTCCCTTTGGGCCAAATGGTCGTGCACATGCTTTGGATGATGAATTTTGGAAGAAAATGTGGCCCATTAGCAATTTTGAAGTGTTTTAGGCAAAGTTGACTTTTCAAAATATCCAAAAATTTCCCAACTTCCACAAGGCATATCTTGCTCAATTTTTAAGCTTTGATCATGTTCTTGGACATTTTGGAAAGGTCTTGAAGTCCTCTAACCAATGACTTTGGTCCCATGTCATTTTGATTTACCAAGCTCAAGTTATGGCCTTTGACTTAAAGTCCCTTTTTGTTGACTTTTGAAAATGACCTATAATGTTGAAATTGATAACTTCTTGTGAGAGCATTTCTTGGACTTGAAGTGTGAAGAGGAGTTGTAGGAAATGTCTTTCTATTCAAAATGAGCTTTGGATGGAATTTTTCTGATAAACCATGTGGAAGTTATGCCTTGGTCAAGTTACAGTTGACTTTTTCAACTGTCCAAATATGGAAACTTTTGCATCTTGAGACTTTTTGAGCCAAGCTTTGAGAATCATGATCAAGCATTGATCAAATGATGTTTGTGGCTTCAAAATGAGATGTTGACCAAAAATTTGAACTTTTGACTGTCAAATGACCATTTTGCCCCTACAGTTGACTGTAGTGCAATTAGGGTTTTTGACTGTGCAATTTTGTGCTGTAAGTCTTGAAACTTGGTATGAGGATGCTTGACCATATTTGTAGGCATGTGAGACTTGATTGGACCCTTGGAAACTTCAACTTCTTTGTCAGAACCAAAACCCTAGTTTTTGACTGTTAGGAGGCCCTTGAACTGTGCAACCCTTGGGGAATTTTGAAGCATGCTCTTTGCAATTCTTGAAGAATATGGGAGGGAAAATTTTGGGGTACAACAGTTGCCCCTGTTCAATATTCTTAGACCTGAGGATGCAGATTGGCTGACGTGCCTTTCGTAATCCGAAGGTAGAAGATGATTGAACACTAGAGTGCCCAGAAATTTGCGCTCACATAGTAGTGTGATGATGGGAATGGGCTTATAGATGCCATTTGGAGATTGATGGATAGGATGATGGGCTTATAGATGCCATGCTAAGAGATGATGGATAGGTGGATGGGCTTATTGATGCCATCTGGGTGTTGATCGCGTAAGAGGTTCCTTAGCGAGAACTTGCGTACCTGAAAAAGAAAAATGATTATCTAACCTGTTACAGGAGCTGGTCTTCGAAATCTTCGCGTAGATGTGTCTTGTCTGGTTATAGGAGCCGAATCTGGATCTTCAAAAGGTGATGAATGAACCAGGGATGGTTACTAACTCAACAGGAACGCTGAGAGAACCTTGGACGATTACTACCTTAACAGGAACGCTGAGAGAATCTGGGGCGATTACTACCTTAACAGGAACGCTGAGAGAATCTGGGGAGATTACTACCTCCGCAGTAACGGGGAGAGAACCATAGGCGACTTCTACCTCAACAGTAACGCTGAGAGAATCTTGGGCGACTTCAACCTCAACAGTAACGCTGAGAGAATCTTGGGCGACTTCTACCTCAACAGTAACGCTGAGAGAATCTTGGGCGACTTCTACCTCAACAGTAACGCTGAGAGAATCTTGGGCGACTTCTACCTCAACAATAACGCTGAGAGAATCTGGGGACGATTTCAACCTCAACAGTAACGCTGAGAGAATCTGGGAACGATTACTACCTCCGCAGTAACGGGGAGAGAACCATAGGCGACTTCAACCTCAACAGTATCATTGAGAGAATCTTGGATATCTTCTACTGAGTCTTTATCAGGAAAATCTGTTAGGGGTCGATTTAGATGGACTAGAGAAGGCCTTGGACTGGATAAGAAACAGAAAAATCTTAGGGTCGACTTAACTGAACCGGTCTAGGTCTTGAAATCTTCAACTGGATAAGAAACAGGGAGATCTTAGGGTCGATCTGACTGAACCAGAGAAGGCCTTTGACTAGATAAGAAACAGAAAAATCTTAGGGTCGATTTAACTGAACCGGTCTAGGTCTTGAAATGTCTTCAACTGGATAATAAACAGGGAGATCTTAGGGTCGATCTGACTGAACCAGAGAAGGCCTTGGACTGGATAAGAAACAGAAAAATATTAGGGTCGATTTAACTAAACCGGTCTAGGTCTTGAAATGTCTTCAACTGGATAAGAAACAGGGAGATCTTAGGGTCGATCTGACTGAACCAGAGAAGGCCTTGGACTGGATAAGAAACAAAAAAATCTTAGGGTCAATTTAACTGAACCGGTCTAGGTCTTGGATATAGCTGAGAACTTAACTGGGTCTTTCCTGAAAAGTAAAGGTCAGTTACATGCAATGCATGATGTGGATCAAGCAATGATGTTCTCAACATAAATGAGATTATAAGATATGATGCATATATGCATGCTATAATGTATGAAAATGTGATGTTTATGAATGTATCTTTTCGTCTTAGGAAAATAAATCCTTGACGGGTGCCGGGAAGTCACTCCTGGGCTGATGTTGGAGAATAGATTTTTGTTGTTTCCGCTGGGGATGATGGTTGCAAGAATACCGGTAGGAGAAGATAACTCCGTTGGGGAATAAACTTGGCGAATCGAACATTCTGCGGGGAGAAAAGTACTCTACTGATCTTGCTGGGAAGCAATACTCTGTGGGGAGAGAGGTAATTTGTTGAGTTGTTGATAATAACTTACTGGGGATACCCTTGTTGTGTTGGAAGTGTTAATAGACTTCGCTGGGGATAAGAAGACTTTGCCGAGAACGATCTTTCCGGGGCTTTTGGCTGAGGATAACCCAGTTATATCCTGTTAGGGAAATAACTCTTTGAATAAAGCCGGGGGACGCGTTCGTACTCTGCGAGGGATAAGCTTCCAGAATCTACTGGGGATAAGCTTACTGCTTAGGGAGATGGATTCCAACTTTCCTGGGGAACTAGATTGGACTCTCTTGGGGAAGTTTTGAATTGTATTGGAAGTAACTCCACTGAATGTTTGATATACCGCCGGGGAACAATCTTTAGACCAAGACTGCCGAGGATGCTTGTTAAGAATGCATGCATACTGCTGGGGAATGTTGGGATCTACTGAAGGATACCCAACTTCCTTAAGGTTGATAATAGCTTTGCTTGGGGAGAGTGCTCTGACTTACTGACTCACTCTCTGGGGAATTAAGATATCTGGTTATGTTCTTCAGCTGAACCTACTTTGGTACCTTGGAGGATAGATCAATTAGATTACTTAGACAACTCTTTATTGCCCCTGTTTCTAATGTTACCTGTAATTAATCCTTTGTTTCGTATGCAAATATTCATGAGTTAGCAAATTATTGTCAATGCATATATCACAAATTGAACCTTGGACGTTCTTCGCAAAACAAAACAGAAAAGGAAAAACAATTGGCAATTTTAGCTGAAAAGTGAATTTATATTGATTTTGAATTTTCCTGTAAAATAGGCGTTTATGTACAAGAGGCTGACGTCCTAGTAAGAGAACGCTGCTGAACAAAAGAGTTTATACAATTTGTACAAAAGAAAATAAAACAGCTGTGTGAAATGAATGATCCCGCTGGGTTTCAACTCTGCTATTGCCTTTATATCTCCGAGAGTCTCATCACTTGATGACCTTAGTTGAAGATGAAGCTGACTGATCGATGCCGTCTGAACTTGATGTAGATACCGGATTCTGGATGTAGAGTGATCCAATGAGACATAGTATTACGCTTTATTCCTAACTTTTGCCTGGACCGCCCTTTCGGGTTTTCAGTCCACCGGGATACCCATTTTTGCCCAAGCCGCCTTTTCAGGTTTTCGACTTGCCGGGTGTACAGATTTTTTCATTTCATCCCTTCATTTTGCCCGAACCCTTTTGGTTCGCCGGGAAGCCCTAATTTTTGCCTAGGTATGTTAACCTAGCGGGTCTTTTTCATGCGTAGTATCTTTTTACTATGTCTGCATTAGCGGGGTGAGGAAGGTCGTCACCATCCATGTTGGTTAAAATCATGGCTCCTCCTGAGAACACATGTTTAACCACAAATGGTCCTTCGTACGTAGGGGTCCATTTGCCCCTTGGATCACTCTGAGGAAGGATGATTCGCTTGATTACCAGATCCCTAACTTGATATTCCTGTGGTCTGACCTTTTTGTTAAATGCCCTGATCATCCGTTTTTGGTACGTCTGACCATGACAGATAGCAGCAAGTCTTTTTTCATCAATGAGGTTTAACTGATCAAGTCGTGTCTGGATCCAATCATCTTCGTTCAGATCTGCATCCTTCATTATCCGGAGAGAGGGTATCTGCACTTTGATCGGTAAGACTGCCTCCATACCGTAGACCAAGGAAAAGGGAGTTGCCCCGGTTGACGTCTTGGCTGAGGTACGGTACCCATGGAGAGCGAACGGTAACATCTCATGCCAATCTTTATAAGTCACTGTCATCTTTTGCACGATTTTCTTGATATTTTTATTTGCTTCTTCTACAGCCCCATTCATCTTCGGTCTGTAAGGAGAAGAGTTATGGTGCTGTATCTTAAACTGCTCGCAGAGCTCAGTGATCATCTTATTATTGAGATTGGTACCGTTGTCTGTAATAATTCTTTCTGGGACGCCGTATCGACAGATCAGATTATGCCGAATGAACCGTGCCACAACAGTCTTGGTTACCGTAGCGTATGAAGCCGCTTCTACCCACTTCGTGAAGTAATCAATCGCTACCAGGATGAAGCGATGCCCGTTAGATGCCGTAGGTTTAATCTCACCGATCATGTCTATGCCCCACATTGCAAATGGCCAAGGTGCTGTCAAGACATTCAGAGGAACTAGAGGAACATGCACCTTGTCTGCATAAATCTGGCATTTATGGCATGTCCGAGAATGTTGATAGCAGTCAGCTTCCATTGTGGACCAGAAGTACCCTTCCCGAAGGATTTTCTTTGCCATAGTGTGTCCACTGGAATGTGTACCAAAGGTCCCTTCATGTAGCTCTTCCATGATCCTTTCTGCTTCAGTTTTATCCACACAACGCAGTAAGGTGGAATCATGGTTTCGCTTATACAGGATGTCGTTGCTAAGGAAGAACTTCGCTGCGAACCTTCTCAGAAACTTTTTATCGTTGACAGAGGCACCTTCAGGATACTCCTGAGCTTCCAAGTATCTCTTCACCTCATGGTACCAAGGCTTCTCAGTCACCAATTCAGTCTCGAGATCACAATAGTATGCCAGTTCGTCCAGTTTCCAGATGATGATCTGGGGAGCCTCATTATCCCATTTGACTTTGAACATGGAAGACATCGTGGCTAACGCGTCCGCCAGCTGATTCTCCTCTCTTGGGAAATGTTCAAAGGTTATCTCTGTGAAGTGGGGGATCAAGGTCAACACACATTCTCTGTAAGGAATAAGATTCGGATGTTTCATATCCCACTCTCCTTTGATCTGATTGATCACAAGAGCGGAATCTCCGAAGACACTTAGAAACTTGATCCTTAGGTCGATCGCAGCTTGAAGACCCATGATGCACGCCTCATACTCCGCCATGTTGTTGGTACAGTTGAAACATAGTCGGGCAGTGAGTGGAGTATGAGTGCCTTGAGGGGATATGATTATAGCGCCAATACCGTTACCCAAAGCATTGGAGGCTCCGTTAAAGTGCATAGACCATCGGGATCCTTCCTCAGGTCCTTCATCCGGTCCAGGTACTTCACAATCAGTCACTATCATGATGCTCTCGTCCGGAAACTCGAAGTTCATTGATTGATAGTCGTCTACTGCCTGATGTGCCAAGTGGTCTGCCAATACACTCCCCTTGATGGCTTTCTGGGTTGTGTACTGAATGTCGTATTCCGTCAAGATCATCTGCCATCTTGCTATTCTCCCAGACAGAGCAGGCTTTTCAAATATGTACTTTATAGGATCCATCTTTGAGATCAACAAGGTAGTGTGAGTCAGCATATACTGTCTCAGCCGGCGAGCAACCCATACCAAAGCACAGCAAGTTTTCTCAAGCAGTGAGTATCGGGTCTCACATTCGGTAAAATTTTTGCTAAGGTAATAAATGGCATGCTCTTTTCGGCCAGACTCGTCATGCTGCCCCAGCACACACCCCATTGAGTTGTCAAGCACTGTCAAGTATAGTATCAGAGGTCTCCCTTCAACCGGTGGCATAAGAATGGGTGGTTCTTGGAGATACTCTTTGATTCTGTCAAAAGCAGCCTGACATTCATCATTCCAACGTACTACCTGATATTTCTTCAGCAGCTTGAAGATTGGTTCACAAGTAGCAGTTAGGTGCGAGATGAACCGAGCAATGTAATTCAGGCGTCCTAAAAAGCCTCTGACCTCTTTCTCTGTCTTAGGAATTGGCATCTCTTGAATAGCTTTAACCTTGGCAGGATCCACTTGAATACCCTTATCACTTACAACGAAGCCTAGCAACTTTCCAGATCTTACCCCGAAGGTGCACTTGTTTGGGTTCAACCTCAGCTTGTACAACTTCAAACGGTCAAACAATTTCTGCAGATGATCGAGGTGTTCTTCCTCAGTCTGGGACCTTGCGATCATGTCATCAACATACACTTCTATCTCATGATGGATCATATCATGAAATAAAGAAACCATGGCACGTTGGTAGGTTGCCCCAGCGTTCTTCAGTCCAAAAGGCATGACCTTGTAGCAGAAGGTGCCCCACTGAGTAACAAATGTAGTCTTTTCCATGTCTTCAGGTGCCATCTTGATCTGATTGTAACCTGAAAAACCATCCATGAAAGAGAACACCTTATGCTGAGCTGTATTGTCAACAAGGACATCAATGTGAGGTAGGGGGAAGTCATCCTTGGGGCTGGCCCTATTCAGATCCCTGTAGTCAACACACATTCTGACCTTTCCGTCCTTCTTCGGTACCGGCACCACATTAGCAACCCACTGAGGGTAAGAAGTCACTGCAAGGAACCCGGCATCAAACTGTTTCATAACCTCTGCTTTGATCTTCTCAGACATCTCTGGACGCATACGACGGACCTTTTGCTTAACCGGAGGGCAGTCTTCCTTGGTAGGCAAATGATGGACCACAATATCAGTATCCAAACCGGGCATGTCTTCGTAGGACTAGGCAAAGATCTCCATATAATCATGTAGCATCTGAGTCAACCGTTGCTTCACGCTGAGCTCTAGGTTGGCACCAATCTTTACCTCCTTTCTGTCTGTCTCAGTACCCAGATTTATTGTTTCCACTGGTTCTTCATGTGGTTGAATTGCCCTCTCTTCCTGGAGTAACAGTCTTGCAAGCTCGCCAGGCACTTCGCAATCATCTTCACCTTCGTCTTCGGCTAAGTTGATCGGATTTTCGAAGTCATAACTGGCAGTAGCAGAGTCGTTACCAGCGAGATCCAGAGTGGATTGAAACCTGTATGAGTGAGTGTGTGTAAATACAGCTGTTTTGAAGTATATAAAGAAAGGAAAGAAAGAAAAGGAGCATAAGATTTGAAATGCGAGAAAACGTCCAAGATTTTTATTCATGATATATGAAATGACAATTTATATGCCCTCACACATGAAGCCAACGGTGCCCCGGGTAAGACACCGGGCCATAGAGTTTTAATTGTTTATTACAAATAACAAAACAAAGAAGTTTATTACCGCGTAACAAAAGTAACAGGAGTATGGTCCTTGGCAATCCAATTGGTCAATCCGCCCTCAGTTGTCGGGTAGATCCAACTATCGAACTCTGACTCTCCCACTTCATCTTCATCTCCCACAGCATTCACCCCTGGGTTGGTAATAAGCACAGGAGGTCTTCTGGTCTTTTCCTTCCGCATAGCTTTTTGTCCCTCTGTAGTAAAACCCAGTCCGAACTTGTCTGTTTTCTGTGTAAAATCAGGGAGCCTGCCCTAGTTAGCATATTCACCTTTCTGAATCACAGCCCGGGCATCCTTTAGGGAAGCCATCTTTAAAGGAACATCCTCTTCGGCCGCTGTTTCTGCTACTGCTAAAGTTGGAAGTACCTCTTCGAAATGCTGAAAGGGGGTCTCAATGAACTCCCCGTCCATCTCAATATACCTGAAGGAATTCAAATGGCTCACCATATACTCCTCCTCTCCCTGTACACTGACGATCTTCCCTCTGACGGGATACTTGAGCTTCTGGTGCAAGGTAGAGGTCACTGCCCCAACTTTATGGATCCAAGGTCGACCCAGTAGACAAGAATAAGATGGACGGATATCCATCACATAGAAAGTAGAGTCGAACACCTGAGAACCCACACGAATAGGAATGTCTACCTCTCCATGAACCATCCTCTTAGAACCGTCGAAGGCTCTGACGATGATATTGCTAGGCTTCAGCTCCAGGCCTTCACAATCCAGACGGTCTAAGGCTTTCTTGGGTAGCACATTTAGGGAAGAGCCAGTGTCCACCAATAAGTGTGCCAGAGTAGTGCCCCTGCATTCGATAGAGACATGCAGGGCGTCATTGTGGTCCCTTCCCTTGGCAGTAAGGTCAGCATCTGAGAAACCCAAACCATTGTCCGCTGTCAGATTCGCTATGCAATCAGTGAACTGGACTGCAGATGTCTCCTGTGGCACATGGGCCGTCTTGAGAAATGAAATTAAGGCCTTAGCATGGGCCTCTGAGCACAGTAGCAAGGAGAGCATGGAGATTTTGGAGGGCGTATGCCCCAGCTGCTCGACAACATTAAAGTCACTCTTCTTGATTATTTTCAGGATTTCCTCCATCTCTTGTTGGGAGGCCTCAGCATTTACAGGTCTTGGTGCCTCCATCCGGGCAGGCTCATCTTCAATCCCTTTGCCCCGAGCATTAGATGACTCGGCAGCAGGGGAAACAACTTGATCAGAAACAGGAACAGGCATATTTGTAGGTGTTATAGTGAGGGGTCTTCGAACAGCGGGTGGTGCAATGTCAGGCGAGAAGAGCCTGCCACTGCGGGTAACCTTTGCTGGACCAGTGATATTGCTGATACTGGTGCCAGTGTTGAACTCTTGTTTGATTCCATTCACATACACATCTTCCCCATAGTGCCACGGGACAGCCTTATCAGATTCGTAGGGGAGAGGCCCCGGAACAGTAATAACAACAGGTGCGACAGTCATGATTTGAACCGGCTTCCTTGGGAGAGCCTTGATTGGATTATTAAAGATTGTAACCACAAAAACTTCTTCTACCGGAACCAACTGAACAGCGGACTTCTTGAATAGAATCTCTTTGTTGTCCATTAGGCTTTGGATGCCCAACTTCAGCAAAGGACAACCAGATAGGGAAACAACACAAAAAAGACAACCTTCACTACAACCCGGAAATAAACCAGCCAACAGTAGGTTCCTCTTGACAGTCATTAAGGGAGTAGCCACATCATCCACATAAACGGCGTATACATCTTCATCAACCGCATTTACTCCATGCTGGGGCATAGGAGCAGTCACCACATTTGGCCTCTCAGGCGCTTCAAACTGTATCTCCTTTGCGTCAATAAGGTCTTGTACCTTATTCCTTAATGCCCAACAGTCATCAGTGGAATGCCCCGGGCTATCGGAGTGATAAGCACAGCGGGCATTCGGATTGTACTTTGGAGAGGCAGTATTCACAACCTTTGGGGCCTCTCTGACAGTCACTAAGTTGGTGGATAGTAACTGCGGCAAGATTTGTGACAAAGTCATACTCAAACGGGTGAACTCTCTCCGGGGTCTTTCAGCCCTCTGAGGATTGGTTTGCCGAGGAGCGGCAGCAGGCTTAGAAATCATCACCGTGTTGACAGATTGGCGGAGCTCAGGTTTCTCTTGTCTTCTAGAGCCATATACAACACTGGCCTCCTTCTTGAAGGGCTTCTTCTCAGAACTTGACGATGCACCCTTCTGAATTTTACCAGACTTCAACCCAGCCTCAATTCTCTCTCCAGTCAGAATAAGATCAGTGAACCCTGCAGACGAATTCCCGATAAGATGGTTGAAAAATGGCCCAAATAGGGTCCCTAAGAACATGTCTACCAACTCCCGGTCAGTCAACGGAGGCTGCACTCTTCCAGCCAGATCCCTCCACTTCTGTGCGTACTCTTTAAAACCTTCGCTTGACCCTAGCGACATACCCTGGAGTTGGGTACGGGTAGGGGCAAGGTCGGCATTATATTGATACTGCTTGTAAAAAGCAGTAGCCAACTCCTCCCAGTTATGAACCTTGGTCCCATCCAGCTGATAGAACCATTCGAGATGAGTCCTTGAAAGACTCTCCTGGAAGAAGTGGATCCACAAATTCTTATCCACTGAGTACGGTTGAATCTTCCGCACGTAGGACCTGAGGTGTAGCTTGGGACAGGACGCCCCGTCATACTTGGTAAAGGATGGTGCTTTGAACTTATGAGGAATGATCACACCAGTTGACAAACCCAAGTCTCCGAAATCCAGCCCAGGCACTTGTTGGATCTCCATAGCATTCAGTCTGTCCTCCAACTGCTTGTAACGGTCTTCCGCAGGAGGATACTGTTCCTCATCAAAATCAGTCTCGTTGTCGGAGACTACCGGACTAGGACCTTTTCCCCCTTGGGGACTACCCTTGCCTATAGAAGAACCAGCCTCTTCATTCTGCAGAGTGTTGCCAAACCTTTGGCCCGAGTTAAAAAGAACAGTTCTCCTCTTCTTCTTCTTCTCCTTCTTCAGGAGCAGAGCCTTCAGCTCTTCTTGGCCCTGAGCCAAACCCATGATTAGTTCCTGAAATTGTGCATTCTGCGCCTGAAGAGCCTTGATGGACATCTCAGTTGATGATGAGTCAGGATTCATGATGCTGAAATAAACAGCGAAGAACAGTAAGCAACCTGAAAAGAAGAGAAACCTGCTATGCACATGATGAATGATATGTGTTTATGCAATGCATTCAAGGGTTCTAAAGTTCAAATTTGTTGTAGATAAAAAGGAACACACGTTATCATTAAGGAAACAATTGTTCAGTACATCAAAGCCTCATGGGCACAAATTACAAAGCCAATCAATCCCAAAAGACACTACGCATCCTCTTTGGAGCTATGTAGGTGTTGAGATTCCTCTCCTCATGCAATAGGCGGGTGAGCTCCAAGACCTTCTTTTCACTAGCATGTAGACTGGTCTCAAGAGAATTCCGTTCTTCCTTAAGCTGGATCCAGCTCTTCTGCATCTCTTCCCAGGATGTGGGCATATCAGGATGCTGAATGGTGTAGGAAACCTCTCCTTCCAAGACTGGCTCTTTGATTACAAGGAGCACATGAGGATAAGGCATTACTAACTTCTGGGAGCGGGCGCGTACCCACTTGAGATAAGGTTCCAACGGGATGGAGTTCCTGTGCCCCAGTGTCTTGCTGTCTATCCTACTTGGCATCCTCCAAGCTCTGATAAATCTCTAGCGAAGTCCTTGTGCATCGTTGTCGAAGTCAAAAACTATGTCAGGAATTAACATGTCATGAGGACCATCCCTCCGAGCATAACCAAACTGTCTCCAAGCCAGGCATGGGTTGTAAGTGATACCTCCTCTGATTCCAAGTAAAGGAACATTAGGGTACTCCCCGCAACGATCAATGATAGTGACATCCTCTCTGGACCGAGGGCACCAATGTATATCTGCATGTGTAAGAGTCATCAACCGTTGTGACCATCTCAAACCCCGCTCATTCTTCAAGACTGATTGTGGAAGGTGCGAAATAAACCACCTTCCCAAGAGAGGAGTGCAGCACATAAGGACACCTCTTTTTATCATGGTTCGAGTGTAACATGAGTGAAGGATGTCCCCCATCAACGTAGGTATAGGATTATTGGACATAAAGATCTGGACAACACTAACATCTATAAGCTGATCTGGGTTAGGGAACAACACCAAACCATAGACAAGGAGGGCCACAACTTCTTCAAAAGCTTGTAAGTCAAGGGAGTTCCAACATTCATGGGCCTTTTCAAACAGAAACCTGGCTAAGAACCCTTTGATGCCACTTCTAACTTCCCAATGTCCCTTGAGGTCAGATGATTGTAGGTGTAAGGCTTTAGCAATCTCTTCAAGCTTGGGTTCCTTTTCCATACCGTTGTAGGGTAGTTGATCAAGTATAGGGATCTTCAGGAGCCGGGAGAACTCCTCCAATGTAGGTACCAGCTGATAATCCAAGAAGGTGAACAGTGATACAGAGGGTCAAAGAACTGGAACAGGACCTTTACCATATCTTCCTCAATGTTGGTATTGACCAAGCTGTTGAGTCTTCCATGTCTTTCACTGAATGAAGAGCTCTCGGGAATCCTGGATATAAGTTCCTTAAGCTGAGGAGGGATCCTTACGAGACTGATTTGAATTGTCTTTCTGCGAACAATTTCCATGTCCTACAAAACAAGAACAAAGATGAAGATTCGAACCCCTGAAATGGTTAGTCAATGCATATGATGCTGGATGATGTCATGATGCTATGATTAAACACACCACAGATATTTACAAAGACAAACATGTAAGGCACACAAGGCACACAAGACAAGCCCTTAGGGTTTAGGCCAGCATGGGGTCTGGGTATTACCCTCTTGAAGTTGGTGGGTTCAACCTGTCCTATTAGAAGTAACCGGGTTCTAAGGGTCCCAATATCACAGGATTGCTTTCATTATTCATCGTTTCGATTTAGCCACTGAACTGGCGACCGAAATATTCCAGGAAAGCAACCCTCAATTGAGTGTAGTATCGAGTATCAACCAACCTCAGACTGCACCAAAGTCAGTTATCTCACTACCCTAAAGAGGCCAAGATAGTTCAATTAAGGTTCCTAAGGTCTGTTGATGCTTCATGACACCACGCGGAGGCCCCGTACTCTCCTTGACTGAACTCAAGGGTTACCGGTACACACCAAAGTGCCACATCAACGTAGCAGATTGTTTCAACCATGTCGGTATACCCCGCACAGTTCCCTCACAGCCTTGTTGCTACTTTCTAAGAAGGTATCCCCCAGATCCGGGTTAGGATCTATAGAACTCCCAAGACAGTCCCACAATTTAAAGCACACAAGTCAAAGCAATTGAAAACACAGTGATCTTAGTCCTAAGGTACACCTCACTTTAAGTTTAAGTCCCCAGCAGAGTCCCCAGTTCTGTGATCGGTGGATCTGGAACTGACTGTTTAACGCTGGTTTGCGAAATGTCGCGGAAGCAAGAGTCGCCACCGTCTTTTATTTTCTCCAAATGGAAAGGGCAAAAGCACAGAAAAATCCCTTATAGAGATTGCTCTCGGTTCGGGAGGTAGGTTATAGAAAGGGAAGGTGTTAGCACCCTTTCTATCCATGGTTATCCATGGGCTCTTAGATACTTGCTCACTTGTGTTTTCAAAAATAGTTTGTTTGCTTTTCAACTGTGGGTTTTAAAAAAAAGTTTCTTTGAAAATTTCAGTTTGACTCTTGTATCGGTCCTCAAGAGTGTTTGAAAAGTTGCTTTCAAAAGCTTTTTGAAAAGGTGTCGGTGTGAAAAGTATTTTTGATTTGTTTTGAAGTTAGAGCAAGTATCTAGATTCGTCTACCTACCCTAAGGAATTCGTCAGTGTAAATGTCCTTTAAAGTAGTGCCATCCCACCATTGAGAGGTAGGTAGCACCACCGTTGGAGGTGATCGGGTCAATTCGAAGTTCGGGACATGGTGATCACCAGAGCAATGGGAAGATACCTTAGAAGCTACCCTCATGCCAGGTTCCCAGATCATGAGGACTTACTAAGACATCCTCTACTCGACGATCACCTTTCGAGAGGCAAGGCAACAGTGAGGCGTACCCTAGGGGTGGTGTGTGATTTGTGTGTCGTTTTCAGATATTTTTGTCTTGTCATGTATTGGTGATCTACGCTTTTGTTTTTATTTTAACATTCATTCTTGCATGCAATTTAATTAACAGTTAAAAAAGTGCGGAAATTAAAGTTCCTAAACTATTACAAAGGTGCGGGTCCACATCGCCAAATTAAATCCAGGACCCGATTTGACATAAAATAAAAATGCGAGAAATATAAATGTTTAATTTACACGGCTTTGGGAATTACATAAAAATTATAAGAAAAGAAATAAAATGTGCGAAACA
The DNA here is from genome assembly GCA_948472305.1 of Vicia faba. Taxonomy (NCBI): domain Eukaryota; kingdom Viridiplantae; phylum Streptophyta; class Magnoliopsida; order Fabales; family Fabaceae; genus Vicia; species Vicia faba. Next base: position 856,788,875 of record OX451741.1, read on the forward strand.
AATTAATAATCGAAAGCGAGGGCGTTGGACCCTTTTTAATGAAATTAAATTATATTAACAAATTAATTAAGATAAAATAAAAAGAAATTATTTTTGAGGGTTTTAGGTATTTATGGTTTTTTATGAGAATTAAAACCTAATTCTAGCTATTTTTTAATTTATTAAGAAAATATGAAAATTAACCTAAAATTAAACCTAATTAATTAATGCAATTTGATTTATGAAAATAAATAATTAATTATTAGTGATGAGAAAATAAAAGAAAAAGTAATTAAAGTAATTAAAACCTAATTCTACAAGTTTTTAATTTATTAAGAAAAAGATATTAAAATTAACCCTAGAATTGAAAACTAAATTAAATGATATTATTTATTTACAAAAAATACTAAATCAAATATATTTATTTTTTGTCTTTTCTGATTTTTTACTATTTTTTATACTTTATGAAAATAAATTAAATTAAAGAATTTAAAGGTAATTAATTAAAACAAATAAAAATAGGAAAATATAAAAGAAGATAAAAGAGCAAACCATGGGGGGTTTCTGTCCCCAAATTGGAGGTATATTGTGGCAATTAGGCCCAATGATTTAAGGCCCTTTTTGACTTTTCATGGGAGTATGCATATGCGTTGACTGTAGCGTTCCATAGGCCTCAGATCTTGGCCATTGGATGGAGGTTGTGGGACAAGTGGCACGCTTGGATCAGGGGTTGTATGGTGATCATCAGGAGGCATGCTGCATAGGAAGATGTTAGCAAGAAAAATATGGAAATAATATGGGGGACCTGGGGATCGAACCCAGGTCCCGTTGCTTACCAATGCACATGCTTGCCAACTGAGCTACTTCAACGCATTGTATGTAAAACAAAGCATAAATAATATAAGCGAAAATTGATGTTAGTGGTTAGAAACAAAAAAAACGCGCGCTAGTTTCAAATCAACCAATCACAGCTTTCCACAGGGTCTTCTTCTTCATTGTTCCTGAAATAAAAAAGAATTAACGGGGGTTTTGAACCCCCCCAAAATACACCCTTTTTCAAAATAGCGATTAGGCTATGGTACTTCATAAATTAGGCGCGATAGGGTAGTTATATTCGTCCAAGCTTCCCGATTTCAACCATGGCACTGAGAAGTCTTAATTTTACAGTATATGAAAATACCCAATTTGAAAGTTTTGTAACCCTAATAATCGTCCATGGTGAAATCGCGTATGGGTGAAGAAAACTTAATTAAACAACAGGGTTAGCTTCAGAATGATAAGAGCAATACAAAACAAGCATTAGATTTGAAAATTATGGCATGAATGATCAGATGCGATTATGCAAAAAAGATGAAACCGTTTGATAGCTAGGTACCAATTCTTGAGGCTATGGACGTGGAAAAATGTTCAGTTAGCTTCAGTAATGTCTTAGCAAGCTAATGGAATCAATCTTTTCCTCTGAATCGTCCTTCAAGGCCACTTTCAGTTTTGGATTTTTTTGATAAAATTGCCAACTTGGTTATGGTGTTCTTGCGCAGCTTAGAGGTTATGAGCACTAGGGTTTGCATTAGGCTTATGTATGGAACGATTAGGGTAAGGTTTTTGGTCCAAAGAATCAATGAATTGATGTAGAGAATATTTGATTTTCATGGCATAATTTTTCAATCTTTTCATGCATATTTGATACCAATCATGTCCAATTACCATTGATTCTTTCTATATCTGATCATGCACGAATCTTGAGTGTATTTCATGCATAAAAAGATTTAAAAAGTTTGCTTTGGTATTTTCCACATATTTATTTTAATTAAATGAATTATTAGCAATTAAAAATTCAAATAAATAAATAAAATGATGAATAACTTCCCTTTGGGCCAAATGGTCGTGCACATGCTTTGGATGATGAATTTTGGAAGAAAATGTGGCCCATTAGCAATTTTGAAGTGTTTTAGGCAAAGTTGACTTTTCAAAATATCCAAAAATTTCCCAACTTCCACAAGGCATATCTTGCTCAATTTTTAAGCTTTGATCATGTTCTTGGACATTTTGGAAAGGTCTTGAAGTCCTCTAACCAATGACTTTGGTCCCATGTCATTTTGATTTACCAATCTCAAGTTATGGCCTTTGACTTAAAGTCCCTTTTTGTTGACTTTTGAAAATGACCTATAATGTTGAAATTGATAACTTCTTGTGAGAGCATTTCTTGGACTTGAAGTGTGAGGAGGAGTTGTAGGAAATGTCTTTCTCTTCAAAATGAGCTTTGGATGGAATTTTTCTGATAAACCATGTGGAAGTTATGCCTTGGTCAAGTTACAGTTGACTTTTTCAACTGTCCAAATATGGAAACTTTTGCATCTTGAGACTTTTTGAGCCAAGCTTTGAGAATCATGATCAAGCATTGATCAAATGATGTTTGTGGCTTCAAAATGAGATGTTGACCAAAAATTTGAACTTTTGACTGTCAAATGACCATTTTGCCCCTACAGTTGACTGTAGTGCAATTAGGGTTTTTGACTGTGCAATTTTGTGCTGTAAGTCTTGAAACTTGGTATGAGGATGCTTGACCATATTTGTAGGCATGTGAGACTTGATTGGACCCTTGGAAACTTCAACTTCTTTGTCAGAACCAAAACCCTAGTTTTTGACTGTTAGGAGGCCCTTGAACTGTGCAACCCTTGGGGAATTTTGAAGCATGCTCTTTGCAATTCTTGAAGAATATGGGAGGGCAAATTTTGGGGTACAACAGAGACTTATCTAAAGGGGAGGGGGTTGAATAGAACCCAAATCAAAAATTACCTTTCAAACATAGCTATGAAGCACACTTGAACTCATCAAAGTACTACATAATAATATAACATAGTATGATTTAATTAAAATACTAAGTCATTTTATGAGAAATATTAAAATAATTCCTAAGTTAGAAATTCATACCGTGGATGGAATCTCTAATCGGTCCAAAAGAATAGTTTATTTCATAAACCTCAACATAAAATAACCGCAATCTACACCATTGCACTGATGAGGACACTACACATGGAAAGAAAATACGGATATACATCATGATATACACCTTAACTTGTTTTATCAAGTATCATCGCTATATAATCAAAATTGTGAAAATCTATACCTCCACTTTGATCCAAGAAATATTGTTGACTCGACTCCTTGGTACTTGAATATCTCTTTGTGCTCGAAAACTTTGTAGAATGCTATAATAAAATAGTAACGAATATTTAGAACTATCGCATTTAAATAATTAAATATACACAGTAATATTTTGGAACAATCTCACTTACGTGTCAATCGTCTTCTTCATATTTGGGTATGTTGTCCAATCATTGCCCAATGAATCCAGATAATATACAATTTCTCTCACATGATTAATTGCAACCAATAACCAGTGTCCACTGGAATATTAAACAAAGGGGTATAAGAGAACCATAAATCCTCCTTACCAATTGCTGTCATGCCTTCAGAACCATAAATCCCTTCATCCAGGGGTATAAGAGAAGTACCACCTTGCGAAATAGTTGTGAAGCTTATATATGTCTGAAGGCACGACCTATATTGTGAAGTAGTTTTCTTTCTAGCCCCGGTCCTCTTAGCAACACTCTTTGTTTTTGTGAGAATGTTGCTAATTACAGGCCCCTTACCCCTACTTACAGTTTCAATCTCTTTAGCAGGAATAATCTAAATATCATAAAATTAGAGTGGTCAAGTATAGGACGACAAATTAACATTATCTAAGAATAAATATCATATAATTATGTTGTACCTGTTTTTTTGCTGTCATTGACTCCTTTGGCCGCGTAATCCCTTTATCTTTTGGTTTGGGTTTTGTAGGAGTCTAACATTACCATGCAAAAAAAATGTAAGTAAAACGAACGTAAAAAAATTGAGTACTAAAAGGTTCATAACGGTTTTAATTATACCTCATCATCTATGCGAACGAGTCTTGACGGCCATGAAACAAACGCTCCTATTGCCTCTCCCACCAATGTTTCATCCGAAACTTCATCTAGGATTGGTAATAACGCACACTCCTCTAAAGCAATATCAATCGACAGTTTCAAATATCCAGAAGGGAGCGGTTTATGATGAAGTACTTCTCCCGGAGTGTTATGGACATTTCCCTTTCCAACCATGCGATAAGTTGGTGTCTCTAAAAAGAGTTGACAAGGTGAAATTCCCTAAAAACAATAATAAATATGACATCGTTAATGTGTATATATGTCAGTTAAATAAATTACACTAATTTAATTTCATAATAATATATGTAAGTACCTCAGGAATACTCGATTGAGCTGCACAATTGACACTAGCTATGTCACTAGTTTCTTTAACACCCGAAGCTTCCCTTTCTGATTGGTATTGTCTTGCTTTTTCCTTCCTCAATTCAAGAACTTCAGCTTCTAATGCATCCAACCTTGCCTGCAGTTCTTTATTGCTAGCAGATTTTGTCTTTGGGTTGTTCTTTTTCAAGGAGCTTGGAGTAACCCCATGTCCTTTACCCCTCACCCGACCAGAATACTCACGAACATCTAATGCTCGACTAAGTATGCTCCTGCAATCATCTGGTGGAGATGTAGACTGAGACAGACTCTCCTGAAATTCATATGAATATTGGAAAAACATGAATACTATATGTTAATAAAATTTTGATTTAATTATAATTAATGTTATACTTACGTATTTTTCAAAAATTTGTTGTACATCTTCTTTAAGAACTCCATCCTTACCCACACGGGCAGCCTTCCATAAAATATGCTCCGGAAGAGATGTTTCAGAACTACTCTCCTCTTTTAACTACACATTAACACAAAAAACAAGCTCAGTTATAACTCTTGATGAACAAGTATATCATTGCAATTTGTAAATACTTACTATTTTTTGTTCTAATCGTGCATATCCCAAACGCCCTTTTTTGTATGGATATGCGGGAGATGATGCTCTTTGACAATTTACGTCACTTACACTCTAAAATTTTGGGGTTTTCCGTTTGGCTTTAAAAACATCCCATTCTTTAACTGAAATCACATCTGCATATTTTGCTGGACGCTCTGCATCAACAAAAAAAATGTCGGCATCTCTAAGATATTTTCTGTTTAAATATGTTCTAAACCCTCTTAGTATTTTGCTGACCAATCCAAGACAATAATCTTTTCTTGTGTCATCAATGTTGAAAGACCTCTACAAAAAACATACACAAAGTGCGTTAGTATAACTAATTTAAAGACATAATTTAAAGTACATAATCATAATTTAAAGACATAATTTAAAGTACCTTTATCTCACTCCAGATTTTGTTTTTAGCATCATCTAGGTTGTCATCTCTCCACTCATCACAAGTTATTGGAATTTCTCTCCTTACAATTGTACCAATGTAACTTGTCAATTTAGAACCGTTAGGCTCAATTAATTGGTCATTTGGACTCCAATGCACATCGTATTTTATACCTATATCTCTATCACGAATGATATTCTTCAAAAAAAAACATGAATAAGTTAAATTCACACACAAAAGCACTTATTTACAAAAGCACTGACATTCTTGAGATTCTTGAAAGCACTTATTCACAAAAGGGTGCGTTATCCCCCAGACAAAAGCACTTATTCACAAAAGCAATATTTCCTTCCTACCCAGCTCTAGCTAGTATCATGACCACCCACATTTTTATTCAATAGAAAAGAACAACTTAATAATGTAAAAGTGCATAAATGGTGTTATCAGAACTGACCTGTTGTTGTTATCGGAACACTAGAGAGAGTTGCTTCTGCACGGAGGAAGAACCACCAAAGTACGGTTGGACGGTAAGGAGACGAGTTTGAGAAGAGTTGGAGGAAGAACCACGGTTGGAAGGTGAATGGGAGGAGACGAGTTGGAGAAGAAGATGAACAGGAGCGATTTCTGGGTGTGGGGTTTCGTTTGTACGATTTTGGATTTCTGGAAATCTGATAACCAATTTAGGGATTAAGACACTATTTCATTACCTTAGACAGCGCTTTCAAGAAGCGTTGCTAAAGGTATTACCTTTAGCAGCGCTTTTAGAGTAATGCCTTTAGCATCGCTTTTAGAGTAATGCCTTTAGCAGCGCTTCTGGAAAGCGCTGTCTAAGGTATACCCTTTGGCAGTGCTTCTGGAAAGCGATGTCTAAGGTATACCCTTTAGCAGCGCTTTAGGCTTTAGCAACGCTTCCTAAAATAACACCTTTAGCAGCGCTTTTAGTAAGCGCTGTCTAAAGTATAACCTTTAGCAGCGCTTATTCTAATTTTTAAAATTTTTTTTTACTGAAAACCTATAGCAGCGCTTAGGGAAAGAAAGCGCTGTCTATGGTAAGGCCTATAGCAGCGCTTATAATAAGCGTTGTCTATAGTATACCTTTAGCAGCGCTTCTCCTTTAATTTTTAAATATTAATTTTTCTGAAAACCTATAGCAGCACTTTAGGCATAAGTGTTGTCTATGTGGCGCTGTCTAAAGTCAATTTTGGCATAGTGTAGGTATTTAAAAACTTATTTGAAAAATAATGTTTAGTGGGATGTTTTTCGCCTAGATAAAAATAGTAGTCTAAACAAACTTAGTTATTAGAAAATCCGATAAGTACAAGCCATATGGAATTAAGAAAATGATAAAATCAATAAACATAATAATCTCAATTAACAGTTTAACATCAAACACAATGATTTCCTATTTCTAATGAAATTAAACAAAAATATGGAAAAATGCAATTTGACAAACACTTGGTGTGCAAACGAATATTCAGAAATTTTCTTTGAGTTTTGTTGATATAAAAAATCCCTTACAGTCAAAGTGATTATAAGCTAATCAATAATCAATTTAAAACAAAAACATCCACATAAAAATTCTTATGAGTCAATCGATCAATCAATACTATTTAACAAATTGCTTAATGAAAAGTAAAGAAAGTAAAGAGATCAGAGAGATCGACACGAGGATTTATTTAGGAAGTTCCCCATTCGTCCTTGTTATGGCTACGTCTCCCCCGAATTCCATTTTGGAATTGAGATGAATTCCTTACTTTGCAAAAAGTATGTTTACAAGAGAAGTTTTTAAGAGAAACCCTACAAACCCTAACTATTTGATGTTGACTTAACTCATTCTATTCTTTTGATCTTCAACAAGACCAAGACACAATATCTCTAAATTGATTTATAGAATCTTGCTACTCCTTTGGGTAACAAAATAGAAATACCTTTTACGCATGATCAATTGTACCTATTAAACAATGGACCTTTCAGTTTTATTCGCCGTTCTTTCCCTACTTCCTTGGGTACAAGTTCTGAAGGCTTTTCACTTGGCTGCAATCCTCTTTTGAAAGTCTTGAACAAAATCCCAAAATATACCAAAGATCTTACAGGAAAAATCCTAGGTTTTTCCGGTTGAAACCCCCCACAATTCTCAACCTAATTTTCTCGGCTACACAAGAATCTAATTGGACAGTTCCATGCAGAAAAACTGTTTTTATGCAGAAAATTTATTTTCAAGGTTTTGGTTAAATTTAAAGTGGTTTTCACTGATTCCTAAGACCTCTAAAAATCATATCGCAATAGGGATGAACGTTGGTGAAGAAAAACAAATGTGGTTCTCAACAAAACCAAACTCAAAAAAATATACAACTATATACTTAAAAAAATATTAAGAAAAAACATATACGTCTTAAATTATAATTGCTAAATTGTTTTCATATTTTGAAATTGTTATATGATCAAATTATTCAATTATTTATCTCTTAAAAAGATGAACATTTGATCCTTCCATGAAATTCCTAGTTCAAAACATCATAGAATACACTATAAAATTTATTAAAAAAATACAATATTTAAAGAATCAAAACAAAAGAAAAAAGAATCATCAAAGTAATATCTAAATATGTAATTTTATATCAATATAATAGTATAAAATTACAAACAATGATCCAAAAAGAAGTAGCGGTAATAACGCTTTACTTCATTTTATATTTCTTAACTAATATAACTAATACAATAAAAATACTATTATTTTTATACCTTCATACAATTTCATCACACTTGATGAAAAGAATAAGGTAACGTATGTACTATAGAACATATATTTATGTGTTTACATAATGCAACTTGTAAATGAATGTTTAAGGATTAGAGGTTGAAGGAGTCTTGGAGACAAATGGAAAGAAGGAGAAAAACCCGGAAGGGGGTGATTTGGGAGTATTGGAAACTGTAGCAGCTGGAGCGGACACTGGTGAAACGTCGGTAGTTGAATCAGTGGAAGGAAAGGGAAATGGCATGACGTGCTTAGGAAGAGATGGAATGGAAGTGTGCAATGGTGGAAGACTTGCTTTAGGAAATGATGGCATTACGTCCAAATTCGGTAAAGATGGTTTTGGTGAAGATGAAATGACTGAGGGTTGTGGGTCTGCATGAAGAAGACGACGAGCTTCAGTGTTAATGCTTGACATTGTCGCAACGACAAATAAAGCAAGGATGAAGGATTTGGAGGAAGCCATTGTGTTGATGATAACTTGAAAGATTGTATTGAGAGAAGTTGGGTTGAGATTTGATGAGAAGGAAAGGGATGGTTGATGGTCTTATATAGTGAGAGATATTAGTTAAACTTTCTATATTTTACTTTGTCAAAAGCATTTTGTGGTTACATTTGTTTGCTAATCATGGCATTTCCGATTTTTAATTACTGCCTTTAATGCATTACTAATCATGAAAGTTGAGTTTTTATGAAACTATTTTAGTCATTAATCAACTTAGCTATTTTAATCCATCATTTGAATGCATATGAACAAACCTTCCTTAACAACAAAAAGAAATAGACAATTGCCTATGAAAGTAAATTAATGCTAATAATAATTCTTTTAAGTTTATTGAGTTAAAAATTTGTTTATTAATTTTATTTCATCAAACTTGTTCAATGAAATATTGAGTCAGTTGACATGTAGAAGACACGTGCATGTCAAGTAATTTAATTGGTTTTGATTTTTCATATTTTAATTCTAACTATATCAAACATGATACCAATTAGTTTTGTTTAGATTTATTTTTTAAATATCATTTTAGCATGTTCATGGTGTATTGATTACACAGAAATGAAAGACAAACATACAATAATTCGTGACATTATCTTTTTAGGAATGGCAAAATCAATTCTCATAAATCTTACGTTCAGTTTTAAGAAACATAACATTGTTATGTATGAATATTTGAAGTTTTTGTAAAAGATTGATTGCTTTTGTTTTAGGAAATAAAAAAATGTAAAATATAAATGATCTGTAAGTAAGTTAATTGTTGGAACATGTTTTTTCATGTTAAATTACTCTACTTGAAACGACTTTGAAGATTGTTTGTTTAATAAACTTTCATTCCTTAGTCTAACACATGGAGAAATCATAGATAAATCAACAAATGCATATTTCTCGCATACCTACTATACACTAGAACATTTGATGGCCATAACTTCCTTCTTACATCCAGTAGGTCAGTCAATAAATTCACAAACACAATTTTCTTCATAAATACTTATGAATGCCGAAATATATATAAAAAAAATGATATCCCTAACAAAGACATGCACTAATACAAAAAAGCGCTTTTATTCTCGGAAGTGAAATGCATTTTACCTCAGCTATAGAACCGATGTAACGAAGGGCGTCATGAAAAGTAACGACTTAACACCTCGATTTTCAAAACACCGAGGGGTTAGTTTATTTGCGCATGGGTTTGAACCTCATCATCTACACTTTTATTATTTATAAAACTAGCGCCTGATATATCTCAGTTTATCAATAAAACTATGGGTTAAGGTATATTATTTTTTTAATAAAACTCGTTACATTGTTTACACAGAAAATTAATAAAAATATTTATTTACAAACTACAGTGATTACCCATAATATTACATTGTTTACTTAGAATATTAAAATAAAAATTAATTTGTCTATGAATATCATATGTTGGATCTTCGAATCCTTGATATTTGAGAAAGATCAAATGCTAGATGCAAGTATATTCTAAATGGTTTTTTCTTGAATTTGTTTATGATATAAACAAACAAAAAAGGTTGGACAAAAAAAAGGGTTAAAAACACAAACCTTAAACACAAAGAATATTCTATAGATAACTCTTCATGGAAAATACTCTTGCAAGCCTTAAAGTGGAAGATGCAGATAGTTTTAAGCACTTCATGATGTTTCCTTCTGAATTTGATATATCAGAAAGCGTTTATAATGGGAGTTTTTTAGGTTTCATGCGGATCACTAATGGTAGTTGTAACAGCCTGGGCCCCTCGCAGGACGCTCCCGGCACTGCCACCTCACGATCTTCTCTATCCTCTCACTAGCAGAGTGTTTTAAAATAAGAGTACATGTGTCAACATGAAACCCGAATGTGTCGACATATAGATGTTTTAAAATGCAACATGAAATGAATGATGTGTTGACGCATAGTTACATAGTCTACATGCATTATTATTGATCCACATGTGTCGACGCATAGCATGGATGTGTCAACACATGCAATTTATTTTTATACAGAAATTAATTTTTAGTGCATGATACCTGTTAACAACTTTTCCAAACATGTTCTAGATGCACTCTAAGATCCCTAATGCAAGGGAGCACACAATGACTCAAAGATATCGTTCAATGTATACAAATTCTAAATTCATCATAGTTTTGACACCGTGCAAAATATCTATATAAGAGGCAAATGAATTCACATACTCCTCTTTTTTGATGATGGTAAAACTTCAAAACTTACGTTGATGCGTTTCGTGTCTTCATGAAGGCTCCCACTGAATATATGCATCTAAAATTCATCTCCGCCTATACTTCTCCCCCTTTGACAATATCAAAAAGAGATAAAGCAAGCCATGAGAAGTATCATATATCCAACAAATACCAATATACCACACATAAGAGTTTTGTACAATTAAGAGCGTGCATACACAAATACCCATATATGGAGTTACGCAAAGATAAAACATAAATAATAGGAAATATTTTCATTACCATAATAACAAATGCGAATGCATGCAAGATGATGGATGTAATGAGCTAGAAACCTCTTAAGTCACTTCAAAAACGTCACAATTACCCAACACTTCACATTCGTGCTTCTGATACTGCACACTCATGTGTCTAGCTTGGAGAACAAATTATTCACCACTATGACCAAAACTAATGATGCTAACATAAAATGAGACAGGACTTCATCAAGAATTACATTTGCACTAAACATTATCAAATTACATGAATTACACGAAATAATAATAGAAAAATATGCTTCTATACCAAGAACATATACTTCAAATAATAAAATATAATAGCATGAAGTCACTATAAGCGTATAAATTGACACATATTATAGTTATCAATTAGAATTTTTGGAAATAAACATACATTAAATATATCATATATTAAGCATATCAAGCATTTGCAGCATAAACAACATTGCATTAAGTAAAAGGCTTACTTTCAAGGAGAAAATGAATGAAATTACCTCATAGATGAATGGAACGGAGGTTGCACTCGTATAGTCTGAAACTCTAAAAAGAAAGTTAGAGCAATATATATAAAGTGCATGCAACAAATATATTTAGGAGACATTTCAGATATCAAGATGTTAGACTATGGAGACTTATCTAAAGGGGAGGGGGTTGAATAGAACCCAAATCAAAAATTACCTTTCAAACATAGCTATGAAGCACACTTGAATTCATCAAAGTACTACATAATAATATAACATAGTATGATTTAATTAAAATACTAAGTCATTTTATGAGAAATATTAAAATAATTCCTAAGTTAGAAATTCATACCGTGGATGGAATCTCTAATTGGTCCAAAAGAATAGTTTCTTTCATAAACCTCAACATAAAATAACCACAATCTACACCATTGCGCTGATGAGGACACTACACATGGAAAAAAAATACGGATATACATCATGATATACACCTTAACTTGTTTTATCAAGTATCATCGCTATATAATCAAAATTGTGAAAATCTATACCTCCACTTTGATCCAAGAAATATAGTTGACTCTACTCCTTGGTACTTGAATATCTCTTTGTGCTCGAAAACTTTGTAGAATGCTATAATAAAATAGTAACGAATATTTAGAACTATCGCATTTAAATAATTAAATATACACATTAATATTTTGGAACAATCTCACTTACGTGTCAATCGTCTTCTTCATATCTGGGTATCTTGTCCAATCATTGCCCAATGAATCCAGATAATATACAATTTCTCTCACAGGATTAATTGTAACCAATAACCAGTGTCCACTGGAATATTAAACAAAGGTTAGATGGAAATTTTCTACACAACGTAAAAAAATGAAAAATTATAATAGAGGAAATTTAGAATGAAAATCTTACTTGAGGCCAGTATTATATGGTAAAAAGAACAATTTTTCTGTATCTTTGCTGGCCATAAATAAACTGAGCACAAATGCTATTACTTCATCTGTTTTTGAGATGATTGACCCTGCATGGACAACGTTGGGATTTATGAAAGTGAATCTGGACTCCAATCCACGCGGTCAAATCAACTTGTCATACAAAAACCTTAAATAAAAACATCATTAACATTAATTATTCATTGAAATGAGTAAATAAATTCTGCAATTAATTAAACAAAGTTGATTGGAGTATACTTGATGTATGTATTTATAACAGCGATGCCTAATGTCAAGTGTCCAAAAACTTCTTCCAAATCCTCCTTACCAATTGTTGTCATGCCTTCAGAACCATAAATCCCTTCATCCAGGGGTATAAGAGAAGTACCACCTTGCGAAATAGTTGTGAAGCTTATATATGTCTGAAGGCACGACCTATATTGTGAAGTAGTTTTCTTTCTAGCCCCGGTTCTCTTAGCAACACTCTTTGTTTCTATAAGAATGTTGCTAATTACAGGCTCCTTACCCCTACTTACAACTTCAATCTCTTTAGCAGGAATAATCTAAATATCATAAAATTAGAGTGGTCAAGTATAGGACGACAAATTAACATTATCTAAGAATAAATATCATATAATTATGTTGTACCTGTTTTTTTGCTGTCATTGACTCCTTTGGCCGCGTAATCCCTTTATCTTTTGGTTTGGGTTTTGTAGGAGTCTAACATTACCATGCAAAAAAATGTAAGTAAAACGAACGTAAAAAATTTGAGTACTAAAAGGTTCATAACAGTTTTAATTATACCTCATCATCTATGTGAACGAGTCTTGACGGCCATGCAACAAACGCTCCTATTGCCTCTCCCACCAATGTTGCATCCAAAACTTCATCTGGGATTGGTAATAACGCACCCTCCTCTAAAGCAATATCAATCGAAACTTTCAAATATCCATAAGGGAGCGGTTTATGATGAAGTACTTCTCCCAGAGTGTTATGGACTTTTCCCTTGCCAACCATGCGATAAGTTGGTGTCTCTAAAAAGAGTTGACAAGGTGAAATTCCCTAAAATCAATAATAAATATGACATCGTTAATGTGTATATATGTCAGTTAAATAAATTACACTAATTTAATTTCATAATAACATATGTAAGTACCTCAGGAATACTCGGTTGAGCTGCAGAATTGGCACTAGCTATGTCACTAGTTTCTTTAACACCCGAAGCTTCCCTTTCTGATTGGTATTGTCTTGCTTTTTCCTTCCTCAATTCAAGAACTTCAGCTTCTAATGCATCCAACCTTCCCTGCAGTTCTTTATTGCTAGCAGAGTTTGTCTTTGGGTTGTTCTTTTTCAAGGAGCTTGGAGTAACCCCATGTCCTTTACCCCTCACCCGACCAGAATACTCACGAACATCTAATGCTCGACTAAATATGCTCCTGCAATCATCTGGTGGAGATGTAGACTGAGATATACTCTCCTGAAATTCATATGAATATTGGAAAAACATGAATACTATATGTTAATAAAATTTTGATTTAATTAGAATTAATGTTATACTTACGCGTTTTTCAAAAATTTGTTGTACATCTTCTTTAAGAACTCCATCCTTACCCACACGGGCAGCCTTCCACAAAACATGCTACGGAAGAGATGTTTCAGAACTACTCTCCTCTTTTAACTACACATTAACACAAAAAACAAGCTCAGTTATAACTCTTGATGAACAAGTATATCATTGCAATTTGTAAACACTTACTATTTTTTGTTCTAATCGTGCATATCCCAAACTCCCTTTTTTGTATGGATATGTGGGAGATGATGCTCTTTGACGATTTACGTCACTTACACTCTGAAATTTTGGGGTTTTCCGTTTGGCTTTAAAAACATCCCATTCTTTAATTGAAATCACATCTGCATATTCTACTGGACGCTCTGCATCAACAAAATTTTTTTCGGCATCTCTAAGATATTTTCTGTTTAAATATGTTCTAAACCCTCTTAGTATTTTGCTGGCCAATCCAAGACAATAATCTTTTCTTGTGGCATCAATGTTGAAAGACCTCTACAAAAAACATACACAAAGTGCGTTAGTATAACTAATTTAAAGACATAATTTAAAGTACATAATCGTAATTTAAAGACATAATTTAAAGTACCTTTATCTCACTCCAGATTTTGTTTTTAGCATCATCTAGCTTATTATCTCTCCACTCATCACAAGTTATTGGAATTTCTCTCCTTACAATTGTACCAATGTAACTTGTCAATTTAGAACTGTTAGGCTCAATTAATTGGTCATTTGGACTCCAATGCACATCATATTTTATACCTCTATCTCTATCACGAATGATATTCTTCACCCAAAAAAACATGAATAAGTTAAATTCACACACAAAAGCACTTATTTACAAAAGCACTGACATTCTTGAGATTCTTGAGATTCTTGAAAGCACTTATTCACAAAAGGGTGCGTTATCCCCCAAACAAAAGCACTTATTCACAAAAGCACTGTTTCCTTCCTACCCAGCTCTAGCTAGTATCATGACCACCCACATTTTTATTCAATAGAAAAGAACAACTTAATAATGTAAAAGTGCATAAATGGTGTTATCGGAACTGACCTGTTTTTGTTATCGGAACACCGGAGAGAGTTGCTTCTACACGGAGGAAGAACCACCAAAGTACGGTTGGACGGTAAGGAGACGAGTTGGAGAAGAGTTGGAGGAAGAACCACGGTTGGAAGGTGAATGGGAGGAGACGAGTTGGAGAAGAAGATGAACAGGAGCGATTTCTGGGTGTGGGGTTTCGTTTGTACGATTTGGGATTTCTGGAAATCTAATAACCAATTTAGGGATTAAGACACTATTTCATTACCTTAGACAGCGCTTTCAAGAAGTGTTGCTAAAGGTATTACCTTTAGCAGCGCTTTAGGCTTTAGCAGTCCTTTTAGAGTAATGTTTTTAGCAGCGCTTCTGGAAAGCACTTTCTAAGGTATACCCTTTAGCAGCGCTTCTGGAAAGCGATGTCTAAGGTATACCCTTTAGCAGCGCTTTAGGCTTTAGCAACGCTTTGTAAAATAACACCTTTAGCAGCGCTTTTAGTAAGCGCGGTCTAAAGTATAACCTTTAGCAGCGCTTATTCTAATTTTTAAAATTTTTTTTACTGAAAACCTATAGCAGCGCTTAGGGAAAGAAAGCGCTGTCTATGGTAAGGCCTATAGCAGCGCTTATAATAAGGGTTGTCTATAGTATACCTTTAGCATCGCTTATCCTTTAATTTTTAATTATTAATTTTTCTGAAAACCTATAGCAGCACTTTAGGCATAAGCGCTGTCTATGTGGCGCTGTCTAAAGTCAATTTTGGCATAGTGTAGGTATTTAAAAACTTATTTGAAAAATAATGTTTTGTGGGATGTTTTTGGCCTAGATAAAAATAGTAGTCTAAACAAACCTAGTTATTAGAAAATCCGATAAGTACAAGCCATATGGAATTAAGAAAATGATAAAATCAATAAACATAATAATCTCAATTAACAGTTTAACATCAAACACAACGATTTCCTATTTCTAATGAAATTAAACAAAAATATGGAAAAATGCAATTTGACAAACACTTGGTGTGCAAACGAATATTCAGAAATTTTCTTTGAGTTTTGTTGATATAAAAAATCCCTTACAATCAAAGTGATTATAAGCTAATCAATAATCAATTTAAAACAAAAACATCCACATAAAAATTCTTATGAGTCAATCGATCAATCAATACTATTTAACAAATTGCTTAATGAAAAGTAAAGAAAGTAAAGAGATAAGAGAGATCAACACGAGGATTTATTTAGGAAGTTCCCCATTCGTCCTTGTTATGGCTACGTCTCCCCCGAATTCCATTTTGGAATTGAGATAAATTCCTTACTTTGCAAAAAGTATGTTTACAAGAGAAGTTTTTAAGAGCAAACCTACAAACCCTAACTATTTGATGTTGACTTAACTCAATCTCTTCTTTTGATCTTCAACAAGTCCAAGACACAATAGCTCTCAATTGATTTATCGAATCTTGCTACTCCTTTGGGTAACAAAATAGAAAGCCCTTTTACGCATGATCAATTGTACCTATTAAACAATGGACCTTTCAGTTTTATGCTCCGTTCTTTCCCTACTTCCTTGGGTACAAGTTCTGAAGGCTTTTCACTTGGCTGCAATCCTCTTTTGAAAGTCTTGAACAAAATCCCAAAATATACCAAAGATCTTACAGGAAAAATCCTAGGTTTTTTCGGTTGAAACCCCCACAATTCTCAATATAATTTTCTCGGCTACACAAGAATCTAATTGGACAGTTTCATGCAGAAAAACTGTTTTTATGCAGATAATTTATTTTCAAGGTTTTGGTTAAATTTAAAGTGGTTTTCACTGATTCCTAAGACCTCTAAAAATCATATCGCAATAGGGATAAACGTTGGTGAAGAAAAACAAATGTGGTTCTCAACAAAACCAAACTCAAAAAAATATACAACTATATACTTAAAAAAATATTAAGAAAAAACATAGACGTCTTAAATTATAATTGCTCAATTGTTTTCATATTTTGAAATTGTTATATGATCAAATTATTCAATTATTTATCTCTTAAAAAGATGAACATTTGATCCTTCCATGAAATTCCTAGTTCAAAACATCATAGAATACACTATAAAATTTATAAAAAAAATACAATATTTAAAGAATCAAAACAAAAGAAAAAAGAATCATCAAAGTAATATCTAAATATGTAATTTTATATCAATATAATAGTATAAAATTAAAAACAATGATCCAAAAAGAAGTAGCGGTAATAACGCTTTACTTCGATTTTGGTGTAATTCATTTCATATTTCTTAACTAATATAATTAATACAATAAAAATACTATTATTTTTATACCTTCATACAATTTCATCACACTCGATGAAAAGAATAAGGTAACGTATGTACTATAGAACATATATTTATGTGTTTACATAATGCAACTTGTAAATGAATGTTTAAGGATTAGAGGTTGAAGGAGTCTTGGAGACAAATGGAAAGAAGGAGAAAAACCCGGAAGGGGGTGATTTGGGAGTATTGGAAACTGTAGCAGCTGGAGCGGACACTGGTGGAACGTCGGTAGTTGAATCAGTGGAAGGAAAGGGAAATGGCATGACATGCTTAGGAAGAGATGGAATGGAAGTGTGAAATGGCATGACGTCCAAATTCGGTAAAGATGGTTTTGGTGAAGATGAAATGACTGAGGGTTGTGGGTCTGCATGAAGAAGACGACGAGCTTCGGTGTTAATGCTTGACATTGTTGCAACGACAAATAAAGCAAGGATGAAGGATTTGGAGGAAGCCATTATGTTGATGATAACTTGAAGGATTGTATTGAGAGAAGTTGAGTTGAGATTTGATGAGAAGGAAAGGGATGGTTGATGGTCTTATATAGTGAGAGATATTAGTTAAACTTTCTATATTTTACTTTGTCAAAAGCATTTTGTGGTTACATTTGTTTGCTAATCATGGCATTTCCGATTTTTAATTACTGCCTTTAATGCATTACTAATCATGAAAGTTGAGTTTTTATGAAACTATTTTAGTTATTAATCAACTTAGTTATTTTAATCCATCATATGAATGCATATGAACAAACCTTCCTTAACAACAAAAAGAAATAGACAATTGCCTAAGAAAGTAAATTAATGCTAATAATAATTTTTTTAAGTTTATTGAGTTAAAAATTTGTTTATTAATTTTATTTCATCAAACTTGTTCAATGAAATATTGAGTCAGTTGACATGTAGAAGACACGTGCATGTCAAGTAATTTAATTGGTTTTGATTTTTCATATTTTAATTCTAACTATATCAAACATGATACCAATTAGTTTTGTTTAGATTTATTTTTTAAATATCATTTTAGCATGTTCATGGTGTATTGATTACACAGAAATGAAAGACAAACATGCAATAATTCGTGACATTATCTTTTTAGGAATGGCAAAATCAATTCTCATAAATCTTACGTTCAGTTTTAAGAAACATAACATTGTTATGTATGAATATTTGAAGTTTTTGTAAAAGATTGATTGCTTTTGTTTTAGGAAATAAAAAATGTCAAATATAAATGATCTGTAAGTAAGTTAATTGTTGGAACATGTTTTTTCATGTTAAATTACTCTACTTGAAACGACTTTGAAGATTGTTTGTTTAATAAACTTTCATTCCTTAGTCTAACACGTGGAGAAATCATAGATAAATCAACAGATGCATATTTCTCGCATACCTACTATACACTAGAACATTTGATGGCCATAACTTCCATCTTACATCCAGTAGGTCAGTCAAAAAATTCACAAACACCACTTTCTTCATAAATACTTATGAATGCCGAAATATATATATAAAAATGATATCCCTAACAAAGACATGCACTAATACAAAAAAGCGCTTTTATTCTCGGAAGTGAAATGCATTTTACCTCGGTTATAGAACCGATGTAATGAAGGGCGTCATGAAAAGCAACGACTTAACACCTCGATTTTCAAAACACCGAGGGGTTAGTTTATTTGCGCATGGGTTTGAACCTCATCATCTACACTTTTATTATTTATAAAACTAGCGCCTGATATATCTCAGTTTATCAATAAAACTAAGGGTTAAGGTATATTATTTTTTTAATAAAACTCGTTACATTGTTTACACAGAAAATTAATAAAAATATTTATTTACAAACTACAATGATTACCCATAATATTACATTGTTTACTTAGAATATTAAAATAAAAATTAAACTGTCTATGAATATCATATGTAATATCTTCGAATCCTTGATATTTGAGAAAGATCAAATGCTAGATGCAAGTATATTCTAAATGGTTTTTTCTTGAATTTTTTTATGATATAAACAAACAAAAAAGGTTGGACAAAAAAAAGGGTTAAATAAAAAGGGTTAAAAACACAAAGAATATTCTATAGATAACTCTTCATGGAAAATACTCTTGCAAGCCTTAAAGTGGAGGATGCAGATAGTTTTAAGCACTTCATGATGTTTCCTTCTGAATTTGATATATCAGAAAGCGTTTATAATGGAGGTTTTTTAGGTTTCATGCGGATCACTAATGGTAGTTGTAACAGCTCGGGCCTCTCGCAAGATGCTCCTGGCACAGCCACCTCACGATCTTCTCTATCCCCTCACTAGCAGAGTTGTTTTAAAATAACAGTACATGTGTCAACATGAAACCCGAATGTGTCGACATATAGATGTTTTAAAATGCAACATGAAATGAATGATGTGTTGACGCATAGTTACATAGTCTACATGCATTATTATTGATCCACATGTGTCGACGCATAGCATGGATGTGTTGACACATGCAATTTATTTTTATACAGAAATTAATTTTTAGTGCATGATACCTGTTAACAACTTTTTCAAACATGTTCTAGATGCACTCTAAGATCCCTAATGCAAGGGAGCACACAATAACTCAAAGATATCGTTCAATGTATAAAAATTCTAAATTCATCATAGTTTTGACACCGTGCAAAATATCTATATAAGAGGCAAATGCATTCACATACTCCTCTTTTTTGATGATGGCAAAACTTCAAAACTTATGTTGATGTGTTTCGTGTCTTCATGAAGGCTCCCACTGAATATATGCATCTAAAATTCATCTCCGCCTATACTTCTCCCCCTTTGGCAATATCAAAAAGAGATATAGCAAGCCATGAGAAGTATCATATATCCAACAAATACCAATATACCACATATCAGAGTTTTGTAAAATTAAGAGCGTGTATACACAAATACCCATATAGTGAGTTACGCAAAGATAAAACATAAATAATAGAAAATATTTTCATCACCATAATAACAAATGCGAATGCATGCAAGATGATGGATGTAATGTGCTAGAAACCTCTTGAGTCACTTCAAAAACGTCACAATTACGTAACACTTCACATTCCTGCTCCTGATACTGCACACTCATGTGTCTAGCTTGGAGAACAAATAATTCACCACTAAGACCAAAACTAAAGATGCTAACATAAAATGAGACAGGACTTCATCAAGAATTACATTTGCACTAAACATTACCAAATTACATGAATTACACGAAATAATAATAGAAAAATATGCTTCTATACCAAGAACATATACTTCAAATAAGAAAATATAATAGCATGAAGTCACTATAAGCATATAAATTGACACATATTATAGTTATCAGTTAGAATTTTTGGAAATAAACATACATGAAATATATCATGTATTGAGCATATCAAGCATTGTGAGCATAAACAACATTGAATTAAGTAAAAGGCTTACTTTCAAGGAGAAAATGAATGAAATTACCTCATAGATGAATGGAACGGAGGTTGCACTCACATAGTCTGAAACTCTCAAAAGAAAGTTAGAGCAATATATATAAAGTGCATGCAACAAATATATTTAGGAGACATTTCAGATATCAAGGTGTTAGACTATGGAGACTTATCTAAAGGGGAGGGGGTTGAATAGAACCCCAATCAAAAATTACCTTTCAAACATAGGTATTTAAAAACTTATTTGAAAAATAATGTTTAGTGCGATGTTTTTGGCCTAGATAAAAATAGTAGTCTAAACGAACCTAGTTATTAGAAAATACGATAAGCACAAGCCATATGGAATTAAGAAAATGATAAAATAAATAAACATAATAATCTCAATTAACAGTTTAACATCAAACACAATGATTTCCTATTTCTAATGAAATTAAACAAAAATATTGAAAAATGCAATTTGACAAACACTTGGTGTGCAAACGAATATTCAGAAATTTTCTTTGAGTTTTGTTGATATAAAAAATGCCTTACAATCAAAGTGATTATAAGCTAATCAATAATCAATTTAAAACAAAAACATCCACATAAAAATTCTTATGAGTCAATCGATCAATCAATACTATTTAACAAATTGCTTAATGAAAAGTAAAGAAAGTAAAGAGATAAGAGAGATCGACACGAGGATTTATTTAGGAAGTTCACCATTCGTCCTTGTTATGGCTACGTCTCCCCCGAATTCCATTTTGGAATTGAGATAAATTCCTTACTTTTCAAAAAGTATATTTACAAGAGATGTTTTTAAGAGCAACCCTACAAACCCTAACTATTTGATGTTGACTTAACTCATTCTCTTCTTTTGATCTTCAACAAGACCAAGACACAATAGCTCCCAATTGATTTATCGAATCTTGCTACTCCTTTGGGTAACAAAATCGAAAGCTCTTTTGCGCATGATCAATTGTACCTATTAAATAGAGGACCTTTCAGTTTTATTCACCGTTGTTTCCCTACTTTCTTGGGTAAAAATTCTGAAGGCTTTTCACTTGGCCGCAATCCTCTTTTGAAAGTCTTGAACAAAATCCCAAAATATACCAAAGATCTTACAGGAAAAATCCTAGATTTTTCCGGTTGAAACTACCCACAATTCTCAACTTATTTTTCTCGGCTACACAAGAACCTAATTGGACAGTTTCATGCAGAAAAACTGTTTTTATGCAGAAAATTTATTTTCAAGGTTTTGGTTAAATTTAAAATGGTTTTCAATGATTCCTAAGACCTCTAATGCAAGTGAGTTCCACATGACATAGAGACACCGTCCAACATATAGAAATACTAAGTTTTCCTAATTTTGACGTCATGCAAAAAGTCTAATGGTGAAGTTGCACCTCACATGCTCCTCCTTTTGATGATGGCAAAACTTGCGATGAGACATTTCATGTTGTTATTGAAGGCTCCCCCTGACTTTGTGCTTCTAAACTTTATCTCACATATGATTCTCCCCCTTTGACAATATCAAAAAGAAATAAAGAAAATTGTGAGATGAATCATATTCCAATACAAATACTAATATGTCACTCAGAAGCATTTTTGAATAGAAGAGCAACAATCACATATTCCCATATATATGTAATGATGCGAAGTTGATAAATAACAAGCATAAAGTATTACCAAACATGTAATGCAAAGCATTATTAATGATGATGGTGATGCACGAGCAAGATTTTTAAGTTGCTTCTATAGTGTCATGACTATGTAACACAACACAATGGAACTCACGATGCTGCACCCGCATGTGCCTAACATAGAGACAATAACATGTCACTACTCAATCCAAAATGAAAATGTTGTTTTAACATCTGACTCAACTATAACAAGAATATTACATGCAACAAACATGCTTACATACATTCATGCACAAATGCAAGAAGAAATAATAATAGAAACATATGCTTGTAAAATTAAGAACAAATTTATAAAAATGTGAAAGAATTAATGAATGAAGTCATTATAAGAATATATATTGAGAACACACAATGGATACCAATCAAATTTTTTGGAAATGAACATTCATGCTTTTGATCTTTGATAACATATCAATCATTTTTAACAAACAAATAACATCCATTAGAAAAAGTCTTACTTTCAAGGAGAAACTTGAAACAACATTACCTCACTCTTGATGGAACAGAAGTTGCACTCACATGATCTAAAATAATTGAACAAAGGGTTAGAGCAAAAGTATAAAGTGCACACAACTTTGTAAAAATTAAGTAACATTGGAGATATCAACATCCCCAATTCTCCAAATATATTGAAAAATGGTTTGGTTGCAAGAGGTTTAGTGAAAATATCAGTAAGTTGATTTTTACTATCAACATGCTCGAATATAACATCCCCTTTTTTAACATGATCGTGAAGGAAATTGTGACGTATCTTAATATGTTTATTGCGAGAATGTAGCATCGGGTTCTTGGTTAAATTAATTGCACTAGTGTTGTCGCACATGATAGGAATATGTGAATGTTTAATGTCAAAATCAAGTAATTATTGCTTAAGGCACAAAATTTGGGCACAACAACTACCGAATGCCACTTATTTTTCCTCGACCATTAACAAAGATGAAAAAACTTTTATTTTTAATTTACCAACTAACCAAGGATTTTGAAAACATGTGACAAGTTCCACTAGTAATTTTCCTATCCGATTTACAACCAACAAAGTCAGAATCAAAGTAACTAACCAAGCTACAATCACTTCCCTTGGAATACCAAAGCCCAAACTTAGAAGTACCAATAAGATATCCAAGAATACGCTTAACCATTTTTAAGTGCAATTCCTTGGGATCCGATTGATATCGTGCACACATGAAAACACAACATAATATCAGGCCAAGATACTGTAAGATATATAAGAGATCCAATCATACCTTTCTATTTCTTGACATCAACATCCTTACCCTTTTCATCTCTATCCAAATTTCCATTTGTTTCCATAGGTGTCACAATTTCATTTTCATAATCAATTTCAAATCATTTTAATAATTCAATAAAATACTTGGCTAGACATACAAATGTTCCTTCCTTGAGTTGCTTTAGTTGAAGTCCAAGAAAGTAGTTTAGCTCCCCCATGAGACTCATTTCAAACTTTCCCACTTTTCACTTTGACAAAGTACCCAAAACTATAACTTATGATGAATCCAATAAGGTCATTGATTTGATGATTATTAATTTTAATTGAACTTTCATCTTTATCATTTTCATGATAGTTATCTTTCTCCTCCTCATGTTTCACCGATTCAAGTTGATCAATTCCTTCTTCGGCTTCGTTGAGTATGTCTCTTAAAGATACACGTACATCATGAAATAAAATACATATTTCGAGTATTCTCGGATACAACATAAAATGTAATTTATTCATCTTACATCTTCTTGTCACATATACAATAGCATAAAATATGTTAACCATCATATGCCTTGAGCCACCATAAATGAGAACCCATATTCTCTTCATAGAGTCAAGAAAAATTTCGTACAAAATCAACAAGACAAGCTAGCTACCCAATCTTCATTGGATCCTTGGGGGTTAGTGAAAAATTGGTTGCATTTGGGTAACCATTTAAAAACACCTTTAGGAACCAACAAACTCCTAAATTTGAATTTTTCAATAGTGTGGCCTTTCTGGAAACCACAGTGACAATTTAAATATTCACCATCACTAGAATCACTATCAATGTGCTCACCTTTTAAGAAACATGAACAAAAAGTCCTAAGAGCTTTAGACTTTGTTCCTTCCTCCTTATTCGTGACTTTCTCCTTTTTCTTCTTCTTTTCAACTATTTCTCATGCTTGTCTAAGAAAGTAAGATCTTGCTCATGTTCTTCAAACTTAGTAAACAGTTTAGTGATATCAAGTGTTATAATATCATTGGATTCCTTAGTCGTCATGACCTTTGGTTGACAATTCCTAGTAATATATCTGAAAACCTTGTTCGTAACAATTACATTAGAAATAGGATTACCAAGTGCATTCAAATGATTAATGAGATTTAATGTATTTTTATTACCATCATCATTCCATAGTGCTCCCGACATAGGTGTGACACCACCATCAACAACAAGTGTTTTTGGTGTTGGACCATTTAAACTAGCATCCTACACATCTTTATCATATGAGTTTACATAAATGTGAATACATCCTTTTCAATAACTATAGTTTTCTCCCGAAAATATTGGGGTTGTTTTGTAATCTCCTTTAGGTTCATACTCAATTATCTAATAAGAGTATTGAAGCACAAAATTAACCGAAACTCTGATACCACTTGTCTGACCACTGTTAACCCATATTTTATGAGTTAATACATGCCTTTAGTTTTTATTAATTAGTATTTTTATTAGTATAAATAGTTGTAATTTCTTGCATTTTAGTTATTTTTATCTATTTAGCTTGGAGCATAATAAGTGCTCCCTTTTTATTATTAATGTTTGTTTGTATAAGTAGAAGGGTAACATAGTCGAGCTGGGGCAAGACTGCAGTGGTATGCTGCATGGAACAAGATGAAGAAGTTAGAAGGACAAATAGGAAAAGTGAAATAACTGTTGTAGGCAGCTATCTGAAAGGAATAGCATGCAAAGAAGAATAAATTGGAGGGAACACTTTATTGTGCTGAAAAAGACGAAGAAATAATCTAAACTCAAGGCACAGAGGTGTATGAGCTAGAGGACAAAATCGGGTACAATAGTACACTGCACAAAAGACAGTGCGATGCCTACACCTACTGTGGAAGTCTTCCACCAAGCACATTGTCTCCCACCATGGTCTCCTTATATCAGATACCTTGTTTTCTAAACAATTGATGTTATGCGTTGGTGCTACTTTTTGTATGGTTTTGATGTGATTTCCTCATATTACGCCCATGATCAAATGCAACAATCCCAAATTCCTTGGTCTATAAATAGGGATTCAATGAGAATTGAAACGGGAGTTCAAGTGTTCTAAGAGAAAACACCAAGAGTTTGGTGCATGGATAGTGGAGTGTGATAGAGTTCTCTTCTCACCAAATCTTGTACCAATTGATGAGAAGTGCACGACGGGAGACATCTCTTGAAGGCTAACCGTCTCAAGACATTTTCCAAGTCTCTCTTAGGTTTATATCTATTCTCCATTTATTGTTTAAGATATGTTCCTACTGAGAACCATGTTTGTAGCTTGTACTCAGCTCACTATAAGATAAACCTTTTGCAGTTGAACAATGTTATTGTACCCCAAAATTTGCCATATCATTTTATCAAGATTTCCCCTCACAAGACTCTTTGAACTCAAGACCAAGCTAGGGTTTGCTCTGCTCAAGACATCTCCTTGCACTATTGACCTGAAATTAGGGTTTGAGTTTGCACAAGGAGTTTTGGACTTTCAATGCTCAATGTGACTTTCATGCTTCATGTTGGACCTCTAAGATTGCTCATACCAAGTTTCAAGCCTTGAATCAAATTTTTGCCCAGTCAATTGGACAGTTGACCTAGAAATCAACTGTATCGGGGAAAAAGTCAATTTTGGCCAATTTATAGTCAAACCTCATAATTTTTTATCCAAATCAACATTAAAGACTCATATGAACCATTTGATCAAGTTTGGACCACAACTCCTCAAGAAATTTGATCAAATCATCAAAAGGGCAAAATTGTCATTTTTAGGGTTTTGACTGCAGAAGGGCAATTTCTGATTTTTAACCTAGCCAATGGAAAATTGGGTTAAAGCATGGATTCAAGGACTCAATGGCACCATCTTGACCTAATCAAAAGGTTCAAAAGATCTCAAATGCATTGGATTGACAGATGAATTTTCCAGTCAACTGATCAAAAATCAATTGTACACTAAAAAGTCAAACTTTGACTTTTTGATCAAAATCAAGTGCCAAGGGTCATTTTTCATCAAGATGTGTCAAAACATGAAACTTGTTCACCATGAAACCTAATTTTGATAATTAGGGTTTAAAATGGAAAAATTTCATAACTTAGAAATTTTCTAAGTTATGAAAGTTTCTTATTTTTTCCCAACTTTTCCCAACATTTTCACCATGATGCAATTGGATTCAGAGAAAACTTCCAACATGAAAGTTGTATTCCTCCACAAAATATAAAACTTTTATTCACAAAGTTTTCCCAAAAGATTCTTGTATCTCAAGTTATGATTTTGTGAACAAGGGTCCATGAAACTTTTAACTTAGTGAAATTTTGCCCTAGTTTAGGCAGGATTTTGACCTATCTTCATGGAAATTTTTCACATAGTTACAAGTGGAATATCAAAATGCATTTCAAAGTTGGATTGTATAGCATGTTACAAGCTTTCCAAAATGTCCCAGAACTCTCCAAAATCATTTATGGTTAGGGAGAATCGAAGAAAAGAAAATGGCCATTTCTCACTTTTGTCCATGGCATTTTTCATGTTGATACAAGTTGCAAATTCTGTCCAACCTTGCTTGTACTTGTTTACAGGTCCTTAAACCCTTCCACACTCAAAAATTGAATGCAAAAAAAATGGATTAAGGCTTTGTTCTGAGCTTTAGAAGATTACACATTGAATTAATCCATTTTTGGCAAAAAGGCAACAATGCCATTTACATAAAGCACAACTTTTGCATTTTTGTTTGTCTTGAGCATTGGACTTAATATTTTGCAGCAAACCACATCCACAAAGATAGGGAAAATTATACCAACTATGTGCAAACCCTAAGCTAGATTGTACAAGCCTTTGCATTATCAAAATCACCTTTTGCTTGAAAACCAAGTCATTGTGCCAAAAGTCCATATCTTTGCAATCTGATAAAACCAAAGCTTGTGAACATTTGAACCAACTTGAACACATTATAATAAGCCAGAAATACGAGCTAGCAACCTCTTAAACACCCTTGTACACCAAAAACCCCATTTTCTGCCAAAACAGGGCAAGATCTGCAAATCATAAGCCAAATCACAATCCACTCGTGCGTTTTGCTTGCAACCAGTTCCAACACACTCCATACAACATACCTAAGCTATCCCAACCATTCCAAAGTCACTGTAACTCCATTTACACACTTCACCATTTTCAAAATATGACTTTGTAGGTTTAGTTCTACAAGCATATTCAAGCTATTTCAAAGCAGGCCAAGCATTGGGAAAGCTCAAAGGAACTTCAAGCAAGCTCATAAGTATCTCAGGCCTCACTCACAACCCCTACATTGCCATACCCGATCTTGACTGAAACAGGTAAATTTCAAACTTCTATCTCTCTATTTGGGAATCATTAGGCTTAGGTTTGTGAATAAAAAATGTAGTCCTCATTGCCCTTGAGCTGTACATATGCATAGAATTCATTTTAGTTAACTGAGCTGGGAGAATTTGAATGATGAACTTTCTGAAAAAATCTAGGTTAGAAATTAGGGCAAGAGAATATCTCTCTGGTCTTTGAGAGTTAGATTAAGTTTTTATATGGTTAGAATCGTATGATCATGCTCTATAACTTTCATGTTGCAAGTTTTTGTTTTTAAGCACAAATGCAGGAGATACGAGTTTGAACCATTGGCGCGTGTTTTTCTGTTTCACAAGGTCAGGGACGAAGATGAATGTGGGTTGGGCTTGACTTTGCCTTGCTTTTTGCACCCCTCTACTTGCTTCTCACACCCCCTTGACCCATATCATTATTTTTTCATATTTTTTTATTTTCTTTTTTATTTCTGACTTTATTTATTTTCTCCAAATATCAAAAATATTTTCTTAAATTTTCACATTTTATTTTATTATTTTTATTATTTTTTGGACATAGAAATAGTTACTATAATAATATACTTTTATTTTCTAAAATAAAAAACTTGTAAATATTATAAAAATATTATATATTTTTATTTTTTATTATTTATACACTTAAATAATATTTTTCTCACATATTTTATTTTTTCAATATTTTTGTGAATGTATTTATTTATTTTCCTTGTACCTAAATGAATAAATAAATAATTAAAATTTACATTTTCTTTTAAAACCAAAACTAGGGTTTCTACCCTTTCAAAAAATAATCTTTTATTTTCTCATTTTTAATACATCAATAAATTTATTATTATATACATAAAAATAATACAAAAAAACATTTTGCATATTTATATTTAAATTATCCATTTAAATATTTGCTTATTTTATTTATCTTGTACAATGAGTTCAATTTGGTTGTAATAGTTGACTTAGGGTTTTAATTTCTTGCAAATATCCCCCTATTCAAACTTGTATCCCCCTTCCCATATCAATGTTGTAATAGTCATAGATTTACTTTTACGCACTTTATAGATTTCAAATATGCCATGATAGAAAGACTAGGGTTTGTATGCAAAAATTCAAAATCAAACAAATAGCTTGACCTAACACAAGACAAAAGCATGAAAAATGACAACACAATGCACACAAGCACCCTTAGGGTTTCACCCACTTGTTTCCTTTAAAATGGCCATGGTATGCATTCTAGGTATCTTGGCAAAACAAAAACAAAACAAAAAGATCATAGTCCCTCGATGACGCTATCTTGGTTGCCTATACAAAAATGATCTAGTCCCTCAAAAACTTGCTAAGATACTTGGCAATATTGTTATCATGGTCATACAATGACCCACGCCTGTCCCGTTTAACATCCAAATACAAGGTTGTTTACCAAATACAATGTCCTTATAAAGAGTATGTATTGACTTTGCTTCCAGACTTCGAGGAGATAACCTTTGAACACTTCCCTAGAGAGGAGAATCATTTAGCGGACGTGCTAGCTACGATGTCTTTTATGTTCAAAGTCAATTGGGACAACGAAGCTCCCCAGATTATCATTGAAAGGTTGGACGAACCTGCACATTACTGTGACATTGAGACTGAAGAGGTAACAGATAAACCCTGGTTTCATGAGGTGAAGAGGTACCTTGAGGCTCAAGAATACCCCGAGGGGGTATCTGTTAATGACAAGAAGTTTCTGAGGAGGTTCGCGGAAAAGTTCTTCATCAGTAATGACATCCTTTACAAGCGTAACTATGATTCAACCTTACTGCGATGTGTGGATAAGAACAAGGCAGAAAGGATTGTGGTAGATTTACATGAAGGTACTTTCGGAACTCATTCCAGTGGACACACCATGGCAAAGAAAATCCATCGGGAAGGATACTATTGGTCCATAATGGAAGCCGACTGTTATCAGCATTCTCGGACCTGTCACAAGTTCCAAGTCTATGCTGATAAGGTGCACATACTTCAAGTTCCTCTGAACGTCTTGACAGCTCCGTGGCCTTTTGCAATGTGGGGCATTGATATGATTGGTGAGATCAGACCTACAACGTCCAACGGGCATTGTTTCATCCTGGTGGATATTGATTACTTTACAAAGTGGGTTGAAGAAGCTTCCTTTGCTACTGTAAACAAGAACGTCGTGGCACAGTTTATTCGGCACAATCTGATCTGTCGATACGGTGTACCAGAGAGGATCATTATAGACAATGGTACAAATCTCAACAATAAGATGATCACCAAGCTCTGCAAGCAGTTCAAGATACAACATCACAACTCTTCTCCGTACCGGCCGAAGATGAATGGGGCTGTTGAAGCAGCTAATAAGAACATCAAGAAGATTGTGCAGAAGATGACGGTGACAATCAAAGACTGGCACAAGATATTACCATTTGCTCTTCATGGGTACCGTACCTCAGCGCAGAAGTCAACAGGGGCAACACCCTATTCCTTGGTAATTGCCATGGAGGCTGTCTTGCCCATTGAAGTTCGGATACCCTCTCTTCGGATTATGAAGGACGCAGGTTTGAGAGAAGATGACTGGATTCAGACCCAACATGATCCGCTGAACTTAATCGACGAAAAGAGACTTACTTCTATTTATCATGGTTAGACGTACCAAAAATGGATGATCAAGGCGTTTAACAAGAAAGTTAGACGACAAGAGTATCAAGTTGGGGACCTGGTTATCAAGCGCATCATACTAACTTAAGGTGATCCCAGGGGAAAATGGACCCCTACTTACGAAGGGCCATTTGTGGTTAAGAACATTTTCTCAGGAAGAGCTATGATTCTAACCACCATGGATGGTGACGACTTTCCTCACCCTGTCAATGCAGACATAGTGAAAAAATACTACGCATAAATCAAAGACCCTCTAGGTCGACTGGCCTAGGCAAAAATAAGGGCTTCCCGGCGAACCAAAAGGGTTCGGGCAAAAATAAGGGATGAAAATAAAAAAATCTGTACACCCAACAAGTCGAAAACCTGAAAAGGCGGCTTTGGCAAAAAAGGGTATCCCGGTGGACTGAAAACCCAAAAGGGCGGTCCAGGCAAAAATTAGGGATCAAAGCGTAACAATATGTCTCATTGGATCACCTTACAACCAGACTTCAGTATCGACTATCAAGCTCGAACATCACTAATCAATCTGATCCACCTTCAACCAAGTAGAAAAGTGATGAGATGCTCGAGGACATGAAGGCAATAGCAGAGTTGGAACCCAATGGGATTATTCACATAGATGTTTTGTTTAGTTTTTCACAAATTGTGTAAATTCTATTATTCGGCGGCGTTCTCTTACTAGGATGTCAGCCTCTTGTACAAAAACGCCTATTTACAGGCCAAACTTCAAAATCAATACAATTCATTTTCAAAGAAATTTCAAACTGTTTTTCCTTTATCTGTTTTGTTTTGCAAAGAACGTCCAATGTTCATTTTTGATATATGCATTTGACATTAATTGCTGCTCATGAATATTTACATGCGAAACAAAAGACAATTACTTGTAATATCAGAAACGGGGGAAATAAGAATTGTCCAGGCTTTACAGTTGCTCTGTCCACCAGGTACAAAGGTAGAGTCAGCTGAAGAATATGGCTAAAGTACTTTCACTCCCCGCAGAGTAGGAAAAGGACAGTAATGTTAACTCTCCCCAGCTGAGACTCACAACTGTGAATGAATCGGTAATATTCTCCCTAAGCAGAGTTTATCTACCATCAGCACTAAAAAGTCTTAATATCCCCGGCGGAGTATAAAATATCCCCAATGGAGTTTGAAAATTTTCCCCAGTGCAGTATGAAAAGGCTTCCCCAGTGGAGTGTGGAGGATCATCCCCAGTAGACTTTGGAAGATTGTCCCCAGTAGAGCCTAAAAGGTTATCGCCAGTGAAGTCACAACTGAAAGATCATCCCCAGTGGAGTTCTTTCCTTTCACGAACAGGAATTCAATCCCCAACAGGATTCAGTATCACCAGCAACGGTAATTCATCCCCAGTGGAATTTATCAGTGGAATTCTCTACAGAGCATCTCTTCCCCACATAGTAGTCTCCTCATCAGTTTATCCCCCAATGGAGTTATCCTCTCCTGCAGGTTTATTCTCACGATCATCTTCATTCGCTATCCCCAGTGGAAACAAAGAATTCAGCTCTTTTCTCCAGCGGCTATCCGGGATTTATTTTTCCCAGCTATAAACATTACATTTTCATACATCATGACACACACATATACGCATCATACAACATGCTCTCATTTATTTTGAGAACATTATTGCTTGATACATATCATGCATTACATACAACTAACCTTTACCCTTCAGGAAGGATGCGGTTAAGTTCTCACAAAATTCAAAGCCATGAAGCTTTTACCTCAGTCGAATTACTGACAAGTTCTTAAATCTCAGCAGAGATGTTTTCTCAGTTGAATTACAGACAAGGTCCTAAATCTCGATAAAGTTCCTCCGTTGAAGTACAGACAGGTTCGTAAATCTCAGCAGAGATGTTTTCTCAGTTGAATTACGGGCGAGTTCTTAAATCTCGACGAAGATGTTTCCCTCCAGTCGAATTACTGACAAGTTCTTAAATCTCAATAGAGTTTTTCTCAGTTGAATTACAGACAAGGTCCTAAATATCGACAAAGTTCCTCCGTCAAAGTACAGACAGGTTCCTAAATCTCAGCAGAGAAGTTTTCTCAGTTGAATTACGGGCGAGTTCTTAAATCTCGACGAAGATGTTTCCCTCCAGTCGAATTACTGACAAGTTCTTAAATCTCAGCAGAGATGTTTTCTCAGTTGAATTATAGACAAAGTCCTAAATCTTGACGAAGTTCCTCTGTCGAATTACAGGCGAGTTCCTAAATCTCAGCAGAGTTTTCTCAGTTGAATTACGGGCGAGTTCTTAAATCTCGATGAAGATGTTTCCCCAAGTCGAATTACTGACAAGTTCTTAAATCTCAACAGGGTTTTTCTCAGTTGAATTACAGACAAAGTCCTAAATCTAGACAAAGTTCCTCCGTCGAATTACAGGCGAGTTCCTAAATCTCAGCAGAGTTTTCTCAGTTGAATTACGAGCGAGTTCTTAAATCTCGATGAAGATATTTCCCTCCAAGTCGAATTACTGACAAGCTCTTAAATCTCAATAGAGTTTTTCTCAGTTGAATTACAGACAAGGTCCTAAATCTCGACAAAGTTCCTCCGTCGAATTACAGGCGAGTTCCTAAATCTCAGCAGAGTTTTCTCAGTTGAATTACGGGCAAGTTCTTAAATCTCGATGAAGATGTTTCCCCAAGTCGAATTACTGACAAGTTCTTAAATCTCAACATAGATGTTTTCTTAGTTGAATTACAGACAAGGTCCTAAATCTCGACAAGGTTCCTTCGTTGAATTTCAGACAAGGTCCTAAATCTCGACGAAGATGTTTCCCCCAGTTGAATTACAGACAAGTTCTTAAAACAGAGCAGAGATGTTCTCTCAGTTGTAGTACAGGCAAGTTCCTAAATCTCAACAAAAGTTCAGACTTCCCCAGCGGAATCTTCCTCAAACAACAAGTATACAAGCTCTCGCTAAGGAATCTCTTATGTGATCGACACTCCTTTGGATGGCATCTTTAAGCCCATCCCCTCGTCACCAATCTCCAAATGGCATCTGTAAGTCCATTCCCGACATCACAAGGCTGATACCACTTCATGCGAGTGCAAATTTCTGGGCACTCTAGTGTTCAATCATCTTCCACCTTCGGATCACGAAAGGCATGAAAGCCAATCTACATCCTCAAGTTTAAGAAGATTGAACATGGGCAGCTGTTGTACCCCAAAATATGCCCTCCCATATTTCTCAAAACATTGCAAGAAAAATCTCCAAGTTGCTCAAAGTAGTCAAAGAGTTGGTCATACAAGCTCTCTCCTAAGGTAGTCTACCCCAAATTAGGGTTTTGTGATGCATCAAGATCCTTGAGTCCAAATGACCTTAAGTTCTCACCAATGTCCTAATATGTTCTCAAGATAATACATGTCAAATTTCAAGCCTTACAGAGGAAGTTTGCTCAGTCAATTGCTCAAAGGTCCAAAAGTCGACTGTGCTAGGGCAAAAGTCAACTGTGACCTACATACAATCAAACTTCAATATTTTTTGTAAACATTCTCATTTTGAAGTATATTTCATCATTTGATCAAGGGTTGATTATGATTCATCAAGGATTGCTCAAAATTCATCAAGACTCAAAAGTTGCTAAATTAGGGTTTTGTAGGAAAAGTCAACTCAACTTTGACCAAGCATAACTTTCTCATACTTAATGAGAAATGACCCATCCAAAGCTCATTTTTAAGAGGATGAAATTCGATACAATCCATATTCATACCCCAAGATAAAGATATGCACTCAGAAGAATTTATGAATTTGGACATTATAGGTCATTTTTGAAATTCAACAAAAACACCTTTTTTGTCAAAGCTTCTAACTTGAGCATGGAATATCAAAATGAGATGAGACCAAAAGGGTTGGTTATATGACATCTCAAGCTTTCTAAAAAGTACAATAACACCTCCTAAAGTTTAAAATTGAAGAAGTTATGCATTGTTGAAGTTGGATTTTTTTGCAAAATTGCCAAAAGTCAACTATCCCCAAAACTTCAAATTTTGCCAAATGGGCCCATTCTTTTTCACTTGTTTTGAGTTTTAATTTTTGCCCACATGCTCTAGCTTTAGCCATGTGTCCATATCACATTTTTATTAATTATTTTGATTTTTATTTGAATTAATTTGATTTAAATCAAATAAAATCAAGTAAAATCCAAAGCATTGATACCAATGGATTTTTTTGTCATTTTCAGGCTTTAATCATATCTAGCAAACCATTCCTAATTCATATCAAGGAATTAGAGCACATAAAGATTGCAATCAAGCAAATTTGGAAAGTTTTAATGGAGGATCAAATCAAATATCCAAGCATCAATGTAGGAAGATTTGGACAAAGTTTGTTACCCTAATACACTGAGCAATACATAAGGAAGTGCAACACACAAGAATCAGGGTTAGAAATCAATTATGGAGGCAGAACGGAAGTTGCAAAAATCATAAAAAAGTGGGAGATCGAAATCAGGTCTAGAGGCATTTTCAGGGCTTGATATTGGTCTCAATCGTTTCCTGGCCATCACCACAAGCTAACCCAATCCAAACCACACGTTTTCAAGCTTCCTAGTACGCTGTAAGTCCCTCACGGATCCGCCCCATTCTTGATTTCGATTTGTATTATTCTTGCATCTATAACAAAAACTAATTGCATATTCTAATTCACCATGACATTTGTTGGCTTTCTGTAATAACCAATTTCATTCCTATGCATTATATCGTGGATCACCATTGTAGGGTTTTCTAGGTTTTTTAGGGCTTTTTATTACAGGCATAATTGGCTTATGTGAAGGGTATCATCTTGTTCGGGGAAACAATACGAGCTCAACCATGGTGCTACCTTTCATTTATATTGCCTGGGGAGGATTTTGGAACATAGCTACGCTTTTAGCTGTGGATACAAATCCGCAAGTAAAATTTACAGGGTTTTGAGGAAGAAGATGATGCGTTGTCACCCTTCTTTGGTCTGTTTGAATTCCGTGCCAAAATTCCACTAACGCTTTTGTTTTTCTTATATTATTGTTATGTTGTATTTTGTTAACAAATGAAACAACGCAGCCTAGCGGTCACCATGTTAGCGTTAAGGCATTCAAAGGATGGAGGTCAGGGGTTCGATCCCTGCCTCAAGCAATTGTTATTTTTCCAATATTTTCCAGGAGATCATGTACACGCATGAGCCAGATTTCCACCATACTCCCTCACTCCTCAAAGCGCCAGATGGCCAGATGGCCAGATCTGGTGGCCAGTGTTGGAGGTCCACCAAAGAGCCAGGTCATAGCATATGCAGCAAATCAAGAAAGTCAAACGGACCAGCTTAATGGGCCAACAAAAATGCTTTCTGCACCCTCCAAAAAAGGCCCAATTTCTCTCTTTCCCTGACACTTTTATTTATTTAATTTAATTGTTTTATTTTATATAATTAATTTCTAACCAATAACAAATTTTCTTTTTTTTAATCAAAAATCACAAAAATACTTTTTATCCAACTAAAATTCAGAATTTTATTTTTTATTAATAAATATTATTAATTAATTAGGATATTAATTAGGAAAATTTAATTTATTTTTGTAAATATTTAAAATTAATTAGAAATCATTAGGTTTTAATTCTAATTTAATTATTTTAATTTCTTTCTTAAATTAACAAAAACTCCAAAAATATGTCATTTATTATTTTACACCAATTAATTAATTTAGTATTGAATTTTAGGATTAATTTCTTTTCTTAAAATAAAAACAACAAAAAACATTTTCTTTTAAAAGGGTCAAAACCCTAATCCCACATTCGATTTAATTTCGTGTCGCGCTTTATTTTTCTTATCCAATTAACATATCTGCTTCCGGTATGTAATAATTAATTAGGACATTTATTTATTTTATCTCTTTATTTTATTTTCAAAGGGTTGCTTTTGGCGATGTAAATACCCGACGGCTTGTAATTTAATTTCCGCATTTTAATTTCTGCAAATTATAACTGCTAGATGTTTGACAATAGGGTTTGCATGACAAGAATGAATGCTTAATCTTAAAATCAAATTAGATCACCCTTAACATGTACAAAGATAAAAATAAACTAAAAACGAAACACTCGCACATGCGCACTCTTAGGGTACACTCCACTTGGTTTCCTTCGTACACGGTCATTGAGTATAGGTCATTTTAGAGGTCGTCCTCTTGTCTAAAAGATCATAGTTTCCTCGAAATGGTTGCCTCGGATATTGTTGCCTCAAACAAATGATCTAAGACATTAGGGTTATCGCTAATGCATCCTAACATTGCTTTGGTGACCGTATGTCTCGCATTCGAATTGACCCTTAAACTCCAACGATGGTGCTACCTACTCACATATTGTGGGATAGCATTGTCTAAAGGAAATTAGCATAATTCCTTTTTCGAGTAGGTAGATTAGCTTTTACATACTTGCTCATTCAAAACAAATATTTTTTTTGCACTTACACTCCTTTTCAAACAAAGTTTTCAAAAATGCTTCATTACACTCTTGAGGACAGAAGCAATAGTTAAATCGAAGTTAAAACAAAAACTTTTCAAACCCACAGGCACAAAGAAAACAATTTTGAAAACAATGAGCAAGTACCTAAGAGCCCGTGGATAACCACAGATAGAAAG
The DNA here is from genome assembly GCA_948472305.1 of Vicia faba. Taxonomy (NCBI): domain Eukaryota; kingdom Viridiplantae; phylum Streptophyta; class Magnoliopsida; order Fabales; family Fabaceae; genus Vicia; species Vicia faba. Next base: position 856,826,132 of record OX451741.1, read on the forward strand.
GGTGCTAATACCTTCTCTTTCTATAATCTACCCCCATACTCAGAAATATCTCGAAAAAGGAATTTTTCTGTGCTTTGTTTCCTTTCCTTGTTGAATAAAATAAAAGTCGGTGACGACTCTTGCTTACCGCGAAATTTTGCAAACACAAACGCAAAATGCAAACCAGCATTCCAAAAATAGTCAGTTCTTCCCACCGTATCACAATTGGGATTCTTCGGAGCTTCGTTATAAGTTACCAAATTGGATCTCAATGAATGTGGCAGGACTTGAAATTGTGCCATATTAATCCGAGTAAATTGTCTTACCAGTCTTTCTGTTCTAGGTAGATTGCTTCTTTGTTGAGTAGGTGCGGGTTTTGGGATCATGATAGCCCCCTAATTGGACGACGTTCAGTTCTTTCTTGATTCCTATGAGGATACAAAACACTAAATTCTTTCTTCCCGATAAATGTTTTCCTACAGCAGCAGAGGATGTGTCTTTTTGAATCTTTCCACTCTTGATCCCAGCTTCCACTCTTTCTCCGGTCAAGATTAATTTAGTGAAGCATGTTGAGGAGCTTCCAATTAGATGATTGAAGAAAGGACCGGACAGGGTACCCAGAAACATGTCTCCTAACACTCTTTCAGAAATTGGAGGCAGGACTCTTCCTGCTAAGTCCCTTCATTCCTGAGCGTAGTCTTTGAAACCTTCACTTGAAACCATAGCCATACTCTGGAGTTGAGTATGGATGGAAGCAAGATCTAGGATGTACTGATATTGTTTATAGAAAGCAGCAGCAAGGTCTTCCCAATTATGGATATTGGCCCTTTCCAGTTGGTAAAACCAATCAGGCTGAGTCTCGGATAGACTGTCTTGAAAGAAGTGTACCCACAAATCTTTGTCAGCAGTGTGAGGCTGTATTTTTCTCACATAAGATCGGAGATGCATCTTGGGACACAAAACTCTGTCGTACTTAAAAAATACTGATACCTTGAATTTTGGTGGAATAACAATCCCAGACACCAAACCCATTTCTTCAAAGTCCGGCTCGGGAACTTTCTGAATCTCTATTGCACTTAGTCGTAGTTCCAGATGTTTGTATTTATCGTCGGCCGGGGGATACTGCTCTTCAGAGTAATCCTCCTCTTCTTCCTCTTCAGATTATGGTTGGGAAACCGCTTCCTTTCCTTTCACTTCTTGATTATCCTTTCCACCAGATGACGTTGAAAGTCTAGGGTCCATCTGGCTTGTCCTTGGAAACTTCTTCCCATATTTAGAACTCCGGTTATTTTCTATGCTTTCTTCTTCTTTTCTTCAACCAACAAAGTCTTCAAATCCTCTTGTCCTTTGGATAGATTCAAGAACATCTGTTGAAACTGAGAATTCTACACCTGAAGGTCTTTTACTGTCTGCTTGAGATCCATCTTACTGAAATAAATAGTAGAAAGATGAGGAGACTTGTTGTAAGAAACCTGCTTATGTTATGATGAATAGTAAATGCATATGCAATGATTTCAAGGAAATTAGAGATTTAAAATTGCTTTAGACAAAAAAGGGACACAGGATATATTAATAAATCAAAGCTTTGAGTACATAATTCCTCTTTTGGGCTTACAAATAAATACAAAAACTCTATGATAAAAAATTTGTACGCATCTTCTTTGGTGCGATGTAGGCGTTCAGGCTTCGCTCCTCATGAAGTTGCCTAGTGATTTCCAAAACCTTCTTCTTGTTGGCATAGAATTGGGCCTCGAAAGTGTCTCGCTCCACCTTAAGCTGTATCCAATTCCTTTATAAGTATTCAAGAGAGGTAGACATGTAAGGATGCAGGATAGTGTATGGAACATCTTCTTCCACAACAGGCTCTATGATTCCTGGTAGAATGGAGGGGTAAAGAATTATAAGACTTTGAGCATGAGCTCGTACACATTTGAGGTAATGCTCAAGAGGGATGGAGTTCTTATGCCCCAATGTCTTGCTATCTACCTTTTTCAACATCCTCCAAGCTCGGATAAATCTCTGGCGGTGACCTTGATCGCCGTTCTCATAGTCAAATACCAAACCTTGAATAAGAATCTCATGTGGGCCATCCCTTCGGGTGTGACCAAACTGTCTTAAGGCTAAGCATGGGTTGTAGGTGATACCTCTTCTAATTCCAAGTAAAGGGACATTAGGGAATTCTCCACAACGGTCGATAATAGTAATATTCTCTATAGATCGGGAACACCAATGAATGTCTGAATGTTTCAGTGTCATCAACCTATGTGACCGCCTTCAACCTTGCTCGTTCTTTAATACAGGTTGGGGAAGATGCTAAATAAACCATCTTTCCAAGAGAGGAGTACAAAACATAAGGATACCTTTTTTCCTCATAGTGCGAGTGTGAAAAGAATGTAGGATGTCTCCTAGAAAAGTAGGCACCGGATTACAAGACATGAAGATTTTGATGGTGTTCACATCTATGAGTTGGTCAGGATTTGGAAACAAAACCATCCCATAGATGAGGAGAGCCATAATTTATTCAAAATCTTGCAAATCCAAAGAGTTCCAACAGTTTTTGGCTTTCTCAAACAAGAACATTTCTAGGAAACCCTTGACACCACTCCTTGTTTCCCAATTAATTGTGATATCAGATGGTTCCAAGTGTAGAGCTTGAGCAATCTCTTTTGGCTTTGGATCTCTTTCCGTACCGTTGAAAGGTAGTTGATTGAGAATGAGAATCCTCAAGAGTTTGGAGATTTCTTCTAAAGTTGGCACAAGTTGATAATCGAGGAATGTGAAGCAATGGTGTAGAGGATCAAAGAACTGGAAGAGCACCTTCAACATATCCTCATCAGTGTTGGAGGTCACCAAGTTTAGTAGGCGACCATGTCTTTCGGTGAATGGAGAGTTATCAGGAATCCTTGATGCTAGCTCTTTATGTTGAAGAGGGATCCTTACAAGGTTGACTTGAATGGTTTTCCTGCAAATAGAATCCATGTCCTATAAAACAGAACAAAGATAAATCCCAAGATCCTTGAAATGGTTAGTGAATATGAGTATTATGTTATGATGTTTATGATGTTATGTACAAGTATATATATATACAAACAAATCAAAGAAGTCCTTAGGTTTAGACTTGCATGGAGTCTCATAGGTAAGTACCCTCTTGAAGTTTAATTGACTCAAACCTGTCCTTGTAATAGTATCCGGGTTCTAAGGAGCTCAATATTACTGCTTTGTTTTATCGGGCATTGTTTCAACACAAGCCTCTTTAATGGCGACAAAAATATCCCAAAAAACCAAAGCTCAATGAGTGTAGTATCGAGTATCTACCAACATCAGACTGCACCAAAGCTGGTCATCTCACTACGTCCTAAAGGCCAAGTTGGTCAAGTAAAGGTTCTAAAAGTTCATTAGTGCTTCATGACATCACTCAGCGGCCCTGTATTCTCCTTGACTACTCAAGGGCTACCGGTACCCAAAATAAAAGTTGCACTAACGTAGCTATTGCTTAGACCATATCGGTATACCCCACACAGTTTCCACAATGTATTGATGCTTACCTATAAGGTATCCCAAATCCGGGTAGAGGATTCAAACCCAAACAAAGAACCATAATGTAAAGCATACAATTCAAACAATGAAAGCAAGTAAATGTGATCTAACCCTAAGGTAACCCCACTTTAAGAATATTCCCCTGCGGAGTCTCCAGTTCTGTGATACGGTGAGAGAACTGACTTGGGTGTTTTGCGTTTGATCGCAAATGTTACAGTTAGCAAGAGTCGCCACCGACTTTTCTTTTATCCAAAAGGAAAGGTGAAAAAGCACAGGAAAGACCTTTTAGATTGTTTCTTGAGTTCGGGGGGTAGATTATGAGAAAGGAAGGTATTAGCACCCTTTTCATCCACTGTTTTCCATGGGCTCTTAGTTACTTGCTAGATCACTTGCTTTTGTTTGAAAATGTGCTTTGTGTGGTTTTTGAAAGTATTTTGAAAAGAGGTCTTTGTTTAGGAAAACTTTGTAATGATTCTCGTTCGTAAGAATGTATACAAAGGTGTTGATCTTTTGAGAATCTTTTCAAGTTTGAGAGATGTTTTTTTGGAAATAGCATGGATTTTTTTGGTTTTGGAATTGAGAAAGTAACTAGGAACATTCTACCTATTCAAAATTCTTTCATGTTTATTTCCTTTTTCCTTTGACATTGTTATCTTACCATTGATTTGGTAAATAACCCTATCTTTAGATGTAAAAGGGAAGGGTGTGGGTCATTGTATAACCATGATTTGAAATATTGCAAGATATCTTAGCATTTTTTCTTTAGGGACTAAGATCATTTTGAAAGGCAACATAGATAGCGTCATTGAGGGACTATGATCTTGTATTTTTGCTTGTTTTTGCTATGATACCTCACATGCATAATATGGCTATTTTGGTAAGGCAACCAAGTGGATTTACCCTAGGGGTGTTTGTGTGCAAGTGGATTGATTTTCATGCTTGATTTATCTTTGATTAGGGTTTTCTATATGTTAGTTTTAGTCTTTCCATACAAAACCCTAATTACTAGCATTTGTATATAAAGCGATAAATTGCGGAATTTAAAATTACTACGCTATTACATCATTTAGAGAGGGGGTATACAAATTATAAATGGGGAATATTTCAAGAAATTAAATCTAAATAATATTACAACCATATTGAATTTCGAATAAATGTACAAAATGAACAAATAAAATACAAGAATATAAATGTGAAAAGGAATATGATTTTTATTGGTTTTTTTTTTCATGAAAAGGGTTTTTTAACCTAACTAACTAAAATAAAATAATTAATAAAAAAAAAGAAAATTAAGGTTAAGTTAGTAAAAATAATTAACTTAAAGAAAAGTATTTTTTAGGGTTTTTTGTGAACTTAATTAAATTAGTAAATAAAAATAATTAAATAAATAAATAAAAATTCTAAATTGATTTTAATTTACAAAATAATATTATCTAAGTATTAAAAGAGAAATTAATTTAAGAAATGTTTTTGTTCTTTTATTTTTGTAAAGAAAAACTAAACTAAATAAATATAAATAATAAAATATAAATATTTATGGATTTTTTATTAATAAATATAATAATAATGATAATAATATTAATAATAAAAATAATAAAGAAAATATGAAATAATAAAAAAAATGAAAGGGAAAACAAATAATAATGAAAAATATAAAATAATGGGCCAAGGGTATGAATAATAGGGCAGGGGGTGTCAGAAGTAGCAAAAAATAAATCCCAAAGGGGGAAGGCCCAACGTTGCAAAAAGGGTCAGAAAATGTCAAAAAAATGAAAAAAGGTCACCCTGGGGCTTGAACCCAGGACCTCATGGTGACAGACGCGCGCTTTAACCACTGGGGTGGTGATACATCCATTAACTTATGTAAAACAACAAATATATAATTTAAGTCTTGCCCTAATTGTACTTCATCTTCAACCTCCAGCCAGAAGCCCTGCAACTTGTTCATTTCTCAACCATTTGCAAAAATGTAAACATGAAACTTGTGTAAAATTTCACCACGATTCCAGAAATGTAAACAACTTAAACTAATTCTAAAAAATGAGCATGAATTTTGAATGGTGCCAATTTCTGACCTAACTTTTCAAGGATGTTCAGATTCAAAATTCTAACTACTTAATCAATATAAATGAAATCTAAAGACATGGTTAGCTTCAGGACAATGATACCTACATTTCCTATTCACAAATGAACCATTAATGATGCTTGTATGAAGAGTTCAAAAGTCAGAAAAATCACCGTGCAAGAGGGTATCGTGTTTTGAGTTTGAGCAGCTTTTAGTGAGTTCCAATGATTGGATTAGCTTCCTCAAGTTCCCAGGAAGCTAATGTGATGCTTAGCTTGAGCTGAAAGTTCCTGAGGAGTTCTGGAGAAGTCCAAGTGCAAAGCTCTGTTTTTGAAAATGGAGGATGGTGTTAATGGTGTTACAGTCTTGTAACAGGGTGAAGGATGAGTTCTAAATGATGTTTAAATGCTTTAGGAATAAAAAGGCTTGAAAACGCACGAGGGAGATGTGAGTTTCAAACTTTTGTTAGGTTATGCAAGAATGGAGGTGTGTGATGCAGTTTCGAGTTCTTTTAAGTTTTGGGGCTCAAGCATGTGTGTGTTTTCTTACTATGGACTTATGTATGTATAAGAAAAAGGTTGGAGACGTTTTGCACAAAGGATTTCTGAGTTATAGAGTATTGGCTAGGTTGCTTGATTTTGAAGAAAAGTGAATGTATGGTTCCAAGATGAAGTACAAGCATGGGCTGAGTGATTGTAAGGCTTGAGACAAACTTCTCTTGAGTTATAGGACGTGTATGATTAGAAGAAAACAATTTCAAGGCTCAATAACAAGTTTTATGCATAAAGCTACTTTTTCAAAATCCTGACCAAAAATGTTCAAAATTTCACTAAGTGTTTAGTTTCAAGACTATGACTTCATGAATTAATAACTTGAGATCCAAACACTTTTAGAAGAAGTTGTGTAAATCTATATTGTAGATCTCATGGAGATCTATAACTTTCATGTTGAATGTTTCTTTTGAATCATCTTGCATCATGGTGAAAAATTTGTTCAAAGTTGTTCAAAGTTTTAAAACTTTGACTTTTCAAAATGAAATCTTGACTTTTTGATTTCTTGATGAATAAGTTTCATATTTTAACATGTTTTGATGAATTGTGATCTTTGACACTTGATTTTTGACCAAAAAGTCAAAGTTTGACTTTTCAGTGTACAATTGACTTTTGATCAATTGACTGAAAATTCACAATCAATCCAATGGATTTTGAGAAATGTTTTGAGTCATGCCATTAGGTCAAAATGGTACAATTGAACCCTGAAGATCATGCCTCAAACTAATTAACCATTTGCTAGGTCAAAAATCAGAAATTTCCCTTCCTCAATCAAAACCCTAATTTTGACCATTTTACCCTTTTGATGATTTGATCAAATTTCTTGAGGAATTATGGTCCAAAATTGATCAAATGATACACATGAGTCTATAATGTTGATATGGATAAAAAGTATGAAGTTTGACTGTAAATTGGCCACAATTGACTTTTTCCCCAATACAGCTGATTTTTAGGTCAACTGCTCAATTGACTGAGCAAAGATGTGATTCAAGGATGGAAACTTGACATGAGTAATCTTGGGGGTCCATAATGATCCATGAAAGCCATATGAAGCATTTAAAGTTCAATTATCCTTTTGCAATATCAAACCCTAATTTTAGTCATTAATGCTTAAGGAGGTGTCTTGAGTTGATCAATCCTTGTGCAGTCTTGAACTAAAGGAGATCTTGTGATAAAATATTTGATAAATGAGAGGGGAAATTTTTGGGGTACAACAACAAGGATTGACAAGAGTCTAATATTTTTATAAAGGTTTAAAAATAAAGGCCAAGGTGGCAAAATGATTTGAAATGAGATTGATTTACTTTTAGCCTTTTCACAAAAATGTCAAGGTATTATTAATTTGATTGAAGTTTATTTATGAAAAGGTTTTGAAAATGCATGAACCTAAGTTCAAGTTTATTATTAAATTGGTTCAAGTTTAAAAACAAGAAGAATTTTCAAAAGGAGGAAGAAGATTTTTGAAATTAAAGAAGATGGGAGGAGAAGAAGAGACTATCCTAAAGCATAAGGTAAAAGCTAGGGATATGAACCATCTAACCAACAAGAAGCCAATACTTGACATTATGAGTCAAAATAGAATTCCCATTATTTGAATTGAAACCAATCAAACAAAAATACTAGACATCTTGAGAGAACCAAACTTCAGTTGTATTAAGTCTTCACAAAAATTGGGCAGAGTAACGGCTGTATATGGGTGAATTCCAGATTACAGACAAAGAATGTAATCACAATAACCTGCACACAAAAAAGACAAGCAACCCAATGTCTTGAGGTAAACCTCAAGAACTCTAGACAAAATATCAATTAAGATCACAAGGTCTCCAAGATAGGCCAAGGTTTCTAATCCTAAGTCCAAGAAGTCCAATGCTCCATAATGCCAAGGATAGTAACCAAATAGTCCAAGTATCATTAAAGGTTTTTATGGTTCATGTTGATTATTAGGTGTCTTAGAAGAGAAAATAAAAGCTCAAGTGAGCAAAATAAAAATGGCATGAAATGTAATGCTTAAAGTAAATGGTACATAAAGCATAAAAAATAAAAGCATAAAGTAAAAATAGTTTAATAATTAGTGGTTAGTTGGATGACCATCTTGATACTTGCATTTGGAACTCATTAGAGGATTGGTAGAACCAAAGCCTCCACACAACAATTTGCATTTCCTTTTTGTCAAGTATATCATCCATTTGGAATCTTCAAAAGTGCCATTTAATGATCAACGATGTTTAAGTGATCTGCATTGACCAAAAGTGTTGTAGATCCATTAGAGGATTGGTAGAACCAAAGCCTCCACACAATGAATCTCAAGGTTATTGGATCAAAGAGATCAAATTAACATACTTGGGCTTGCAAACATAGGTTTGGGCCACAAATGATCATTTATTCAAATTGGGACAAAATTTAGCGCTATGTTAAGCAATCATAAGTGGATATATAATTGGATTGAAAAAGGCTTGAACGTAATTGTATGGTTAGCTTTAGGGAAGACCAAGGAAGGTAAATTGATAGATAATTGGATTGAAAAAGGCTTGAACACTGATTTCGAAGTTATAGAAATTTGAGTTATGGAACAAGTTTAGCAGAATGATTCTGGATAGGAAATGAATGGGGGATTACCCTCTATTTATAGGAGAATTAATGGGATCCTCTAGCGTGTGAAATGATGAAGTTTGGAGGGAAATCGTGGGAGGTCTGCAGCATGAACAAAGTGTGACTTGTTTAGCATCAAAACTCAACCAAATCGTGTGTTTCAGGATTCTAAACACCATTGGAAAGTTTCTAAACATGATTAGAAACAAAAACACATGGAAAACTTGTGATTAGAAGCCAAAATAAAGATTTCAAAATCTGACTTGTGATGAAACTTCAGTTTCAAACTACCAATTTCAAAATAATGGCATTTTCAACTCAATGGGTCTTAGGGCATGATTCTTGATGCTTTAGAAAGATGAGGTCACAAGCTTTGAAATTGAAAAAGAATGGAATCAAATGGATGCTTGAGCTGAAAGTTGTATTGAGTCAAAGTTGGGGGAAAAGGTTGACTTTCCATACTTAGAAATATTTCAAATTTTTCTTCAAAAGTGACCTATAATGTTTTGCATCCAAACATGCCCTTCCACTTGGAATTTGCTCTCGACTAAAAAAGATCGCATGAAATAGACCTCTTGAATGACATTTTGAGATTCAAGCATTCAAAATCTCCAAAAATTGAGAGAGTTATGAATTTTTGAAGTTGGCAAAAAATCACGAAATGACCTATAATCTTTTGTATCCTTAAGGCATCTTCGATCCATTTTCTCACTTTGCACATGAAATAAGGAATAATTTTCACATCTTCAAGATAATTATGGAAAAAGTGTAAGCTCAAGGTGATAAAAATTGACCAAGTTATGATCATTTGAAGCTACACCTGAGAAATTGGGGGTTCATCTAGAGGACTTGTAATCTTTCTTCATCATCAAGTTTCTTCCACATAAAAAATACTTCAAACTTTTGAATTAATTTGTTAATAAGCCTTTTAAGAGAAGTATGTCTTTGGAATCACTCAAAAATACCAAAATATGAGCAAGATATACTTCTTTGAAGTTCAAAACCCTAGCTCATAGATCAAGAAAATGCTTTGAGGAACTTTGTCAATTTTGAACAACCTTCTTGTACCAAAAATCTTGATTTGTAAATAGAAGTTATTGAGGATGATAATGAGAACTAATAGCCATCAAAACCACTTCCATATCTTGAGAATTTATAGAAATATGCACTTGTGACCAATGGGAATAAGGCCTTGTCCAACCATGACAACTTCTTCAATCAACCCCTTGTACTTTTAAATAAATCTTGATAACTTTGAAATGTGATGAACCTAAATAAACCTTTCCATTCCATTTATTCCAAAACAAATTCAATGGTGAGGTTTTAAGTTCTCAAGTTTTATTGACTAGGGCATGGAAATAAACTCATGACCCATAGATCAACTTGCTAAGCCACATTGCCTTTACGTACATTATCAACAAGTATGACAAAACAACGTTGCATTTTATTAACTAGAAGGAAAATCAAGACAAAATATCCATGATCACAAAAGAAAACAAGTCAAGGTGCTTGGTGATTCCTCAAAGAGCAAAGCTAAAGATAAGGAGAAGAACCACAAGCCCTAATGTGATCTTGTTGTGATTGAATAAAAATGGTATGATGAAGGGATCTCAGGGAAAAAAATTGGGGTACAACATATAACTATTACAATTTATTAATACAATTTCCTAAACATTTAGGGCACATTTTTTCACTAAACCACTCAATAAAGTATAAGAGCAATTGGATTGGCTAGTAAATAAAATATCCTAGAACTTTTCTGATAGCTCTAAATTTAACTTACATCTCTTTAAAACATTTTTAAATTTTTTTTTAAGAAAATGAAGTTATAATACTTGTTTTAGTGTGTGTTTGTGATTAGTCTTATAACTTTATGAAAAAGCCTGTATATTTTTACAGCATATTGTTCACTCAAACATGACTTGCCTAGCTTTAACACTTCCCCTCTTCAATACAATGAAGCTTCAAGACTTGTCAAACACTTGCTTTAATTCTTCTTAGAGATGATACTTTAGATTTATTCTATAAGAGTTCCATCATCCAAGGATCTTTGCATTGATTATTAAACACTAGATTTCTTTACTTGCATCTTTAACTGCTTGGTGCTTTCAATTTAGTTGTTATCATAAAAGACTAGTTTTTATCATCAAAAGAATGTTCATCTTCAATAGAGCTTCTTTGATTACTAACCTAGAGAACATGGTTCCACATTATCCACATTTTTGATGATGACAACTGATCGGTCACCATTTTCATCATGTTTTTGTTACTTGTTTGATGATAATCCAGGTATTCTGCATCATTTTGTGTAGTATTTTGCTTCTCTTTGAATGATTTCATATTTCTTAAGTTTTTCCGCATTTTATGTTTTCATAAGTTTATTTTAAGTTATTTACTATTTTATGCTTTGATTGGCTGATGCTACTATTTCACGTGCAAGTGAATTATCCAAGGTACTTGGTGTGATAGAGTCAAGAAATTGGATGTTTCAAAAAGGAAAAATTGAAGTTTCAGCAGACCTGACTAGGCCTGACATGGATTATGGAGAAACTCAAGGGACTGACATGGCCACCCGTGTCTTGTGACACGAGCTGTGTCAGTAGATGTGATGATTTAATGTTTATGAAGCTTCTGGATGGCCAACACGGCCACCAGTGTCAGCTGACACGGGCAGTGTTGGCAGATGCACTGATTTTCAGCATTTTCATGATTTTTCATTAGTTCTGACTTTGAAGGGAATTTTTGACTTTTCATACTGGAATCAATGGTTTTTCACTATTTGAGATAGTTTCTACGATAAAAGAAAGGGCCTTTTTTGCAGACACTGAATTCTGGAGTCTAGGAGTGAGGATATGAGATTCTTGAAGACCAAACTTCTTTCATCATCTGTAATGTATAATTCTAATATTTTTGTAATTCTCGTGAACAATATGAATGTTTAAATCCACCAATGCTAGGGTATGTCCCTGATTTTAATCTGTAATGATTATGAATTCCCGAGTTCTTTAATAAAGTTGTTTTCTTATTCAATTTAATCGTGCAATGTTTTTATGCTTTCATGATCAGACCAATTAGGATTGATTTACGATTAACAACATGCTAGACTGCTATTGTTAAGGTTTTTGTACGAGTAGACTATAGTAGATATCACCTAGGACTAGGGATACCCTGTAGTTACCAGATCACTCTTGGTAAAATAAAGGCTTGACTCCATCATATCTAGTAGTTGAATGTTATGAGCTTGTTGAAGAAATCAGGACCCAATGTCGTTATAGGCAAAATTACACACCACACCCTAACATGTTCATCATATATGTGAAAAAGCATATTTATATTTCTAGTTATTATTAAGTGTCAATTTCAAAAACAAAATCCCCAAGTTAAGTTTTTGTTTAATTGAACCACGCATTAAACTCGATAATTTTGTGTAGTCCTTGAGATCGACATTCATGGAAAATTCCCTATTATAACAAGAGGCAAAATAGTACACTTTCTATTTTTCCATCAACAACACATCTCTAAGGAAGGTGGTAAACGAAATAATAGGTATATTTTTGGAGTAATTAAAATCCCCCTCAATTAAGTATAGAGTATACTATAATCACCCCATATGGTATACTTCCCCCCTTTAACAAAATAAAAAAGGCAGGTAAAGGTGCATTGCGATAATGTAAATATGCAAACATATTGACAAATAAACATTTAATAAGGGAAAACATCGTTGCATTTAATTCAAGGGAAAATACAAAAGGAAAATTGTAGGAAAGATAATAGAAAGAAATGAAATAAAATAAGAAACAATTAGTTCAACTCATTATCATTCTCGCTTGACACTATTGAAGATATAAGGTTTGTTTTCTATAATTTCTTGATATCATTGAGAATATTTGAAGTGGATAGAGTAAGGTCATTCTTTCTTTGTTTTCTTGTGCTTCTTAGTGGATAGAGAATATTAGAATGCATAGTTTCTAGCTCTTCTTAATCTAAATCAAAGTCAATGAATGCGAGTATTTTTATGATTAATTCACCATAGGATAGAATTATGTTCTTCTTTTTGCTATCTAACATGTGATGAAGAATAAAATCTACCAAATTTTTCTCAACTTGATTTTCCAAAAACAAAATACATGAACTTCCGATTTTTGGATGGTACTAAAATTGATTTTCCTTAGAAAAATAACATGATTCATTATATAGTGAATCATTCCACTGTTTGGGCGTACAAATTTGACACTTAACGGAGATGGAATTCCAAAAGATGGATCAATTAGAAGGGTTTTAGCATAAAGGTCAAATTTATTACCTTCATCATTTTTTGATCGTAGTCTTGTTGCGTGAAGGTAGTTTACAAGATTGAGACAAATATTCAAGATATAGAGAGACGGGATGCTTCTTGACTTCGGAGCTAATAAAACCATTTTGGTAGGTGACATTTTCATAAACATTTTCACCAATTAGGGATACATTTCTTGAGGTTTTTCAAAGATGAAGTTTCCTAGAACGATAGAGTTGAAGGCTTCTACAAAGAAGAAATCCTTGAAGAGTTCTTCATCTAAGTAGTGAGATATGTACACTTCTCTATACACAAAGTATCTATTGAAGGTGTTATCTTTCACTTGAGTGGAGAAATCTTCGTAGAAGTAGGATGGTGATGATTGAGAGAGCTAAAATGTTTCTAGTGTGATGCAAAAGAGAAGGTAGGATGAGACGAGGAAGAATTAATTGTTACCTCAATTTATAACCATTGTCCAATTGAATGGATGCATGTTCCAATCGATTAGAAGCTTCAATTTTTTAGAGTTAGCCATTGGAAATAGTTGTTACATTAATTTCAAAACTAACTAGACATTATGGTGTGCACCAACTTTCATATTTATGAGTTTTGAGATAATCCAATCAACTTAGTCATAATGTCAATCGATTGGCTAGCCCATTTCAGCATTTTTGGTTTTGGGCCTTTGCCTTTTATTTTTGTACTCTCTACTTAGGTTTATTTACACCCCCCTTATATAAACAGCATAGAAACATATATTTTCAAGTAGTAAACATAGTTTATCAATGATGATAAAAATGAAATCCACTATTTTTAAGGATTAATCCGATTTTTCCAATCATTTAAACCTTAAAATAGTGTACTGCCTCTATTATCAAGAGGCCTTGATAAAACTTCCCTTAAAGGGAACACCGCCAAATTGTGGTGTGTCCTTCTTTATGTATCATTGGATGCGAGAATTGGTTCAAACAACAATATGGGTAAGTCTTTGACAGACATATCCATACAACCTACTATGAGGTTTAACTCATCACTGAAGATTATAAAATTTTAGATATCAACAAAGATACTTGCTTTGATCACTACCATTGATATTCAAAATCATTTTGCATTCTGGAATATGAGACTTAAACCTTTGTATACATAAGATTATACTCTTTTCCTTGCATAGCTTCATTTAATATTAGCCAAGACATAGTGCTATAAAGCATACCTTCAAAACACGCTAGCGTTCTACCTTTGGTACCCATACTTTCTTGGGTTCAAATGTGTTAGTTTTTCTAGAAGGTCCATGGTTATTACTTTTAGAGATTTATAATATGGCCAAATTTGTTGCAGTGTGTGCATTTATAAAATAGATGATTCTTTATATTATGATTTAAACCTTTACTAGATGCTCTATCTATTTTGAATCCTAATCCATTTTTATTTAAGGAAGGTCTTTGACTCGATAGGATCAAGTTAAGTTTTATTTCCATTTGGTGAATTACCTAGGGTCATGCAAGTTAATTACTTCCTTTTTCAATGTCACAACTCTCACAAGTCTCGCTTGAGTTTCTAATATTAGTTATTGAAATTTTGGAACACACACAAATAATAGTCAATACTGATGTCTTAACAACACACAATGTCACAACAGATGTTATGACATCTGTTGACATAACAACAAACAATAACATAGCAGAATTATAACTTGCATAAATAGAAAGAACACAACAATATGTTAACCCATCTTGGAGCTAAGTAATATAATATAGGGGCTACCAAGCCAGGAAGGAAATCCACTATTAGCAATATTAGTTTGAAGCTAAACTAGTGCCAAGCTTACAACTTCGCGCCTAATCCCTACCTTGTGCAACTTCTACCTAGGTCCTCCCTAGATTTGAGGATTCGGCATCCCACTTCCAACCACCACAATGATAAAATAGACATACCCCAGTCCCAGTGGCAGTCTCTAATCAAGTCACATTAACAACAACCTGAAGATAAAAATAGGAAGAACACACTTCCAAATCAAATACTAGGAGTTGCTTAAATTCTTCCTCCAAGAACAATACTCAACTCTTGTTTCATAGCTTCGAGGAGAACAATAACTTGATGAACAAGAAACAATCATTCAAATCAAATGTATCAGAGATACATGAGGACGTATAAAAACAAATGGAGAACTTAAGGAACTATTAAACCTTAAACCCTTATTTTTCACAAGGTTTTACAATAAAAGCAATTCTAAAAAAACTAGGTCTTGGACGACTCCTTATATAAGCTTCTACAGTGGGCTTGGACTGGCTTGGATACTTTAATCAGATCCAATCTTCAGTTGAAAAATCTTTGCAGAATATTCTCTATAAAAATAGAAATAATCTACATAAATAGTTTCCTAAAAAGTCTCAATTAATCCTTTTTAGTAACGAATCAAATCTGCACATGTTTCTAACAAAATCCTTGATTGGCATGCGCCTATAATGATTGCAAAATGATCCATATACTCATATCTTCAAATCATTTCTTCAAGGATATCCAAAAGCAGTGCTTGTTGCATCATCCCTAGGATGTCACAACATCTCTTGTGACATCTGTCAGAAAAACACAAAACCACAAACATGTTATGTCAATTGATGAAGATTCTACATCATCTTACTCAACACAAACATAGAACCATACTTAGAACCAAGCTTAGCCAAAATTTAGCCAACCATAGATACATGGAACTGATAATCTCCCATTTTTGAAAATTTTTGGCTAAAACAACCAAAAACCAACTTCATCTGGAGAGAGGAATAAAACCACAACACAAGCTACATACTGATCATGTAAACTTTGTAAAAACATATCTAAGAAGCTTGTACACTCACATGTAGAAATAAAACTCCCCCTATAAAACATAATAGGTTTTCCCCCTCAAGGACTAAACATACACCAGAGCACCTGCAGCAGAACAACAGAAGCAATAGCTTCAACACACGCCAGCATGAAAACTCCTTCTCCCCATGAATGATTGCATAAGAAACCAAACCCACACATACTCTCCTATAAGAAGTAGCACACAGTCCTATCACAATGCTAAATCAACATGTCACGACATGTGATGTAACATGAGGACACAACACTTTACTCCCCCTTTTTAGCCAAATATTGAACAAAAGTCATAAAGTAAATGTACACATTGGAAACAAAGATAACATTCAAGAAAATGTTGCACTCAGGAAACAAGATTTCATCTTAGAAACACACATTGCACACTGGAGATATCACAGATGGAATCACACAGATGGAAACACAACTCTTGGTCATCTTTAGGTGGTCTTCCACATCTTGCCCTTATCAAAGAGCCTCCCGCCCCTATAAAAAAGCCTTATGCATTCCTTGGCGATGAAGGCAACCCCACTGACTTTCAAAGTATCTTCCTTCTAGCCAATAATCCCAAAAACAGGCATCTCATGCCTCAGAGCATATAGGAAGAATACAGTAGACGATGCATTTCCTCTTTTCTGTAATTGCAATAACTCTTCAATAGTACAAGTTTCAATCCCACTGTCTTTGATAACAACAAGTTGTTCCTTGTTGTCCATAAGCTCTAGAGTGTCTTCCTTTACTTTAATAAGATGTATGATCAGTCGCTTGAAGCTACCAAGATCCTTGTACCAGTCATGTTAGTTAGAACATAGTTTGGTTCTACATCTAATTCATAGTTTTGTTTATAAAAAATATATAATTATTGCGAAGAACAATTATGCACTCTAATCATTTGATTGAATGTACAAAGAATTCCTGATACAAGATAAGAAAATAATGACATATATAAGATGATATGAGGCTCTAAAAAGAACGTGCTTATAAGAATCTCATAAGATAAACTAAAATTGTCACGCCAGTAAAAGAAGTTATGATACATAAGTCAAACTTCTGAAGCACCAAGCTTCCAATTATACTCTGATAAGAAAATTTTGAGAGAACAAAGAAGTTTCAACATATTCATTAAATTGAAGTTCTGAGACCAAGAACTTAAAGATATGAATACGCTGAAGGTCTGTAGATCCAACATCACATTAATTTCAATCAATACGGGATCAAGAAAGTAACGACTAAAACATTATGACTTAGAACAACATCTGTATTTTTGGAAAGGATATTAAACCTCAAATGTTCAACCTTCCAAAATAAGCATATATGTCTCCAATGGATCTTTGAACCTTTTCTATATAAATGGAACTATGAAGAAGAATCAAATACAATTCTCACGTATATGAACAAAGAGCGCTCTAGTTATTATTTGTGATATAATTTGTATAAACATCACAATTCTTATATACCTTGTTAGAAGAATTTGTAAACACATTGTATAATTGTTTAGAATTGTATTTCCTTGAGGAACCAAGTTGTGGTTTGATCTCAAGAAGATGTTGATGGTTGTCTTTTTGATTTGTAATCATTATTGATTAATGGATTAAGACCTTGATTGAGATAGGCAAAATCACCTTGACGGGTGGACTGGAGTAGCTTTGAGTTCAAGCAAACCAGGATAACCAATGTGTTATGTGGTTTTAATTTTTGAAAAAACAAATTCAAATCCACTTTCTTGTGTTTTTCTATCCTTCAATTGGCATTAGAGCGCCTGGTTCTGGGTACTAACACTTAACCGTGTCAAAAAAAGATCCTAGCAAGAAAAACAATATGGTGGGACCAATTCAAAATAGCAACAACGATAACTATAATGAGAAAGACAGATCAACGGTAGACCTCTAATCTTTGATGGTGAAAACTTCGATTACTGGAAAGACAAAATACTAATTTTCTTTATAGCTTATGACGCTGATCTTTAGAACATGCTAAGTGATGGCTACATTCATCCATTCGATGGAACCAGTTAGAAGATAGATAGAAAAAGATGACAAATCAACAAAAGAAAGAGTTCAGAAATCATCACAAGGCCAGAATGATCCTTTTGAGTGCCATCTCATTCACTAAATATGATAAGATCACAAACAGAGATTCGACTCAGAACATCTTTAAATCTATAAGTATGATGCATGAAGACAAAACAAAAGTCAAAGAGACCAAATCTCTTGCACTCATTCAGATGTACGAGGCTTTCAAGATGGAAGAAGATGAAATAATTGGGACAATGTTCTCAAGGTTTCAAATTATAATTATGGGATTGAATGTTTTGGATAGAGGGCACTCAACAAATAATGACAAAAATAAACAGAAATGAGGCTCTAAAGAGAACATACTTATAAGAATCTCAGAAGATAAACTAAAAGTGACACACCAGTAAAAGAAGTTCAGATGCATAAGTCAAAATTCTGAAGCACCAAGCTTCCAGTTATACTTTGATAAGAAAATTCTGAAAGAACAAAAAAGTTTCAACGTATTCATCAAATTGAAGTTCTGAGACCAAACACTCAATGTTATGAATAATATGAAGGTCTATAGATCCAACATCACATTAATGTCAATCAATACAAGATCAAGAAAGTAACGGCTGAGACATTATAACTGGGAATAATATCTGCATTTTTGAAATGGATATTAAACCTCAAATCTTCCACTTTCCAAAATAAGCATATATGTCTCCAACAAATCTTTGAACCTTTTCTATATAAAGGGAACTATAAAGATGAATCAAAGACAATTCTCATGTATATGAACAAAGAGCGCTCTAAACATTCTCATATATTTGTATCTCTTAAGTTATTCTTTATTTTTTAATTTGTGTAAACATCACAGTTCTGATATAGCTTGTTAGAAGCATTTGTAAACACATTGTATAATTGTTTAGAATTGTATTTCCTTGAGGAACCAAGTTGTGGTTTTATCCCAAGATGATGTTGACGGTTGTCTTCATGATTTGTAATCATTATTGATTAGTGAATTAATACCTCGATTGAGAGAGGCGAAATCACCATGACAGGTGGACTGAAGTAGTTTTGAGTTCAAGCAAACCAGGATAACCAACACGTTATGTTGTTATAATTTTTGAAAAACCCAATTCAAACCCCCTTTCTTATGTTTTTCTATCCTTCAATTGGCATCGGAGTATATGGTTCCGGGTGCTAACACTTAACCGTGTTAGAAAACGATCCTAGCAAGAAAAACACTATGGTGGAACCAATTGAAAACAACAACATCGATAACTATGATGAGAAAGACATAATCAACGACAAACGTCTAATATTTGATGGTGAAAACTTGGATTACTAGAAAAATAGAATCAAAAGTTTCTTTCTAGCTTATGATGCTGATCTGTAGAACATGGTAAGTGATGGCTACATTCACCCAGTTGATGCAACCAGTTAGAAGATCGATAGACAGAAGATGAAAAATCAACAAAAGAAAGAGTTCAGAAATAAGCACAAAGCCAAAATGATTCTTTTGAGTTCCATCTCTTTCAATGAGTATGAGGAGATCACAATCAATGATTTAGATAAAACATGTTTTAATCTTTAAGAATGACACATGAAGACAAAACACAAGTCAAAGAGACTAAATATCTTACATCATTGAGAAGTACGAGGCTTTCAAGATGGAAGAAGATGAAATAATTGGGATAATGTTCTCAAGGTTTCAAATTCTGGTAGCTGGATTGAATGTTCTTGATAAAGGGTACTCAACAAATAATGATATAAATAAATAAATATGAGGATCTAAAAAGAATATGCTTATAAGAAGCTCAAAAGAGAAACTAAAAGTGACACGCTAGTAAAAGAAGCACCAAGCTTCCAGTTATACTATGATAAGAAAGTTATAAAAGAAAAAAGAAGTTTCAACGTATTCATCAAATTGAGTTTATGAGACCAAGAACTTAAAGTTATGAATACTCTGAAGGTCTATAGATCCAACATCACATTAATGTTAATAAATACAGGATAAAGAAAGTAACGGCTGAAACATTATAATTGGGACCAAAATCTGTATTTTTTTAAAGGATATTAAACCTCAAATCTTAAATCTTCCAAAATAAGCATATATGTCTCCAACGGATCTTTGAACCTTTTCTATATAAAGGGATTTATGAAGATTAATCGAACACAACTCTCACGAATACGAACAAAGAGTGCTCTAAACATTCTTATATATTTGTATCTCTTAAGTTATTATTTGTGCTAAATTTGTGTAAACATCACAATTATGATATAGCTTATTAGTAGCATTTGTAAACACATTGTATAATTGTTTATAATTGTATTTCCTTGAGGAACCAAGTTGTGGTTTGATCTCAAGAAGACGTTGATGATAGTCTTCATGATTTGTAATCATTATTGCTTAGTGGACTAAAAACTCGGTTGAGAGAGGTGAAATTTCCTTGACGGGTGGACTGGAGTAGCTTTGAGTTCAAGCAAACCAGAATAACCAACGAGTTATATTGTTTTAATTTTTGAAAAACCTAATTCAAACCCCCTTTCTTGTGTTTTTCTATCCTTGAATTGGGATAAGAGCGCCTGTTCTGGGTGCTAACACTAAATCGGTTCAGGAAAATATTCTAGCAAGAAAAACAATATAGTGGAACCAATTCAAAACAACAACAAAAAAACTATGATGAGAAAGACAGAATCAGCAGTAGACCTCCAGTCTTTAATGCTGAAAACTTCGATTACTGGAAAGAAATAATCGAAAGTTTCATTCTAGCTTATGATGCTGATATCAAGAACATGGTAAGTGATGGCTACATTCATCCAGTCGATGAAACCAGTTAGAAGATCGATAGTAAAAGATGACAAACCAACAAAAGAAAGAGTTCAAAAATCACACAAGGCCAAAATGATCCTTTTGAGTGTTATCTCATTCACTGAGTATGAGAAGATCAAAAACAAAGGTTTGACTCAGAACATCTTTGAATCTCTATGAATGACACATGAAGACAAAACAAAGGTCTAATAGACCAAGTATCTTACACTCATTCAGAAGTATGAGGCTTTGAATATGGAAGAAGATGAAATAATTGGGACAATGTTCTCAAGGTTTCAAATTCTGGTAGTTGGATTGAATGTTCTTGATAAAGGGTACTCAACAAATAATGACATAAATAAACAAATATGAGGATCTGAAAAGAACATGCTTATAAGAAGCTCAGAAGAGAAACTAAACGTGACACGCCAGTAAAAGAAGTCTTGATGCATAAGTCAAACTTTTGAAGCACCAAGATTCTAGTTATACTCTGATAAGAAAGTTCTGAAAGAACAAAGAAGTTTCAACGTATTCATCAAATTGAATTTCTGAGACCTAGAAATCAAAGTTATGAATACTCTGAAGGTCTGTAGATCCAACATCACATTAATGTCAATGAATATAGGATAAGGAAAGTAATGGCTGAAACATTATAATTGGGAACATAATCTGTATTTTTGGATAGGATATTAAACCTCAAATCTTAAACCTTCCAAAATAAGCATATATGCATCCAACAGATCTTTGAACATTTTCTATATAAAGGGACTTATGAAGATTAATCGAAGACAACTCCCGCGTATACGAACAAAGAGTGCTCTAAACATTCTCATATATTTGTATCTCTTAAGTTATTATTTGTGCGTTTATTTGTGTAAACATCATAGTTATGATATAGCTTGTTAGTGGCATTTGTAAACACATTGTTTAATTGTTTATAATAGTGTTCCCTTGAGGAACCAAGTTGTGGTTTGATCTCAAGAAGACGTAGACGGTTGTCTTCATTATTTGTAATCATTATTGCTTAGTGAATTAAAAACTCAATTGAGAGAGGCGAAATTTACTTGAAGGGTGGACTCGAGTAACTTTGAGTTCAAGCAAACCAGAATAACCAACGAGTTATATTGTTTTAATTTTTGAAAAACCCAATTAAAACCCCCTTTCTTGTGTTTTTCTATCTTTGAGTTAGCATAAGAGCGCCCGGTTTCTGGGTGCTAACACTAAACCGTGTCAGGAAAAGATTATAGCAAGAAAAATAATATGGTGGAACCAATTCAAAACAACAACAACAACAACTATGATAAGAAAGACAGAATTAGCGGCAGACCTCCAATCTTTGATGGTGAAAACCTCGATTCTTGGAAAGAAAGAATCAAAAGTTTCATTCTAGCTTATGATGCTGGTATCTAGAACATGGTAAGTGATGGCTACATTCATCTAGTCGATGAAACCAATTAGAAGATCGATAGAAAAAGATGACAAACCAACAAAAGAAAGATTTCAAAAATCATCACAAGGACAAAACGATCCTTTTGAGTGTCATCTATTTCACTGAGTATAAGAAGATCACAAACTGAGATTCGGCTCAGAACTTCTTTGAATCTCTAAGAATGATGCATGAAGACAAACCACAAGTCAAAGAGACCAAATATCTATCACTAATTTAGAAGTACGAGGGTTTCAAGATTGAAGAAGATGAAATAATTGAGACAATGTTCTCAAGGTTTAAAATTTTGGTTGTTGGATTGAAATTTTTGGACAAAGGGTACTACACAAATAATGACATAAATAAACAAATACGAGGCTCTGAAGAGAACATGCTTATAATAAGCTCAGAAGAGAAACTAAAAGTGACATGCCAGTAAAAGAATTTTTCATGCATAATTCAAACTAATGAAGCACCAAGTATCCAGTTATACTTTGATAAGAAAGTTCTAAAAGAACAAAGAAGTTTCAACGTATTCATCAAATTAATGTTCTGAGACGAAGCACTCAAAGTTATGATTACTCTGAAGGTCCGTAGATCCAACATCACATTAATGTCAATCAATAAAAGATCAAGAAAGTAACGGCTAAAAGATTATGACTGAGAACAACATCTGTATTTTTGGAAAGGATATTAAAACTCAAATCTTTAACCTTCTAAAATAAGCATATATGTCTCCAACGGATCTTTGAACCTTTTCTATATAAAATGAACTTTGAAGATGCATCTAAGACAATTCTCACGTATACGAACAAAGAGCGCTCTAAACATTCTCATATCTTTGTATCACTTAAGTTATTCTTTGTGCTATAATTTTTGTAAACATCACAGAGCTTATATAGCATGTTAGAAGCAATTGTAAACACATTGTATAATTGTTTAGAATTTTATTTTGTTGAGGAACCAAGTTGTGGTTTGATCTTAAGAAGATGTTGATGGTTGTCTTCGTGATTTGTAATCATTATTGATTAGTGGATTAGGACCTCAATTGAGAGAGGAAAAAACACCTTGACGGGTGGACTGGAGTAGCTTTCAGTTCAAGCAAACCAGGATAACCAACGTGTTATATTGTTTTAATTTTTAAAAAACTCAATTCAAACCCCATTTCTTGTGTTTTTCTATCCTTCAATTGGCATCAGAGCGCCTGGTTCTTGGTGCTCATAATTAACAGTGTAAGAAAAAGATCCTAACAAGAAAAACACTATGGTGGAACCAATACAAAACAAAAACAACGACAACTATGATGAGAAAGACAAAATCAACAACATACCTCTAATCTTTGATGGTGAAAACTTCAATTACTAGAAATACAGAACCAAAAACTTCTTTGTAGCTTATGACATTGATCTCTAGAACATGGTAACTGATGGCTACATTCATCCAGTCTATGCAACAGGTTAGAAGATCGATAGAAAGAAGATGACAAATCAATAAACGAATGAGTTCAAAAATCATCACAAAGCCAAAATGATCCTTTTGAGTGAAATCTCATTCACTGAGTATGAGAAGATTAGAAACAGAGATTCACCTTATAACATCTTTAAATCTCTAAGAATGACACATGAAGACGAAACACAAGTCAAAGTGACCAAATATCTTGCAGTCATTAAGGAGTACGAGGCTTTTAAGATGGAAAAAAATTAAATAGTTAAAACAATGTTCTCAAGGTTTAAAGTTCTGGTTGCTGGATTAAAAGTTATGGATTAAGGTCACTCAACAACTAATGACATAAATAAACAGATATGAGGCTCTGAAGAGAACGTGCTTATAATAAGCTCAGAAGAGAAACTAAAAGTGGCATGCCAGTAATAGAAGTTCTGATGCATAAGTCAAACTTTTGAAGCACCAAGCTTCCAATTATACTCTGATAAGAAAATTATGAAAGATTAAATAAGTTTCAACATATTCATCAAATTGAAGTTATGATACGAAGCACTCAAAGTTTTGAATACTCTGATGGTCTGTAGATCCAATATCACATTAATTTCAATCAATATAGGATCGAGAAAGTAACGACTGAAACATTATGAATGGGAACAACATCTGTATTTTCGGAATGGATATTAAACCTCAAATCTTCAACCTTCAAAAATAAGCATATATGTCTCCAGCGGATCTTTAAACCTTTCTTATATAAAGGGAACTTTGAATATGAATCGAAGAAAACTCTTACGTATACAAAAAAAGAATGCTCTAATCATTCTCATATGTTTCTATCTATTAAGTTATTCTTTGTGCTATAATTTGTGTAAACATCACAGTTCTTATATAGCTTGTTAGAAGAATTTGTAAACACATTGTATAATTGTTTATAATTGTATTTCCTTGAGGACCCAAGTTGTGGTTTGATCTTAAGAAGACGTTGATGGTTGTCTTCATGATTTGTAATCATTACTAATTAGTGGATTAAGACCTCAACTCAGAGAGGAGAAATCTCCTTGACGGATGGACTTGAGTAGCTTTGAGTTCAAGAAAACCACGATAACCAACGTGTTATATTGTTTTAATATTTGAAAAACCCAATTCAAACCCCCTTTCTTGTGTTTTTATATCCTTCATTTGTCATCAGAGCGCGTGGTTCTGGGTGCTAACACTTAACTGTGTCAGAAAAGGATCCTAGCAAGAAATACACTATGGTGGAAACAATTCAAAATAACGACAACGACAACTATAATGAGAAAGATAGAATCAATGTCAGAACTCTAATCTTTGATGGTGAAAACTTTTATTACTGGAAATAAAGAATCGAAAGTTTCTTTCTAGCTTATGATGTCGATCTCTAGAACTTGGTAAGTGATGGCTACATTCATCCAGTCGATGCAACCGGTTAGAAGATCAATAGAAAGAAGATGACAAATCAATAAAAAAAGAGTTCAGAAATCATCACAAGACCAAAATGATCCTTTTGACGGCCATCTCATTCACTAAGTATGAGAACATGACAAAAGAGATTCGACTCAGAACATCTTTGAATCTCTAAGAGTGACGCATGGAGACAAAACACAAGTCAAAGAGACCAAATCTCTTGCACTCATTTAGAAGTACGAGGCTTTTAAGATGGAAGAAGATGAAATAATTGAGACAATGTTCTCAAGGTTTCAAATTCTGGTTGCTGCATTGAAAGTTCTGGACAAAGGGTACATAACAAATAATGACATAAAAAAACAGATATGAGGCTCTGAAGAGAACGTGCTTATAAGAAGCTCAGAAGATAAACTAAAATTTACACCCCAGTAAAAGAATTTCTAATGCATAACTCAAACTTCTGAAGAACCAAGAATCCAGTTATACTCTGATAAGAAAGATATGAAAGAATAAATAAGTTTCAACGTACTCATCAAATTGATGTTCTGAGACCATGCACTCAAAGTTATGAATACTTTAAGGTTTTGTAGATCCAACATCACATTACTGTAAATCGATACAGGTCAAGAAAGTAATGGCATCAAACTTATGACTGAGAACAACATCTGTATTTTTGGAAAGGATATTAAAACTCAAATCTTCAACCTTCCAAAATAAGCCTATATGTCTCTAACGGATCTTAGAACCTTTTCTATATAAAGGGAACTATGAAGATGAATCAAATACAACTCTCACATATTCGAAAAAAGAGTGCTCTAATCATTCTCATATATTTGTATCTCTTAAGTTATTCTTTGTTCTATAATTTGTGTAAACATCACAGTTCTTATATAGCTTGTTAGAAGCATTTGTAAACACATTGTATAATTATTTAGAATTGTATTTCCTTGAGGAACCAAGTTGTGGTTTGAACTTAAGAAGACATTGACGATTGTGTTCGTGATTTGTAATCATTACTAATTAGTCGATTAAGACCTCGATTGAGAGAGGTGAAATCACCTTGACGGGTGGACTGGAGTAACTTTGAGTTCAAGCAAACCACGATAACCAACATGTTATATTGTTTTAATATTTCAAAAACCCAATTCAAACCACCCTTCTTGTGATTTTATATCCTTCATTTGGCATCAGAACACGTGGTTCTGGGTGCTAACACTTAACTCTGTCAGAAAAAGATGTTAGCAAGAAATACACTATGGTGGACCAATTCAAAATAACAACAACGCCAACTATGATGAAAAATATAGAATCTATATCAGAAATCTAATATTTGATGGTAAAAATTTTTATTACTGGAAATAAAGAATCAATGTTTCTTTCTAACTAATGACGCTGATCTCTAGAACTTGGTAAGTGATGGCTACATTCATCCAGTCAATGCAACCGGTTAGAAGATCGATAGAAAAAGATGACAAATCAATAAAAGAAAGAGTTCATAAATCATCACAAGGCCAAAATAATCCTTTTGAGTGCCATCTCATTCACTAAGTATGAGAAGATCACAAATAAATATTCAAATCATAACATCTTTGAATCTCTAAGAATGACACATGATGACAAAACACAATTCAAAGAGACCAAATCTCTTGAACTCATTCAGAAGTACAAGGCTTTCAAGATGGAAGAAGATGAAATAATTGAGACAATGCTCTCAAGGTTTCAAATTCTGGTTGCTAGATTGCAAGTTCTGGACAAAGGGTACTCAACATATAATGACATAAATAAGCAAATATGCGGATCTGAAGAGAACATGCTTATAACAAGCTCAGAAGAGAAACTTGACAAACCAGTAAAAGAAGTTCTGACGTATAAGTCAAACTTCAAAAGCACCAAGTTTCCAGTTATAATATGATAAGAAAGTTATGAAAGAACAGAGAATTTCAATGTATTCATCAAATTGAAGTTCTAAGACCAAGCACTCAAAATCATGAATACTATCAAGGTCTGTAGATCCAATATCATATCAATGTTAATCAATATAAGATTGAGAAAGTAATGGCTGAAACATGATGACTAGGAACAACATTTGTATTTTCAGAAAGGATATTAAACCTCAAATCTTTAACCTTCCAAAATAAGCATATATGTTTCCAACGGATCTTTAAAACTTTTCTATATAAAGGGAATGTAGCGATAAAAAATGTAGCGGGGTAAATCGGAGATCGAGCTATTAATTAACTCGTCTCAAAAAAGCAAGAGTCGCCACCATGCTTTATTATTTCCAAGGGAAAAGGGAAAAGAGCGAAATAAAACCCTAAAATATGCAATGTAAAATAATATTTAAAAGTAATGAAAATACAATGCATTTTGAAAAGAGATCTAGAGTTTGGGGGTTGGTTATGCAATGGGAAGGTATTAGCACCCAATGCATCTATAGTATCCTATAGGAACCTTTTGAAATATCTGTTTATTAAAATTGTTTGTTTGACTAAAATTGTTTGTTTGGCTAAAATGGGTGTGGACGAGATTTTGAAGATACGACCACTTAATGTCAAAGTTTTGACTTAAAACGTGTGATTTTTTAAAAGTGGGATCTTTTAGGAAAATTATCTTAGGTTTAGCAAAATAATAAACAAACAAAAGATGAATGAGGGTATTCGCACGATGCGTTTGATGACATGAAGTCAACAAAGTTAAAACATTTCCCTTGGATTTGAGACGGACGAAAGATATAAAGATTAAACGATCGATGAAAAAATTAATTAAAATGACAATTGAACAATTAAATAAATAGCAAAAATTAAATAGAAAAAACTAATTTATACTAGAATGCAATTTTGAGTAATAGCAAAAATTAAATAAAAAAACATGTATAAAAATAACAAACATTAAGTAGAAGATTTAGTAGCATGTTAACAAAAATTAAATAAAAGATAAATTGGATTAAGCATGTTTTTTTGTATTTTATAAAGACATGATAATTATATGTATAAAATAAACTAATATTTGCTATCATATATTTTAATATAATTGGGAGTAAGGCTAAGTTCTAATTATGGCTATGTTCTAATTAAATTATAAGGGGAATAATGATAATATGATTGGGCCAACATGCCTAATAGTGCTGACAAGGTTTCGAAGAGAAAAAGGAAATGTTTTAGAAAAAAACCTAATAACAAAGAGGCGTTGTTGCTATCATTGGGAAGGGAAAGAAAATAATGGCTGTTATGTGAAGTCGGCGGGAGTGGAGATACAAAGGGAATGTGGTTGTTATTTTGTTGAAGTGGGAGAGTGAAGTTGTTCACAGCGGTTGAGGTGTGGCTGGTGTAGCGTGTAAAAGAGGGAAGCTCGCGGACAACAGAAGTGGTTGGTCTGTATGAGTTTTTGTTCTGAGTTTGAAATGTTCTGAGCTTTTGGTTGGGTCTAACAAGCTTTGAGTTTTTGGTTCTGGGTTTTTGTTTCTGGGTTTTTTTGGTTTTTGATTCTGAGGTTTTCTGAGGTTTTGACTCTGAGGTTTTATTTTGAGTTGGGATCAGAGTTTGGTTCTGAGTTGGTTTAGAGTTTGGTTCATAGTTTGGTTTAGAGTTTGGTTCAGAGTTTGGTTCAGAGTTTGTTTTAGAGTTTGGGTTCTGAGTTTGGGTTCTGAGTTTGGTTCTGAGTTTGGGTTAAGAGTTTGGGTTCAGAGTTTGGTTCTGAGTTTGGTTTTAAGTTTGGGTTAAAAGTTTGGTTCAAAGTTTGGTTCAGAGTTTGGTTCAGAGTTTGGTTCAGAGTTTGATTCAGAGTTTTGTTCAGAGTTTTGTTCAGAGTTTGGTTCAGAGCTTGGGTTCAGAGTTTGGTTATGAGTTTGGGTTCAGAGTTTGGTTCTGAGTTTGGGTTCTGAGTTTGGTTCAGAGTTTGGTTCTGAGTTTTGGATTCAGAGTTTGGGTTCGAAGTTTGGTTCTGAGTTTTGGATTTAGAGTTTGGTTCTGAGTTTTGGTTCAGAGTTTGGTCCTGAATTTTTGTATTGAGGTTTTTTGGTTTTGAGGTAACAAGATATGAATTTTTGTTTTGAGGTAACAAGCTCGGGTTTGACAGATTTGAGAAATTTTTAGAGAAAATTTGTTAGCAGGCTATGCATCTTAGTTTTCTAGTTATGTTAACAGGTTGTAACATAATCTTAAGAATTAATATTCTGATTTTTAACAGGTTAAACATCAACAGAGCGTAGAAACTCCAGAATATCTCAAGGATTATGATAATCAAACATTCATGGCATAAAGGAAATGGTGCAAAGAGAGGATTCAAATATATGAATGAGGAAGTTATGCAGAAGTAAAAAAAGGAGGAAGAAAAAAAATACCTATCGGAGCCTCTCCGGTGGGGCTTCAAAATGTTACGCTTTTTTCCTTGAATTTCCGTATTTTTCTTGTTGAGTTTCGTGTTACTTGTTGACTTTTCTATGTGTGGTTCCCTCTGAGTTTTTCTCTCTCACTTGATGTTCCTCTTCTGATTTTTTTCGTGATTCTTGGACAAAACTCTCTCTCTCTCTCTCTCTCTCTCTCTCTCTCTCTCTCTCTCTTTCTGTTTTTTCTTCTTGCTGAATTTTGTGGTGATTCTAAAAAAAACTCCCCCTCTTTTCTGTTGATCGAGGCTTCTATTTATAGTGGAATAAATGGGGTTTTAGGTGGGGAAAATAATAGAGATTTGAATTGTTTTGGGCTCTATTTTGATGTTTTATGAGACAGGTTTTTGAAGTATGCAGTTTTGGGCAATATTTGGAGTTTTGTAGACTAGTTTTTGTAGATTTTTGTCTTATGGACTGCATTTTGGACTGTTTTGTAGGGAAGATTAGGACTGATATACTGCATTTCTTTTGACAGCAAAATATCACAAAAATGGACTGGTTTGTGTTAAACAAAGTTGGGGGAAAAGAACAGCATTGGGACTGTTTTCTAATATTGTTTTTGGACAGCAAAACACCCAAAAATTGGACTGTTATTATATTTAAACAGTGCTGGAAAAAATGGGAAGCAATGGGGCTGCTATGTAGTAAGAAATAATAGTTTGATTTCATGTACAAAATTTCCATTTCTTTTGTAACTTTGAAATAATAATCCAAATAAATTGTGACATGAATGAGTATTTAATCTTCAATATAGATCTCAATTCCCTTGTAATTATAAATAACTTTGAATCTTCATATGAAATTGAATCTTGATATGTCTTGATAAAATTCCAAGTCTTCCATTTGAATTTGGGAAATAATTGAATAATACTTGAATAAATTGTTGAATGATGAATAAATAATAATGCAAGCCTTAGGACTTTAATCTTGCATTTTGTAATAGAAATCCAAATAAATCACATGAATTGATTTTGTAATAAAATAGTATCCATCATGTATTTAATCTTGTGATGAAACGATTAATTGGATCGATTTTCTCTTCCCAATATCCTCTTGAATAAGTGCTTCACGTGTGTTCAAATAACCATAATGTAAATCCACCATAGTAATCACACAAAATAATCTTGAATAAATATTTCATGCGATAAATAATTATTCTTGAATGAGATCTCTTTGTAGCTCCTCTTTAATTATCACTTGAATTCAAATAAAGAAAATTCCAGGTGTTTCGAATAAATTCTTCTAGAACGGTTTTGAATTTAATCATTCCATTTTGACGAAATTCACTTCACGTCATGAGAAAAATTGAAGATGACTTTTGATCTAAATGATCGAAAATGACTGGCATAGCTTGGTTTTTTTGTATTTTAAAGCAATGTGAAACACACATGAACCAAAGGTAGTAAAACTTCGAATGTTCTTTCCGAAAAATTTCAGAGACACTGGAGACCATCTGTTGAATGGAGTGTGGAAATAAACACACAATTCTCTGAAATTATTTTGATGAATCAGCCTTTGAGAATTAACGACCGATCGCATTTATGTCCCGAGACTCGAAACCCTAATTGATGTGTGACGTCCGATGCTCTTCTTTCAGACCTATTTCCTACACATGGAATAAAAAAACAAAACATACACTTCGTTCTTGATTAGTGGTTAGTCATTCATAAGGTTAAAATGCTCACAACACTCGATAATCTCTACACAGTTAAAGCTCGAAAGCGAAACATTGAAACCTACCATATTTTGTGACCTTGATGTATATAAAAAATGCAAATGAAGCAGGGATCTTAGGTCAAAAATTGGGGTATGATAGGAAACTATGAAGATGAATCGAAGACAACTCTCACATATACGAAAAAAGAGTGGTCTAATCATTCTCATATCTTTGTATCTCTTAAGTTATTTTTTGTGCTTTAATTTGTGTAAACATCACAGTTCTTATATAGCTTGTTAGAAAAATTTGTAAACACATTGTATAAATTTTTAGAATTATATTTCCTTGAGGAAACAAGTTGTGGTTTGATCTTAAGAAGACGTTGGCGATTGTCTTCGTGATTTGTAATCATTACAAATTAGGGGATTAAGACCTTGATTGAGAGAGGCAAAATCACCATTACAGGTGGACTGGAGTAGCTTTCAGTTCAAGAAAACCATGATAACCAACATGTTATATTGTTTTAATATTTGAAAAACCCAATTCAGACCCCCTTTCTTGTGTTTTTATATCCTTCATTTGGCATCATAGGGCCTGGTTCTGGGTGCTAACACTTAATTGTGTCAGAAAAAGATCCTAGCAAGAAATACACTATAGTGGAACCAATTCAAAATAACAACAATGCCAACTATGATGAGAAAGACAGAATCAACGTCAGAACTCTAATCTTTAAAGGTGTGAACTTTTATTACTAGAAATAAAGAATCGAAAGTTTCTTTCTAGATTATGATGTTGATCTCTAGAACTTGGTAAGTGATGGCTACATTCATCCAGTCAACACAACCGGTTAGAAGATCGATAGAAAAATATGACAAATCAATAAAAGAAAAAGTTCATAAATCATCATAAGGCCAAAATAATCCTTTTGAGTGCCATCTCATTCACTGAGTATGAAAAGATCAAAAATAGAGATTCGACTCATAACATCTTTTAATCTCTAAGAATGACACATGAAGACAAAACACAAGTCAAAGATACCAAATCTCTTGAACTCATTCATAAGTACGAGGATTTCAAGATGGAAGAAGATGAAATAATTGAGACAATGTTCTCAAGGTTTCAAATTGTTGTTGCTGGATTGAAAGTTCTAGGCAAAGGGTACTGAACAAATAATGACATAAATAAACATATATGAGGATCTAAAGAGAACATGCTTATAAGAAGCTTAGACGAGAAACTAAAAGTGACACGCCATGAAAATAAGTTCTGACACATAAGTTAAACTTCAGAAACACCAAGCTTCCAGTTATACTCTGATAAGAATGTTCTGATTGAATAGAGAATTTCAATGTATTTATCAAATTGAAGTTCTGAGACAAAGCACTCAAAGTTATGTATACTATGATGGTCTGTAGATCCAACATCAAATTATTGTCAATCAATACAAGATCGAGAAAGTAACGGCTGAAACATGATGACTGGGAACAACATCTGTATTTTCGGAAAGGATATTAAACCTCAAATCTTCAACCTTCCAAAATAAGCATATATTTCTCCAACGAATTTTTGAACCTTTTCTATATAAAGGGAACTATAAAGATAAATCGAAGACAACTCTCACGTATACGAACAAAGAGTGCTCTAATCATTCTCATATCTTTGTATCTCTTTAGTTATTCTTTGTGTTATAATTTGTGTAAACATCACAGTTCTTATATAATTTGTTAGAAGCATTTGTAAACACATTGTATAATTGTTTAGAATTGTATTTCCTTGAGGAACCAAGTTGTGGTTTGATCTTAAGAAGACGTTGACTGTTGTCTACGTGATTTGTAATCATTACTAAGTAGTGGATTAAGACCTCAACTGAGAGAAGTGAAATCACCTTAATGGGGGGACTGGAGTAGCTTTTAGTTCAAGCAAACCACAATAACCAACGTGTAATATTGTTTTATAATTTGAAAAACCCAATTGAAACCCCCTTTCTTGTGTTTTTATATCCTTCATTTGGCATCATAGGGCCTGGTTCTGGGTGCTAACACTTAATTGTGTCAGAAAAAGATCCTAGCAAGAAATACACTACGGTGGAACCAACTCAAAATAACAACAACCCCAACTATGATGAGAAAGACAGAACCAACGTCAGAACTCTAATCTTCGATGGTGAAAACTTTTTATACTGGAAATAAAGAATAAAAGGTTTCTTTCTAGCTTATGAAACTGATCTCTAGAACTTGGTAAGTGATGGCTACATTCATCCACTCGATGCAACCGGTTAGAAGATCAATAGAAAAAGATGACAAATCAATAAAACAAAGAGTTCATAAATCTTCACAAGGCTAAAATAATACTTTTGAGTTCCATCTCATTTACTGAGTATAAGAAGATCACAAATATAGATTCGGCTCTGAACATCTTTGAATCTCTAAGAATGACATATGAAGACAAAACACAAGTCAAAGAGACCAAATCTATTGAACTCATTCAGAAGTACGAGGATTTCAAGATGGAAGAAGATGAAATAATTCAGAAAATGTTCTCAAGGTTTCAAATTCTTGTTGCTGGATTGAAAGTTCTGCAAAAAGGGCACTGAAAAAATAATGACATAAATAAACAGATATGAGGATCTGAAGAGAACCTGCTTATAAGAAGCTTAGAATAGAAACTAAAAGGTACACGCCAGTAAAAGAAATTCTGATGCTAAGTCAAACTTCAGAAGTACTAAGCTTCCAATTATACTCGGATAAGAAAGTTCTAAAAGAACAGAGAATTTCAACGTATTCATCAAATTGAAGTTCTGATACCAAGCACTCAAAGTTATGAATACTCTGAGTGTCTGTAGATCCTACATCACATTAATGTCAATCAATACAAGATCGAGAAAGTAACGGCTGAAACATGATGACTGGGAACAACATCTGTTTTTTCAGAAAGGATATTAAACCTTAAATCTTCAACCTTCCAAAATAAGCATATATGTCTCCATCGGATCTTTGAACCTTTTCGATATAAAGGGAACTATGAAGATGAATCAAAGACAAATCTCATGTATACGACCAAAGAGTCCTCTAATCATTCTCATATCTTTGTATCTCTTAAGTTATTCTTTGTGCTATAATTTATGTAAACATCACAGTTCTTATATAGCTTGTTATAAGCATTTGTAAACACATTGTACAATTGTTTAGAATTGTATTTCCTTGAGGAACAAAGTTGTTGTTTGATATTAAGAAGACATTGACGGTTGTCTTCATGATTAGTGATCATTACTAATTAGTGGATTAAGACCTCGATTGAGAGAGACAAAATCACCTTGACGGGTGGACTAGAGTAGCTTTGAGTTCAAGAAAACCACGATAACCAACATGTTATATTGTTTTAATATTTTAAAACCCAATTCAAAACCCTTTTATTTTGTATTTATATCCTTCATTTTGTATCAGAGCGCCTTGTTCTGGGTGCTAACACTTAACAGTGTCAGAAAAAGATCCTAGCAAGAAATTAACTATGGTGGAACTAATTCAAAATAACTACAATGCCAACTATGATGAGAAAGATAGAATCATCGTCTAATATTTGATGGTGAAAAATTTTATTACTGGAAATAAAGAATCGAAAGTTTCTTTCTAGCTTATGACGATGATCTCTAGAACTTGGTAAATGATGGTTACATTCATCGAGTCGGTACAACCAGTTAGAAGATCGATAGAAAAAGATGACAAATCAATAAAAGAAAGAGTTCAGAAATCATCTTAAGGTAAAAATAATCATTTTGAGTTCCATCTCATTCACTTAGTATGAGAAGATCACAAATAGATATTCGACTCAGAATATCTTTGAATCTCTTGGAATGAGACGTGAAGACAAAACACAAGTCAAAGAGAACAAATCTCGTGAACACATTCAGAAGTACGAGGATTTCTAGATGGAAGAAGATGAAATATTTGAGACAATGTTCTCATGGTTTCAAATTCTGGTTGCTGGGATGAAAGTTCTTGACAAAGGGTACTCAATAAATAATGACATAAATAAATAGATATGCGTCTCTAAAGAGAATTTTCTTATAAGAAGCTCAAAAGAGAAACTAAAAGTGACACGCCAGTAAAAGAAGTTCTCGTGCATAAGTCAAACTTCAGAAACACCAAGCTTCCAGTTATACTCTAGTAAGAAAGTTATAAAAGAACAAAGAAGTTTCAACGTATTCATCAAATTGAAGTTCTGAGACCAAGCACTCAAAGTTATGAATACTCTGAAGGTCTATAGACCCAACATAATATTAATGTCAATCAATACAAGATCGAGAAAGTAACGGTTGAAACATTATGACTGGGAACAACAATTGTATTTTTAGAAAAGATATTAAACCTCATATCTTCAACCTTCCAACATAACCATATATGTCTCCAAGGGATCTTTGAACCTTTTCTATATAAAGGGAACTATGAAGATAAATTGAAGAAAACTCTCACGTATACAAAAAAAGAGATCTCTAAACATTCTTATATCTTTGTATCTCTAAAGTTATTCTTTGTGCTATAATTTGTGTAAACATCATAGTTATTATATAGCTTGTTAGAAGCATTTGTAAACAGATTGTATAATTGTTTAGAATTGTATTTTCTTGAGGAACAAAGTTGTGGTTTGATATTAAGAAGATGTTGACGGTTTTCTTCATGATCTGTAATATATATTGATTAGTGGATTAAGACCTCGATTGAGAGAGGAAAAATCACCATGACGGGTGGACTGGAGTAGCTTTGAGTTCAAGCAAACCAGGATAACAAATGTGTTATATTGTTTTAATTTTTGAAAAACCCAATTCAAACCCTCTTTATTGTGTTTTTATCCTTCAATTGGAATCAGAGCGTCTGGTTTTTGGTGCTAACACTTAACCGTGTCAGAAAAATATCCTAGCAAGAAAACAGTATGGTTGAACCAATTCAAAACAACAACGACAACTATGATGAGAAAGACGGAATCAACGGCAAACCTCTAATCTTTGATGGTGAAAAATTCGATTACTGGAAAGGAAAAACCGAAAGTTTCTTTTAACTTATGACAGTGATCTCTGGAACATGGTAAGTGATGGCTACGGTCACCCAATCAATGGAACCAGTTAGAAGATATATAGAAATAAGATGACAAATCAACAAAAGAAAGAGTTCAGAAATCATCGCAAGGCCAGAATGATAGTTTTTAGTGTCATCTCATTCACCGAGTATGACAAGATCACAAACAGAGATTTAGATCAAAACATATTTTAAATCTCTAAGAATGATGCATGAAGATAAATCACAAGTCAAATAGACCAAATCTCTTGCACTCATTCAGAAGTACGAGGATTTCAAGATGGAAGAAGATGAAATAATTGAGACAATGTTTTCAAGGTTTCAAATTCTTGTTGCTGGATTAAAATTTCTGGACAAAGGGTACTCCATAACAGATCATGTAAAGAAAATCTCCAGAAGCTTACCCAAGTAGTGGAGACCTATGGTCACAACCTTAAAGTTAGCCAAAGATCTGAACAAAACATCAATTGAGAAACTAATCAGCTCCTTGAGAATCACGAGATAGAACTAGAAGTAGATGAGCCCTAGAAGAAAGGTAAGTCTCTTGCTCTTAAATCATAAAAAATATGAAACAAAACCTTTTCAAGCAGAGGAAGAAACTTTGGTGGATCCTCACCAGAAGAAGACTAACTATCTCTTCCCTCTAAAGGAGTCCATCAGCTATGGAATCACAGACAAAGAAAATTTAGAAACCCTAAGAGATCAGGTGACCACTCTAAATTATCCTCTGGATACAGAAATTCAAGCAAAAAAGATGGTGTCTGTTACGAATGCAAAGAGCCAGGCCACTACAAAAACGACTACCCCAAACTTCAGAAAGAAAAGCCAAAGAAAAAATTTGTCAAAGAAAAGAAGAAAAGTCTTAAGGAAACATGGGATGACTTAATATCTTCTAAAGCAGAATCTGAATCAGAAGATGAAAGAGTCAATATAGCATTAATGGCCAACGTGTCAGATGGCACAGATTCATTAGAATCTAAATCAGACTCTAATGCAAAAGAGGTATTTTCTAAATTCACTAGATCTCAATTCGAAGATAGTCTATCTGAAACTCCTGAAAAATATCAGCAACTTCAATTCAAATACTAGAACCGGAAACATGGTCTTGTATCAGAAACTGAAGAAGCTGGGAACTAAAAGCAGAAAACTTTAAGCTAAAAGAAATCAATTCTAAATATGAAAATGAAAAATCCTTTAATAAAAATGAATTCTAAAAATCTCAGAAAGAATTTGTCTCAGAAGTTTCAACTAGTTCTGATAACATCATAAAAGAATATGATTATAGTTTTCAAAAATTTCTAACTAGAAACATAAATAGAAGAAAGATGGCTTCAATGATCTATGGAGTTAGCAGAAATAGAAGAAAATGTATAGGATATATGAACCTAAGAGGGGAAGAACCATATCAACCAAAACAAGTAGATGACATGGTCATAAAACACACACCTTTGAACTCACATTTCACGTACGGACACACACATGATATAAAATATACTAGTGAATCATATTCTGTGAACTCTTATGTAAAATAAAAATTCAATCAGAATTTTATAAACTCTAACCAAAAAGGACCCAAAAAGATATGGATACCTAAGGATAAAATCATCTATGTTGCAGATGTCCTTAGCAGCTGATTTGAAACACGAGTCTTGGTACCTGGAATCTGGATGCTCTCGAAACATGACGAGAAGAAATAATAGGTTCCAAAGCCTGGAACTTAAATCTGGAGGATATGTATGTTTCAGAGACAATCAGAAAGGAAATCATTGGCTCTGGAATTGTTGGTAATAATACACTTCCCTCTATAGCAAATGTTCTTTAAGTATGTGGATTAATGCATAATCTGTTATCCATAAGTCAATTAAGTGACACGATTATGATATAATCTTCTATCAAAAGTCATGAAAAGTTGTTTGTTAGAAAGATAGATCAATCCTTTTTATTGATAAGAGAAAGAACAACATTTATAAGATTAAATTTTCTGAACTGAAAAGTCATAATGTAAAATTCCTTATGTCTGTTAACAATGAGCAATGGGTCTAGCACAGAAGATTGAGGCATGCTAAGATGAGAAGAATATCTCAGATTAACAAAATTAATCTGGTCAGAGGACTTCCAAACCTGAAGTTCAGCTCAGATGCTTTGTGTGAAGCATGTCAAAAAGGCAAGTTTGAAAAACCTTCTTTCAAATCTAAAAATGGTGTTTCTACCTCTAGACCATTAGAACTTCTGCATATAGATCTGTTTGGTCTAGTGAAAACTGCATCCATTAGCGGCAAGAAGTATGGATTGGTGATTGTAGATGACTATAACGGATGGACATAGGTAAAGTTCTTAAGACACAAGGACGAGTCACACTCTGTGTTCTCTACCTTCTGTAACCAAGTTAAGAATGAAAAAGAGTTTAGAATTGTAAAAGTCAAAAGTGATCATGGTGGAGAATTTGACAATAAAAGTTTTGAATTTTTTTAATGAAAATGGAATTCCCATGATTTCTCTTGTCCTAGACCTATTATGAATATAGAAGAGTGCTATATTCAGAATAGAATCTCCATAAGACCTATTCTGAAAAATGGAAATTAACACGATGTGCTACATTCAAAATAGAATCTCCATAAGACCTGTTCTGGAAAAGACTCCATATGATTTATGGAAGAACAGAAAGCCCAACATTTCTTATTTTCATCCATTTAGATGTACTTGTTATACTTTGAACACCAAAGAACATCTAAACAAGTTTGATTCTAAGGAAAAAAGTGCTTCATGTTAGGATACTCTGAACGCTCAAAAGACTATGGAGTATATAAAATAGAAACACGAATTATGGAAGAATCCATTAATGTCATATTTTATGAAAGCTTGGCTCTCAAAAGTCAAATAAAGTTGAAAATTTTACAGATATAAAAGTTCAAATTACATGTACTGAAGACAGATCTTCTGAGGACAAAAGCTTAGAGACCAAGACCAATGCAGAAAAAGAGATAAGTATTATCAACACCGATGCTACAGAAACATCTGAAGTACCCATTCAGAAAAGACTGACAAGAAGTAGATCATCACACTCTAAAGATCTGATTATGGGAAAGAATAATTTTCCAATTAGAACAAGACCTACATTTAAAATAGTTGAAGAGTCTCTTATGGGATTGGTATCTCTGATAGAACCAACCTACATAGATTAAGCACTTCAAGACAATGATTGGATACTTGCAATGCATGAAGAACTTAATTAATTTACTAGAAACAATGTATGTGATCTAGATCCAAAACCAAAAGGATTCAATATCATTTGAACTAAGTGGGTCTTCAGAAACAAGCTAAATCAACACGAAGAAGTTGTTAGGAAAAAAGCATGATTGGTTGCACAAGGTTATAATCAATAAGAAGGGATAGACTATACTGATACCTTTTCTCCAGTCTCCAGGTTAGAATCTATCAGACTTTTAATCTCATTTGCTGTAAATAATGACATCACTCTTTATCAGATGGATGCCAAAAGTGCATTTTTAAATGGTGATATTGATGAAGAAGTTTATATGCACCAACCCCCTGGTTTTGAAAAAAAAAACATCCAAAATATGTTTATAAACTTAATAAGTCATTATATGGTCTGAAACAAGCTCCCAGAGCATGGTATGAAAGACTAAGTAACTTTCTTTTAGAAAAAGATTTTACCAGAGGGAAAGTGGACACAACCTTATTTTGTAAAACATTTAAAAATGATATTCTAGTTTTTCAAATTTACGTAGATGATATTATATTTCATTATACTAAAGTATCCTTGGGCAACGAAACTATAAAGTCTATGCAGGAAAAGTTTGAAATGACTCTGATGGGAGAACTCAAGTTCTTTCTAGGAATTAAAATTAATCAAACTCCTGAAGGAACCTTTATACATCAAAGTAAATATATTAAAGAACTTCTGAAGAAATTTGACATGTCAGAAAGTAATCCACCCAAAACTTCAATGCATCCTACATACATTCTGGAAAAGGAATAGGTAAGTAAGAAAGTGGAGCAGAAGCTCTATAGAGGTATGATAGTTCTCTCATATACTTCACTGCTTCGAGACCTGATATTCTATATACCGTTTTTTTATGTGCTAGATTCCAATCATATCCTAGAGAATCTCACTAAATAGTAGTTAAGAGTATTTTCAAGTATCTAAAAGATTCTACTAAACTTGGTATATGTTATAGAAAATCAAAATAATACAAATTAGTAGGGTATTGTGATGCTGATTTTGCTGGAGATAGAATAGAAAGAAAAAGCACTTATGGAAGCTGCTAGTTTCTGGGAGACAACTTGATATCTTGGTCCTGTAAAATGACAATCCACAATAGCATTATTAACTGTTGAAGCTGAATATATAGCTGCAGCTGGATGCAGTACTCAGATGCTCTGAATGAAGAGTCATTTTGAATATTATCATATATATGAAAGTAACATTCCTATCCTCTATGATAATACTTATTCTATTTGTCTTTCTAAAAATCCTATCTTAC
This sequence comes from Vicia faba, assembly GCA_948472305.1. Classification (NCBI taxonomy): domain Eukaryota; kingdom Viridiplantae; phylum Streptophyta; class Magnoliopsida; order Fabales; family Fabaceae; genus Vicia; species Vicia faba. Next base: position 856,866,700 of record OX451741.1, read on the forward strand.
ATTCTAGGGCTAAACATATAGAAATCAAACATCATTTCAGTAGGGACTATACTCATAAGGGGATTCTTTTCTTAAAATTTATAGATAGAAACCATCAATGGGATGACATATTTACAAAACCTTGACTGAAGATAGATTTAATTTCATTCTGAAACATCTCAGTATGGAATCCTGTCTAGAATGAAAAGATATTAACTTTCTACATATTTAATCTTTAGAATGTTTTGGTAGTTATTTTCTTTTGTGAATAATATGAGCAATAGTTCTTCATAAGTGAGAAGGAGGATTGACTCATAAACTATCTAGAAGATCTAAACGTAAGGTAAAAATGTTTCGTTTCAAGATAGTATCAGCAGTTCACCACATCAACATATGTCAACCCTAAACATAACATCACTCTCTGAGATTGAACATGTTTTCACACTCTGGTTGGCTAAAACGTTTAAGTTGATGCATTAAGGCGTGAGTTACATCGGTAACTGTTTTGAATATCTTCACGTATCTCCCTTGTCAGAAATCACTTAATTATTTTAATCATTATATTGATATTTTTTAATTGTAATTAATTTCACGCTTTTCGTCGTTGCCTATTTATACGCTTTTATCACATACACTTTTCACCATTACCTTCACACACTCTTTTTTCTTTGCAATTTTTTTCTCCCTCTTATCTTCTAAAACCCTAAAACTTGTGAACATTTTCTTTCTCTTCTCAACAACACACTTCACGAGATCTCATTCATACAAACACCATTTCTGAATCATGTTCCATCTGAAACAAAGAGAACTACACTGAACCGCAAAGAACACTCCTCACACCGGTCGAGAACCTTGAAGTTCTCTGAACTTATGGTAGACTTCAAGAGTATTAAAGAAAATGGATATGATCTTGTTCCTTATGTTGATTTTAAAATATGGACAAATTTCTTTGATAGGTTGGTTGGTCTAGTTTTCTCAAAACTGGTTAAGGAATTCTGGTTCATGAAAAAGTGTCAAATCTTCAAGTTAGTTCATTTGTAATGGGAAGGAAGATCATCATCACTGAGAAACTCATTTCAACTCTTATTGGACATGATGGAAACAAAGTAAAGTGAAATGACATGGTAGAAAAAGGATCTAATCTGAACAAAGTCTTTTAATAGATTTTAGTTTCTGGACTGCACTCCAACAAGATTAAAGATCTGAAAGACTACCTCAAAATTAGGGTTAGAATCATTATGGGGTGTATCAATCACATAAAACTAACAAGTTCTCCTGACTACATCAACATTGATAAACAATATCTTCTGTACTACATTTCTACCAAGGTCAGAATCAAGAAGATCCTCCTGATGTCATTATCAGATATCTGAATGCTTGCAAAAAGGAATAACATTAAGAATCCTCCTCAACAACCAGAGGTACTCATCAGAAAGTAGAAGAAAAGGAAAGATGCTGGTAAAGGAACTTCTAACAATACTCCTAAAGCTTCTAAGAAATAAGTTACCTCTTCTTTCATTTTTGTTGTTGAATCAATACTTTTATCAACATCTGAAACTCATTCATCTCCAAAATCTTATGAACATCCTTCACCCAAAACTTTTGATGATTTTGACATTGAAACGAACACCACCATAACTACTAATCAAACTCTGCTTAATACCTCTTCGACCTATACTACTCAAACTCAGCCAAAACTTTCCCAAGTTCTTTATTGATCAATATGATCCATCCAATGATGCTCCCCACCCAAAAAATCCAAATGTTATCTCTGAAAAACAAATGCCTGAAACAACACTAGAAATAACAGGCATACCTTGTTCTCTCAACAACCATGAACAATAAAATTTCATCATCCATCAACTACAGAACATCCATATTATCCCAAATACTCGCTCTCCACATACATTAGCACCAAGCCCACCTATCTCCAATCACAACTCCCCAGATTATCACACTCCCATAGAACAACAAAAATATCATCCGCGAATTATAGTTGATCAGCAAGCCTTGAGCAACCTAATCAATTCCTCCTAGAAAATAGCTATTCCAAAACCAAAACCAAAACCGACCAAACCAGATGTTGGTAAATTGATGCTGGATTTTGAGAAAAAATGCAGGAATGGGTCAATACTCTGAAGTAGGTTTGCATCAACAATCTCAACCCACCTATTTCGAACTCCCACTAGACCCAGTTCAGAATATGGTTTAATTTTGAATCCATCAAGCTGAAGGAACTAAGCTATGAGTATGCACATCAGAACTTTTGTGATCAGCTGAATGTCATCAAGGACCAAGTTCTAAAACTCTAGGAAAAGAAACCAGAAGTTCGAGAACCATCTTTTGAACCTTAACCTATGGTAATTTACAAAGACAGAGGAAGTAAGTTGAAGAATCTTCTGCGAGCATAATTGTTAAAGAAACGACTCCAAATTCTCTCATGCTGAAAACTCTGGATGAGTTAAAGAAAGAGAATGAAGCTATTAGGGAAAGATCAAATAAACAATATGAAACTAACAAAGAGATTAAGGGATTGTTGAACCAGCAAGAAGAAGATAACACTTAGATCAAAGGCTTTCTGGAAGCATTGTTCACACGCCTTCCACCTCCACAACCTTAGACCTAGTTGTTTATTTATCTTGTTGTTGTTTTGATGTTTTTGCTTATCTTCTGTATGATCATTTTTGTTCTAATACGTGCCTTTTTGTTGTTCTGATTTTGTGTTTTTCTTTATTTTCCTTATTTTATTCTTTTTAATTTATGACAAAAAGGGGGAGAAGTGAAAATATTTTGATATAACAGTTCTGAACTAAGTCTCAAACATTTTGAAATAAAATAACTTCTGATTCTGGAAATTTCCAGGAAAAGTATATCACTCTTAAATTGTCGTATGCATTACCAGCCTTCAACATAGGCTTCTCACATCTTTCACTGGAAAACTATCAACCTTAAATTATGGTATGCATTACCAGCCTTTAACATATGTTTCTCATATCTTCCATCATATGTTCCGATCAACATATGACGAGTAAACATTTTCAGAGAAGTTTCTATTCATAATCTAATTCTGTTGTATATGAGTATACAACTTAGGGGGAGACTATGATAGTATCTCTTACAATTAAGTTACAAAATTGTTCATCAAAATATGTAAGTTTTGTCATCAACAAAAGGGGGAGATTATTAGAACATAGTTTGGTTCTACAACTAATTCATAGTTTTTATGATAACATACTCATAATTATTGTGAAGCACAATTAGGCACTCTAATCGTTTGATTGAATGTACATAGAAGTTATGATGAAAGCTAAGAAGGTAATGACGAAAATAAACAGATATAATGATCTAAAGAGAACAAGCTTATAAGAATCTCATAAGAGAAACTAAGAGTGATGTGATACGGTGGGAGAACTGACTTGAGGTTTTGCGTTTGTATTCGCACTTGTTCGGTTTAGCAAGAGTCGCCACCGACTTTTTATTTTATCCTTAAGGAAAGGTTAAAAAGCACAGGAAAAACCTTTTTGAGATGTTTTGTGGGTTCGGGGGGTAGATTATGAAAAGGGAAGGTATTAGCACCCTTTTCATCCATGGTTATCCATGGGCTCTTAGTTACTTAGTTTTAGCTCACTTGCCTTTGATTTTCAATTGCTTGAAATTGTGGTGTGTGTGTGTGTTTTGAAAATGTTTTTGAAGAAGATGCCTTGTCCTAGGCAACCATTGTAATGACTCGTGTTTGAGTGTTTTACGAAGGTGTGTATCTTTTCGAAAAGATGTTTCAAATGTTCTTGAAAGTTTGTTTTGAAAGTGTTTGTGGAGTGTGGTTTTGAAAAATAGGCAAGTGTTTTTGCAAGTTTGATCAAGTAACTAAGAGTTGTCTACCCCTAAATTTACTCAAAGGTTTTTCTCATGTTTTAAGCCTTTTAACAATTTTGTTCCACCATTGTATTTGGTGGACAATCTTGCGTTTAGGATGTTTAACGGGACAGGCGCGGGTCATCGTATGGACCATGAATGCAATGGTGCCAAGTGTCTTTGGAAATTTGCTTGAAGGGACTTGATCATTTTGATAGGTAACTTTCGAAAGCGTCATCGAGGGACTTATGATCATTTGAATTTGTTTTGTTTTGCCAAAGAAACTCGACGTGCAAGCATGGTCCATTTTGGAAGGCAACAAGCGGGATTACCCTAGGGGTGCAAGTGTGATTGTGTATTCATGTATTTGTTTTGTATTAGGTTATCTAGCGTTTGATTTTATGTACATACAAACCCTAGGTCTAACCATGGTATATTTGAAAAGCGATAAATTGCGGGAATTTAAAGTCTACGCTATTACAAATAAGTATCCGGGAGTGGGGGTACAATTATTTACAAATAGGGATGAGACTTTAGGAGGATAGTGTCCAAATAATTTACAACCAAATCGAATTGCGATCAAATGTAAAATGTATCAATATACAAGAATAAAGGCAATGTAAAATGTAACAATGTATCAATATATTTGTGTAAGTGTAGGTGAATGTGATTTATTTACAAGGTGGAATATTTAACTTAAGGGAAAATTAAGTATTTATCAATTATTATTATCTTTTTGTATTTTTGTTAAGTATGTACAAAACAAAACAAGTTTTAATAAAAGAAAAGAAAAGGTGTTTTAAGTAATTCTAATTTTTATGTATTTATGTATTACATATTAATGTATTTTAATTAGTATTTTTATGTACAAAATGTTTTAGTTAAAAAAAGAATAAAAATTGTTTTAAACTTAAGAACAATTATTTAACTCAAAAATTCTATTCCTCTATATATTTTAATTATACTAGTTAGAAATAAAAAAAAGGGTGATTAAGAACCTTTTATATAAAAAAAAAAGTTAGTATATTATTTATAAACAAAGTATTAGTATATAAAAAAAAGGGAAATAAAGAAATAAGTGAAAAGAGATGATTGGTTTTCAAAAATATAGAAGAAACAAGCTAAGAGAAATTGATGGGTCAAGAGATTTATTTGGGCCCATCAGAATAAACAGGTTTCATGAAAAAGGGGGGGGGGGGTGTACGCGCGTTGAGGTCAAATGGGCTAAGGCAGCTGATGGGGTAAAGCCCAAAACGTGTTAACAACAATTTTTGTGAGGGTTTCAACTGAGTTTGTTCATTTCGGAAAATTAGGGTTTGTAACATACAGAGGCGCCGTTTACTTCGCTTCTTTCTTCGTCTTTGCTTTCTCAAGCCAAGCCACTGAACGACGTCCTTCACCCAAGGCCACCAGGCGTCATCATCCCTCCTTCTCCCTCCGTGGACCGCTCAGGCGATGTTTACAAGGTAGCGATTTCTGTCTCCATCGCGTTAGGGTTTCAAGCTTTTATGTCTTTCATGTTTTACTTCTCGTTTATTGATTCTGTTTCTTATGTATTATTATTCACATGAGGTTTTGAAAGGAGGGAAAAGAAGTACTACCTTTATTGGAGACGGAGGAGGATGGATCGGAGGCGCCCTGGGACGGCCGGAGGCGAGGGATAACACGTGATGTTTGAGCTAGCTTCCTGGTATCTTTACTTCTTTACCTCTTTGTTGTTGATTTGATGATGACTATCTGAAAACAACTTCTTTATCTTCTTCTCTTTTACTTGCTTATGTTGCCTCTGAATATGAGAAATATTGATGTTGTTGTTGGCCCAGTGATGAAGCAATTCTAAGGGTTTGTGTTGCCTGACTTTGAGTTGCCTTGAATGCTTGATATGCTGGTTATTGCCTTGTATGCTTGAGTTGCCTTTTCCTCTTCTTCTCTTTGCCTCATATGCTAGCTTGATGCCTTTGATTGCTTCTTTTCCTCGTTTCTGTTGGCTTGCTGAGATACCTGATATGTTGGTTACTCGATGATGAACTCTTTGAGTTCTGAGGGTTTGGGCTTCAGTTTGAGGCTTGGCTTATGGTACTGGTTCAAGGCTTATGGTTTAGGCTTGGACAAGTTTTTTGGTATAGCTTTGATGCAGGCACGAAGCTTTGGCTTGATAGGCTTGTGATTTTGTTTAAGGCTCAAGTAGGTTTTAGGCTTAGTGTGTTTACAGGCTTGGCTTCTGATGCTTGACCAGGTTTAGGCTTTTTGTTTGATGTTCTGGTTTGACAGGTTGAGCTTGGCTTCTGCAGGATTTTTTTGTTTTTAATGTTTGCAGGCTTAGAGGTTAATGTGCTTTGAAAGGCTTTAGGCTATGGTTTTGAGGTTTCTATATTGCAGGCCCGTGTGAGGTTTATGCAGGATGTTTGAGGTTTATTTGGAAGCGCAGGTTTGGGCAGGATACTTGATGTTTCAAGTTTGCCTGAAGCAGGTTAAAGGCTTAAGGCTTATGTAGGTTTAAGGTTTATGGTGTTTTTTGTTTTGGAAGCTGGCTCCTGCTTCTGCTATATCAGTTTGATGTTATCTTTTTTGGTTATGTATTTTTATGCCTCCTCATGGTACTGTGTTGGTATCCTTGTTTTATATCTTCTTGCCTAAAGCCTGTAAGCCTCCTTTTCCTTTTTTCTCTTCTCTCTCTCCAGTACAGATTAAAGCATAAAAATATTGCTTAGATTTGTCCTTATTCTGAAAAGGTGACAGGCTGGAAAGTGATGATTTGAACATGCTTGCTTGTACATTAGTTTTTCTCTGCATACTTCTTTTCTCTGTGTACTTTCAAGATTTTCTGCATATTGTGTGTACTTCTTGACAGCCTTTCTTTCGACAGCTCTAGTTGACATTTATTTTGAAATTGTGACTTGCATTGTTCTTTTGGTATATTCAGTAACTGCTCAGTTGCCTTCTTAGTTGCCCATTTGGATTTTGTTTGGCATTTTATGCAGTCTTGCTTGACAATTTTGAATCATGAACTATGCAGTTTGTTTGACCATTTTGAAATTGTGCAATATTACAACTTTGTGCATTTCATGTTTCATTGCAAGCATTTCATCCCTCTTTGTGTACCAAGAGAAATCTTGTGATTTGCAGAGAGGGGAACAACTGATTCCGGCAAGTCGCCTTTAATGATGCGTTTTAACTGTGTATGCTCTTTTATTTATTTTATCTGCGTTGACTTTTCTTCTTTTCTTTGTTTTTATAGGTAAAGATAATTGAGCAAAAGAGCATTGGATAGAAGATGAAGAAGACTTAGGAAATTTAGGATGTATCTTATTTCAATTTTAATCATTGCAACATTATTATTGTAAATACTTAGTAAATAAATACTGTATTTAAATAACAATTGTAACAAATAATTAAAGATGAATAAAATCCAATTTTGATCAGTTAATTCCTTTTCTTCTTTTCAATTGTTTATTTTAATTATTTGAGTTTCTTAAATTAAAACAATTGGAAATAAATCCAATTATTCTGACTTAAAAAAGAAATAATTAATAAACGTCCGACGTTCCGAATTAAACATAACAATGCACAGTCAAACAAACAAACGTCCACATGTCCTCTTTTCACTGATTTAATCAAACACTGCAAACTCAATCCAAATGCTTCAGTCCAAATCTCAGTGTAAACTAAAAAGAACTTTAAAATTAATTCTTTCTGAGAATGCGCGCACAAAAACCCTGATTCTTGGTTAAATGTCAAAGAAGCGCTCGCCTGATCAAAACCTGAGCCAAACTCAACCAAACCTTAGCAATCTGCCTGAACTGCTTTAAAATCAATGAAAACACTAATTTTGTCTGACTGATAAGAAAAGTCTGTTTGACTGATTCTTACGCCAATCTGAAAAATCAGGAAAAGCCCGAAGCTGTGATTTCTTGTGGAAAAATTAGAGGGCAAATTTTGGGGTACAACAGTTGCCCCTGTTCAATCTTCTTGAACCTGAAGAGTTAGATTGGCAAGTTTGCCTTTCGCGACTCGAAGGTAAAAGGAGATTGGACACTAGAGTGCCCAAAAATTTGCACTCGGTGATGTGATGGAAGAGGGAATGGGCTTACAGATGCCATTTGGTGTTGGGCTTAGAGATGCCATCTAGGGATGTGACAGAATCTTGTCGGGGGATGGTCTTAGAGATGCCATCTGGAGATGGGATTAAAGCTGCCATTTTGAAGTTGCTGGTAGGAGGATGGGATTATAGATTCCATCTGAAAGTGATTGTTGAACTGTATGTCATTGGTGAGTGGACGAGTATCAGCAAGGTATCCATGTTTTGGAACATCTCTGAATTGGGGGTCTGAACAAGCAATAGATTGACATCCATGTTCGGAGAATCTGTAAACTGTTTTCAGGAGTTGGAGTTGAATATGCAATAGATTAACATCTGTTGTTGGGAAGAATCCGTAAACTGTTTTCAGAAGTCTTGAAGTTGAGAAGGAACCGGTGTAGGGTTTCCTGATGATGAGTCTGTGTAAAACTGCATCTGGATGAATCTGGAATAAGTATCAGAATGTCGCCGTGTCTGGGTCACATCTGAACTATCTCTGGGTGATGTTTGGAATAAATATCAGAATGTCGCCGTGTCTAGGTCACATCTGAACTATATCTGGATGAATCTAGAATAAGTATCAGAATGTTGCCATGTTTGGGTCACATCTGTACTATTTCTAGAAAGAATCTCGGAAGATGATGATCTTTGTCTGTCGACTGATCTTACCTGAAAAGGTAAAGAGTTAGTTGTATGCAATGTCATGATGCATGATGCAATGTATGTTATATCAATGTTTATGATATGAATGTAAATGAATGCGCATGTAAGCTGAAGAGATGTCCTGCTGAAGATAGATGAATCCTGGATGGCTGAAGATAAAAGAATCTTGATTGCTTCCGGGGAAAATAATTCCTTGACTGCTGCTGGGGAGGGAAATAATCTTTTAATCGTTGAAAATGAGAAGTCCTGGAACCACTGTTGGGGAATCAGGAGCTTGGGTTGTATGCCAATCTACTAGGGATCCCTATCTTGAGGAGATCTTCACTGGAGAATATTCGAATATCCTGTGAGGAACTGAGAATGAGAGTCTTCACTCTGCTTGGGGATTGATAGTTGGAAGTTTTAGTTCCACTGGGGATTTCAAGAATCTTGACTCTGAGGGGAATTAGACTCTGGAAAGTTCTCTGGCTGGAAATTGCAAGAATCTTCTGAGTTGCAGGTGTTGATCTGGAGTAAGTTACGGAATGTTGCCATCTCTGGGTCACATCTTGAACTATTTCTAGAAGCAAATTTGGAATAAGTTATATAATGTCGCCAAATCAGGGTCACATCTTGAACTATTTCTGGAAGCAAATCTGAAATAAATTATAGAATGTCGCCAAATCAGGGTCACATCTGAAACTATTTCTAGATGAAAAATCTGGAATAAGTATCGGAATGTCGCCAAATCAGGGTCACATCTGAAACTATCTCTAGATGAGAAATCTGGAATAAGTATCGGAATGTCGCCAAATCAGGGTCACATCTGAAACTATCTCTAGATGAGAAATCTAGAATAAGTATCGGAATGTCGCCAAATCAGGGTCACATATGAAACTATCTCTAGATGATAAATCTGGAATAAGTATCGGAATGTCGCCAAATCAGGGTCACATCTGAAACTATCTCTAGATGAGAAATCTGGAATAAGTATCAGAATGACGCCAAATCAGGGTCACATTTGAAACTATCTCTAGATGAGAAATCTGGAATAAGTATCGGAATGTCGCCAAATCAGGGTCACATCTGAAACTATTTCTAGAATGAAAATCTTGAATAAGTGTCGGAATGTCGCCAAATAAGGGTCACATCTGAAACTATCTCTAGATGAGAAATCTGGAATAAGTATCGGAATGTCGCCAAACGAGGGTCACATCTGAAACTATTTCTAGAATGAAAATCTTGAATAAGTGTCAGAATGTCGCCAAATCAGGGTCACATCTGAAACTATCTCTAGAATGAAAATCTTGAATAAGTGTCGGAATGTCGCCAAATCAGGGTCACATCTGAAACTATCCCTAGATGAAAAATCTTGAATAAGTATCGGAATGGCGCCAAATCAGGGTCACATCTGAATCTATCTCTAGATGAAAAATCTTGAATAAGTATCGGAATGTCGCCAAATCAGGGTCACATCTGAAACTATTTCTAGTATGAAAATCTTGATTTTGTTTAGGGTCAAAAATTGGGAGTTTTAATTGTCCGTTATTCTGTTGGTGGTTGCAACTTCCAGCAGGTGATGAAGGAATTGCTGAACACTTTTGACATTCGAATGCCCCAAGTGGTGATGAAGGAGACTCTTTATGTAGATAATTTCCTGGCTTGTTACAAGTGTTAATCCACAATCAGTCGTCCACAGATATTTTCCTTGCTTGCTACAGGTATTAATCTGGAACTTAAGAAAGATGACATAAAGGCAACCGTGTCTGGAGCATATCTGGACCGTATCTTCCAACAAGTGATGAAGGAATTGTTGAGCACTTTTGACATTCGAATGCCCCAAGTGGTGATGAAGGAGACTTGCCCCAAGTTCACTGAACTTTTAAGAGAATTGTTGAAACCTTGACTGGACTGCCCCAGGCGTGCTGGATGGTGACATGTCAAGCCCCTTGTTGATAGGAGACTTTTGTAATGGAAGTGTCATCCTTTTGAAGTGATTTTGTCCACTGAGAGAGTTTTTGTTCCTCCGAACATTCGTTGTATGAATTACTTCGCTATCAAACAAAAAGCCAAATGCAAACAGTGATATTCAAGCAATGCTAAGTTTATGTTTGTCTCGAAGTTTTGAAAAAAAATGCGTTTTTTAGCAGAAAACTTTTTATAAGACAAATCAACATAAGATTTTAGAGTAAAGCCTTGCAGGAGTCAGGATACCTTTTGTAACAGTATGCTTTCGAACTAACCCATGCTTCAATTAGGACTTTTGAAGGGTTGTAACGTGGCTTAGTTCACGGCTTAAGAAACAAAGGATATAGGCTCAAAGTATATTTGTGCCCACCCGCTCTTCGTGATGTTCTTCAACCCTAAACTCAGTTAATTGTGCGTCGCACTCTATTTGAGTTTGGAATGACTTTTGGGGTGATGGTTCACCAGTTGAATTTAGGAGGCAGTCAACATCTCCTTTTTTCTTTGCAACATGTTTCAAGTTGTTGAGGATTTGTAATGACCTCTCTATTTTGATTTTGATTTGTTATCCCTAACTTTTGCCTGACTGTCTCTGTTTTTTGAGGTCACAGTAAGCGGGATGCCCCAGCTTTCTTAAGCCTCCTTTACAGGTTTTAGCTTAGTGGGCTTTTCTCTTTTTTTTTGTTGAGAGATTGACTGCCTATGTGATAGGGAACCATCACTGTCTTTTGATTCCAAGGGAATGCTTTTCTTTGCCGTCGTTCGTTGTATTACAAACTGAGAGTTTGCGACTTCAATGCACATTTTCTTTTGAATTAACTGAGATACTACCCTGCCCCAGGTTTATATCAAAGGTTTTGATTGTTTAGAATAGAAAACTCCTACTTCTTTGGCTCGAAGGGGTTGACTAGGGATTATCTTCCTTATAACTCCAGTGTTTGGGAATTGAAAGAAATGCCTGTACATCATCAGAACAGTCTGTTCAAAAGCATACTGTATGAGATTATGGTATTGTTTCGTCATCCTCCCTCTAAAGGCTTGCAGATTTTTATCAAGGGTTAAATATCATAAAGAAAGCATAAGAGTAGTGAAAACGAAAGGATGAATTCAAGACAAACATATGCAATGCATTAATGAAACAGAGTTTGACATTAAAAGATAATTGTTTGAATAACAAAAGATTACAACTTTGAAAATTAAGAATGAAACAAACACAATCTCAATGAGCTGGCATAGGAGCAGTGATCATGCTGGAGTCTCTGGAGGGTCAAACTCGATCTCCTTGGCATCAATCATGTCTTGGATCTTGTTCTTCAGAGGCCAACAGTTGTTGGTGTCATGCCCCGGACTGTCAGAGTGATATGCACACCTTTCATTGGGATGATAGGTAGGAGCAGAAGTATTTGGGTTCCGGAGGGGAGCCCTCAATGTAATCAGATCCCTCTTCAACAAGTGTTGCAGTGCTTGAGATAGTGACATGTTGATCTTGGTGAACTGTCTCTTAGGCGCGACCTCCTTATGCTGATGCCCCTGTCTATGTTGAGCAGGCGTAGGATTAGAGATCAAGACTGCTCCTACGTGTTGGTCATGACGACCCTTTTGACTGTTCGCAGCATTGGACTCTTTCTTTCCATTGTAGGGAATTATTTGAGTATCCGAGGATGTAGTTCCTTGGATCTTTCCACTCTTGATGTCAGCCTCGACCCTCTCGCCGATCAGTATTAGCTCGGTGAACCCAACTGAGGAGCTTCCAATTAAGTGATTGAAGAAAGGCCCGGTCAAAGTTCCCATGAAGATGTCAATCAACTCCCTATCAGTTAAAGGAGGTTCCACCCTACCAGCCAAATCTCCACTTTTGGGAATATCCCTTGAAGCTCTCGTCAGAACCCATGGTCTTGCTCTGCAATTGCACACGAGTTGGTGCAAGATCAACATTATACTGATACTACTCATAGAAAGCAAAAGCTAAGTCCTTCCAAGTGTGGATGCGAGAACTCTCCAATTGATAGAACCACTCGAGTTGAGCTCCTACCAGGCTTTCTTGGAAGAAATGGATCTGTTGTACCCCAAAATTTGCCCTCCCATGTTCTTCAAAGTTTTGACAAGAATCATCCATAAATGGTTCAAGATCTCTCAGAGGGTTGCACAGTCAAACCACCCTCCTAAGCCAGTCAAATTAGGGTTTTGGTTCTTGCAAGGAAGTTGAGGTTTTCAAGGGCTCAATCAAGTCCCATATGCTCATACACATTGTCAAGCACCTACATGTCAAGTTTCAAGGCTCACAAGGTCAAGTTGCACAGTCAAAAACCCTAATTGCTCCACAGTTAACTGTAGGGGCAAAATGGTCATTTGGAAGTCAAAAGTCAAAAATTTTGGTCAACATCTTATTTTGAAGCCACAATCATCATTTGGTCAAGTCTTGACCATGATTTCACAAGAATGGCTCAAAAATCATCAAGATACAAAAGTTTCTGTTTTTAGACAGCTGAAAAGTCAACTGTAACTTGACCAAGGCATAACTTTTTCATGGTTCATCAGAAAAATCCCATCCAATGCTCATCTTGAAGGGGAAGACATTTCCTACAACTCATCTTCACATTCCAAGTCCAAGAAATGCTCTCACAAAAAGTTATCAATTTCAACATTATAGGTCATTTTCAAAAGTCAACAAAAAGGCACTTTAAGTCAAAGACCATAACTTGAGATTGGTAAACCAAAATGGCATGGGACCAAAGACATTGGTTATAGGACTTCAAGACCTTTCCAAAATGTCCAAGAACATGTTCATAGCTTTAAAATTGAGCAAGATAGGCATTGGAGAAGTTGGGAAATTTTTGTGAAATGGCCAAAGTCAACTATCCTTGAAATTTCATTTTTGACAAAAGGGGCCCACTTTTTCCACTTGATTCAGCTTGGCCATGCCTCCCACGTGTCCCACAATTTATTTCAAGATTAAAAATTAATTTTTCCATTTTTATTTAATTTTATTTGATTTAAATCATTTTAAATCTTTAAAATTCAAATGAAAATCAAGAAAATTAATTAAGGGATATATATTGTTTTGAATTGCTTTGATACACCATCATTCACCTTCCAAATTCGTGCAAGACCTATTATGGGCATAAAAATTCAAATTTTCACAAATATGGCAAGTGGTTCAATGTTGGTTATGGAGGAAATCAAGAACATTATTGCAAGGCTTCAATGACCATTATTTGGATTGATACACATTACCAAACATATATGCAAGCATTCCAATACAGATTACACGACCTAGAGAGCCCCATAAAGCATAAGCCATTTCCAAATTTTGAAGAAAAAATCACAAACTGAAAACCTAGTTGCAGTACAATTCAAGCTTCCATTTCAATCCAAATACGTTCCTTGCATCCCCAGGAACAATTTGCAATCATTAATAAGCCAAATCACTCAAGGAATCATCCACACCAACTCATACGGTTTGCATACATTCTCAAATTTACATATCACATTCCATGCGTTTTTAATACATTCTTTTGGTTGATTTGTGTTGCTGACATCCTTCCAAAGCTATTGGTATTGTCTAATTGCATTATCATGTACAGAATCACGATTTGCCATTAAAACACTTTAGGGTTTTCAAGATTTAAAATTGGGGGTTTCACCATACTGTAAAATCAGGGCTCCAAACAGGCATGGACGAATTCAGCTGGACGAGACGAACAAAATGGACCCATCGCGCCCTTTTTATGTTGCCCCAATTTCTATTCGTTATTTTCTGCCATTGCACTTAGTGGGGGTTAAAAACCCCCGCTATCTTATTTCTTTTTTGCAGGTATGAAGAAGACGATGATGACATGTTCATATACGTCTGGTTGATTTGAATTAAAGCGCGCGTTTTCTTATTTCCAGCATATAATGCAGTTATTTTATATAATATTTCTTTTCCATGTTACTAACAAACGCGCATGAGTGCTTTAGTGGCTGGGGACGTGGCCAAGCATCCTTGGGACCTGGGTTCGATTCCCAGGTCCCCTTATAATTTCCACATTGTTTTTTTAATTGCTTTCCTGTGCAGCATTCCAAGCGCTGGACACCATGAGCCTCACAGATCCAAGCAGCCAGGTGTCATCAATGCAGATCCAAAGGACAAAAAGTGAGGGACACCATGGTCTGGAGTCAACGTGGGCATAGGCGATCCAGGAAAGTCCAAACGAGCTGAAGCTTAATGGGCCACAATTCTCAATTCAACACCTTCAAATTCCAGCCACACCCCCCTTGGGTTTTATTCTTCTTTTTATTTTGTTTTGACATTTGCTTTTTTTTTATTTACTTGCTTTATTTTATTTTTCAATTAATTAACCAACTAATATTTTCATAAAAAAAAATCAAAAAAAAGTAGAATTAACATTATTATTATTATTTTATTTTGTAAATAAATATTAACCAAAATAGTTTAATTAGGCAATTTCAATTTCTGTTCTTAATAATTAAAATAGAACTAGAATTAGGAAAATTAACTTTTAATTTTATTTCTTTTTATTTTATTTCTCAAAAAAACATAAAAAACACAAAAATATATTTTCTTTTAATTAAATTAATTAATTAGTCATTAATTAGCTTTAATTTCATTTTAATTACAAAAAAGACCAAAAAATCAATTTCTTTTCTTAAAAGGGTCAACACCCTTAGAACATTCCGATTTAATTTTTATTCGCGCACAGTTTATTATTATGTAATTGCTTCCAAGACATGTAATAGTAATTAGGACTTTTACTGTTTTTATTTACTTTCCTTACTCATTTACTAAAAAACGGGTCTTTGTAATTTTTGGCGATGTATAGACCCGCGCCTTGTAATAGCGTAGGATTTATGTTTCCGCAATTTACTTTCCGCACCCCTTAACTGCTAAACTTGCATGAAAGAATGTATGTAAATAAAAACAACTCGTAGCTCACTAATTACAAAGACAAACATTAACTGAAAATAACACACAATGCACACACCACTTCTAGGGTACGCCTCACTCGTTGCCTTCAAAACGTGGTCATCAAGTATAGGACGCCTTAGAGGTCACCCTTAGTCTAAAGATCCAGTTGCCTCGAAACAGTTGCCTCGTAACGGTTGCCTTGTATATAAAGGATCTAGGACATTAGGGTTACTTCTAAGGTATCTTAACTGTTGCTTCGGTGACCACACCGTCCCTAAAATCGAATTGACCCGAACACCTCCAACGATGGTGCTACCTACCTCTCAATGGTGGGATAGCACTATCTAAAGGACACTTACACAGCTTAATTCCTTAGGGTAGGTAGATGACTCATAGATACTTGCTCTTTTCAAAAACAAACAAAATACTTTTCACACCTTACACTTTCAAAAGCTTTCAAAACAAATTGTTCAAACACTCTTGAGGACAGATACAAGAGTTATTCAAAAATCTTTCAAAGAAACTTTTTTCAAACCCACTCACATTTGAAAAGCAAACACAATTTTGAAAACATAAGAGCAAGTACCTAAGAGCCCATGGATAACCATGGATAGAAAGGGTGCTAACACCTTCCCTTTCTATAAATCTACCTCCCGAACCGAGAAACATTCTCATAAGGAATTTTGCTGTGCTTTTGTCCTTTCCATGTTGGAGAAAATAAAAGACGGTGGCGACTCTTGCTTCCGCGACATTTCGCGAAACCAGCTAAAAACAGTCAGTTCTATTTCCACCGATCACAGAACTGGCGACTCTGCTGGGGATATTGAAAGTGAGGTGTACCTTAGGATTAAAACATACTTATGTTTTCAATTGCTTTGCTTTGATTGCTTTATATTTGTGGGCTTTGCATCGGAGTTTCATAGATCCTAACCCGGATCTGGGGATACCCTTTTAGGTAGCATAAGCTGTGAGGGACCTGTCCGGCATAGACCGACACAGGTGAAGCAGTGGCTACGTTGGTATGGCACCTTGGTCTGTACCGATATCCCTTGTATTGCAACGAGGAGAATATGGGTCTTCTGAGGAGTCATTAAGCACCAACCGACCTTAGAACCCTAATGTGACCCAACTTGGCCATAGAACAGTAGCAGTATGCTACACCCATTGAGGCTAAACTCTCGCGATGGTTCTGGCCGCAAGAAAAGATTGCGATGCTGGAGTTATGACCGATTGAGGGTAGTCAGTGATATTGGGATCCTCTAGAACCCGGTTACTTTTGATTAGGACAGGTCTTAACCAACAAACTGAAAGAGGGTAGTACCTAAACTCCATGCTGGCCTAAACTCTAAGGGTTGTGGTGTGACTTGTGTGCCTTATCATGTTTGCCTTTGTGAATACTTGTGGTGTGCTTTACCATAACATCATGCCATCATAACATTGCATGCATCCTGCATAAGGACTGACCTATTTCAAAGACAAGAGGGTTTCACCTTTGCTCTGTTTTGTAGGACCTCATGATGCTTGTGCGAAGGAACACTATCCAGCTCAACTTTGTTCACCCACCTGATTTGCTTAAAGAGTTGGTTGACAGAATTCCAAGCACTGCTTCCTTCATCCAGAGGCATGGTTCTCTTCTCGGTTTAGTCACTTCAAAGTGGGACCAACAACTGATGAGTATCTTGACCCAATTTTATGATCCCTTGTACAGTTGCTTCACCTTTCAAGACTTCCAGCTGGTCCCTACCCTGGAAGAATTCTCCTACTTGCTTGGTATCTCTATTTTGGATCAGACTCCCTTCACTGGCTGGGAAAAGGCTCTTAGACCTGAGGAGATTGCAGCAGCCCTTCCTTTGACCAACAAGGAAGTGATGGACAACTGGGTGACTAGAAGCGGGGTTAAGGGCTTCTTGGCTAAGTTTCTGATTGGTAAAGCTAACAGTTGCTGGAATGACTTAGACTTCAGGGCGTACGAGGACATTCTGGCTCTCTTAATCTATGGGCTAGTATTGTTTCCAAATCCTGATAACTTTGTCAATATCAATGCCATAAGGATCTTCATGTCTCGGAATCCTGTACCCACTCTCTTGGGTGATGCCCTGCAACAACTCTATGCTCGTACTTCCCGAAGACGGGGAACTCTGTGGTGTTGTGCTCCTTTGTTAGTGAGGTGGTTTATTTCGCACCTCCCCAAGTTCGTGCTGAAGAACCAAGAAGGAAAAGGCTGGGCTCATAGGTTAATGTCTCTCACTGATAATGACATCATTTGGACTCTCAGAGGTTTAGATGAGGTGGCTGTTATTGATCTTTGCGGAGAATATCCTAATGTTCCATTGATCGGTACCCAGGGCGGAATCTCTTATAATCCATGTTTAGCTCTTCGTCAGTTTGGAAGAGCCAGAAGAGCAGGGCCTCATGAGATGTTGGTGCCTCACATCAGTTTTGAGTTTCAGGAAGATAGTGACGAACTGCGCCGTAGATTCATCAAAGCTTGGGACAGAATTCACAAAGCTGACCCACATGAGTTGGGACTAAAGACTTCTCTACCAATGGAACCCTATTACAAATGGGTCCGCATCCGTGCTCAGAAGTTAGGTATGCCATATGAAGCTGTCAGGCCTATCATTCTTGAAAGTCCTGATGGAGATGGGGTTCCTCCAACTGTTCTCCCTCCTCAGATACCCACTGATGTTGATACTCTAAAGAGGTCTTGGACGCAACTACAGGAAGAGCGGGATTACTATCGGGAAAAGTTCAACAAACAGGAACAGAAGATCCAGAAGTTGACCAAGCAATTGGAGAACGAGCGGGCCCTGAATGGCTATATCCGTACTGAGAAGAGGAGGCCATGGGAGCACTGATGGGCTTTGGATGTTTCTTTTACAACTTTATTTCCTTTTCAGTATTTTCATTCTTGTAACGCCTAAGGGCAAAATTGTTGAACAATTTAAAGTTTGAATCTAATAAAGTGTGTTTCCCTTTGGTCTACAAAGTTGATTCCCAATTGTCTTTGAAAAAATAATTCATACGCATTTCATTCATCATATGCATTACAGGTACTCTTTTTCTATAGGTTGCTTAATCTTCTTCGCTGTTTATTTCAGCACTCAAGCATCATGAATCCTGAACTCACTACCGAGCAAGCTATCAAGGCCCTCCAGGCCCAGAAAGCTCAATTTCAGGAGATGGTCATGAACTTGGCCCAGGGACAACAAGAGCTGAAGGCTTTGCTCCTGAAAAAGAAGAAGAAGAAGAGGACTGTGCTATTCAACACTGGGCGCAGACTCGGGAATACATTGCAGAATGAAGCTTAGAGGACTACTCCGTCTGTGGGGGAAGGTAGTCACCAAGGGAGAGAGGTCCCTAGTCCTGTGGTCTCTGACACTGAGACAGACTTCAATGATGAACAGTACCCTCCTGCTGAGGACCGGTACAGGCAACTGGAGGACATGTTAAATGCTATGGAGATTCAACGTGTGCCTGGGTTGGATTTCGGAGACTTGGGGTTATCTTCTGGGGTGGTGATCCCACACAAGTTCAAGGCGCCTGCCTTTGTGAAGTATGACGGGGCTTCCTGTCCTAAGATGCACCTCCGTTCTTATGTAAGGAAGATCCAGCCTTACACTGCGGACAATAACTTATGGATCCACTTCTTCCAGGAGAGTCTTTCAGGCACTCATCTCGAATGGTTCTATCAGCTGGATGGAACCAACATTCGTAACTGGGAGGATTTGGCCACTGCTTTTTACAAGCAGTATCAATATAATTCCGACCTCGCTCCCACGCGTACCCAACTCCAGGGTATGTCGCTAGGATCGGGTGAAGGTTTTAAGGAGTACGCACAGAAATGGAGAGACCTGGCTGGCAGGGTGCAGCCACCGTTGACGGATCGTGAGCTAGTGGACATGTTCTTGGGGACCCTATCTGGTCCATTCTTCAACCATCTCATTGGTAATTCCTCTGCTGGGTTTACTGACCTGATCCTAACTGGTGAAAGGATCGAAGCTGGTATAAAATCAGGGAAGATATAGAAGGGTGCCCCCTCAAATGCTGAAAAGAAGCCTTTCAAGAAGGAGGCCAGTGATGTGTATTGTCCAAGGAGGCAAAACAAACCGGAACGCCGCCAAGCTGTCAACGCGGTGGTTATTTCTAAGCCTGCTGCTGCTCCTCAGCAATACAACCAGCCCAGAGCTGAGAGGCCCAAACGGCAGTATACTCGGCTCAGCATGACTCTCTCTCAGATCCTGCCGCAACTGCTGTCAACCAGCCTGGTAACAGTCAAGGAAGCTCCGAAGGTGGTAAATACAGCATCTCCGAAGTACAACCCCAACGCCCGTTGCGCGTATCACTCTGATAGCCCGGGACATTCTACTGATGATTGTTGGGCCCTGAGGAATAAGGTTCAAGACCTTATTGATGCCAAGGAAATACAATTCGAGGCGCCCGAAAGGCCAAATGTTGTGACCGCTCCCATGCCCCAGCATGGAGTGAACGCTGTTGAGGAGGATTTGTATGTAGCTTCTGTGGATGATGTTGCTACTCCGCTGCTGACCGTCAAGAGGAACCTGTTGCTAGCCGGTTTATTTCCGGGATGTAGCAAAGGTTGCCCTTTATGTGCTGATTCCCCTGCTGGTTGTTCTTTGCTGAAATCAGGCGTCCAAAACCTGATGGATAGTAAAGAGATCTTGTTCAAGAAGACTGCTGTTCCTGCTGCCCCTGTCGAAGAAGTTTCAATTGTTACCATTTTCAACAACCCTTCCAAGGCTCCTTCAAAGAAGCCTATCAAAATTATGCCTGTTCACAAGATTGCTCCTATAACCATTACTGTTCCGGGGCCCATCCCCTACAAGTCTGATAAAGTTGTCCCGTGGCACTATGGGGCAGATGTTTATGTTCTAGGAGTGAAGCAAGAGTTCAATACTGACACCGGTGTCACCAACATCACCGGGCCTGCTAAAGTCACTCGTAGTGGAAGACTGTTCTCACCAGACATTGTACCTCCAACAATTCAAAGGCCCCTTGTCATCACACCTGCCAGTGTGCCTGTTTCCCCCCTGATCAAATTCCTACCCCTGCTGTCGAATCATCTGACGCTCGGGGCAAGGGGATTGCTACTGATGTGCCTGCCCGGACGGAGGCACCAAAGACCATTGTTGAGGCTTCCAAGCAAGAGATGGAAGAGATCCTCAAAATTATAAAGAAAAGTGATTTCAACGTCGTTGAACAGCTGGGGCACACCCCATCCAAAATCTCCATGCTATCACTGTTGTTGTGTTCAGAGGCCCATGCCAAGGCCCTGATTGCTTTCCTAAAGACGGTCCACGTGCCCCACGAAACGTCTGCTGATCAATTCACCGACTGTGTGGCCAACTTAACCGCTGATAATGGTCTGGGTTTCTCTGATGCTGATCTGACGGCCAATGGGAAGAACCATAATGACGCCCTGCATGTCTCCATTGAATGCAGGGGTACTACTCTTGCTCACGTGCTGGTTGACACGGGTTCTTTACTGAACGTACTACCCAAGAAGGCTCTATACAAGTTGTACTGTGAAGGTTTAGAGCTCAAACCAAGTAACATTGTTGTTCGGGCCTTTGACGGGTCCAAAAGGATGGTACATGGTGAGGTTGACATCTCGATCAGGGTTGGGTCACAGGTTTTTGATTCAAAATTCTTTGTGATGGACATTCGTCCATCCTATTCTTGTTTGTTGGGTCGCCCGTGGATCCACAAGGCTGGAGCTGTGACTTCAACTTTACATCAGAAGCTCAAATACCCGGTCAGGGGGAAGATCGTAATAGTGCAAGGGGAAGAGGAATACATGGTCAGCCACCTCAACTCGTTCCGATACGTGGAAATGGATGGGGAGTTCATTGAGACCCCCTTTTAACATTTTGAAGAGGTGCCACAAACGTTGGCAGCAGCAGAAACAGTGACTGAAGAGGGTTCTCCTTTGAAGATGGCCTCCTTAAAGGACGCCCGGGCCGTGATCGAGAAAGGTGAATGTGCGAACTGGGGCAGGCTCCCTGATTTTACTCCTAAGACTGACAAGTTTGGGCTGGGTTTCACTGCAGAGGCTCAGAAGGCTGTGCGCAAGGCAAGGATTGGAAGACCTCCTGTGCTCATCACCAATCCAGGAGTGAATGCTATTGAGGACGAAGCAGACGAATCAGAATTCGACAGCTGGATCTACCCGACAACCAATGGTGGACCTAGCAACTGGACTGCAAAAAACTTTACACCTATTACTTTTGTCACCCAGTAATGAACTTCTTTGTTTTGGATTTGTAATAAACAATAATTTGAAACTTTATGGCCCGGTGTCTTACCCGGGGCACCGTGGTTTTATTTGTGAGGGCTTTTGTTTGTCACTTTCATATATCATGAATAAAAGCATTGGACGCTTTTTACATTTCAAATCTTGCGCTCCCTTTCTTTCTTTATACATATTGAAAAACAACTATATTTACACACACTCACCTATACAGGTTTCAATCCACTCTGGATCTCACTGGTAACGACTCTGCTACTGCCAGTTATGACTTCGAAAATCCGATCAACTTAGCCGAAGACGGAGGTGAAGATGATTGCGAAGTGCCTGGTGAACTTGCAAGACTGCTACTCCAGGAAGAGAGGGCCATTCAGCCACATGAAGGGCCAGTGGAAACGGTAAATCTGGGTACTGAGACAGATAGAAAGGAAGTCAAGATTGGTGCCAATCTGGAGGCTAGTGTGAAACAACGTTTGATTCAGATGCTGCATGATTATGTGGAAATCTTTGCCTGGTCCTACGAAGACATGCCTGGGTTGGATACTGACATTGTGGTTCATCACCTGCCTACCAAGGAAGACTGCCCGCCGGTTAAACAAAAGGTCCGCCGTATGCATCCAGAAATGTCTGAGAAGATCAAAGCTAAGGTTATGAAACAATTCGACGCCGATTTTCTAGCAGTGACTTCTTACCCTCAGTGGGTTGCCAACGTGGTTCCAGTGCCGAAGAAAGATGGTAAGGTCAGAATGTGTGTTGACTACAGGGATTTGAACAGGGCGAGCCCTAAGGATGATTTCCCTCTGCCTCACATCGACGTTCTGGTTGACAATACTGCTCAGCACAAGGTGTTCTCCTTCATGGACGGTTTCTCCGGATATAATCAGATCAAGATGGCTCCTGAAGATATGGAAAAAACTACCTTTGTTACTCAGTGGGGTACCTTCTGCTACAAGGTCATGCCATTCGGGTTGAAAAATGTTGGGGCAACCTACTAACGTGCCATGGTTGCTTTGTTTCATGACATGATCCATCATGAAATCGAAGTATATGTCGATAATATGATTGCAAGGTCCCAAACTGAGGAGGAACACCTTGACCATCTACAGAAACTGTTTGACCGTCTGAAGTTGTATAAGCTGAGGTTAAACCCAAACAAGTGCACCTTTGGGGTAAGATCTAGAAAATTGCTAGGCTTCGTCGTAAGCGACAAAGGTATTCAAGTGGACCCTGCCAAGGTGAAAGCTATACAAGAGATGCCAGCTCCCAAGACAGAGAAAGAGGTCAGAGGCTTTCTAGGACGTCTGAATTACATTGCCCGATTCATCTCACATCTAACTGCTACCTGTGAACCAATCTTCAAGCTGCTGAAGAAAGATCAAGTGGTACGTTGGAACGATGAATGTCAGGCCACTTTCGATAGAATCAAAGAGTATCTCCCAGAACCACCCATCCTTATGCCACCGGTTGAAGGGAGACCTCTAATACTATACTTGACAGTACTGGACAACTCAATGGGATGTGTGTAACACCCTCTAAAAACCCCGAATAAATTTTTGCAATTATTAAAATCATAATTTCAGAGTACATGTATAATCGAGGATGCTACAATTCTCTTTAAATAACACAAATTCCTGTCATGCATAATCTTAGTAGTAACTCATACATGTTTACACAGCGGAATAATTTATTTAATAAAACCAAAGTTATAATATTTCCATTCATCAGGGATTAACACCTGGAAAATATCAACATCATATTATAACAAAACATAAGGAAATTAAACGAGTCTGATTAAAACAGCTCGACAAACAACGTTCCCGGAGTTACAACTATCAGAGCATGACCCGGACAATACTAAAACGAAAGTAAACTAGAACGACAAGCCTTCGCCAAGCACCTGAACGAAGCTCCTCAATCTGAAATATTCAACAGTAAGGGTGAGCATCTCAATTATACATTTGATTATACGTTCATAACAATCAATTCAGGCAATCATAAGCATCACCCAATAATTAGCATATTTCATAGTTTACAAAAACCTCTACAATTCATATACCCATGATATATTACTTTTCATATTTGCAAATACTCATCAAACATCGTCAACCATTTAGCAATCATACGTGCATACAAACAATCAAATACAACATTGGAAAACTCATCCATTCATGTTATATTCAAGGTAATGCAACACACCCATGCATGTGGTACCACTTTACCGCCCCATTAAATCTCGGGTCACGGATAACTCACCGTTCCATTATATCGCGGACACGGCTACCACCTCAACGTTCCATTAAATCGCGGACACGTATATTGGCCGCCATGTTAATTCCACACAATGGGAATTAACAAATGCAACATGATATGTAAGTATGTAACACTCAGCATACTATGAACATCAATTAACATATCATGCACATCAACAACATCAAATCATAACAAGATATGGATAGCATGTAATCACTCAGCATACTATTTAAACATCAATCATATCAAGTCATATTATAAATTCATGCTCGATAACATTATCCAAAAGCATGGCAATAAAATCCAAAATCAAGCACTGAAAACAAAGTTCAGAAAAATCAACACAGTAGCCTCAACACGGGTGCCCGTGTCGTACAACACGGCCCGTGTTGGGTAACACAGAAGAGCAACACGGGTGCCCGTGTTGTGCAACACGGCCCGTGTTGTGCAACACGGCCCGTGTTGTAACATATTCAGAAAAAGAAAAACACAGCATCCTTATCAGTACAGGGGGAGCAACACGGGTTCCCGTGTTGTGCAACACGGCCCGTGTTGTACAACCAGAAGGACAACCAGAAGAGCAACACGGGTGCCCGTGTTGTGCAACACGGCCCGTGTTGCTGAGCGCGTACAGAAATTTCCTGTATCTGCAGCAGCTCAGAAAACAGCAGCCAAACGCAGGAAAAATGCCGGCTAAACGCGCATTTCGGTACCTAACGACATCGATATTTCGCAACCCAAACAACACATCCATTTCATAATTACCAACAATTATTATAGTAACCTTAACAGTGATTACTCGTCCTTTTTAGGGAAGTTCTGACAACATTAAGGTTATCCCTAAACCTCTAAGGTAAATTCACGATCATGCAGATATACTCCCAATCCACCATTTGGAACCTAAAATTCCTAATCGATTCATAAAAATTGGGAACCCAACCCTTTTCTAACAAGGTTCAATCCTAAGGGTATCGATTCCTACTAACATCTAACAATTGGGGTTTTTCCCTACGATTACCCAAATCAACCGTACATAAACCCATAAACAAAGGTAAATCGAGTAATAGCCCCCCCTTACCTTATCAATTAGCAGCTTTGAACTTTTCAAGCGATGGTCTTCGTTCTTCGTTCTTCGTTCTTCGTACCTTCAGAGCTCTATTTCCCCAAATCCCAACTTCTGTTTTTCGTGAAAAATGAGAAAACTAACTTGAGTTCCAAAACATAACTTTACTTCTTTTGCACCCCCACTCTTTACTAACAACATCCAAGCCCAATAACTTAAAACTCAGCATTTTCTTATTTCTTTTATTTTCCTCCATATTTCAAAATAAATAATTCCTTTTTATTTTATTAATCCTAATAAAATAATTTCCCAAATTTAAATAAATCAAATAATAGAAACTGGGGTGTTACAACTCTCCCCCACTAAAAGAGTTTTCGTCCTCGAAAACGTACCTTAGACGAACAGTTCCGGATAAGCCTCTTTCATCTGGCTCTCCAGCTCCCAAGTGATATTTCCATCTGCTGGACCTCCCCAAACAACCTTCACTAATGCTATCTCTTTACCTCTTAACTGTTTCACTTCCCGATCTTCTATCCTCATAGGCAATGTTTCTACTGTCAGGTTATCTCTCACCTGTACATCATCTATTTGGATTACATGAGATGGGTCTGGAATGTATCTCCTCAACTGAGAAACATGAAAGACATCGTGCAAATTCGCAAGTCTCGGAGGTAAAGCAATACGATAAGCAACTTCTCCAACTCTTTCCGTAATCTGAAACGGACCAATAAAACGTGGAGTCAACTTCTTAGATTTCAACGCTCGACCAATACCTGTCATCGGAGTAACTCTCATAAACACATGATCTCCAGCACTAAATTCTAAATTCTTTCTCCTCTTGTCATGATAACTTTTCTGACGACTCTGAGAAGCTCTCATCTTCTCTTGAATCAATTTGATCTTTTCAGTAGTCTGCTGAACAATCTCTGGCCCAACTACCGAACTCTCTCCAGATTCATACCAACACAAAGGTGTTCTACACCGTCTACCATATAATGCCTCGAACGGAGCCATACCAATACTCGAATGGTAACTATTGTTATAAGTAAATTCAATCAATGGCAAATAGCTATCCCAAGCTCCACCCTGCTCTAAAACACAAGCACGCAATAAATCTTCCAACGATTGAATCGTCCTCTCCGTCTGTCCATTAGTCTGAGGATGGTAAGCTGAACTCAACCTCAATTTAGTACCCAAAGCCTTCTGCAATCCTTCCCAAAATTTCGAAGTGAACCTCGGATCTCTATCCGACACAATACTAGAAGGAACTCCATGCAAACTCACTATTTTCTCAATATATAACTGTGCCAATCTCTCCATTGAGTAATCCATTCGCACCGGTATAAAATGAGCAGACTTAGTCAACCTATCTACAACGACCCATATCGCTTCACAATTCATAGGAGTCCTCGGCAACCCAGATACAAAATCCATCGAAATGCTATCCCACTTCCATTCTGGAATAAACATTGGTTGCATAAATCCAGACGGCTTCTGATGCTCAATCTTCGATTTCTGACAGATTAAACATGCATACACAAATTCAGCTATTTCCTTTTTCATTCCCGGCCACCAAAACAATTTCTTCAAATCGTGATACATTTTCGTGGCACCCGGATGAATACTCATCCCACTGCGATGTCCTTCCTCTAATATACTCTGCTTGATTTCTGCGACATCAGGAACACAAACTCTATCGCCAAATCTCATAACATCATTTTCATCAATTCTAAACTCACCACCTTGACCTTGGTTGATCAATGTCAATTTATCAACTAAATTAACATCAGATTTCTGCCCGATCCTGATCTCTTCTAGAATACCACTAGTAAGTTTCAACATACCCAAACGAACACACTTCGGAGTACTTTCACAAACTAAACTCAAATCTCGGAATTGTTCAATTAAATCCAATTCACGAACCATCATCATAGACATATGCAAGGATTTCCTGCTCAAAGCATCTGCAACCACATTTGCCTTACCAGGATGGTAATTCAAACCAAAATCATAATCTTTGAGAAATTCCAACCACCTTCTTTGCCTCATATTGAGCTCTTTCTGATCGAAAAGATACTTCAAACTCTTATGATCACTATATACTTCGAATCTCGAACCATACAGATAATGTCTCCACAATTTCAAGACAAACACAACTGCTGCCAACTCTAAGTCATGAGTAGGATAGTTCCTTTCATGAACCTTCAACTGTCTCGAAGCATACGCAACTACCTGTTGATTCTGCATTAAAACACCACCTAGACCCAACAGAGATGCATCACAATAGACCACAAAAGATTTCACCGGATTCGGCAAAATCAGAATAGGAGCACTAGTCAATCTCCGTTTCAATTCTTGGAAACCTTTCTCATAATCAGAATCCCAAATAAACGCTTGTCCTTTACGAGTCAATTTCGTCAATGGCAATGATAACTTTGAGAATCCTTCGATAAACTTTCTGTAATAACCTGCAAGACCAAGAAAACTTCTGATTTCAGAAACAGTCTTCGGCGCTTCCCACTGAGATACTGCATCTACTTTTGTAGGATCCACTGCAATACCATTCTTAGAAATCACATGTCCAAGAAAACTAACTTCATTCAGCCAGAACTCACATTTGGACAACTTTGCATACAGCTTCCTATCTTTCAACAATTCTAACACAATTCTGAGATGTTCCGCATGCTCTTCGTCATTCTTGGAATAAATCAGAATGTCATCAATAAAAACCACAACAAACTTATCCAAATACGGATGAAAAATCCTATTCATATATTCCATGAAAACACCAGGTGCATTAGTAACCCCGAACGGCATAACAGAATATTCATAATGCCCATACCTCGTTCGAAAAGCAGTCTTTTGAATATCTTCCGCTTTCACACGAATCTGATGATATCCAGATCTCAAGTCAATCTTACTGAATACACTGGCTCCAATTAGTTGATCCATTAAATCATCAATCCTCGGTAACGGGTACCGATTCTTAATGGTTACCTTGTTCAATTGCCTGTAATCAACACACAGTCTCATAGAACCTTCTTTCTTCTTAACCAACAACACCGGAGCACCCCAAGGCGAAACATTTGGACGAATAAACTTCTTCTCCAGTAACTCTTCCAACTGACTCTTCAATTCAGCCAATTCAGATGCAGACATACGATATGGCGCCATCGACACCGGTCTCGTACCAGGAATCAAATCTATAGAAAATTCCACTTCTCTCTCTGGAGGTAACTCGCCAACATCGTCCGGAAAGACTTCTGGAAAATCACACACCACTGGCAATTCCACACTCCTGGCCTTTCCTGTAGCATCTAACGAAGCAAGTAACATAAACACATTAGCACCGTCTTCCATTGCTTCTTGTACCTGCCTAGCAGTCATAGTCAAATTCTCGACACCAACTGCTTCTGGAAAAATCACCGTCTTAGCAAAGCAGTTCAGATGAACCCGGTTGAATTCCAACCAGTTCATCCCAAGGATAATATCAATTTGTTCAAGCGGTAGGCACACTAAATCCATACCGAAACCTCTACCAAAAATCTCAATAGGACAATTCCTACATACAAGTGAAGTTGTCACTGAACCCGATGCAGGAGTATCAACAACCATGCTACCTCGCATACCAGATATGTCCAGTTTCAACCTCTCAGCACAATCCAAAGAAATGAAAGAATGAGTTGCACCAGTATCAATAATTGCAACTAAAGGTGTGCCATGAATAAAACACGTACCTTTAATCAATCGATCCTCTGGAGTAGTCTCAGATCCAGACAAAGCGAACACTTTTCCACCTGACTGATCCTTCCTAGGCTTAGGACACTGCGGACGAATGTGACCTTCTTCGCCACAATTGTAACAAGTAACAGACTTCCCTTTGCAATCAATAGACAAATGACCAGCCTTTCCACATCTATAGCACTTCTTCTCATCACTCTTGCAATCTCGAATGTGATGACCAGACTCACCACACCTGTAGCATCTGATAGGAGCCTTAGAATCTCCCCCACTAGGCCTTTTCCAACCACCTGATCTCTGGTTATCTCTACCATATGGCTTGCCACGGTCCATATGTTGCTTTCCTCTTTTATCAACAGCCCCACGAGAGTGAGACGACCTATTCTTGGTAATATCTTCTTCCAAGATCCTGCTACAATCCACCAGATCAGAAAATCTACGAATACGCTGGTACCTGATTCCCTGCTTAATCTCATCTCGGAGACCATTCTCAAATTTGATACACTTAGAGAATTCCCCAGCCTCATCATTGTTGTAGTGTGCATAATACTTTGCCAGCTCAGTGAACTTAGTAGCATATTCACTAACAGTCAGATTGCCCTGCTTAAGCTCCAAAAACTCAATTTCCTTTCTTCCCCGAACATCTTCAGGAAAGTACCTCCTCAGAAAAGCCCTTCTGAAGTTAGCCCAAGTCAGTGCCTCTCCATCCTGAACCATTTCAGTCCTGGTTGCAACCCACCAGTCGTCGGCTTCTTCTGCCAACATATGCGTGCCATATCTGACTTTCAGATCTTCAGCACAATCAATCACACGGAAAATCCTTTCGATTTCCTTCAGCCACTTCTGAGCACCTTCAGGGTCATGTGTACCTTTGAACAACGGAGGATTGTTCCTTTGGAAATTTCCCAATTGCCTATCAGCACCAATCACGCCTCCAGTTGGGTTTCCAGCAAGTACACCAGCTAACATCCCCAAAGCCTCAGCGAGTGCAGCATCATTTCGTCCGTTACCTCCTCCAGCCATATTCCTGAGAATTAAAACATACTCCACATTAGAATACAGTATCGACAGTGTTATCTTACACTAATCGCATACAAAAGGGATGACTGACTCAAGACTCTGGTCGCAACGACCGACTATGCTCTGATACCACTATTGTAACACCCTCTAAAAACCCCGAATAAATTTTCGCAATTATTAAAATTATAATTTCAGAGTACATGTATAATCGAGGATGCTACAATTCTCTTTAAATAACACAAATTCCTGTCATGCATAATCTTAGTAGTAACTCATACATGTTTACACAGCGGAATAATTTATTTAATAAAACCAAAGTTATAATATTTCCATTCATCAGGGATTAACACCTGGAAAATATCAACATCATATTATAACAAAACATAAGGAAATTAAACGAGTCTGATTAAAACAGCTCGACAAACAACATTCCCGGAGTTACAACTATCAGAGCATGACCCGGACAATACTAAAACGAAAGTAAACTAGAACGACAAGCCTTCGCCAAGCACCTGAACGAAGCTCCTCAATCTGAAATATTCAACAGTAAGGGTGAGCATCTCAATTATACATTTGATTATACGTTCATAACAATCAATTCAGGCAATCATAAGCATCACCCAATAATTAGCATATTTCATAGTTTACAAAAACCTCTACAATTCATATACCCATGATATATTACTTTTCATATTTGCAAATACTCATCAAACATCGTCAACCATTTAGCAATCATACGTGCATACAAACAATCAAATACAACATTGGAAAACTCATCCATTCATGTTATATTCAAGGTAATGCAACACACCCATGCATGTGGTACCACTTTACCGCCCCATTAAATCTCGGGTCATGGATAACTCACCGTTCCATTATATCGCGGACACGGCTACCACCTCAACGTTCCATTAAATCGCGGACACGTATATTGGCCGCCATGTTAATTCCACACAATGGGAATTAACAAATGCAACATGATATGTAAGTATGTAACACTCAGCATACTATGAACATCAATTAACATATCATGCACATCAACAACATCAAATCATAACAAGATATGGATAGCATGTAATCACTCAGCATACTATTTAAACATCAATCATATCAAGTCATATTATAAATTCATGCTCGATAACATTATCCAAAAGCATGGCAATAAAATCCAAAATCAAGCACTGAAAACAAAGTTCAGAAAAATCAACACAGTAGCCTCAACACGGGTGCCCGTGTCGTACAACACGGCCCGTGTTGGGTAACACAGAAGAGCAACACGGGTGCCCGTGTTGTGCAACACGGCCCGTGTTGTAACATATTCAGAAAAAGAAAAACACAGCATCCTTATCAGTACAGGGGGAGCAACACGGGTTCCCGTGTTGTGCAACACGGCCCGTGTTGTACAACCAGAAGGACAACCAGAAGAGCAACACGGCCCGTGTTGTTGAGCGCGTACAGAAATTTCCTGTATCTGCAGCAGCTCAGAAAACAGCAGCCAAACGCGGGAAAAATGCCGGCTAAACGCGCATTTCGGTACCTAACGACATCGATATTTCGCAACCCAAACAACTCATCCATTTCATAATTACCAACAATTATTATAGTAACCTTAACAGTGATTACTCGTCCTTTTTAGGGAAGTTCTGACAACATTAAGGTTATCCCTAAACCTCTAAGGTAAATTCACGATCATGCAGATATACTCCCAATCCACCATTTGGAACCTAAAATTCCTAATCGATTCATAAAAATTGGGAACCCAACCCTTTTCTAACAAGGTTCAATCCTAAGGGTATCGATTCCTACTAACATCTAACAATTGGGGTTTTTCCCTACGATTACCGAAATCAACCGTACATAAACCCATAAACAAAGGTAAATCGAGTAATAGCCCCCCCTTACCTTATCAATTAGCAGCTTTGAACTTTTCGAGCGATGGTCTTCGTTCTTCGTTCTTCGTTCTTCGTACCTTCAGAGCTCTATTTCCCCAAATCCCAACTTCTGTTTTTCGTGAAAAATGAGAAAACTAACTTGAGTTCCAAAACATAACTTTACTTCTTTTGCACCCCCACTCTTTACTAACAACATCCAAGCCCAATAACTTAAAACTCAGCATTTTCTTATTTCTTTTATTTTCCTCCATATTTCAAAATAAATAATTCCTTTTTATTTTATTAATCCTAATAAAATAATTTCCCAAATTTAAATAAATCAAATAATAGAAACTGGGGTGTTACAATGTGTGCTGGGGCAACATGACGAGTCTGGCCGAAAAGAGCACGCTATTTATTACCTTAGCAAAAAGTTTACCGACTGTGAGACCCGATACTCACTGCTCGAGAAAACTTGCTGCGCTTTGGTATGGGCTGCTCGCCGGCTGAGACAGTATATGTTGACTCACACTACTTTGTTGATCTCAAAGATGGATCCAATAAAGTACATATTCGAAAAGCCTGCTCTGTCTGGAAGAATAGCAAGATGGCAGATGATCTTGACAGAATATGACATCCAGTACACAACTCAGAAAGCAATCAAAGGAAGTGTATTGGCAGAACACTTGGCACACCAGGCAGTAAACGACTACCAGTCAATGAACTTTGAATTTCCTGACGAGAGCATCATGGTAGTGACTGATTGTGAAGTACCTGGACCGGATGAAGGACCTGAAGAAGGATCCCGATGGTCTATTCACTTTGACGGAGCCTCCAACGCTTTGGCTAACGGTATCGGCGCTGTGATTATATCCCCTCAAGGCACTCATACTCCACTTACTGCCCGGCTATGTTTCAACTGCACCAACAACATGGCGGAGTATGAGGCATGCATCATGGGTCTTCAAGCTGAAATTGACTTAAGGATCAAGTTTCTGAGTGTCTTCGGAGATTCCGCTCTCGTGATCAATCAGATCAAAGGCGAGTGGGATATGAAACACCCAAACCTTATTCCTTACAAAGAGTGTGTGTTGACATTGATCCCCCATTTCACAGAGATAACTTTTGAACACTTCCCAAGAGAGGAGAATCAGCTGGCGGACGCGTTGGCTACGATGTATTCCATGTTCAAAGTCAAATGGGACAACGAGGCTCCCCGGATCATTATCTGGAAACTGGATGGACCTGCATATTGCTGTGACCTTGAGGTTGAAGAGGTAACTAAGAAACCCTGGTATCATGAGGTGAAGAGGTACTTGGAAGCTCAAGAATACCCTGAAGGTGCATCCATCAATGACAAAAAGTTTCTGAGAAGGTTCGCAGCAAAGTTCTTCCTCAGCAATGGCATTCTATACAAGCGAAACCATGATTTAACCTTACTGCGTTGTGTGGATAAAGCTGAAGCAGAAAGAATCATGGTAGAACAACATGAAGGTACCTTCAGAATACATTCCAGTGGGCATACCATGGCAAAGAAAATCCTTCGGGCAGGATATTTCTGGTCCACAATGGAAGCTGACTGTTACCAACATTCTCGGACATGCCACAAATGCCAGATCTATGCTGATAAGGTGCACGTCCCTCCAGTACCTCTGAACGTCTTGACAGCACCTTGGCCTTTTGAAATGTGGGGCATTGATATGATCGGCGAGATCAGACCTACGGCATCCAACGGGCATCGCTTCATCCTGGTAGCGATTGATTACTTCACAAAGTGGGTTGAAGCAGCTTCCTATGCTACGGTAACCAAGAACGTCGTAGCACGATTCATTCGGCATAACCTGATCTGTCGATACGGTGTCCCGGAAAGGATCATTACGGACAATAGTACCAATCTCAACAACAAGATGATCACTGAGCTCTGCGAGCAATTCAAGATACAGCACCACAACTCTTCTCCCTACCGGCCGAAGATGAATGGGGCTGTCGAAGCAGCTAATAAGAACATCAAGAGGATTGTGCAGAAGATGACAATGACTTACAAAGATTGGCACGAGATGTTACCGTTTGCTCTTCATGGGTACCGTACCTCAGCACGGACGTCAACAGGGGCAACCCCCTTTTCCTTGGTCTATGGCATGGAGGCAGTCTTGCCTATTGAAGTCCAGATACCCTCTCTCCAGATAATGAAGGATGCAGGTTTGAGCGAAGATGACTGGATCCAGACTCGGCTTGATCAATTAAACCTAATTGACGAAAAGAGACTCACTGCTATTTGTCATGGTCAGACGTATCAAAAACGGATGATCAAGGCATTTAACAAGAAAGTCAGACGACAAGAGTATCAAGTCGGAGACCTGGTAATCAAGCGCATCATTCTTCCTCAAAGTGATCCCAGGGGCAAATGGACCCCTACGTACGAAGGGCCATTTGTGGTTAAACATGTCTTCTCAGGAGGAGCCATGATTCTAACCACCATGGATGGTGACGACCTCCCTCACCCCGCCAATGCAGACATAGTAAAAAGATACTACGCATGAACTAAAGACCCGCTAGGTTGACACACCTAGGCAAAAATAAGGGCTTCCCGGCGAACCAAAAGGGTTCGGGCAAAAATAAGGGATGAAATGAAAAAAAATCTGTACACCCGGTAAGTCGAAAACCTGAAAAGGCGGCTTGGGCAAAAATGGGTATCCTGGTGGACTGAAAACCCGAAAGGGCGGTCCAGGCAAAAGTTAGGGATAAAGCGTAATACTATGTCTCATTGGATCACCTTGCATCCAGAATTCGGTATCAACTACCAAGTTCAGACGGCATCAATCAGTCAGCTTCATCGTCAACTAAGCAGCAAAGTGATGAGACGCTTGAAGACATAAAGGCGATAGCAGAGTTGGAACCCAGTGGGATTATTCTTTCGCACAACTATTTTGTTTTCCCTTGTACAAATTCTATTCTATTCGGCGGCGTTCTCTTACTAGGACGTCAGCCTCTTGTACATAAACGCCTATTTACAGGCAAATTCAAAAAATCAATACAGATTCACTTTTTCAGACAGATTGCCAACTATTTTTCCTTTTTCTGTTTTGTCTTGCGAAGAACGTCCAATGTTCATTTTTGATATATGCATTTGACACTAATTGCTAACTCATAAATACTTGCATGCGAAACAAAGGAATAATTACAGGTGACATTAGAAACAAGGGCAATAATGAGTTGTCTAAGCAATCTAGTTTCTCCGTCCACCAAGGTACCAAGGTAAGTTCGGCTAAAGAACGTAACCAAGATATCTCCACTCCCCGCAGAGTAATAGAAAATTCAACAATACTCTCTCCCGAGCAAATTTGGTCTCCCATAAGCCCTAAAAGGCACAGTATCTCCAGCAAGTCAGCAATACTCTCCCCAAGCAGAGTTAGTCTACTGTCAGCCTTAAGGAAGATGGGAATCCCCAGAAATCTCAATATTCCCCAGTAGAGTATACAGATGTTCCTAAGCAAGCATCCCTGGCAGTCTTATTCTAAGATTGTTCCCCGACGGAATACAGACATCCCAGTGGAGCCATTCCCCAGTACAGTCTCAAAAGTCTCCCCAGGAGAGTTGAATCAATCTCCTTGGTAGGAAGCTTATCCCCAGTAGATTCTGGAAGCTTATTCCCTATAGAGCACGAGCGCGTCTCCCGGCTTTATTCAAAGGTTATTTCCCCACCAGGATATAACTGGGTTATCCTCAGCCAATTGCCACGGAAAGATCATCCTCAGCGTAGTTCTTTCTACCCCCCCCCCCCCCAGCGGAGTTCATCAATCCCTCAACAAAATTTATCAATGGAATCCCCAGCGGAGTTCTCATTCAAATCTCAGCAAAATATCTCTCCCCGTAGAGTATTTCCCCGCAGAGTAATCTCTCCAACAAGTTTATTCCCCAACGGAGTCAGCTTCTCCTACCGGTTTATACTTGCAACCGTCATCCCCAGCGGAAACAAAGAGATCTACTATTCAACATCAGCCCAGGATTCAAGCTCCCGATGTTCGTCAAGGATTTATTTTCCTAGACGCAAATACATTCATAAACATCACATTATCATACATTATAGCATGCATATACGCATCATATCACACAATCTCATTTCTCCCTGAGAACATCATGACATCGTGCTTTTCATGCATCATGACATTGCATACAACTAACGTTTTGTCTTTTCAGGACAAAAGTCAATAGAAAGATGATTACTATCAACTGTCGCAATTCCAGATTCGACACCTGTATCTAGTCAGGGCATATATGTGAGCGATTATCTGTGGATTCGACACCTGTATCTAGCCAGGGCATATCTACATAAAGAAATTCCGGACTCGATTCCTGTATTCAGCCAGGGCACGTCTGAAGAGTTTGAAGATCCGATTCCTGTAACCAGCCAGGGCATATCGGTTGACGACTATTCCGGACTCGATTCCTGTATCCAGCCAGGGCACGTCTGAAGAGTTTGAAGATTCGATTCCTGTATCCAGCCAGGGCATATTTGTTGACGACTAATTCCGGACTCGATTCCTGTATCCAGCCAGGGAACGTCTGAAGAGTTTGAAGATTCGATTCCTGTATCCAGCCAGGGCATATCTGTTGACGACTATTCCGGACTCGATTCCTGTATCCAGCCAGGGCACGTCTGAAGAGTTTGAAGATTCGATTCCTGTATCCAGCCAGGGCATATCTGTTGACGACTAATTCCGGACTCGATTCCTGTATCCAGCCAGGGCACGTCTGAAGAGTTTGAAGATTCGATTCCTGTATCCAGCCAGGGAATATCTGTTGATGACTATTTCCGGACTCGATTCCTGTATCTGGCCAGGGCACGTCTGAAGAGTTTGAAGATTCGATTCATTTATCCAGCCAGGGCATATCTCTTGACGACTATTTCCGGACTCGATTCCTGTATCCAGCCAGGGCACGTCTGAAGAGTTTGAAGATTTGATTCCTGTATCTAGCCAGGGCACATTTGTGAGTAAATGATTGTAGACTCGATACCTGTATCTATCCAGGGCATATCTACATGAAGAGTTTAGAGATTCGATACGTGTATCCAGCCAGGGCATATCTACATAATGAGTTTGTAGATTCGATTCCTGTATCCAGCCAGGGCATGTCTACATAACGACTGAGTGAAGATCAACACCTGTAACAGGCCAGGTAATTATTTTTCTTTCTCAGGTACGCAAGTTATCGCTAAGGAATCTCTTACGCGATCGACACCTAGATGGCATCTATAAGCCCATCCACTTACCAACAGTTCCAAATGGCATCTATAAGCCCATTCCCGACAAGGGTCTATCACACTTCCAGATGGAATCTATAAGCCCATCCTCCTATCCACCATCCCTCCAAATGGCATCTGTAAGCCCATTCCCGCTGTCACGCTGCTGATACTCCACTATGTGAGTGCAAATTTCTGGGCACTCTAGTGTTCAATCATCTTCCACCTTCGGATCACGAAAGGCATGCACGCCAATCTACATCCTCAGGTCTAAGAAGATTGAACAGGGGCAACTGTTGTACCCCAAAATTTGCCCTCCCATATTCTTCAATGTTTTGACAAGAATCATCCACAAATGGTTCAAGATCTCTCAGAGGGTTGCACAGTCAAACCACCCTCCTAAGCCAATCAAATTAGGGTTTTGGTTCTTGCAAGGAAGTTGAGGTTTTCGAGGGCTCAATCAAGTCCCATATGCTCATACACATTGTCAAGCACCTATATGTCAAGTTTCAAGGCTCACAAGGTCAAGTTGCACAGTCAAAAACCCTAATTGCTCCAAAGTCAACTGTAGGGGGAAAATGGTCATTTGGCAGTCAAAAGTCAAATTTTTTGGTCAACATCTTATTTTGAAGCCACAATCATCATTTGGTCAAGTCTTGACCATGATTTCACAAGAATGGCTCAAAAATCATCAAGATACAAAAGTTTCTATTTTTGGACAGTTGAAAAGTCAACTGTAACTTGACCAAGGCATAACTTTTTCATGGTTCATCAGAAAAATCCCATCCAATGCTCATCTTGAAGGGGAAGACATTTCCTACAACTCATCTTCACATTCCAAGTCCAAGAAATGCTCTCACAAAAAGTTATCAATTTCAACATTATAGGTCATTTTCAAAAGTCAACAAAAAGGCACTTTAAGTCAAAGACCATAACTTGAGATTGGTAAATCAAAATGACATGGGACCAAAGACATTGGTTAGAGGACTTCAAGACCTTTCCAAAATGTCCAAGAACATGTTCATAGCTTTAAAATTGAGCAAGATAGGCATTGGAGAAGTTGGGAAATTTTTGTGAAATGGCCAAAGTCAACTATCCTTGAAATTTCATTTTTGACAAAAGGGGCCCACTTTTTCCACTTGATTCAGCTTGGCCATGCCTTCCACGTGTCCCACAATTTATTTCAAGATTAAAAATTAATTTTTCCATTTTTATTTAATTTTATTTGATTTAAATCATTTTAAATCTTTAAAATTCAAATGAAAATCAAGAAAATTAATTAAGGGATATATATTGTTTTGAATTGTTTTGATACACCATCATTCACCTTCCAAATTCGTGCAAGACCTATGATGGGCATAAAAATTCATATTTTCACAAATATGGCAAGTGGTTCAATGTTGGTTATGGAGGAAATCAAGAACATTATTGCAAGGCTTCAATGACCATTATTTGGATTGATACACATTACCAAACATATATGCAAGCATTCCAATACAGATTACACGACCTAGAGAGCCCCATACAGCATAAGCCATTTCCAAATTTTGAAGAAAAAATCACAAACTGAAAACCTAGTTGCAGTATAATTCAAGCTTCCATTTCAATCCAAATACGTTCCTTGCATCCCCATGAATAATTTGCAATCATTAATAAGCCAAATCACTTAAGGAATCATCCACACCAACTCATATGGTTTGCATACATTCTCAAATTTACATATCACATTCCATGCGTTTTTAATACATTCTTTTGGTTGATTTGTGTTGCTGACATCCTTCCAAAGCTATTGGTATTGTCTAATTGCATTATCATGTACAGAATCACGATTTTCCATTAAAACACTTTAGGGTTTTCAAGATTTAAAATTGGGGGTTTCACCATACTGTAAAATCAGGGCTCCAAACAGGCATGGACGAATTCAGCTGGACGAGACGAACAAAATCGACCCATCGCGCCCTTTTTATGTTGCCCCAATTTCTATTCGTTATTTTCTGCCATTGCACTTAGTGGGGGTTAAAAACCCCCGCTATCTTATTTCTTTTTTGCAGGTATGTAGAAGACGACGATGACGTGTTCATATACGTCTGGTTGATTTGAATTAAAGCGCGCGTTTTCTTATTTCCAGCATATAATGCAGTTATTTTATATAATATTTCTTTTCCATGTTACTAACAAACACGCATCAGTGCTTCAGTGGCTGGGGACGTGGCCAAGCATCCTTGGGACCTGGGTTCGATTCCCAGGTCCCCTTATAATTTCCATATTGTTTTTTCAATTGCTTTCCTGTGCAGCATTCCAAGCGCTGGACACCATGAGCCTCACAGATCCAAGCAGCCAGGTGTCATCAATGCAGATCCAAAAGACAAAAAGTGAGGGACACCATGGTCTGGAGTCAACGTGGGCATAGGCGATCCAGGAAAGTCCAAACGAGCTGAAGCTTAATGGGCCACAATTCTCAATTCAACACCTTCAAATTCCAGCCACACCCCCCTTTGGTTTTATTCTTCTTTTTATTTTGTTTTGACATTTGCTTTTTTTTTATTTACTTGCTTTATTTTATTTTTCAATTAATTAACCAACTAATATTTTCATAAAAAAAATAAAAAAAAAGTAGAATTAACATTATTATTATTATTTTATTTTGTAAATAAATATTAACCAAAATAGTTTAATTAGGCAATTTCAATTTCTGTTCTTAATAATTAAAATAGATCTAGAATTAGGAAAATTAACTTTTAATTTTATTTCTTTTTATTTTATTTCTCAAAAAAACATAAAAAACACAAAAATATATTTTCTTTTAATTAAATTAATTAATTAGTCATTAATTAGCTTTAATTTCATTTTAATTACAAAAAAGACCAAAAAATCAATTTCTTTTCTTAAAAGGGTCAACACCCTTAGAACATTCCGATTTAATTTTTATTCGCGCACAATTTATTATTATGTAATTGCTTCCAAGACATGTAATAGTAATTAGGACTTTTACTGTTTTTATTTACTTTCTGTATTCATTTACTAAAAAACGGGTCTTTGTAATTTTTGGCGATGTATAGACCTGCGCCTTATAATAGCGTAGGATTTATGTTTCCGCAATTTACTTTCCGCACCCCTTAACTGCTAAACTTGCATGAAATAATGTATGTAAATAAAAACAACTCGTAGCTCACTAATTACAAAGACAAACATTAACTGAAAACAACACACAATGCACACACCACTTCTAGGGTACGCCTCACTCGTTGCCTTCGAAACGTGGTCATCAAGTATAGGACGTCTTAGAGGTCACCCTTAGTCTAAAGATCCAGTTGCCTCGAAACAGTTGCCTCGTAACGGTTGCCTCGGATATAAAGGATCTAGGACATTATGGTAACTTCTAAGGTATCTTAATTGTTGCTTCGGTGACCACACCGTCCCTAAAATCGAATTGACCCGAACACCTCCAACGATGGTGCTACCTACCTCTCAATGGTGGGATAGCACTATCTAAAGGACACTTACACAGCTTAATTCCTTAGGGTAGGTAGATGACTCATAGATACTTGCTCTTTTCAAAAACAAACAAAATACTTTTCACACCTTACACTTTCAAAAGCTTTCAAAACAAATTTTTCAAACACTCTTGAGGACAGATACAAGAGTTATTCAGAAATCTTTCAAAGAAACTTTTTTCAAACCCACTCACATTTGAAAAGCAAACACAATTTTGAAAACATAAGAGCAAGTACCTAAGAGCCCATGGATAACCATGGATAGAAAGGGTGCTAACACCTTCCCTTTCTATAAATCTACCTCCCGAACCGAGAAACATTCTCATAAGGAATTTTGCTGTGCTTTTGTCCTTTCCGTGTTGGAGAAAATAAAAGATGGTGGCGACTCTTGCTTCCGCGACATTTCGTGAAACCAGCTAAAAGCAGTCAGTTCTATTTCCACCGATCACAGGATCCAAAGCCTTGGATCAGCTGCGTATGGTTGAATCTTGCGAACATAAGACTTTAGATGCATCTTAGGACAAGAGACTCCATCGTACATGGCAAAGGTAGGGACCTTGAACTTTGGCGGGATGACCAATCCAGGAACTAAACCCATGTCTCCTAGATCCAAGCCAGGTATTTGTTGGATCTCCATAGCATTGAGGCGATCCTCCAACTGTTTGTACTTGTCATCAGCGAGAGGGTATTGTTCCTCGGAGTAGTCAGCTTCATCTTCAACAATCTCCACACTGTGATCTTCTTCAAGACTATCCCCTATGTTGGAGGGAGTTGCAAGGTCCAGGGTCTTAGGTCTCCTTCTCAAGTTCAGGATGCGGGCTGCCTTCTTGGACTTCTTCTTCTTGTCTTTGAGAAGAAGAGCTGTCAGATCTTCTTGCCCTTTACCCATAGCCAGCAGCATTTGTTGGAATTGAGCATTTTGAGCTTGGAGATCTTTCACCGTTAATTCCATATCCATCTTACTGAAATAAACAGTAGGAAGAATAAGAAAACCTGAAAAGGAGAAACCTGCTATGCAATGATATGTAAGATATATATGCAACATTTTCAAAGATCTCTTGGGGTAAACACAAGAGAATGTTAGAGGTTGAACTTCGATCTTTGATTGGAGAACTTTGCACCGGTGGATGTCTTTCCACGAGAATCAAGCTCACAATGTCAAATGGGTCATAGCCCCTGATTCAAGTTGTTGCACTTGATCTTTTGATTGGAGAACTTTGCACCGGTGGATGTCTTTCCACGAGAATCAAGCTCACCATGTCGAGTGGGTCATAGCCCCTGATTCAAGTTGTTGCACTTGATCCTTGATGGCATTTGTTAAAGGAGAAACCTCTTGCCCTTTGGTAGACGTCTGGTTTAACGTCACCCTGCATCAAAAGAACCCTCGAGATCCTTGAAATGGTTATTGAAAATGCTATGGTATGATGTCATGATGTTATGTACATGTTTGCAAAAGCAAGTGAGTGTATAGACAGGTAATCATATTCACACAAAACAAACAAGTCCTTAGGTTTAGGCTTGCATGGGGTTTGTAGGTAAGTACCCTCTTGAAGTTAGTTGGCTCATCCTGTCCTATAATAGAAACCGGGTTCTAAGGAGCTCAATATCATTGGATTGTTTTCTGTGTTCATTGTTTTGGTTTAGCCACTTAACTGGCGACCAAAATATTCCAAGAAAACAACCCTCAATGAGTGTAGTATCGAGTATCTACCAACTTCGGACTGCACCAAAGTCGGTCATCTCACTACCCCTAAAAAGGCTAAGATGGTCAATTAAGGTTCTAAGAGTTCGTTAGTGCTTCACGACATCACTCAGCGGCCCCATACTCTCCTTGATTGAACTCAAGGGTTACCGGTACTTACAAATATGTCACACTAACATAGCTTACTGCTTCAACCATGTCGGTATACCCCACACAATTCCCTCACAGTTCTTTTGCTATTTACCTAAAAAGGTGCCCCAAAATCCGGGTGCAGGATTTACAACAAACCCAAACAAGGAACCCAAAAAAAGTAAAGCAATCAAGGTAATCAAAGCAAGTATGTAAAGGTGATATAAACCCTAAGGTAACCCCACTTTTGAATATCCCCAGCAGAGTCACCAGTTCTGTGATACGGTGGGAGAACTGACTTGAGGTTTTGCGTTTGTATTCGCACTTGTT
The DNA here is from genome assembly GCA_948472305.1 of Vicia faba. Taxonomy (NCBI): domain Eukaryota; kingdom Viridiplantae; phylum Streptophyta; class Magnoliopsida; order Fabales; family Fabaceae; genus Vicia; species Vicia faba. The sequence continues at coordinate 856,909,235 of OX451741.1, forward strand.
CGGTTTAGCAAGAGTCGCCACCGACTTTTTATTTTATCCTAAAGGAAAGGTTAAAAAGCACAGGAAAAACCTTTTTGAGATGTTTCGTGGGTTCGGGGGTTAGATTATGAAAAGGGAAGGTATTAGCACCCTTTTCATCCATGGTTATCCATGGGCTCTTAGTTACTTGGTTTTAGCTCACTTGCCTTTGATTTTCAATTGCTTGAAATTGTGGTGTGTGTGTGTGTTTTGAAAATGTTTTTGAAGAAGATGCCTTGTCCTAGGCAACCATTGTAATGACTCGTGTTTGAGTATTTTACGAAGGTGTGTATCTTTTCGAAAAGATGTTTCAAATGTTTTTGAAAGTTTGTTTTGAAAGTGTTTGTGGAGTGTAGTTTTGAAAAATAGGCAAGTGTTTTTGCAAGTTTGATTAAGTAACTAAGAGTTGTCTACCCCTAAATTTACTCAAAGGTTTTTCTCATGTTTTAACCCTTTTAACAATTTTGTTCCACCATTGTATTTGGTGGACAATCTTGCGTTTAGGATGTTTAACGGGACAGGCGCGGGTTATCGTATGGACCATGAATGCAATGGTGCCAAGTGTCTTTGGCAATTTGATTGAAGGGACTTGATCATTTTGATAGGTAACTTTCGAAAGCGTCATCGAGGGACTTATGATCATTTGAATTTGTTTTGTTTTGCCAAAGAAACTCGACGTGCAAGCATGGTCCATTTTGGAAGGCAACAAGCGGGATTACCCTAGGGGTGCAAGTGTGATTGTGTATTCATGTATTTGTTTTGTATTAGGTTATCTAGCATTTGATTTTATGTACATACAAACCCTAGGTCTAACCATGGTATATTTGAAAAGCGATAAATTGCGGGAATTTAAAGTCTACGCTATTACAAATAAGTATCCGGGAGTGGGGGTACAATTATTTACAAATGGGGATGAGACTTTAGGAGGATAGTGTCCAAATAATTTACAACCAAATCGAATTGCGATCAAATGTAAAATGTATCAATGTACAAGAATAAAGGCAATGTAAAATGTAACAATGTATCAATATATTTGTGTAAGTGTGGGTGAATGTGATTTATTTACAAGGTTGAATATTTAACTTAAGGGAAAATTAAGTATTTATCAAGTATTATTATCTTTTTGTATTTTTGTTAAGTATGTACAAAACAAAACAAGTTTTAATAAAAGAAAAGAAAAGGTGTTTTAAGTAATTCTAATTTTTATGTATTTATGTATTACATATTAATGTATTTTAATTAGTATTTTTATGTACAAAATGTTTTAGTTAAAAAAAGAATAAAAATTGTTGTAAACTTAAGAACAATTATTTAACTCAAAAATTATATTCCTCTATATATTTTAATTATACTAGTTAGAAATAAAAAAAGGGTGATTAAGAACCTTTTATATAAAAAAAATGTTAGTATATTATTTATAAACAAAGTATTAGTATATAAAAAAAAGGGAAATAAAGAAATAAGTGAAAAGAGATGATTGGTTTTCAAAAATATAGAAGAAACAAGCTAAGAGAAATTGATGGGTCAAGAGATTTATTTGGGCCCATCAGAATAAGCAGGTTTCATGAAAAAGGGGGGGGGGGGGGGGGGGGTGTACGCGCGTTGAGGTCAAATGGGCTAAGGCAGCTGATGGGGCAAAGCCCAAAACGTGTTAACAACAATTTTTGTAAGGGTTTCAGCTGAGTTTGTTCATTTGGGAAAATTAGGGTTTGTAACATACAGAGGCGCCGTTTACTTCGCTTCTTTCTTCGTCTTCATTTTCTCAAGCCATGCCACTGAACGCCTTCCTTCACCCAAGGCCACCAGGCGTCATCATCCCTCCTTCTCCCTCCGTGGACCGCTCATGCGATGTTTACAAGGTAGCGATTTCTGTCTCCATCGTGTTAGGGTTTCAAGCTTTTATGTCTTTCATGTTTTACTTCTCGTTTATTGATTCTGTTTCTTATGTATTATTATTCACACGAGGTTTTGAAAGGAGGGAAAAGAAGTACTACCTTTATTGGAGACGGAGGAGGATGGATCGGAGGCGCCCTGGGACGGTCGGAGGCGAGGGATAATACGTGATGTTTGAGCTAGCTTCCTGGTATCTTTACTTCTTTACCTCTTTGTTGTTGATTTGATGATGACTATCTGAAAACAACTTCTTTATCTTCTTCTCTTTTACTTGCTTCTGTTGCCTCTGAATATGAGAAATATTGATGTTGTTGTTGGCCCAGTTATGAAGCAATTCTGAGGGTTTGTGTTACCTTACTTTGAGTTGCCTTGAATGCTTGATATGCTGGTTATTGCCTTGTATGCTTGAGTTGCCTTTTCCTCTTCTTCTCTTTGCCTCGTATGCTAGCTTGATGCCTTTGATTGCTTCTTTTCCTCGTTTCTGTTGGCTTGCTGAGATACCTGATATGTTGGTTACTCGATGATGAACTCTTTGAGTTCTGAGGGTTTGGGCTTCAGTTTGAGGCTTGGCTTATGGTACTGGTTCAAGGCTTATGTTTTAGGCTTGGACAAGTTGTTTGGTATAGCTTTGATGCAGGCACGAAGCTTTGGATTGATAGGCTTGTGATTTTGTTTAAGGCTCAAGCAGGTTTTAGGCTTAGTGTGTTTACATGCTTGGCTTCTGATGCTTGACCAGGTTTAGGCCTTTTGTTTGATGTTCTGGTTTGACAGGTTGATCTTGGCTTCTGCAGGCTTTTTTTGTTTTTAATGTTTGCAGGCTTAGAGGTTAATGTGCTTTGAAAGGCTTTAGGCTATGGTTTTGAGGTTTCTATATTGCAGGCCTGTGTGAGGTTTATGCAGGATGTTTGAGGTTTATTTGGAAGCGCAGGTTTGGGCAGGATACTTGATGTTTCAAGTTTGCCTGAAGCAGGTTAAAGGCTTAAGGCTTATGCAGGTTTAAGGTTTATGGTGTTTTTTGTTTTGGAGGCTAGCTCCTGCTTCTTCTATATCAGTTTGATGTTATCTTTTTTGGTTATGTATTTTTCTGCCTCCTCATGGTACTGTGTTGGTATCCTTGTTTTATATCTTGTTGCCTAAAGCCTGTAAGCCTCCTTTTCCTTTTTTCTCTTCTCTCTCTCCAGTACAGATTAAAGCATAAAAATATTGCTTAGATTTGTCCTTATTCTGAAAAGGTGACAGGCTGGAAAGTGATGATTTGAACATGCTTGCTTGTACAGTAGTTTTTCTCTGCATACTTCTTTTCTCTGTGTACTTTCAAGATTTTCTGCATATTGTGTGTACTTCTTGACAGCCTTTCTTTGGACAACTCTAGTTGACATTTATTTTGAAATTGTGACTTGCATTGTTCTTTTGGTATATTCAGTAACTACTCAGTTGCCTTCTTGGTTGCCCATTTGGATTTTGTTTGGCATTTTATGCAGTCTTGCTTGACAATTTTGAATCATGAACTATGCAGTTTGTTTGATCATTTTGAAATTGTGCAATATTACAACTTTGTGCATTTCATGTTTCATTGCAAGCATTTCATCCCTCTTTGTGAACCAAGAGAAATCTTGTGATTTGTAGAGAGGGGAACAACTGATTCCGGCCAGTCGCCTTTAATGATGCGTTTTAACTGTGTATGCTCTTTTATTTATTTTATCTGCGTTGACTTTTCTTCTTTTCTTTGTTTTTGCAGGTAAAGAAAATTGAGCAAAAGAGCATTGGATAGAAGATGAAGAAGACTTAGGAAATTTAGGATGTATCTTATTTCAATTTTAATCATTGCAACATTATTATTGTAAATACTTAGTAAATAAATACTGTATTTAAATAACAATTGTAACAAATAATTAAAGATGAATAAAATCCAATTTTGATCAGTTAATTCCTTTTCTTCTTTTCAATTGTTTATTTTAATTATTTGAGTTTCTTAAATTAAAACAATTGGAAATAAATCCAATTATTCTGACTTAAAAAAGAAATAATTAATAAACGTCCGGCGTTCCGAATTAAACATAACAATGCACAGTCAAACAAACAAACGTCCACATGTCCTCTTTTCACTGATTTAATCAAACACTGCAAACTCAATCCAAATGCTTCAGTCCAAATCTTAGAGTAAACTAAAAAGAACTGTAAAATTAATTCTTTCTGAGAATGTGCGCACAAAAACCCTGATTCTTGGTTAAATGTCAAAGAAGCGCTCGCCTGATCAAACCCTGAGCCAAACTCAACCAAACCTTAGCAATCTGCCTGAACTTCTTTAAAATCAATGAAAACACTAATTTTGTCTGACTGATAAGAAAAGTATGTTTGACTGATTCTTACGCCAATCTGAAAAATCAGGAAAAGCCCGAAGCTGTGATTTCTTGTGGAAAAATTGGAGGGCAAATTTTGGGGTACAACAAGTGACACGCCAGTAAAAGATGTTTTGATGCATAAGTCAAACTTTTGAATCACCAATCTTCCAGTAATACTCTGATAAGAAAGTTTTGAAAGAACAAAGAAGTCTAAACGTATTCATAAATTGATGTTCTGAGACCAAGCACTCGGAGATTTGAATACTTTGAAGGCCTGTAGATCCAACATCACATTAATGTCAATCAATACAGGATCAAGAAAGTAACGTCTGAAACATTATAACTGGGAACAACATCTGTATTTTAGGAAAGGATATTAAACCTCAAATCTTCAACCTTCAAAAATAAGCATATATGTCTCCAACGGATCTTTGAACCTTTTCTATATAAATGGAACTATAAAGTTGAATCGAAGACAACTCTCACGTATACAAACAAAGAGTGCTCTAAACATTCTCATATATTTGTATATCTTAAGTTATTCTTTGTGCTATAATATGTGTAAACATCACAGTTATGATATAGCTTGTTATAAGCATTTGTAAACACATTGTATAATTATTTAGAATTGTATTTACTTGAGAAACCAAGTTGTGGTTTGATATCAAAAAGACGTTAATCGTTGTCTTCGTGATTTATAATCATTATTGATTAGTGGATTAAGACCTCGATTGAGAGAGGAAAAATCACCTTGACGGGTGGACTGGAGTAGCTTTAAGTTCAAGCGAACCAGGATAACCAATGTGTTATATTGTTTTAATTTTTGAAAACCCCAATTCAAACCCCCTTTGTTGTGTTTTTCTATCCTTCAATGTTGAGCAAGATATTTGAAGGAAATCAGATCCTCATTGTAAAATTTCTTGAAATATCTATTGACATTGTATCTTTTCAACATCAAATCAGAGAAACTTAATTTTTTTCCCTCAAGGCAACACATCTATATTCATTTGATATTTTTTGTTTAAATTAAATGATGTTCCCTTCATCAGGTTGACTTTTGATTAAATCCCATGATTGCTTTATCTTTCCCTCAATAGTTAGATCTACGCTGGATTGAGAATTCACTGACTCAGAGTTTATGAATTCACCAATGTCCTTCTTTAGACCTTCACTAGTTTTACTAGAGGATGTTTCAACATTATCTTTGACATTTAACTTTTTTTCAACAATTCAATCTTCAATTCTCACATTGATAGATTCCATAGTGTAGCAGTAGAAATGTTGAGACTAAGCCATGTGATTGACTTAACTTGCACATATCAAATAAAAATCTCCACCGCACTTTATCTATGTACGAGTGTTGGTTATGCAAAGGGAAGATATTAGCACCCTAAACATCCACGGTACTCCGCAGGAACCTCTTTGAAAATTTGTATATTTTTGGCTATAAATGGTGTATACAAAAACAAATGGTGGAGATGAGAAAAAAAGTATTTCTTACAATTTTGGACCCTCCACGGTTGCGAACCTTAAGTGCCTACGTAGCACCTTTCATGCAATAGGGGATCAGGGTACTCGTAGTTCACCTCAAAAAATTTAAATCACATGTGTGTTGGTTAATTTTAAGAGAGGAGACGTCATCGTCACATACGAGTGGAAAACATACTTACTATCCACGATTATGAGGAAGGAGAATTTGCATCATCTCAAAATGGAGGATATAGTTTGGGTTTTAAAACCAACAAAGCCTAACTTAATACTCAAGTGAAAAATGTCCCACTTTTCTACATATCGTATAAGTATAGTAGCTCACATCACTACAAGAATCGACAAGAGTCTAACCTTTTGAACAAAAGTTTTTTAAAGTAAAAAGCCAAAGTGGAAAAATGGTTGGATTGAGTTTGATTGAGTTTTAGTCTTCTCACAAAAAATTGTCAAAGTATGATTAAATTGGTTAAAGTTTGATTCAGAAAATATTTTCTTTAAAAAAATGAGTGGACCTAAGTCCAAGTTTATTACGAAAGCGGTTCAAGTTAGAAAAAAATAAGAGTTTTGACAACGATGGAGAATATTTTGAAATTACATAAAATATTTGGGCCACGAATGATCATTTTTTGAATCGGGAGAAACTTAGCGCTATGTTAAGTAATCGTAAGTGGACTTATTTAGAAGTATCACCAAAATTGTGGTCAATTATGTACCACTTGTTAGAGAAATGATATGTAGATTATTCTCCAACAACATGTAGCAGAAGTAAGAAAGGGATAAGATGATGAAGGGGGGATGTATCAAATGAAATTAGGGTTTCAAATATCATCAACATCATTCATCCATTTTGGTGGATTTGGTTTTTTTCAACCTATAAACACCTAAGATCCAATGAGGTTGAGAAACTTTTCCCAAAATAACACGCAAATCAGGACCAAACAAAATAATAATAAAATAATATTCAATCAAACAATATTTAAAAGATTAATAAGTAGGAAATAATTGGTAAAATACACAAAGTATATTAAAACACCAAATAAAAATCCTAAAAAAAGGTCAGAGGTCAAATATGAGACAATAAGTGTTAATAAATTTTTTTAGAATTTTTTAAAGTCAGAAACTATTTTTTTAAAATTCAAAGAAATAAGAAAAATGAACCAAAAATAGTTTAAAAAAAATAGTAAAATAAGAAATAAAAATAAAATGAGGTCATTGATATTTGTTAAGAGGTCATTGGATCCTTCTATAATTTTTCCTGAATTTAAAAATCAATAAAAGTATTTTAAAAAAATTAAAACAAATTAAATAAATTAAAAAATTAAAAAATACCAATTTATAAAATAAAATTATGAAAAAATAAGAGTCAAAAAGAGAAAAATAAAAAGTCTTTTTGAGAATTTTTTTATAAATTTTTGAAGTTTAAAACAAATAAAATATAAAATCAGAAAATAAAATAAAACCAAAAAGATGTAGACCATCAAATCAATGTCAAAACACATTAGTAATCAAATTCAAGGGATCTAACACGTTGTGCATGATATGGACATTAGTGAATAAACCACACGATCATTTATTTAAAGCAGATTTGAAAAAAATGTGTAGCGCGATATGATTGGCTGAAGGGAAGACATGTCATCATCTTCAACCTCCAGCCACGCGCGAATTACAGGTTCCATAAACTGTAAAATTAGAAGCTCAGACTGGTTGCTTCGTCTCTTCAAGACAATTTCAATCGTATCCTTGCAAAATATTTATATAAACTATAGCAGTTAAAAACAAACGATGCTATGAGTATCAAAGTGATGAGAGCCATATTGTAGCAACAAGTTTTGAAAGAATTGATGGAGGACTCTACCTATTGAAGTTCAAATTCAGAGCTCTGAAACTTGACTTGGCTAGCACGATTTACGGCACTTCAAGGCTTCGTTCTTTTTTGTTAGCTTCAATGAAGTTCAAGAATGAAGAATGAGCAACGAAATTGGATTGAAAAATGCTATAGAACTAAATTCAAAGTTGCGGAATTATGAGTAATTAGGGGAATTCAACAGAGGTTCTTTGGCTCTCTAAAGCTTGTTCAACAAGTGCGATGTCATCCTCTAATTAGAGCTGAGCAAATGGAATGCTTAAACGTGTGATATGATGTGATTTTGAGAGAATTCGTGTGAAGTTGCAAGCATGAAAAGTGTGACTCATACTTGCTCAAAACTCAGCAAAAACTTGTGTTTCAAGGTGTTAATCACTTCTAGAAGAATGTTAAGCATATTTCAAAGTAAAAATGCCCAACAATTTTATGATTAGAGGCTACATTAACCAATTTGCAATCTGACTGTTTTGACAAAATGAGTTTCATGGTGCCAACTTTGAATCCATGGTACAAACAACTCAAGGGGCTTTATGACATGATTCTTGAAGAATTTAGAAGATGAAGTCACAATATTTACAATGTCCATTTGAATTTGTGAAAAACACACAGATATTTTGTACTTAAAAAAATTCTAAGTGTTGAACTTCAAAATGACCTAAAACGTGCTTCAAAATTAAATGACTTTCTACTAAAATTTTGGTCTTGATATCTAAAGATGACAAGAAGTAGACCTCTTGAATTGAATTGTGGAATTGAGATCACTCAAAAATCATAAAAATTGAAAGAGTTAAGGTCTTTGGAAGATGATGAACAAATTTGGGGAAATTCACAAAAGACCTATAATCTTATTTTCAACCACATTCCAAGAATCCTTAAGTATTTCACATGAAAAAAAATTTTTAGTAGACATCCCAAACATTATTGTGGAAAAATAATGGGCTCAAGGAAATAAAAATTGAACAAGTTATGATCATTTGAAGTCAAACCCTAGAATTCAAAGGCCTTTCAAGGAGACTTGCAATCTTTCTCAACTTTTAGTGATCTTCCATTCAAAATTAACCTTAGACTTCTGAAGAGATCTTGTTAAGGATTTAAAGAGAATCATGGATTTGGATCCAATCAAAAATCTCAAGAAATGAGCAAGATATGGTCTTTAGAAGTCAACTAACCCTAGCTCATAGAGTATCAAAATGACTTGGAACCCCTTTCAATTTTTGATGATTTTTCTTGAACAATTGGATCTTGTCTTGTGAAGAGAGGTTATTGTAGATGATGATAAGAATCCATAGCAAAAAGAAACAACTCAAAATATTGAAAATTAAGAGAGTTATGAACTTGTGATCACTGGATCTAGTATTTGCTCAATTAGGTCAAACTTATTGAATCAACATTTAATCTTTTGGACTTTTTTTGGTAAAATAAGCATAATGAATCATAAGAGGTATTGAAATTATGTTGTCTTGAATAACTTTCAAAGATGGAGCTTAAGTCTGTATGAAGCTTGTTGAAGAAGGCATGGAAATAAACACATGAATCTATGAATCTTCTTGATGAATGCCACCACCAACTTTGTGGAGGTCTTAACCTAAATAATGTGAGAGAGCTCCTTGAACCACAAATATTTGATGCCATAGACATGACCTTGGAGCCTGAGCTCTTGCAATCTATTAGAGAACCATTTGATTAAAATCACCCCTCTAACCCTAGATTAGATGGTGAGATGTATGCAATTGTGATCACCTACAATATGAACATTCAAAGAAACATATATACACATATTGATGTTAGTTAAGAGAACACATGCATTAGATACACAATTAAAGGTGCTTGGTAATCCCCCAAGATCAAACATAAAGATATGGCAAAGAGAGAAACAACCCTAATGTGTGTGTCTTGATGCATTGTGACATGAGATGATGAGAAATATTAAGGGCGAAAATTTGGGTATATAGCTTCACTTATTTAAGTGTCTTTTATACGGAGATTCGAAGGTTAAAATCTTCGTCTCGACGCGATTGAAGATACTTAAATACAAAACAAACTATATTTTTGGCCCTAAGATGCCATGAAATGCTTATGATAATTAATGCAAACAAATTTAAAGGTGATACAGAACCTCACTAGGTAAGCAGAAGATAAAACATTAGATCAAAAAGAGAGTTCAACCAGGAACTTAAATCTGGGGGACATAATACTCAACTCTATTAGGATAAATCCAAAAGAGGAGATAAGGAATCACTAACTCAAATAATGGGGGAAAATAAATGGATGGCAATGATCGACAAATAACAGTGAACTACCCAGTCTTAGAGGGGATAGCAAAAAAAGAGTAATGTCGACTCAAAGGGGATTTAAAATTAATGACCCGAGGATGAAAAAGAAGCAGTAAGATAATACTGGAAAATGCCAATATTAGGGTAGTTAACAAATGATTGGCATAAGAATTTATGACAGGAAACAAATGGTTGAGATCAACACCCATGGGTGGGGACAACTCAACTTTTTTAGAGAAAAGTGAATCTCAACAATGAACAATCTCCCGTAATGAAGAGACTACCATCCATCGGAGTACAAACCTCAATAACAAACTATCTACCATAATAAAGAGACTACCATCCATTGGAGTAAAACATCTCAACAACGAACTATCTCCCATAATAAAGTGACTTCCATCCATAAGAGTAGAAACTGAATAACAAACTATCTCTCATAATGAAGAGACTACCATCCACCGGAGTAGAACCTCAATAGCGAACTATCTCCGATAATGAAGAAACTACAATCCATCGCAGTAGAACCTCAACAACAAACTATTTCCCATAATGAAGAGAATACCATCCATCAGAGTATAACCTCAATAACGAATTATCTCCCATAATGAAGAGACTACCATCCATCTTCGTAGAACCTCAACAACAAACTATCTCCCATAATGAAGAGACTACCATCTATAGGAGTAGATCCTCAACAATGAACTATCTTCTATAATAAAGAGACTACCATCCATTGGAGTTAAAATCTCAACAACGAACTATCTCCCATAATGAAGAGACTACCATTCATCAGAGTAGAACCTCAACAACGAAGTATCTCCCATAATGAAGAGACTACCATCCATTGGAGTACAAATATCAACAACGAACTATATCCCATAATGAAGAGAGTACCATCCATCGAAATAAAACCTTAACAAAGAACTATCTCCCATAATGAAGAGACTACCATCCATCAGAGTAAAATATTATTTGGAATTAACAGACTTACCGGGGAAGAACAGGTTGCTCAAATAAAGAGACTAGCCACTTTGTATTTACAAAGAGGATCGTGATAATGTTGCTGGGAAGTGAATCTTGACTTCCTGGGGAAGTGCCAACACATTCCTGGTGAGGAGATAAAGTCTTCACGTGCAAAATAAATGCACATTTTCAAACTAGGGCTCAAAGCCTATAGAAATCAAAATAATATTGGTGTCGGGGACCACATATTCAAACCATAAAGAAAGTAGAGTGAAACAATCAACCAATTAGGAATGGGCTCAATTAGGGATCACATTCAATTCATATAATGAGTTGAATAGGAGGGCTAAAGCAAAATTCTTCCATAAGGGATAACTCAATAAGGAAATTGAAAGGATATACACTTTCTACTTAAGGTTAACAATCTATTGGAGAGAGTGTAACATGAATATGCAAATAAGGTAATATGACAACAAAAACATCAATGAATGCAAATGAGAAATGAATTTTAATTCAGCTATACATGATGTATGTATGAGTGTATGAATGTTATCATGTATATTCTGATAAAACAGACATACTGCATTCGGGATAACCATATATAACCAACTTGGGTAAGGGTAACACTCGGCGAAATCACATCTATGATGAAGATTCTGTATGAGATTAAGCACCAATTGGGGAAACAAATTCCAACATCGCGACTTAACTCCACTAGGATGAAACATGGCTTTAAAATAATCACAACATAATATGATAGCAGTAAACCAATAGAGTTGCAAGGAATTATCCCCTTCCCACGGGCTTTACTGGGGAATATCATACAAACTTTTCTAGGTAAGACAACGTCATATCATCTAGACTTCAATTTAGGATTCCACACTGGCTTCCATAGGGAAAACAACACCACATCATCGAGGGAAGCCCAAATACAATCTTCAATATTAATAGTAATGGTTGTGCAAACTTCTCTAGGGAGAAATTATAAAACCTCAGGGAGATAAAAACTTTTAGAGAGAAGCATCATCGTGGCTTCATTTGGGGGTCAGAGGAGTTAACAATGCAGCAGGAAATTTAAATTATGGGGATTTTAAATCAAATTCAGCACTTGGTGAGAGAAAACCCAAAAATTTGACAGTTGTCTCAACACTTATTAGAAAAGATATTGTCCTTGTCTAGCTACTCAGATGGAAAAATCTGCGTCAAGTCCTGACTGGAGAATCTAGGAAAGAAGCATCAAATTGTGCATAACCAAAATCTGATAATCAAGCTGGAGAAAAATGTGAACCAAGACTTAATTCGGGAAAATAGAATTATAGGCCCAACATCGCCCCATATATCAATTGGTATGAAATCCAACTATCCAAGGAATGAAACACAAGAGGAGCATGCACATATCAGCAAGAGTAATCTCGGGATACCTCTTAGGGGATCTTTTCAAAACTTCTAAGTTCCTCCATCCATAGAATCATTACTTTTGTTCCATTGGAATCACAAAACCTGAAGTAAAAAGTAATTTTTAAATTCTTTTCAAATATTTTTTATTATTAACTCTTTTTATTTTTAAAATTACTATCAATAATAAATGAAATTTTTGTAAACAGAATAAAATAAGAACTACTATGAATTGGATAAAGGCTCAAACTTAAATAATAGAATGATATTCCGAAAATGGTGTGACTTCATAGATGATTATAAAGTTTGGAAAATGGTAAATATATGAAAAAGATACATTGAAATACAATGATCACTATTCTCCCTAACAACTTTGAACTCCTGAGCAGATGCTCAAGTTGAAGTGTGATGAGAATCCAAGAAGATTGTTTCTTCAATGATCAAGTCTTATCTGACGCAATTACTAGCTAGGAAATCCCTACCTTTTGTCTAGGTTTCCCTTGTGAGATTTCAACCTACTGGGAAAATTTATTTTGTTTATTTCTCTAACTTTTTCCTAGACCGCCCTTTCGGGTTTTTAGCCTATTGAGACGCTTTTTTTTCCTAAGCCGCCCTTTCGGGTTTTCAAATTAGCGAGTTGTTCTTTTATTAATTTAGGTGAAGAATTTCGTGACTGTGTCAACTATCATGGGACGTGGGAACTCCTCACCATCCATAGTTTCAAGAATAAATGCACCTACAGAGAAGGCTTTCTTGACACAATATGGGCCTTCAAAATTTGGAGTCCACTTGACCCTAGAATCAGCGTTAAAAGACATGATATTTCTGAGCATGAGGTCTCCTTCTTTGAATTCACGAGGCTTGACCTTCTTATCAAAATATTTATTCATTCTTTTATGATATAAATAAACATGACACAAGGCCGTCATTCACTTTTCTTCAATCAAATTCAGCAGGTCAAACCTGTTCTGGACCTATTTAGCATCTGCCAAATTGGTTTCCAATATTACACGCAAAGAGGGAATCTCAACCTCGACGGGAAGTACTGCTTCCATGCCATACACAAGAGAGAATGGGGTTGCCTCTGTTGAAGTGCGTGCGGATGTATAATACCCATGCAAAGAAAAAGGGAGCATCTCATACCAATCCTTATAAGTAACAACCATATTCTGGATGGTCTTAGGCCTATAAGGAGACAAATTATGATGGAAAATATTTAATTATTCATAAATTTATGTCATCATTTTTTTATTCATATTTGAACAGTTGTCAGTGATAATCTTGCTTGGCTGACCATACCGACATATAAGATTGTTCTTGATAAAGCGTACTACCACTTGCTTGGTGACGTTAGCATAGGAAGTTGCTTTCACCCACTTGGTAAAGTAGTAAATTGCCACCAAGATGAAACAATATCCATTCGACGCCTTAGGTTCAATCATTCCAATCATATCAATACCTCACATAGAAAAAGGCCATGGGGACAAAATAACATTGAGAAGCGTCGGAGGCACGCGAATCTTGTTAGCATAAGTCTGAAATTTATGGCACTTCTTTGAAAACTTGTAACAGTCAGATTCCATTGTCAGCCAATAGTAACCTTCCTTAAGCGTCTTCTTTGCCATCGAATGTCCATTGGCATGGGTTCCAAAGGATCCTTCATGGATCTCATGTATCAACATGTCTACTTTGTGTATATCCATGCATATGAGCAAACCATGTCATAATTTCTATTATATAGCACATCTTTATTGAGGAAAAAGCTACATGTCAACCTTCTTATTGTCTTTTTTATCTTTGTTTGATGCACCAATCGGGTATTTTTGATTCTGCAGAAAGTGTTTGATATCATAATACCAAGGTTTTTCATCTGACGTCCCTTTTGTAGCAAACACATGAGCTGGTATATCAAGACATCAAACTGTAATTTAAGGTACATCATTCCAAGCATTTACTTGGTACATGGAAGCCAATGTGGTTAAAGCATATGCCATCTGATTCTCATCTCTGGGAATATGATGGAATTCAACTTTATTGAAGAAAGATAATAATCTTCTTGCATAATATTTGTAGGGAATCAAGACAATCTGACGAGTCTACCATTCTTCTTTGATTTTATTTATTACCAAAGTTGAATCACCATATACATCATGAATTTTGATTTTGATATCTATATCTTCTTCAAGACTCAGCCATATTACTGGTACAATCAAATTTAAACCTTGTAGTAAAAGGGATATGTGACTCATGAGGAGTGATAATCACAACACCAATTCCTTTTCCATAAGAATTTATAGCTCCATCAAACACCATACCCCATCAGGATTCAGGATTAGGACCTTCCTCAGGCAAAGGCTCATCACAATCTTTTACATTCAAAAACATCACATCCTCATGAAGGAAATCATACTTAACAAACTGATATTCTTCCAACGGTTTGTGAGCAAGGTACTCTGCCAACACATTGCCTTTAATAGCCTTCTGAGTAAGGTATTCAATATCATAATCAGATAACAACATCTGCCAGAGAGAAATTCTTCAAGTAAGAGAAGGCTTTTCAAAAATATACTTAATCATATCCATTTTGGAAATCAACCAAGTAGTATGATTCAACATGTATTGTCGCAATCTCTTTTCCACCCATGCCAAAGCAGAACATGGTTTTTCTAGCATATAATACTGTGACTCACTGTCAGTGAACTTCTTGCTGAGATAATAAATGGCATATTCTTTTCTTCCTATTTCATCTTGTTGTCCCAAAATACAGCCCATGGAATTATCCAACACAGTCAAATACATAATCAATGGTCTTCCTTTAACAGGAGGGAGCAAGATGGGAGGCTCAAGCAGATACTCTATAAAGCTTTCAAATTATTTTTGACAATCATTCATCCGCATACAACCTTAATATTTCTTGAATAACTTGAAGATGGGTTCACATGTTGCAGTCACATGGGAAATAAATATGGAAATGTAATTCAATCGTCCAATGAAGCCTCTAACTTACTTTTTAAATCTTGGTGCAGGCATTTCCTGAATTTCCTTAATTTTATTAGGATCAACTTCAATTACTTTTTGGCTGACAATGAAACCTAGCAATTTTCTTGAACGAACACAAATAGTACACTTCTTTGGATTCAAACGTACTAAATACTTCCTCAATCGCTGAAACAACTTCAACAAAACTTCTATATGTCTTTCCTCAGTCTGAGATTTGGCGATCATATCATCAACATATACCTCAATTTCCTTATGCACCAGATCATGGAATAGGGTTGTCATATCCCTCTGGTACGTTGCACTAGCGTTCTTCAACTCGTACGACATCACTCTGTAATAGAATGTTCCCTAGGGTGTGATAAACATTGTTTTTTCCATGTCCTCAAGAGCCATTCTTATTTTATTGTATTTGGAAAATCCGTCCATGAACGAAAAATACTTTGAATTTTTCATACTATCTACCAACATATCCATATGTGGTAATGGGAAATCATCTTTTGGACTTGCTTTATTTAAGTCTCTATAATCGACACACATGCAGAATTTTCTGTCTCTCTTTAGTACTGGAACAATATTGGCAATCTACTGAGGGTACACTGATGTCACAAGAAAACCAACATCAAGTTGTTTCAAAACCTCTTCTTTAATATTTACTTCCATGTCAAGATGAGTTCTTCGCAGCTTCTACTTGATCGGTGGACATTCTGGCTTAAGCGGAAAATCGTGTTCCACAATATCGGTATCCAAACCAGGCTAGTCTTGATAAGACCAAGCAAAGACATACACATAATCTTTCAGCAACTCAATCAACCTGCTCTTCACCTCGGGATAAAGTAGTGCCCCAATCTTGACTTCTTTCGGATCTTCCTCTGAACCCATGTTAATCGTCTCCAACGACTCTTTATACGACTGAATGTTATTTTCCTCGTGCTCAAGCAACCATGAAACCTCTTCTGGGATTTCATCATATTATTCTTCTTTAGCCACATACACGGGATATTCAAAGTTAGGAGAGGGTGTAGGCTCATTGCGCTCAACGGGTTTTTTATTTACAGTTATTATTTATTTCAAAAGGTTTTTTCGAATTACCATTTCCCAAGAAAAAGCAAAAAATCAAGGCATAATTTAGGAATCAAAAATAACTTTTATTAATGATCTTAAAATTTAAAACAAAAGACACGCCCATACAATCATTATTTCCACCTTGGGCAGAGTGAACGACTTTTGAAAAGACCAACAAAAACCAAATTACATTG
The DNA here is from genome assembly GCA_948472305.1 of Vicia faba. Taxonomy (NCBI): domain Eukaryota; kingdom Viridiplantae; phylum Streptophyta; class Magnoliopsida; order Fabales; family Fabaceae; genus Vicia; species Vicia faba. Next base: position 856,925,727 of record OX451741.1, read on the forward strand.
AAATGTAAATGGAAGAAAGAACATCAATAGTGATCCATCTCTTGCTCTGATTCATCTTCGATAAGAGCGTTGATCCTTGGAGTAGTCAGATGAAGATATCCTGCACTGTAAAAGATGTCTTGATATTTACTTAAAGCGTATTTTGGCTTCACAACTTATTTCTTCATAGAGAAACCCAAACCATTCCCATTCATGTTCACAGGTGGATTAATAACCTGCCCCCAAACCTTGCTAGGGCCTTTCTGCACTACCTACTATACATCCTTAAATGAGGTGATAGAATCTTCGTTCTTCCTTATATTATCAATGGACAAAGCTTGAAACTGAGTTCCAAGAGTAACTTCATTAGCATCTACAATTCTAAAGGAAGAAAAATAATATATCAATAGAGCTTGTTGACCGTTCACAATGAGTACCTTTCCTTCAAGAACAAATTGCTTCTTCTGATGCAAGGTCGAAGTAACAACTCCTACTTCATGGATCCATGGTCATCCCAATAAACAACTATAGGCGAGGACAATATCCATAACCTGAAAGGTGATTTTGAATAGGTGCAGACCTTTGTGAATAGGTAAATCCACCTCTTTGATGATAGACTTTCTTGAACCATCAAAAGCTTTCACTATAATGCCACTAGGGCGCATAGGAGTTCCCTGGTACTTATGATTCATGAGAGTATTTCTTGGTATGACATTCAAAGCATATACATTGTCTATCAGCACATTGGATAAATAGTCATTCTTACAATTCATAGCAATATGGAGAGCCAGGTTGTGGTTTCTTCCTTCATTAGGAACCTTGTCATCATAAAAGCTCATATTGTTACAAGACATAATATTCCCCGCAACACCGTTGAACTGATCCAGAGGCATATCACTTTCAATAACATCCTTATCCAACACCATCATCAGAGATTCCTGATGAGCATAAGAGTTCATCAACAAGGATAAAATTGAAATCTTAGAGGGAGTGTATAAGAGCTAATCCACAATTTGTAATCACTCATCTTGATGATTTTTAATAGATCATCAACATCCTTTTCCAAGGAAGCGCCACTAGATCCTCCTTCCACTTTCTTAGGGTCAACATAAGTCTCAATAATATTTTTTCCAAGATTAACATCTCCTCAAAAGGTAGGGGCGAAGACACGACCACTGCGAGTTACTAGACTAGCTTCAACAATATTCTCAACATGGGACAAAGGTTGGATAGGAATTTCCACACCATATACCGGGATTGTTGCATTATACTTATAAGGCCCAACTTTATCTAATTCATATGGGATAGGGACAGGCAGACAAATAACCACGGGAGCGACAACAAGCTTGCTATAGTACTCAATCTCTACAGGAATGGGATCACCAAAACACAACACAATGACATTCACCCTTCCTTCTTCAAAATACTCAAGAGACATGGAATCATTGTTAGACAAAATATCCTCATTCACAGATTTTGACTCATAGAAAGAAAAGAACTCATCAGTAGAAATGTACTCATCATTAGACATGGCCTCAATAGAGTATTCCATAATCATATTAACTTCGTTATAATCATCTTTGTTTCCCATGACTCTTATAGTACCATTATCTAACTGCAATTGAACACCTCTTCATACAACAAAACAACCACTGGAATCCCTATAGCAGATCAGACATGACCCATAATGATATACCTCCTGGAAATCCACGTGACAGAATGAGGCATGCAATTGTACGAGATCACCATTCATGTAATTCACATCAAAAATCCGGAATTCTCTGAGGAAACCTTAAACCATATTCACACCATCTTCTTATTCATGCCTTGGTCTAATTTTGTGGATACGACCTTCATCTATCATTTCTTGAAGATCAACTCTCACTTTATGGCATCCATGGATATCTGAGTTGCATATACTAAACCAACATGGTCATGTGTATAGTAGTTGAATTCACAAAGATCATCATGCATATTCACTAAATAACCTCTGACCAGATTGATATCAAAAATCCTGAAGTCCCCAGGACAGCCAACAACCATATTTACAGCTTTTCCACATCCATGTTTGGGTAGTGGATTATCCTTCACATTAGGACCAACTTCTCTAAAAGACAGGAGACCAGATCTTACAATTTTTTGTACTTAAGACTTTAATGGATATCATTTTTTAATGTTGTGCCTTGGGGCTCCTTGATAAAAAGCACAAGTCTTTTCCACTTTGTAATACCATGGTAAAGGTGAACGTATAGTAGGGGGATGCCTAGTCTGCACCAATTTCTTCTGAATCAAAGCCGTAAAAAAATCTCGATAACTCATCAGAATATGATCAAAAGCTTAACTCTTCTAACCTTACCCTTGATTACCTTGAGGAGGTGATCTCTGATAGGGAATGTTAGTCGATGCTACACTAACGATCGAAGTTACAGAAGCAACTAGTTATTGGTGTTGATGAATTCTTCTCGGAGGTCTAACCTTTCTTTCCTCAACGACAACATTTGTTTCACTATCTTTCTTTATATAAAATCCATATGATGATTTCTTCATCCCACTAGAACCTTCATCTTTTGTGAATTGTCCTTCCCTGTCAGCTTCTTCTAGACGAACACCCATTATTACCATTTCAGTGAAATGACTCGGTGCACTTGAAACCACCTTTTCCTAATAAAATGATCCAAGGGTTTTCATACCTTAGTCATTTCTTGTTCTCCCACCAGGGGTACCACTTGGGCAGAAACCTCACGCCAACGATGCACATACTCTTTGAATGACTTATTATCTTTCTGAGTCATCGCTCTCAATTGGTCAAAGTCAGGGCCATAAAAATGTTATACTTATACTGCTCGACGAAAGCTTCACCCAAGTCATTAAAGGTGTGGATACTGCTATTGTCCAATCCCATATACCATTTCAAAGAAGCACAGGTTAAACTATCCTAGAATAAATGGATAAGCAAGAGTTGGTCATCAATGTGAGTAGACATTCTTCTGATATACATCACCAGGTGGTCACGAGGACAAGAGTTTCCCTTGTAGTTTACAAATTTTGGCACCTTAAACTTTGTTGGAACTTTGACATTAGGAACTAAGTAGATGTCATTGATATTCTGTCTGAATAACTATTTCCCTCAGAGAGCCTACGCTTATTTCTGCATTTCATTGAATTGATCCTGAAAATCATCCAATCGGTCATAAAAGCATAAATTTTCACTTGGTGGAGGAGAAGGATGATAAACTTCATCATTAATAACAGGAATAACATTCAAAATAGGAGGTGAAATATGATGAATCTCATTATTAGCAACAGAAGTAGCATGCACCATGGGAGTTGCAGAAACAACAGCAGTTTGAGTAAATGGAGCAACATGAGCAGCAAGGTTGTAACCTTCTGGCACAAAAATCCCAGGCATTCGCCACGGGTAACCGTGAGGCATACGGTATTGAGCAGCAATAGCTGGAGTAAAATAAATGGGAAGCAAAGGAACCTCAGAAATAACAATAGTTTGTTATGGCTGAGCAGCATGAGGAGACAAAAAAGGAGGAGGTGGTGGCTGATTCTGAGCAACCACCAACGATTCTACCAAAACATTTAGATTGGCCATACCAGCCCTCAAAGTAGTAACTTCTTCATGCAACTCACAATTCTCTTGTTCAATATTTTCCATCTTCTTCCTGGAATTAGCCCAAGTATTGAAGTGATGAGACAGCTTGCCCACTGAATGAAGTAGAGAAACACAATAAGACACCTGGGAGTGAACAGGAATGCAAAAAAAATGTGCAAAATGATGCATGACATTAAATGCATATCATTTATTGTGTTTATTCAAGGAACTCAAATAATTATAGACAATTGCAAATATTAAAGTACTAACACATTTGGAAATACTTAAAATTTCATTTTAATAATAACCTCGGACTAGATTACATCTTTTAGTACGGGTTTCAATAATCCTAAGTATAAGAGAATAAAGATAGAGTCTTAAAATCCTAAGGAGCTAAAAATGATGAAGATATCTCCATACACTGACGCTTTCCCCTGAGTCTTGCAATATGAGCCTTCAACTACTTCTTCTCTTCTGCGTACTTGTCGGCGACTTCTTTCCGATTACCAGAGTCAGAAAACGAGTGATTGGGACTTGGATGAGCTCTAGAGGAAAATAAATCCTCTTGCTTCTCCATCATCTTCATAGCACGACTCTCAAAAATCTCGATAATATCATTCTTCTCTTTTAATTCTATTGAGTAGGGCACCTCCAAAGTTTGATAATTGTTCTTCCATGCTTCCTTCTCTTGCTGCATTTAACTAAGGCAAGCTGAAGTTCTTCCACATCATATAAGAGAGGAGGGGTAGTCCTCATAAACATATAAGTATAAGTTCTTCATGAGAATAGGGCATCATCAACTGGATTTCTCTTGCCTGTACCCAACGGAGATGAGGCTCTAAAGAAATAACCCCTCCTGGTCCAAAATATTTTCTACTCTTTGTATGGATGTGACTCCAGGACTTTTTAATCTCTTTCTTATCCTCCTTGTGATATTTTGCCTCTTTGAGAAAGAAACCACTCAGATGAATGTTATTTGGCTTGTCTTTCATTGGATATCCAAGATGACGATGCGCAAAAATGGGATTGTAGTTAATTCCTTCCTTTGTACCAAGAAGAGGCACATTGGGGAAACTCCCACAACTATTAATAATCTCCGAACCATAATAATCTTGATGATACCAATCAATTTCAGAATGAGTGAGAGCCATAATCTTCGGGGCCCACCGAGGTTCCTTCTTGATATCCCAAAAAGAAACAGTCTGAGGTAAGTGAGAAATAAACCACTGATATAACAACGGCGTGCAACAGATGATCATCCCTCCATGATAGAAATTCCAAATATGGATGAAAAAATAAGTATCTCCTAGAAATTTAGGGACTAGATTCCCAATAAGAAAGATCCTAATGGTAATAACATCCACAAATTTGTCTATGTTAGGAAACAAGAACAACCAATAGGAAAGCAAAGCAAAGATGGATTCAAAAGCAGTTGTACTCTTCATTTTGGCGAAATAACGAGCTTTTTTTAAAAAAAACTGGGCAAGTAAACCTCTGATTCCTCCTTTGGTAGTCATGTTAGCATCAATCTCAGACTTCTTCAAATGAGTCATAGTGAAATCTCATAAGACATGGGATCTCCTTCTAAGCCGGTGAAAGGAACACAATCAGTAATAGGTAAACCAAGTAACTAAGAATACTCCTCCAATATGGGCATCAACTGATAATCAGGGAAAGTAAAACACCACACAACGGATCATAGAACTGATCTAATGTAGAAAGAATGCCCTTTTTCATCTGTAGAGCTCTTAATCTCAGGAATCAAACTCATCAGTTCCTCTATCTTAGGATCCTTGAAACTGTAATTTCGAGTATTTTTATTTCCAAAATCCATGGTAAAAAATTACTTGAGATATTTGCAAAAGTCAACTCTAAGTTCCTTGAATCAACTGTTTTAAAGAATGGTTATGGGTGCATGAAGGCATGATGCAACAATCACACACAAGGTCACAAACATAGGGATTCATAGATTCGAAGTCACGAGCATGAAGTCAAAGGTACTACCCACAATGTAATGACTAATAGTGTATCACCTTTCAGACAAGGTTCTAAAAGGTTCCCAGAGTATACATCCTTCCTTCGGATATTGATAACATCTTGATTAACCCGGTAATCAGCAATATTCTCAGGAAAAACTCGTATGAGTGTAACATCATGTGACAACCACTTCCTAATTGATCCGTCATAGTTTCCGCACTACACCTAAAAGGCCAAGATGGGTTAAGGGTTCTACGATCCTGGGCTTCAGCAGGCTCTCAGGTCGAAAGCATCATGTCTTCCTGATTGCTCGGTAAAGAATACTACAATCAAAGGGGAATCCACTTAGTGGGGGATCTTGTGACTACTTTTTTGGGATTCCTCCATCAAAGTTAACATGACTATACCACTCGTACAATATTAAGTTTTCCCAAGTCCGGGTAGAGGACTTAAGAGAAATCACCAAGCACCCTGAAAACAAGGAAAATATAGACGAACATATATACAACACATAATATACAACAAATAACAGCACATACACAATATAAACAAAGATATGCTCAACCCACTTATAGATGGTCCAACATTTGGTCGATATGTCCCCAGTGAAGTCACCATTTTTCTGTAGCGGTAGAAATGTTGAGACTGAGCCTTTGGATTGACTTAACTCGCACATATCAGATAAAAATCGCCACCGTGCTTTATTGTTTCTAGAGGAATGGGAAAAGAGCGAATAAAACCAAAAGAGATGGGGAAAGAATCAAGGTATGGGGGTTGGTTATGCAAAGGGATGGTATTAACACCCTAAACATGTATCGTACTCTACAGGAAGCTCTTTTAAAATTTGTGTATTTTTTCTATAAATGGTGTATACAAAAATAGATGGTGGAGATGAGAAAAGAAATATTTTTTACAATTTTTACACCCTCCGTGGCTGCGAACCTTTAGTTCCTACGTACTACCTTCCGTGCAATACGGGATCAAGGTACTTATAGTTCACCTCAAAAATTTTAAAACACAACGGTGTTGGTTAATTTTAAGAGAAGAGACATCATTGTCATAACCGAGTGGAAAACATACTTACTACCCACGATTATGAGAAAGGAGAATTTGCATCATCTCAAAGTGGAGGATATAGCTTTGATTTTTAAATCAACAAAGCCTCAATCTACACCCAATTGGAAAATATCTGACTTCACTACATATCGTAGAAGTATAGTAGCTCACATCACTACAAGAATCGACAAGAGTCTAATCTTTTGAGAAAAGGTTTAAAGTAAAAACTCAAAGTGGAAAAATGGTTTGAATGAGGTTAATGAATTTTAGTGTTGAGAAATATGTCAAAGTATGGTTAAGTGATTAAAGTTTGACTAAGAAAAGCTTTTGAAAATGCATGGACCTAAGTCCAACTTTATAATGAAAGTGATTCAAGTTAGAATACAAGAAGAGTTTCGAAAATCAGGGAGAAGATTTCGAAATTTAAGAAGGTAGTAGGAGATGAAGGGACTATCCTAAAGCATAAATTAAAAGCTAAGGAAAAGAAGCATCTAACCAAAAAGAAGCCAACACTTGACATAAAGAATTCAATGTAGAATTCACATCTTTTGGATTAAAATCAAGCAAGCAAAGATAGTAAACATCTCAGGAATGCCAACCATCAGATGAGTTAAGTATTTACAATACTTGGGAAGAGTAACAGTTGTATACAGATGATGTCTCAATCACAAACAAAGCATGTAACCAGAATAACCTGAACACAAAGAAAATCAACCCAATGTCTTGGAGTAAACCCCAATAACTTCGTACAAAATAACAACAAATTCACAAGGTCCCATGGGTAATCAAGGCTTCTAATCCAAAGTCCAAGAGGTCCATAACTCCATTATGCCAAGGATAATAACCTAATAGTCCAAGATAAAAAAATACATAAAGATAAATGCTCAAATGAGAAAAGATGAAAATAGCATTAAATGTAAATGCTAAAGTAAATGGTGTATAAAAGTAAAGGCATAAATATAAAAGGCATAAAATAAAAGCACAAAACAAAAGCACAAAATAAAAATACAAAATAAAGTAAATGGTTAATGAATTAGAAGATTGATAAAATAAAGCTTTTCAACAAAAAGTTTCATTTACTTTTTGTGAAGTATATCGTTCGTTTCAAGTACTCAAGGCAAGCATATATGATCAATGATGTTTAAATGATTCACTTAGACCAAAATTCATGAAAGTTCATTAGAGGGTTGATTAGATCAAAGCCTCCTAACAATGAACCTCAAAGCTATTGGATCAAAGGTTTCAAGTTAAACATACTTCATCTTGCTAACATAGGTTTGTGCCACAAATGATCATTTTTTGAATCAGGACAAATTTAGCGCTATGCTAAGCAATCATAAATGGACTTATGTAGAAGCCACACCTATTTTGAGGTCGGTCAATAGCAATTCATGTACCACATGTTAGAGATATTATATATAGATCATTCTCCAACAACATGTAGCACAAGTAAGAAAGAGATAAGATGAAGAGGGAGGGGATGTATCAGATGAAATTAGGGTTTCAAATATCGTCGACATCATTCACCCATTTTGGTGGACTTTAATTTTTAACTTATCAACACCCGAGATCCAATGAGGTTGAGGAACTTGTCCCAAAATAACACCCAAATTAGGACCAAATAAAAATAAAAAAATAATATTCAATAAAACAATATTTAAATGATTAATAAAAGGGAAATAATTGGTAAAATACACAAATTATATTAAAACACTAAATCAAAATCCTAAAAGAAGCCAGAGGTCAAACATGAGTCAATAAGTATTGACAAAATTTCTTAGAGATTTTTAAAGTCAGAAACTATTCTTAAATTTTAAAGAAATAAGAAAAATAAATTAAAATTTGTAAAAAATAGTAAAATCAGAAATAAAAATAAAACGAGGTCACCAATATTTGTCAAGAGATTATTGGATACTTCCATAATTTTTCCAGAATTTAGAAATCAAGAAAAGTATTTTTAAACAATTAAAACAAGTTAAATAAAGTGAAAAATCATAAAAAATAACAAATCATAAAATATAATTGTGAAAAATTAAAAATCAAAAACAGAAAAATAAAAAGTATTTTTGAGAATTTTTTAGAATTTTTGAAGTTGAAATGAAGATTTTTTGAAATTTTGAAGTTTAAAACAATTAAAATATAAAATTAGAAAATAATAATAAAACCAAAAAGATGTAGACCATCTGATCAATGTCAAACATGTTAGTAAGAAAATCTGAGGGACCTTGTGTGTTGTGCAAAGATGAATATTAAATAAGATATCAGGTCTAGATGTCGTCAGATATAGAAGAGAGCCAATCATACCATGATAGAGCTTATGACAAATCTTTCCACTTACTTCTTCTTTCTCCAAACTACATGTTAGCTGCATTGGAGTCTTTACTACAGTGTACTTTGTCATGTTAAATTTCTTCAGAAGTTCTTTGGTGTGCTTACTTGGATGTATGTAAGTAGCCTCTGGTTTTTTATCAATCTGGATTCCTAGAAAGAACTTCAATTCTCCCATCATGCTCATTTCAAATTCAGCCTGCATTAACTTAGAGGATTCCTTGCATAGGGATGGATTAGCAGAACCAGAAATAATATGCTAACCTAAATTTGAATAATTAGAATATCATTTTTAAAAGTTTTGTAGAAGAGTGTGGTGTCAACCTTTCCTCGGGTAAATATATTTTCTAGAAGAAAATTACTCAACATGTCATACCAAGCCCTGGGAGCTTGTTTCAAGGGATAAAGAGATTTATTTAGTTTAAAAACATAGTCTGATTTTTCAGAGTTTTCGAAGCCAGAAGGTTGTTTGACATACACTTTTTCATAAATATAACCATTCAGAAATGCACTCTTAACATCCATCTGATAAAGGATAACATTATGATTAAAAGAAAAAGAAAGTAACAACTGAATAACTTCTAATTTGGAGACTGATGCAAAGGTTTCTGTGTATTATATCCCTTCTTGTTGAATATAATCTTGTGTAACTAGTCGTGCTTTGTTTTTGAAAACTTCACCCTTCTCATTGAGGTTGTTTCCGAACACCCATCTTGTTCCAATGACGTGGACACCTTTAGGTTTCTAAACAAGATCACGTACGTCGTTCTTTGAGAATTAGTTCAGTTCTTCTTCCATAGCTAGAATCCAATATTTATCTAGAATGGCTTCTTCAATAGACGAAGGTTCTATTAAAGAAACTAAAACCAGAAGCACTTAATCAGAAGGTTTGAGAGTTGATCTTGTTCTGACTGGAGCATCTTTACTTCTAAAGATAAGGTCTTCAGGATGAGAGGATGTGATTATGTTCTTCCTTTGTTGAGGTTGATCAGAAGGACTATCAAGAACATCAGAATAAGGAGCTTCTGATTCATTATCTTCTTGGGTCTTCTCCTTTGGCTCAACGAACGTTATCTTCACATCAATAGTTCTAGAGCCAATGATCTTTTTTTTCTGATTTCCTTCTGAAACTCTCAAGGCCTCCAGACTTAAGTTCAAAATCTTAGAACATAATGACTTTCTCCCATCATGTGTTGCAAGCCTCCATTTTCAGTGGTGCAATAAATGGTGTTTCAGTTGTACCATCAAGAACATTTTTAACATAGATTATCTGACTTCTGGGTACCCATTTTCTGGGTCCATTCTTGTTAGCAGTTCTAGAGGTTCTGAAACCTTTTTAATTTTTTGCAAAAGAATAATAATGTGGAATTTGTGCATGATACTTTGGTTTAGATGTTTTCTTCTGTGTTGGTGTATGTGCTACAATAGTATCAGAACCTTCTTATACTAGACATTTCAATTTTGTTTCAGCAAGGACGAAATGTTCAGAAAGAGGTTTTGGTATGATAATTAGAGTCTCATCATTTTTTATAGTCCTGAGTATCCCAAGCCTCTGCTTTTATTTCTACTAACACCATAGATCATTGAAGCCATTTTACTTCTATCTATGCTCTTAGCTAGGAAATGCTAAAAAGCTCTATAATATCTGATTACTTCATCAGTAATAGATGTGGTAGAGATTATCTCTTCTTCCAACCTATAAACTTTAATTTTGAGAGCTAGATTTGATCTTTCTAAAAGAAATAATTTTTCATTTAAATTATAAATGTTTTGCTCATCATTAGTAGAGTTTTTCAGATGTAACTACAAAAAAAATTTTCATAGTTTTGTATTTACTTAGAAGAGTTTGATACTATCACACCATTTTAGAAAAATAAGATTCAAGTTGAAAACAATAAAGACAAGCAATTACCTCAACTTTATCTTTGGAGTCGGACTCATCATCTTCTGTCAACTCACATTTTAATGTTTCTTCATATGTGCTGGTTCTGGCCATGAGTGCCACGTTTTCATTCTCTTCATTAGAATCTTCATCTTCTGGTTCTGAATCAACCCATGTTTCCATGAGACCTTTCTTAACTTTGTAAGTCTTCTTAGGCTTCTTGTATTTCTTGAGCTTTCGACAGTCATTTTTGTAATGTCTAGGCTCGTTGCACTCATAGCAAGTAACTTCTTTTCTAGAAGCATGCTTTTGACCGAAAGTAGATTCATCTCCTCTATATATCCTTAATTGACCTCTGAATCTGTTTTTTAGTGCTTCTAGATTTGACTGATTCTTATGGATATCAAAAAAAAGTTCATCATCTTCTGAATCTTCTTCATATTCTTATGATCCTTCCTTAGCTTGATAAGCCTCGGTCTTCCCAGAAGTAGACTTTATAGCAACTTATTTTACACTCTTCTGAGTTTCATATTAATCAAGCTCTACTTCATGAATTCTTAACAAGCTAATCAGCTCCTCAAGAGAGGTGTTGTTCATTTCTTTTGAAATTTTCAAAGCATTTACCATGGGTCTCCATTTGACAGGCAGACTTTGGATAATTTTCTTAACATAATCTGCTGTAGGGAAACGTTTATTCAGAACCTTAAGTCCTAACACAAGAGTCTGAAATCTTGAAAAACATCGTTTCCACATATTTGTTGTCTCCCATCTTGAAGGCTTTGTACTTTTGAATTAAGGCAAGGGCCTTTGTTTACTTTAATTGTGCATTGCCTTCATGCGTCATCTGAATAGAATCAAAGATAGAATTTCCAGTCTCTCTATCTTTGATCTATCAGAGGTTCGGAACTTGTACTTATTGGTTTTTCTTACTCTTTTAGATATTCTCTAACTTTGGGGAGTATAAGCTTCTTCTAAATTCTAATTTTTAATCTTAGAATCAATCTTTTTTTCAGATGATCACTTCATCCTTTTGTTTAGAATCACCCGTATGACTTCTTGAGAGTAGTATTCCTTAACGTCTTCGAAAATTGTTCCAATAAAAGTATCATCAAAATTGTTCTTGCAATGTTGACCTAACTTGTTTAAAGTTATTCTTCAATGATACTTCTAATGAATTAATGAGCATTCTTTCCTCAACAATGTCTTGTCTTCTACAAAGCCTCCTTTGACAAAATCATTGTTTAGATCTTCTGCATAAGATTTTCTGTCTATTTAAAGAGACAACTTTATCATGAAGTTCTTATGTATAATAAGACAACAGTCTTTCTTCTTTTGAAAATATTCCAAAAGAGATCTTATGAGAAAGTCAAGGGTGGACTAATCCATTTCTTGGAAAAATCTCATACTCTCAAGGAACTTAATCTATATCATTCAACAAATATAACTTCTTATCTGATTAATCTTCCTTGTCAGCTTGCTCTTCAATTTCATGGTTTTAGACAGTAGTTGAAAATTGAATAACTATCACCTTAGAGTATTAATCACACAACATCTAGATCTTTATCTGACACTATTATTTGTTTAATATCAATCAATAACATACCCGCGCTCTGATACCAATTAAAGGTGTGAAGAAAACACAAGAAAAGGGGGTTTGAATTGGGTTTTTCACTCTTTGATAAACTTTGTCTTCTAAGAATTATTTTGTTTAACAATGCTTCTGAATTATTGTTTCTAAATAATGCTTCTAATAAAGTTCTGAAAACATAATCTATAAAGCATAAGTAAGAGTAAAGAACACATAATATTTCTTGGTTCACTTGATAAATCCCCTAGCTAATCCAGTCCACCCGCCATGGTGATTTCGCCTTAATCAAGGAATTAATCCACTATAACCAAACTAATTAAAATCGCACGCGCAACCTCTAATGACTAACATCCAATAACACATTCAGGGATCCAAACTAGATATCACATTCATTGAACCAACAGAATTTGATTCTTTAGAATCTCCTATTAGGATTTCCTTGCAATGATATCCATCAGGGATCTCACAAGAGTCTGACCTTCACTCGGTCCTCTTTGAGATATGACTACCATTGACCCAATAGAAACCACTACCAAGATTTCATAATGACATTTAGTCACTATCCTTGAAAACATACCTTCACTCATTCTACCAAGGAACCTTGAAATGACATGTTCAATGATCCAACTGGATATAACAATCATTTGAAGATGTGAAAAACACAAGAAGGGGGGTTGAATTGTAAAACTTTAAATCAAATGCAGACAACACTGTATTTTTATCCTGGTTCGTTTGATCTCAAACTACTCTAGTCCACCCGTCAAGGTGATTTCGCCTCTCTCCAACGAGGTCTTAATCCACTATATTCAACTGAATACACAACTGCTTTAACAACTGTCAAAGCCTTCTTGAGTCTAACCACAGACCAGTTTATCTCAAGGAAATTCTCTTACAGATAAATGAACAAACTGTGTGTTAATGTTTTCTAACAAAACTATATATCACAAATGTGATAATACACAATATTGAGCTTGGAATAAAAACTAGACTGCTAGAGAAATAAAGTAGGCGTGGTTGAAAGCTTTAGCAAATGTATGAGTGGGAACGTGAAGATGATTAGCTTAGTCGTATATGCGTGTAGAGTATTAGCTTATACGTATATGCGTATGGAGTATTAGCCATTTCTTTTCTCACAGACTTGTTTAAATAGCCTAGGAAGAGATACGTTGTTGTCCATAAATCCATTTCAATGCTATTAACATTCTTTCCTTTTTGAGAAGATCATGTCTTGGAATAAAGCTGTTGGTAATTAATCTGTCTTGAATGCTTAGTAACATTGACACTTCAGAGTCTTCTCTGCTTATGGTAATCAGAGTGTTCTTTCCTTTATGCTGATGCTTCTGAGTGCTGATGACTTGGTTAGGATCTTGATCAGAGTTAGATTATGTTATGCGCAGATTCTATTCATCAGGCTTCAGCGTACATCACATGTTATTTGATCTTCTGATGCTGACATATCTTTTGATGTTGATGTTGATATTGATCTTCTGATGTTGATTCCATCAGAGTTTCTGTAAATACAAAACATAATTTTAAGTAGCACATATGTCTTATATAAATCTTACAATTTATTTAATCTTGTATTTTGTTATCATCAAAACTCTAACTGAGGGTTGTAGAATCAAACTATGTTCTAACATCATTGACCCAATAGAATCCGATCCCGCAGAATCTCCTATTAGGATTTCCCACAATAACTAGCAGCCATTGTCTTCTTGAGATCATACCTTCACTCAGTCTCTTAAGGAACTAACCAACAATTGTTGAATGGTTTCTTGTGTTTACATGATTGCTTCTTTCTAAGAATATTACACAAATTATTAAGTCCTGATTGTTTGACACAATCATGAGAAACAACTCTCATGTACAAACAATTTACATGAAGATCTAAACATATAACACAATATGAGCAACAACTATTGTGTTTACATGATTCTACAAAGATGAATATGATCTAAGTTTAAGTGAATCACATTTTAGTCTTCTTGTCTTCATTTTATTTATTGAGCAAGATATGAGAAAAAACTCCTTGCTTCTTCATATTTCTACCAGGAAGTATTTTATAAGAATTTGAATATCATCTTGTTGAATTCTTCTTCATCATCTTCATGATTTATTTTTCGTTAGCTTCAGTATGTGAAACGTAATAGCTCTAACATTATTTGAACACCAACAACATTTTAAACATACGATTCTTTTCTTATATAGCCAAGAAAAATAGAGTCGTTGGCTATTTGAAAAAGATTCATTACAAATAGTACTGCTATGTCCTTTTCTCTTCCATAACTTAAGCTAGTGGAGAGGTAGTGGAATAAGGATTTTTTGTACTATGTACTGTTGTACCATGTTAACGTTATATTATTTCCTTCTGCACTTCAGAGGCTTCTGGGATCATGAGTTCAGAAGCAGGAACATAATATAAGGTCTTCAAAACTTCAAGTCTTTAGAGTCTTCAGAAATGCGTCTTTAGCACTTGGTCATGAGAACCCGTTGTAGAGAACCTTGGATCAGAAGAGCTTCAAGTCTTCATAGTCTTAAGAACTGTGTCTTTAGAGTCTTAAGCACTTGGTCTTGAGAATCTTGGAATAGAATAACTTCAAGTCTTCAGAGTCTTAAGAACTGTGTCTTTAGAGTCTTCAGAACTTGGTCTTGAGAACCCACTGTGTAGAACCTTGGGTCTTTATAACTTCACGTCTTTGGAATCTTCAAAACTTTCATCTTTAGAATCATTAGCACTTGGTTCTTTAAGAATCCTTTTAAGAACCTTGTTATTAGAAACACAATTCTTCAGCACTTGGACTTCAGTAGAAATGTTGTCTTCAGATCTTTTAACTTTTTCTTCTTAGAATAGGTTTTTTTAGAAACTAAGTTTGTAGCATCTGGACTTCAGTAGAAATGTTGTCTTCAGATCTTCTAACTTTGTTTCTTCAGAACACACTATATTTAGAAACTTGAGTCTTTAGCATCTGGAATTAAGTTAAAACTTTTGTCTTCATATCTTCTGACTGTTTCATTAGAACTCGTTGTCTTCAGAAACATGAGTCTTCGACATCTGGACTTAAGTAGAAACTTTTGTCTTCAGATCTTCTTACTATTTCTTTAGAACCCGTTGTCTTCAGAACATGAGGCTTTAGCATCTGGACTTAAGTAGAAACTTTTATCTTCAAATCTTCTGACTGGTTTCTTTAGACAAAATTCAGAGCCTACACTTCAGAGTCTTCTAGAGTATCTTTCTACTATTCAATAGAACTCGTGTAGAGTAGAAGCGGAACTAACTCTCTTCTAATGTCTTGGCCACGCCATCCCTCAGAAGTATAACCTATTTGTTAAGTACTCAACAATAAAAAATATTAGAGTATAAAAATTGTTCATACAAACAAACTCATTTGTTATAATCAAAACTCAAAGATAATATTGCAGAACCAAATCTTGTTCTGACACCTCAAGGCTTGGTTATTCTTCTGTTCTCTTTATGGAAGTTCAAGGATGAAGAATCAACAAAGAAATTGGATTCAATGATGCTTTAGAACCAAATTCGAAGTTGCAGAATTTAGAGGTATGTAGAAAGTTCAACAAGGGTTCTTTGGATCTCTAAAGCTTGTCTAATGAGTGGGATATCATCCTCTATTTATAGGGAAGTTAATGGAATCAAGAGGAAGGGTGGATGATTTAATTTAAGTCGAAATCATGCACAACTTCATCATGAGTAAAGTGTGACTTGCAAGTTGCCGAAACTCAACCATGCCTTGCATTTTGATGTGCTAAACCTTTCAGTAAACCTAGTTAAGCATGTTCAAAAATCAAACGTGTGACAGAATTGTGTTTAGAGGCCACACTAATCAATTTGCAATCTGACTGTAAATGAAACTTTAGCTCTAAGGTACCAACTTTGAATACATGGTGCACACAACTCAAGATGCTTTATGGCATAATTATTGAAGCATTTGAAATACAAAGTCCCAATCTTTACAATTTTACAAGAAAGACTCCATTTGGATAATTGAGCTGGAAGTTATGTCCAATTGAATTTGTGAAAAACACATCGATGTTTTGTACTTGGAAAAATTCTTAGTGTTGTTCTTCAAAATGACCTATAATATTCTTCAAAGTTAAATGACTTTCCCCCCAAAATTCGGTCTTGATATCTGAAGATGACAATAAGTAGACCTCTTGAATTGGATTGTGGAATTGATATCACTAAAAAATCATAAAAATTTAAAGAGTTATGGTCTTTGGAAGATGATAAACAAATTTGGGAAAAATCACAAAAGACCTATAATCTATTCATTTCTTCAACCACTTTCCAAGCATTCTCAAGTCTTGCACATACAAACAAAGTTGTAGTAGACATCCCAGAGATTTTTTTAGAAAAAAAAGGGCTCAAGGAGATAAAAATTTACCAAGTTATGATCATTTGAAGTCAAACCCAAAAATTCGAAGACTTTTCAAGGATATTTGTAATCTTTCTCAACTTTTAGTGATCTTCCATTCAAAATTAGCCTTAGATATATGAAGAGAGCTTATTGGGGACCCTTTGAAGAGAATCATGGCTTTGGAACCAGTCAAAAATCTCAAATAATGAGCACGATATGGTCCTTAGAAGTCAACAAACCCTAGCTCAGAGAGTGTAAAAATAACTTGAAACCCCTTTAAACTTTTGATGATTTCTCTTGCACAATTGGATCTTGTCATGTGAAGAGAAGGTATTGTTGATGATGATAAGAATACATAGAAAAATGAACCAACTAAAAATTTTGAAATTTGAGAGAGTTATGCACTTGTGATCACTGAATCAAGCATTTTCTCAATTAGGTCAAACTTGTTGAGCCAACCTTGAATCGATTTGAACTTTCTTGGAAAAATAAAGCATGATGAATTATAATAGGCCTTGAAATGATGTTATCTTGAAGCACACTCAAAGATGGAACTTAAATCTCAATGTTGTTCAAGAAGGCATGGAAATAAACACATGAACCTATGAATCTTCTTGTTGAATTCCACCACTAACTTTGAGGAGATTGACCTAAATAAGGTGAGAGAGATCCTTGAACCACAAATATTTTACTCTATAGACATGACATTGAATATTATGCTCTTGGTATCCATTGAAGAACCATTTGATTGAGGATCACCCCTTAAACCCTGGGTTTGATGGTGAGGTGAATGCAATGGTGATCACATACAATATGAATATTCAAAGAAACATATATACACATATTGATGTTAGTTAAAAGAATACATGTACAAGATAAACAAATCAAGGTGATTCGTAATCCCTCAAGAGTAAACTTAAGGATAGGATAAAGAGAGAAACAACCCTAATGTGTGTGTCGTGATGCATTGTGACATGAGATGATGAGAAATCTTTGGGGGGGGGAATTAGGTCCTACAAGAATGCATAATTGAAGAACTATGGAATGTGTGACTTGTATTAAAAGTTAACACAATATGAGATTTAAGAGTAATAAAGTAAAAAGATGAAACTTCATACACAAGAAAAGTCACTTAATTGATGAATAACATCATCTAAAGATGGATGATACTTGTCTTAAATAAAATGAGATTTATGAAGATCAAGTAAGAGTGGAATGATATCTTATATGTCATAGGGTAATGGTAAAACTCTCACAATATATCAATCATAAACTTAAATCCTCAAGAAATGTATACAAAATAACATACTCAAGTGTCATGGTACATTGGAAAAGTATAGTCCCTTGATGCATACAAGCATTATGATCTAAATAAATTGAAGTTAATGTACTTAGATGTTATGTACAGTATCCAACATTAAGATACATTCATGGTACATTGCACAAAATCTCATGAGGAAATCATTAGACAATGATGCTCAAACACAAGTAGAAAAGAGAACATGGATTCTTTATGTATCACCATATTGGTTAGAAAGTAAGTGCTTAGAAAAGAATCAAAGAAGAAAGGTGAATTAAGATGAGAAAATATATTAATATCAAGATTTAATCACAAATATGTTGGACCATGGTCCTCTAATTGATTCAACAATCATCAAACAAAAACTAGGTCAAAACTAGAGAATGTAGCTCCTATGTCAACATGATGAATTGACAATGGAATGTCAATCAAAGAACCAAAGGATAATTTTATTAATTAATTTAAGACCTTATAGTTCATAAGAAAAGTAGGTTCAAATCATTTTGGATCCATGGTATTTAAGTGAAAGTGCACAAAAGCAACCACCTAAGCCATGATCACCAATGAGGGACTAATGATCTTTTGAACAAAAGATAAAATGTTAGAGCACTTAAATGGTTCATAGAAATGATCTTAAGGCTCTAAACATGTAATGATAATGATAAAAATATGAAAGAACTTGGTTCCTTATAGGTTTCACAAGTGCATACCTTATATCTCAAGCAACAAGATGCAACAAAGAAAAATCAAATGGAGAGCAAAGGCATAAAGAAAAAGGTAGAGTCAATTATTTATTATTCTATTAATGAACAAATCCTTGAATATGTCATCCTCTAATAATTATCATTGGACTTCAAGAGTCCTCAAGAACAAACCAGAAAACACAAGAATGATTCAAATTAGGGTTTAAAACATGAACAATTAGGAGTTCAAAACAAAATGATAATCAATAACTAAAAGGGATCAATTAAATTGTTCCAAGCTAATGTGATACTAAAGGAATCTAGGGACTAATAAGTGTCCAAAACTAAGCCCCAAAATAGTTTCATAAGCTACCAAATGAACGCAACAAATTCAAGCAAGTCTTAATGGAGAATTTCAATAAAAAAATTAGGTTAAAAATAGAAAGAGGTCTTTTAGATTCAAAAAAATTGAATTCTAACTTCCTTAAGGTCTCTGAAAGTCATAAGAAAAGGTTAAAATTCAAAAAAAAAAAATTCATGAACTTAACTCATCCATGAACCTTAAACAAAATGTCTTTAAGTTTTAGAAGTGAAGTAGAGGAGAGAATTAATTCAATCTCTATAACCATGCGAGAAAAGGGACCAAAAACATCAATAAACTTATCCAATTTTTAGAATCAAGCAAGATTAATTGTAAATCAGATTTTAAAAAATGGAAAATTATATTAAACTCTAAGTATTACTAAAGATATTTTTCTGGAATTTTATAATATGGGAAAAAATTAAAACAAAAATCAAAACTAAATATTACAAAATAGAAAGGATAATGACACTATTAATCAATTGATTTAATAAAAGTTCCACGAAATTTTTTAAAATAAAGTAAAAATTATTTTCAGAAAGTAGACTAACTGATCTAACTGACCATATTTTTTTATAATTTTTTGATCGTCAAAACTAAAAAAAATAAAATCAAGAAAACAATTTAAATAAAAGAGGGAAAATAAGAAGTAAAATTCAAAATGATATAAAATTATGAAACTGGCGTGCGTGTGGGACCTAGAAAAATTCAAATCAACCAAATAATATAAAACAAACCCTAACTCAGTGTGTGAGTTGTGAACTTGAGATCAACAATGCATACTCGTTTCTCCGTGAAATCACATGCGATCTGAAGCAAAGTTTTAGATCTAATGGAGATCTACAATGTGACACCAAGAACTACTTCAAACAATCACTTAATCACGGAAAAATTAGATCAAACATTCACTTATTTTCACATTTTTCCCACAAGATGAAAATTTTGAATCAAACAATTATATACATCAAACTTATTGTTTGCCCAGCTAACAACACAATGAACATAAATTCAACAATTAAAATCAATTATGAAGGAAAATTCAAGCTCATGAACATATCTATGGAGTTTTGAAGAGTTACCTAGTGTAGTAGCTTCTCTTTATTCTTCAAACAGATGATAGAAACCTGAGAATCACTTGATCAAACTCTAATATGAAGAATCAACACGAAAGAACAAGATCTCTTTGTAGAAATTTATGAATCCGGGAAGCGATTCTTGAGAGGACTTGATAAAAAGTGAGAGAGAGCTTTCGCTTGATTTTCCTGAGTGAATGAATTGTTTGAAGAATGAAGAGAGAGTGATGATCTTTTTATAAATGTTGGAGGTGAGTGAAAGTGACTTAACCACAGTTAAGAAAAATTGTTGATCAAGCTTGATAAAAAATGTAATCACATGGGCCTTTCATTTTGTGTTCAAAAGAGAGTGAGTATGTTGTGTTTTGATGAGAAAAGACATAGTGGAAAGAGTGAGGGAACGCGTGTGGTGATGAGCAGCCATGTTGTGAAGGGGTGAAAAACACAAGAAGGGGGGGTTGAATTGTAAAACTGGAATCTTAAAGCAATTGACAAGGTATTTTTATCCTGGTTCGTTTGATCTCAAACTACTCCAGTCCACCCGTCAAGGTGATTTCGCCTCTCTCCAACGAGGTCTTAATTCACTATATTCAACTGAATACAAATCTGCTTTAACAACTGCTAAAGCCTTCTTGATTCAAACCACAATCCGGTTTGTCAAGGCAACACTTTCTTACAAAGGTATAAAACAAATGTGTGTGAATGTTTTCTACAAAACTTTATCACAACTGTGATGTATACACAAATTAAGCTTAGAAACTTAGAATGCTAAACACTAATGGAGTATCAGAGTTTGTTGGTTTAGCAAAACTGGTAGATGAAGATTATGGATTCAGCTTTGTGCGTGTAGAGAATTTGGAAGCATTAGCCATTATAATCTTCGAAGCCTTGTTTATATAGCACTTGAGAAGATGAACGTTGAATGCAATATTCTTGATTCAATGCTAATAACAAGCTTTCCTTTTTGAGCAGATCTTGTCTAGAATGATGCCGTTGGAATTAATTAGCGTTCAATGCACAGTACCGTTGCTTCTTCAATGCACGTTCTGGCTTGGCTCATTCTGATTCTGCTTCGCTGCTGATGAACTTATTGTTTCTGTATCAGAGTGTTTACGCGCAGTTCTGTTCATCAAGCTTCAGCAAGTACGAGCGTTGATCATCTGATCTTGACGTTCTGATTCAGCAACTTCTGATGCTGGTGTATCAAATCAAATTCTGATGCTGAATAAGTGATCTTGCTTATTTTAATCAGCATATCTGCAAGTCAGAGCATAGTAATTTTAGGCAGCATATAGTTCAAACATGAAACATATAAATACTATATCTTTTCACTTTGTTATCATCAAAACTTAAATATAGGGTACTAGATTCAAACATTGTTCTAACAATCTCCCCCTTTTTGATGATGACAAAAACTAGATATTTTAAATAAAAAATAACGTGAAAAGGTATCTAGGAAATGTTTCAGAGTTAAGAAGTAAAGAGAAATCAGAGTTTAAGAGATACTCCCCCTGAGTTTGTTACTTCCCTTTGATATGCGTGTTCTTCAGGATCAGATCTTTTTCTATCTTTGAGCATCAGATTATAGGTCTTTGACTTATCAGAGAGCAGAGCTTCAGAGCTTTTCCTGTCAGAGCTTTGCTTCGGATCAGAGTGTTAGGTCGATCAGAACTTCATATTTGATCAGAGCAACATGAGCTTCTATATTTTGATCAGAGCTTCTAGCTTCTAGACTTCATAGTGTTCAGGAGCTTCCTTGTGCCTGTAGACTTAAAGACAAAACAGAAAAACATTTCAAGTAATAGAGTTAGAATGTTTGAGAATTTCTGTCTAGTTAGCCGTTATTGATTTTAAATATCATTCTTGTTCTCCCCCTTTTTGTCAGCAATCAAAAAGTGTTGGTGATGTGCTAAAACGATTTAGATCAGAAAAACAAATTATATTAAAATAGTTCAGAATCAGAGCAAAAGAACATTACAAAACATAGTCAAAACAGTACAACAGAAAATGAAGAAAACATGAAAAATTATGCATGAAAAAGATTTATGGTTGAGGGGGCATGCGTGAGAACAGGCTTTCCAGCATTGCTTGAATCTTTTCAGAAGTTTCATTCTGCTTCTGAACCATGGTGACAACAGTGTCAATTTTGCTGTCCTGTACATCCATTCTTGCTTTCATTTTCTGATCTTTCTCTTCCATCCGCTGCTGTAGACGCAAGTCATTCAGCCTTAATTCTTCCAGAGCCTGCCTGTCCAAGGCAGCTTGAGAACTTTCAGAAGGAGGAAGCTTCTCAGAACTTTCAGCTACA
Source organism: Vicia faba (assembly GCA_948472305.1). Lineage (NCBI taxonomy): Eukaryota > Viridiplantae > Streptophyta > Magnoliopsida > Fabales > Fabaceae > Vicia > Vicia faba. The sequence goes on from OX451741.1 coordinate 856,948,236, forward strand.
TCTTCTGCTGGATTTTCTTCCTGAAGGGTCTTGTCTTCTTCTGATGGTTGCACCTGTGCAGCTTGCTCTTTCTCAGACCAAGATTCACTGTCCAGAGGGAGTACAACTTCTTGAGGCAGCTGACTCTCAACTTCCTTCAGCAGCTTGCTAAAGTTCTGTTGAGCCTGCTCATAGTTGACGTCCTGCAGCTTGAGGGCTTCAGCACGTACCCATATTCTGAACTGTGACCAGAGCTGATCAGAAGCAGCTGGGTCGATCATCCCCGGACAGACTTGCTTCAAAGAAGCAATCCATTGCAGCATACCTGTTTCAAAATTCAAAATACCAGAGCCAACATCTGGTTGCTTTGGTTTGGGTATGGCAATTTTGTGTCTTAGATCAGCAAGACGTTCAAGACTTGTAAAGTCAATGAAAGTTCTGCTGGGGTTTTCAGATGTTTGCTGAGGGGCTGTTTGTTTTGGAGGAGGGTTATCAGAGTTAGAGGAAGATATTTCTATTGGAGTGGTTGGAGTTTTTGGAGGTGTTGATTCCTCTGAAGATGGCAACTGGGGCCTGACAATAGTGGTTCCACATGGCAACTGGATTTCCAGCGGTGAAGGTTGAGGTGAGTGAGGATCAGAATGATGTGGAGACGGGGTTTCATAGCGGTGAAACTCTGCTTGTGGTGAAGGTGGATTATTTTCTGGTTGAGGAGGTGGAATCTCTGATTGCTCAGGGATCAGAGGTTCTTCTGTGAGTGGTTGTTGTGATTCTGGTTCTGGTTGTTGTTGTATTTCTGGTTCAGGTTGTGGTTCTGGTTCAGAATTTGGTTGAGCAGAAGCATGTTCACGCTCAATATCAGCTAGCACTCTGTCAAGTGCTGGTGTTGTTGAAACAGTTGGTTGTTTGGGAATTTTGATTCTGGTTCTTCTGAGTAGTAAGGCTTCAGAAGGGTCTTCTGGTATGGTTTCATCAATGGTAGGGATTGGGATTGATATTCTGTGAGAGGTTTTAGGAGGGGCAGCAGATGTTGGAATAGTAGATGAAATTGAAATAGGGGCAGCAGATGAATTACCTCTTTTCTTTGGAGTCTGATGAGATGATCCTTCTGCTTTCCTCTTCTTTGTCTTCTTCTGAGTCACTTCAGGTTGGACTTGACTCAGATCTTTGATCTTCAGCTTTGAACCTGCATCTTCTTCCTTGTATGAATCTGGATACTTGAGAAACATATCAGGTTGGGATTCCATTTCAGAAAATTTTGGGAAATTACTCAGAGGCACTCTTCTGCTGGAGATGTCAGCAGTTGAAGTAGTTCTGGGTTCCTTCCTAATATTTTCTATCAGCTTCATCTTTTTCAGGTTCTTAGCGTTCAGCGGTTTTCCAACAGTTGGTTCCATAGTGCCCAGCACTTGAGCTTCGCTCAGATAATCTATCAGCTTATTCTCTGTCAGAATATCTGATATGAGCCTTCCAAACGGTATCCAGTCCCTTTTGGTCCTTTCTTCTTCTCTAGTCTCTTTGACACTGGTCTTGAGATGATTGAACAGGAAGTGTGCCAGATTGATCTTCACCCTCTGATCAATAAAGTAGATCAGAAATTGCTGATCCACGTTTATATAATCAGGAGAGCTTGTTGGCTTCCTGTGATTGAAGCAGCCCAGAACAATCTTGGCCCATACTCTGCAGTGATCCTTCAGATCCTTAATTTTGCTGCTGGGAAATCCAAGAGTGAAAATGCAGTTGGCTACCACACCTATATCAGGGCATCTATCAGCCATGTCCACACAACGGACTCCACCACCACTTTGACCGATTAACTTAGCAATGAGGTCTTCAGAAATTACTATCTTCTTTCCCATGACAGAAGAGATGACTAGATGTTTATGAATCTTGGCGTGAATCCAAAATTCCTTGACAAGCTCTGGGAAAGTTGGTCCAACCAACCTATCGAAATACCTCTCCCACTTTTGAGCCCTAATTTCCTCAGTTAGGTCAAATCCATTATCCTTCAAACTTTCAAAGTCGATGATTAACTCAGAGAGAACCTCAAGATTCTTTACCGGTGTGAGAAGAGTTCTGAGGGGCACCTGATATTGTTCAGAGGTTTCTTTCTTCTGATTGCCTGCAGAAATGCTGGAGGATGCCATTGTTCTCACACAACAAAGCTTTGAGAATGATTTGAGAGAAAAAAGGTTTGAAGGAGATAAACTCAGAAATATGCAGAAAAAGTTTCAGAGATTATGAGAAAGCGTAAAGAATAAACATGAAGGATTAATGTGCTTAAATAGAGTTTTCAAAAATTATTTTGAAAAATTAAACGTTTTTAAGAGAGAGAAAAAAATAATGATTGCCATTAACAAGCGTGATTACTTTGCATTAAATGCTTGCTGATTTTGGGGGATTTGAGAAAGATACTTAGAAACGGTTACCAGACATGTGTCTCAATGCACCCAATCAGCGCTTTGCCTTCTCAGAAGCGTGCACGCGTTCTGCTTCAGGGATTTGCTGATGATTGGATGACACTTGTTTGATGTAGTGATCAGCACGTCTGTCTTTGAGATTAGACTCTCAGATCTTTAGACTTGCATCTGATACAATCTGCATGTTCTATCTTTCTGAAAGAAGATTGATCAGAAGTTCACAGTAATATAATTACATTCTGAAGATAAATACATGGAATTAAAACATTTTCATTCTGGGCATACTTTCATGCTGAGATGTTTCAGAATGAAATTGAACCTATCTTCTGAAAGGGGTTTAGTAAAGATATCAGCCCATTGATGGTCTGTATCTATAAATTTCAAGTTTAAAATACCTTTCTGAATATAGTCCCTAATGAAATGATGTTTTATTTCTATATGCTTAGCTCTAGAATGTAAAATAGGATTCTTACTTAAGCAAATAGCAGAAGTATTATCACAAAGAATAGGAATGTTACTCTCAAAAATCTGGAAGTCTTCAAGCTGACTTTTCATCCAGAGCATTTGTGTGCTACATCCTGCTGCTGCTATGTACTCAGCTTCTGCTGTTGACAGAGCAATTGTTGATTGCCTTTTGCTGGACCACGAGATCAGATTTTCTCCCAGAAACTGGCAGCTTCCAGAAGTACTTTTTCGTTCCACTCTGTCTCCAGCAAAATCAGCATCGCAGTAGCCTACTAAGCTGTAATCACTAGATTTTCTATAAAACAAACCCAGATTAGTAGTACCTTTCAGATACTTGAAAATTCGCTTAACTGCTGTTAAGTGAGATTCTCTAGGATCTGATTGGAATCTAGCACAAATACATACGCTGAATAAGATATCAGGTCTTGAAGCTGTCAGATAAAGGAGAGAACCAATCATACCTCTGTAGACCTTCTGTTCTACACTTTTGCTTACCTCTTCTCTTTCCAGAATGCACGTGGGATGCATTGGAATCTTTGATGGCTTACATTCTGAGAGGTCAAATTTCTTCAGAAGATCTCTGATGTATTTGCTCTGATGAATGTAAGTTCCCTCTGGAGTTTGATTAATCTGAATTCCTAGAAAGAATTTCAGTTCCCCCATGAGGCTCATCTCAAATTCTGCCTGCATACACTTAGCAAATTTTCTTCCAAGAGAAGGATTAGTAGAACCAAAAATAATATCATCAACATAAATTTGACAGACTAAAATGTCACTCTTAACTGTTTTACAGAATAGAGTAGTGTCCACTTTCCCTCTGGTGAATTCATTTTCAAGCAGAAAGTTACTTAGCCTTTCATACCAAGCTCTGGGAGCTTGTTTCAGACCATACAGTGACTTTTTCAGTTTGAAAACATGTTCTGGATGTTTTGTATTTTCAAAACCTGGGGGTTGGTGAACATAAACTTCTTCTTCTATATAACCATTTAAGAATGCACTTTTGACATCCATCTGATACAGAGTGATGCCTCTATTAACAGCAAATGAGATTAAAAGTCTGATAGATTCTAACCTGGCGACTGGGGCAAAGGTTTCTGTATAGTCTATCCCCTCTTGCTGACTATAACCTTGTGCAACCAGTCGTGCCTTGTTTCTGACGACTTCACCTTGTTCATTAAGCTTGTTTCTGAACACCCATCTTGTTCCAATGACGTTGAATCCTTTTGGTCTGGGAACGAGATCCCATACGTCGTTTCTGGTGAATTGATTCAGCTCTTCTTGCATTGCCAGAATCCAGTCGTTATCCAGAAGTGCTTCATCAATAGAAGAAGGTTCAATCAGAGACACAAGTCCCATAAGAGTTTCTTCAGAGTTTCTGAAGCTTGCTCTTGTTCTGATTGGATCTTCCTTTCTTCCTAGGATAGTCTCTTCTGGGTGATCCAAACTGCTTCTGGGCAATCTCTTATGAGGTAGATCAGCAGTTGTTGAAGGATTTCTAGCATTGCTTCTTTCAGACGTTGAAGGAATGTCTGTGTTGAGAGCTTCTGATGACTTGTCTTCAGAACCTGCAAATTCAATTTCTATACCTGCAAGATTTTCATTCTGCTTTGACTTTTCAGAGTCAAGCTTGTCATCAAAACGAACACTGATTGATTCTTCCACAATCTGTGTTTCTGTATTGTATACTCTGTACCCTCTTGAGCGTTCAGAGTATCCTAACATAATACACTTCTGTGCCTTAGAATCAAACTTGTTCAAATAATTCTTTGAATTTAACATATAGCAAGTACATCCAAATGGATGAAAATACGAAATGTTGAGCTTTCTGTTCTTCCACAATTCATATGGAGTCTTTTCCAGAATAGGTCTTATTGAGATTCTATTCTGAATGTAGCACGCTGTGTTTATTGCCTCTGCCCAGAAAGTCTTAGCAACGTTTGTCTCATTGATCATGGTTCTGGCCATTTCTTGCAATGTTCTGTTCTTTCGTTCTACAACTCCATTTTGTTGGGGAGTTCTAGGACAAGAGAAATCATGCAGAATGCCTTTGTCATTAAAGAATGACTCAAAATCTTTATTTTCAAATTCTCCACCATGATCACTTCTGACTTTAACGATTCTAAGATCTTTTTCATTCTGAACTTGGTTACAGAATGTAACAAACACAGAGTGTGACTCGTCCTTGTGTCTTAAGAACTTTACCCATGTCCATCTGCTATAGTCATCTACGATTACTAACCCATACTTCTTGCCACTGACTGAAGCAGTTTTAACTGGTCCAAATAAGTCAATGTGCAGAAGTTCTAATGGCTTAGAGGTAGAAACAACATTTTTGGATTTAAAAGAAGGTTTTGCAAATTTGCCTTTCTGACATGCTTCACACAGAGCATCTGAATTGAACTTCAAATTTGGAAGTCCTCTGACCAGATTGAGTTTGTTAATCTGAGATATTCTTCTCATACTAACATGCCCCAATCTTCTGTGCCAGATCCACTGCTCGTTGTTAACAGACAGAAGACATTTTACGTTCTGACTCTTTAGTTCAGAAAGTTTGATTTTGTAAATGTTGTTTTTCCTCTTTCCATTAAACAGGATAGTCCCATCTTTCTGACTAACAGCTTTACATGATTTTTGATTAAAGATTATATCATAACCGTTATCACTTAATTGACTTATGGATAACAGATTATGCATCAATCCATCAACTAGCAGAACATTATTAATAGAGGGAAGATTTCCGTTACCTACAGTTCCAGAGCCAATAATCTTTCCCCTCTGATTGCCTCCAAAGCCAACGTGGCCTCCAGGCTTGAGTTCTAGGCTTTGGAACATATGCCTTCTTCCCGTCATGTGTCGTGAGCAGCCAGAGTCCAGGTACCATGACTGGTGTTTCTGACTTGCTGCTAAAGATATCTGCAACATGTATTATTTTATCCTTAGGTACCCAGATCTTCTTGGGTCCTGACTTGTTAGTTTTACCAAAACTCTGGTTGAATTTTGGTTTCACAGAGTGCTTACTGCTAGTGTATTTGATGTCGTGTGTGTGACCATACACAAAGTGTGAATTTAGAGGAGTGTGTTTAATAGTTAAATCCATGACATTCTTAGGTGTAGGAACCTTACCTTGGTATCCTATTCCTTTCCTGCCGTTTCTGCTAACTCCATAGATCATTGAAGCCATTCTGCTTCTATCTATGCTTTTAGCAAGGAACTTCTGGAAACTGTGATCATACTCCTTTATGATCTCATCAGCGTTGCTGGGAGTTTCAGGAATTGGTTCCTTCTGAGAGTTTTGTAAAGAGTTTTCTAATTTTAAAATTTTATCTCTCAGCTCAGAGTTTTCCAATTTGAGACTCTCAGACTTATTAGAGTCAGATTCAAGATTCCTTTTCAGGTCTCTGAATTTAGCTCTAATCTGCTGATAACGTTCCAGAATTTCATTGAGGCTTTCAGCAAGTTCAGCCTTTGTAAAATTAACAGCGAAGTTAGGGAATACCTCTTCTGTGTCTGATTCTGAGTCTGATTCAGAAGCTTCACTGTCATCTGGAATGTTAGCCATGAGCGTTATGTTTGCCCTTTCATCATCTGATTCTGAGTCAGCTTCAGATGAGTCAGAGTCATCCCATGTGGCCATGAGACTTTTCTTCTTCTCTCTTCCAAACTTCTTTTTGGGCTTTTCCCTCTGAAGCTTTGGGCAGTCACTCTTGTAGTGTCCTTGCTCATTGCACTCGTAGCAGATGATGTCTTTTGTGTTTGGCTTCTTGCTACCGGAGGAGCCTTCAGATCTTCTGTATCCAGAGGAAGAATCTGTCCTTCTGAATCTGGAAGAAGACTCGTTCTGATCAGATCTTCTGGGATTCCTGAACTTCCTTTGTCTTTGCTTCCACAGTTGATTTACTCTTCTGGAGAGAAGGGAAAGTTCGTCTTCTTCTGATGAGGATCCATCAGATGTTTCTTCAACTGCCTGCAAAACTTTAGATTCAGATTTTCTGTTAGATTTTAAAGCTAAAGGCTTACCTTGCTTCTGAGGCTCATCAGCTTCTAGCTCTATCTCATGACTTCTGAGGGAGCTTATAAGTTCCTCCAGAGTGATTTTGTTGAGATCCTTCGCTAGCTTCAGAGCAGTAACCATAGGCCTCCACTGCTTGGGTAAACTTCTGATTATCTTCTTGACATGGTCAGCAGTAGAGTATCCTTTGTCCAGAACTTTGAGACCAGCTACCAGAATCTGGAATCTAGAGAACATAGTTTCAATGGATTCAGATTCTTCCATTTTAAACGCCTCATACTTCTAAATGAGCGCCAGAGCTTTTGTTTCTTTGACTTGAACGTTGCCCTCATGCGTCATTCTGAGAGAATCAAAGATGTTCTTAGCTGTGTCTCTGTTGGAGATCTTTTCATACTCAGTATAGGAGATGGCACTGAGGAGGATGGTTCTGGCCTTATGGTGATTCTTGAAATCACGCTTTTGTTGATCAGTCATTGATTTTCTTTCAATCTTCTGACCAGTTGCATTCACAGGGTGCGTGTATCCATCTGTCACCATATCCCACAGATCAGCATCATGTGCTAGAAAGAAGCTTTCAATTCTGTCTTTCCAGTAATCAAAGTTTTCTCCATCAAAGACTGGAGGTTTGCCGCTGAATCTGTCTCTGTCCTCATTGTTGTCATTGCTGAAATGAGAGTTGTTTCCTGCCATTGTGTTTTTCTGATGCTGGATCTTGTACTGACACGGTTAAGTGTTTTAGCTCAGAACCAGGCGCTCTGATGCCAATTGAAGGGGTGAAAAACACAAGAAGGGGGGGTTGAATTGTAAAACTGGAATCTTAAAGCAATTGACAAGGTATTTTTATCCTGGTTCGTTTGATCTCAAACTACTCCAGTCCACCCGTCAAGGTGATTTCGCCTCTCTCCAACGAGGTCTTAATTCACTATATTCAACTGAATACAAATCTGCTTTAACAACTGCTAAAGCCTTCTTGATTCAAACCACAATCCGGTTTGTCAAGGCAACACTTTCTTACAAAGGTATAAAACAAATGTGTGTGAATGTTTTCTACAAAACTTTATCACAACTGTGATGTATACACAAATTAAGCTTAGAAACTTAGAATGCTAAACACTAATGGAGTATCAGAGTTTGTTGGTTTAGCAAAACTGGTAGATGAAGATTATGGATTCAGCTTTGTGCGTGTAGAGAATTTGGAAGCATTAGCCATTATAATCTTCGAAGCCTTGTTTATATAGCACTTGAGAAGATGAACGTTGAATGCAATATTCTTGATTCAATGCTAATAACAAGCTTTCCTTTTTGAGCAGATCTTGTCTAGAATGATGCCGTTGGAATTAATTAGCGTTCAATGCACAGTACCGTTGCTTCTTCAATGCACGTTCTGGCTTGGCTCATTCTGATTCTGCTTCGCTGCTGATGAACTTATTGTTTCTGTATCAGAGTGTTTACGCGCAGTTCTGTTCATCAAGCTTCAGCAAGTACGAGCGTTGATCATCTGATCTTGACGTTCTGATTCAGCAACTTCTGATGCTGGTGTATCAAATCAAATTCTGATGCTGAATAAGTGATCTTGCTTATTTTAATCAGCATATCTGCAAGTCAGAGCATAGTAATTTTAGGCAGCATATAGTTCAAACATGAAACATATAAATACTATATCTTTTCACTTTGTTATCATCAAAACTTAAATATAGGGTACTAGATTCAAACATTGTTCTAACATGTTGCATATGGGTGAGAGAATGAATTGGAGGGAATATTACCACTTTGGGGAAGGCACGAATAGAGCATGCATGCATCACTTTTGAACCTTGTTTGGCTTATTTGAGAAAAAGAGTGATACAAACAACATAAGAAGTGTGTGTATAAGGTATATGGTAAGGATCATGCAGAAAATTTAGTATCATGTACATGAAAACATGAATTGAGTTTATCTTGACCAGAGTCATGAGTCATCTTGCTCGTCCCAACCATTTCTCTGTATCACTCTCCACTCTCAATCATTTTTCATAAACTTAGTACTATTAAAAAGATGAAGTAATGAGGCTTAGAATTGGTGTTGACAAGTTTTTGAAATGAAGCTTGCAAAGAGCTTACACTTTGGCACGAAGTTTAGGGATTTGAACTGATCCAGGCCCAGCTAGGCATGTCACTTCTTGCTCAAACATCTTGAAATCCAAGGACCTTTTGGAGATAGACTCTCAGGGACAAAAGTGTAGTATGAAATCTCCTCTTTCATTTGATTACAAGTTTGCAAATTTCCATGAACGATGGAGAAAGTTACATGCTTTGAAAGATGGTAAGATGACCATGATAATCTCTTATACTTAGAAAAAATTCTAAGTTCCCAAAAGTCAACAAAAGTCAACAAAAGTCAACTTCCTTGATTTTATTGATTTTTGAGATTCCACTTGTACAAATCTCAACCATTGAACATATTTAACTTATTGAACAACATGTTAACCTTAAAAATCCAGTAGTTATCTTTTTTACTGTATTGTTGACTTTTCCCCAATTTGATTATTTTGAATTCATCCGTGCAATTGGGAATCTTCCAATCAAAATTGATGATCAATCTTTCAATAATAGATTCTTAGGCACATGTTGAGAAGCATGGAATTAAGTGTTGCTCAAAAACTCAGAGAAATCCTGATTTTATCACAAAACCTAATTTTGGCTTCTTGTGTTAGGAGGTGATGATCCAATCCCAAAATCATAATTCCTTGGATCATGATGAGGATCTTCTTAAACAAAAATGTATCTTATGATAATGAGAAGACATTACTTTAAAAATTGGCTCATACAAGCATTAAAACACTTCATTTGTCCAAAACCCTAATCTCAAGAGATAAAATAAGAGAAATGTGATTCACTTTAATACTCTTTCAATTGTCACTCTTCTGATGAATCAATGAGGAAATTGAGACATCTTAAGGTATAAGAAACCTTTATAGCTCGAGTGACCGAAAGAGTGAGGGCATGAGACCTTTCTCGCGCTGACTGACAATTCAAACCATCTTCCATTGCTTGAAGAAGACAAAATGAAAGATACCTTGACCTCATAACCAAAGAACCAATGATATGAATGCATGTTTATGTTAGAGAAACATAAGCCAATTAGGGTTAAAATTAAGATGGAAAATTTTGGGGTGCAACAGACTCTGGTAATTGTTTGGGATTTTTATTTGGTGTTTTGATACATTTTGTGTATTTCATCAATTAACTCCAATTAATTAACCATTTAAAAATTGTTTTTGTTTTAATTGCATTTTTATTTTTCAATTTTTTTTGTAATTGGTTCTGACTTTATGATACTTGGATATACCTTGGGTCAATTTCCTAAACCTTATTGGATCCTGGGTGTTGATATGTTTATAAACAAAATCCACCAAAATGGATGAATGATGTTGATGATAATTTAATTCATCTATTGATTTTATTTGAATTTGTGGTTCCATCTTGACATTTCCTCTATCTCTACCTCATCTCCTTCTTCTTTTCCTTTGAATGATAATTAGTGGCTTAAACTTATGCTTGAGAGCCCGAGTATGGTTGATTATTTGACTATGGTTCAAAACCTATAAAACTTGTTGTTACGAGCTTTTAATTTTATCAATTCTCTAATTAGTCTTCATCAACTTTGACCTAAGTTCATTAATTAATCATCATTGGTCATTCATCATGGATTCCATCTCTTTCTTCTTATTTTTTTCTTTGAATGGTCATTTGTGGCTCAAACTTTATGTTTGAATGTTCAGGTATGATTAATTTATTATTTTTAGATCCATACATATGAAGCTTTTTGTTAGGAGGCTTTGAATTTATCTATCCTCTAATGAGATTTCACTATTATTTGGTCCAATATCATCATTAAATTATATTGATCATCCCTTCTAACAATTAATCATTAACCACTAATTTCTAACTTCTAACTTCTAACATTACATTTATGCCTCTTTTAATATCTTATTCTTTATTTTAATTTTTTCTTTATTCACCATTCATTCTCGTGTTTATGTTTATGCTATTTTTATTTTGTCCACTTGGACATTTACTTTTGCTTATGATATTTTCTTTTATCCACTTGGACTTTGATTTTTTCTTAAGACATTAATAATAAACTTGAACATTAAAAGACTTAAGGCTCTTTATGGACTATTTATTACTATGCTTGGCATATTGAAGTTGTGTACCTCTTGGACTTATGATTAGAAGCTTTGATACTTGTAGACCTTGAGACCTTTGGGCCTTATTCTGTTTGTGTATTGGGAAATTTTCTGTGCGCAGGTGCTATTATGTTGAACTTAGGTGATCTATATGATACATGGTTCAATATTTAAGACCTTGCTTAAGTTTTAAATACCTTTGATTTCTTTGATGCTTCCTTACTTGTGATTTATTTTCACATGATGTTTGATATGCTCTTGGTCTACTATGTGCTTGTGGCTTTGATCTAAAGGATGAGAATTTTATGTTGACTTTATCATGTCAAGTGTTGGCTTCCCATTTGGTTAGAATTTTCCTTACATTTGATTTTACTTTATGCTTTAGGATAGTATTTTCATCTCCTCTCATTCTTATTTAATTTTCAAAACCTTCTCCCTTTTTCAAAGGATTCTTCTTTTCAAACTTCAACCGCATTCATACTAAACTTAGACTTAGGTCCATGCATTTTCAAAAACTTTTTTGTTAATCAAGTAATCATTTAATCTTAATCAAGATATGACTTTTTTCTTCAATACTTAAAAAATACAAAACAATCTCAAATCACTTTGCCACTTTGGCTTTTCACTTTAAAACCTTTTCTTTAAAATTAACCAACACACAGGCTTTAAATTTTTTTACCCGAACTGCATGGGTTTTGATTTCAACATTGCACATTGTTCGTATATAGGCCCAGAAATCATTGGAAGCTTTGTCAAATAAAAAATTGTAAACAAAACTTCTTTTCTCATCTCCATAATCTTTTGTAAACATTTCCTTTTTAGCCAAATAAACAGATTTTCAAAGAGTTTCCTCTGGAGTACCATTGATATTTAGGGTGCTAAGACCTTCCCTTTGCATAACCAAACCCCTTACCTTGATGTATATTTTATTTTGAGTTTTATTCTCTCTTTTCCCATTCCTTTGGAACAATAAAGTGTGGTGGTGACTTTCACTTTGTGAGTAAAGTCAATCAAGGGTTTAGTCTCAACTTTTTACCTCTTTAAAAAAATTGGCGACTTCACTGGGGAGAAATATCTAAGAGGGTTGAGCCTATCTTTGTTTATCTGTGTTTGTGTTATTATTTGTTGTTGTATATATGCATGTTTGTCTGGATTTTTCATGTTTTCAGGGTGCTTGGTGATCTCTTGTAAGTCTTATACCCAGACTTGGGAAAACTTAAGTTTAGATGGGTGGTATAGTCATGTTAACCTTAAAGGAGAGTCTTGAATAAGTTGGCATGAGAATCCCCAGCACATAGGAGGCCCCCTTGAATGTAGTATTTGTTTACCGAGTAATTAGAAAGACATGCTGCTTTCGATCTGGGAGCCAAAGAAGCTAAGAACGGTAGAACCCTTAATCCATCCTGGCATTTTAATATGTAGTGCAAAGACTATGAAGTAGTAATCCTGAAATAGTTGTCACGCGATACTGCACTCAGACGAGTTTCTCTTAACGAAATTTCCAATTATCAAGTAAATTTGGACGCTGGTAATGACCAAAAGAGGATCTTAGACTCTGGGAACTATTATAACCTTGTTCTACAGGTGGTTTAAACCCTTATTCCATACCTTATGGGTAATACCTTTGACTTCATGCTCGTGACGTCAAACCTATGAACCCCCATGTTTGTGCTCTTGTGTGTGATTGTTGCATCATCATGCATTCATGCACCCATGAGCATTTTTTAACCAAAATTTTTAAGGAACTTAAAGAATTCTCTTTACGAATATCACAAGTATTATTTAACCATGGACTTTAGAAGGAGAAAGACTCAGAAGTACAGTTTCATGATTCCTAAGAGAGATGAGATGAAGAAGTTGGGTTCTTTTGTTGACAAGCCTAAGGCTTTCAGAAATAAATATGGAGCGCTTTTATCTCTTTTAAGTGTAAACATGAAGGATGGAAATCTCACTACATTGTTCCAGTCCTATGATCCTTTGTACCGAGGCTTCATCTTTTTGGATTATCAACTTATGCCTACACTAGAGGAGTACTCTTATCTGCTTGATAGACCTGTTACTGATTATGTTCCTTACTCTAGTTTGGAAGAAGATCCTAAGTCTCAAGATGTTGTAGTAGTTACTCACCTGAAAAAGTATGCAATTAAGGCTCATATGACTACTAAATAATGTATTAGGGGGTTTCCTTCTAAGTTCTTATTGGAGAAAGCTCGTCATTTCTCTAGGATAAAGAGTATGGACGCTTTTGAGGAAATATTTTCTCTACTCACTTATGGATTATTCTTGTTCCCTAATGTCAACAATTTTATTGATGTTAATTCTATTAAGATCTTCTTGAATGGGGAATACAGTCCCCATGTTGTTTTTAGATGCTTATTACTCTATTCACCTTTGGAATTCTTATCAAGAGGGGATGATTATCTATTGTGAACCATTGTTATAAAAGTGGTTTATTTCTCACTTGCCTTGGAATGCTGCCTTTTGGGATTTCAAGGATAAGCGATGGTTGCAGAAGATTATGTCTCTTACTCATTGTGATATTATATGGTATAATCAAGCTTATTATGGGGTGAGGATTATTTATAGTTGTGGAAGATTTCCCAATGTACCTCTTCTTGGTACAAAGGGAGGCATCAACTACAACCTTGTTCTTGCACACTGTTAACTCAAGTATCCAATGAGGGATAAACCGAATAACATTCATGTGAGTGTTTCTTTCTCATGGAGGAAAGAGATAAAAAAGCATTCAAGGAAGATATTAGTAAAGCTTGGAGCCACATCCATAGAAAGGGAAGATAAAATTTAGGACAGAGAGGTGTTTTCTTTGGAGCCTTATCTTAGGTGGGTGCAAGCAAGGGAAATTCAGTTGAAGATGTCGTATCCTCGTCAAGAACCCTTATCTGCATTGTTTGAAGAGCCTACTCATCCCCTTTTGACTGATATTGAAGAGCTTCAACTTGCTTTATTCAAGATGCAATAAGAGAAGCATGATAGGAAAAACAAATATCAGAAGATGGATATGGAATACTCACCACTCCAAGGGCAGCTAAAGGAGAAAGATGATTTGATCGATATTCTCGAACGACATGTTGTGGGGATGGTGGAAGAGCGAAAGGATTTATTTTCCTCTCGCATTCACCCAATTACCAATGTTCAAGACCATTCTCACATGCTTCCTACTTATGGTGCATGGAAAGGAGTTGTTCACAAGCTTATGTCGGAGAATACACAATTGAAGGATCAGATTATGAGGCTTTAAGGGAAGCATCAGCGTCAAGTTGGATCATCTTCAGCCTTGGCTCCTTAGGACCTATAGATTCTAATTTTCGCTCTTGTATTTAGGATTATCAAAACTTGTACTTAAGTTTTTATCCTTTTGAATTATTAATGAAATGAGATATTCAGTGTTTCAAAAAATATCTTATTACTTTGATATTTGCAAAATTATTACAATTCTTCAAGTTCCTTGAAAATAAAATAAACAAAATAAATCACGTGTCTTGCATATCATGCATCATTTTGCATTCAATTTTTGCATTTTTTTTATTCACAGATGTCTTTCACATTTCATTTGATCGTCCAATCAATAAGATGTCACATTCCTATAACACTCGGAGTAACACCAAGAGGAAGATGGAAAATTTGGAACAAGGGAATCACGAGCTACGTGAAGAAGTAACTTCTTTGAGAGTCGGTATGGCCAAATTGACTGCTTTAGTGGAATCCTTGGTTGCTTCTCAAAATCAGCCACCACCTTCACCTCCTCCTTCTCGTCATGTCGTTAGCCTCAATAACAAAAAATTGTCATTTGAGACATTGTTAGCTCTCGTTCCTACTGTTCTCGTTACTGCTGCTGCACATCATAAAATGCCTCGTGGTTATCCATGGGGTATGCCTGAAAATTTCGTACCTGAAGTTTATACACCAACTGTGGAAGTTGCTCATTCTTTCATACATGTTATGACTACTGCACCTCCTATTGAGCACACTATTCAAGTTACTAATGATCAAATTTATCATGCAGGTGCTTCTCCCAGTAAAATTTTGGAAATAAATGATCGAATGGATGATTTTCAAGACCAGTTCTTGGAGATGCAAAAGAAGATGAAAGCTATCAGAGGGAAGGAACTGTTTATCGAGGGATGAAATTTCCAGTGGTACCACCAAGAAGCATGCATATAGATTCTCTAGAAAGAAGGAAGGGTATGTGTTGTACCCCAAAATTTCCCCTCTCTTTTATCAAGACATTTTCTCACAAGGATTTATTAAAGTTCAAGACTGCATAAGTATAATTGGATTTTTAATGCCCCACAAAGTTTTCATGGATCATATTTGATTTTCAAGCATCAAGTCAAAGAGGAAACTGTTGAAAGTGAAAGCAGATAAATTTGATTTTTTTGACAAAATTGAAGAAAAGCAAGCTTGCTTCGATTCATAATAGCTTTGAACGGGCATTGTTTCGATTCATGCTAGCTTCAACTAAACTCCTTCCTTCGTGCTAGCTTCGACTAAGCAATGTCTCCCTTTGAAACAGATTGCTTTGATCCTGAGGTTTCGATTGAGCATTTAACTTCCTTCTAGCAAACTTGATTCAGAGGCTTCGATTGAGCATTTAACTTCTTTGAAGTAGGCTTAATCCACAAGCTTCGATTGGAAGTTTGGCCTCCTTCGATGCAAGCTTGGTTCACAAGCTTCGAATGGGCATGTGGCCTCCTTCAATCAAGTTTAATCCACAAGCTTCGACTAAGGCATTGATTTCCTTTGAAGCAACATACTTACAATCCAACTCTGAACCCTTCGAGCAAGCTTAGTTGAAGAACATTGATCAAATCTCATAGCCTTATCCTCTAAATCTCACTTTTTAGGCTATGTTTCTTCAAAATCTTCACATAATCAGAGGCTTACACAAATTTTTGATACAATACCCAAAGATTTGAAGCTTTATCCACTGGATTATACCATTTTTGGATGAAATGGCAAAAAGCTACGTATCCTTTTATCATAAAGATTAATTTAATCACAAAGTTAGTTTTTTTAGCTCCCAACCTGATTTTATCTGAACATAAGCAGTGCCAAAAGCATAAGTCAAATCACCTTCCCCCAACAGACATCAGGCCCCCACTTGTACTTGAACTTGGGAACTATGAAAATCCATAAAACTTGATTTTTTTTCGTTTTTAACCATAACATGTTATCTCAGGGTTCTGGTGACTACAAACCTTTTATGTATAAATATAGAGACCCTTTGTAATTCATGGAAGAGACTTTTGTTGGGTAGAAAAAATCATCAAAACACTCTTAAACTCTAAAACTCTAAAACTATCAAAAAATCTCAAGCCCCTTCATGCATTAATCAGCCTTTTGATTCACTCCCTAGCCTCCATATATCAGTCTTTTGACTCACTCCCTAGCCTCCATATGATAGCCTTCTGATTCACTCCTAACATACCATATACCAGCCTTTCGATTCAAGCAAAGTAGTGATTGCACTAGCTCAAGGAAGGCTCTTGCAGGCTTAACTCACCATCGAATCATTCCTGGAAGTCATACAAAAGCTCTTTCATCTGGCACTTCAAGAGGTAAGTTTTCTAAAACTTAGAACTCTTCATTCAAACATCAATTGTACATACAAATAAAATAAAATATGTAGATATCATATATAGGAAGATGACCATCAACTAACTTTCGATTAATACTGCTTAAACGTTGAGAACTTCAACTCTGACTAGTGAGACTTTGATTTTGGCACCAAACAATTTTGTGCTAACCTCTGATGTAACTTTTGAAATTTACATAGTTAGATTCATTTTGAAGATCATAGGCAGGTTTTTGTATATTTCGATTGGCTGAAGAGTGAAGCCTTTCAAATCTCAACATTAGAGTGTTGCATCCATGCGCTTGAAGGTAGAAGCTGGGCATTTCAAACATTCAGAAACAAGTTCAGTTTGTACCCAACCGAAGCTACCTTATGAACAGATGAAACAGACTACCCTAGTGGTACAAATAGCGTGCGCAAAAGACATTTTTGTAGAAGGTCCTGGGTTCAAGCCCCGGCGAGACCTTTTATTCATTTTCCATATTTTCTCACTTTGTCTTGTTTGCAGGAAATACACATGTTCCTCCATTGGATGGGCCTTGGCATTTTATGTTTCTGACCCCCTGCTTACTAACATAAAAACAACCCAAGCACAAAACCGTTTTTTCTACATAAAAAAATTGTTTTAAATACAAAAAAATTTGTTTTCTACACAAAAACACCAAAAATATATTTAATTTAATTAGTATATTTTATTTAACTTCTTACAATGAAAAAAGACCAAAAACGTTTTCTTATTTTCTTTTCTTTAACTTAATTAAATTTCCTTAACAAAAACAAAACAAATCTATTCCTTTTTCCATTTTGCCTTGTACATTATATCCTTATGCATTATTTAAATTCAATATGGTTGTTATAGATAATTAGGACTTAATTTCTTGCAATCCCCATTTGTACATTTGTACACCCCATCCCTAAATGATGTAATAGCGTAGTAAATTTACTTTCCGCAATTTATCGCTTTCATATAAATTGTTAGTAACTAGGGTGTGTATGGCAAGATTGAAATCAACATGTAGACAACCCTAATCAAAGACAAAAATGCATGCAATCAAACATACTATTCAGACACATGCACCTCTAGGGTAATCTCACTTGTTGCCTCGGAAAATAGTCATGTCCCTCGAATATGGGTGTTTTAGAAAAGACCCACGATAAAAAGATCACAGTCCCTCGATGTTGCCTTCGGTAAACGATCTAGTCCCTTACGAAAATTGCTAAAACGTCTCATAGGTTGCC
Source organism: Vicia faba (assembly GCA_948472305.1). Taxonomy (NCBI): domain Eukaryota; kingdom Viridiplantae; phylum Streptophyta; class Magnoliopsida; order Fabales; family Fabaceae; genus Vicia; species Vicia faba. The sequence goes on from OX451741.1 coordinate 856,966,113, forward strand.
TTCTATGACTATAAAATTGATCCACGCCCGTCCTTTCACATCCAACAATGGGGATTCTTATAAATCAATGGTAAGATAGCAACATTTAGAGGAGGAGGAAAAGAACATAGACCTTTTGAGTAGGTAGGACGCTCGTAGTAGCTTGCTCTTGAACTAAAACCCTTTTCCACTCATACACTTTCAAAACATCTTTCAAAAACAAATATCTTTTTGAACTATTTTCAAAACCAACACTTTGTATGCATTCTTATAGAGACGAGAATCATTACAAAGTTAGCCGCAACAAAGGCATTTTTGCAAAATACTTTCAAAACCCACCACAAGCACATTTTCAAACAAAGCATTTTCAAAGTAATCTAGGAAGAAACTAAGAGCCCGTAGATAACTACGGATGAAAAGGGTGCTAACACCTTCCCTTTTCATAACCTATCCCTCGAACTCAAGAATACATCTCAAATGTCTTTCCTGTTCTTTTCACCCTTTCCTTATTGGATAAAAGAAAAGTCGGTGGCGACTCTTGCTATCCGCAACAATTGCGATCAAACTCAAAACAACCAAGTCAGTTCTCCCATCGTATTACAGTATGCTAACTTTATTACTCGAGAAAAGGAGGGTAAACACCTTAAAAGATATCACCAACGTCAAAATGTTGCCTCAGTGACCCTAGTTATTAGTGTGACTCCAACAATCTTGCTTGGTCAGAGGTAATTTGGTACAAATGCATTTTGATCTCTGTGAATTAAGTTATTATACGCATGATCATGCAACTTGTAAAATATGAAATGAAGACCCTCATGGGTGTAATAAAGTAAAAAGAGATCTTCAAGAGATGATCAATCAATGTCTTATCTGTTAGAGTAAGAAAGCTTCTAAGAATTTCTAATTTTTTATGATAACAATTATATGTGAAATTATATGTGTTAATGTCAAGTATTATAATATGCAGGTGTATCTAATGAAACATCAAAAGTTCCACACGCACCAAACCATAAACATTTTAGCGAATTTAAAAAAAGCTCAACATCGAAAGCGACGCTGACCAAAAACTCTAGAAACTATTATAGCGGTAGAAATGTTGAGACAAAGCCATTGGACTAACTTGACTCCCACAGATCAAATAAAAATCGCCAGCGCGCTTTATTGTTTCCAAAGGAATGGGAAAAGAGTGAATAACCCAAAAGGAGAGGAGAGAATCTAGGTATGGGGGTTTGTTATGCAAAGGGAAGGTATTATCACCCTAAACATCTACGATACTCCATAGGAACCTCTTTGGAAAAAAAATTATTTTGGCTATAACTGTTGTATACAAAAAATAGATGGTGGAGATGAGAAAAGAAGTGTTTTTTACAATTTTTTCACCCGTCGCGGTTGCGAACCTTTAGTGCTTATGTACCACCTTCCGTGAAATAGGGGATCAGGGTACTCGTAGTTCACCTTTAAAAATTTTAAAACAAAAATATGTTGGTTAATTTTAAGAGACGAGACATCATCGTCATCTCTGAGTGGAAGGCATACTTACTACCCACAATTATGAGAAAGTAGAAACTGCATCATCTCAAAGCGGAGGATATAGCTTGGATTTTAAAATCAACAAAGCCTCGCTCAACACCCAAGTGGAAAATATCTCACTTCACTATATATTGTAGAAGTATAGTAGCTCGCATCACTACACGGATTGACAAGAGTATAACGTTTTGAGAAAATTTTAAAATAAAAAGCCAAAATGGAAAAATTGGTTTGAATGAGATTGATTGACTTTTAGTCTTCTCACAAAAATTTCAAAGTATGATTAAGTTGGTTAGAGTTTAATTAAGAAAATATTTTTTTAAATGCATGGACCTAAGTCCAAGTTTATTATGAAAGCGGTTCAATTTTAGAAAACAAGAACAGTTTTAAAAAGGAGGGAGATATTTTGAAATTAAAGAAGATTGGAGGATATGAAGGGACTATCCTAAAGCATAAGGTAAAATCTAGGGAAAATAACCGTCTAACTAACAAGAAGCCAACATTTGATAGAATGAGTCAATGTATAATTCCCACCCTTTGGATTTGAAACCAAACAAGCAAAGATAATAAACCTCTTAAGAATACCAAACTTCAAATGCATTAAGTCTTCATAAAAATTGGGCATAGTAACGGTTGTATACAGAGGAATTCCTAATAATAGATGAAGCATATAATCATAATAACTTGCACACAAAGAAAAAAACAACCCAATGTCTCAGGGTAAACCCCAAGAACTCCAGAAAAAATAACAACAGAAGTCACGAGGTCCCTAGGGTAGTCAAGGCTTCTAATCCTAAGTCCAAGAAGTCCATAACTCCATCATGCCAAAGATAGTGATCAAATAGTCCAAGTAACCTTGAAGTATTTTTTATTGTTCAAGTTGGTTATTAAGTATCTTCAAAAAGAAAGTGAAAACTTCCAGTGAGAAAAACAAAATGACATAAAGATAAAAGCCCAAATGAGCAAAGAAGAAAATAGCATGAAATTAAAATGCTAAGATAAATGGTGTGTAAAAGTAAAAGCATAAAGAGAAAGCATAAACAAAAAGTCAATTGTTAATTAGTTTGAAATTAGAGGTTACTTGAATGACCATCTTGAAACTTGCATTTGAAAACTCATTAGAAGATTGATATAATCAAAGCCTCTCAACAACAAGTTTCATGTGCTTTTTATCAAGTATATCATCCATTTCAAATTCTCGAAGCAACAACAAATGATCAACGATGTTTAAATGATTCACTTAGACCAAAATTTATGATGATTCATTAGAGGATTGATAAGACCAAAGCCTCTGAACCATGAACCTCAAGGTTATTGGATCAAAGGTTTCAAATTAAACATACTTGGGCTTGCCAACATAGGTTTGGGCCAAAAATGATCATTTCTCGAATCGGGGGAAAATTTAGTGCTATGTTAAGCAATCGTAAGTGGACTTATATAGAAGTCGCACTTATTTTAAGGTCGGTCAATAGCAAGCTATGTACCACATGTTTGGATAAATGATATGTAGATCATCCTCTAACAACATGTAGAACAAATGAGAAAGGGATAAGATGAAGAGGGAGAGAAAATATTTGAATCAAAGATTTTAATCAAACTATCATTAAAACCATTCATCAATTTTGGTGGAGTTAAACTCAAACCCAAGATCCAATGATGTTAATGAAGTTCATGATCAAAAATCACATAGCCAGAATATATTCAAAAATAAATTTCATTTAATAAACAAAATAAAAAAATAAAAAAACTTTTAAATTGTTTTTTAAATGAAAATAAAAGGAAAAATAGAAAACTATATTCAAAGTATCAAAGGAAAATTAAAAGAGACCATAGAAAAGAAAGAAGTGATCTCAAACATTTTTAAAAAAAATTTGGTAATTCTTTTTTAAAACATAAAAGTATTTTTAAACTAATTAAAATCACTCAAATAAGTGGAAAAAATATCAAAAATAGTAAAAATCAAAATAAAATTCTAGAGAAAATTTCAGAAAGTCGGAAATAAAGAAAATGATCTTGATGAATTTTTTTTAGAATTTTAAAATTCAAAGGAGTATTTTTAAACAATTAAATACAAGTCAAATCTAAGAATCAAAATCATAAAAAATATCATATCTAAAAATAAAATCATGAAAAAATAAAAATCAAAGATAGAATATTTAAAAATATTTTTGTGAATTTTTTCATAATTTTTAGGTCATAAATTATTTTTCTATGATTTGTTGAAGTTTAAAACAATTAAATATAAAAAATCAGAAAATAAAAATAAAGTCAGAAAAGTATGGACCATTGGATGAGAGTCAAAACACGTTAGTAAACAGATCCAATGGATCTGGCATGTTGTGCATATCATGTTCTTTTTTGGAAATCACACCAAATCATTATTTAATAATTATAAGTGACATAAAATCTGGCATGTTGGATGAAGTCTGACTAATGAAAGTAATCAGATCAAAGGGTTTCTATGACGCGTGCATGGTAAAACAGATGCATTGGATAGAATTAAAAATATCACATGTCAAGCTATCATTGGATGAAACACGACACGTAGGTCGTCTTCAACCTTTAGACGCCCTAAATTGAGGTTCCACAAACTATAAAATTAGAGGACCAGACCGGTACCATTAAATTCATCTCTTCAAGACGATTTTAATGGTACCCTAGCACCAAATTTATATAAACTGTGCAAGGATGTATTTGAAGAAAACCATAAAAAATAGAGAGCACGAAAATCCTAAGTATCTCTCTCATTTATCAATGAAAATGAAAAACGTATGAAGCGTGAGAATTAGAAGGATGAACATAGTAGAATAGGGTTTTATTTGTTTCAATTTGGTTGATAATTCTACCTGAATGAAGTAGTTGAAAATTTCTCTGAAAGTGGACTTGGTTAGAACGATTTAGGACACCTCAAGGCTTGGTTATTCTTCTCTTAGCTTCAGTGAAGTTCAAGGATAAAGAATCAACAAAGAAATTAAATAGAAAAGTGGAGAAAATAGGAATTCGAAAACTCAAAAAAGTGGGTTATGCAGAGAGTTTGGCAGGGTGATTTTGGCTATCCAAGCTTGAGAAAATGAGAGGAGTGAGGTACTCTATTTATAGGGAAGCGAATGGTGCAAAGAATTGAGATGAAAATTGAAATTTGGAGGGAAATTAGACGGAGCCCGAAAGTGGAAAATGTGTGACTTCATGTGCATCAAAACTCGGCCAATTCATGCGTTTTGATACTTCAATCAACTTTAGGAACATGGTTAAACAAGTTTAAATCAAAAACGTGTGCTAATTTGGTATTTAGAAGTTGTATTATGGATTTCGAATTCTGACTTGGAAGAAAAAAATAATTTTAAGTAGCTGACTTTGAACTCATTGTATGCATGATTTAGGGAACCTTCAGACTTGATTCTTGATGCATTGGAAATATGAGGTAAAATTCTTCATAATGTGCCAAGAAAGAGATCATTTGAATACTTGAGCTAGAAGTTGTGCTTAGTTAAAATCATGAAAAATGTGTTGACTTTTATACATCAAAAAAATTCTATGTTTTTCTTCAAAAATTACCTATAATGTTTTGACTCCAAACATGTTCTTCTTCCAAAATTTTGCTTTGATCAATGATTCTAGCTTAAAGTAGAGTCTTTAAAGAGTATTGTGAAACTTGTATCATTCAAAAATTCCAAATATTGGACAGGTTATGATCCTTTGAATTTGATGAAAATCCATGAAGTGACCTATAATATTTTGAGTTCTTAAGGCATCTTCCCGCCATTTTCATGTTTTGTACATAAAAGAAGAGTTGAATTCACACTCTTAAGATCATTATGGAAAAATAATGGGCTCAAGAAGATAAAAATTGATTAATTTATGACTTTTTGAAGTCATATAAGGGAATTTAATGGCCTAGCTAGAGGACTTGTAATCTTTCTCAATCATTAGTGATCTTTCATATAAAATTTGCTTGAAACTTTTGAAGTTATTTGTTGATAACCCTTTAAGGAGAAGTATTTATTTGGAATCACTCACAAATCTAAATATATGGACAAGATATATCCCTTAGAAGTTCAAAACCCTAACTCCTAGAGCATCAAAATGGCTTGGGAACCCCTTTCAATTTTGACAATCTTTCTGGTACAAATACTTTTGCTATGTGAATAGATGTTGTTGTGGATGACAATAAGAACCTATAGTAATAATAACCACTTCCAAATATTAAAAATTGAGAGAGTTATGCACTTGTGATCCAGGAATTGAGAACTTGTCCAATTAGGTCAAACTTCTTCAATAAATTCTTGCATCTTTTGTCTTCCTTTGGAAAATTGAGGCATGATGAATCATTGTAGACCTTGTCATGATATTATTTTAAAGCACTCTCAATGATGAAGCTTGAATATTAATGAAGCTTTATTGAAGAAGGCATGGAAATAAACTCATGAACCTATGAATATACCTGATGAGATGTGTTGTGCCCTCACCTATAGTATCATCATTTAGAGAAAACATTCATTGTATTTTCTAGTTAAAAACTAATCAACACAAGTCATATATGATCACAATATACAAATCAAATTACGTGGTGATCCCTCATGAGCAAACCTAGAGATAGGGATAACAAATCACGTGATCATGTGATCAGATATCAGTATATAAAATCATGTGATCAGAAACACACTCAAAAGATACATTCAGAAGCATCAGACGAGAAATCACTATTCTCGACGCAAACACAATGATTACTTATATTAAAAAATCATTATATCTATGAGGAAACATGTATTAAGGAATGGTCTCAACGTGCCTAGCTAGCCCAACGACACTTTTTCACAATGGCTATAAAAGGAGCTCCACACTGTGTGTGAAAAACCACAATTACAAAAACAACAATAACAAAAATTATGCAACAACATTTAACACACACACACACACTCAAATTCTCGATCAGTTACAAATTCGTTTACAATGAGTTGTTGCTCCAAAGTGTAACTTCATTAGATAGAAAATTCAGTGTTTATCACCTTTATAGAAGCATATCTTTGTAAAAACAAAACATTGTTCTACGTGTAACTTTTTACATTTATTCATGTGACTTTATAGTCTGTATACTTGAGAAGGCTAAGAGGCCTTTCTAGACTCTTAGAGTTTATTGTGTAATCTTTTGATATTAGTGAACTAAGTCCTTGTTGAAGGCAAAATCAGCTTGGCGGGTGGACAAGAGGTAGCTTTAGTTTTAAGGTTAACTTGTATAAAAATAACTGTGATTTTATTTATTTGGTTTTCCTTTACAATAACTACGTATCATTGTGTGCTAGTGATAAAACAAATTCTTTTTGAAGAAATTTTAGAAAACCCAATTCAACCCCCCTTACTTGTGTTTTCTCTAAAATTCAATTGGTTTCAGAGCTTCAGCTCTGTCATTGATTTTGAAATCAAACACTTAATTGTGTAGAGAGATCCAGGGAGTTAGAGAAACTTCTTTTCAAAATGACATTGTAATACGGTGGGAGAATTGACCTTTTTTGGTTTTATCCAAATGTACGGATAGCAAGAGTCACCGCCGACTTTTCTTTTATCCAATATTTAGGAAAGGTGAAAAGAACAGGAAATACCATTGATAGATTTTGAGTTCGGGGGATAGGTTATGAAAAGGGAAGGTGTTAGCACATTTTTCACCCGTAGTTATCTACGGGCTATTAAATGCTTAGCTAACTTTTGAAAAATACTTGTTTTTTCTGTGTTTGATTTGTTTGAAAATATTTTGAAATGCCAATGTAAGGCTAACTTTGTAATAATTCTTGTATCAGTCCTCAAGAATGTATACAAAGTGTTTTTTGAAAAGATTTGTTTTGAAAGTGATGTTTAAAAATGTATTATTCGTGAGATAGAAATTAAGAGTCCTACCAACTAAGGTCTTTCTTATTATTTTCCTTCTCTTTTAGAGATATTACTATCCATACCATTAGTTGGTAGGTAATCCCATCTATTGGATGTGAAGGGACAGACGTAGGGTCATCGTATGGTCATCGAAGGAAACAAGAAAGGATACTTTAGCAATTGCATAAGAGAGTCTATCATCATTTTGTAGGTAACTCGAAGGGTCATCGAGGGAATGTGATCTTTATTCGAAGGGACTATGATGATTTGATTGAGGTTCTTTTGCTAAAGTATCCCCACTTTCAAGGGACATGACCAATATTATCGTAAGGCAACAATAGAGTTTTCCCTAGAGGTGCAAGTGTGAAGAGTGTGTTAATTTTAGTTATTTAGTCTTGGAATTAGGGTTTTCTATGATTGCTTTTAGTCTTTCCATACAAACCCTAGTTACTAATAATTAAGTATGTATAAAAAGTTAAAGTGCAGAATTTAAAACCTAAGTTATTACATGGCTTTTAGACATATATATAGGTATAGAAATATGCGGGAAAGTAAACCTACGCTACTACATCCTCGGAGAAGACACATAATATGAAAAAATGCGGGAATGTAAATATAAGCTATTACATTGATAGTGCGACCTATACAATTGGTTTAAGAAATTAAATAGCAAAAAGTAATAAGAAAAAGAATTTTAAAATGTTTTTGTGTTTTTGTGTAGAAAATAATTTAAGTGATAATAATAGAACTTAAATTCTAATTGATTTTAATAATAAGAAAAAGGTTAATTAATTAATTAATTAATTAGTAAATAAAAATATATTAAAAAAATTTAATTACTAATTAAAAACCCTAACCCTAATTTGTTAAAGTGTTAATAAAAATTAGGGTTTGTTAATGATTAATTAAGAAGAATTAATTAAGAAAATGGAAAAGAAGTTAGGGTTAGAAAAATAAGAAAACAAAAGAATGCATGAAGTGGGTGTTGACCCCATGCCCTTGGCCTCATAGGATGCTCCCTTTACCACTATGCCATGCGCTTGTTTGTGATATTGACTGGAAATGAATCAATGCATGATGTACCTGCACGTTAGTTTGGAAAAGAAATAAAATAATTGCAAAACATAGGGATCAAACCCACGCCTCTTATGTTACAGGCCTTCGTCTCTAACCATCTATGCGATGCTGACTTTTTTTATTAAAATACAAACAAATAAATATATAATAAAAGCTACATCAGAGAAGCATCGGAGCCCTAGCTTCGGTTGTCTTCTCCAGTGGATCCAAATTTCAACCTTTTTTTAAAATAGCAAGATGTAAAGATCAAGAGGGCTCGTGCCCCCCTAATTTGGACCTCCTGAATCCAATGGCGGTGTTAGTTTGGCCTGAAAACGCTTGTAAGACAAGATATGAAACAAACAGAATTTTATGCCTTAACAATGGCATCTCGTATTCCCTACGTCAAAGCTTGTGTTTTCTTATTCAAACTTATTCTAAACATCATCATGAATATATATGTATGCATCAAATCATTCAACAACATGTGTATTAAAAAATTAAAATCCAAGAATTTTACAAAATCGACGATGTTTGGGTATGCTATTCTGACGTGCTTCAAGCTTCAGCAAGGTTTGGGATGAACTCCTGGGAACATCAGGAACACAATTTGAGGCTTTATTTTGATTCAGAGTGGTTGGAAATAAGGGTTTGTGTTTGCCCTAGTTCTTGATAATTTTGAGATTTTTTATGGTTCTTCTTGAGGCTGCATGCGTGGTTTTTCTTGGTCTGAAAATTTTAAGTATATATAGATGAGAAGATTAGGTCAACATTTGGGCTTGGACATCTTATGAAATTATATCTTTAATTTTGTTTGAAAATAAGTTCAAGTCCTCCAAAACTATGAAGATTTTTTTTAAACATAGGACACACGGTTTCTTGAGCTTCAGGGTAGATTTTTAGGCCTCCAACATGATTAGAACAAATTTCCACATGCCTTGATCCATTGCTTTCATATTTTATTTGATTTAATTTGCATTTAAATAAATAAAATTCAAATAAAAGAAATAAAAATCACAAAAAATATGTGAATGGATTTAAAGGTCTAATATGATGTGATGAATATGTTTGGACCTAAAAACTTAGGCCCATTAGCTCAAAAACTCAAGTTTGCTCAATTTGAACTTCATGCATTTTTTTCAAAATTTCTCGACTTGCAATAATCACAACTCTCTCAATTTTTGTCATATGAAGATGATCTATTACTTTTTAGAAACCACAAGATGTCTCCTACAACTTTCATGTTGGTCATTTTCTTATTTGAAGTTTTTAACTTGATGTGAATTGCTTTGACAAAATATGTCTTTTTGTTGACTTTTAAAATGACCTGAAATGTTTTGGCTCATTTCTCTCAAATGAAGCACTTTTGGCATTAAGCTTAAAAAGACAAAGTTGTAGAGAATTGGATTTTCTTCAAGATATGCTTTGGTTGAGGAATTTCTGATGAAGTATGTGAAAGTTATGCTTGGTTAAAGTTCAGTTGACTTCTCATAAAGAAAACCCTAATTTAGTAGTTTTGACTTTTGATGAATCTTGCGTTTTATTAATGAATCATGATCAACCCTTGATTAAATGATGGATGTGACTTCAAAATGTTGATGTTGACAACAAATCTTGAAGTTTGACTATAAATTGGTGAAAGTTGACTTTTTGTCCAATACAATTGATTTTCAATCATCTAAGCAATTGACTGAGCAAACTTGTACTACAAGGCTTGAAACTTGATATTAAGGTATTTTGAGACATGCGAGAAAACATGAAGTCCACTTTATGCATTATAAACTCAATTTCATTTGAGAGAAGCAAAACCCTAGTTATAGGTCAATTTCTTAGGATGAGAGTTTGTCTAGTCAACCCTTGAGTAGTCTTGAGTGTTTGAGATTTTCATGAGAATGAGGAGACCTATTTAAATAATTTATATTGAAAATGGAAGGGAAAGCTTTAGGATAAAATAGACATCTACTAGCACAAATGAAAAAGGACAGTTATGAAGCTAAACCACCTGTTTTTGACAATGAAAATTTTGACTACTGGAAAGATTTGTTAGACAACTACTTTCTCAATTATGATTTGGATCTCTGGGATCTAGTTATAGATGGGTATACACGACCTATAACAAAAGAAGGAAATCAAGTTCCTAGAAGTGAGATGAAATAAGAACATAGGAAAATTCTCAGAAGACATCCAAAAGCCATAACCATTCTTTTGGATGTCATCTAATACAACGAGTATGTGAAGATCACAAACATAGAATCTGCAAAAGAGATTTTCGATTCTCTCATAATGACACATGAAGGAAACTAAAAAGTAAAATAAACAAAGTCCTTGTCCTTAGTCTATAATTATGAAGCCTTTAAGATAGCAGATGATGAGAACATAGAAACCATGTTCTCCAGATTTCAAACACTTGCAGCTAGAATAAATGTTCTGAAAAAAGGCTATACAATTGCTAATCATGTTAAGATGATCATCAGAAGTCTTCCAAAGAAATGGAGACCAATGGTCATTGCTCAAAAACTGGATATAGATCTGGATAATATAAGTCTTGAAGAACTAATCAGATCTCCCAGGAGCCATGAAATAGAACTGGAGGAAGATGAACCTCAGAAAGGTCTGAGGACGAAGATTCTGATGATGAGGACGAGATTTCTCTCCTCTCAAGAAGAATCAAACAAGTCTGGAAGAAAAGATATAATAGTTCTAGAAGTTTCAGAAACCACAATGATCGTTCAGACTCTTCCTCTCGAGGAAAAAGTAGTAGAGAAGTGATGTGCTATGAATGCAAGGAATCTAGACATTATAGAAATGCTTGTCCAAAATTAAACAAGGAGAATTCCAGAACATACCAATACAAAAAGAACTCCCTCGGAAGCAAAAAGAAGGGTCTTATAGAAACATGGGATGACTCTGGTATATCAGACTCATAATCAGAAGATGAGTATGCAAATTTGGCACTTATGGCCACAAATCCTGAAGAATCCTTATCAGACATAGAGTTTGACTCTGAAGAGGCATTTTCTTATTTCACACATTATAAATTAGAGTGTTGTTTATCTGAAACCTTAAAAAGTGTCAGAAGCTTCAGAACAAACTCAAAAACCTGCAAAAGGTTCATGAGATTGGAATCAAAGAATACAACAAGTTAGAAAAGGAAGTTTTTGTTCACAAAGCAAATAATTTAAAACTAAACAATGAAATAATCTTGTTTGAAGCACATAGACAATATGGAAATGTGATTTTAGAAACATCCACACTAGAGAATACTATAAGTAAGTATGATGATTCCTTTTAATAATTTTTTAAAAACAACATCGACAGAAGCAAAAAGGCTTATATGATATATGGTGTCGGTCAAAATGGAAAGAGAGGAATTGGTTACACTTCTAATGAAGATCAAAATCCTTTAAAAATAGACAAACCAATAGCTCCCTTCACATATCATCACACAGAGTCGCAAACAAAGAAATTTAATGATGCACGAAAACCATGGTTCCATGAGAACTCTGGTAAGACTAATATTAAAGGACCCAAAAATATCTGGGTACCAAAAGATAAGATTGTTTATGTTGTAGATCTCTTACACAACAAAGTCCAAACACTAATCATGGTACCGGAACTCTGGATGCTCGTGTCCCATGACGGGAAGAAAGCATATGTTCCAAGAATTGGAGCTTAAAGATGTTGGATTCGTGGGTTTTAGAGGAAATCAAAAAGGAAAAACTAAGGGATCAGGAACTATTGGTAATGGAACTCTTCCCTCTATTTCAAATGTTATGTATGTTGAAGGACTAATGCATAACTTATTATCCATAAGTCAATTAAGTGATAACGGTCATGATATAGTCTTAAATAAAAAAAAGGATCTAAAGTTGTTAGTCAAAAAGATGCCCCAATCATGTTCTCTTGTAAAAGGAAAACAATATTTACAAAATTAAATGTTTTGATTTAAAAATCAAAATGTTAAATGTCTTATGTCTGTTGATGAAGAGAAATGGGTATGGCACAGACGCTAGGTCATGTTAACTTGAGAAAAATCTCTCAGCCCAACAAAAATGAGTTAGTCAGAGGTTTACCAAAGCTGAAGTTTTCGTCACATGCTCTTTGTGAATCATGTTAGAAAGGAAAGTTTTCTAAAACTTGTTTTAAATCAAAGAATGTTGTTTCTACCTCAAAACCCTTAGAACTTCTGCACATTGACTTATTTGGACCAGTTAATGCTGGATCTATAAATGGAAAGAAATAAGGACTTGTCATTGTATATGACTATAGTCGCTGGACATGGGTTAAATTACTAAGGCACAAGAATGAGTTTCATTTTGTGTTCTCTAGTTTCTGCGCAAAAGTAGAAAATGGAGTTGTAGAAAGGAAAAATTGAACTTTACAATAAATGTCCAGAACCATGATAAATGAAACTAATGTTGCAAAGCACTTTTGGGTAGAAGCTGTAAATACAACATGTTATATTAAAAATAGAATATCTATAAGACCTATTCTAGAGAAGACTCCTTATGAACTGTGTAAAGGAAGAAAACCAAACATTTCCTACTTTCATCCTTTTGGATGTGATTGCTTTATCTTGAACACTAAAGAAAATCTGAACAAGTTCGATTCCAAAGCACAAAAGTGTATTATGTTAGGGTGCTTTGAACCCTCAAAACGGCACAGAGTATACAATACAAAAACACGTATCATAGAGGAATCCATATATGTTAAATTTGACGATAAGCTTGAGCTTAAAATTTTAAATTTAAGTGAACAAAATGCAGATGTAGAAATAAGACTTGCAGGTTTTGAAGAGATACCAGATACAAGTAACAAAGATGATGAACCATCAGACCCATCTAAATGCTCAACTAATTATAAATGACATAAACTGAGACAAGATCACTCTGAAGAACTCATTCTGGGAAACAAGACATAAACAGTCAGAACAAGATCCACCTTCAAGCAATTTGATGAAACCATTCTAGGATTAGTTTCTCTAATTGGACCAATATCAATTACAGAAGCACTTCAAGATAATGAGTGGATCCTAGAAATGCAAGAAAAACTTAATCAATTCTCCAGAAATGATGTCTGGGATCTGGTACCCAAACCCAATGGAGTTCGCGTTATAGGCACAAAATGGGTTTTTCAGAAACAAGCTAAATGAGAAAGGTAAAGTTGTCAGAAATAAGGCACAACTAGTTTCTCAAGGGTATAGTCAACAAAAAGGTATTGACTATAATGAAACCTTTGTTCCAGTTTATAGGTTAGAATCTATATGTGTACTCATTTCATTTGTTGTTCATAATAATATCATGTTATATCAAATGGATGTTAAAAGTGCATTTCTAAATGGGTATATTTTTGAAGAAGTTTAAGTTCATCAACCTCCTGCCTTTAAACTAAAGAAATCTTTATATGTAATCAAACAAGCTCCTAGAGCATGGTATGAAAGATTAAGTTCCTTCTTACTTGATAATGGATTCTTAAGAGGACAAGTGGACACAACACTTTTTTGTAAAAATAATGGAAAAATCTTATAATATGTCAAATATATGTTGATGATGTTATATTTTGTTCTGCTATCCATCTGTCTGTCGAGAATTTTCTAAGTTAATGCAGGCAGAATTTGAAATGAGCTTAATGCAAGAACTAAAGTACTTTCTGGGGATTCAAATTATTCAATCACTAGAAGCTACATATATTCATCAAGGAAAATACACCAAGGAAATTCTAAAGAAGTTTGATATGTCAGAAAGTAAACCTGCTAAGACCCCTATGCATCCTACATGCATTCTAGAAAATGATGAAAAAGGTATAAAGGTTTTTAAGAAGCTATATCATGGTTTGATTAGCTCTCTTCTCTATCTTATAGCCTCACGAACAAATATTCTATATAGTGTTTGCTTATGTGCCTGTTTTCAATCCGATCCTAAGGAGACTCACCTAACTGCAATTAAGAGAATCCTCAAATATCTGAAGGGTACATCTAACCTTGTCTTGATGTATGTAAAAACATCACAATACTTCTTCAAACTGTCATTTTCTAGGAAGAAACCTCATTTCCTTGTCAAGAAAGTGACAATCAACCATTGCCCTCTCAACTGCAAAAGCTGAATATATCTCAGCATCACTTTGTAGTACCTTGGTGCTCTAGATTAAAAGTCAGCTTGAGGACTTCCAAATTTATCATCAAAACATGCCAATCTTCTACGACAACACATAATAAATTTGTCTAAGTAAGAATCCTACCCTTCATTCTAGAGCAAAGCACATATAAATCCAGCATCACTTTATCAGAGATTATGTTCAGAAAGGGACTCTTATTTTAAAATTTATAGATATAGAACATCAGTGGGCTGACATCTTCATAAAACCCTTATCTGAAGATAGATTCAGATTCATTATGGATAATCTACACATGACCTTATGTCCTAAATAGATTTCTGGTAAACTGCTTAACCAAATGTGAATTGTAAATTAGTTTTCTGACTTTGTTATTTCTATAGGTTATAAATAATGCTCTCAAATGCTTTGACACATAGCAAAGACGTGTGTATTTTTAGCTTAAGCAAGAAAGGAACCTGAGACCCATCAATTCCAATTAATGTGAGGCACTAAAAACGTCACTTTGGGCAACATGATAGTCAGAGATTAGGTTAAAAATTATCATTACTCCTATTTACGTTTTATGTACTTTTTTTTCTTTTCCAGTTCCAACAATTGTTTTCAAATTTCTCTATAAATATCTTTTTAAAACCCTCTCCTTTTTCATAATCTTCTCTAAACTTCACCTTCAGTACCCTTTGTATACCTTCTTGTTGTTCTCTCTCTCTCCTTCTTCCATGGATCATCACATTGAGCGGGAACTGGTACCATTCTCTCAAGATATGGACCAACTGGAAAAGGTGTTTCCTCTTCTCAACCATAATCACAACCTCTTGATTCATCCTCTCAAAACCCAGAAAAATTCGTTAAAACCCTATAAAGCATTCTCATTGGCCCTGTCATAACTAATATTGATACCCCTCTAGATCAACATGATGTTTTGAGCAAACTCGTGGTAGATTTTGACAACATCACGGAAAATGGTGTTGATCTTCATGAAGAACTATCTAAGCAAGGTTGGGGATATTTCTTCTTTCGACTCTACGAACCAACTTATGTTGATCTTGTCAAGGAATTATGGGTTCTAGCAACTGCAAATGAAAAATACATTGTCTCTCATATCAAAGGTTAAAAACTGGTAATTAATGAGAAAAAAAATCGCTACGCTAGTAGATAGGACACACAACCCAGGAAGAAGAGTGTACAATGCCCCTCCAAAATCTAGGTATCTCAACGATACGATACAACCAACAATTTTCACTGAAGCTAGTAACAAGATTTTTGGCAAAACTCAAGAACTTTCTCCAAAATAGATAGTTTGGTTCAAATTGCTTCTGGTTTGCATTCATCTAGAATGTCCACAAGCTCTTCAAACTATGTTAACAAAGATTAGAAAGTGATTTTTTTCTTCATCTTGAAAGGTTACATAGTCAATCTTCTTTGTCTTCTTTTTCGCTACCTTCGAGACTTTATCATAGAAAGGAATCTGGAAAAAATCAAAACCTATATCCCTCTGGGCAGATTAATCACATACATTCTGGTCAAAAGCGGCTTAGTTGCACACCTTCAGTTATTGGATATGGTATATAACAATCTTGCCTACCAGACTGGAAAATTTGTCAATGCTAAAAATCTTCTGCATATGGGTATCATTCAGAAGATTAAGGTTAAGCCCTCTCTTGACACCAAGAAGCAAAAACAGATAAACACACATTCTCCTGCTGATGAGTTTCAAGGTTTTACCAAGCTTGATCCTCTAGAAATAATACATGTTTTTCTTGAAGTAGAAATTCTTGATCAAGCTGAGTTTGACTACAACTTTCTAATGCATGCTCCACCCGATGTCCCTTCCAAGAAAAGAAAATCCAAGTCAAAGAGGAATCCTACCATTCAGAAAGTCCTGAAGATTTCTAAAACATCTTCCACTAAGAACCAAACCTCAATCTCTAAAACTCCAAGTCTCCTTCCTCTAAAATTCCTTCTCCATCTGTTGAAACTTCTAAATGAATCCTTCCTACTCCACCTGCACAAACTTCAACCACAGTTGCAACGTCATCCACTCCACCATCCTTTATAGACACTTTCTCTCCCACCAAAAAATCTAAAATTCCTCTATTTCAAACTGAACAATCTTCACCTCCACCACATCAACAACCTCAAACTGCTCATTAAACTCAATCACGATCATAACCACTTATATCCATCGTTAAAGAAATTCCTTCTACCACACCAACACCCTTTATGTTTCTTTCACCACAAACCTCCTTACCCACTTGTGATACGGTGGGAGAACTGACTTGTGTTTTGCGTTTGTGTTCACAAATGTTTCAGTTTAGCAAGAGTCGCCGCCGACTTTTTATTTTATCCTAAGGAAAGGTCAAAAAGCACAGGAAAGACCTTTGAGATGTTTTCGTGGGTTTGGGGGGTAGATTATGAAAAGGGAAGGTGCTAGCACCCTTTTCATCCATGGTTATCCATGGGCTCTTAGTTACTTGTTTTTAGATCACTTGCCTTTGCTTTTCAATTGTTTGAAATGATGCTTTGTGTGTGTGGTTTTGAAAATGTTTTGAAAAAGATGCCTTGTCTAGGCAACCTTTGTAACAATTCTTATTTGAATGTTTTACAAAGGTGTTTGTCTTTTTGAAAAGATAATTCAATGTTTTTGAAAGTTGTCTTGAAGTTGTGTTGTGATGTGTGTTTGAAAAATGGCAAGGATATTTTGCAAGTTTGATCAAGTAACTAAGAGTTGTCTACCCTATTTTACTCAAAGATCTTTCTTATGCTTTTTAACCCTTTTAACAGTGTTGTTTCACCATTGTATTTGGTGAACAACCTTGCGTTAGGATGTTGAACGGGAAG
The DNA here is from genome assembly GCA_948472305.1 of Vicia faba. Classification (NCBI taxonomy): domain Eukaryota; kingdom Viridiplantae; phylum Streptophyta; class Magnoliopsida; order Fabales; family Fabaceae; genus Vicia; species Vicia faba. The sequence continues at coordinate 856,983,489 of OX451741.1, forward strand.
GGCGTGGGACGTTTATATAGTCATCGAAGGCAACATATGGGATGTTTTAGCAATGTCGTTTTAGGGACTAGATCGTTTACCGAAGGCAACATCAAGGGTCATCGAGGACTACGATCTTTTATCGAGGGTCTTTGCTAAAACTCCCATGCTCGAGGGACATGACTATTTTTCGAGGCAACAAGTGAGATTACCCTAAGGGTGCATGTGTGCAAAGTGTGTTTTATTGCATGCATTTGTCTTTGATTTTTTAGGTTGTCTACTTGTTATTTTTATCTTGCCATACACACCTAGTTACTAGCATTTGTACAAAAGTAATAAAAAGTGCAAAAAATAAATCCTACACTATTACAACCATATTGAAAGGCAAGAAAATATAAAGGCAAAAGAAAACAAAATTAAAAAAAACAAGGAAAATGAGCTTTTCGACCCAGGCAGCAGCATCCTTCGATTTGCATTATGTTGGCCTCCTTTGATTGGGGCCAGCAACAGCAAAGTCATGTCTTTCGATTAGGCTTTGGCACCAGTCAGGTCATGTACTTCGATTGGGCTTTGGCACCAGTCAGGTCATGTACTTCGATTGGAGGATGGCACCAACATGAGAGTGCCTTTCGTTTGAGCCTGGAATTAGTGCAAGTGTGTCTCTGGCTGGGCCTAGAAGTCAGTGTGGAAACCAAAGGCTTCGTTTCATACTCATGTCTCCTGTTTCTTTCGTTTGACCTGGAGAAAGAGGGTAGAAGCCAGAAGCTTCGTTTCCTATTCCCTATTTCATGTTTCTTTCATTTCAAGCATTAAATGGCAACATGGCCTGAGGCCATGCTAGTATTTGTTTGGTAAACAATTTAACAGTTAAGCAAGTTCAGGTAAACAGAAAGCAGAAACAAAAGAGTTTAGCTCTGAAAAATATATTAAGTAGGTGGAAACGAAAAGAGCCAAAGTGTTATGTACATGTCTTGAAATGAAAGGGAAGATTATTCACATACTATGCCATGAAACGAAAGGTTCAAGGGTAAGAGAGACTTACCTTGCTTCAGGCCTTGAACGTGTGTAGGGCCTTTAAGTGGTTTCCTTGAATGCTTCTGGATTCGAAGGGAGGAACCAGGGGTTATGTCTTTGATACTAGATTCGAAAGAGAAGAACAAGTGTGAGGTTCTTCCTACTGGATTCGAAGGGTAACAAGATATATGGATGTTTCAGATTCTAAGGGGATAAGTGTTTGTATTATGGGTATGTATTTAATGAGTGTTTAAGTGTTTGAGAAAATTTTGTGTTTTTGAGAATTTTCTGCAGATTCGTTCGACTGGAAAAAAGGTCCTCCTTATCTTTGCAAAAGTTCCTGTATTTATAGAGAAAGAATGGACATGTTCGTCCATAGCCAACTTTGCAAAGAATAATAAAATAATGTGGCGTGACAGTACATGTGGGGGGCCTGCTGGCAGTTGGGGTGCAGGAGATGTGACTTATGCTTCTGACGTTGCTTGTGCTCAGACCAAATTCAGGTTGACAGCTTCTTTTGTGATAAAGTATTCTCTATGAAAAGAAAGAGTATGTAGCCTTTAACCAAGAATAGTAGTATCTAAAAGACAAATTTTAAAACCTTTGTACAAGCTTCTGACTATGTAAAGATTTGGACGCAACACAACCTGGAAAACGAGATTTGGTCTTGTGCAAGAGTGAGATCGAAGCACACCTATTTGAAGGAAGCCTTTGCCTCAGTCGAAGCTTGTGGTCGAAACAAGCTAACTTGAAGGAAGCTATTGCCCAATCGAAAGCTCATGCTCGGAGGAAGCATATTGCCCAATCGAAAGCTCACGCTCGAAGGAAGCATAGTGCCCAATCGAAGCCTGGGTCGAAGCAAACATATTTCCCAATCGAAAGTCCGTGTTCGAAGAAGGATTAGAGTTCAACATGAAGGACATATCCAAGTTGCATTTGAAGGAGGCTCTTGCTCCACTGAAGTTTTCATCCAGGCACACAGAAGGTGAGTGCCCAAACAAAGACTTGCCTTGCAGGGGGGTACATGTGACCAGTAGGTCATGGCCTTCGATTGCAAGCATGCAGGCAGCAAAAGACACAAACGAAACCTGCAACAAGAAGTCACATGCCCAGGCGAAAGAGGCACGCTAGCATCCATTTTGAGCAATCGAAGGAGGCCAAGAGTCAATCGAAGGATTCTGATCGAAAGAGGCCTAAAGGCCAATCGAAAGAGCTGAAACGAAGAACACTTGTATTTCTCCAATTTTTGTCAAAATAATATTTTTATCTGTTCTCTCCATTTTTGACAGTTTCTTTTAATTTTGGTATTGGAAAATCCAAATGCACTTGTTCAAGCTTGAACCTTAAGAATCCTTGTGGGAAAGGCCTTGATAATTGAGAGGGCAAATTTTGGGGTACAACAGTTGCCCCTGTTCAATTTTCTTAAACCTGAGGATATAGATTGGCTTTCGAGCCTTTCGTGATCCGAAGGTGGAAGATAATTGAACACTAGAGTGCCCAAAAATTTGCACTCGTATGGTGTAGTATCAACATTATGATGTCGGGAATGGGCTTACAGATGCCATTTGGAGATTGTTGGTAGGAGGATGGGCTTATAGATGCCATCTGGAAATGTAATGGATAGTTGTGGAGATGGGCTTAAAGATGCCATCCAGAGGTGTTTGTTGTAAGTGCAATGTTGTAGGTCAGAAGAATGAGCATCAAAATGGTATCCATGTCTGGAATGCATTTGAATTGTATCTGGAGACTGAGTCTATATGAGCCACAGAATGGCGTCCGTGTCTGGAGCATATCTGAAATGTATTTGAATGAGTGATAGAATGAGATTCGAATCTGGATCGTATTTGGACTGTATTTTGAATGAGTGACAGAATGACATCCAAATCTGGATCGTATCTGGACTGTATTTTGAATGAGTGACAGAATGACACCCGAATCTGGATCGTATCTGGACTGTATTTTGAATGAGTGAATGAATGACATCCGAATCTGGATCGTATTTGGAATGTATTTTAAATGAGTGACAGAATGACATCCGAATCTGGATCGTATCTGGACTGTATTTTGAATGAGTGACAGAATGACATCCGAATCTGGATCGTATCTAGACTGTATTTTGAATGAGTGACAGAATGGCATCCGAATCTGGATCGTATCTGGACTGTATTTTGAATGAGTGACATAATGACATCCGAATTTGGATCGTATCTGGACTGTATTTTGAATGAGTGACAGAATAACATCCGAATCTGGATCGTATCTGGACTGTATTTTGAATGAGTGACAGAATGCATCCGAATCTGGATCGTATCTGGACTGTATTTTGAATGAGTGACAGAATGACATCCGAATCTGGATCGTATCTGGACTGTATTTTGAATGAGTGACAGAATGACATCCGAATCTGGATCGTATCTGGAGTGTATTTTGAATGAGTGACAGAATGACATCCGAATCTGGATCGTATTTGGACTGTATTTTGAATGAGTGATAAAATGACATCCGAATCTGGATCGTATCTTGACTGTATTTTGAATGAGTGACAGAATGACATCCGAATCTGGATCGTATCTGGAATGTATTTTGAATGAGTGACAGAATGACATCTGAATCTGGATCGTATCTGGACTGTATTTTGAATGAGTGATAGAATGACATCCGAATCTAGATCGTATCTGGATTGTATTTTGAATGAGTGACAGAATAACATCTGAATCTGGATCGTATCTGGACTGTATTTTGAATGAATCTGGAATAAGTATCAGAATGTCAGCCATATCTGAATCGCATCTGAACTGTCTCTAGAAGGGATCTGGAATAAGTATCAGAATGTCAGCCATATCTGGGTCGCATCTGAACTGTCTTTAGAAGAAATTTAGAATAATTATCAGAATTTCAGCCATATCTGGATCGCATCTGAACTGTCTCTAGAAGGAATCTGGAATAAGTATCAGAATGTCAGCCATATCTGGATCGCATCTGAATTGTCTCTAAAAGGAATCTGGAATAAGTATCAGAATGTCAGCCATATCTGGATCGCATCTGAACTATCTCTAGAAGGGATCTTAGAAGATGATGATCTTTGCCTGTTGATTGATCTTTCCTGAAAAGGTAAAGAGTTAGTTGTATGCAAGGTCATGATGTATGCATTGTGTAATGATGTTCTCAAAATAAAATTAGATTTATGTTATATGTATTTTGTATGCATATGTTATGAATGTTGTTGAAGTGTAATTTTGTCTTGGACTATAAATCCTTGACAAAAGTTGGGGAGTCATTAAATCCTGGACTACTGTTGAAGAGTATGTGTGTCTTCAAACTTTGCTTAGAATATTTCCAATGGATTCCTGTTTTGTTTTTTGAGGAGAACTCCGCTGGGGGAAGTTGAAAACTCTGTGGCGAGTATGTTTATTTCTGCTTGGGAAAAGAGTTTAGGAGTCTTAGTCGTCTGTTGCTCTACTGGGGAGTCGAAGTTGAACTGATATTTGGTCGGGTCCAGGTTTCGCAGTAACTTGCTGGGGATTGTAGACTAGTCTACTGAGGAAGAGGAGTTGTGGTCCTTTGATTTGTAGTAGTCGGAGAGGCAAACTCAAGCTGGGGAATCCTGGTGTTGTTAGGGAAATAAACCCTGTCGTCAGTCCGCTAGAGAGGTGACATCTCCGTTGGGGGAAGTCCTCGAGGATTCTTGAGGTTGATTCAGCTGGGGAAAGGGGGTCATAGATTATACTCTTTCTGGAGAATCCTCCTATGAGAAGGACTTTGGGGAGACTTGTCATTGCCCCTAGTAGCGAATGTTTGTGGCATTGCCAAAAAGTTTTATTGTATGTAACCCTTTATTGAGATTGACGTTCAATGTCCCAAGTGACGGAGATGGAGACCTTCCCCTGGTTACTCTGCACTTCTTCAGAGATTTCCTAGAATCTTGACTAGACTGCCCCAGGTGTGTTGGAGAGTGACATGTCATGTCCCCCTGTTGATAGGAGATTTGTCAATGGAAGTGTCATCCTTTTTGAAGTGATTTTGTTCATTTAGAGGGCTTTCGTTCATCGGATATTCGCTGTGTGAATTTCTCTGCTGTCAAACAAATAGCCAAATGCAAACAGTGATATTCAAGTGATGCAAAGTTTATGTTTGTCTTGAATTTTTTTGAAAATGCACTTTAGCGAGTAAAGAAATTTTGCTAAGAAAATTCAAACTCAAGATTTAGAGCAGAGCCTTACAGGAGTCAGGATACCTTTTGTAACAGTATGCTTTCGAACTAACCCGTGCTTCAATTAGGACTTTTGAAGGGTTGTAATGTGGCTTGGTTCACGGTTTAAGAAACAAAGGATAAAGGCTCAAAGTGTATTTGTACCCACCCGTTCTTCGTGATGTTCTTCAATCCTAAGCTCAGTTAATTGTGCGTTTGAACTCCAATTGAGTCTGGAACGACGTTTTTGTTGATGGTTCACACAAGTTGAATTTGTTGGAAGGCAGTCATTTTTGCAACATTTTTCATGTTGTTGAGGATTTGTAGCGACCTCGTTCTTTTGATTTGTTATCCCTAACTTTTGCCTGACTGTTCCTGTTTTCGAGATTGCAGTCAGCGGGATGCCCCAACTTTCTTAAGCCTCCTTTATAGGTTTTGGCTCAGTGGGCTTTTCTCTTTTGAGAGATTGACTTCCTATGAGATAAGGAACCACCACTGTCTTTTGATTCCAGAGGAATGTGTGATCGGTGGATCTGGAACTGACTGTTTAAAAGCTGGTTCGCGAAATGTCGCGGAAGCAAGAGTCGCCACCGTCTTTTATTTTCTCCAAATGGAAAGGACAAAAGCGCAGAAAAATTCCTTATAGAGATTGCTCTCGGTTCGGGAGGTAGGTTATAGAAAGGGAAGGTGTTAGCACCCTTTCTATCCATGGTTATCCATGGGCTCTTAGATACTTGCTCAATGTGTTTTCAAAAATGTTTGCTTGCTTTTCAATTGTGGGTTTTAAAAGTTTCTTTGAAAAGTTTCAATTCAACTCGTATGTCAGAGTGTTTGAAAAATTTGCTTTTGAAAGCTTTTGAAAGTGTGTGGGTGAAAAAGGGTTTTTGTTTTGTTTGAAATTAGAGCAAGTATCCTTGAGAACCTACCTACCCTAAGGAATTCGTCTGTGTAAATGTCCTTTAAAGTAGTGCCATCCCACCATTGAGAGGTAGGTAGCACCACCGTTGGAGGTATTCGGGTCAATTCGAGTGTATATGGACATGGTGATCACCGGAGCAATGGGAAGACACCTTAGAAGCTACCCTCATGCCGGGTTCCCGGATCATGAGGACTTACTAAGACGTCCTCTACTCGACGATCACCTTTCGAAAGGCAACAGTGAGGCGTACCCTAGGGGTGGTGTGTGAATTGTGTGTCATTTTCAGTTTATTGTTTGTCTTGTCATGCATTGGTGATCTAACGATTCGATTTTATTTTTGGGCATTCATTCTTTCATGTTATTGTTTAGCAGTTAAAAGTGCGGGAATTTAAAGTGCGGAAAAGATAAAAGTCCTACGCTATTACAAAGGGCGCGGGTCCACATCGCCAAAATAAACCGAACCCGATTTAAAATAAATTGCAGAAAAGAAATGTCTAATAGCTATTACATGGCTTTGGTACAAGTACATTATATTCACAACAGAAATAAATGAAACGCGCGAAAAAAGAAAATAATCAAATGCGAGGGCGTTGAACCCTTTAAAGGAATCAAAATAATTAAGTTATCTAAAATTAAAATTAAATGAAAAATGGTATTTTTGTGTTTTTTAGATTTAAAAGAAAAAAGAAAAATTAATTAAAATTAAAATGCTAAACCCTAGTTCTAATGTTTTTTTAAATTTATTATGAAAATATTGACTTTTAACCTAATTTAACTCTAAATTAATTTATGTACAATTTTTAATTTATGGAAAATAAATAAATAAATAATTATTATTCTGAAAAAAAAAGGAAAATTAAAAAAAATAAAATAAAAAATTATTAAACCTAAACTCTATTTTTTTGAATTTTTTAGTTGTTAAAAGAATTAAATTTGAAAACCTAATTAAACTAATTAATTACAAACATTTATTTAGAAAATGATTAAAATAAAAATTATATTCTTTTTGGTCTTTTCTGATTTTTGAAGGTTTTTATATTTTGTTAAAAAATAATTAACTAAACAAATAGCAAATAAAAAGAAAGATTAAAGAAAGAATAAAAATTAATAAGGCAAACCAGGGGGGTAGACCCCAAAATTGTGAGGTGCAGGCCTAGCAAATCAGGCCCATTTGCATTGAATTCATTGACTTTTCAGATTTGGTGTGCCAGCGTTGACCTGGACCTAGCATGTTCCTTGCATCCAAGCCATTGATCTGAAGTGGTGGGACGCGTGGATGGTCCAACTTGAAGATGTATGGTGCATCCTTGTCTTATGCCTGCATGAGAATATGCGTTGCAAAATAATATTGAATTTTTGCCAGACCTGGGACTTGAACCCAGGTCATGGACTTTGCAAAGTGAGGTGTCTGCCAGCTGAACCACTCAATTTCATTTAATATAATATGGTTAATAAACAACAAATATTAAAACCAACGCATGATGGTTAAACGCGCGCAAATTCGAATTGACCAGTCTCCGTGTGACAACTCATCGTCTCTTTCATTTTCCTGAAACACAAAAAAGGAAGGCAACGATTTTTGAAGCGTAGCATTAGACAGCTTTTGAGAAAATAGCGATTAGGTCCCTGTAGCTCATAAATTTGTCGCGACCATATCTTCTTCTTCGTCTCTAAACGCTGAGTTCAACCATGGTACTCCTGAGCCCTAATTTTTCCTCTATGCAAAATCCCTAATTTAAGAAAACTGTAACCCTAGGATTCTCGCATGGCAAGTTCACATATATGGCACAAAAATGAAATCAAACGCAATGGTTAGCTCAGAAACATCATCATGAATATGAATACCTAAACAAAAATGCAAAAATGTGCTTGAATCGTGCTACATGATTTCAGAATTTTTGAGATGCAGTTTGACTCATGGATACCAGTTCAGGGAGTTTTGGAAGATGTTTGGAATTGGGATGCGTTCAGAATTTGTCCAGGATGCTAATGGAAAAAGAATTGAGGCTTCAAACTTAGTCCAACTTTGATTTCAGATTTGAATTTTAAGGAAAAATTTCAATGTTCAAAAGCTTGTTTGGGCGCAGTATGTGATCCCCTAGGCTTAGGGTTTGACTGTGTGCTTATAATGGAATGGAATTGACTTGTTTTTTGGCCTTAATTCATGCTTAGGAATGAACAAGTCTTAGGGTTTTTACCATTGACCATTTTTCCTTCTTTTTAGCCAAAACCTAGACTTAGTATGAAGCTTAACCCTAGCCTGAGTTTTTGAATTGGCTTATGATACATAGAAATTGTCCAAGTTCACATGACACTATTCCATTGGTTTTTAAATTTTATTTGAATTTTCAAAGATTTAAAATGAATTAAATTATCAAAAATTAAATAAAATAAAAAAATCAATATTTGGTCTTGAAATCAACCATGGGACACGTGTGTGGCATGACAAGGATGAACCAAGTGGAAAAAATGGGGCCCTTTTGTCAAAAATTGAAGTTTCAAGGATAGTTGACTTTTGCCATTTCACAAAAATTTCCCAACTTCTACAAGGCATAACTTGCTCAATTTTTAAGCTTTTCACATGTTCTTGGACATTTTGGAAAGGTCTTTGAGTCCTTTAACCAATGCCTTTGGTCCCATGTCATTTTGATTTACCAATATCAAGTTATGGTCTTTGACTTAAAGTCCCTTTTTGTTGACTTTTGAAAATGACCTGTAATGTTGAAATTGATAACTTTTTGTGAGAGCATTTCTTGGACTTGAAGTATGAAGATGAGTTGTAGGAAATGTCTTTCTCTTCAAAATGAGCTTTGGATGGAATTTTTCTGATAATCCATGTGAAAGTTATGCCCTGGTCAATTTCAGTTGACTTTTTCAGCTGTCCAAATATAGCAACTTTTGCATCTTTGATGATTTCTGAGCCAAATTTTGAGAATCATAATCAAGCATTGATCAAATGATGTTTGTGGCTTCAAAATGATATGTTGACCAAAAATTTGAACTTTTGACTGTCAAATGACCATTTTGCCCCTACAGTTGACTGTAGTGCAATTTAGGGTTTTGACTGTGCAATTTTGAGCTGAATGCCTTGAAACTTGATATGAGGATGCTTGACCATGTTTGTAAGCATATGAGACTTGATTGAGCCTTTGAAAACTTCATTTTCTTGATCAGAACCCAAACCCTAGTTTTGACTGTATGGGAGACTGTTGCACTGCACAACCCTTGGGGAATTTTGTAACTTGGCTTGGCAATTTCTTGAGGAATATGGGAGGGCAAATTTTGGGGTATAACAGTTGCCCCTGTTCAATCTTCTTAGACCCGAGGATGCAGATTGGCTGACGTGCCTTTCGTAATCCGAGGGTAAAAGATGATTGGACACTAGAGTGCCCGGAAATTTGCGCTCACATGTTAGCAATGATGGTGAAATGGGCTTATAGATGCCATCTGGATGTTTGATTGCGTAAGAGATTCCTTGGCGAGAACCTGCATACCTGCAAAACAGAAAATGAGTACCGGACACGTTGCAGGAGCTAATTTTTAGATGCCTGGCATAGATGTGTCCTGACTGGTTACAGGAGCTGAGTCTGGAGCTTCAAACGGCGATGAAAGAGCCAGGGATGATTACTTCCTTAGCATGAATGATAAGAGAGCCTTGGGCGACTTTAAATTCAACAACGCTCGTTGAGAAAAATCTGGGGTGTCTTCTACTAGGATAAGAATCAGGGAGATCTTAGGGTCGATCTGACTGAACCAGAGAGGCCTTTGACTGGGTAAGAATCAGGAAAATCTTAGGGTCGATTTAACTGAACCGGTCTAGGTCTTGAAATGTCTTCAACTGGATAAGCAATCAGGAAAATCTTGGGACGATTTAACTGAACCGGTCTAGGTCTTGAAATGTCTTCAACTGGATAAGCAATCAGGAAAATCTTGGGACGATTTAACTGAACCAGAGAAGGCCTTTGACTGGATAAGCAATCAGTAAAATCTTGGGACGATTTAACTGAACCGGTCTAGGTCTTGAAATGTCTTCAACTGGATAAGCAATCAGGAAAATCTTGGGACGATTTAACTGAACCAGAGAAGGCCTTTGACTGGATAAGCAATCAGTAAAATCTTGGGACGATTTAACTGAACCGGTCTAGGTCTTGAAATGTCTTCAACTGGATAAGCAATCAGGAAAATCTTGGGACGATTTAACTGAACCAGAGAAGGCCTTTGACTGGATAAGCAATCAGTAAAATCTTGGGACGATTTAACTGAACCGGTCTAGGTCTTGAAATGTCTTCAACTGGATAAGCAATCAGGAAAATCTTGGGACGATTTAACTGAACCAGAGAAGGCCTTTGACTGGATAAGCAATCAGTAAAATCTTGGGACGATTTAACTGAACCGGTCTAGGTCTTGAAATGTCTTCAACTGGATAAGCAATCAGGAAAATCTTGGGACGATTTAACTGAACCAGAGAAGGCCTTTGACTGGATAAGCAATCAGGAAAATCTTGGGACGATTTAACTGAACCGGTCTAGGTCTTGAAAAGTCTTCAACTGGATAAGCAATCAGGAAAATCTTGGGACGATTTAACTGAACAAGAGAAGGCCTTTGACTGGATAAGCAATCAGGAAAATCTTGGGACGATTTAACTGAACCGGTCTAGGTCTTGAAATGTCTTCAACTGGATAAGCAATCAGGAAAATCTTGGGACGATTTAACTGAACCAGAGAAGGCCTTTGACTGGATAAGCAATCAGGAAAATCTTGGGACGATTTAACTGAACCGGTCTAGGTCTTGAAATGTCTTCAACTGGATAAGCAATCATGAAAATCTTGGGACGATTTAACTGAACCAGAGAAGGCCTTTGACTGGATAAGCAATCAGGAAAATCTTGGGACGATTTAACTGAACCGGTCTAGGTCTTGAAATGTCTTCAACTGGATAAGCAATCAGGAAAATCTTGGGACGATTTAACTGAACCAGAGAAGGCCTTTGACTGGATAAGCAATCAGGAAAATCTTGGGACGATTTAACTGAACCGGTCTAGGTCTTGAAATGTCTTCAACTGGATAAGCAATCAGGAAAATCTTGGGACGATTTAACTGAACCAGAGAAGGCCTTTGACTGGATAAGCAATCAGTAAAATCTTGGGACGATTTAACTGAACCGGTCTAGGTCTTGAAATGTCTTCAACTGGATAAGCAATCAGGAAAATCTTGGGACGATTTAACTGAACCAGAGAAGGCCTTTGACTGGATAAGCAATCAGGAAAATCTTGGGACGATTTAACTGAACCGGTCTAGGTCTTGAAATGTCTTCAACTGGATAAGCAATCAGGAAAATCTTGGGACGATTTAACTGAACCAGAGAAGGCCTTTGACTGGATAAGCAATCAGGAAAATCTTGGGACGATTTAACTGAACCGGTCTAGGTCTTGAAATGTCTTCAACTGGATAAGCAATCAGGAAAATCTTGGGACGATTTAACTGAACCAGAGAAGGCCTTTGACTGGATAAGCAATCAGGAAAATCTTGGGACGATTTAACTGAACCGGTCTAGGTCTTGAAATGTCTTCAACTGGATAAGCAATCAGGAAAATCTTGGGACGATTTAACTGAACCAGAGAAGGCCTTTGACTGGATAAGCAATCAGTAAAATCTTGGGACGATTTAACTGAACCGGTCTAGGTCTTGAAATGTAGCTTGAGAACTTAACTGGATCTTTCCTGAAAGATAAAAGTCAGTCATATGCAATGCATGATATGGATCAAGCAATGATGTTCTCAACATAAATGAGATTTGTATGATGCAGTGCGTTATGCATGCTATAATGATGTATGTGATGTTTTATGTATGTTTTCGTCTAGGAAAGTAAATCCTTGACGGGTGCCGGGAAGTCGTATCCTGGGCTGATGTCGAAGAATAGATTTTGCTTCCGCTGGGGATGATAACTGCAAGGATACCGGTAGGAGAAGATGACTCGTTGCGGAATAAACTTGGCGAATGGAAGATTCTGCGAGGAGAAAGGATACTCTAGTGATCATGCTGGGAAGCAATACTCTGTGGGAATAGAGATGCTTTGCTGAGTGTTGATAGCAGTAATTTTCTGAGGATGTCTTTGTTGTTGGAAGTGTTAATGGACTTCGCTGGGGGATAGGAAAGAACTACGTTGACGACGACCTTCCCTTGGCTTTTGGCTGAGGATAACCCAGTTATATCCTGTTGAGGGAATAACTCTTTAAATCAAGCCAGACGACGCGTTCGCGCGCTGTTAGGGAATGAGCTTCCAGAATATACTGGGGATAAGCTTACTGCTTGGGGAGATGAATTCCATCTTTCCTGGGGAACTTGGATGGGACTCTCCTGGGGAAGTTTTGATATGCTGGGAAGTGACTCCTTTGAATGTTGATGTATGCCGCAGGGGAACAATCTTTAGACCAAGACTGCCGGGGATACTTGTTAAGAATATATGCTGCTAGGGAATATTGGGATCTACTGGAGGATACCCAATTTCCTTGAGACTTGTTAACTTTGTTTGGGGAAGAATGCACTGACTTGCTGTCTCACTCTCTGGGGAATTTAAGATGCCTGGTTAGGTTCTTTAGCTGAACCTACCTTGGTACCTGGGAGGATAGAACAATTAGATTGCTCTTAGACAACTCCTTATTGCCCCTTGTTTGAGAGGTGCTGATAGCTTGCTGATGGACAAACCTTCTTCTGGTAGGCAGGTGACGAGATGACAGGACATAGTCGTACGCTTTGATCCCTAACTTTTGCCTGGACCGCCCTTTCGGGTTTTCAGTCCACTGGGATACCCATTTTTTACCAAGCCGCCTTTTCAGGTTTTCGACTCGCCGGGTGTACAGTTTTTTTTTTTTATATTCATCCCTTGTTTTTGCCCGAACCCTTTTGGTTCGCCGGGAAGCCCTTATTTTTGCCTAGATGTGTCAACCTAGCGGGTCTTTGATTTTGCGTATTATTTTTCGACTATGTCTATGCTCTCAGAATGTAGGGAGATGCCCCTGTCAGTAGCATTGCGTTGCCGTACCACTAGAAGATGTCTGATCAGGCAAGATTCGTTGTCGGAATGCCCCAGGTGATCCAGATGGAGATTTGCCCCAGGCTGGTTGGCCTTTTTGAGAGATTCTCCGAATCTTGACTTAACTGCCCCAGATGATGGACAATAGTCATGCCATGCCCCTTGATTGGAGGTACTTCTGTTCATTAGGCATTCGTCGTGCGAATTTCCTTGCTGTTTAAACAAAAAGTCATATGCAAACAGAGTTATGTTAAAAATGCAAAGCTTATGTCTGTCTTGAAGATTTTGAAAATGCATTCTTTTTCATAAAACAAGTAAATGTTTGTAAAAACATGATGTCAACTCCGTATTTACCGTAGGCCTTCAGGAGTCAGGATACCTTTCGTAACAGTATGCTTTCGACCTAACCCATGCTTCAGCTAGGACTTTTAAGGGTTGTAACGTGGCTTGGTTCACGGTTTAAGAAATAAAGTATAAAGGTTCAAATTTTATTTGCACCCACCCTCTCTTCGTGATGTTCTCCAAACCTAAACTCAGTTAATCATACATTAGACCTTGTTTGCTCTAATTTTCTGGTGATGGATAACTTATTTTGAATAGGCAGTCATTCCTTTTTGTCGAGGGTTCATAAGACCTCTTGTTTTTTTGATTTCGTTATCCCTGTCTTTTTTTCCTGAACTGTTTCCTTTTTTGGAATCACAGTCAGCGGGATGCCCCAGTTTTGGAAGTCTTCTTCGTTGGCTTTGACTTTTTGGGCTTTTCATTTATGATTTGATAATGACTGCCTGTCCTTATGATTATTCGAAACCATCACTGTCTTTCTTCGTTTTGTAAGGATCTCTTTTTGGTGCCATTCGTTATGCACTCGGATCAACTGAGAGACTACCCTGCCCCAGGTTATGATTGAGGGTTTTGATTTTCGAAAATAAAAACTCCTACTTCTTTGGCTCAGAGGGGTTGACGAGGGATTATCATCCTTATAACTCCAGTGTTTAGGGATTGAAACAATGCCTGTACCTCACCAGCGGGGTCTGTTCAAAAGCATACTGTAAAGATAGCGGTATCGCTTTCGTCATCCTCCCTCAAGAGGCTTAGAATTATTGATTGAGAGTTGATTATCAGAAAAAATATGAAAATAATTTGCGTATAGTGAATACGAATATATTGATTCAAAATAGACATAAACGATGCATTAATGAAATAACAATGTTTTAACAATGAGTAAATGTTTGAACAATCAAAAGAAAATTACAATTTGAACATTCGAATGAACAAAAATTTCTAGTCTCAGGGCTTGTCACTTCAAATGGTGAGCCTTGGAGGGATGGTAGAAAAATTCAGCCTGACCATCTTGTGTGAATTCCAGTGTTCCTTCATCAATCAGGTCCTGGATCTTGTTTTTCAAAGCCCAACACTCATTTGCATTATGTCCTGGACAGGCAGAGTGGTAGGCACACCTTTTATTGGGATCATAAGCAGGATGTGCTGTGTTGGGGTTCTGGGGATGATCCCTTAATGTGATCAGGTTCAATCTCAACAGGCGTTGTAAAGCTTGAAACAGCGACATATTGAGCGGGGTGAACTGCCTCCTGGGCTTGTCTGTCTGAAGTTGGTGAAGTTGCTGCTGAATTGGTGATACTGGAGCCATATGAGGAGCTTTCTCCTTGCCTCTTTGTCTCAAAGGTGGTTGAACGATGATTGGCTTTTTACCCTTAGATGTTTGCCCCAGTTGGTTACCCTGAAGCAGTTTGTTGACGAGAACCCCGAGCTCATCTTGTCTTTGAGTTAAACCCTGAATGGCAGTCATCTGCCCCAGCATCTGGGCTTTCAATGCATCCACCTCAGCTTGTAGGTGTTCCAGCCTTTCATCCTCAGCACTGTTCCTGACAAAAGTCTCCATGATAAGTGTCCTTAGCTCTTCCTGCCCCTTGGATAGATTCAGGAGGATTTCCTCGAACCGAGTCCCTTGAGCAAGAAGGTCCTGGTTATCTTGTTGGGAAGCCATTGCTGAAATAAACAGCGGAGATGATAAGTGACTTGTCCAAAGGGTACCTGTTATGCAATGATATGTATGATATGCATGCAATGTTTTCAAGGACCTCGCGGGGTAAATAGAGAAACTATGTTAGCATTTGGATCCAGTAGCTTGATTGAAAGAACTTCATATTTGTTGAGAGTCTTTCTTCCAAGGGTCAAAGGCTCACCATATCCAGTGGGTCATAGCCTCTGACTTTAGTCATCATGTCTGGTTTTGATTTCCAAACAACCTTGGTTAGGGCACCTTCTTCAGGAGTTAGAGCTCACCATATCAAGTGGGTCATAGCCTCTGACAACCTTGGCTAGAGGAAAATAAATCCTCTTTGCCCCTTGCTGGGATAATTGACTCACCATGACCTGCATCACAAGCCCTTGAGAACCTGGAAATGGGTTAGGATGTATGCAATGGTATGATGTCATGATATGCATGGGGTAATGTGAGTAACCCTGTTATGAGTCCCAATTAAGGACTGCAAAAACCTGCAAGAAACAAAAACCTGCAAGAAACTTAGGATACCCTGTTATGAGTCCTAATTAAGGACTACAAAAACCTGCAAGAAACTTAGGATACCCTGTTATGAGTCCTAATTAAGGACTGCAAAAACAACCTGCAAGAGACAAATGTCAGGTAATAAGCATGCAAGTAGTTCAAGTAGGAAGGCACACAAGTCACCCAAGAGAAACCCTTAAAGTTTAGGCCAGCATGGAGTCTGGGTAGTACCCTCTTGAAGTTGGTGGGTTCAACCTGTCCTAATCAAAGTAACCGGGTTCTAAGGTTCCCAATATCACGGGATTGCTTTCATTGTTCATCGTTTCGATTTAGCCACTGAACTGGCGACCGAAATATTCCAGGAAAGCAACCCTCAATTGAGTGTAGTATCGAGTATCAACCAACCTCGGACTGCACCAAAGTCAGTTATCTCACTACCCTAAAGAGGCCAAGATGGTTCAATTAAGGTTCCTAAGGTCTGTTGATGCTTCATGACACCACATGGAGGCCCCGTACTCTCCTTGACTGACTCAAGGGTTACCGGTACACACCAAAGTGCCACATCAACGTAGCAGACTGTTTCAACCATGTCGGTATACCCCGCACAGTTCCCTCACAGCCTTGTTGCTACTTTCTAAAAGGTATCCCCAGATCCGGGTTAGGATCTATAGAACTCCCAAGACAGTCCCACAATAATAAAGCAAACAAGGAAAGCAATTGAAAACACAATGATCTTAGTCCTAAGGTACACCTCACTTTAAGTTTCATCCCCAGCAGAGTCGCCAGTTCTGTGATCGGTGGATCTGGAACTGACTGTTTAAAAGCTGGTTCGCGAAATGTCGCGGAAGCAAGAGTCGCCACCGTCTTTTATTTTCTCCAAATGGAAAGGACAAAAGCGCAGAAAAATTCCTTATAGAGATTGCTCTCGGTTCGGGAGGTAGGTTATAGAAAGGGAAGGTGTTAGCACCCTTTCTATCCATGGTTATCCATGGGCTCTTAGATACTTGCTCAATGTGTTTTCAAAAATGTTTGCTTGCTTTTCAATTGTGGGTTTTAAAAGTTTCTTTGAAAAGTTTCAATTCAACTCGTATGTCAGAGTGTTTGAAAAATTTGCTTTTGAAAGCTTTTGAAAGTGTGTGGGTGAAAAAGGGTTTTTGTTTTGTTTGAAATTAGAGCAAGTATCCTTGAGAACCTACCTACCCTAAGGAATTCGTCTGTGTAAATGTCCTTTAAAGTAGTGCCATCCCACCATTGAGAGGTAGGTAGCACCACCGTTGGAGGTATTCGGGTCAATTCGAGTGTATAGGGACATGGTGATCACCGGAGCAATGGGAAGACACCTTAGAAGCTACCCTCATGCCGGGTTCCCGGATCATGAGGACTTACTAAGACGTCCTCTACTCGACGATCACCTTTCGAAAGGCAACAGTGAGGCGTACCCTAGGGGTGGTGTGTGAATTGTGTGTCATTTTCAGTTTATTGTTTGTCTTGTCATGCATTGGTGATCTAACGATTCGATTTTATTTTTGGGCATTCATTCTTTCATGTTATTGTTTAGCAGTTAAAAGTGCGGGAATTTAAAGTGCGGAAAAGATAAAAGTCCTACGCTATTACAAAGGGCGCGGGTCCACATCGCCAAAATAAACCGAACCCGATTTAAAATAAATTGCAGAAAAGAAATGTCTAATAGCTATTACATGGCTTTGGTACAAGTACATTATATTCACAACAGAAATAAATGAAACGCGCGAAAAAAGAAAATAATCAAATGCGAGGGCGTTGAACCCTTTAAAGGAATCAAAATAATTAAGTTATCTAAAATTAAAATTAAATGAAAAATGGTATTTTTGTGTTTTTTAGATTTAAAAGAAAAAAGAAAAATTAATTAAAATTAAAATGCTAAACCCTAGTTCTAATGTTTTTTTAAATTTATTATGAAAATATTGACTTTTAACCTAATTTAACTCTAAATTAATTTATGTACAATTTTTAATTTATGGAAAATAAATAAATAAATAATTATTATTCTGAAAAAAAAAGGAAAATTAAAAAAAAGAAAATAAAAAATTATTAAACCTAAACTCTATTTTTTTGAATTTTTTAGTTGTTAAAAGAATTAAATTTGAAAACCTAATTAAACTAATTAATTACAAACATTTATTTAGAAAATGATTAAAATAAAAATTATATTCTTTTTGGTCTTTTCTGATTTTTGAAGGTTTTTATATTTTGTTAAAAAATAATTAACTAAACAAATAGCAAATAAAAAGAAAGATTAAAGAAAGAATAAAAATTAATAAGGCAAACCAGGGGGGTAGACCCCAAAATTGTGAGGTGCAGGCCTAGCAAATCAGGCCCATTTGCATTGAATTCATTGACTTTTCAGATTTGGTGTGCCAGCGTTGACCTGGACCTAGCATGTTCCTTGCATCCAAGCCATTGATCTGAAGTGGTGGGACGCGTGGATGGTCCAACTTGAAGATGTATGGTGCATCCTTGTCTTATGCCTGCATGAGAATATGCGTTGCAAAATAATATTGAATTTTTGCCAGACCTGGGACTTGAACCCAGGTCATGGACTTTGCAAAGTGAGGTGTCTGCCAGCTGAACCACTCAATTTCATTTAATATAATATGGTTAATAAACAACAAATATTAAAACCAACGCATGATGGTTAAACGCGCGCAAATTCGAATTGACCAGTCTCCGTGTGACAACTCATCGTCTCTTTCATTTTCCTGAAACACAAAAAAGGAAGGCAACGGTTTTTGAAGCGTAGCATTAGACAGCTTTTGAGAAAATAGCGATTAGGTCCCTGTAGCTCATAAATTTGTCGCGACCATATCTTCTTCTTCGTCTCTAAACGCTGAGTTCAACCATGGTACTCCTGAGCCCTAATTTTTCCTCTATGCAAAATCCCTAATTTAAGAAAACTGTAACCCTAGGATTCTCGCATGGCAAGTTCACATATATGGCACAAAAATGAAATCAAACGCAATGGTTAGCTCAGAAACATCATCATGAATATGAATACCTAAACAAAAATGCAAAAATGTGCTTGAATCGTGCTACATGATTTCAGAATTTTTGAGATGCAGTTTGACTCATGGATACCAGTTCAGGGAGTTTTGGAAGATGTTTGGAATTGGGATGCGTTCAGAATTTGTCCAGGATGCTAATGGAAAAAGAATTGAGGCTTCAAACTTAGTCCAACTTTGATTTCAGATTTGAATTTTAAGGAAAAATTTCAATGTTCAAAAGCTTGTTTGGGCGCAGTATGTGATCCCCTAGGCTTAGGGTTTGACTGTGTGCTTATAATGGAATGGAATTGACTTGTTTTTTGGCCTTAATTCATGCTTAGGAATGAACAAGTCTTAGGGTTTTTACCATTGACCATTTTTCCTTCTTTTTAGCCAAAACCTAGACTTAGTATGAAGCTTAACCCTAGCCTGAGTTTTTGAATTGGCTTATGATACATAGAAATTGTCCAAGTTCACATGACACTATTCCATTGGTTTTTAAATTTTATTTGAATTTTCAAAGATTTAAAATGAATTAAATTATCAAAAATTAAATAAAATAAAAAAATCAATATTTGGTCTTGAAATCAACCATGGGACACGTGTGTGGCATGACAAGGATGAACCAAGTGGAAAAAATGGGGCCCTTTTGTCAAAAATTGAAGTTTCAAGGATAGTTGACTTTTGCCATTTCACAAAAATTTCCCAACTTCTACAAGGCATAACTTGCTCAATTTTTAAGCTTTTCACATGTTCTTGGACATTTTGGAAAGGTCTTTGAGTCCTTTAACCAATGCCTTTGGTCCCATGTCATTTTGATTTACCAATCTCAAGTTATGGTCTTTGACTTAAAGTCCCTTTTTGTTGACTTTTGAAAATGACCTGTAATGTTGAAATTGATAACTTTTTGTGAGAGCATTTCTTGGACTTGAAGTATGAAGATGAGTTGTAGGAAATGTCTTTCTCTTCAAAATGAGCTTTGGATGGAATTTTTCTGATAATCCATGTGAAAGTTATGCCCTGGTCAATTTCAGTTGACTTTTTCAGCTGTCCAAATATAGCAACTTTTGCATCTTTGATGATTTCTGAGCCAAATTTTGAGAATCATGATCAAGCATTGATCAAATTATGTTTGTGGCTTCAAAATGATATGTTGACCAAAAATTTGAACTTTTGACTGTCAAATGACCATTTTGCCCCTACAGTTGACTGTAGTGCAATTTAGGGTTTTGACTGTGCAATTTTGAGCTGAATGCCTTGAAACTTGATATGAGGATGCTTGACCATGTTTGTAAGCATATGAGACTTGATTGAGCCTTTGAAAACTTCATTTTCTTGATCAGAACCCAAACCCTAGTTTTGACTGTATGGGAGACTGTTGCACTGCACAACCCTTGGGGAATTTTGTAACTTGGCTTGGCAATTTCTTGAGGAATATGGGAGGGCAAATTTTGGGGTATAACAGAATGCTTTTGATGTCGTTCGTTGTATTATGAACTGAGAGTTTTGCGACTTTAATGCGCATCTTTTGAATTAACTAAGAGACTACCCTGCCCCAGGTTTAAATTAAAGGTTTCAATTTGTGTTTAAAACAGAAAACTCCTACTTCTTTGGCTCTAAGGGGTTGACTAGGGATTATCTTCCTTATAACTCCATTGTTTAGGATTTGAAAGAAACGCCTGTACATCGTCAGCAAGGTCTGTCCAAAAGCATACTGTATGAGATTATGGCATTGTTTCGTCATCCTCCATCTAAAGGCTTGTAACTTTTAGCAAGAGTTGAATGTCATAAAGAAGGTAAAAAGCATAGTTTAAATGTAATGAAAATGAGTGGATCAAATCAAGACAAACATACGCAATGCATTAATGAAACAGAGTTTGACATTAATAGATAATTGTTTGAATAACAAAGAGATTACAACTTGAAAATTCAAAATGAATAGAAGCCTCTTTGTCTGAACTTGTCACTTTAGGTGGTGAACCTTTGAGGGACGACAGAAGAATTCAGTCTGGCCATCTTGTGTGAACTCCAACATTCCTTCGTCGATCAGGTTTTGAATCTTGTACTTCAACGCCCAACAATCGTTTGTATCATGTCCAGGACTATCAGAATGATAGGCACACCTGGAATCTGGATTGTAGCTGGGAGAAAAAGTTTTGGGGTTCGGATGAGGGTTTATCACCGTAATCAGATTCATCCTCAACATGTGCTGCAATGCTTGTGACAATGGCATGTTGATTTGGGTGAATTGCCTTTGAAGTCTTTCCCCCTTTGGCTGATTATTTCGTTGTTGTAGTCGTAGTCGTTGTTGTTGGGCTTGTGACCCTGGAGCAAGTTTAGGAGCTTTTCCCTTGCCTTCTTGTCTCAGAGGAAGTTGAATGATGACTTAATCTTCAACCCTAGTTGTTTGCCCCATTTGGTTATCTCAAAGCAGTTTGCTGACGAGAACCCTGAGCTCTTCTTGTCTTTGAGACAGGTCTTGAATGAGAGCCATCTAGCCCACCAACTGTCCCATCATCTGGATCTTCATTGTTGCCAGCTCGATTTGTAGCCCTTCCAACTGATCATTCCTGATGCCGCCTGGATTCCCTAGGATCATGCCCCTAGTGAGGAGAGCTTTTATTTCTTCTTGCCCCTAGGATAGGTTCAAGAACATTTCTTGAAGTTGGGCATTTTGAGCCCGGAGATCTCAGTTGTCTGGTTGGAAAGCCATTGCTGAAATAAACAGCGAGAACATGAGAGACCTGTATTGGGAGACCTGTTATGCAATGATATGTATGATATATGTATGCAATGTTTTCAAGGATCTCGTGGGGTAAACACAAGAAAATGTTAGAATTTGAACTTTGATCAACATCTTTGATTGGAGAACTTTGTACCGGCGGATGTATTTCCACGAGAATCAAGCTCACCATGTCGAGTGGGTCATAGCTCCTAATTCAAGTTGTTGCACTTGATCTTTGACGACGTTTGTTTAAAGGGGAACCCTCTTGCCCTTTGGTAGATGTCTGGTTCAACGTGACCCTGCATCAAAAGACCCTCGAGATCCTTGAAATGGTTATTGAAAATGCTATGGTATGATGTTATGATGTTATGTACATGTATGAAAAAGTAAGCAAGTATATATACAGACAGTCATATTCACACAAAGCAAACAAGTCCTTAGGTTTAGGCTTGTATGGGGTTTGTAGGTAAGTACCCTCTTGAAGTTAGTTGGCTCAAACCTGTCCTAAAATAGAAATCGGGTTCTAAGGAGCTCAATATCACGGGATTGTTTTCTATGTTCATTGTTTTGGTTTATCCACTTAACTGGCGACCAAAATATTCCAAGAAAACAATCCTCAATGAGTGTAGTATCTAGTATCTACCAACTTCGGACTGCACCAAAGTCGGTCATCTCACTACCCCTAAAAAGGCCAAGATGGTCAAGTAAGGTTCTAAGAGTTCGTTAGTGCTTCATGACATCACTCAGCGGCCCCATATTCTCCTTGACTACTCAAGGGCTACCGGTACCCACAAATATGTCACACTAACATAGCTACTGCTTCAACCAAGTCGGTATACCCCGCACAGTTCCCTCACAGTTTATTGTTATTTACCTAAAAAGGTGCCCCCAAATCCGGGTGTAGGATTTACAACAAACCCAAACAAGGAACCCAAAAATTAAAGCAATCAAAGCAAGTATGTAAAGGTGATCTAAAACCCTAAGATAACCCCACTTTTAGAAATTTTCCCCAGCGGAGTCGCCAGTTCTGTGATACGGTGGGAGAACTGACTTATGTTTTGCGTTTGTGTTCGCAAATGTTTCGGTTTAGCAAGAGTCTCCACCGACTTTTTATTTTATCCTAAGGAAAGGTCAAAAAGCACAGGAAAGACCTTTGAGACGTTTTCGTGGGTTCGGGGGGTAGATTATGAAAAGGGAAGGTGCTAGCACCCTTTTCATCCATGGTTATCCATGGGCTCTTAGTTACTTGTTTTTAGATCAATTGCCTTTGCTTTTCAATTGTTTGAAATGATGCTTTGTGTGTGTGGTTTTGAAAATGTTTTGAAAAAGATGCCTTGTCTAGACAACCTTTGTAACAATTCTTATTTGAATGTTTTACAATGGTGTTTGTCTTTTTGAAAAGATAATTCAATGTTTTTGAAATTTGTCTTGAAGTTGTGTTGTGATGTGTGTTTGAAAAATGGCAAGGATATTTTGCAAGTTTGATCAAGTAACTAAGAGTTGTCTACCCTATTTTAATAAAAGATCTTTCTTATGCTTTTTAACCCTTTTAACAGTGTTGTTTCACCATTGTATTTGGTGAACAACCTTGCGTTAGGATGTTTAACGGGACGGGCGCGGGACGTTTATATAGTCATCGAAGGCAACATATGGGATGTTTTAGCAATGTCGTTTTAGGGACTAGATCGTTTACCGAAGGGAACATCGAGGGTCATCGAGGGACTACGATATTTTATCGAGGGTCTTTGCTAAAACTCCCATGCTCGAGGGACATGACTATTTTTCGAGGCAACAAGTGAGATTACCCTAAGGGTGCATGTGTGCAAAGTGTGTTTTATTGCATGCATTTGTCTTTGATTTTTTAGGTTGTCTACTTGTTGTTTTTATCTTGCCATACACACCTAGTTACTAGCATTTGTACAAAAGTAATAAAAAGTGCAAAAAATAAATCCTACACTATTACAACCATATTGAAAGGCAAGAAAATATAAAGGCAAAAGAAAACAAAATAAAAAAAAATAAGGAAAATGAGCTTTTCGACCCAGGCAGCAGCATCCTTCGATTTGCATTTTGTTGGCCTCCTTCGATTGGGGCCAGCAACAGCAAAGTCACGTCTTTCGATTAGGCTTTGGCACTAGTCAGGTCATGTACTTCGATTGGGCTTTGGCACTAGTCAGGTCATGTACTTCGATTAGAGGCTGGCACCAGCATGGGAGTGCCTTTCGTCTGAGCCTGGACTTAGTGCAAGTGTGTCTCTGGCTGGGCCTGAAAGTCAGTGTGGAAACCAAAGGCTTTGTTTTATACTCCTATCTCCTGTTTCTTTCGTTTGACCTGGAGAAAGAGGGTAGAAGCCAGAAGCTTCGTTTCCTATTCCCTGTTTCCTGTTTCTTTCATTTCAAGCATTAAATGGCAACATGGCCTGAGGCCATGCTAGTATTTGTTTGGTAAACAATTTAACAGTTAAAGAAAGTTCAGGTAAACAGAAAGCAGAAACAAAAGAGTTTAGCTCTGAAAAATATATTAAGTAGGTGGAAACGAAAAGAGCCAAAGTGTTATGTACATGTCTTGAAATGAAAGGGAAGATTATTCACATACTATGCCATGAAACGAAAGGTTCAAGGGTAAGAGTGACTTACCTTGCTTCAGGCCTTGAACGTGTGCTGGGCCTTGAAGTGGTTTCCTTGAATGCTTCTGGATTCGAAGGGAGGAACCAGGGGTTATTTCTTTGATACTGGATTCGAAAGAGAAGAACAAGTGTGAGGTTCTTCCTACTGGATTCGAAGGGTAACAAGATATATGGATGTTTCAGATTCTAAGGGGATACGTGTTTGGATTATGGGTATGTATTTGATGAGTGTTTAAGTGTTTGAGAAAATTTGGTGTTTTTGAGAATTTTCTGCAGATTCGTTCGACTGGCAAAAAGGTCCTCCTTATCTTTGCAAAAGTTCATGTATTTATAGAGAAAGAATGGACATGTTCGTCCATAGCCAGCCTTGCAAAGAATAATAAAATAATGTGGCGTGACAGTACATGTGGGGGCCTGCTGGCAGTTGGGGTGCAGGAGATGTGACTTATGCTTCTGACGTTGCTTGTGCTCAGACCAAATTCAGGTTGACAGCTGCTTTTGTGATAAAGTACTCTCTATGAAAAGAAAGAGTATGTAGCCTTTAACCAAGAATAGTAGTATCTAAAAGACAAAGTTTAAAACCTTTGTACAAGCTTCTGACTATGTAAAGATTTGGACGCAACACAGCCTGGCAAACGAGATTTGGTCTTGTGCAAGAGTGAGACCGAAGCACACCTGTTTGAAGGAAGCCTTTGCCTCAATCGAAGCTTGTGGTCAAAACAAGCTAACTCGAAGGAAGCTATTGCCCAATCGAAAGCTCATGCTCGAAGGAAGCATATTTCCCAATAGAAAGCTCATGCTCGAATAAAGCATATTGCCCAATCGAAGCCTGGGTCGAAGCAAACATATTTCCCAATCGAAAGTCCGTGTTCGAAGGAGGCTTAGAGTTCAACATGAAGGACATATCCAAGTTGCATTCGAAGGAGGCTCTTGCTCCACTGAAGTTTTCATCCAGGCACACAGAAGGTGAGTGCCCAAACAAAGACTTGCCTTGCAGGGGGTACATGTGACCAGTAGGTCATGGCCTTCGATTGCAAGCATGCAGGCAGCAAAAGACACAAACGAAACCTGCAACAAGAAGTCACATGCCCAGGCGAAAGAGGCACGCTAGCATCCATTTTGAGCAATCGAAGGAGGCCAAGAGTCAATAGAAGGATTCTGATCGAAAGAGGCCTAAAGGCCAATCGAAAGAGCTGAAACGAAGAACACTTGTATTTCTCCATTTTTTGTCAAAATAATATTTTTATCTATTTTCTCCATTTTTTACAGTTTCCTTTTAATTTTGGTATTGGAAAATCCAAATGCACTTGTTCAAGCTTGAACCTTGAGAATCCTTGTGGGAAAGGCCTTGATAATTGAGAGGGCAAATTTTGGGGTACAACACCACTCAAACCCTAGAAGTTTCCTCTCCTCAAATCACCTTAGGCATTCGAGAAGGCACCACCTTTTAATATCTTTATGACCATGATCCCATAAATCAAGCAGAATCTGTTAAAGCTTAATCTGATTCTGAAATCACCCACTCAATAGAAGCGCCGTTCACCAATTCCCAATCTACTTCTCCAAACAGTCTAGAAAAACTACTCTCAAAGCTCTCTGCCAAAGCAACACATAAACTGATAAACCTCATGAAGACTCAAGCTTAAATCATAACACAAGTGAAGTCAAAACTAGTTCGGATATGTTCCAGAACTTTATAGATAAGCATTTTCTTAGAATTAAAAATGTTTATGTTTATCTTCAAACCAAATATGATGTTGAAGCCTTTCAGCGCTATCAAGAAGTTAAAGCTTAGAAAGCAGCTGAAGAAGTAGCTCTAAAAGCATCCGAAGAAGCCGCTCAGAAAGCAGATGAAGAAGCGGCTCTAAAGGTAGCTGAAGAAGCAGCTCAGAAAGCTCTTTAAGAGCAATCAAGGAAGAGGTTGGAAAAATCCAGCACATGCCCAAACAGTTATGTGGTTTTACGCCAGCTTCTAAGTTCTATGAATGAACTAAGGAAGGATCAAAATGAAATTCAGAAAGATCAGAAGGAATTCAAGGAAAGATTTGACAAGCAAGATGAAGTTAATTCTAATCTCCAAAATCTACTTTCCCAGCTTACCAAGAGCGCCCTAGCAAAAACTCCTTAAACCTTCTTTTGTTTTTAATCTTATTTTTTTCCTTGTACCTTCTACATTTTTTTATTATGACAAAAAGGGGGAGTAACAAATGATTTTGATATATATTTATTCTCGCACAACTCCATGCTCACATTTTTATCTAATCTTTTCTGCCAAAAAGTGTTTCTAAAAATATTGCAAGAAAAGCAAAGAAATCTCAAACCAAAATTATGTAAAAGAGAAATCACTCTCAGAAAGAAGCAAATATTAGACTCAGGGGTGGTCTTTAATCTTAAGGGAGTTCTCTAAATATAAAATCAAATCATAATATGTTATTTTGTCATCATCAAAGATGAGGAGAATGTTAGAGAAGGAAAGCTTCTAAGCATTTATAAGTTTTGATGATAACAATTATATGTGAAATTATATGTGTGTATGTCAAGTATGATAAAATGCAGGTGTATCTAATGAAACATCAAAAGTTCCACACGGACCTAACTAGAAGCATTCTAGCAAAGTTAAAGAAAACTCAGCATCAAAAGCAACGCTGACTAAAAACTCTAGAAATTATCAGTATATAAAATCATGTGATCAGAAATACATTCAAAAGATACATTCAGAAGCATTATATGAGAAATCACTATTCTCAGGGCAAACACAATTATTACTTATCTCAAACAGTATCTTGGAAACATGGAAAGAAGTAAGTACGCACTCCAAAAGTAAAAATCATTATATCTATAAGGAAACTTTTATTAAGGAATGGTCTCAACGTGCCTAGCTATCCTAACGACACTTTTCACAATGGCTATAAAAAGAGCTTCACACTGTGTGTGAAAAACAAAAATTACAAGAACAACAAAAACAAAAATCGTGCTACAACATTTTACACACACGCTCAAATTCTCGATCAGTTACGAATTTGTTTACACTGAGTTGTTTCTCAAAAGTGTAACTTCATTAGATAGAAAATTTATTGTTTATCAGCTTTATAAAAGCATATCTTTGTAAACACAAAACATTGTTCTACGTGTAAGTTTTGACATTTCCTCAAGTGACTTTCTAGTTTTTATACTTTAAAGGGCTAAGAAGTCTTTCTAGACTCTTAGAGGTTATTGTGTAATCTTTATAGATTAGTGAATTAAGTCCTTGTTGAAGGCGAAATCACCTTGGAGGGTTGACAAGAGGTAGCCTTGGTTTTAAGGTGAACTTGTATAAAAATAGCTGGGTTATTTTTTATTTGGTTTTCCTTTACAATAACTACTTATCATTGTGTGTTAGTGGTATTGTAAAGTTGGTATGAATTGTGCCTTTCATCAGGGAGCCCCTGGGTATAGTATTGAAAATTGTTATCTGCTAAAAGCTGAAGTTCAGAAGTTGGTTAGATCTGGTATCCTGTCTGTGATCGGTGGATCTGGAACTGACTGTTTAAAGCTGGTTCGCGAAATGTCGCGGAAGCAAGAGTCGCCACCGTCTTTTATTTTCTCCAAATGGAAAGGACAAAAGCACAGAAAAATTCCTTAAAGAGATTGCTCTCGGTTCGGGAGGTAGATTATAGAAAGGGAAGGTGTTAGCACCCTTTCTATCCATGGTTATCCATGGGCTGTTAGATACTTGCTCAATGTGTTTTCAAAATTGTTTGTTTGCTTTTCAATGTGGGTTTAAAAAAAGTTTCTTTGAAAAATTTCAGTTCGACTCGTACGTCAGAGTGTTTGAAAAATTGCTTTGAAAGCTTTTGAAAAGTGTCGGTGTGAAAAGATTTTTGTTTGTTTTTTGAAGAGAGCAAGTATCTAGAGTCGTCTACCTACCCTAAGGAATTCGTCTGTGTAAATGTCCTTTAAAGTAGTGCCATCCCACCATTGAGAGGTAGGTAGTACCACCGTTGGAGGTGTTCGGGTCAATTCGAAGGCTCGGGACATGGTGATCACCAGAGCAATGGGAAGACACCTTAGAAGCTACCCTCATGCCAGGTTCCCGGATCATGAGGACTTACTAAGACATCCTCTACTCGACGATCACCTTTCGAAAGGCAAGGCAGCAATGAGGCGTACCCTAGGGGTGGTGTGTGCGATTCGTGTGTCGTTTTCATTGATATTTGTCTTGTCATGTTCATTGTGATCTACGCTTGATTTTAATTAGGGCCATTCATTCTTGCATGCTTATTTAACAGTTAATATTTGCGAGGAAAATAAAACTAAAGCTATTACAAATGGCGCGGGTCCACATCGCCAAAATTAAACCGGACCCGATTTGACGGAAAATAAATAAAGCAATAAAATAAAAGTGCGAGAAGTAAAATTGTTACAACGCTTTGGGAGAATTACATAATTATAATAAACGACATAAAATAAATGCGCGAAATTAAATAAATTACGAACGAGGGCGTTGGACCCTTTTGCAAAATATTATTAATAAGGAATTAAAATTAAGAATTAAAAGAAAATTTTTTTTTTAGTATTTTTGTGTTTTTTGAGATTTAATAAAAAAAGAATTAATTAAAAACCAAAATGAAATGTTAAACCTAGTTCTAATTATTTTTAAGTTTATTATGAAAGTATTAAAATTTAACCTAAATGCAACCCTAATTAGTTTACAAGTTTAATTATGAAAATAAATAAATCACTAATATTATAGCAAAAAAAAAGGAAAATTAAAAGGAATAAAAAGTTATTAAACCTAATGCTATATTTTTGGATTTTTTATGAAAAGAAGAATTAATATTGCAAACCCTAATTTAAATTGAATTTATTTACATGCTAATTTATGTATAAGAAAATAATTAAAATAAAAATTATTTATCACATTTTTATCTTTTCTGATTTTTTTATGATGTTTTTTATATTTGTGAAAAAAAAATAATTAATTAAATTAAAACAAATCAAGAAAATAAAATAGCAATTAAAAATAAAATAAAAAAATAAAAAGAATTGCAAACCAGGGGGTTCAGGCCCTAAAGTGGAGGTGTGGATCCAGCAAATTGAGCCCAATAGCATTCAGAGTCGTTGACCCTCCCAGACATCATGTGGCAACGTTGACTAGGGTTTATTGTGCCCTTTGAATCTCTGCCTTTGATTTGACTTCATGAGACGCGTGTATGCTTAGATTATGGGGATGTATGGTGCACTCCAATGATGAACCTGCATGTGAATGTGAACAAGAAAATAATATTGAAATTATTGAAGACCTGGGGATCGAACCCAGGTCTTATGCATTGCCCATACGTTCGCTTGCCATCTGTGCCACTTAACCACTTTGTTATATAATAAGCAAAGACATATTATAAAAGAAAAACAAGATTAGTGCTGGAAAACGCGCGAGATTTTAAATGAGCCAGTCAGCGTGTGACATGTAATCGTCTTCTCCACCTTCCCTGAAAACAAAACCATATGGCAACGGTTTCTTAAGCGTGGTTCAAGGTTGCTTTAGAGAAAATAGCGACTAGCGCTATACAACTCATAAATTAATCGCGACCATGGCTTCTTCTTCGTCTAAGTCTGCTGATTGCAATGGTGGTGGTCTGGGGTCCTGATTTTTCCTAATTTGAGAAACCCCAATTTCAAGCTTCTGTAAACCCTAACAGTTGTCAATGGCTAATCTCCAAATATGGCATGAAAACGAAATCAAACTATATGATTAGCTTCAGAATACGTTAGTTAACATGAATGCATAGAAAAAACATAATGAAAATGTCTGAATGTGAAGATACGATTATGCATTTTGTTTGACACAGCTTGAATCCATGGTACCAATTCTGGGCGTTTTGATGGATGTTAATGATTGGAATGCGTTCAGGGGACCACAAGGAAGCTTTTGGAATCAATATTAGGACTTGAATCAACCTCTAAGGTTGATTTCAGTTTTGCTTTTTTTAAGTGAAAACTCCAAGTTTGTTCTTAGCTTTTGCGCCTCTTTAATGTGTGTGGGCATTAGGTTTTGACTCAGCACTTATGAGGGAAGGGAATTAGGTCATTAGCTGGCCTTGATCCATGTCCATGAGAGAATTAGTCTTAGGTCTTTCACCATTAACAAACTTTCCTTTTTTTAAGCAAAACCAAGACTTGGTGTACAATCTAACCCTAGCATGAGTTTGTGAGTTGGCACATGATATATGGAAGCTATTCCAATTCAAATGACACTATTCCATTGATTTTTAAATTTTATTTGAATTTTTAAAGATTTAAAATGAATTAAATTATCAAAAATTAAATAAAATAGAAAAATCAATGTTTGATCTTGAAATTAATCATGGGACACGTGTGTGGCATGACAAGGCTGATTCAAGTGGAAGAAAGTGGGCCCTTTTGTCAAAAATTGAAGTTTCAAGGATAGTTGACTTTTGCCATTTCACAAAAATTTCCCAACTTCTCCAATGCATGACTTGCTCAATTTTTAAGCTTTTCTCATGTTCTTGGACATTTTGGAAAGGTCTTTGAGTCCTTTAACCAATGCCTTTGGTCCCATGTCATTTTGATTTTCCAATCTCAAGTTATGGCCTTTGACTTAAAGTCCCTTTTTGTTGACTTTTGAAAATGACCTATAATGTTGAAATTGATAACTTTTTGTGAGAGAATTTCTTGGACTTGAAGTATGAAGATGAGTTGTAGGAAATGTCTTTCTCTTCAAAATGAGCTTTGGATGGAATTTTTCTGATAATCCATGTGAAAGTTATGCCCTGGTCAATTTCAGTTGACTTTTTCAGCTGTCCAAATAAGGAAACTTTTGCATCTTGATGATTTTCTGAGCCAAATTTTGAGAATCATGATCAAGCATTGATCAAATGATGTTTGTGGCTTCAAAATGATATGTTGACCAAAAATTTGAACTTTTGACTGCCAAATGACCATTTTGCCCCTACAGTTGACTGTAGTGCAATTTAGGGTTTTAACTGTGCAATTTTGAGCTGAATGCCTTGAAACTTGATATGAGGATGCTTGACTATGTTTGTAAGCATATGAGACTTGATTGGACCTTTGAACACTTCCTTTTCTTGATCAGACTCAAAACCCTAGTTTTGACTGTATAGGAGACCCTTGCACTGTGCAACCCTTGGGGAATTTTGTGACTTGGCTTGGCAATTTCTTGAAGAATATGGGAGGGAAAATTTTGGGGTACAACAGTTGCCCCTGTTCAATCTTCTTAGACCTGAGGATGCAGATTGGCGGACGTGCCTTTCGTAATCCGAGGGTAGAAGATGATTGGACACTAGAGTGCCCAGAAATTTGCGCTCACATGTTAGCAATGATGGGGGAATGGGCTTATAGATGCCATTTGGAGGTCGCTGGATAGGATGATGAGCTTATAGATGCCATCTGGATGTTTGATTGCGTAAGAGATTCCTTGGCGAGAACCTGCATACCTGCAAAACAGAAAATGAGTACCTGACACGTTGCAGGAGCTGATTTTTAGATGCCTGGTATAGATGTGTCCTGACTGGTTACAGGAGCTGAGTCTGGAGCTTCAAACGGCGATGAAAGAACCAGGGATGGTTACTACCTTAGCATGAATGGTAAGAGAACCTTGGGCGACTTTAACTTCAACAACGCTCGTTGAGAAAAATCTTGGGTGTCTTCTACTGGAATAAGAATCAGGGAGATCTTAGGGTCGATCTGACTGAACCAGAGAGGCCTTTGGCTGGGTAAGAATCAGGAAAATCTTAGGGTCGATCTGACTGAACCGGACAAGGTCTTGAAATATCTTCAACTGGATAAGCATCAGGGAGATCTTAGGGTCGATCTGACTGAACCAGAGAAGGCCTTTGACTGGATAAGCATCAGGAAAATCTTAGGGTCGATTTAACTGAACCGGACAAGGTCTTGAAATATCTTCAACTGGATAAGCATCAGGGAGATCTTAGGGTCGATCTGACTGAACCAGAGAAGGCCTTTGACTGGATAAGCATCAGGAAAATCTTAGAGTCGATTTAACTGAACCGGACAAGGTCTTGAAATATCTTCAACTGGATAAGCATCAGGGAGATCTTAGGGTCGATCTGACTGAACCAGAGAAGGCCTTTGACCGGATAAGCATCAGGAAAATCTTAGGGTCGATTTAACTGAACCGGACAAGGTCTTGAAATATCTTCAACTGGATAAGCATCAGGGAGATCTTAGGGTCGATCTGACTGAACCAGAGAAGGCCTTTGACTGGATAAGCATCAGGAAAATCTTAGAGTCGATTTAACTGAACCGGACAAGGTCTTGAAATATCTTCAACTGGATAAGCATCAGGGAGATCTTAGGGTCGATCTGACTGAACCAGAGAAGGCCTTTGACTGGATAAGCATCAGGAAAATCTTAGGGTTGATTTAACTGAACCGGTCTAGGTCTTGAAATATCTTCAACTGGATAAGCATCAGGGAGATCTTAGGGTCGATCTGACTGAACCAGAGAAGGCCTTTGACTGGATAAGCATCAGGAAAATCTTATGGTCGATTTAACTGAACCAGGTTAGGTCTTGAAATATCTTCAACTGGATAAGCATCAGGGAGATCTTAGGGTCGATCTGACTGAACCAGAGAAGGCCTTTGACTGGATAAGCATCAGGAAAATCTTAGGGTCGATTTAACTGAACCGGTCTAGGTCTTGAAATGTCTTCAACTGGATAAGCATCAGGGAGATCTTAGGGTCGATCTGACTGAACCAGAGAAGGCCTTTGACTGGATAAGCATCAGGAAAATCTTAGGGTCGATTTAACTGAACCAGGTTAGGTCTTGAAAGATGATTGAGAACTTAGCTGATTCTTTCCTGAAATGTAAAGGTCAGTCATATGCAATGCATGACATGGATCAAGCAATGATGTTCTCAATATAAACGAGATTCGTATGATATGATGCGTCTATGCATGCTATAATGATGTATGTGATGTTTTATGTATGTTTTTGTCTAGGAAAGTGAATCCTTGACGGGTGTCGGGAAGTCGTATCCTGGGCTGATGTTGAAGAATAGATTTTTGCTTCCGCTGGGGATGATAATTGCAAGAATACCGGTAGGAGAAGATAACTCTGTTGCGGAATAAACTTGGCGAATGGAAGATTCTGCGGGGAGAAAAGATACTCTAGCGACCATGCTGGGAAGCAATACTCTGTGGGAAGAGGGATGCCTTGCTGAGTGTTGATAATAGTTTGCTGGGGATAGGAAGACTTTGTCGACGACACTCTTTCCGTGGCTTTTGGCTGAGGATAACCCAGTTATATCCTGTTAAGGAAATAACTCTTTAAATCAAGCCGGACGACGCGTTCGTGCTCTGCGAAGGATAAGCTTCCAGAATTTACTGGAGATAAGCTTACTGCTCGGGGATATATGAATTCCAACTTTCCTGGGGAGACTAATTAGACTCTCCTGGGGAATTTTGATATGCTGGGGAAGTGATTCCTTTGAACGTTGATGTAGGCCGCCGGGGAACAATCTTTAGACCAAGACTGCCGGGGATGCTTGTTAAGGATATATGTATATTGCCGCTGGGGAATGTTGAGATCTGTGGGGGATACTCAACTGCCTTAAGATTTGATAGTGTAGCTTGGAGAAGAGTACACTGACTTGATGGCTCACTCTCTGGGGAATTGAGGTACCTGGTCCTGTTCTTTAGCTGAACCTGCCTTGGTACCTTGGAGGACAGAACAACTAGATTGCTCAGACAGCTCTTTATTGCCCCTGTTTCTGAGATGGGAGAGGAAGACCCGTTAGGTGCTGATATTTTTTTTATGGACAAACCTTCTTCTGGTAGGCAGGTGATAAGATGACAGGACATAGTCGTACGCTTTGATCCCTAACTTTTGCCTGGACCTCCCTTTCGGGTTTTCAGTCCACCGGGATACCCATTTTTGCCCAAGCCGCCTTTTCAGGTTTTCGACTTGCCGGGTGTATAGATTTTTTCATTTCATCCCTTCATTTTGCCCGAACCCTTTTGGTTCGCCGGGAAGCCTTTATTTTTGCCTAGGTATGTCAACCTAGCGGGTCTTTGATTTTGCGTAGTATCTTTTCGACTATGTCCATGCTCTCAGAATGTAGGGAGTTGCCCCTGTTAGCAGTGTTTTGCCATGCCACCAGAAGGTATTTGATCAGGCCAGATTCGTTGTTGAAATGCCCCAAGTGACTCAGGCGGAGATTTGCCCCAGGCTATTTGGCCTTTGAGAGATTCTCCAAATCTTGATTGGACTGCCCCAGATAATGGACTTTGATCATATCATGCCCCTTGATTGGAAGTGCTTCTGTTCATTAGGCTTTCGTCGTGCGAACTTCTATGCTGTTCAAACAAAAAGTCATATGCAAACAAAGTTATGTTAAAAATGCAAAGCTTATGTCTGTCTTGAAGATTTTGAAAATGCATTTTTTCATAAAACATGTGAATGTTTGTAAAACATGATGTCAACTCTGTATTTACCGTAGGCCTTCAGGAGTCAGGATACCTTTCGTAACAGTATGCTTTCGAACTAACCCCTGCTTCAGCTGGGACTTTTGAGGGTTATAACGTGGCCTGGTTCACGGTTTAAGAAACAAAGGATAAAGGCTCAAACTATTTGTACCCACCCACTCTTCGTGACGTTCTTCAAACCTAAACTCAGTTGATCATGCGTTAGACCTTGTTTGAGTCTTCGTTCTGATTTTCCGGTGATGGTTCAGTCATTGATGATTTATTCTGAATAGGCAGTCATCATTTTTTGTCGAGGGTTTGTAGGACCTCTTTCTTTTTTGATTTTGTTATCCCTTTCTTTTTTGCCTGAACTGTTTCCTTTTTCGGAATTACAGTCAGCGGGATGCCCCAGTTTCGTAAGTCCCTTTCATAGGTTTTGACTTAATGAGTTTTTCGTTTATGATTTTTTTTTTATCATGACTGCCTCTCCTTTTGATTGTTCTGAACCATCACTGCCTTTTGTTTCGTGAGGACTCTTTTTAGTGTCATTTGTTGTGCACTTGGACCAACTGAGAGACTACCCTGCCCCGGGTTATGATTAAGGGTTTTGATTTTCGAAAATAAAAAACTCCTACTTCTTTGGCTCAGAGGGGTTAGCGAGGGATTATCTTCCTTATAACTCCAGTGTTTAGGAATTGAAACAATGCCTGTACCTCATCAGCGGAGTCTGTTCAAAAGCATACTGTAAAGATCGTGGTATCGTTTTCGTCATCCTCCCTCAAGAGGCTCAGAATTATTAACCAGGAGTTGATCATCAGAAAAAATATGAAAAGAATTTTGAATATAATGAAAACAATTGTATTAATTCCCAAAACAGACGTATGCGATGCATTAATAGAATAAAAGAGTTTGCTATAACAGTAATTGTTTGTATAAGCAAAGAAAAATACAACTCAAAAATTCAAATAAACAAAGGCTTCAACGATTGGGTAACGGAGCAGTGATTATGTTCGGAGTCTCTGGCACTTCAAACTGAATCTCTCCGGCGTCAATCATATCTTGGATCTTGTTCTTGAGAGGCCAGCAGTTGTCCGTAGTATGCCCCGGGCTATCAGAATGATATGCGCACCTATCGTTGGGATGATAGTTGGGAGCCGAAGTGTTCGGATTCCGAAGGGGAGCCCTTAAGGTGATCAGCCCTGCCTTCAACATTTGTTGTAGTGCTTGATCCAGCGACATGTTGAGTTTGGTATACTGTCGTTTCTCCTTGCGCTGCTGCCCCTGTCCTTGTTGAGAAGGTCCGGGATTGGAGATCTGGATTGCCCCTACTTCATGATGGCTCTTTTTACCGTGCACAGCATTGGATTCTTTCTTTCCCTGATGAGGCTTTTTATCAGAAGGTGCAGCCTCTTGAATCTTCCCAGACCGGATACCAGCTTCTATTCGCTCTCCAGTCAAGATAAGATCTGTGAATCCAGCAGACGAATTCCCAATTAGGTGGTTGTAGAATGGACCAGACAGGGTCCCCAAGAACATATCGACAAGTTCCCGATCAGTCAGAGGTGGTTGTACTCTTCCAACAAGATCCCTCCATTTCTGCGCATATTCTTTAAAACCTTCACTTGATCCTAACGACATACCCTGGAGTTGGGTACGCGTAGGGGCAAGGTCGGCATTATATTGATACTGCTTGTAGAAAGCAGTAGCCAACTCCTCCCAGTTACGAACTTTGGTCCCATCTAGCTGATAGAACCATTCGAGATGAGTCCCTGAAAGACTCTCCTGGAAGAAGTGGATCCATAAATTCTTGTCCACCGTATATGGTTGAATCTTCCGAACATAGGACCTTAGATGCAGCTTGGGGCAAGACGCCCCGTCATATTTGGAGAAGGATGGTGCTTTGAACTTATGCGGGATAATCACACCAGTTGACAAACCCAAATCTCCAAGATCCAGCCCAGGTACCTGTTGGATCTCCATAGCATTCAGCCTATCCTCCAACTGTTTGTACTTGTCCTCAGCCGGAGGGTATTGCTCGTCGTTGAAATCTGTCTCGTTGTCGGAGACCACTGGACTAGGCACCTCTCTCTCATGATGACTGCTTTCCCTCACAGATGGGGTAGTCCTCTCAGTTTCAGTCTGCGGTGTATTCCCAGATCTGCGCCTAGGGCTGAACAAGACAGTCCTCTTCTTCTTCTTGTCCTTCTTCAAGAGCAGAGCCTTCAGGTCTTGTTGCCCCTGGGTCAAATTCATGATCAGCTCTTGGAACTGGGCATTCTGAGCCTGGAGGGCCTTGATAGTCTGCTCGGCTGATGATTCGGGGTTCATGACGATCGGCTGAAATAAACAGCGAAGAAGGGTAAGCAACCCGTCAAAGGGACACCTGCAATGCAATGAGATGTATGACATGTATGCAATGATTTCAAGGACCTCGCGGGATAAACAGAGAAATTGTTAGAGTTGAGAACCGGTAACTTGATTGAAGGAACTTCATGTTGCTGAGAGTCCTTCTTCAAGGGTCAAAGGCTTACCATATCCAGTGGGTCATAGCCCCTGACAACCTTGGCTAGAGGAAAATAAATCCTCTTTGCCCCTGGCTAGACAGTTGGTTCATCATGACCTGCATCACAAGCCCTTGAGATCCTTGAAATGGGTTAGGATGTATGCAATGGTATGCAATGGTATGATGTCATGCTATGCATGGGGTAATGTAGGTAAACCCTGTTATGAGTCCCAATTAAGGACTATAAACAGACCCTGCAAGAAATTCAGTATACTTTGTTATGAGTCCCAATTAAGGGCTATAAACAAAACCTGCAAGAGATTTGGTAAACCCTGTTATGAGTCCCAGTTAAGGACTATAAACGAAACCCGCAAGAAATTTGGTAATCCCTGTTATGAGTCCCAGTTAAGGACTATAAACGAAACCTGCAAGAAATAAGTGTCAGGTAACAAGCACGCAGATAGTCAAGTACGAAGGCACACAAGTCACACAAAAGAGCCCTTAGGGTTCAGGCCAGCATGAGGTCTAGGTATTACCCTCTTGAAGTTGGTGGGTTCAACCTGTCCTAATTAAAGTAACCGGGTTCTAAGGTTCCCTATATCACGAGATTGCTTTCATTGTTCATCGTTTCGATTTAGCCACTGAACTGGCGACCGAAATATTCCAGGAAAGCAACCCTCAACTGAGTGTAGTATCGAGTATCAACCAACCTCGGACTGCACCAAAGTCAGTTATCTCACTACCTAAAGAGTCCAAGATAGTTCCATTAAGGTTCCTAAGGTCTGTTGATGCTTCACGACACCACGCGGAGGCCCCGTACTCTCCTTGACTGAACTCAAGGGTTACCGGTACACACCAAAGTGCCACATCAACGTAGCAGACTGTTTCAACCATGTCGGTATACCCCGCACAGTTCCCTCACAGCCTTGTTGCTACTTTCTAAGAAGGTATCCCCAGATCCGGGTTAGGATCTATAGAACTCCCAAGACAGTCCCACAATTTAAAGCAAGCAAAGAAAGCAATTGAAAACACAGTTATGAACTAACCCTAAGGTACACCTCACTTTAAGTTTAAGTTCCAAGCAGAGTCGCCAGTTCTGTGATCGGTGGATCTGGAACTGACTGTTTAAAGCTGGTTCGCGAAATGTCGCGGAAGCAAGAGTCGCCACCGTCTTTTATTTTCTCCAAATGGAAAGGACAAAAGCACAGAAAAATTCCTTAAAGAGATTGCTCTCGGTTCGGGAGGTAGATTATAGAAAGGGAAGGTGTTAGCACCCTTTCTATCCATGGTTATCCATGGGCTCTTAGATACTTGCTCAATGTGTTTTCAAAATTGTTTGTTTGCTTTTCAATGTGGGTTTAAAAAAAGTTTCTTTGAAAAATTTCAGTTCGACTCGTACGTCAGAGTGTTTGAAAAATTGCTTTGAAAGCTTTTGAAAAGTGTCGGTGTGAAAAGATTTTTGTTTGTTTTTTGAAGAGAGCAAGTATCTAGAGTCGTCTACCTACCCTAAGGAATTCGTCTGTGTAAATGTCCTTTAAAGTAGTGCCATCCCACCATTGAGAGGTAGGTAGTACCACCGTTGGAGGTGTTCGGGTCAATTCGAAGGCTCGGGACATGGTGATCACCAGAGCAATGGGAAGACACCTTAGAAGCTACCCTCATGCCAGGTTCCCGGATCATGAGGACTTACTAAGACATCCTCTACTCGACGATCACCTTTCGAAAGGCAAGGCAGCAATGAGGCGTACCCTAGGGGTGGTGTGTGCGATTCGTGTGTCGTTTTCATTGATATTTGTCTTGTCATGTTCATTGTGATCTACGCTTGATTTTAATTAGGGCCATTCATTCTTGCATGCTTATTTAACAGTTAATATTTGCGAGGAAAATAAAACTAAAGCTATTACAAATGGCACGGGTCCACATCGCCAAAATTAAACCGGACCCGATTTGACGGAAAATAAATAAAGCAATAAAATAAAAGTGCGAGAAGTAAAATTGTTACAACGCTTTGGGAGAATTACATAATTATAATAAACGACATAAAATAAATGCGCGAAATTAAATAAATTACGAACGAGGGCGTTGGACCCTTTTGCAAAATATTATTAATAAGGAATTAAAATTAAGAATTAAAAGAAAATGTTTTTTTTAGTATTTTTGTGTTTTTTGAGATTTAATAAAAAAAGAATTAATTAAAAACCAAAATGAAATGTTAAACCTAGTTCTAATTATTTTTAAGTTTATTATGAAAGTATTAAAATTTAACCTAAATGCAACCCTAATTAGTTTACAAGTTTAATTATGAAAATAAATAAATCACTAATATTATGGCAAAAAAAAAGGAAAATTAAAAGGAATAAAAAGTTATTAAACCTAATGCTATATTTTTGGATTTTTTATGAAAAGAAGAATTAATATTGCAAACCCTAATTTAAATTGAATTTATTTACATGCTAATTTATGTATAAGGAAATAATTAAAATAAAAATTATTTATCACATTTTTATCTTTTCTGATTTTTTTATGATGTTTTTTATATTTGTGAAAAAAAATAATTAATTAAATTAAAACAAATCAGGAAAATAAAATAGCAATTAAAAATAAAATAAAAAAATAAAAAGAATTGCAAACCAGGGGGTTCAGGCCCTAAAGTGGAGGTGTGGATCCAGCAAATTGAGCCCAATAGCATTCAGAGTCGTTGACCCTCCCAGACATCATGTGGCAACGTTGACTAGGGTTTATTGTGCCCTTTGAATCTCTGCCTTTGATTTGACTTCATGAGACGCGTGTATGCTTAGATTATGGGGATGTATGGTGCACTCCAATGATGAACCTGCATGTGAATATGAACAAGAAAATAATATTGAAATTATTGAAGACCTGGGGATCGAACCCAGGTCTTATGCATTGCCCATACGTTCGCTTGCCATCTGTGCCACTTAACCACTTTGTTATATAATAAGCAAAGAAATATTATAAAAGAAAAACAAGATTAGTGCTGGAAAACGCGCGAGATTTTAGATGAGCCAGTCAGCGTGTGACATGTAATCGTCTTCTCCACCTTCCCTGAAAACAAAACCATATGGCAACGGTTTCTTAAGCGTGGTTCAAGGTTGCTTTAGAGAAAATAGCGACTAGCGCTATACAACTCATAAATTAATCGCGACCATGGCTTCTTCTTCGTCTAAGTCTGCTGATTGCAATGGTGGTGGTCTGGGGTCCTGATTTTTCCTAATTTGAGAAACCCCAATTTCAAGCTTCTGTAAACCCTAACAGTTGTCAATGGCTAATCTCCAAATATGGCATGAAAACGAAATCAAACTATATGATTAGCTTCAGAATACGTTAGTTAACATGAATGCATAGAAAAAACATAATGAAAATGTCTGAATGTGAAGATACGATTATGCATTTTGTTTGACACAGCTTGAATCCATGGTACCAATTCTGGGCGTTTTGATGGATGTTAATGATTGGAATGCGTTCAGGGGACCACAAGGAAGCTTTTGGAATCAATATTAGGACTTGAATCAACCTCTAAGGTTGATTTCAGTTTTGCTTTTTTTAAGTGAAAACTCCAAGTTTGTTCTTAGCTTTTGCGCCTCTTTAATGTGTGTGGGCATTAGGTTTTGACTCAGCACTTATGAGGGAAGGGAATTAGGTCATTAGCTGGCCTTGATCCTTGCCCATGAGAGAATTAGTCTTAGGTCTTTCACCATTAACAAACTTTCCTTTTTTTAAGCAAAACCAAGACTTGGTGTACAATCTAACCCTAGCATGAGTTTGTGAGTTGGCACATGATATATGGAAGCTATTCCAATTCAAATGACACTATTCCATTGATTTTTAAATTTTATTTGAATTTTTAAAGATTTAAAATGAATTAAATTATCAAAAATTAAAAAAAAATAGAAAAATCAATGTTTGATCTTGAAATTAATCATGGGACACGTGTGTGGCATGACAAGGCTGAATCAAGTGGAAGAAAGTGGGCCCTTTTGTCAAAAATTGAAGTTTCAAGGATAGTTGACTTTTGCCATTTCACAAAAATTTCCCAACTTCTCCAATGCATAACTTGATCAATTTTTAAGCTTGTCTCATGTTCTTGGACATTTTGGAAAGGTCTTTGAGTCCTTTAACCAATGCCTTTGGTCCCATGTCATTTTGATTTTCCAATCTCAAGTTATGGCCTTTGACTTAAAGTCCCTTTTTATTGACTTTTGAAAATGACCTATAATGTTGAAATTGATAACTTTTTGTGAGAGCATTTCTTGGACTTGAAGTATGAAGATGAGTTGTAGGAAATGTCTTTCTCTTCAAAATGAGCTTTGGATGGAATTTTTCTGATAATCCATGTGAAAGTTATGCCCTGGTCAATTTCAGTTGACTTTTTCAGCTGTCCAAATAAGGAAACTTTTGCATCTTGATGATTTTCTGAGCCAAATTTTGAGAATCATGATCAAGCATTGATCAAATGATGTTTGTGGCTTCAAAATGATATGTTGACCAAAAATTTGAACTTTTGACTGCCAAATGACCATTTTGCCCCTACAGTTGACTGTAGT
Organism: Vicia faba; assembly: GCA_948472305.1. NCBI lineage: Eukaryota > Viridiplantae > Streptophyta > Magnoliopsida > Fabales > Fabaceae > Vicia > Vicia faba. Next base: position 857,025,035 of record OX451741.1, read on the forward strand.
GCAATTTAGGGTTTTGACTGTGCAATTTTGAGCTGAATGCCTTGAAACTTGATATGAGGATGCTTGACTATGTTTGTAAGCATATGAGACTTGATTGGACCTTTGAACACTTCCTTTTCTTGATCAGACTCAAAACCCTAGTTTTGACTGTATAGGAGACCCTTGCACTGTGCAACCCTTGGGGAATTTTGTGACTTGGCTTGGCAATTTCTTGAAGAATATGGGAGGGCAAATTTTGGGGTACAACACTGTATTTTAAGGATGTAGGACCAAACGTGCAAGCGAATTCGTTACCCAAGAGTAGAGATGGAAATGTTGTGAATATGATTTATGGTTGTCATGGAGATTTCAGAATTTTTTATGTAAACCCGGTGAGAGGTAATTTGGTATAGATGAACTTTGATCTTTGTGAATTCAGTTATTACACGCATGATCATGTAGCTTGTAAAATCTGTAGTGAATATCCTCATGGGTGTAATAAAGTAAAAAGTTATCTTCAAGAGATGATGGATCATCTCTTGAAGATCCTTAATGGCTTCCGCAAATCAGAATTGGGTCTTTAAAGATGGTGGTAGCAACAATAAGCCCACACTATTTTGTGGTGAATATTTCGACTTCTTAAAAATATGCATGAAGTCTCATGTAAAATCCCAAGGAAAGGAAGTTTGGAAATCAGTGCTAGAAGGCCCCTTCGTCTTTACTACGGTTGTCAATGGTGTTGGTTCTGTTAAGCCGGAAAGTGCATGGGACGAAGATGATAAAAAGAAAGTTCTTTATGATAAGAAAGCAATGAATCTTCTCCAAGGTGCTCTTAGCATGGATGAGTTCTTTCGTATCTCCGCATGCACATCGGCAAAAGAAATATGAGATACTTTATTAGAAACTCATGAAGGAACCGTTGAAGTTAAAAGATCAAGATTGAATACTTAAGTCAAGAATATGGGTTATTCAGAATGCAGCCCGGAGAATCCATTCTTGACATGCATAAAAGATTTTTGCACTTAACAAATCCTCTGAAAGGTCTTGGTAAGACTATTACTACCGAAGAACTTAATATTAAAGTGCTTATATCTTTAACCCGGGAATGGCAACCAAAAGTGACGGTTATATTCAAAAATGTAAATCTATCCTGAATGACTTTTGCAATATTATCTGGAAAACTTCAAGAATATGAGATGCAACTTAGAAGATTGGAAAAACATGAAAATCAAGAGAAGACGCCTAAAATCATTTCTTTAAAGGTTGATTCCAAAGAAGTTCAAAAAGATGATAATCCGGAAGAATACAAAAATTTCATGCTTCTTGTTAAAAGGTTAGAAAAATTCTTTGGTTCTAAAATTTTTTTTGGTAATTATAACTTTGTTAAAAGGAAGAAATTTTCAAATAATAAGGATAAAGAAGCCTCCACATCAGCACAAGATGTCACATGTTATGAATGTGGCAAGAAAAGTCATATAAAGTCGGATTGTCTGAAACTCTCCAAGAAAAATGGATTCAAAGGAAAAAGGAGTTTAATAATAAAAAGGCTTATATGGTATGGGAAGATAATGAGATAAGTTCTTCACCTAATTCGGATAGTGATGAAAGTGAAAATCTAGCATTGATGGGTTCACATCATTCAGATGATGAATATAGTGAGGTTAGTTATGATTTTCACTCTTTGATAATGATGCACAAGGTGTAATAAATGAACTCTTAAATAAATGCAAAATTCTATACAAAACTATATCATCTCAATACAAACAAATATCATCTTTAGAAAAAAAAGTTGAGACAATGGAAAAATATTTTAACAATGAAAAAAAAGATTATTAGTGAGCAAAAACAGAATTTTATATGCAAAAATTGTGAATCACTTTCTTTACAAATTTTCCAATTGAAAATAGTTCTTGAAAGATATGAAAAAGGATAAAATGGGTTTGAAGGTGTCCTTAAAAGTTTTCAAATCCAAGTTCTAACAAAATTGTCTTTGTTAAGTCTAGTGACCAAACAATCCAAGAGAAAGTGAGCAAACCTAAAGTGATTCATCATTATCCTAAAAAGAAAAGTTGTTAAGAAGAAATCTTATCCTTCTAGATATAGAATTAATTTTGTACCTACCTTTTTTATTGTGGTCTTGTTGGTCATACACCTAATGCTTTCTATGTTAGAATCTTTAGTGTAGTGAGTTGGCATTATGTGTAGATAAAGAAAGGTACTAATTATGAAGGACCCAAAGCAACTTGGGTACCTAAAAAAACTTAACTTTTTTTAGGTATGCTTAAAGACCACATCAAATATATGGTATATCGATAGTGGTTGTTCCAAGCATATGATGGGAGACATATACCAATTTCCAAATCTAGTGCTAAAGGTCAAGGATTTTGTCACTTATGGAGATAATAATAAGGGAAGAATTCTTGGTAAAGGAAAAGTTGATGCATCACCTTTCACATCCATTCCATATGTTCTTTATGTTGAAGGACTAAAGCACAGTATTATTAGTATTATCCAACTTTGTGTCAAGGGCTTCAAGATCAAGTTCGCCAAAGATGAATGCTTGATTTTGGATGAAGTCACCAATGAGGTAAAACTCAAAGGTAAAAGAATTAACAATATCTTTATGATTTCATTAGATGATTTATGTTTGAAAGTAAAATGTCTTATGGTAAACAATAATGAATCATGGTTATGGCATAAAAGGGCAGCCCATATACATATGGAACATTTAAATAAATTAACCAAACATAATATTATCTTTGGCTTACCAAAGATAAAATTTGTCAAAGATATATAATGTGATGCTTGTCAAAAGGGATAACAAACCAAATCAACTTTCAAATCTAAGAATTCCGTGTCCACTAAAAGAACACTACAATTTTTTCATATGGACTTACTTGGCCCATCAAGAACAAGAAGCTTCAGAGGTAATGTATATTCTTTAGTTATTGTTGATGATTTTTATAGATATTCTTGGACTTTGTTCCTTGTTCAGAAAAGTGATGCTTTCAAGGCTTTTAAGAATTATGCAAAGCAAACTCAAAATGAAAAATCATTAAAGATTTCATCTATAAGAAGTGACCGTGGTGGAGAATTTCAAAATGCATCTTTTGAAGAATTTTGTGAAGAAAATGGTATCTCTCATAAATTTTCAGCACCAAGGACTCTACAACAAAATGGAGTAGTTGAAATAAAATATTGATTTCTAGTTAAACTTGCACAGAAAATGCTTAGTGATGGAAATCTACCAAAATGTTTTTGGGAGGATGCGGTTAGTATGACATGATATGTTAGAAATCGAGTTATTATTAGACCTATCTTGAAAAAGACTCCATATGAACTCTTCAAAGGAAGAAACCAAACATTACTCACTTTAATATTATTGGATGTAAGTGTTTTATCTTCAACAATGACAAAGACAATCTCGGTAAGTTTGACGAGAAATCCGATGAAGGTATATTTATTGGTTAGTCTCTCTCTATTAAAGCTTATAGAATATATGAAAAAAGAACTTTAACTATTGAAGAATATATGCATGTTTATTTTAATGAATAACACCTCTAAGGAGGACATAGTTGTCTGTGATGATGATGATGATGTTGATATTATAGATTTACCCTCAGAAGAAGTTCCTAATGATCATAGTTTGAAACAACTAGAACATCAAGAAGAAGTTTCACAATAAAATACAAATCACAATGATCTACCTAAAGAATGGAGAACTTGTATAGATCACCCAATTGATAAAGTCATTGGTGATATTAGTCAAGGAGTTGCAACAAGATTACATCTTAATGATGCTTTCTTGAACATGGAGTTTGTTTCATAAATTGAACATTCCAAAGTTGATGAAGCCTTAGGAGACGATCAATGGATAGTTGTTAGGAAAGATGAATTGAATCAATTCTAAAGAAATCAAGTTTGGGAACTTGTTCCTAGGCCAAATGGTAAAAAAATCATAGGTACCAGATGGGTGTTTAAAAACAAACTTGATGAGAATGGTATAATTGTTCGAAACAAAGCAAGATTAGTGACCCAAGGTTATAATCAAGAAGAAGAAATCGACTTTGAAGAAACATTCACTCTGGTTGCAAGGTTAGAAGCTATTCGTCTTTTACTTGCTTATGATTGTTCATTAAATTTTCAGCTTTACCAAATGGATGTCAAAAGCGCATTCTTGAATGGATATATCAATAAAGAAGTCTATGTCAAACAACCCCGGTATTTGATCACTTCCAGAATCCTTCACATGTCTTTAAGTTGAGAAAAGCTCTTTATGTTTTGAAACAAGCACCAAGAACAAGGTATGATAGACTTAGTAATTTTCTAAGCAAAAAAGGATTTGAAAAGGGTAAAGTTGATAAGACCTTGTTTATTAAGAAAATCAAAGGTAATACTTTATTAGTTCAAGTCTACATTGACGATATCATCTTCGGTTCAACAAACAAAGAAATGTGTGAAGAATTTTCATTGATGATGCAAGGAGAATTCTAGATGTCCATGATGGGTAAGATGAACTATTTTCTTAGACTTCAAATTAAGCAATTAAACGATGGCATCTTCATCAACCAATCCAAGTATGGCAAAGAATTACTGAAATTTTTTGATATGGATAATTGTAGTAATGAATACTCCAATGGGCACCGGTACTTATGTTGATCAAGATGAATCTGGTGTTTCCATTGATATTAAAAAATATAGAGGTATGGTTTATTCCTTATTATATTTAACGGCAAGCCGTCCTGACATAATGTTTAGTGTTTGTATTTGTGCTTGCTTTCAAGCAAATCCAAAGGAATATCATCTCATGGCGGTCAAGCGAATCGTGAAGTATCTCAAATGAACAACAAATGTCGGCTTATGGTATCCAAAAGGTAGTGTTTATAATTTAATTGGTTATTCTAATGTGGATTATGCAGGTTGTAAAAATTGATAGAAAAAGCACGAGTGGTACTTGTCATATTCTTGGAAAAGCATTAGTATCATGAGCTTGCAAGAAACAAACATGTGTTGCTCTTAGCACGGCCAAAGCGGAGTCTATAGCACCGGGTAGTTGTTGTGCACAAATTCATTGGATTAAGAAACAACTTCGTGACTATGGACTCGATCTAGGATGCATTCCTCTATGTTGTGACAACACAAGTGCAATTAATATTATAAAGAATTCGGTTATGCACTCAAGAACCAAACACATTAATATACGATATCATTTCCTTCGTGATCATGTTCTTCAAGGAGATGTCAAAGTTTCTTTTGTAGATACTCATAATTAACTCGTGATATTTTCACAAAACCTTTGGCACGAGAACCTCTTTACAAAATTGGACGAGAATTGAGAATTTTGGATGAAAATGACGTATGAATTTCTCAAAGATCATTCATCTCATGTTAATTTCTATCAATAATCAATGGCGCACATACATTCTTATCTAAACTATTTATTTTTGCAATTTATTTAGAGTATCTCTATCTCTATTCCTTACACATGTTTTCTATATGATTAAATGCATAAATTATGCTTGAAAATGATTATGCTACTTGTTTGTCAATTTTTTTGTGCTAAAAATAAGTGCATGTTGTTACAGTAGGTTTTTGGACATTTTTCACTGTCAACAATTGATTGCACCCTTCAGGAAAATCAATTGTTCACTGTTTGTTTTATTTTTCTACGTTTTTTTTACTTAGTGCAAATCGATTGCACCTGCTGCGAATATCTTTTCTTCAAACTTTAATGTTAGTCATATTTTTTATCTCTATCCTTTTCACCTTTCCTCCTCCACTCTTGACCAATCATAATATCATTGACTACATTTAATACCCACGAACAACTCTACACTTTGCAACCTTATCTCATAAAATCTCTTTTACCCATATCAATTATATCACTCTATTTACTCTCTAAACCTAAAATAAGCTATTTTCAAAAATCACTTTTCCTCTCCTTCAAGACCAATTCTGAAAATTTCTCTCCAAAACCCTAAATTTCTCCACACGCAAACCTTCCTTACCTCAAAATCATGGCTTCATGAAAAAATATAAAGGATTCATCTACTGCAAAAGCAAAGGAAATGGATTCTTCATCATCTATGGAAAACCCACTCCTCCAAAGTCTCATTGTTGCCCGAGAGGAAAGATTCACAAAGTTCTTTCAAAGGCAAAATGTTCAAACACCAAAGTATGGTATGCTATCTACTTTCCCCAAGAATGTTTTTGTTTTCAAGATGATTTAATATCTTATGGTTTGGGACCTCTCATATCTTCATTCGGACCATACTACCCGGAATTAGTTAGCATGTTCATTAGTAATATACATACGGATAAGGGAAAATTTGTTACCTACGTTAATGGAAAAAGGATTTTCTTGAACTCAATAATTCTTGGCAACATTTTTGATATTCCTTTTACTGGTATCACTTTGTATGATCCTGAGGATAAAGAATGGAACAATTATAAAAAGTGATATTTTTACTATAGTATTGGGAGGATGTCTGAAAAAGAGATTCGTGCTAAACTGGTTCGATCACTGGTGGTGTTGAACCGACAAGAGGTTCGTGGTCTGTTAGAATTTTTTCATACAGAAGATAGGTTATTTCACTACTTTATGGTCTATATCATGTTTCCTAGGGCTGGAAATCACTATACTGTTATGGACCTTGAATTGAAACTTTTTAATGCTAGAAAAAGAGGAATTAATGTTAATTAGGCTCGTATGATTTTGATTCACATGTTGAAATTTAATGCTAATTCCAAATTCCTTCTGTATGCTTGGTTCATCACTCGCATATTAGAAAAAATTTACATTGATTTTGAATGATTTGCGGTATTTCAAATGGATTCTAATAATAAGAAGATTTCTATTAAGAATGTTGATCCGCGTATGGGTGTTCTTTATAATTTGGAAACAAAAACAATTACATACATTGGTGAAGATGTGGTTATCAATGAAGGTAATGAGCAAGAAGATAGGGGCGGGGAATATGTTCCTCCTTTATATGTTCCAAATGGTCCAAGCAATCAAAATATAATGGACTTCAAGACTCAACAACTTTCCACTCTCAACACCAACATCAACAACCAATGGAACTCCATCAATGAATCTACTACAACTCAAATTAATAATTTACGAACCGATGTAAACAACCAATCTTCATACCTTTACTCACATATTCACATACCACCTTATGATCCAAACAACCCGGCTCATCCTCCTCCAAGATTCACACCAATTCAACCATAATTTCCATACCAAGATCCAAACAACTTTTTCAACAACCCTAATCCAAACAATGACATGGACCAACCTTAATTATGCCATATTTGTTTGTTGTCTTTAAATTATGTTTATTTATCTTGAACTATTAAGTCTTTTGGTATTTATGTTGAATTGTAAGGTACATTGTACCATAACTTTATGTTTGTGTGTTTTCTAATTTTGAATCTTGTGTGATGTTTATTTCTTGTGCTAATTTTCAAGTCTATGATTCCTTGTCACATATTATATTTCAACCATATTTTCCTTCTTTTTGATAATGTCAAAGGAGGAGAAAGGTGTTACACTTTTATGCTTGTATTTCCTTGTATTTGTTCTTAAGGTACAAAATCTCTACCAAAAAGGTTCAAGTCAAATTACTCCTAGCTTCACACATTGAGGGGAAGTCATACATCTTAGGGGGAGAAGCATTCTGAAAATACAAATACATCAAATAAGATTGTTTGCCATCATCAAAAATGGGGAGAATGTGAAATCAAGATTCTCAATAAAGAACTTTGTTTTGATGAAGACAAATAATAATGGCAAGAAGACAAAGATGTTAATCAAGCTATATCATCATGTTTAAAAAAAATGATTCAAAGCACATTGAAAGTTTTAGAAGGTACAATAACAATTATTTCCAAGTACTTAAGTCTTAGATGCTCGAAGATCAAAACATGACTGCATAACAAACTCACATACTTTCACAATTTTCTAAAAGAAAGAATCGGAAAACTTTCTAAGTGCAATTGATTTACACTTAATAAAAATCGATTGCTCACTGAACATTACAAATATTTTTCATTTTTAAGCTACTGACTTGATGTGCAATCTATTTGCACTTAAGAGCAATCAATTACACACTAAAAGTTTTTTTATTTTTTTGTCTGATAAAGGCTGTGCAATTGATTTGCACATAGGTGAAATCGATTTCTCACTGAATGACCTTGAAAAACCAGTAACTTTTCATGCACCTTTTCATACACCTTTTCATTTAAACTTTTTATTTCAACTTGACAATTATTCATGGTATTTTTTTATAACATTTCATGGTTTCAAAGAGGTATTATGATCTTATAAATACTTGATTTTTCAAATTAAAAACTCACCTCTTCCAATCAAATTTTGCCTAAATTTTAGAATTCATAATTCAAGTGTTCATCTTTCATTCAAGAATTTTCTGCATATTTTCACATCTTATAAAACAGAAATTCTTGAGCGGTCTAATTTTGAATTCATTGTGAATGATTGTTATTAGAATAGAATATCAATCCAAGATTGTTATATTGTATCATATTTCAAAATCTCTTGTTAAAATTAAAAATACATTATTACTCCCCTTGCTATTCAGGATTGTTGAAAGCAAGTGTGTGCATTGAAGAGGATTGTTCTTCTTGAACTTAGTGTTTAGATCTTAAATGTGTTAAGAACCATTGATCTCCCTATAAGTTAGATAGTAAGCATCACAATTGGTGACAAAGGGCTGTACAATCATTCTAACTATAGTGAAATCTCTTTCGTGTTGAAAGGGGACTGGAGTACTCTCGGACTGTGACGGGAACCAGGATATATCCTTGTGTCATCTACTTTCTGCGTTTTATCACTTTTATCACTTAACCAAAAATAACTAGAAAAAAAGATCAAAGATTCATAAAACCGAAAATAATTTTGAAAGTCCTAATTCACCCCCCCCCTCCTAGTAAAACCTTATACTTACAATTTCTTGAAAGAGTATGTGGATATCTTTGCTTGCTCATATTAAGACATGCATGGATTTAATACTAATATTGTGGAGCATTGTTTTCCTTTAAAGCCAGAATGCCAACCCTTTAAGCAAAAATTTAGAAGAACTCAGCCTAACATGGCAGTTAAGATCAAAGAGGAAGTTTTGAAGCAGATAGATGTTGGTTTCCTTGTGAAATCAATTTATCTTCAATGGGTTGCCAATATTGTTCTCGTTCTAAAGAAAGACGAAAAATTTTGCATGTGCGTTTATTACAGAGACCTGAACAAGGATAGTCCAAAAGATGATTTCCCTCTACCACATATTGATAACTTTGTAGATAATACAACAAAATCCAAAGTTTTCTCCCTCATGGACTGATATTATGGATATAATCAAATTAAAATGGCTCCCGAGGACATGGAAAAAACAATGTTTATCACCCCCTATGGAATATTCTGTTACAGAGTGATGCCTTTCCGGTTGAAGAACGCTGGTGCTACATATTAGAGGGCTATGACAACCCTATTCCATGATCTCATACACAGAGAAATCGAGGTTTATGTGGATGATATGATCATCAAATCTCAGACTGAGGAAAGTAACTTGGAAGACTTGTTTAAATTGTTTCAGTGTTTGCGGAAGTATCCTCTCGGCTTGTCACCAAATAAGTTTACTTTTGGTTATCCTTTCTAGAAAGTTGTTAGGCTTTATTGTTAGCCAGGGAGGTACTTAGTTTGATCCCGATAAAGTTAGGGAAATTCAAGAGATGCCTATACCCAAAACTAAGAAGCAATTCAGGGGCTTCCTTGGAAGTTTGAATTACATTTCCAGGTTTATTTCCCATATGACTGCAACTTGTGAACTGATCTTCAAGCTTCTAAAGAAAGATCAAGGTTATGTATAGACAGGTGATTTTTAGAAGGCTTTTGATAGCATCAAGGAGTATTTTCTTGAACCTCATATCTTGCTCCCTCATATTAAAGGAAGACCATTGATTATGTATCTGACCATGTTGGATAGTTCCATGGGTTGTATTTTTGGACAGCAACATGAAACAAGAAGAAAATAGTACACCATCTATTATATGAGCAAGAAGTTCACTGACTATGAGTCACGGTATTCTATGATGGAAAAACATGTTAAGCTTTATTATGGGCTACGAAGCATCTATGACAGTATATGTTGAATCATACTACTTAGTTGATATCAAAAATGGATTTGATTAAGTACATTTTAGAAAAGCCTGCTCTTACCAGAAGAATTTCCTTTAGGCAGATGCTGTTGTATGAATATGATATTGAGTACCGTACTCAGAAGGCTATTAAATGCAGTATTTTGGTAGAGTATCTTTCCCATCAACAAGCATATGATTATCAGTCAGTCAAGTTTTATTTCCCCGATGAGGATGTGATGCACTTGAAAGTTAAAGATTATGATGAACCTTTTCTTAAAGAAGGTCCAGATCTTGAATCCTGATGGGTTTGGTGATTGTTGGAGATGTGAATGCTTATGGTAAAGGAATTGGTGTTATGATCATTACTCCCCATGGTTCCCACATCCCTTTCACTACAAGGTTGACATATGATTGTACCAATAACATGGCGGAGTATGAAGCGTGTATTATGGGTCTTGAAGAAGCTATGGGTTTAAGGATTAAAATTCTTGATGTGTAGGGAGATTCAGCTTTAGGGATTAATCAGATTAAAAGAGAATGGGAGACTCATGACCCTGGCTTAATTCCATACAAAGATTATGTGAGAAGGTTGTTATGTTTATTTAATAAATTTTAGTTTCATTACATACCTTGAGATGAGAATCATATGGCAGATGCTTTAGCCACATTGTCCTCCATGTACAAGGTGAATTTCTTGAATGAAGCACCTCAGATTACAATCGGGCGTCTTGATAGGCTGGCTCATGTGTTTGCATTAAAGGTGACATCATATGATAAACCTTGGTATTATGATATAAAATATTTCCTTAAAACTTAAGAGTACCCACTTGGGGCAACAAACAAGGACAGGAAGACGTTGAAAAAAGTTGGCAGGTAGTTTTTTTTCTCAATTTAGATGTGTTATACAAGACAAATTACGACATGGCCTTTCTCAGATGTGTGGATAGACACAAAGTAAACATGTTAATGCATGAGATCCATGAAGGTTCCTTTGTTACCCATTCCAATGGACATCCAACGGAAAAGAAGATGCTTAAGAAAGGTTACTATTGGTTGACAATGGAATCTGTCTGTTACATATTTGCGAAGAAGTGCCATAAGTGTCAGTTTTATGCTGACAAGATTCATGTGCCTCTGAAACTTCTCAATGTTATTTCTTCCACATGGTATTTCTCTATGTTGGGTATAGATATGATCAGGATGATTAAACCCAAGGCTTTAAATGGACATTGTTTCATCTTAGTGACCAAGCAGGTGGTTATATAGTTTATTAAGAACCAGATTATCTGTCGGTATGATGTGCCAAGCAATATTATCACTGACAAGGGTTTGAATTTGAATAACAAGATGATGGAGGAGCTTTGTGAGGATTTCAATATTGCTCATCATAACTCTTATCCTTATAGGCCTCAAAATAATGGGGATGTTGAAGCTGTTAATAAGAGTATTAAGAAGGTCATTCAGAAGATGGTTGTGACATATAAAGATTGGAATGAGATACTCCCTTTTTCTTTGCATGGGTATCATACATACATCTGCAATTCAACAAGGGAAACCCCTTTCTCTCTTGTTTATGGCATGGAAGCGGTGCTCCCTGTCGGGGTTGAGATTCCCTCTTTGCGTACGATAATGGAAACAAAGTTGTTAGAGGCTGAATCGGTCAAGAATAGGTTTGACAAGCTGAATTTAATTGAAGAAAAGAGAATGCTTGCCTTGTGTCATGGTCAATTATATCGGAAAAGAATGAAGAAAGCTTTTGATAAGAAGGTCAGACCTCGTGAATTTAGAGAAGGCGACCTCGTGCTTAGAAAAATCATGTTTTTAATGCTGATTTTAGAGGCAAGCGGACTACCAATTATGAAGGCACATATGTTTTTAAGAAAGCCTTCTCGGGAGGTGCATTAATTCTTGAGACTATGGATAGTGAGGAGTTCCCATGTTCCGTGAATGTTGATGCAGTCAAGAAATAGTTCTCCTAAAGAAATAAAAGAATAACTTGCTAAGTTAAAAACTCGAAAGGGAGACTTAGGCAAAAATGAGCGTCTCGGTAGACTGAAAACCCGAAAGAGCGGTCTAGGAAAAAATTAGAGACATAAACAAAATAAATCATCTCGGTAGGTAGAAAACCAGCAATGGAAATCTAGTAAAAATCAGGGATTCTTAGCAAGTAACTACATCAGACAAGACCTAATCATCGAAGCCATAATCTTCCTTTGATTCTCACCACTCTTCAACTGAATCCTATGCACATGAGTTCAAAGTTGTTAGGGAGAATAGTGGTCATTGTATTTCAATGTACCTTTTCCATGTATTTACCATTTTCCAAACTTTGTAATCATCTATGGAGTCACGCCATTTGCTGACTACCATTCTATTAATAAAGTTTGAGCTTTTATCCAATTCTTTGCAATTCTTATTTTGTTCTGCTTGCAAAAATTTCATTTATTATTTGTAGTAATTTTTAAAACAAAAAGACGTAAAAAGAATAATAAAACATGTTTTTGAAAAGATTTGCGAAATATTTTTACTTTGATCTTGTGAATCAAAGGAATACAAGAAGTTGTTCCAAGGATGGATAATTTCCAGGGCATGAAATTTTCTCCTTTCTGGAGCCTCATTTGGTTACTCTCGCAGATGTATGCATGATTTCCCCTAAAGTTGTTAATCAGATAGTGGGTTTAATCCTAGTTTCTATGTAGTGTTAGGTTTGTGATCCCATTTTTCCCAATTAAGTATTGACTCAAGTTTCTCCCGTTGAGTGTAATTCTTCCCCAACCATGTTATGATCAAGCAGATATTATGAAATTGAAGCTTTGTGGAGTTGTTGGATTCTTTCTCCCTTCGTGTTTAGACTCTATGTAGAATCTCCTGCAAAGTGTTTTACCTTTTCTGCCATGATATTGTTGTTTTTGTTTGTTCCCCAAGTAGTAGGTCAAAAGCATTATCTTTTCTAAAAAATATTGAGATAACTTCAATTTTTGGATTTTCTCTCACCTTGTTTTAAGATTGATTTAAAATCCCCAAAAGTTTGAATTTTTTCTGTGGTGTTAACTTCTTAGTTTCCCATGTAAACCAAGGATGATGCTTCCATTTGGGCTCCTTATCCCCATGAAGTTTCTTTGATCGTCTCTAGCAGAGTTTGTGCAGTCACTATTCTCTTTATTGGAGAAGTCTTGTGGTTTCTTCCTAGCAGATGTGGTATCAACATCCCTAGCGAAGTCTGCGTGTTACTTCCTAGTGAAGTTTGGAGGATGATTGTTATATCCTTGTAGATTTGTGGAGTTTTGTTATAGGATTGTGCTTTGTTTAATATCAAGAAAGAACTCCTTTCCCAGAGAAGTTAATCCTTGAAGTAGGATGTTGTTTCCTCAGTTGGTTGCTTACTCTCTTAAGGGATTTCCATCTTGGATGTGATTTAGTCAAGTGTGGTCTATACCCAAGTTTGTTGGTCTCGTTATCCCTAGTGTAATATGTCTGTTTTATCAGCATATACAGAACACCATTCATTCATACATACATCATGCATAGCTGAGTAAAAATTCATTGCTTATTTGCATTCATTGATGTTTTTTTTATATTTTATCCTATTTGTAGAGTGAATATGTCTATCTCCAATAAAAAGTCAATCTTAAGTTGAAAGTGTATATCCTTTCCATTTCCCCACTAAGTTCATTCCTTGTGGAATAATTTTGCTCCAGCCTTCCGACCTAGCTCATTACCTGGATGGAATTAATTCCCATTTGAGTTTGTTTCTCATTGGGTAAAGTCTTATTTGACCGTTTCTTTCTAGTTTGTTCCTAGATTGATCTTTGTCCCTGTTAGCAACTGTTGTCTTGCTATTAAGATTGGTTTACTCATAACCTTCTTGGTGTTTATCACTGTTAAACTATCACATCTTTGATAGATCTTACTCACTTTTATACCATTGGTTATTTATCATTGTTAGAATATCAGATATTTGATAGATATTATTCATCCCACTTTTTGTATCTACCATTGTTAGACTATCTGATCTTTGATAGATGGCACTCACTCTTATATACCTTTTTTTGTTTACCGTTGTTAGACTATAAGACTTTTGATAGATGGTATTCAATCCACAAGTGGTGTCTACCATTGTTATTCTATTAGACTTTTGATAGGTGGTATTCATCCTCATGTCCTTCTATTATTTACCATTATTAGACTGTCATACCTTTGATATGTGGTATTCATCCTTATATCCTCTTGTGTCTACCATTGTTATACTATCACATCTTTGATAGCTGGTATTCACTTTTATATCCATTGTTTGTTTACCATTGTTAGACTATCACATCTTTCATGGGTGGTATTCACTCTCATATCCCTTGGTTGTTTACCATTGTTAGACTATCAGATATTTGATAGGTGGTATTCATGTTTATATCCTTTGTTTGTGTACCATTTTTAGACTATCACATCTTTGATAGATGGTATTCATTCTTATGTCCTTTTGGGTTTACCATTAATAGACTATCATATCTTTGATAGATGGTATTCACCTCCTTTTGACATATACAACTCATTCAGGCTTATGTCCTCAATAAGGTTTGTATTCCCATTTCCTCCTCTTGGGCTTTACCCTAGTAGAGTTGAATCCTCTTTTCCACAACGGAGTTGATTTTTCTCCAACAAAGTTAAGTTTCTTTCCTCATTCGATTCAGTAATCCTTTCTTAAAGATTATTGCCTTGTTGGCTTGTTTCTTGTTTTCTTAAGAATTTCCGCATTGAATTCTTACTTGCACTTTGATTCTTTAATTGTGATTTTTGTTTTTCCTATTCATAGTCATCCTAAGAGTCGTGTCGCTCCTCGGTGATTTATTTTCCTATTTGACTTCTCTTTATTAGTATGTTTTGTGTTGTAGCTTTGTCTATAATATTTTGTTTTTCCCAGTGGCGTCTTGTTTCCCCTGTGGAGTTCGTCTTTTACACTCATAATCATAAACATTGCATGGTATCTTAGGGCCAAAAATAGGGTTTCTTTTGTATTTAAGTATCTTCAATCGCACCGAGACAAAGATTTCATCA
This sequence comes from Vicia faba, assembly GCA_948472305.1. Taxonomy (NCBI): domain Eukaryota; kingdom Viridiplantae; phylum Streptophyta; class Magnoliopsida; order Fabales; family Fabaceae; genus Vicia; species Vicia faba. The sequence continues at coordinate 857,040,215 of OX451741.1, forward strand.
TTCATATCTCCGGATAGAAGACACTTAAATAGGGGAAGCTATTATACCATGATTTTTCCCCCTAAGATCCCTCGTCATTTCGTATCATCACAATGCATAGAGATCACACATTTGGGTTGGCTATCACTTCTAGTCCCTCATATCTTTAAGTTTGTCTTTGAGGGATTACCAAGCACCTAGAATTGTGTATCTTGTATATGTGTATCTTATGTTTACTAACCCTTAACTAAAATCCAAAAATAGATATCCCTTGTTTTTAAAATTGTAGGTATTGATTCAAGGACATCTATCCCATCTCCTAAAGCTAGGGTTTTAAGGATTGATCTTTAGTCAATGGGTTGTGCATTTAATCTCAAAGGAGCTTGGGCTTCAAAGTTTTCTCCCAATAATCTAAGTGGTATGTATTGAGCATCTTCCAACCTCATATGGTCATTTATCTCAAGATGTTATAAGTTTATTCATCATGAAACTCCATAGGTTCATGAGTTTATTTCCATGCTTTTTTTAACAAATTTCATGGAGATATGAACATAATCATCAATTGTGCTTCATGATGACATTATTTTAAGGTTCTATGTACTTCATCAAGCCTTTAAATGTGGAAAAAGGTCAAAGGATTCAAAGTTCATTTAAGTGGTTTGACCTAATTTAGCAAGTTCTTGATTTTGTGATCACAAGTGCATAACTTGGTCAATTTTCAACATCTTAAGTTGGTTCCTTTTGCTATGGACTCTTCTCAACATCCCCAACAAATTACCTCCACATGAAAAGATCCAATTGTACAAGGAAAATCATCAAAGGTTGAAGAATATTACAAGTCACTTTTTAATTTTTGAAAAAGCTTGTCAACTTCAAAAGATCATAACTGGGATAATTTTCATCTCCTTGAGCTCATTCCTTTTCTAAAATAATCTTGAGGGTGTCTCCTATAACTTTGAATCAAAGTGAAAGATCTATAAATTCTTGGAAAGTAATGGAAATAAAGGAAACATTATAGGTCATCTATGGATTTTTCAAGAGATTTTCATCAACTTCTAATGGCACCATGGGTTGACATTTTTTCTCGATTGTCAGTTTTCAAACAAATTTGATTTGCAATTACAAGCCAAATCAGCATGTGTTTTCAACTCTAATCAAGTTTAGCAAGGTTCCATAGATATTTTGATCATCAAAACACATCATTTGAGTGAGTTTTGGTCATGTGCAAGCCACACGTTCCATTCTCACACGGATCAACTTGAAAAGCAAGTTTTGGCACAATTTCTCTCCAATTCTCATCACCATTCACTTTATCGATAAATAAAGACCTTGCCTCATTCAATTTTCAAGCTTTGGATAGCCAATTAAGCCTTGCCAATATCACATTCGAACTCTAGAGCTTGAACTTTGTTTTCTTCTCTCCACCCTTCAAACACTCAAAGCTTCCATTCAGTTAACTTCGCCAACATTTAGTGAAGCTAACCAAGCCTTTCGCAAGAAGAATCCTCCCTTAAATCAAGCTCACCAAGTCAGAGTTTGGATTTGTTCAAGTGAAATTCATTCAGGTAGAATTCTTAACCAAATCAACTTAAATTTGTTGTTACAACAAAGCCCTTTGTTCACTGATGCTCATAGAAATATTTGTTTTCAACTGTGGAGCCATTTGATAGATCAGTTTTTGAGATTACAAATTGGAAACTTGTCTTATTTTCTTTAAATTGACTAAGTTGTAGTTTATATAAAGTTTTCGCGAGCATATGGTTCAAATCATCTTGAATAGACGCATATTTTGATACCACTATGATCTCCTACATTTATAATTTGAAGGATCCACGATTTTCCCACATTGCAGGCGTATGGAGGTTGAAGATTAGCTACATGTCATATTCAACCAATGTGGGCGTGGCAATTTAAATGTTTTCATTGGCTTGACTTTTTATGTCTCCTGCGCGTTCTTTGACTTTTGATCATCATACACCATCACTTTTGAGCCACTTGGTGTGCCAGGGTGTTTTAATGAATTGGATCTAACGCTCCATGTTATTTCTGATTTATTTTATTTTACAAAATTGTTTTCTTATCCTTTTTAACCTTAAAAATTAATATATCTCTCATTTTTTATCCAAAAATACAAAATTAATTTTTAAAATTTTGTTTGAATTTTCTCTTTCTGATCCATACTTTTTCACAAATTTATTTTGTGATTTGATATTTTTTACAATTTTCTCTTATTTTAGTTGTTTTCAATTGTCTAAAAATGTTTTTAACTCTTTTAAAATTCCAAAAAAAAAATAAGACATGATCCAATGATGGTTTTAATCCTATGGTGATTTTATTAGGATTTTACATTTTAGTTTTCCATTTTTCATCTATTTTTTATCCTTTTGAGGTAATATTATATTTTTAAAAATTAGTTTTTAAATTTCAAAATTATGAAGAATTTTGTCTCTTGGTTTGTGTTTGAACTCTGGTAATTTTTTGGGATTTTTATTTGATGTTTTGATACACTTTATGTATTTCATCAATTAAATTAACCATTCAAAATTTTTATTATTTGTTTTAATTGCGTTTTTATTTTCTTTTCTTTTTTTGTGATTGGTTTTGACTTTATGATACCTGGACATACTTTAGATCAATTTCCTCAACCTCATTGAATCTTGGGTGTTGATAGGTTGAGAAAACTAATCTACCAAAAAGGATAAATGGTATTGATGATAATTTAATCCATTTCTTGATTTGCTTTGAGTTTATGGTTCTGTCTTGACATTTCCCTCCATCTCAACCTCATCTCATTCTTCTTTTCCTTTGAATGATCATTAATGGATCAAACTATTGTTTGAAAGCCCGAGTATGGTTGACTATTGGACTATGGTTCAAAACCTATGAAGCTTGTTGTTAGGAGGCTTAATTTTATCAATCCTCTAACTAGTCTTCATCAACTTTTACCTAAGTTCATTAATTAATCATCATTGGTCATTCATCATGGATTCTATCTCCTTCATCTCTTTCTTTTTTTTCCTTGAATGATCATTTATGGCTCAAACTTTATGTTTGAATGTTCAAGTATGATTGGTTGATTATCTTTGGTCCATACCTATGAAGCTTGTTGTTAGGAGGCTTTGAATTTATCAATCCTCTAATGAGTTTTCATTATTCTTTGGTCCAAGATCATCATTCAATCATCATTCATCCACCCTTCTGACAATTAATCATTAACCACTAATTTATAACTTCTAACTTCTAACTTTACATTTATGCCTCTTTTACTATCTTATGCTTTATTTTAATTTATGCTTTATTCATCATTCATTCTCATGTTTATTTTTATGCTATTTTTATTTTTTCCACTTGGAAATTTACTTTTGCTTATGCTATTTTCTTTTGTCCACTTGGACTTTGATTTTTTTCTTAAGACATTAATAATAAACTTGAATATTAAAAGACTTAAAGATCTTTATGGAATATTATTTACTATCCTTGGCATATTGGAGTTGTGTACCTCTTGGAATAAGGATTAGAATCTTTAATACTTGTAGACCTTTAAGCCTTTTTGCCCTATTCTATTTTGTTATTCTGTTTATGTATCCATAATTTTTTTGTCTGTAGGTGTTGTTATGTTGACCTTAAGTTATATATATGATACATGGTTCAATATTGAAGACCTTTCTTAGGTTTTAAATACCTTGGTTTTCTTTGATACTTCCTTACTTGTAATTTATTTTCACATGATGTTTGATATGCTCTTGGTATACTATGTGCTTGTGGCTTTGATCTAAAGAATGAGAATTCTATGTTGACTTCATTATGTTAAGTGTTGGCTTCTCGTTTAGTTATAATTTTCCTTACCTTAGATTTTACTGTATGCCTTAGGATAGTCTCTTCATCTCTTCCCATTCTTCTTTAATTTTCAAAACCTTCTCCCTTTTTCAAAGGATTCTTGTTTTCAAACTCTAACCGCTTTCATAATAAACTTGGACTTAGGTCCATGAATTTTCAAAAACTCTTTTTCTTAATCAAGTCATCATAAATATTAATCAAGATATGAATTTTTTCTTCAATACTTAAAAAAATACAAAACAAATTCAAATCACTTTGCCACTTTGGCTTTTCACTTTAAAACCTTTTCTTTAAAATTAGCCAACACATAAACTTTAATGTTTTTTACCCGAACTACATGGGTTTTGATTTCAACATTGCACATTGTTTTTATGTAGGCCTAGAGCATATTGGAAGTTTGTCAAATCAATAATTTTAAAAAAATACTTCTTTTCTCATCTCCACAATCTTTTGTAAATATTTCCTTTTTAGCCAAATACACAGATTTTTAAAGAAGTTCCTGCGAAGTACCGTAGATGTTTAGGGTTATAATACATTCCCTTTTCATAACCAACCTCCTTAACTTGATCTCTATTTTATATTGAGTTTTATTAGCTCTTTTCACATTCCTTTGGAACAATAAAGTGCGAAGGTGACTTTCACTTTGTGAGTTAAGTCAATCAATGGCTTAGTCTCATCTTTATACCGCCACAATGATAAGAAAAATACATGAAATCTCATTAATTATTTGAATGCACTTAGTAATCCTATTTCCAATTTAATTGCTACTAACAAGATTTTGATATGTCTTACTATGAATTGGTAACCAAAGGTCACAACGATAAAAGAAGCCAATGATCTTACAACACTTGATCTCACTACATTGTTTGGAAAGTTTGAAGAACATGAGAAAGAACATACTTGCTTAGAAAAGAATGATAAAAAACTCGAGAAGAAGAAGGAAAAGGAAAAAGTCACGAATAAGGATGAAGAAACGAAGTTCAAGCTCTTAGGACTTATTGTTCAATATTCTCAAAAGGTGAGCACATTGATGGTAATTCTAGTGATGGTGAAGATTTGAATTGTCACTATGCTTACAAGAAAGGCCACACTATTGAAAATTTAAAATTTAGGAGTTTTTTGGTTCCTAAATGTGTTTTTAAATGGTTTTCCAAATGCAACCAATGTGAGTACAAATTCGTCATCAAATGTTTTGCATGATGCCAAAACTGGGAAAAAAACTAGCACTTGTGTGTATTGCACGGTATCTTTATGTCTTGTGGCAATCCTCTGCATTAGAGGTCTTAAGAATCATTAAATATTATTTTGAAATTTATCCAAGTCATTAAAAACAAGTTTCTGCATAATTTTCTACTACATGTTTCGACACATCCGCTTTTCAGGTCGACACATGTAACTCATTTTTGAAGCTTGTAGCCTCTGTAAGTCTCAGGTCGACACATGCATTGCATAAGTCGACACATACTGAAGCATTTTTAAAATTGTTGAACTTCTTATTTTATGTGTTGACACATCCGTGTTTAAGGTTGACACATTTGCTAGAATTTTAAAGCATGTAAATGTTGTTTCAGTTCGGTCGACACATAAACCTATACACGTCGACACATACAACATAAAAATTAAGTATGTGTCTACACATACGATATATAGGTCGACATATACTAATTGTTTGGTCTATTTTTTCAAACCTTTTTAATTCTGAATTTTTCCTTTTTGGCCTTAAAAGTTCCAAAACTATAAATACTCATTCATGCAGCATTCATAACATGGTGATAGCATAAAATTAGCCTGCATTTCTCTTCGTCTTCAACCTCCAACCTATGTGTACACACTGAGATTACATTGTGATAATGTTCTGTTAGGGTGCCATCTAGACGAGGTTTGATAATATCCAATTAGGTATTAGGTTGATCTTTGTAGGGGTCTTCATCCGGAAAAACTGTGGGTTTGTCCTCCAATATCATTGGTTGATTTGTGGGTTTTCGTGCAAGACGTTCAAGAGGTAATTGTGGCCAAGTGAAGTACTTTGGAGATAAAGAATGCAACAGATTCTTTGGAGATAAAGAATGCAAAGAAAGTAGCGAGAGAGCGACGAATTACAATTGAAGTCTTATGCTGCAATAGTTTGAAATTGATGGTGCGCAAAAGCTTTGGAGATAAAGAGCACAAAGGAGTTGCGAGATCCAGATAGTCAATTTGCATCAATTGTGTCTTGGTCTTTTCAAGTTCAAAAAAGGAGAAGGGGTTGAATCAACAACAAGCATCAGGGTTTACGGAGGTTCTCTTGAACACTTTTCTTTTATCAACACTATGCATAATAAGAATTATCCTAATTCCGTTGGAATTAGGCGCAGACTTGCCCACACACGAGGACGACAATGGGGAACTAAGAAGACAAATTCCTTTGGTCTCTTTTATTTTTTCTTTTACTTGCTTTGGTTTTCATCAATCAATTTTCCTAATAGCATTGCGTTATCAATTGAATTGTAAGAAATTTTATGAACTGTTTTTTATTCTAAATCAAGTGTTGATATAGCTTACAATCACTTTTGATTATAAGCGGTTTTATGTATCAAACAACTCAAGGAAAATTTTACTTGCACACCAAGTGTTTGATAAATTGATTCAATTTTTTCTTTTAATATTTCCATTGGAAATAGATTTACTAGTAACTTGCAGTAAATGTTAAATAAGCTGTAAAAGTGATTTAAGCATATTAATTCAAGTGTTATCCTTATTCCATATTGAATTTGTTTTTAAATTTGCATATCTGAGTTTCCAATAACGTTCGTAAAGACGACATTTTGAAAAAGATTATGCGTTGCTCTTTGACAAAACAACTTTTTCAAAACCTAAATTTTTCGGGTTTTTTTTAAAGGGGTGTCTATTTACCCCCACCCCCTCTAGATACGTTATCATCGTCTAACAAGTAGCATCAACATCCCGATTCATTCCAACTTCAACACTCTTTAGAAAATGGCTTACAAACCTAAAGAGGATTATTAAAGAGTCCCATTTTTCATGGGAGAAAATTATAGTTATTGGGAAGCATGTATGCAAATTCATGTTAACTCATATGACAAAGGTGTTTAGTAAGCCATTCAAAATGGTCCAACACCGGTGACATATGTTGTAACACCTTATTTCCCCATCGATAATTTAAATAAAATCAAAGTAAATTAATTTCTAAATAAGACACCAAAACTAGGATGTCACATCTTCCAACATATTAAAACTTGCTCAAGTATAATTAAACAGATATATAACACACTTCGGATGAACCAACAACAACTTTATCATGGTTCTCAAACTTCAACTTTATTAATAAAACAGAATAAAATCATAATTATTTTCAATATCTTCAATTCATCATAAAACAAAGTTTTAAATCAAATAAATAGAGTATATAATAATCCCACAAGTCTTCAAAATAAAACAATAACTAAAATAAACAAGCAAGTGTTTATCCCCCCTGTGTCACGTATCAGAGAACAACGCCGACTCGAAAATAAATGACGAATAACCTTGTCTATTGCGGGTCACCTACATGTTACCCACATAGATATAACATTCAAACAGAAGGGGTGAGATATAATAATAATATAATAAGATATATAATCATGAGTATACAACAGATACATAATGCAAGATTTTAGGTTCAACAATCTTCAATTATATTTCATAACGGTTACACGGATACATATTTAATTATCATCACCCATCATACAACATGAATCAAACATACAACTCAACTTCATCATATATCTACAATCCAATAGATGCAATGTGTTGTAACTGGTTTTAAAATAAGAGTCACCACTCTTAATTTTTATCCTAAGGAAGGAATATAAAGGTTAACCCTAAGAGTCGAAGATTCTAGGTTTTTTGACTCAGTTTTAGACAAAGGGAAGGTGTTAGGCACCCTTCATCTACATTGTTCACAAGGATATTTGGGTTAGAAGTATAATTTTTAAGGAATAGGTTTTTAGTTTTTTATTAGGGGAACTCGCCACGATTTTTACCGTATGCCTAGGTATCGTCTTATGAGAAATCAGAGTCCCAATTCGTAGTTCGCGGATGATTTGTATTTTTTATGGATTACGCGGATATTTTAATTTTTCTCGCAATTAGCCCATTTGTGTGCATAGCGGAGATTTTGGACTAAAAATTAATTTCTCTCTTTTAAAAATTAATTGTTAAATTAATTTATTTAAGAATAATGAGTTGTGATTGGTTGAATGATTTTTAGTATATTAATTGAAAGAAATCTAAATAATGCATGATTAAAATATTTTAATGTAATAAATAAAAAATATTATTTTGCATGAATTTCAAAAAGATATATATGATTTATATTAATAATAGCAATATTTAATATAATATTTAAAAAGATTGTAAAATAATAAAATAATAAATAAAGAAATTAAATAAATTTAGGGGGGTGCAAATAATATTAAGGTAGTAAAACTAAGGGGTACTAACAGCATGGGCCTGAATTTAGATATTGAATTCATGCCCCAAAAGACAGGGAGGTGCGCATTAGAACTAATCGGCAAAAATAAGGGGTGTAGGGAGTCAGGGCCCAATTTCAGATTTTGGACTGTGCCCATTACATTGAGGGGAGGTGTGTTTTATGTGTTAGCAGAAGAATAAAACAAAAGGGGTTTGTTTAGATAAATGTGCCTGGCCCAGAGAGGCTTGGGAGTTCATTTGGACTCCATAAGGCCCGGTATACCATGTTATCATGGATGCACGCGTTTGTGAGCGTGTGATGATGATCAAGTAGTAATGGCTGGGGCGTGTGGTAGTAACTGTGGGTGATAAGCACTGGATCGATGAACTTAACATATTGTTAAAATACAACGCATACACTCGTTTCTGTTTATCTTCTTCTCTCAACCTGTTTTCTCTTCTCGCAACCCACAACAGCATCATCCAACAAAACCCTAAAGACTAAACACTGGCGGCGGCGACCCCAAACTCAACCCTAATCATAAATCCACATCAATCAACACCCAATAAAACCAAAAAACAAAACTAAGTTATAAATGTTACCTTCGGTCGTGATTCTTTGAGCTTTTGAATTTGCCTTGCTAGTCTTTCGGTTTCTAATCCATTTCCTCTTTCTATGTTTGTAGATCTGGAGAGTGACGGATGCTACGATGATGATGGCAGATGGAGATGAGCATAGAAGTATGAAGAAGAGTTCGGGTTTCATATGTTGAAACCCTAGTTCCTACGGAGTGACGGCGTGGAGTGGTGATGAGCAAGGATTATGGTGACGGTGAGTTCTCTGTTCTGCTTGTCGTTTCAATGTTTTTTTTGTTATAATAGTAAACTCTTCTGTAGATTCTTTTCGTTTGTAAATGTTTCCCTCTCTTTTTGTTCTTAATTCTTTAGGATTTATAGCCAATTATGAATTATGTTTTAGGAAACAAAATTATTAGTTTCTTCATTTCTAATTTTGGTTAGGAAGTTATTATTGATTTGCAGTAATTATATTGATGAAGATTCGATTAATAGGGATTTGTTTTTGTTTTTAGTGTTGATTTGGTTTTATTGAATTTATTATATAGTTTAATGAATGGATTTGTTTCTACATTTGTTCTACTCCGCTTCCACACTTAAACATTGCGCTATTTTCTTTCTGATTTGAACAGTAAGTGTTTTTCACCAAAGCATAGAGTTACATTCGTTAATCTGAACAAGGCTTGTTAGTTCTTGGATTGTGCGCATTTTTATTGGGTTTGGGCCACCTGAGTTTGGCATAAGCAATTTGAAAGCCTGTTTTTGTTAACGTTTCAAAAAAGCGAATATCCCTTTTGACTAAGCATAATTTTAATAATAATCAATCATATAATAAATAATTAGTAAAATTCAAAATTTAACAAAAAGTCAGGAATTGATTTCCTATTATTCTAAAAATGTTAGGCCATCAAAAGAACTAAATGGGCCTATTGTTTCATTATTGGTCCTGAAAAAGTAGATTGTTTTTATACACCCTTCCAACCTTTTTCAAAAAAAAACTAAATGGGCCTTATTGATGCACCAACCTCTTTCTTAATAAAACAGGCCTTAAAATAAATTGTTGTGGGCCTTCCTGACTAGAACATACACTCCCCCCCCCCCCCCATTTTGTGAAACAAATGGGTCTAAACCTTAATGGGCTCAAACACGCCCCCCTTCTTCATGGAACAATCTTAATTAACCTAAGATGAATCATATGGGCCTTTCCCAAAAACATGACATGGCCCAGTTGTCCCAAAAATGTACCCCCTCCTCATTATCTATATCTGGACACAAAAATGTTTTAGTGGGCCATCAGATTTTGATGGTCCACTAAAGCAACATACCATTCTTTAACATTTAAACCCCTCTTATAAAATAATACTCAAATAAATAAATTTAAATAATATGACTAATAATTAGAAACACAATAATAACATGACTGCCAACATGATAGGGAAAATTTGGGGTATGATAGTTGCCCCTATTTAATCACTTTTTGATTGAATAGAGCGAGAATACGCAGGTCTTTCACTTTTTGATCGGAAGTTTATTAAATATTGCAAGACCCCAAAATTGATCGAAAGATTATAAGGATACGCTGTGAAGAAGTGAAAAACACAAGAAGGGGGGTGAATTGAAACTTAAAAACAAAAGAAGCAGATGTGATGTTTTTATCCTGGTTCGTTTGATCTTAAACTACTCCAGTCCACCCGACAAGGTGATTTCGCCTCTCTCCAACGAGTACTTAATTCACTAATCAAGACTGATTACAAATCTACTTTGACAACTGCCAAAGTCTTCTTGAGTACAACCACAACCCGGTTTATCTCAAGGAAAATAGCTTAATCAAAAGAAAATGATTTACTGTGTACGGTTGTTTTTCGTTACAAAAGCGGTATAACTATTGTGATGTATTACACAATTTGAGAGTATAAGATAATATAAATATTTGCAGCGTGTAGGATGTATGAGCAGTCGTAGGTGAAAATCGTGAACGATTTGTCCTTTAAGCTTGTTTATATAGCGTGGAAATCTTGTCTAAAATAAAGCGTGATAATGGACACTCAATGCACTTTCCATACTGAGAAGATTCTTGTTTGAATGAAGTTGTTGCATATGATACTGTCTTAATCGAAAAGTAACGCTTCAGAACAATAGGATCTTGCATGCTTATTTTACTTCAGAATTTTGATGACTCGAAGATATGAAGATCTATTGGCGTATTAGACTTCTGTTTAGAGTCAGAGTATCCTTTACTTCAATGCAGATTCTGATCATCATTCTTCAGAACATTCTGATTAGCTCATCTTGAAAGATTTTGTAGCTTAACTTCTGATGTTATTTCAGTCAGAACTTCTGTATAAAAATAACACAAATTAAGAGTGCATATTTGTTCTTTGTGTTTGTTATCATCAAAACTCTAATTAAGGGTTGTAGAATCAAACTATGTTCTAACAATCTCCCCCTTTTCGATGATGACAAAACTAGGATTTTCAATAAAAATATAGAACAAAAAAACTAAAGAGAGTCTCCCCCTGAGTTGATTACTCAGATAGAGATGAGTTACTTCCCTAAAGTTCCTACTCGTCAAAGCTTTTGATGCATCTCCTTCTGTCCTTATCATATTCCTATTCAACCTTTCAGAAAAAAACATAGAAGTTAAGATATTCATAATGTTTGAGACTTTGTCCCGGTATACTGTTATTGAAAATATCTTACGTTCTCCCCCTTTTTGTCAGGTATCAAAAATCAATATAATCAGAGTCAAAAAGACGATTTCTATTGAAAACAAAATGTAATGACATTTTTCAGAAACAAAGAGGAAAAGATGAAGAATACAGAAAATAAGTTAAAGAAAATATAAGAATGAGGGGGAAGTCGTGAGAACAACGCTTCCAGCAAGCTCTTAATCTGAGTGCTTGATTCTTCCTGCTTTCCCAGAATGTCTTTGATTTCTTTTGTTGTATCTTCTTGTTTGTCCAATATGACCCTGATCTCTTTGTTTGTGTCTTCTTGCTTATCCATTCTGGCATGGATTAAAGCATTCTCCTTCTTTAACTCTTCCAGAGTTTGCATGACTAGAGACGAAGCTAGAGTATCTTCAGGGGTTGCATGTTGTTCAGAACACTCTGCAGCCTCTTCTGATTGAAAAACTTCTTTTGTTGCAATTTCTTTTTCTGGTGTAGTAGTCATAGGGTGACTATCAGAATCTAGTTCAGTGGCTTCTGAAGGTTGGTTCTCTTTCCAGGGAGCATTTTCCAGCAGAAGAATTTCTTTCTTGTCCCAATGACTTAGAACTTGATCTTTGAAGGCTTTCAACTGAGCACTGAAGTTCTGTTGAGCCATCTTATAGCTCAATTCTTTCAGCTTCTGGGATTCAGAGTTGAACCATTTTCTGAATCTATCCCACAGAGAATCATAAGCAACAAGATTAGAATTCTCTTGACTTGCTTGCTTCAAAGAAGTAACCCATTCCTATATTTTTGTTTCAAAAATCAACAGGTTCTTACCAACATTTGATTTGGTTAAGGTTGGTTTAGGTTTGGGAATGGCTATTTTATTTGAGGTGGAAGCTAGATGGTCCAGCGCTTCTAGATCAATATCAGTTCTGAGATGATCAGCTGGACGGTTGATTGGTGAGGGAGTAGAAGAATCAGAAATCAGGATTGGTGAGTGAGGAGTGTTTGGTGGTGTGGATTCATATGGTGAAGGTATTTCTGGAATATCATGAATGGAGAGAGGTAAATAAATCGTAAGAGGTTCTGTTATCCCAGGAATTGGGGTAGTGGTATCAGAGTCTGAAAGGGGGTCTTCTGATTGGTTTGCGATAGCGTGTTGAATTTCTAGTTCAGGTGTTTCAGAAGATGGATTTTCAGATTGAGGAGTGAAGGGGTTTTCATTTTCTGGTTGTTGAAATTGAGTGTTTGGATTTTCTAGGATTGGTAAGGAAAAGTCTTGAACAAACAGTTCAATATCAGAGAGAACTCTTGCAAGTTCTGGTTGATGTTGTTCTGGATTTGGATTGGGGGAGTGAGGTTCATTTAAGAAATTTTCAAGAGTTATAGATGGGTCAAACTCTATGTCAAAATCATCAAATGTTTGAGGTGAAGTATTTTATGTTGGTTGAGGGGGAATGGTTTCAGATGTCAGAACAACTATTGATTCTACAACAGAAACAAAAGATGTGTTACCTTTCTTTTTCGCAGCTTTGGGTTTCCTCTGAGAGGATCCTTCTCCTGCTACCTTCCTCTTTCTGGATTTCTTTAACACAACCTCTAGAGTTGGCTTGTGCAGGTCACGGATGTTGATTTCTGGAATAGTCCCATCTTCCTTGCACGCTTCAAGGTATCTGACTATAATCTCTAGAGAAGCATCTATCTCATAGAATAGTGGGAAATCCTTCAGAGGGATTCTCCTAGAAGTGATGACCTCATGAGAAGCAATTGTTGGTTCCTTCTTAATGCTTTCGATAATCTTCATTTTCTTCAGATTCTTTGCATTCAGTGTTTCCCAGCAGTTGCTTCCAGAGTGTTGATTTCTTGAGCCTCTATCAGATGTTCTATCAACCTGTTTTCCGTCAGAATATCTGAAATTAATCTTCCCAGAGGAACCCAATCCCTCTTAGTTCTTTCTTATTCTCTTGTCTCTTTCACACTTGTTATGAGATGGTTGAAGAGCAAATGTGGGAGATTTATTTTGGCCTTCTTTGCAATGAAGTATAACAGAAACTGATGATCGATGTTGATGTAATCAGGAGAGCTTGTAAGCTTCATGTGATTGATACATCCCAGAATAATTCTAGCCCAGATTCTGTAATGATCTTTCAAGTCTCTAATCTTGCTGGATGGTTGTCCAAGAAGTGAAAATGACCCTAGCAATAAATTTTAGGTCAGAACACTTATCAGCCATATCAATGCATCTGACTCCGTCGCCATTGTATCCAATGAGTTTCCCAATCAAATCTTCTGTAATCACTATATTCTTCTCTATAACATATGACGTGACCTGGTGGTTGGATGAAGTAGCATGAATCCAAAAATATTTAACAAGAATGGGAAAAGTTGGACCCAACAGACGATCAAAGTATATGTTACATCCCTGTGCATTTGCATCTTCATACAGATCAAACCCGCTTTCTTGTAAACTTTCAAAATCGACGATCAATTCACAGAGAACTTCAAGGTTGTCGACCAGAGTGAGAAGTGTTATAATGGGTTCCTCATATTGTTCAGTTGATGAAGAACCAGGGGCACTGTTGAGATTCTTGAGACTTGATGAGGATGCCATTGTTCACATGGATTCTTTGAAGAAAACTGATAGAAAGTATGTTTTGAAAAATAGAGCAAGAGAGAGTATTGAAGATGGTAAAACGTGAATGAATGAAATAGTAAATTGAGTTTATATAAGCACTTGAAAACGTAATCAGTAAGAAAGAGAAAATAAGTAATGATTATACTGAATTAATGAAACTTGAAATTAGGGGATTTAGTGAGATATTGAACAGTTACTAATGACAAGTGTCTCAATGCTTCCAATCAGAGCCTTGGACCCTTCAGAATTTAAACATGTGTTCAGCCTCAGAAGGTAGCTTGTGAGAGGATGACAGATGTTTGATGGTGTGAACTGCACGCCTCTATTCTCGAAATGAAAAGTTCAGATCTTCATAGATAGATTCTGATGCAACTGTACTCCTAACTTCTGAAGATAAGTTGATCAGATGTTCACAGAAAACAATAAAATTATGAGGGTTAGAATATGCAAATAAAACATTTTATTCTTGACACAATTTCATGCTGAGATGTTTCATAATGAAATTGAATCTATCTCCAGAAAGGGGTTTTGTAAACACATCAGCCCATTGATGGTCCGTGTCAATAAATTTTAAAGTAAGAATTCCTTTCTGAATATAATCCCTAATAAAGTGGTGTTTTATTTCTATATGCTTAGCCCTAGAATGCAAAATGGGATTTCTGGATAGACATATGGCAGAAGTGTTATCACAGAAGATATGGATGTTACTCTCAAATATGTTGAAGTCTTCAAGTTGACTTTTCATCCAAAGCATTTGAGTGCTACATCTAGAAGCTGCTATGTATTCAGCTTCTGTTGTTGACAGCACTATTGTGGACTGTCTCTTGCTGGTCCATGAGATCAGGTTGTCTCCCAAAAACTGGCAGCTTTCAGAAGTGCTTTTGCACTCTACTCTATCTCAAGCAAAGTCAGCATCACAGTATCCTACTAAGTTGTATTCATTGGATTTTCTATAAAACAAACCCAGGTTAGTAGTACCCTTCAGATACTTGAAAATTCTCTTAACTGCTGTTAAGTGAGATTCTCTAGGATCTGATTGGAATCTAGTACATAAGCAAACACTGAATAAAATATCAGGCCTTGAAGCTGTCAGATAAAGGAGAGATCCAATCATACCATGTAGATCTTTTATTCTATCTTTTTACTTACCTCTTCCTTTTCCAGAATGCACGTGGGATGCATTGGAGTCTTTGAGGGCTTACATTCTAAGAGGTCAAATTTCTTCAGAAGTTCTCTCACGTATTTGCTCTGGTGAATGTAAGTTCCTTCTGGATTTTGGTTTATCTGAATTCCCAGAAAGAATTTAAGTTCCCCCATTAAGCTCATCTCAAACTCTTCCCGCATGCACTTAGCAAATTCTCTTCCCAGAGAAGGTTTAGTAGATCCAAAAATAATATCGTCTATGTAAATCTGACAAACTAAAATGTCATTCTTAAATGTATTACAGAACAAGGTTGTGTCCACTTTCCCTCTGGTGAATTCCTTTTCTAACAGGAAGTTACATAGCCTTTCATACCAAGCTCTAGGAGCTTGTTTCAGACCATATAGTGACTTCTTTAGTTTGAAAACATATTCTGGGTGTTTTGAATTTTCAAAGCCAGGGGGTTGGTGCACATATACCTCATCATCAATGTAACCATTTAAGAATTCACTTTTGACATCCATCTGATACAGAGTGATGCCATTATTTACAGCAAAAGAGATTAAGATTCTGATGGATTCTAACCTGGCGACTAGAGCAAAGGATTATGTATAGTCTATCCCCTCTTGCTGACTATAACCTTGTGCCACCAGTCGTGCCTTATTTCGGATGACTTCTCCTTGCTTATTTAGTTTGTTTCTTAACACCCACTTTGTTCCAATGACTATGAATCCTTTTGGTTTGGAAACCAGATCCCATACGTCATTTCTGGTGAATTGGTTTAATTCCTCATGCATTGCCAGAATCCAGTCATTGTCCAGAAGAGATTCATCAATTGTTGTTGGTTCAATTAGTGAGACCAGTCCCATGAGGGATTCTTCAGAGTTTCTGAATGTTGATCTTGTTCTGATTGGATCATCCTTCTTTCCCAGGATCTTATCTTTTGGGTGAGCTATGCTTCTTCTGGATAACCTTTTCTGGAGTTGATCAACAGAAGGTTCTAGAACACTTGTGACATTTTCTTCTGAAGTTGTTGGAGCATCTCTATTGGAAACTTCTATTGAGTTGTCTTCAGCACCTGTGAATTCAACTTCTATATCTGCAAAAGATTTATTCTGCTTTGACTTTTGAGGGTCAAGCTTATCATCAAATCTAACACTGATTGACTCTTCAACAATCTGTGTTTCTGTATTGTATACTTTGTACCCTCTTGAGCGTTCAGATTATCCTAACATAATACACTTATGTGCTTCAGAGACAAACTTGTTCAGATGATCTTTAGTATTCAGGATAAAACATGTGCATCCAAAAGGATGGAAATAAGAAATGTTGGGCTTTCTGTTCTTCCATAATTTATATGGAGTGTTTTCTAGAATAGGTCTTATAGAGATTCTATTCTGAATATAACATGCTGTGTGTTTCCAGTGATTTCTGGTAAACAACCACTAGTCTTCCAAACTATCGAATAAACTTACTGACTGTTATTCAATTTCTCTGGTAACTCGCAGGATCGACTAGATTGATCCTAGGACTTATTGGTCATTAGGGTAACTCTCACGATCGAACAGATATTCATGGTTGGTATTTAGAGTGTTGTGTAGGTGTTTGACTTATTTCGATTTCTCTCTTAAAGATCTAAAGGTGTAATCAAAATATATGTGCGCGAAACTAAATTGCATGAATAAATGTTAATTGTAAAGACATGTAAAATTGCATAAAAGGCAAGTAAATGGCTTCGAATTATAAAAACAATTAATGTAAAAGATGCTCTGGAATGTAAAAGATTCGAAATATGAAGAAAGCGTTTAATGCAAGAAATCTGTAAAATGACTTTAAGTAAAAATAGGCGTTCGAAAGATAAAACTTGAAGATAAAGGCATGAAAAGTATGACAGTTTTCTGAAATGTAAAGTGTTTGAAATGTAAAGAAAGCATTAAAATGTAAGGCTTCAATGAAAAGATTTCGAATAAAAAGACTTTAAATGAGAAAACTTGTAAATGGTATTTGGTAGAAAGATAAAGGAAAGTACTGGAAATGATAAAAGGTTTTCATTAAATCATAAACCTGTGGTGCTATCATACGTACATTGCTCTTGCATTCGTTTCCCTAGCCATGTGGTAATTTGAATGTTTACTGAGTATTTAGTACAATGGATATGACACGCGAAATCCTAATACTAAGACTTCTATTTATACTACTTCGACCATAACGGTCTTGCTATAAGATTATGCCACGTTCAGAACATGCAGAACAATGCCTCTCTCTTGTTTCCACGTGTCTCCAAATGCTCCAGCACATAAATTTCAAACTTCGAATGTCCCGCTTGCATTTGAATTTCAAATGTTTTGGTACTTCTCCGCTTCGAACGCACTTCTCAGACACAGCCTTGTTGTCATTTCGAGACTTCTTTAGATATGTTCCCATAATTGCCACTCGAAGCTCCAAGCTTTGAAATGCTTATTCGAAAACACTGCTTCTGCTACTTCGAAACATGACGCTTTGTTTCATTTCGATCAAAACGTTCAATTCACTTGGCTTCTAATAATATTATCAAAATCTTCAGCCAACAAAATGCCCCTTTAAAATATGTATTTCGATCTCTCTGAGAAATACTTATTTTAAACATCTATAAAAGATTTTGATGCGACCTTCGAATCATCGTAACATTTAATGCATTTGACTCCAGTCACGTCAATCATAACACTTTTTGGATTCCTTAACTGCCTGGAGCCACTTCACAGTATGGTGCAGTTACAAAACAATGATTATATTTAATCACGCCCATTACCCATGTTAACTTTACGCCACCTCTTCATCACACCAACCCATAAGTACCACGTATCACAACCTTATTTAGTGGATGCTTAAACTTCCACATTATAAAATATCATCAACTTAGTCTTTTTCTTTTCTTTCCACATTCTGAATCTTTTATCCTTCTTCTCTCGCCAAAAAACCCTAAGCTTTCAACATTCTTCAAAAATGTCTTCTTCTACTTCATCCCAACTCAAAAAGGTTTCCAAGAAGAAAGGAAAGACCGCAGGAACTACAATGGAAAGTAAGGTTATCACTCACCAAGGTCAATCCGTTCTTGCTCCCCAGATGATCTCAAAGGAAAAAGAAATGCTTTATGCATCACAGGTACTCATTCCTACCACCGCTGCTGGTAAGAGGTTAGCTTTAATGGGTCCTCTTACGGTTTTTGAAATTTTAAAAGATACCAGGAAAATTTTCCCAGTTTGCTATAGTTTCAAACCCTTGTTTAACAAAATGGACGCCCCTAAGGCAATAGAATCTTCTGGCTCAAACACCATGGAAAATCCAACTGTTCCTCCTAAGGACCCTTTTGTATTAGACTATGTAAAAAGTAATTTTAAACCGTTTCGATCTTGCCCCACCTCCGACACTGCTTATCAAAACTGGTTTAATAAGGTAGAAGCTAAGAAATCCCAGCAATGGGAAGAATTAGGTATCTACAACTTGATTAAGCTGTCGAAGCCTGGTTTCACTTACAGCCACCCTTTGCTATTCGCGTCCCTCTATTTCTGGGACAGTACCTATAATACTTTCCATCTCCCTGGTGGAATGATTACCCCTACCTTCTTCGACATAGCGGCCATCACTGGGCTATCGCCAGTAGGAGAAACATATATCCCTGACAACGAAGAACATTCAAGTATAATCGACTTCGAAGTCAAACTAGCAAGTTTTTCCAAGTTTATCAGTCACTACCATGCTGAGGGAGATAGTGTGTCTGATGTAGAACACATTGCTTTCCTTACCCTATGGCTGTCAAGATACGTCTTCTGCAGTAGATCCCTACAGGTAGCCAGTAGGTTTATTCCTCTAGCTAGGGATTTGCATGAAAATCGAAGAGTGTGCTTAAGTGAACTGCTCTTAGTTGACCTTTATGAAAGCCTAAGGTCAGCTGTTTCGAGCCTAAAATCTCATACCTCCAAGAATATCCTGTTGGCTGGCCCTTTTTGGTTACTTCAGCTATGGCTAAATGCCATGTTCGAACCCTCCTTGTCAACTGCCAACACCATTGATGAACAAGACCCTGAGATAACTGATAGAATAGTCGAAGGCACTAGGCTGCGAAGATTAACTCCAAATGATGACAAAGATGACTTCAAAGTCCTATTCTCGAAGTACATCATGATATTCTCCAAAAGGCATAAGTTCGAAGAGACCATGGCGCCTTTTGCTTCGAGGGCTCATGGACCTTCCTGGTTCACCATGGCTCTCTCAGAAGTTGTCAAGAGCAAGGAGATACAGGATGTATGGAGAGCCTTTTTGCTACCTAGACTCATTTCTTCAAGAATAACTCCTGCCAAGAATCAGATTTTCCTTTTCGCTTACCAGCCAAATTTTGTTTCGAGACAGTTTGGCTTATGCCAACTAATTCCTGAACCCTTATTTCAAACTGAGAGTGCCATTACCTCTGGGCGAACTTTCAAGGCACGGGAAGCCAAATTACAGCAAGAACAATACCAAGGCTTTGCCCAGTTTGAGCTAATAACCTTCGAACCTACCCATCTCACAGCTAAGGGGTTTCTGGAATGGTGGACCAAGTTTTATCAAACTTATATGTTCGATACTCTTAAAATTCAACAGAAACTAATTGATGCCTTCGATGTGCAGGTACCAGCCAAGAAAGGTATGTTTACTCATGCCAAAGAGATTAAAGCTTTTCAAAATTATTTTGAAACTACTTATGACCCCACACGCTTGGAATCCACTGTGCATCAAGCGGCTGAGACCTTGAAGGAAAAATTCAAACAAAAAGTTTCTAAGTTAAAACTTCCTTCAGGGTTGTCACCTGAGGATAGGTATAGGTTGGCATTCGAAATGCATCCACCTAAATTTCCTAGATTACCTACCTCAGAACTGGCTCTGGCTTGGTTTCCCCCATATCCTTGGTGGTTCACTTGCAAAGAGATGTTCAAACATCTTCAAAGGAAACCAAAGCCATCTGAGACTGTGACATGGGCTCGACACTGGCTCCACGATTTCCCAGGACACCTTCGTTACGACCTTTCTGCCATGTCGATTAAATCTGATCAAGGCACAGGTGCGAATGCTTGGGAAAATCCCAAACGTTTTTCATTTTCCATATCTTTAACCTTTGCTTTAATTGTTTTGATTCTCAGCCATCAGGATAAAGACAGCCGCTTCGAAGTCGAAAGAAGGGAGCGCCTCTCAAGCCTCTATCGAAACTACTGAAAAAGTGACTCCATCCGAAACAACAACTATTGCTGCAACAACAACAACAACAACAACAACAAGTGTTCCAACTCCAACGGTAATCACTTAGCCTTGATGTTTCGAATTCACTCATGTTTTATGGTTTGCATCTAACCCTTTGTTTAAATCTTTTCAGACCAACAAACTTCCTCCTACTACTCCCAAGAAGCGAAAATCAAACACCATTGGGGAAGACCCCAAGGCTGGAGGAAACTTACCAACTACTTCGAAGAAGAAGCAGAAGAAGGATATTTCGAAAATTACCATTCCAACTAGTGTCTCTGGGCTTGATTCCAGGGATGTTGCTCCCTCGCCCAAATCCAAAATTCCACCTTCGACCTCCAACGTAATGTTGGAACGCATAGCTAACAACCTCTCCTCCGAGAGTCCACAGGTAAATTGAACTTTAAATCTCTTTGAAAATAATAATTTCTTATTACCTTGGTGCATGTTTTTAACATTCTTTTTCTCCTTGCAGAACTTCTTGAATCCAGCTTCCACTACTTCGAACTCACCATCCAAAGCTGCTGCTCCACTCAATTCCTCTCCTCAAGGAGATTCCAGCAACCTTGTACAGAACAAAGGTTCTTCCAATATGGCGGTTCTGGCTGGAACTTCTGAACAGCTGGATGATCAAAGTACCTCTCCTCCTCTGAAAGAGACAAATGAAAAACCACTTCAAACATCTGCAGAAGATTTGCAAAGATCTTCTCTTCGAAAGTCCCCTCTTGAAACCCTTCAAGAGGATCCAAAGGACACTCAAACTGAAGGAGAGAAAGCTGATTCTGGCCAAAGAGACGATGAATCTGCAGACGAAGAGTTTGAGGAGGAGGATGCCAATGATGGTTCGACTGCTGGGACAGAGTCCAATGCAAATAGCAGTGAAAAAGAAGACATCGAAGTGGTGGACTTGGATGATGATGAAGAAGATCATGAGCATGAAACGAATGAAGGGGATGGTGATGCAACCAACAAACCCATGGAGGTTGAAATGGATGTGACTCCCCTACGTGTGGAACTCCCTCAATCCTCTTTGTCTCGAATGACTGACGAGGAGCTTGCACTCCTGAGACGAAATGACCCTATTGGGTACATGAAGGCAAAGCTGGCTCAAAGGGACATCCCACTTGCTAGGGCTGGCACAAGTTCGACCAGCTATCCTCTTCCCACAGATGAAAGAATTGTACTTCTTAATAAGATCAGGAAAACAATTCTCAATGTGGATATATTCGAAGTGCTCAAACAAGATAGCACTGCTTGCTATACTATGAAGGAGTTGCTTACAAAGGTCAATCTTGCTACCTGCTCCTTGCCAGTTAGTACTCTCTTGTTCGATCTTCAGTCTTTGCTGGACAACGTAACTGGTTACCTTCTCCAAGATGAATCTGCTGCCAAGAAGGTTCAAGAAAAACGCATTGCAATGGATGCTGCTTATGAACAGGCTTCGAAACTCTCTCAAGAAGCTGAGGATCAAGCTATGCATCTAAAGCAGGCGAAAACTGATTATGAGGCTCGAGCTGAGTCCATACTTCTTTGGGAAAGGCAGATTCTGGAACTTAAACAGAAGGTTAAGGAGGCTAAAGAACAACAAATAGCCTTCGAAACCAATACTGCTGGTAACCAATTCGAAGAGCTTCTCAACCAGGGGCTTGCAGAAATGGAAACTGCAGAACAACTTAAAGGAGAAGTGGCAACCTTGGAAGGAGCCAGGCGTTTCGCTCAGCAGAGACTTGAATCTTTTCGAAGCACTTTCAACAGATTGAAAAATAATTCTTATTTCTAAATTTCAGTGTTTATTTGACTACAATTTGGTTTCTTATATGTAATATTCGAACAACGCCATTTTGGCATCTCATCTTGCCATTTTGGCCTTTTTATAATATCTTGGTTACGTTGTTACTATTTGAATCTCCTGCAGGCGTGGCTTATATTTCTTTAAATATTTCCCATTAACCTTTAGGATACGCTTATCATCCACCAGTTCTTCGATTTCATATGCATTGTTTGAGACTACTTTTAATATTCGAAAAGGTCCTTCCCAATGAGGTGACCATTTACCTAATGCTTTATTTTTCTTGTCCATGGGCAATATGACTTTCCAAACTAAGTCATTAATAATGAATACTTTTTTCTTCACCCTTTTGTTGTATGTTCTGGCCACTCTTTCTTTTTGTCTCATCAAAATTTCCAATGCATGTAATCTAACTTCGTCCAACTCAACTAATTCATTCATCATCATTTCCCAATATAATGCAGCTGGGATTTCGTTTTGTCCCTGAATTCGAACTGATTGTAGATGAATTTCTACTGGCAGCAATGCATCATGACAAATGTGAGTTGGAAAGGCGTAGTGTTAGTAGCTTCCTTAGGAGATGTTCTACAGGCCCATAATATTTGGTCCAAAGTTTTGTGCCAGTTTCTTGGCTTTTTACCAATATGTTTCTTCATTAGTCCTATTATCACTTTATTGGCTGCTTCGACTTAACCGTTTGCTTGAGCATAATATGGCGTTGACGTTAGCAATCTAAACCCCATTTCTTGGGCAAATTCTTGCATCTTTCTACCAGTAAACACAGAGCCTTGGTCTGTGGTTATGCTCTCTGGAAATCCGAACCTATAGATAATGTGCTTCTGTATAAACTCAATAATAGCCTCTTGATCAGCAACTATTAATGGTATAGCTTCGATCCACTTGGTAAAATAATCTATTCCTACCAAGATATATTTCTGTCCTTTGGACGAAGCAGGATTTATTTCTCCTATCAAATCCAATGCCCATCCTCTAAATGGCTATGGTTTGATGATCGAATGAAACTCACGTGCAGGGGCATGTTGAATCCCTGCATGTTTCTGGCATTCCTCACATCCTTTAGCAAAGTCTATGTAATCTTTGAGCATGCTAGGCCAATACAAGCTGTATCGAAATAACAGCCATTTCATTTTATGGCCTGCTTGATGTGCCCCACATGCCCCATTGTGGACTTCTGACAATGCTAAGTATGCCTCACTTTCTCCTAGGCATTTCAATAATACGCCCTCTTGGGTCTTTTTAAACAATTCGTTCCCCATGAGGAGATATGACAATGCTTTGTATTTTGTCTTTCTATCCACATTCAGAGTTGGGTTTGCTAAATAACTAATCAGTGGACTTCGCCAATCTGCATCTGACAAAGTATTTATGGCTAATATTTCGAATCCCTGTTTCTCAGCATATCCCAATTTCATACTTTCCAGATCCGATGGTGTGAATCTAGTAGCCATAACTTTACCCCTTAATTCAACTAAATCCTTAAAGTTCCTGGTAGAAACTTTATAACCCGAAGCCAACTATGCTAAGTCATTTGCTTCTTGGTTCTCTATTCTTGGTATGTGTTGAATATCCATGTATTCAAATTTCCTTAATAGCATGTTGACTATGACGAAGTATATCATCAAGTTTTCCTTTATGCACTTATATTCCTTTGTAATTTGTTTCACCACTAATTCTGAGTCTCCTTTAATTTCGACTCTAGTTGCCCCCAATTCCAACAAAGCTTCAAGTCCAACAATGAGCGCTTCATACTCAGCTTCGTTGTTCGAGCAACGAGGACCATCTAATTTATACTTGAATTTTGTTGGAATTCCTTCAGGAGAAATTAGAAGGACTCCAACGCTGCTTCCATTCCTGTGGGTTGAACCATCAAAGTACAATTTCCATGGTTGTATTTCGACGTAACTCATGACAGTCTGCTCAACCAAAGAATGGTCCACAATGAAGTCAGAAATCACTTGACCTTTCACAGCTTTTAAAGGCATGAAAGTCAAATAATATTATGTTAAGGCTAAAGCCCATTTACCAACTCTGCTATGCATTATTGGTTTTGAAAGCATATGTTTAATGACATCGAAATGAGATGAAACATAAACATCAACAGGCTTTATATAATACTTGAGTTTCATACAAGAGAAATACAAACAGAGACATAGCTTTTCTAAATTGCTATATCTGGTCTCTGCATCATTTAATACTCTACTTAAATAGTATATGGCTCTTTCGATACCATTGTTATCTTCTTGTGCTAACATACTACCTATACTAACTTC
Organism: Vicia faba; assembly: GCA_948472305.1. Classification (NCBI taxonomy): domain Eukaryota; kingdom Viridiplantae; phylum Streptophyta; class Magnoliopsida; order Fabales; family Fabaceae; genus Vicia; species Vicia faba. Next base: position 857,064,822 of record OX451741.1, read on the forward strand.
AGAGGCAGATATGTACAATCTCATGGACTTCCCCCATGAAGGTGGAGACAAAATAGGAGGCTGAGAGAGGTATCTTTTTGTCCTGTCAAATGCCTCCTGGTGGGCTTCGTTCCATTCGAAGGCTTGGCCTTGCTTTAGACGAAGTAACTGAGAGAAAGCTTGGGTTCTTCCACTCAGGTTCGAAATGAATCTTCTGAGGAAGTTAATTTTCCCTAGCAGAGATTGCAACTCCCTTTTTGACGTAGGCGCTTTCGTCTCCATTATGGCTTTGGTTTTGTTCTGGTTGATTTCAATCCCTTTCTTGTGAACCACAAAACCAAGAAAATCTCCAGCCTGCACAAAAAATGCACATTTAAGGGGATTCATCTTTAGGCCATGTTTTCTCATTCGCTCGAATGATTGGCTCAAATGATGCAAATGTGTTTCTGCGGATATAGATTTCATGACTATATCATCAATATACACCTGCATGAAGGTTTCAATGAAATCATGAAAAATTGAATTCATTGCCCTTTGATAAGTTTCCCCAGCGTTCTTTAAACCAAAAGGCATCACCACACATTCGTAGGTGCCTAAGGCTCCTGGGCAACGAAATGCTGTCTTTGCAACATCTTCTTCAGCAATGAAAATCTGATTATACCCAGAGTATCCATCTAACATACTCAAGTATTCGAACCCTGCAGCAGAGTCTACTAGCATTTCTGCCACAGGCATGGAATATTCATCTTTAGGGGTTGCAGTGTTTAAATCCCTAAAATCTATGCAAATTCTTAAAGAACCATTTTTCTTAATAACAGGTACTATATTTGCTAACCATTCGACGTACCTTGTTGTTCTGATGAATTTGCAACGCAGCAACCTTTCGATCTCAGCTTTAATCTTTGTGAGAACCGCTGGTGCGAATCTTCTGGGAGTTTGTTTGATGGGCTTCTTGCCATCTTTGATTGGCAGTCTGTGTTCGACCAACTCCCTCTTTAAACCAGGCATCTCGTCATAATCCCATGCGAAGCAATCTTTGTTTTCCTTGAGGACTTCGATTACTTCCTTCTTGAGGCCTGGGCTAAGTTTTGCACTTATGTAGGTTATTCTTTTCGTTTTTTCATCCCCTAAGTTGACTTCTTCGAGTGGATCTTGTGCCAACATTTTGGCACCTGAGTTTATGGGGTCCCTTTCGAAGCCTAAGGGTTCTTTATCGTAGATGGCATCCAACCTTTGATCCATCTCAAATTCTTTGAAGGGTGAGCATTTCGATCCATCCCTACTTACTTCGTTCATCTTTACAGTTAATTTATTTATTTCAGCCTCTAAGGCCGCTTTTGATTCGTTCTCAGCCATATAGGCCGCAATCCTTTCGAAAAAGGTGGACTCAGTCATGGATAAGGTTGTCGAAGTCCCAGCCTGATGGCCGTTTCTGTATAGTGCTTTCGACTCCCTCTTCTTCACTGATTATTGTTCTATCCCAGTAAAGGCCATCATGGCGAAGGGTCATGTAGTAGTGGGCGTTTCTGGTTTCGTTAATCTCGTCATTTGGAACACACGGAGCAATCTTTGCCATATTTTTATCATAATCCCTCTTGTCAACTAGATTGACTGTTGACATAAAGTAACTCTGGTCTGCTTCGATGTTTTCCACGATTCCATCATCTCTCCACAGAACTAGTCGCTGATGCATTGACGAAGGAACTGCCCCTACGCCATGGATCCACTCCCTTCCCAGCAATAAGTTATAGTTGGCCTTGGCTTCGATCACCATAAACATGGTGGGCCTACAGCTTGAGCCTATTGTCAATTCCAACTGGACCACTCCCAGTGTTTTGCCCACTTTTCCCTCATAATTGGACAGAACCATATTATGGGGCTTGATATCTCCTTCGCGGATCTCTAATCTTTTCAACATGAAATGGGGTATCAAATTGACTGCAGCACCTCCATCCACTAGAACCTTGTTCACACCATGGGCACCAACTTTTGCCTGAATAAATAGTGGCTTAAGATGGTTCTTCATAGCAGGTTCTGGACGTTCGAAGAACGCGTTTTGCTCCTCGATAGCCCCATTGTCCATCACATAGTAGCACACAGGCCTATGTTTCATCAAATCTGAGGTATCTTCTTCCTCACACTCATCAATTTCGGTTTCCTGCCCAAATTCACAGGGAAGCACAGATACCACGTTACAGTTTAGGTTGAATGAAGACTCCCCCTCCGATTCGAAGTTATCTGTTATCATATCTGCGTCCTCTTCTGGGCCTGGAGTGTATTCCTTTGGTTCATCCCGTTGTACTTCAGAGAAAAGCCTCCTATTAACTGGAGGTTTGTCTTCAATTTGATTTTTTGGTTTGTTGGTGCTAGATTCACCTTGGTTCTTTGTTGGAGTGACCCCTTTGTTTGCCACAGCTTCCCTCTCAGCCTTTCGAATCCTTTGTTGCCTGCGCCACTGGGATCTTGACATGGGGTTCCTTCCTTTGTAGTTTTCTAATCTTACCTCTTCCCTTTTTGCTATGTTGAATTGCCTTCTATATGTCATAGTATGGCGTGCATTTCGTTCGGTGTTTCTCCATCTGTCTTTGCCTTTGTCATTTCTGACTTGCAACCATTTGTCGGTTGGCACTTCAGCGGGGAGTTTGAAAGTCACTCTTCGAGCAGCCTTGGGGTGAGGGCTATCAGGCCTTCGCTGTTTGTGTCTGCTGTCGAAACATGGGCCCATCTGGACAGTTTCTTGATGGTTCCAGCAAGGGGTGAAGGGAATCGTTTCGAAGGCTCTGGCCATGCTTTGATCATACACGGCAGAACACCTTGGGCAAATCAAGCACTTGGTTGCCCCTTTGTAGCAGCGAAACACAAATTCCAGCAAACTTTCTCCAGCCTTAGGATAACACCTGAACAGCTGGTTATCCTGGCGCCAATTGTTGCCAGTTCGAGTCCTCTGTACCCTCTTGAAATTCGCAGCGATTCTCTGATTGCAGAGGATGCTGCACCTAGGGCACAATATCATGCATGTATCTCCTTTGTGGCATGTCATGAGGTAATCCTTGAGACTAGCATCTCCAGCATGATTATCCTCCATTTTATACTTCTCTTTTTCTAAGTATTTTTCTACCTCCTCCATCTCAGAGCGAGGCCTCTCCATATCCACCATGTTTACCTCAACATCCTCCCCTTCAGCTTCATCATTTCCCCATCCTGTGGGTTTTATATCTTCAATGTGGACCTTCGAACTCTCTGGGGCAGAATATTTGACCAAATAGTCAAATTTTCCACTGGGTTCCCCTAGAGTGTCCCATATTTCCTTCTAAGGGGAAGTTGGCTTCGTGATTTAGACTTTCTCCAATTCCAGCCTCAGGCCTTCAGTGACATGTGTTAGTTCTTTGTTTTGATTTTCCTGGCCTTCAGTAGCCTGGGTTTCTTTTGCAACAGCTACAGGTGCTGCTTCAATCGAAGTCTCTGGTATCTTCTGAATGTCTTCAGTGACCTCCTTATCGACTTCGACCATCACCCAGCTTTCAGTTTCAGTACCTTTCTCTCCTGTTGGGGCATCACTTTGGTCAGCTTCCACCATGTTAATCTCTCCAATGCATGCAGGCTCGGAGTAATTGGTGTCTGCGACGTCCAAGGGATCTTCGTCCACTTTCATCTTTGCCTTATCAGCAAACTTTAGTATGTCGTCTTTGATTGCATTTTGAATTAGGTCCCTGAAAAGAAAACATTGTGAGGTTTTGTGGCCTAGGAAACTATGATATTTGCAAAATCCTCTCTTCTTTCTCTGATCTAAAGGAGGTATTTTGACATTTGATGGCACAATGAGTTGGCCATCTTTGACAAGTAAATCAAAAATCTCGTCACATTTAGTGACATCGAAGGTATAAACCTTCTTTGGGAATTTGTCACTTTTCTCATTTTCAACAATCTCTTTCCCTTTTGTGGGAACCAATAATTTGCAGGAGTAAGGTGGAGCCTGTTTTAATTCAACGAGGTCGATTTCGACCTCTTCGAATTCGGATTCAGGATATTCTTCTGCTTCCTCAGTTCCAACATAGGAGATCCTTTCTTTCTTGTTATTCTTAAAGACTCTGGCCTTTTCGGCCTTTAGCCTTTCGACCTGTCGAACCCTATCGGCTAACTGAGCCATGTCCCTCAAATATTGAGTGTCTAGTTTCTTTCGAATAGAGTAATCAAAACCACCAGCGGCCATTTCGACTAACTCAAGTTCAGGCACTACTGTGTAACATCTGGATTTCAAAAGCCTAAATCTATTCAGATAATCATCTATGGGTTCGGTGAACTTTCTCCTGACACTGGCTAATTCCTTGAAGCTTATTTTCGACTGTCCCATGTAAAATTGTTCATGGAATAATCTCTCCAAAAGAGCCCAAGTGTCAATGGACCCAGGAAGCAAAGTGGTAAACCATGTGAAGGCGTTTTTAGTCAAGGAACTTGGGAAATATTTGACCCTGAGATCTTTATTATTGGCTATATCTCCCGCTTCAGTTAGATATCTGGCTATGTGTTTGACTGTTGACTCATTGGTATCCCCAGCGAACTTTGTAAATTTAGGGACTTTATATCCCCTTGGTAAATCAGTATGCATTATGCAATCTAATATAGGAGAAGCATAATTTGGCCTTCTCATTCCTGTGTTGAGGCCATTTTGGGCCATGACTCTCTCTATCATGGTGGTTAGATTGTTTTCTGCCAAGATGTTATCGTTTCGAATTCTATGAACGACAGCATCAGCATCTTGATTTCGACCAACCATGACAACCCCCCTAGGTTGTTCTTCTCGAAACTCTGGGGCTTCTAGCCTTTCGACCCTTGCCCCTGGTTCCATAATTTCTCTTTGTGGGCCTGGGATTATTGGGGCTTCTAACCTTGGTGCCCTTGCCCCCAAGTTAACTTCTTCTCTAGGTGGTATATAAATTGGGTCGTTAGCAACTTGTTCCATAACAGGCATGTTTGCTCAAAATCCCGCCTGATTCTGCCTACGCCTTTCTGGGGCAGCAAAGAAATCTGCTATTCGACTCATGTTGTCAGCGTTTTCCCTGTTTGTCACAGTCACATTTTGTACTATTGGGGCAAATATTTCCTGCATAGTTTGTGCTAACACCCCTATCATATTATGGTTACTGTCATCCATAAATTGCCTAAAAGCCAACTGGTTTTCTGTGGTTAAAATAGGCATTGTGCTATAACCCACTGACCCTTGGTTATTTGTCATAAACTGATTCGCCCCAGACCCAGACCCTAATTATGGTGATGAATTCGATGTGGAATTGTGTAAACCTGCCATAAAGGAAGTTGGCATTCCATAAGAGGAATTTCTGGTTCTATTACCATCGAAACCGGGTGGTCTAGTTAGTGGAGTGGCGAAATGGGATTGTGTCCCTGATGGTGGAACGAATCCCCCAGGATAACCAACAGTTCCAGTATTTCCTAAGATCGAACTATTAGTTGATATGCCACTTACTCCATTAGTGGCTATATTACTGGTTGAAGATGCAACAGACTGTGCATTCGAAGGGATCACATTAGATGTTCCCGTCGAAGTGGATACACTAGTGCCTGTTGTATGTGGGGCATTTTGTTCCCTTTGTTGATTGTCAGAATTAGACATCTTGTTCAAACGTTTTCTTCTGGATAAGGGTTGGTTGCTGTTGGTTATTTTACCACTTCTTAGGTTCATAAAACAGCAAACTTCTTAGGTTCCAACGTTTTTATAATGGTTATGTCTCAACAATCTTTATTTCTAATGTCCAATTATTGGTCCCACCAGGTGTGCCAATTTGTTTCCAGTGATTTCTGGTAAACAACCGCTAGTCTTCCAAACTATCGAATAAACTTACTGACTGTTATTCAATTTCTCTGGTAACTCGCAGGATCGACTAGATTGATCCTAGGACTTATTGGTCATTAGGGTAACTCTCACGATCGAACAGATATTCATGGTTGGTATTTCGAGTGTTGTGTAGGTGTTTGACTTATTTCGATTTCTCTCTGAAAGATCTAAAGGTGTAATCAAAATATATGTGCGCAAAACTAAATTGCATGAATAAATGTTAATTGTAAAGACATGTAAAATTGCATAAAAGGCAAGTAAATGGCTTCGAATTATAAAAATAGTTAATGTAAAAGATGCTCTGGAATGTAAAAGATTTGAAATATGAAGAAAGCGTTTAATGCAAGAAATCTGTAAAATGACTTTAAGTAAAAATAGGCGTTCGAAAGATAAAACTTGAAGATAAAGGCATGAAAAGTATGACAGTTTTCTGAAATGTAAAGTGTTTGAAATGTAAAGAAAGCATTAAAATGTAAGGCTTCAATGAAAAGATTTCGAATAAAAAGACTTTAAATGAGAAAACTTGTAAATGGTATTTGGCAGAAAGATAAAGGAAAGTACTGGAAATGATAAAAGGTTTTCATTAAATCATAAACATGTGGTGCTATCATACGTACATTGCTCTTACATTCGTTTCCCTAGCCATGTGGTAATTTGAATGTTTACTGAGTATTTAGTACAATGGATATGACACACGAAATCCTAATACTAAGACTTCTATTTATACTACTTCGACCATAACGGTCTTGCTATAAGATTATGCCACGTTCAGAACATGCAGAACAATGCCTCTCTCTTGTTTCCACGTGTCTCCAAATGCTCCAGCACATAAATTTCAAACTTCGAATGTCCCGCTTGCATTTGAATTTCAAATGTTTTGGTACTTCTCCGCTTCAAACGCACTTCTCAGACACAGCCTTGTTGTCATTTCGAGACTTCTTTAGATATGTTCCCATAATTGCCACTCGAAGCTCCAAGCTTTGATATGCTTATTCGAAAACACTGCTTCTGCTACTTCAAAACATGACGCTTTGTTTCATTTCGATCAAAACGTTCAATTCACTTGTCTTCTAATAATATTATCAAAATCTTTATCCAACACTGTGTTAATTGCTTCTGCCTAGAAGATCTTAGCAATGTTAGTCTCATTGATCATGGTTTTGGCCATTTCTTGCAATGTTATGTTCTTTCGTTCTACAACTCCATTTTGTTGGGGAGTTCTAGGATAAGAGAAGTCATTCGAAATTCCTTTTTCATTAAAAAATGTTTCAAATTTTTTATTTTCAAATTCTCTACCATAATCACTTCTGACTTTGACAATTCTAAGATCCTTTTCATTCTTAACTTGGTTACAGAAGGCAACGAACACAGAATGTTTCTCTTCCTTGTGTCTTAATAACTTTACCCATGTCCATCTGCTATAGTCATCTACGATCACTAATCCATACTTCTTGCCACTAACAGACGCAGTTTTCACAGGTCCAAATAAGTCTATGTATAGAAGTTCTAATGGCCTAGAGGTGGAAACAACATTTTTAGCTTTGAAAGAAGGTTTTGAAAATTTGCCTTTCTGACATGCTTCACACAGCATCTGAGCTGAACTTCAGATTAGGAAGTCCTCTGACCAGATTGAGTTTGTTAATCTAAGATATTCTTCTCATACTAACATGCCCCAATCTTTTGTGCCAGACCCATTGCTCGTTGTTAACAGAAAGAAGGCATTTTACATTCTGAATTTTCAGGTTAGAAAGTTTTATCTTATAAATCTTGTTTTTCCTCTTTCCATTAAACAATATAGTTCCATCTCTCTGACTAACAGCTTTGCATGAATTTTGATTAAAGACTATATCATAACCGTTATCACTTAATTGACTTATGGATAACAGGTTATGCATCAATCCATCAACTAAAAGCACATTATTAATAGAAGGAAGATTACCATTACCTATTGTTCCAGAGCCAATGATCTTCCCTCTTTGGTAGCCTCCAAAGCCCACATAGCCTCCAGGTTTAAGTTCCAGGCTTTGGAACATATGCTTTCTTCCCGTCATGTGTCGAGAGCATCCAGAGTCCAGGTACCATGACTGGTGTTTTAGCCTCACTGCTAAAGATATCTCTTATGTGTCTGAGTCTGAGTCTGAACTAGAAGCTTCACTGTCTTCTGTCACATTTTCCATAAGAGCGATGTTGGCTCTTTCATCATTTGACTCTGAGTCAGCATCAAAAGTGTTTGAATCATCCCATGTTTCCATGAGGCTTTTCTTCTTCTCCTTGAAGAACTTCTTTTTGGGCTTCTCCTTCTGAAGCCTTGGACAGTCACTTTCATAGTTCCCTTGTTCATTGCACTCATAGCAGATGATGTCTTTGTTATTTGACTTTTTGTGACCGGAGGAAGCTTCATATCTTTTGTGTCTAGAGGAGGACTCCTACTTTCTGTATCTGGAGGAGGATTCATTCTGATTCTCTGAACTTCTCGGGTTTTTGAATTTTCTTTGTCTCTGCTTCCATAGTTGATTGACTCTTCTGGAGAGAAGAGACAATTCATCTTCTTCTGATGAGGATCCATCATAAGTTTCTTCCATAGCCTGCAAAACCTTAGAGTCAAGTTTTTTGTTAGATTTTAATGCTAAAGGCTTACCTTGTTTCTGAGGCTCGTCTTCTTCTAGCTCTATCTCTTGACTTCTGAGGGAGCTAACAATTTCCTCCTGAGATATCTTGTTGAGATATTTAGCCAGCTTAAGTGCAGTGACCATTGTCCTCCATTGCTTTGGTAGACTTTTGATGATCTTCTTTACATGATCAGCAACAAGAATATGGAATCTTGAGAACATTGCTTCTATGGATTCACTATCTTCCATCTTGAATGCTTCGTATTTCTGAATGAGCATAAGGGCCTTGGTTTCTTTAACTTGTATGTTGCCTTCATGCGTCATTCTCAGGGAGTCAAACATGTTTTTGGTTGTCTCTCTATTTGAGATCTTCTCATATTCTGAGTATGAGATGGCACTGAGAAGTATTGTTCTGGTTTTATGATGGTTTCTAAAATCACGCTTTTATTGGTCATACATCCTTTTCCTGTCTATCTTCTGACCACTTTCATCCACTGGATGTGTGTATCATTACCATGTCCCATAGATCAGCATCATGAGCCAGAAAGAAGCTCTCAATTCTGACTTTCCAGTAGTCAAAATTTACTCCATCAAAGACTGGAGGTTTGTTGCTGATTCTGTCCTTGTCCTCATGATAGTCATTGCTGATGTTTTGGCTTGGTCCCACCATAGTGTTTTTCTAAATCTTGGATCTTGTACTGACACGGTTAAGTGTATGAACTCAGAACCAGACGCTCTGATACCAATTGAAGAAGTGAAAAACACAAGAAGGGGGGTTGAATTGAAACTTAAAAACAAAAGCAGTAGATATAATATTTTTATCCTGGTTCGTTTGATCTCAAACTACCCCAGTCCACCCGCCAAGGTTATTTCTCCTCTCTCCAACGAGGACTTAATTCACTAATCAAGACTGATTATAAATCTACTTTGACAACTGCCAAAGTCTTCTTGAGTACAACCACAACCCAATTTATCTTAAGGAAAATAGCTTAATCAAAAGAAAATGATTTACTGTGTACTGTTGTTTTTCATTACAAAAACTTTATCACTATTGTGATGTATTACACAATTTGAGAGTATAAGAGAATATGAATATTTGCAGCGTGTAGGATGTATGAGCAGTCGTAGGTGAAAATCATGAACGATTTGTCCTTTAAGCTTGTTTATATAGCGTGGAAATCTTGTCCAAAATAAAGCGTGATAATGGACACTCAATGCACTTTCCATACTGAGAATATTCTTGTCTGAATGAAGTCGTTGCATATGATATTGTCTTAATTGAAAAGTAACGCTTCAAAATAATAGGATCTTGCATGCTGTTTTACTTAAAATTTTTGATGACTCAGAGATATGAGGTTTTTTGGCGTATTAGACTTCTGTTAAGAGTCAGAGTATCCTTTACTTCAACGCAGATTCTGATCATCATTCTTCAGAACATTCTGATTAGCTCAGCTTGAAAGCTTCTGTAGCTTAACTTATGATGCTGTTTCAGTCAGAACTTCTGTATAAAAAATAACACAAATTTAGAGTGCATATTTGTTCTTTGCGTTTGTTATCATCAAAACTCTAATTAAGGGTTGTAGAATTAAACTATGTTCTAACACGTTGTGCAGCGTTCCTATGGGTATGAAGAGTAGGCATAAATGATGATGTATCATCTCACTAGCATTTGAATCAAAGTTTTAATTTAGACATCACGACGCGGATGACTTGTAAGTATCTAAAAGAGATTCAACTTTTTTTCATAATTACCATAACCTAGGAGGTAAATGATACAAGTTTGAAAAGATGACTTACTAATGCTTGGGGACTAATATAGTAAGTTTTGGTTGGATTTAATTTTGTTTCTTCATCGCAAGGTAGGATATGAATAAAACAAAGTCTGAAAACACCTTATTGCACGCAGACGGACGCAATGGATTATATCACAAAATAAGTTTAATAACAACATTGCTGCATGGAGACTGAGGCAATGGAAAATTTTGATAATAACATTGTTGCATGGAGACTAACGCAATAGGTTGAATCGCGAAGAAGTGAACACATTGTTTCATGGAGACTGATGAAATGAGTTGAATTGACGATTTCCGCACATTGTTGCATGAAGCCTGACGCAATGAGCTATATCACGAAGAAGGAAACACATTGTTGCATGGAGAATGACGCAATAAGCTAAATTGAAAATTTCGCACATTGTTGCATGGAGCCTGACACAATAAGATATATTACAAAGAAAGAAACACATTGGTGCATGGAGACTGATGCAATGAGTTGAATTGAAAATTTTGCACATTGATGCATAGAACCTGATAGAATGAGCTATATTGCAAAGAAGGGAAAACATTGTTGTGTGGAGACTGACGCAATGAGTTAAATTGCAGATTTAACACATTGTTGCATGGAGCCTAACACAATGAGCTATATTGAAAAGAAAGAAACACATTTCTGCATGGAGACTAACGCAATAAGTTGAATTGCAAATTTCGCACATTGCTACATGGAGCCTAGCACAATGAGATAGATCGTAAAGAAGGAAACACATTGTTGTGTGGAGACTAAAGCAATGAGTTAAATTGCAGATGTCGCACATTGCTTCATAGAGCCTCACACAATGAGTTAGATCGCAAAGAAGGAAACACATTGTTGTGTGGAGACTAAAGCAATGAGTTAAATTGCGAATGTCGCACATTGTTGCATGGAGCCTGACACAATGAGCTACATCGCAGAGGAGGAAACACATTGTTGCATGGAGACTGACATAATGGGTTATATTACAGATTTCAAACATTGTTGCATGGAGCGTGACGCAATGAGCTATATCATAAAGAAGGAAACACATTTTTGTATGGAGACTGATGCAACGAGTTAAATTATGGAGGAAGTTGTTTTTATGATCCAAATATTAGATAACTAAATCACAGAGGAGATCGTATTTTTACTGGTTCTGTTTGTTCTTAACCAAGGTGATAGTCTGATGGAAGGCCCAAGGATATTGGTTTCGCCTGAAGTATGTTTTGAAAAATGTCGAGTGTGATGTATATGCATGATGTCTTAGATCGATATAGAACTTATAGTGTATATGCACCGAGTTTCTATATATTCCCCAGATTTTTACATATGTACTGAATATGTGTGTATGCCCCTAGAAAATACTATGAAAAAATATTTTTGATATTCTCTCCTTTTAAACCATTGGTTTAGTGTTATCGACTCATCGACGTTTTGTGTTGTATCGTCATTGTATCTTTGAATTATTTTGAACATGATGAAAAGTATCAGCATGATCTTGATGTTTGTATCATAGGCGTAGTCGTATGCATAGACATGGTCGTGGAGGTAGGCATAGTCGTGGAAATAAATGTAGATGTGGACGCAAGCATGGATTTTCTTTCGATGTTTTCTAACCAAAATGCTTTTCAATGTTTTATCAAGTGTTTTTAGTTGCCGACCCCCCAAAATGATTTCAACGCATTATTCAAAGGAAATTATCATAGTATTTTGCAAACAAGTCAAAAAGGAAAAAACACAATTTGCAAGATAAAGTAAATGTTTTATTGATATGCCTCTGAAAAGGCACGAGTACAAGATGCAATTCCTTAAAAGAGGTAATTACATAAAGTTTTTTTTGTAAAACCGTAAATGGAAATGAAAAAGATAATTGTTACTACTGTTTCTCCAATGTCTTTTTGATAGCTTCCAATCTTCTTTGCTTCCGATTTGCATGATTTGGACTCATTTCTTCCTTTGTGGTTTGTAGTCGTAGTTCTTAGATCGTAGTCTCTTTGTTCTTTATTTCTTTTGAATAGGATCGGTAATTTTTGCCTGGATCGTCCTTTCGAGTTTTCAATCCACCAGGACATATTTTTGTGTATGACTCTAATTTTTGCTTGGATCTCCCTTTCAAATTTTGAATCCACCGGAACACTCATTTTTTCCTAAGTCACCCGTTTAGGGTTCGAGCTTAGCGAGCTTTTTATACATAGATTTTTTTGACTACGTTTAAATTTTCTGAATGTGGAAGTTCTTCCCCATCCATTGTTATGAGGATGAGACCACCACTGGAGAATATTGTTTTTACCACGTATGGACCTTCGTAGTTGGTTGTCCATTTACCACGTGAATCAAGGTGAGGTAGCAGGATCTTCTTGAGCACCAATTCCCCTTCTTTGAATGTTCGAGGGCGAACCTTCTTGTTGAAGGCTTTCTTCATTCGCTTATGATATAATTGACCGTGGCACAAAGCTGTAAAGCATTTCTCTTCATTGAAGTTTAGTTTCTAAAGTCATGTATGAATCCACTCAATTTCTTCAAGCTTTGTTTCCATTAGAACTCAAAGTGATAAAATTTCTATTTCAACTGGGAGTACTGCCTCCATGCCATATACTAGAGAGAAAGGAGTTGCACCCGTTGATGTGCGTACTGAGGTACGATAGCCATGTAGAGCAAAGGAAGCATTTTGTGCTAATCTTTGTATGTCTTTACCATTTCTGAATGATCTTCTTGATGTTTTTGTTTGCAGTTTCAACGGCCCCGTTCATATGAGATTTTGCTTGATGAATCGAGTAAACATTTGACTTGTCACATTTGCATAAGATGTTGCTTCTACCTATTTGGTGAAGTAATCGTTGGCAACTAGTATGAAACGGTGTCTGTTGGATGCTTTCGGTTGGATCATGCCAATCATATCAATTCCCCATATCGAAAATGGCCAAGGAGAGCTCATGACATTCAGAGGAGCAGGTGGCACATTCATTTTGTCGGTGTTGATTTGGCATTTGTGACATGTTTTAGTATAATGGTAGCAATCAGCTTTCGTCGTAGGATTTTTCTTGCCATAGCATACCTGTTTGTATGGGTTCCAAAAGTACCTTCATCGATTTCCCTCATAAGCGTATCTTCTTCTTGTTTCTCCATACACTTGAGTAGCACCATGTCGTAATTTCTTTTGTATAACACATTACCACTCAGAAATAATTTTGAGACTAGCCTTCGTAGAGTTCATTTATCAATGATAAAGGCATTTTCTAGATATATTGTTTTTCATGTACCTCTTGATGTCATAGAACCAGGGTCGATTATCCGGTCATTCTTCAATAGCGAGGCAATGTGCAGGCTCTTCAAAATGTCTGATTGTGATGCACGGCTCGTGGTTAGGCAAAGTTACCTTGAACATGGCTGATAGGGTTGCTAAGGCGTCTTCCATATGATTTTTTTATCGTGGGATATGAATGAAGGTAATTGTTGCACCCTAAAACTTACCCTCTTGATTTAGGCTTATGTTTCATCATAATCATCAAATTGCATTGCATTCATATCTTTGTGATAGGATCAAGGTAATTTTGTTTATCAACTCCTCTACAAACTTTGGATTTTGGTTGTATTGTCAATCAGTCCAAGATGGATCTCATCTTCTCATTATTTTGATCATTCAGGCTACCAAGGCTTCTCAAAGCCTCACAGCATCTCATTTGATTCTTTGTGTCATCAGTGAATTTAGTAATACAAGTGTTGAATCTTGATTTAAATTTTCTCTCATCCTTTGGATTTTGTGCAAGGGATTGATCACTGAAGTATGTGACGTCTCTCCTGTCAGAATTCTTAAGACATCGGCCTCATGAGTATTATCTCATTGTTATAATACAACTTGATTCACAAGATAAACAATGATTAAGGTTTTGGTCCTGGAGTTCTCTTCCCACCAAACTACAGGGCTAGTTTTCTCAAAACTCCCAAGGTTGATTCATGGGTTACTTCTTTGTATTTCTCAAAGGGTTCAATTTGAACATTTTTGAATTTCTTAAGGTTTACAAGTTTTTGGAGCCAAATTCAAATTCAAGGTTTGTGTTTAATCTCAAGTCATGATTTTTATTCAAATTTCAAGGCATTTGCAATATGAAAAGTCAAAGTGGAATTTTCAAAAAGAGTTCAAGTTCATCATGATTTTTAATCATTTTCATTCAAAGCTCATATTTTCTACATGGTATCCTAGAGCCAAGTTCATTCAAGATTTCAATAAAGGATGAAATTTTCAATCTTATTCTTTCAACCTCATCTCATACTCATTATTTGAGTTCAAATTTCAAGATCATTTGCCATTCGACTTTACTCATTGTTCAAGATCGTATTGTTCAAAATTTTATCGTCAAGATTTATTCAAGTTTTCTTGCACTTACTCAAGAATTAACACATTACTAACCCATTTACAAAAATTCGCAAATGTTTCAAGTTTGTTTTAAAAAAATCTTTACAATAGAATCAAATTCAAAGTTTCAAATTTACATCAAAGATGTCAATGAAGAATTAAAGTAAATTACAAAAAATCAAGAGTTTCCTAAGTCTAAATTCTTCATTTCTTCAAAGTTTCTTCTCCAAGACTTCTTCATATTCAAGCTCCTCATAGACATTTCATTGGCTTCTTCCTCAAGTCCTCCTCTATGCCTTTCAAGTTCATTCGTTCCTCATCAACATCACATGAAACAAGAAACCAAATTGGTTAGCAAACAAAACTTGAACATAAACAAGAACTTTCAAAGAGTTTATCTTTATTTCATCACTAGGGTTGTTCGTAAGGAATCAGAAATTAAGGGTTTCTAAATCATGTTCAACAAGTGAAGGCCTCTTTATTTTCTCAAGCAAATAATCAGATTTCAATATTAAGTCATAGGCCTAATTCCATCCATTGCAAATCACAAACTAATTTTTGTTCACAAAGGAGGCACAAAAAGAATAAACTCGTAATGTCATCATAGTTAGAAGTACAAAAATCTCATTTTCAAGCCCAGTATAGCATCACGGTTTAACAAGGAAAAACAAAGTCAGAATTGCAACAGTCTAGCCCAAGCAACAAAGCATTACAGTCTTGTAAGAAGAAGAATTGCAAGTTCCAGCCTGAAGAAATATATCAGAAAATTATGACAGTAAAAAATCTAACATATTAGATTATCAAGCCCAACAAACAGATTCACACATCTCAGAAAAAAAAAGTTACAGTAGTAAAAAATTTCCACATATATCAGAAGAATCAAAAACAAAAATCAGAATTACAAACTCAGAAAAAAGGCTCATCACAGTTTTGGCCTAACATAATAAGAAACAACATTGCAAAACCAGTCCAGCGTGACAGTTATGCACAATAGAAAAAATTCTTATCTCAGCAAACAATATATGGTAGAAATCGGTAAGCCCAAAAACAAGATTTGTACAGGCCTCTAATCAGAAAACTCAAATCCACAAACAAGCGCCAAACCCTAAAATTCTCACATCAGTATAAATACAATCATCTTCAAAAATTTACCATCTTCCTATGCATAATAAGGTGAGCATTGTTCACATAAATAGCTGCAAACAACAACTCAAACCCTAGATCTATTCATCATCTTCCTAAATACCACGAAAACCCTTCAGAAATTTATCGAAGTCATAAAGAAGAAGAAGATACAAACCACAGAAGTTTCAGAGAAAACGAGAAAGGCCAAAATCAGAAAGTTATTACCAGAGAAATATCAGAAGATTGACAAACTCATGAATTTAAAGCCTTAGAGACCGGATCTCTTATCCTTTCCTTCATTTTCTTCCTGTTTCTTTACTTTCTGTCATCATTCATGCATAATCATTGATATCCGTTTGTTTTGAACAATTAGGGCTTCGGTCACCCCCCTTCAAGATCTAGGCAAAATCATGCAACATCTGTAAAAATGAGCCAGATATTAGAGAAGAGGAAGGAGAGACGATTCAGAATATGCAAAAAAATTGAAGATTGGAGCAAGATGTGTCGACGCCTCCGTCGTCGTCGCCGTGAGGCGATTTCCAGCGCGACAAAGTTTTTTATTTCTTGTGTAGCTTCACAAAGAGAGAACGAACTTAGAGATAAAGGGAGTTTCATGATTCAGAAGAGTAATGCTAATTAGCTTGTTGTTTTGTTAATATAATTTTAATTAAAGTTACTAATTTAGCGGTGGCACTTGTCACTGCCATTGTGGTTATCTTTGTGATCATGTGCAGGTACCTTACAAGGTCACACCATGCTCCCTTGCGTCTCCAAAATCAGATCTCATCAAATCTATTCATTATCATCCAATGGCTCTAAAACACGTCTCACGGTGAACTTACAGAAGTTGCAACCACCAGATCCAACGGATCCAGAATGCACCTCTTTGTCAGCCTTAGGGTGAGCCTCATGCATCACCACCATTAGATCTTCTTCATTCAGATCCAGTGAATCAGATCTGAACACTCACGGTACACCCTGTGGGCTCCATTGCACTGGATCAGACAGATCCATCTCCTTGGTCCTTGACTCATTTTTCTATTCAGCACCCTCTCCAGTTACTAATTCCAGGCCCATTTTTATTATTTTTTTTTTGTATTTTTTTACATAGATGTTATTATAATTATAAAAATATATAATACAAAAATATAATTATTAAAAAAAACAATTATACTAAAAATATTATATTATTAATTATTTTGATTAATTAATTTTATTATTAAATAGATAATTTAATTAGTTATTTAATTTAATTCGATTTGGTTGTATTGTTTGTTTATTAGACTTTTAATCGTGTTTTCGATTCCATACATCCCCATTCATAAACTTGTACCCCTATTTCCATATGGTTTATAATAGCTTATAATTTTATTTTATTTTTTATTTTTTAATATGTTTTAATTATTTCTTTTATGCATAATCGTTCAATTAGAACACTTAGCTTCCTCTTGGGCTTGTCATCAATGAGCAGGTATCCACCTACACATGTACACTTGCACACATTTCATAGTTTGGTCCTGGGATTTTCTGCAGCGAGAACTATTCGATCATGTGTTCCAATTGTTCATTTAGAATACTAGCATTGCGCTAGTCCCACTTTCTAGGAACATGCATATAGCCACCTTGTATGGGCTTTTTATTTCTATCTTATGCATTAAAGCAACTTCTCTCTCTCTCTCTCTCCTTGGTCAACATACCAAGAATTTTCTTAAAGGGTCTCAAAGTTGAGTTTGGGCATGGCCATTCTCACGAGATTAATAAAGTTTTGCCCTTGATTAATCATAAACTAAACCAATCACTTTGGTCCATATACCAAGTGTTTCCATGCACCAAAAGGGTCTCATAGTTGAGTTTGGGTATGTCCATTCTCACGAGATTAATCAAGTATTTCCCTATATTAATCATAACCCATAACAAACACCTTGGTCCATATAAGTGTTTCCATGCATAAAGGTTCTCATGGTTGAGGGTACGAGCACCTACTCTCACGAGATTAATCAAGTACACCACTTGGTCAATCATAACCCGATTAAACTCCCATACACCAAGCATTCCATTTATCTTGTGAACACTTGTGCCATGAGCTTGCGATTGATCGTTGATGCAACTCGGGTATGCCTAATTGGTGGTTGATTGAGGAGGTTCAAGGTGGCTTCCAGTAGAGTTTTATTATCACATGCATTTTAAAGAGGTAACAGACCTACTCCGTTAGGTATCATCGTGACTTCAATTATGTTTCCACATTTTAATGCTTTCTAGAAATCATGTCAAGTAGGATTTTTGTTGTTTTCCCTGCCATGTCAAGTAGGAATAGAGATTCATGAATGGGATCTTCATTGCTGATATTTGTCAGGAATCCCTCTTATTTATTTAAAGACATGATTAAGGTAATTCCGCATATGTGTCTTGTTTGCTACTTGTGTTTGCTTAAAATCCTACCTTTGAAGTAGGTATTCTGCAGGTGTGTTTATATTTGTGCTTGCATATCCCCCACCTCAATAAGTCCTCTAAATGATGCACGCAAAAAGGGTCTGTAATCGACCCCTGCACATTCTAATCCGTGTCATCCTTAGCTCGTGAAGCACCACGTTGTTCTTGATTTGTGCAGATCATGTTTATCGAGTCGATCATGTGGAAAAGGGTTTGGTCTCAACCCTAAGCATTTTTCAGGAGTTCTCAATGGCCATTGCTGACACTTCGCTACCCACTTGTTTACTTCGGGTGATCTGCTCCCTTAGCTAAAGTAATGCTTTTCTTTTTTATTTCATCTCATTCTCCCGCTTGTTTGCTTCGGGTGATCCGCTCCCCTTAGCTAAAGCATTTTCTCTTCATACCCCCATCCCTTGAAGTCAGTATAACCCGATTATGTACTTTTGCCAAAGCATTTGTTTGATATCCCATGCTTCCTTAGGATTTCTCGTGGAGAGTTAGCCCTCGAGCTAGACATTACGATATATATCCATGTATGTTCACTTAGGTAGATATTTCCCTTTCTTCCTTGACGTAGGGCTATCATTGTATGATTATACTAGGGCTAGAGATTAGGATAGTCTCCCTTAGTTATTTTTTTTTCTTTGCATATTGCATCTTAAAATAAAAACTTTCTTTTTCTTGGAAAATCATAAAACATCTCTAATGAACTTAAATTCTTCTTCAAGGTAAAAAAATACAAACTAATCTTAATTTTTGTGCGCCTTTTGGCTCTGTTTTAAAACCTTGTTAAGTTTACATTTTTCCATCTTTGATATGATATTTTGCTATCTTTATGTCGATGTTTTGCCATCGCTTGTGTTTTTTATCCTACTTTGATTTTCAATATCATTGTTAGGTGTGATGTTTTATCATCTAAATTGTAATGTTTTGTCATCATTACCATGATATTTTGCTATCTTTGTATGTCGATGTTTTTCCATTGCTTATATTTTTTATCCTACTTTGATCCTTGATATCATTGTTAGGTGTGATGTTTTATCATCTAAATTGATGTTTTTCCATCCTTGCCATGATATATTTCTATCTTTGTGTCGATGTTTCGCCATCGCGTATGTTTGTTATCCTACTTTGATTTTCAATATCATTGTTAGGTGTGATGTTTTATCATCTAAATGGTGATGTTTTGACATCATTGTTGATGTTTTTCCATCATTTTTGATCTTTTGCCATTATTGTTGATGATTTGCCATCATTGTTGATACTTTTCCTTTGTTGTTGATCTTCTGCCATCATTGTTGATGTTCTACCATTGTTGTTGATGTTTTGCTATCATTGTCATTGTCTTTCCATTGTTGTTGATGTTTTCATCGTATCTGATGTTTTGCCATCTTAATTATTGATTTTGTCTTTTTAACTAAAAGATACAAACAAACCAAAACATGTGAGACGAACTACGACGATCTGATTCCTTAAAAGGGATACGTAGGCATCTGGTCATGGGGCTCGGTCGAGCGGAATTTTTAGTCTTTCCTTATTATCCCCGTGTTTTCTCTTTTGCATGCATTCCCTCTTTGCATATTTCTATTTATCTTTTAATCTTTAGACATAGATTTTACATACCCTTAGATTATAACAACAAGAGTGGATATCGTAGAGTACTAAAGAAGTGAGGGGTTATAATAAATTCCTCTCGCGTAATCGACTCCCTTACTCGATCTCTCAGTCGAAAGACCATGATTTCTCCGTCTTCAGGTTTTCTAGATGTTTACCTTTCCCTTTCAGCGGGATAAATAACATTTGATGGCGACTTCATTGATTTTATATCCGATGATTGTTCATCTAGTTATTTCAGCTGTCAACTTCACTGGGGAAAGATTTACCAAATGCTGGTCCATCCCGGAGTCGCTCCTAACTCTTGTTTTCTTTTCTTTGGGTGTTTATTTTTATGCTTTCAGTTTATTCATCTGCACATTATTGTATGAGCATATGTTTGCATTGAATTTTATTGCTTTCCATATTAGTTATTTGTTGTGTTGGCTTCTAGTTTTCCATGTTGGGTGGGTGTTACAAAAGATAAAAGGCCCAATACCCAAGCAAGAGTTGTATACCACTAGGAACCCTAGGAATAGAGTGGAACATGAACGGCTAGTCGTCTTTGGTTGGCTAGTACGGTCATGTCGTCCATGCTAAGATGAGGTTACAGATGAGGTTCTATCCTTTCACGTAGGTGTTTCGACTGTTGTACCCATATTTTTCCCCCTAAGATTCCTCTTTCATCTCATACTATCACAATGCAACAAAATCACACACTAGGGTTTGACTCTTCTCCTTATCATTAGTTGTGCCCATGGGGAATCACCAAGCACCTTGACTTGTATTTTTTGATCATCTATGCTTTGTATTGAGTATCTTTTAACTAATAAATATAATAAATGTTTGCTCTAATTGTTGGTATCATAGATGAAAGCATAATACATTTTAGCAAGTTGATCCATAGGTTCATGAGTTTATTTCCATGCCTTCTTCAACAAATCTTTATTGAGATTCTAGATTCATAATTGAATATATTGAAGTAATATTATGACATAGTCTATTATGATTCACCATGCCTTAAGTTGTTAAAAAAAATTTCAAAAATGCAAGAGTTGATTGAAGAGGTTTAACCTAATTGGACAAGTTCTTGATCCATTGATCATAATGACATATTCTCATCAATTCTCAAGATTTGTAAGTGGTTATGGTTTCTATGGCTTCTCATTATCATCCTCAACAACTTATATTTACATGACAAAAGTATTTGTGCAAGAAAGTTGGTCAAAATTGAAAAGAGTTCCCAAGGCATTTTGTTGCTATAGGAGCTAGGGTTTTGAACTTCAAAGGGGTATATCTTGCTCATCTTTTGGTATTTTTGAGTGAATCCAAAGACATTCTTCTCTTTAAAGGTTTATCAACAAATCATTTCAAAAGTTTCAAGGAAATTTTGTATGGAAAATACCTAATTATGAAGAAAAATTACAAGTCCTCAAGATGAACCATCAAATTCCCTTATGTAACTTCAAAAGATCATAACTTGGTCAGTTTTTATCTCCTTGAGCCCATTCTTTTTCCACAATGATATTAAAGATGTCAAATTCAACCCTTATTTTAAGTGAAAAGTATGAAAATGGATGGAAGATTCCCTAAGGATGCAAAAGATTATAGGTCATTTTATGAATTTTTACCAATTTCAACAAGTCATAACTTTCTCAATTTTTGGAGATTTTAAATGGTTCAAATATGAAAATGTCATTCAAGAGATCTACTTCATTCCATATTTTTTGGTAAAGAGCAAATTTCTAATGGAAGGCCATGTTTGGATGCAAAAGATTATAGGTCGTTTTTGAAGAAAAACTTTGAAATTTTCTAAGTATAGGAAGTCATCCTCTTTTTCTCAACTTTGACTCATCATAATTTTCAACTCAAGCATCCATTTGATTCCATTCTTTTCACATTGTAAACTTTGTAATCTCATCTTTCCAATGCAACAAGACTCAAGTCTTGAGATGCCCATAATCATGCACACTATTAAGTTGAACATGGTACCTTGAAACTAAAGTTTCAACACAAGTCCGAATTTAAAATACTTGATTTGGCTTCTAAGCACAAATTTTCTGTGCGCTTTTGCTTCTAATCATGTTTAATGAACTTCCAGAAGTGATTAGCATATTGAAACGCAAGATTTAGATGAGTTTTGATAAAAATAGAAGTCACACTTTTCTTGTTTGCAACTTCACACGATTTCCCTCCAAACTTCATCATTTCACATGCTTAAGAAATCTATTTGATTCCCTGTAAATAGAGGACCATACATAATTTATTTCCTCCAGCATAGAGAGCCAGAATCACCCTACGAAACTTCCTCTTGAACCTAATTTTCTACAACTTCGAATTTGCTTTTACAGCCTTTCTCAATCCATTTTCTTTGTCAATTTACCTTCCTTAAACCTCACTGAAGCTAACAGAAGAAGAATTAAGCTCTAAGACTCCCTAAATTGTGCTAGCCAAGTCAAGTTTCAGAGCTCTGCAACATAACTTCAATAGGTAGATTCCTTCACCAATTCTCTCAAACTTTGATGCTGTTATAAAGCTATCATCATCCTGATTCTAGTCACAACAATTGTTTTCAACTGGAAGTACGTTTTGGCCATGAAATTTCAAATCCCTTTTTAAAAACTTCTCTTCCAAAATGATTGAGCTACCACTTATATAAATTTTCCACGAGGGTACCATTGGAATCGTCTTTAAGAGACGAAGCGAATGATACTTGTCTTATTTTCTAATTTTACAATTTCAGGAACCTGTAAATTGTGCAGAAGAAGGTTGAAGACGACCTACGTGTCCATCTTCAACAAATTAGATTGTGCCACACATTTTTTTTAAATCGGATTTTATTAATGATTATATGCTTTATTCAGTAAAGACCATGATATGCATAGCGCGTGTTATCCGTTGGATTATCTTACTAATGCATTTTGACTCTCATCAATTGGTACACATTTTTTTGACTTTATTTTTAATTTCTGATTTTTATATTTATATTGTTTTAAACTTCAAAAAATCATAGAAAATTCATTTTTGATTCAAAAATTATGAAAAAATTCACAAAAAAATTTTCAAATATTCTCTTTCTGAATTTTATTTTTTCATAATTTTATTTTTAGATTTGGAATTTTTTGTAATTTTTCTTTGTTTTGATTTGTTTTTAATTACATAAAAAATACTTTTTAGCATTTTTAAATTCTGAAAAAATTCATCAATATCATTTCCATTATTTCCTACCTTCTGAATTTTTTTTTTAGAATTCTATTTTGACTTTTACTATTTTTAATATTTTTCCCATTTATTTGAGCAATTTTAATTAGTTAAAAAATAGTTTCTTACTTTTCAAAATTACCAAAATTTTTGTATATATATTTGAGCATATTTCTGATTTTTCTATCGTCTTATTTATTTTTTCTTGATTGATTTGAATATACTTACTATTTTCCACTTTTATTTTCATTTTCAAATCTTTTTTAAAAATCTTTTTTAAAAATCTTTTTCTTTATTTCAAATACAATTTTATTTTTGTATATATGTTGGCTGATCTTGGAATATGAAATTTTGATCATGAGCTTTATTAACATCATTGGATCCATGGTGTTTAGTTTAATCCACAAATATGGATGAATGGTTTTAATAATAGTTTGATTTAAATTTTTGGTTCAAATATGGTTTAATTCTTACCCTATCCCTCTTCATCTTATCCCCTTCTTATTGTACTAGATGTTATTGGAGAATGATTTACATATCATTTCTCTAATGAATCTTCATAAACTTTGGTTAAAGTGAATCACTTAAACATCATTGAACAGTTATTGTTGTCTTGAGAATTTTAAATGGATGATATACTTGACAAAAAGCAAATGAAACCTGTTGTTGAGAGGCTTTGATTTTATCAATCTTCTAATGAGTTTCAAATGCAAGTTTCAAGATGGTCATTTAACTAACCTCTAATTTCTAACAATTGACTTTATTTTAGGTTTTTACTTTAAGAACATATACTTTAGCATTTACATTTCATGCTATTTTCACCTTTGCTCACTTGAGCATTTACTTTTATGTCATTTTTATTTTTCTCACTTGAGTTTTACATTTGTTTTTGAAGATACTTAATAATCAACTTGAACCATAAAAATCTTTAATGTTACTTGGACTATTTGGTTACTATCCTTGGCATTTTGGAGACATGGACTTCTTAGACTTAGGATTAGAAGCCTTGACCTATCATGAGACCTTGAAACCTCAACTGTTATTTTGTCTGGAGTTCTTATGATTTACCCCCAAGACATTGGGTTGTCTATATGCTTTGTGCGTAGGTTATTGTGATTACATGATTTGTCTGTGATCTAGAATTCATCTGTATACAACCATTACTATGCCCAATTTTTGTGAAGACTTAATGCAATTGAAGTTTGGTTTTCTCAAGAGGTTCATTATCTTTATTTGTTTGGTTTCAAATCCAAAGGATTGGAAATATACATTGACTCATTGTTTCAAATGTTGGCTTCTTATTGGTTAGACGGTTCTTTTCCTTAGATTTTACCTTATGCTTTAGGATAGTCCCTTCATCTCCTCCCATCTTCTTTAATTTCAAAAATCTTCTCCCTTCTTTTCAAAACTATTCTTGTTTTCTAAACTTGAATCGCTTTCACAATAAACTTGGACTTAGGTCCATGCATTTTTAAAAATATGGTCTTAATCAAATTTTAACCAACTTAACAATACTTTGACATTTTTGTGAGAAGACTGAAAGTCAATCAAACTCATTCCAACCATTTTGCCACTTTGGCTTTTTACCTTAAAACTTTTATAAAAAGATTAGACTCTTGTCAATCCTTGTAGTAATGCAAACAACTATAATTCTACAATTTGTAGTGAAGTGAGATATTTTCCACTTGGGTGTTGAGCGAGGCTTTGTTTATTTTAAAATCCAAGCCATATCCTCCACTTTGAGATGTTGTAATTTCTCCTTTCTCATAATCGTGGGTAGTAAGCATGTTTTGTCACTCGGATAAGACAATGATGTCTTGTCTCTTAAAATTAACAGACACATTTATGTTTTAAAATTTTTAAAGATGAACTACATGTACCCTGATCCCCTATTTCAAGGAATGTGGTACGTAGGCACTAATGGTTCGCATTCACTGCGGGTGAAAAATCATAAAAAAATACTTCTTTTTCTCGTCCCCGCAATCTATTTTTTATATACAACAGTTATAGCAAAAAATACACAGATTTTCAAAGAGGTTCCTACGGAGTACCATAGGTGTTTAGGGTGCTAATACCTTCCCTTTGCATAACCAACCCTCGAACTTAGACTCTCTCCCCCTCTTTTTGGGTTATTCGCTCTTTTCCCATTGCTTTAGAAACAATAAAGCACGGTGGCGATTTTTATTTGATTTGTGCTAGTTAAGTCAATCCAATGGTTTAGTCTCGACATTTATACCGCTACATCAATGATAGTGGCTTCAGGCGCACCCATGATTCTGAGTTACCCTTTCCTTACCTTGTCCTAGTCTTGACCCGTGAGTGGTGAGGGTATATATCTTTATAGGTATAGATGGTGACCATTTATTCTGATGTTGACTTGAGTTCTGTTGGAGACCATGTTCTGATAGTTACAGTGTTTTTTTGATGGTGACTTGATATTGTTTGTGACTATGTGTTCTACTGGTTTTACTCCAGAATTCTCACCTTGTGATGGTCGTTTATTTCGGTAGTTCAGCGGATATCTTTTATGATAGGGATATTTGGGTCTCATGCAGTTATTGATCCACTTGGAACTTGATTCTTTTGTGTTCCAAGGTAGCGTCAAACCTTTGATTCAGTGACATTCATTATTCCATGTAGAGATAGTGCAACCATTTTTCCATGTTTATGGAACCTGTATCTCGTGTTCTTGCATACATAATTTGTTAACGTCATTTTAACACACATGTTCTTTCCATTTCCAAGGAACCATGCTTGTGAGCTTTGTGTTGCACTTCTCCACCTTTTACTGGTTTAAAATCAAAATTAAAAGCATCTGAGTTCCTTTAAAATGACTGAACATGGCATTGCACCCACTCACGCACCTCATGCATCTTTATACTTTCATAACAGGTATCAGAGTTGGAGATTCATATTCACACTTGGTACTCTCTTCGGAATTTTAGACTTGAATTCTTGTTGTTGCATGTTTAGAGATCAATATGGATTAACTTCGCAGGGGATTAATTGAGACGAAGATTCAAATCGGGTTATTTATGGTATACATGCAAGTTTAGCCCATGATCGGGAATTCTTTGAGAAGGAAGATAATCAGTTGAATACCCAGTTAAGTCAGGTCAGGGAAGTCTTTATGATAGTTTCAAGAATCCTAAAACCAACTTTTGCAACATGAGTTATTCTCTTTTCCTCATCTTTTGGGTTTTCTTTTAAACCATGGAGTACCTTGTGGGTCTCATCCACCATCTTGAGTGCAAGGAACATATTATCAGCAGATGGTTCCTATTTCCTAGTTGAATTCAAGGGATATGTTTTATTAGCAAGGGCAGAAAAGGTCTGGAGTATAGTTTTGATCCCATTCCAATGTTTTATTCTCATTTTTTTCTACACTTACTTGAGCTTCAGTTGGTTAGGCTCCGTACTTCAACACCGTTTATAAGTTCACTTCCTGATCATGATGCCAATGTTAGATGTGGCTACCATAATAGGACACCTGATTATTCAATCAGGCACGTTATTCGTAACTTTGAGCTCCTTGATCTTCTCGTCAGCAGTCGGTGTTTCTTCCCCAAGTGAATCCATGGGGAAAATATTTTAAGCAAAGATAGAAGAAGATTGAGAATGATGTTGATACCATCTCAATTCCTTACATCCAGGTACTTCCTCGTCTGTTAAAAATTTAGTTGATTAAGCTTTGTGCTTTGGAGATTATTCAGTTGATCAATCTCTCTCCTAATGCAAATGCTAGGTGTGTCTCCCATTATGGGGTATTTGGTCGTATGTTGAAGATTGTAAGAGGTTTAAGTAAAGTCCAACATTTGAGTGACGTCTTTTCCAAAGTCTAATTTCTATTTGGTAAGTGGTTTTGAACCAAAGTCCAGCTTCTATCTGGCGTCTTTTCCAAAGTCCAATTTCTATTTGCTGGACTGAATCTCTCCCGTGAGGTAGAAGATACTTGATAATCCAGTGTATGCAATTTCGCTAGGTACAACATTCACCTTCTCTTTTAAGAGAATATTCTGTAAGTATATTCTGGGGCACTCGACTATTCAATTGAAGACAGTTAGTCTTCCAGAGATAAAGTCCAAGTTTGGATCAATTCAAAGACTGTTATGTCCATATAAAATGGGGAATATCTTATCCAAGTGAGCCTCAAGGTTGTTGAAGATCGTTTGAAGTAATCATTCCATACGGAGTCTTGTCTCCTCAATATGGGAATTTCAAATTTCATTTGCATTTTCATTTGCAATCTTAATTGTTTGGATTAGTACTTTCTTGTATGCAAACTTGATCATCTTTTGGAATATTAAATCATAATGCATTGAATATGTTTGTATTGAATTAATTCATTCATTATCACTCTTATTTGTTTGACTATGTTTTGATATTCAACTCTTGTTAATAAAGTAATAGCTTTGGATGGAGGATGACGAAAATTTACTTAGAGTCTCAAATGGTATGATTTCGAGTAAAAACATTGTTGACAATGTACATGCCTTGTTTCAATCCCCAAACACCGGAGATATAAGGAAGATAGACCCTCATTACCCCCTCTAGGCCCTCGAAGTAGGAGTTTCTTTTCTGTTCGGAAGAAACACTTATTTTTAACCCGGGGCAAGGTAGATGTTCTGTTAATTTGATCGAGCATTCAAATTTCAGAAGGAGTGTCCAATCTGAGGATCACCACACCATATCCCTCACATTAGGAGATCGGGAAAAGTTCAAAACCATAATGGTTATTTACTCACAAAATCTTGAGGTCTAGATCAAATCGATACAACAATGGTTATCCCTCGCCGACAGAGGAATGAGGCAGTCACTTTCTTCCAAAGAGTTCAAAGACTTAGGGTCACACAACTTGTTCAAAAAGAAAGAAAAAGTATGAATAAGAAAGAAACAAAAAATCCCCGCTAAGTCGAAACTTGAAAATAAGTCGCTTAGGCAAAAGTTAAAGTATCTCGTTGTACTTCCAAATTGAAATTCAAAAGAACTGGTCCAGGAAAGAATTAGGGAAAGAGAAAAATAATTTGAAAAGCCCGAAAGGCAGAAAAAGATTATCCAATAAAAATCCTCATCAAAAGAAAAGTTGTGTGATCGAACACCCAAAAACTTAAGGTTAAGTGATTGTCGTGTCCAAGAAATCGTTGTGGTTCCTCAACCATCATAAACTCTTTTGAGAGATGAGTGCTTGTATCGAGTTAATTGAATGTAGGACTAGAGAACATCATGAAGAATGGGCAGGCACCAAATAATTTTGAGCCTTAAAAACCTTTTTTGTCTAAAAATTATGAACCAAACCATGTTACAACCCTTAAAAGTCCTAATTTAAGCATGTGTTAATTCGAAAGAAAAACTGTTACAAGAGTACGGTAACCTGATCCTTGGAGACTTGCTAATTTTTTTTGAGTTGGTATCACTCCCCTTATTACTTTCCTTGTATAGAAAATTTTGGATGTTTTGACATCTTTTCAACAAAAGCTTTTTAACTTTAAGACAAGCATAAGGATTTGCATTAGAATTATCATTCTTAGGATAAAAAATTCTTTGCATATAAAAAAGTGCTTAAACATCAAGTGAGCTTGCATAATGAGCATCAAATGAAGAGTTTGATTATCCTGAGTGACTAATTGCTTCAGAAATCTGTTGAAAAGAATGATCTTAATCTGGGGCATACTTTCTAGCTACTCCTTTGAATTGAAGAAGACTAGTTTGAGGGATTGATCAAGAACTATTTGTTTGTTGATTGTGCGGAAGTTTTTTCTGCCCACAAGTCTTTATTGAGCAATTGTGTATCGTTTCCAGTTGGTCCCGAAGGACAATTTTATTCAAGCATCTACTTAAGGGCGAAATATTTCAAGTTGAGAAGTATGATTGTGTACTAGCTTGTTTTGAATATATAAGTCAATTATCCTGAGGATGTGTTATCTTCCAAACTTCGTGAACTTCTTATTCCTCTGTGAGTATGAGGTAAGGAAATGGTTTGCAAAGATTCTGAATTATCTGGGGAGATCAAGTCGAGATTCATTGACTCTCAAAGTTTTGTTAATATGGGGAAATTATGTCGAGATTCGATAAATCTCTCAAAGTGCCGAGTGATCAGAGTCTTTTACCCAAGATTCATTTAAGCCACTTCTAATATTGATTAGTCAGAGGTCGTATTTTAAAGTTTGTAACATTGGGGCAGTTTATCTAGATGTTACAGATCTCAGGAAGTCCTTTCAGGACATGTTCTTCAATAGCCCTATGAAGTGGGGCAAGGCATTATGCAAGGGCATTTTCCCACTTCAGAATTGATCATTTTAAATCTGGTCGCAGGCTGAATAATTTATGAAGGCGAAGAACATGACGAGAAGTCAGGATTTTTATCCTCAACTCATCATAATTTTAAGTCTTGGTATTGTTGTTTCTTTATCAGTAGTTGAGATTTTTATCTCCAACTAAAGTTAAGAGTGTTATTCTCAGCATAGATCTCAAGAAGTCCTCTCGGGGAGAATCTCTTCAAAGGTTACTCAACCCGAAGCAGTTTCGTCGAAATTCGACGAATCACTCCATAAGAACAATATACTTTTTTTCTCTTTCACAATTTTTTACGCATTTACAAGTAACTATTTTTTTGGCTGATGAGTAACAAATTAATCCTTAGACAACATCTGTCTGAATCAATTTAACATGAGGCCTAGTCCCTATTTTATAATCTCACTCTTTTTTTTCACTGTCCTTTTAAATTATATTTACAATTTTCTAAATCCCCTGCAGTGTAAATATTTTATTCACCTCTTTCACAAACTGCTTTTATAGTATTAACTTATTTTCAGCGTAGAGCCAAACCCTTTTTTTTACACACAAACATTTTTCACAACATATTGCAATAATTATTTGGCACAAAAAAACTACACACTTTCCTCAGTAATGTTTATGTTCCATTTGTTTTTTACAAGTGACCAGTTTTTTTAGAGAGTAAAATTTATCACCATGTTTGCCATAAGAAAAATAACCTTATTCTTTATGACTAAACCATTCACAAAACCAAAATATAAAAACATGTCGTTGTGGTTTTACTGTGGCAATAATTTTCATGAATCCAAATCACTTGTGTTTTCCATCAACCTCCCATTGCCTCACGACGGAGATATCCGCCACCGTGAAACCACAACCACCAGCCTCCATCACGGTCGTCTGCAACACCCTTCGTCTCCTCTGATTCCGCGCAACCATCAAAACCCAACATCATCACAACACAGTCATCTGGACTCGACCAACGACAACTCAGATTCCTTCGTCATTTCCGTGACCTCCCTCCACATTAAATTCTGTTACAACAACCATCTCTCCATCCAACTCCTGCCGCATCACACCGGCGACCCCTCTCATGCTTGCACCGCCACGGCCGCTCCGTCCGACTACCTTCATTCGGGTGACCCGTTTTTCCTTTTACTTTCAGTGTTATTTTGTTGTTTCAATTCAGGTTGGAGAAAGGAATTATTGATGGGTATTATTGAAACTTTTGAAAAGAAGAGATAAGAAGCTCTCACTTTGAAGAGAGAAGTTGTGTGTATGAAAAGGTGAAAGTTATAGATCTGATTATTTTGCTTCTCTAATATTTTTAATATGCAGTGTTTTGATTTTTTGTAAACAATTGGACACTTGTCAATACCCTATTGGTCCTTTAAAACATGATTGAATGAGTCAACTTAATGATATTCCATTTAATTTTCTGATAATCACATAACAAACATGACACCGCCCAATTGTGATAATTGTTTTTTTATATAATATTTTACTTTATTATTTATAGTTTTAAATTAGGGTTTTAGAATTTAACCTCTAACTTATACTAATACACCCCTTAGTTATCTATTTATTTTATTTAATTTACTTAATTAGTTTAGGTAATAATTTTGATTAATCTTTAGAATTAATTAATCTTATTCAAACACAATATGTTCTTAAACCTTTAGTTAATATTAGGTTTATTTTATCAGATTATTTTCATTAAGATTTATTCTCTTTATAATCAGATTTTTTTTAAAATTAATTCAAACATTTTATAAAACATAGGATGTCTATCTCCGAATAAATAAATCGGTCGATACATCGTCTACCAGTTTATTATTAAAAATCAAAATATTAAAACACACACAATTCCAAATATTTCATCCGCAAGTGACACGTGGCCAATATCTGGCCACGTGGTGGGGAAGACTATATCAGGCTTCCTCCGCATCCTTCATGACGAGTAACACGTGGTCAATATCTGGCCACATGAGGAAGAGTCTATATCAGACTCCCCTGCTCAATGTGTCATCACACTCTTTAATCGAATCAAAATATCAAGATAGCTAACCAACAATAAACCATTTTTTACTAACATAGTCAAACTACAAGATATTCTCACAAAAGGATTAAGGAGATTTGTTATCGAAATTAACTGCGAATTGCGTCTATGATCACTTAACCTTCAAACTCGGACAAGGTCAAGGGTAAATTCAAAAGAGGTTATACGCGATCCCATAAAAAACATCAACCAACCACGAACTACAAATTAGGACTCTAATTCCTCATAAGAGGATACGTAGGCATGCGACTAAAATCATGGCGAGTCCCTCTAATTAAAAAACAAACCCTTTTCCCTTAAATAAAATTAAAACGCTTTTTACCTAACTATTAAACATAAACCTAGTATCCCTACGAATAAGGTAGATGAAAGGTGCCTAACACCTTCCTTTCGTCTAAAGAAGTCCGAAACCTAGAACCTCTGTTTGCAAATTAAGGTTTTCTATTAGATTCCCTTCCTTAGGATAAAAACTAGTAGTGGTGACTCTGATTTTAAATCCAATTGCAACAATCTAGAGCTCGAGTAATCTGGGGCAGATTATATCAAGTCAAAATGGTTCCATGTTTCTACAAGACCCTTTTCAACGAATTTGTCACACTATGCACGGGGCACGTTCAGTGATCTTTTTCACATGAGTTATCATTTGCTTTGCTTATCTGCGTAAATTGCCATTACCAGAGCAACATCTTTCAAGATAATTAAAGTGTCCCTAACTTGGGTCGTTTCCTCCGGGCAGCACTGTAGTTTCTACTTCTCCTTAGTAAGTCTCATAGTTAGGACTTTTAAGGATTAACTAACTGGAATTTCGGATTAAGAAAGTCTTATTTTCCAAATGCTTGAAGTATTGTCTCTCTAATATCACCTAGCAAAAGGTATTTTATCTAAAAGTTTTGATCTTTTGGTATAGAATCTCCATTTTCCAGTAAATGACATGTGTTATGTTGTGCTCATCAGAGAATGTTTATCCCCTGAAGTGGAGTCTTCTCATCTCCAGTTGAAGTCAAGAGTTCCTTTGGAAATTTCTCCTATTCCCCGGCGAAGTCACTTCATGAAGATTTCTTATTCAATACTTTTCTATTTATCTCCATAGCAGAAGTATGGTTTAAAGTTCTTTTTGCTGAGAATCTTTTATTATCCCTAGTAAAGATTATTCAAGTTTGTTCTGAAGTCATGTTAGCATCATATCACTTCCTCAAAAGGGGTTGTTTATGAGGATCTCTTGTCTAAGATTTCTCATTCCCCAATGGAGTTGCCTTATTTGAGATATCACTCTCAGGAATGTTATTTCTCTGACTAAGTTGTGTTGAGATTTATTTCATCTTTCCAGTAAAGACCATTGTCTGAGATCTCTTATTCATAATTTATCCTTTCCCCAGTGGAGTTGCCTTCAGAAATCTCTTAATCAGAAATACTCATCTCCCATATGAAGTTTCCTTATCAAGAAATCTCCTATTCAGGAATTCTCATTTCTCCAACGAAGTCGTTTCACGAAAATCTCTTATTCAAGATTTCTGTTATCTCTCCTGTGAAGATACCCTGGGAGATCATTTATCCATAAATATTTATTCCCTAGTTAATCTGTTTGATGATTTCTTATTCAATAATTCTCCCTTGTTTCAAGTAGAGTCTGATCCTGGATAATGATGAGTGTCGTATTCCCAGAAAAGTGTTTTTATCGTGACTTCTTACATGAGGTTTCTCGTATCCCTGGCATGCTCGTTCCTTTTGAAGTTTGTTCGTAAATCCCCAGTTGAGCTACTTACGCCATGATTACGTACTCTTCAGCAAGAATTTTGAGTATAAGTTTTCTTTTCTCCATAATGGATTTTTATATCCCTGAAAATACAAGTTTTTTTCACCCTAGGAGTTGACAGCTTTGATTTAATCTTCTCCAGCAATGTCCAATCTTCAAGTGGAATTTCTTATCAAAAGTTACAGTTTTGACGTGATCTTCTGCAGCAAAGCTTGCAATTTAATTTTACAACTCCTCTCAGTGTTTGTAGCTTGTTTCTATCAGCTACTCAGTTGTTACTCCCAATAGAGTTTCAGCTCTTCAAGGATTCCTCTCCATTGGTTTCACCCTAATCTTCTCCAGCTGATTTGGCAATTTATTTTTACAAGTCTTATAAGGTTTTGACCTGTTGGTTGTCGGCTTCTCAATTGGCCGTTCCTTAGTGAAACATTTAATCATGCATCATCGCATTTCATCCGCAAAGCGTATTATTTCCATTCTCTCTTGGAACATTACTTCATAGAAAAATGATTCAGACATGCATCGAAACAAAACCCATAACTGTTTCAGTTTTCCCCAGTGAATTTTCTAAATTCTTCGGATTATATGCCCAGCGAGGTCTTCATCCTCAGTATCTCAGTTTCAACCCATACATATATCTTGTTAATGTTAATCATTTGAATATTGAGCGCCTACTCTTGATTGTAGTTCAGTTTTACCCTGGCGCAGTTTTCTTGGGCTTTGTCTTTAATACCCTTGTTGGTTCATTCCAATGTCTATTGATGTACCTTTTGAATATTAGTTCCATCCTGATATTTATTTTTAGCAGGTTTTTAGTAGTACGCCCTAATCACCTTGCTTTAGGTCGAGTTTGAGTTTTATCTCCTCACCCGTGCATGAAATCCAGTTTTTGTTCTGGTACTTAGCTAGTTTAGTTTTATCTAACTAGTTATAATAAGTTGAGTGTCATCTCGTTTTGTTTTCATACCTTCGACTTCCATCAGTGTTTTATTACTGAATCCTTTATCATTTTTCGTTTACCGAGTCTTTTTCTAGTGTTCATTTAATTGTGTCCTTGGTTGAAATCAGTCTCCTTTGTTCCCTGGATTCGTCTATCAGTTTTCGTTTATTGTTTATCCATGGCCCGAGACAAGCAATTGCTCTGAGAAACATGTGCTCTCATCACTTTGCTTTGGGTCGAGTCTTGATCTCGTCGCTTGTGCATGAAATCCAGTTTGTTGTGCCATGGTACTCATTTAGTTTATCTTGCCTAACTAGTTATTATGATTCGAGTTTTGTCTCGTTTTATTTCTTTCCATGGACTCTTCTATTGGTGTTCATTTATCGTGTCTTTGGTCTAAACCCCTATCTCACTCTTTGGACGTCTATCAGTTTTTGATTACTGAACCTTTGACAGTGTTTGTTTACTATATTACGGCTTTTGTTTGTTGTGCCCATAGACTTGAGATGTCTCTTTTATACATATTAGGGTTTTAGTCAGTTTTCATTTACTATTTACCCGTGGTTAGAGACCAGCGTGAGCTCTGAGAAACATGCACTCTCATCACTTTGCTATGGGTCGAGTTTTTCCTCATTACCCGTGCGTGAAATCCAGTTTGTTTTGTCCTGGTACTCATTTCTAGAAATTTTTGATCTTCTAGTATTGTCGAGTCATGTTTTGTCTTCTTTGATGTCATTCCTTGGATATTTAGCAAATTTTGTTTACTAAGCCTTTAACAGTGTTTGATTATTGTACTTCAGCTTTCGTTTTTGTATCCTCGGGTTAGTATCAGTTTTATTTATTGTTCACATGTGGTTGAGACTAACAGGTGCTCCTAGAATCATGTGCTCTAGCCACATTTCCCCGCCTACTTTACTAGAGTTTAGCTTTGCCTATTCTCTGTGGTTTGAATCTTATCTCACCCCTTTTGTGGTCTGGTTTTATCCTGACACATTATTCATAAGTTTAGATTCATCTAATCTTCTAAGTTTGAGTCTTGTATCAACTTTTTTAAAGTCTACGTTACAGCTTAACTCTCACGCATGTCTTTGGAGGGTCAATTTTCATTAGAACTTGTGCTTGCTAAATCCAAATTCGTTTGTTACCTTCTCTGTCCCGCGTCTCCTGGAATTCTTTGTCTTTTGAGGGTTTTTTTTTTCTTTTCAGGAGTGTAAATTTTTTGGTACTTTCGTATTCAATCATCTTCAACTCTGAAAGTTCAAAAGTTGTCGCTTTTCTCACTTATCAAGCTTAAGATTATTGAATAGGGGCAGCTGTTGCACCAAAAATTTGCCCTCTTTATTTAGGATTATGTGTCATCATAATCATCATATTGCATTGCATTCATTTCTTTGTGATCTAATTAAGGGTTATTTTGTTTCTCCAAGTTCTTTACAAGCTTTGGATTTTGGTTGTATTGTCAATCAATCCAAGATGGATCTCATCTTCTCATTATTTTGATCATTCAGGCTACCAAGGCTTCTCAAAGCCTCACGACATCTCATTTGATTCTTTGTGTCATCAAAGAATTGAGAATTACAAGTGTTGAATCTTGATTTAAAATTTTCTCTCATCCTTTGGCTTTTGTGCTAGGGTTTGATCACTGAAGTATGTGACGTCTCTCGTGTCAGAATTCTTAAAACATCGGCATCACGAGTATTATCTCATTGTTATAAGACAACTTGATTCACCATATCAACAATGATTAAGGTTTTGGTCCTGTAGTTCCCTTCTCACCAAACAACAGGGCTAGTTTTATAAAAAAATCCCAAGGTTGATTCATGGGTTACTTCTTCGTATATCTCAGAGGGTTCAATTCGAATATTTTTGAATTGAACAAGGTTTACAAGTTTTTGGATCCAAGTTCAAATTCAAGGTTTGCGTTTGATCTCAAGTCATGATTTTTATTTAAATTTCAAGGCATTTGCAATATGAGAAGTCAAAGTGGAATTTTCAAAAAGAGTTCAAGTTCATCATGATTTTTAATCATTTTCATTCAAAGCTCATAGTTTCTACATGGTGTCCTAGAGCCAAGTTCATTCAAGATTTCAATAAAAGATTCAAGTTTCAATCTTATTCTTTCAACCTCATCTCATACTCATTATTTGAGTTCAAATTTCAAGATCATTTTCCATTCGACTTTACTCGTCGTTCAAGATCATATTGTTCAAAATTTTATCATAAAGATTTATCCAAGTTTTCTTGCACTTACTCAAGAATTAACACATTACTAACCCATTTACAAAAATCCACAAACGTTTCAAGTTCTTTTACAAGAATCTTTACAATACAATCAAATTCAAAGTTTCAAATTTACATCAAAGATGTCATTGAAGAATTCAAGTAAATTACAACAAATAAAGAGTTTCCTAAGTCTAAATTCTTCATTTCTTCAAGTTTCTTCTCCAAGACTTCTCCATCTTCAAGAACCTCATGGCCATAGCCTCGACTTCTTCCTTAAGTCCTCCTTTATACCTTTCAAGTTCATCCCTTCCTCATCAACATCACATGAAACAAGAAAACAATTGGTTAGCAAACAAAACTTGAACATAATCAAGAATTTTCAAAGAGTTTCTCTTTATTTCATCACTTAGGTTGTTCGTAAGGAATCAGAAATTAAGGGTTTCTAAATCATGTTCAACAAGTGAATGCCTCATTATTTTCTCAAGCAAATAATCAGATTTCAATATTAAATCATATGCCTAATTCCATCCATTGCAAATCATAAACTAATTTTGGTTCACAAAGGAGCTACAAAAAGAATAAACTCAAGATTTCATCATAGTTCGTAGTACAAAAATCACATTTTCAAGCCCGGTATAGCATCACGGTTCAACAAGGAAAAACAAAGTCAGAATCACAACAGTCCAGCCCAAGCAACATAGCATCACAATTTGGTAAGAAGCTGTTGTACCCCAAAATTTTCCCTCCCATATTCTTCAAAGTTTTGACAAGCATCATCTCAATTTGCTCAAGTCTACTCAAGGGTTGCACAATTCAAACACCCTCCTAAGCCAGTCAAATTAGGGTTTTGGTTCTTGCAAGGAAGTTGAGGTTTTCAAGGGCTTAATCAAGTCCCATATGCTCATATACATTGTCAAGCACCTACATGTCAAGTTTCAAGGCTCACAAGGTCAAGTTGCACAGTCAAAAACCCTAATTGCTTCACAATCAACTGTAGGGGCAAAATGGTCATTTGGCAGTCAAAAGTCAAAAATTTTGGTCAACATCTTATTTTGAAGCCACAATCATCATTTGATCAAGTCTTGATCATGATTCCACAAGAATGGCTCAAAAATCATCAAGATGCAAAAGTTTCCATTTTTGGACAACTGAAAAGTCAACTGTAAATTGACCAGGGAATAACTTTTTCATGGTTCATCAGAAAAATCCCATCCAATGCTCATTTTGAAGGGGATGACATTTCCTACAACTCATATTCACATTCCAAGTCCAAGAAATGCTCTCACAAAAAGTTATCAATTTCAACATTATAGGTCATTTTCAAAAGTCAACAAAAAGATATTTTAAGTCAAAGACCATAACATGAGATTGGTAAATCAAAATGAAATGGGACCAAAGGAATTGGTTAGAGGACTTCAAGACCTTTCCAAAATGTCCAAGAACATGTTCATATGATCAAAATTGAGCAAGATATGCATTGGAGAAGTTGGGAAATTTTTGTGAAATGGCAAAAGTCCACTATCCTTGAAACTTCAATTTTTGACAAAAGGGTCCACTTTTTTCCACTTGATTCAGCCTTGTCATGCCACCCACGTGTCCCATGATCAATTTCAAGACCAAATACTTATTTTTCTATTTTTATTTTATTTTTATGGATTTAATTCATTTTAATCCATAATAATTCAAGTAAATCTAAAAAAATTAATTAAATGGTATCTTATGGTTTGAATAGCCTTCATGAAGCATTTTCAACCTACCAATTTCGTGCTAAGCTCATTTAGGCATGAAAATTCAAATTTTGAACACACTTTGAAAGGCCTTTAATGGTGGTTAAGACAAAATCCAAAGCTTAATTGCAATGGTTAAAGGCTCCTAAATGTGACTTATTCTCACTCATTACTACATATGCAAGCCTTGCAAGCCTCATTCACAACCTGAACATTACACAAACGGCCAGAGCAAAATCCAAAAAGTGTCAAAAAAAGTGTGAGATCAAAAGGAGTATTGCAAGCATTTTCAAGCCAAAAGGAGAACGTGACTCTCTTCTTTGCCATCCCCTGAAGCTAAAGCAACCCTTGTCACGTCCTAAGATCCATCATACCGCGCTGTAAGTTCTTCCCAGGTCCCCCAAAATTCCATATCATTTTTTCTTATGTGTTTGTGTGCAGGATGCCCAGTGCGTTTCACCATGAACCTTCAGCGTTCCACATGCCAAGTGGCCATGATCATCAATCCGAGGGCCAAAAAGTGATGAACACTATATTCTCCAGTCAACGTGCTCCAGGAAATCTCCAAAAGTCAACAAGGCTGGTTAATGGGCTAGCAATTTCCAGGCTTCACACCTCTATTGGGCCATCAACACCCCCATTGGTTTCTATTTCTTTTTTTTTCTATTTTCTTTTCTTTTTATTTTCCTTTTTTAGTTATTATCATTATTGTTAATTAACCTAACAAACTAATTTTTTCCCATAAAATTCAATAAAACCAAAAAAAAAACATTTTATTATTTATTAACTTATTTTGTAAATAAATTTTAATATTAATTAATTAGTTGTGTAATTAGAACAATTTCAACATTTTTTTTAATAAGTAAAATTAATTTAGAATTAGAACTTTCAACTTTTAATTTCTTTTTTTTTAATTTTATTAAAAACAAAAAACATTTTCTTAATTAATTAATTAATTAGTTATTAGTTTTAATTTCATTAATTACAAAAAAAAGATAAAAATTCAATTCTTTCTTAAAAAAGGGTCAACACCCTTAAGACGTTCCCGATTCAATCTTCTTTCGCGCTTTATTTTCTTTTGATTATATTTATGTATCTGTACATAGTATGTAATAGTTAATTAGGTATTTTTACCGCTTTATTTAAATTCTCGCACTTATTTACCAAAACGGGTTTTTGTCTTTTGGCGATGTATAGACCCGCGCCTTGTAATAGTTAGATTTACATTTTCGCAATTTATTTTCCGCACTCCTAACTGTTAAAAAATGCATGAAAGAATGTACGAATAATAAAACCAATCCGTAGCTCACAAAATAACATATACAAGATAAATATAACTGAAAAACAACACACAAGGACATGCCACTCCTAGGGTACGCCTCACTGGTTGCCTCGAACGTGGTCATCAAGTATAGGGTATCTTAGAGGTCGCCCTTCTGTCTAAGATCCAGTTGCCTCGAAACGGTTGCCTCGGATAAAAGGATCTAGGACATTAGGGTTACTTCTAAGATGTCCTACCATTGCTTCGGTGACCACATTGTCCCGATAATCGAATTGACCCGAACACCTCCAACAATGGTGCCACCTACCTCTCAATGGTGGGATAGCGCTATCTAAAGGACTCTTACACAACCTAATTCCTTAGAGTAGGTAGATTCTCCTGGGTACTTGCTCTCTTCAAACAAAACAAAACAACTTTTCACACCTCACACTTTCTAAAAGATTTCAAACAAAATTTTCATACACTCTTGAGGACAGATACAAGAGTTACTTAGAAATTTTTCAAACGAAACTTTTTCAAAACCCACACCCACTTGAAAAGCAAACAATTTTTGAAAACATAAGAGCAAGTACCTAAGAGCCCGTGGATAACCACGGATAGAAAGGGTGCTAACACCTTCCCTTTCTATAAATCTACCTCCCGAACCGAGAGACATCTCGAATAAGGAATTTTGCTGTGCTTTTGTCCTTTCCATGTTGGAGAACATAAAAGACGGTGGCGACTCTTGCTTACCGCAACATTTCGCGAACCAGCTTAAAAAAATAAATAGTCAGTTCTATTCCCACCGATCACAGAACTGGCGACTCTGCTGGGGACGACTGTAAAGTGAGGTGTACCTTAGGATTAGATCATACTTGTGTTTTCAATTGAATGTTTTGTTTTCTTTATATTTGCGGGCATTGCATCAGAGTTTCATAGATCCTAACCCGGATCTGGGGATACCCTTTTAGGTAGCATAAGCTGTGAGGGACCTGTCCGGCGTAGACCGACACAGGTGAAGTAGTGGCTACGTTGGTGTGGCACCTTGGTCTGTACCGATATCCCTTGTGTTGCAACGAGGAGAATATGGGTCTTCTGAGGAGTCATTAAGCACCAACCGACCTTAGAACCCTAAATTGACCCAACTTGGCCATAGAACAGTAGCAGTATGCTACACTCATTGAGGCTAAACTCTCGCGATGGTTCAGGCCGCAAGAAAAGATTGCGATGCTGGAGTTATGACCGATTGAGGGTAGTCGATGATATTGAGATCCTCTAGAACCCGGTTACTTTTGATAGGACAGGTCTTAACCAACGAAACTGAAAGAGGGTAGTACCTAAACTTCATGCTGGCCTAAAATCTAAGGGCTCTTTTGTGTGACTTGTGTGCCTTCATACTTGACTACTTGCATACTTGTTATCTAACAACACGAGTTCCTTGCAGGTTTGTTTATAGTCCTTAATCTGGGCTAATAACAGGGTTCACTTACATCACTCCATGCATAGCATAACATCATACCATTGCATGCATCCTACATAAAGACTAACCCATTTCAAGGATCTCAAGGGTCTGTGATGAAGGTCATGATGAATCAAACTATTTAGCAAGGGGAAAAGGGGATTTATTTTCCTCTAGCCAAGGTTAATGACTTGGGTCGGGGGTGTGATCGGTGGATCTGGAACTGACTGTTTAACGCTGGTTCGCGAAATGTCGCGGTAAGCAAGAGTCGCCACCGTCTTTTATTTTCTCCAATTGGAAAGGACAAAAGCACAGAAAAATTCCTTAAAGAGATTGCTCTCGGTTCGGGAGGTAGGTTATAAAAAGGGAAGGTGTTAGCACCCTTTCTATCCATGGTTATCCATGGGCTCTTAGATACTTGCTCATTGTGTTTTCAAAATAGTTTGTTTGCTTTTCAACTGTGGGTTTAAAAAAGTTTCTTTGAAAAATTTCAGTTCGACTCGTACGTCAGAGTGTTTGAAAGATTTGCTTTGAAAGCTTTTGAAAAGTGTTGGTGTGAAAAGATTTCAGTTTGTTTTGAAGAGAGCAAGTATCCATGAGAACCTACCTACCCTAAGGAATTCGTCTGTGTAAATGTCCTTTTAAAGTAATGCCATCCCACCATTGAGAGGTAGGTAGCACCACCGTTGGAGGTGTTCGGGTCAATTCGAGTTTGTAGGGACATGGTGATCACCGGAGCAATAGGAAGACACCTTAGAAGCTACCCTCATGCCAGGTTCCCGGATCATGAGGACTTACTATGACATCCTCTACTCGACGATCACATTTCGAAAGGCAAGGCAACAGTGAGGCGTACCCTAGGGGTGGTGTGTGCGATTCGTGTATCGTTTTCATTGATATTTGTCTTGTCATGTTCATTGGTGTTCTACGCTTGATTTTATTATGGTCATTCATTCTTTCATGCTTGGTTAACAGTTAATATTTGCGGGAAAATAAATCTAAACTATTACAAATGGCGCGGGTCCACATCGCCAAAATTAAACCGGACCCGATTTGACGGAAAGTAAATAAAGCAAAAAAAGTAAAAGCGTGAAAAGTAAAAATTGTTACAAGGCTTTGGGACATGTACATAATTATAATAAGTGACATAAAATAAATATGCGAAATAAAATAATTAAACAATGGGCGTTGGACCCTTTTGCAAAAAATTAAATTTAATAGGAAATTAAAATTAAAAATTAAATGTTTTTGGTATTTTTGTATTTTTTAAGATTTAAAAGAAAAAAGAACTTTTTAGAATGAAATTTGAAATGCAAATCCTAATTCTAATGTTTTTTAGTTATTGTGAAAATGTTATATTAATCTAAATTAAACCCTAATTTTTACTTATATACATTTAATTATAAAAATAAAATAAATAAATAAATAATATTGTGATAAAAAAAGGAAAATTTAAAAGGTATAAAAAGTCATTAAACCTAATGCTATATTTTTGGATTTTTAGTTATTAAGAAAGTATTAAAATCTAACCTAAATGCAACCCTAATTAGTTTACAAGTTTAATTATGAAAATTACTAATATTATGGCAAAAAACAAGGAAAGTTAAAAGGAATAAAAAAGTCATTAACCTAATGCTATATTTTTGGATTTTTTTATGGAAGAAAGAATTAAAGTTAAAACCTATTTTACTAAATTTATTTACATGTTAATTATTTACAAGAAAATAAATAAAATAAATATTTTTATATTTTTATCCTTTTTCTGATTTTATGATGTTTTTGTGTTTTTGTTAAAAAATAATTAATTAAATTAGAAAAGAAAATAACAATTAAAAATAAAATAGAATAAAAAAACAAACCAGGGGGGGTAGCCCCAAATTAGAGGTGCAGGCCTTAGGATGCTGGCCCAATTAGCTTTGAACTTGTTGACTTTTCTGGATCATGTATGATGCATTGACTCGCGCTCATGGTATACACCAATCTTCAGCCTTGGATGGGAATCTCCTAGACACGTGGGCATCTGGATGATGGTGGTACATGATATGCTTCAACGTTGTGCCTGCATAGGAATGAGTATAGAAAAATAATAGCGAAATTATTCAGACCTGGGGTTCGAACCCAGGTCTTTGGACATCAATGCGTTGATAGCTTGCCAGCTGAGCCACTTAGTCAATTTGATATATAATATGCAAACAAATATTAAAAAAGAAAGTAACGCATTAGTGGCATTTTGGCGCCAGAGTTTGAACGGACCAATCCACGCTTGACATGGCATCATCTTCCTCGCGTGCCTGAAAGACAAAACATTGAGCAACGGTTTTCGTTGTGTTGCTTTAAGCCAGCTACCAGAAAATAGCGAATAGGCCTACGCAGCTCATAAATTAATCGCGACTAATGCTTTTTCTTCGTCTTGATGAGCTGATTGCAATGGTGTGTGTCTGGAACCCTAATTTTGCCTAGGGTAGAAAACCCCAATTTTGAAAACCTGTAACCCTAGAATCTCAAACATGGCATAATCTCGTATGGTCAATAAAAATGCAATTAAAGGTAATGGTTAGCTTGGAAACTTCAATATGAACAAGAATCAATAAACAAAAATGCACAAAGATGTATGAATCATGATATACGATTTCAAAAGTTTTGCTTTACAGTTTGAGTTATAGATACCACTTCTTTGCGTTTTGGTTGATGTTAGGGATTGGCACACGTTCAGAGTTTGTCAAGGAAGCTATTGGAATCAGTCTTAGGGCTTAAAACTACCTTGAACCTTGATTTCAGAATTGAGTTATATGGCCAAAATTTCAAATTGGTACTAGCCTTTTCTGCGCAGCTGAGAGTGTGTTATGATTAGGGTTTGACTCAGTGCTTATGAGGGAAGAGAATTAGCTTGTTATTTGACCTTGATTCATGCTCATGAGAGAACTAGTCCTAGGGTTTTCACCATTAACCAATTTTCCCTTTTTTTAAGCAAAGACCAAGACTTAGTGTGCAATTTAACCCTAGCCTGAGTTTTTGAGTTGGCCCATGATATATGGAAGTTGTCCAAATTAAATGACACTATTCCATTGGTTTTTGAATTTTATTTGAATTTTTAAAGATTTAAAATGAATTAAATTATCAAAAATTAAATAAAATAGAAAAATCAATATTTGGTCTTGAAATTAATCATGGGACACGTGTGTGGCATGACAAGGCTGAATCAAGTGGAAGAAAGTGGGCCCTTTTGTCAAAAATTGAAGTTTCAAGGATAGTTGACTTTTGCCATTTCACAAAAATTTCCCAACTTCTACAAGGCATAACTTGCTCAATTTTTAAGCTTTTCACATGTTCTTGGACATTTTGGAAAGGTCTTTGAGTCCTCTAACCAATGCCTTTGGTCCCATGTCATTTTGATTTTCCAATCTCAAGTTATGGCCTTTGACTTAAAGTCCCTTTTTGTTGACTTTTGAAAATGACCTATAATGTTGAAATTGATAACTTTTTGTGAGAGCATTTCTTGGACTTGAAGTATGAAGATGAGTTGTAGGAAATGTCTTTCTCTTCAAAATGAGCTTTGGATGGAATTTTTCTGATAATCCATGTGAAAGTTATGCCCTGGTCAATTTCAGTTGACTTTTTCAACTGTCCAAATATAGTAACTTTTGCATCTTTGATGATTTCTGAGCCAAATTT
This sequence comes from Vicia faba, assembly GCA_948472305.1. Classification (NCBI taxonomy): domain Eukaryota; kingdom Viridiplantae; phylum Streptophyta; class Magnoliopsida; order Fabales; family Fabaceae; genus Vicia; species Vicia faba. Next base: position 857,109,119 of record OX451741.1, read on the forward strand.
TGAGAATCATGATCAAGCATTGATCAAATGATGTTTGTGGCTTCAAAATGATATGTTGACCAAAAATTTGAACTTTTGACTGTCAAATGACCATTTTGCCCCTACAGTTGACTGTAGTGCAATTTAGGGTTTTGACTGTGCAATTTTGAGCTGAATGCCTTGAAACTTGATATGAGGATGCTTGACCATGTTTGTAAGCATATGAGACTTGATTGGGCCTTTGAACACTTCCTTTTCTTGATCAGACTCAAAACCCTAATTTTGACTGTATGGGAGACTGTTGCACTGCACAACCCTTGGGGAATTTTGTAGCTTGGCTTGGCAATTTCTTGGGGAATATGGGAGGGCAAATTTTGGGGTATAACAGTTGCCCCTGTTCAATCTTCTTAGACCTGAGGATGCAGATTGGCGGACGTGCCTTTCGTAATCCGAGGGTAGAAGATGATTGGACACTAGAGTGCCCAGAAATTTGCGCTCACATAGTGGCAGTGATGGTGGAATGGGCTTATAGATGCCATCTGGATGTTTGATTGCGTAAGAGATTCCTTGGCGAGAACCTGTATACCTGCAAAACAGAAAATGAGTACCTGACACGTTGCAGGAGCTGATTTTTAGATGCCTGGTATAGATGTGTCCTGACTGGTTACAGGAGCTGAGTCTGGAGCTTCAAACGGCGATGAAAGAACCAGGGATGATTACTACCTTAGCATGAATGGTAAGAGAACCTTGGGCGTCTTTAACTTCAACAACGTTTGTTGAGAAAAATCTTGGGGATTTTAACTTCAACAACGCTCGTTGAGAAAAATCTGGGGGATTTTAACTTCAACAACGCTCGTTGAGAAAAATCTGGGTGATTTTAACTTCAACAACGCTTGTTGAGAAAAATCTGGGGGATTTTAACTTCAACAACGCTCGTTGAGAAAAATCTGGGGGGTGTCTTCTACTGGGATAAGAATCAGGGAGATCCTAGGGTCGATCTGACTGAACCAGAGAGGCCTTTGACTGGGTAAGCATCAGGAAAATCTTAGGGTCGATTTAACTGAACCGGTCTAGGTCTTGAAATGTCTTCAACTGGATAAGCATCAGGGATATCTTAGGGTCGATCTGACTGAACCAGAGAAGGCCTTTGACTGGATAAGCATCAGGAAAATCTTAGGGTCGATTTAACTGAACCGGTCTAGGTCTTGAAATGTCTTCAACTGGATAAGCATCAGGGAGATCTTAGGGTCGATCTGACTGAACCAGAGAAGGCCTTTGACTGGATAAGCATCAGGAAAATCTTAGGACAATTTAACTGAACCGGTCTAGGTCTTGAAACGTCTTCAACTGGATAAGCATCAGGGAGATCTTAGGGTCGATCTGACTGAACCAGAGAAGGCCTTTGACTGGATAAGCATCAGGAAAATCTTGGGACGATTTAACTGAACCGGACAAGGTCTTGAAATATCTTCAACTGGATAAGCATCAGGGAGATCTTAGGGTCGATCTGACTGAACCAGAGAAGGCCTTTGACTGGATAAGCATCAGGAAAATCTTAGGATCGATTTAACTGAACCGGTCTAGGTCTTGAAATGTCTTCAACTGGATAAGCATCAGGGAGATCTTAGGGTCGATCTGACTGAACCAGAGAAGGCCTTTGACTGGATAAGCATCAGGAAAATCTTAGGATCGATTTAACTGAACCGGTCTAGGTCTTGAAATGTCTTCAACTGGATAAGCATCAGGGAGATCTTAGGGTCGATCTGACTGAACCAGAGAAGGCCTTTGACTGGATAAGCATCAGGAAAATCTTAGGACGATTTAACTGAACCGGTCTAGGTCTTGAAACGTCTTCAACTGGATAAGCATCAGGGAGATCTTAGGGTCGATCTGACTGAACCAGAGAAGGCCTTTGACTGGATAAGCATCAGGAAAATCTTGGGACGATTTAATTGAACCGGTCTAGGTCTTGAAACGTCTTCAACTGGATAAGCATCAGGGAGATCTTAGGGTCGATCTGACTGAACTAGAGAAGGCCTTTGACTGGATAAGCATCAGGAAAATCTTGGGACGATTTAACTGAACCGGTCTAGGTCTTGAAACGTCTTCAACTGGATAAGCATCAGGGAGATCTTAGGGTCGATCTGACTGAACCAGAGAAGGCCTTTGACTGGATAAGCATCAGGAAAATCTTGGGACGATTTAACTGAACCGGTCTAGGTCTTGAAATGTCTTCAACTGGATAAGCATCAGGGAGATCTTAGGGTCGATCTGACTGAACCAGAGAAGGCCTTTGACTGGATAAGCATCAGGAAAATCTTGGGACGATTTAACTGAACCGGTCTAGGTCTTGAAATGTCTTCAACTGGATAAGCATCAGGGAGATCTTAGGGTCGATCTGACTGAACCAGAGAAGGCCTTTGACTGGATAAGCATCAGGAAAATCTTGGGACGATTTAACTGAACCGGTCTAGGTCTTGAAATGTAGCTTGAGAACTTAACTGGATCTTTCCTGAAAGGTAAAAGTCAGTCATATGCAATGCATGATATGGATCAAGCAATGATGTTCTCAACATAAATGAGATTTGTAAGATATGATGTGTACATGCATGCTATAATGATGTATGTGATGTTTTATGTATGTTTTTGTCTAGGAAAATGAATCCTTGACGGGTGCCGGGAAGTCGTATCCTGGGCTGATGTCGAAGAATAGATTTTGCTTTCGCTGGGGATGATAACTGCAAGGATACCGGTAGGAGAAGATGACTCCGTTACGGAATAAACTTGGCGAATGGACGATTCTGCGGGGAGAAAAGATACTCTGACGACCATGCTGGGAAGCAATACTCTGTGGGGAGAGAAATACTTCGTTAAGTGTTGACGATTATTTGCTGAGGATGTCTTTGTTGTTGGAAGTGTTAATGGACTTCGCTGGGGATAGGAAAGAACTATGTTGACGACGACCTTTCCGTGGCTTTTGGCTGAGGATAACCCAGTTATATCCTGTTAAGGAAATAACTCTTTAAATAAAGCCAGACGACGCGTTCGTGCTCTGTGAAGAATAAGCTTCCAGAATTTACTGGGGATAAGCTTACTGCTTGGGGAGATGAATTCCATCTTTCCTGGGGAACTTGGATGGGACTCTCCTGGGGAAGTTTTGATATGCTGGGGAAGTGATTCCTTTGAATGTTGATGTATGCCGCCGGGGAACCATCTTTAGACCAAGACTGCCGGGGATGCTTGTTAAGAATATATGCTGCTGGGGAATATTGGGATCTACTGGAGGATACCCAATTTCCTTGAGACTTGTTAACTTTGTTTGGGGAAGAATACACTGACTTGCTGTCTCACTCTCTGGGGAATTAAGATACCTGGTTGTGTTCTTCAGCTGAACCTACTTTGATACCTTGGAGGATAGAACAATTAGATTGCTCTTAGACAGCTCCTTATTGCCCCTGTTTCTGAGGTGGGAGAGGAAGACCTGAGAGGTGCTGATAGCTTGCTGATGGACAAACCTTCTTCTGGTAGGCAGGTGACGAGATGACAGGACATAGTCGTACGCTTTGATCCCTAATTTTTGCCTGGACCGCCCTTTCGGGTTTTCAGTCCACCGGGGTACCCATTTTTGCCCAAGCCGCCTTTCCAGGTTTTCGACTTGCCGGGTGTACAGATTTTTTCATTTCATCCCTTCATTTTGCCCGAACCCTTTTGGTTCGCCGGGAAGCCCTTACTTTTGCCTAGGTATGTCAACCTAGCGGGTCTTTGGTTATGCGCAGTATTTTTTCGACTATGTCCGTGTCCTCAGGATGTAGGGAATTGCCCCTGTTAGAATTGTTTTGTCATGCCACCAGAAGATCTTCGTTTGATCGTCCAATGCCCCAAGTGACTTAGACGGAGATTTGCCCCAAGTGGCTGGTTGGCCTTTTTGAGAGATTCTCCGAATCTTGACTTAACTGCCCCAGATGATGGACAATAGTCATGCCATGCCCCTTGATTGGAGGTACTTCTGTTCGTTCGGCATTCGTCGTGCGAATTTCCTTGCTGTTCAAACAAAAAGTCATATGCAAACAAAGTTATGTTAAAAATGCAAAGCTTATGTCTGTCTTGAAGATTTTGTAAATGCATTCTTTTTCATAAAACAAGTAAATGTTTGTAAAAAACATGATGTCAACTCCGTATTTACCGTAGGCCTTAAGGAGTCAGGATACCTTTCGTAACAGTATGCTTTCGAATTAACCCATGCTTCAGCTAGGACTTTTAAGGGTTATAACGTGGCCTGGTTCATGGTTAGAAACAAAGAATAAAGGCTCAAATTATTTGTACCCACCCACTCTTCGTGACGTTCTTCAAACCTAAACTCAGTTGATCATGCGTTAGACCTTGTTTGAGTCTTCGTTCTGATTTTCCGGTGATGGTTCAGTCATTGATGATTTATTCTGGATAGGCAGTCATCATTTTTTTGTCGAGGGTTTGTAAGACCTTTTTCTTATCTGATTTTTGTTATCCCTTTCTTTTTTGCCTGAACTGTTTCCTTTTTTGGAATTTCAGTCAGCGGGATGCCCCAGTTTTGTAAGTCTCCTTCATGGGTTTTGACTTAAGGGGTTTTTTATTTTTGAGATAATGACTGCCTTTCTTTATTGATTATTCGGAACCATCACTGTCTTTCTTTGTTTTGTTTTGTAAGGACCTCTTTGGTGCCATTCGTTAAGCACTTGGATCAACTGAGAGGACTACCCTGCCCCAGGTTATGATAAAGGGTTTTAAATTTCGCAAATAAAAACTCCTACTTCTTTGGCTCAGAGGGGTTGACGAGGGATTACCTTCCTTATTACTCCAGTGTTTAGGGATTGAAACTATGCCTGTACCTCATCAGCGGGGTCTGTTCAAAAGCATACTGTAGATTATGGTATCATTTTCGTCATCCTCCCTCAAGAGGCTTAGAGTTTAGATCCAGAGTTGACATCAGAAAAAAATATGAAAATAGTTTGCATATAGTGAATGCGAATATATTGATTCAAAAATAGACATAAGCGATGCATTAATGGAATAACAATGTTTTAACATGAATAAATGTTTGAACAAAAGAAAATTGCAACTTGAACATTCGAATGAACAAAACTTTCCAGTCTCAGGATTTGTCACTTCAAATGGAAGATTCTCAGCAGAAGAATTTCATTTGGCCACCCGGCATGAACTCCAGCACCCTTCCGTCGACCAAGTCCTGGATCTTGTTCTTCAAGCTCCAACAGTCATCGGTGTCATGTCCAGGACTGTCAGAATGGTAGGCACATCTTTTATCAGGGTTATAAGTAGGAGCAGAGGTGCCAGGATTCTGGGGAGGACCTTTCAAAGTAATCAGATTGGCCTCCAATAAGTGTTTCAGCATTAGAGATGGTGGTATGCCAGTCTCAGTGAAATGTCTTCCAGGAGTGTATCGCTTGCGCCGATTACCCCGTTGATGCTGGGCTTGTGAAGTAGTAGCAATTTGGAGAGGTCTATTTATTGGGCCCGGCCTTTGCCCTCTTGGAAGCTGTTCCATGACTTGGTCCCTGACTTGGGCTGGTTGCTTCATGTCTTGATGAAGCTGACTGATCATGGCCCTCAGCTCTCCTTGCTCCTGAGCTAAACCTTGAATGAGGGTCCTTTGCCCCAGCATCTGGGTCTTCAATGTGTCTACCTCAGCTTGTAGACGTTTCAGCTGTTCGTCCTTGTCATCCTCAGCATTATTCCTGACCAAAGTCCCCGTGAGAAGTGTCATTAACTCCTCCTGCCCCTTGGATAAATTCAGGAGGATGTCCCCGAGCCGAGCCTCTTGAGCAAGAAGGTCCTGGTTGTCTTGTTGTGAAGCCATTGCTGAAATAAACAGCGGGAAAGGTAAGTGACCTGCAACAAAGATACCTGTTATGTAAGGATGAGTATGATATGCATGCAATGTTTTCAAGGATCTCGCGGGGTAAACAAGAAAATTTGTTAGCATTGGAATTTAGAGCTTGATTGAAGGACACCCATGTTATTGAGAACTCTTCTTCAAGAGTCAAAGGCTCACCATATCAAGTGGGTCATAGCCCCTGACTTTAGTCATCATGTCTGGTTTTGATTTCCAAACAACCTTGGTTAGGGAACCTTCTTCAAGAGTCAAAGCTCACCATATCGAGTGGGTCATAGCCCCTGACAACTTTGTCTAGAGGAAAAAAAAAATCCTCTTTGCCCCTTGCTAGATGTTTGATTCCTCATGACCTGCATCACAAGCCCTTGAGATCCTTGAAATGGGTTAGGATGTATGCAATGTTATGATGTCATGCTATGCATGGGGTGATGTAGGTAAACCCTGTTACGAGTCCCAATTAAGGACTATAAACAGACCCTGCAAGAAATTCAGTATACTTTGTTATGAGTCCCAATTAAGGACTATAAACAAAACCTGCACGAAATTTGGTAAACCTTGTCATGAGTCCTAGTTAAGAACTATAAACAAAACCTGTAAGTAGTTCATGTGTCAGCTAACAAGCATGCAAGTAGGCAAGTACAAAGGCACACAAGTCACACAAAAGAGCCCTTAGAGTTTAGGCCAGCATGAAGTTTGGGGTAGTACCCTCTTGAAGTTGGTGGGTGGTTCAACCTGTCCTAATCAAAGTAACCAGGTTCTAAGGTTCCCAATATCACGGGATTGCTTTCATTGTTCATCGTTTCGATTTAGCCACTGAACTGGCGACCGAAATATTCCAGGAAAGCAACCCTCAATTGAGTGTAGTATCGAGTATCAACCAACCTCGGACTGCACCAAAGTCAGTTATCTCACTACCCTAAAGAGGCCAAGATGGTTCAATTAAGGTTCCTAAGGTCTGTTGATGCTTCATGACACCACATGGAGGCCCCGTACTCTCCTTGACTGAACTCAAGGGTTACCGGTACACACCAAAGTGCCACATCAACGTAGCAGACTGCTTCAACCATGTCGGTATACCCCGCACAGTTCCCTCACAGCCTTGTTGCTACTTTCTAAGAAGGTATCCCCAGATCCGGGTTTAGGATCTATAGAACTCCCAAGACAGTCCCACAATTTAAAGCAAGCAAGTCAATACAATTGAAAACACAGTTATGAACTATCCCTAAGGTACACCCCACTTTAAATTATTCCCCAGCAGAGTCGCCAGTTCTGTGATCGGTGGATCTGGAACTGACTGTTTAACGCTGGTTCGCGAAATGTCGCGGTAAGCAAGAGTCGCCACCGTCTTTTATTTTCTCCAATTGGAAAGGACAAAAGCACAGAAAAATTCCTTAAAGAGATTGCTCTCGGTTCGGGAGGTAGGTTATAAAAAGGGAAGGTGTTAGCACCCTTTCTATCCATGGTTATCCATGGGCTCTTAGATACTTGCTCATTGTGTTTTCAAAATAGTTTGTTTGCTTTTCAACTGTGGGTTTAAAAAAGTTTCTTTGAAAAATTTCAGTTCGACTCGTACGTCAGAGTGTTTGAAAGATTTGCTTTGAAAGCTTTTGAAAAGTGTTGGTGTGAAAAGATTTCAGTTTGTTTTGAAGAGAGCAAGTATCCATGAGAACCTACCTACCCTAAGGAATTCGTCTGTGTAAATGTCCTTTTAAAGTAATGCCATCCCACCATTGAGAGGTAGGTAGCACCACCGTTGGAGGTGTTCGGGTCAATTCGAGTTTGTAGGGACATGGTGATCACCGGAGCAATAGGAAGACACCTTAGAAGCTACCCTCATGCCAGGTTCCCGGATCATGAGGACTTACTAAGACATCCTCTACTCGACGATCACATTTCGAAAGGCAAGGCAACAGTGAGGCGTACCCTAGGGGTGGTGTGTGCGATTCGTGTATCGTTTTCATTGATATTTGTCTTGTCATGTTCATTGGTGTTCTACGCTTGATTTTATTATGGTCATTCATTCTTTCATGCTTGGTTAACAGTTAATATTTGCGGGAAAATAAATCTAAACTATTACAAATGGCGCGGGTCCACATCGCCAAAATTAAACCGGACCCGATTTGACGGAAAGTAAATAAAGCAAAAAAAGTAAAAGCGTGAAAAGTAAAAATTGTTACAAGGCTTTGGGACATGTACATAATTATAATAAGTGACATAAAATAAATATGCGAAATAAAATAATTAAACAATGGGCGTTGGACCCTTTTGCAAAAAATTAAATTTAATAGGAAATTAAAATTAAAAATTAAATGTTTTTGGTATTTTTGTATTTTTTAAGATTTAAAAGAAAAAAGAACTTTTTAGAATGAAATTTGAAATGCAAATCCTAATTCTAATGTTTTTTAGTTATTGTGAAAATGTTATATTAATCTAAATTAAACCCTAATTTTTACTTATATACATTTAATTATAAAAATAAAATAAATAAATAAATAATATTGTGATAAAAAAAAGGAAAATTTAAAAGGTATAAAAAGTCATTAAACCTAATGCTATATTTTTGGATTTTTAGTTATTAAGAAAGTATTAAAATCTAACCTAAATGCAACCCTAATTAGTTTACAAGTTTAATTATGAAAATTACTAATATTATGGCAAAAAACAAGGAAAGTTAAAAGGAATAAAAAAGTCATTAACCTAATGCTATATTTTTGGATTTTTTTATGGAAGAAAGAATTAAAGTTAAAACCTATTTTACTAAATTTATTTACATGTTAATTATTTACAAGAAAATAAATAAAATAAATATTTTTATATTTTTATCCTTTTTCTGATTTTATGATGTTTTTGTGTTTTTGTTAAAAAATAATTAATTAAATTAGAAAAGAAAATAACAATTAAAAATAAAATAGAATAAAAAAACAAACCAGGGGGGGTAGCCCCAAATTAGAGGTGCAGGCCTTAGGATGCTGGCCCAATTAGCTTTGAACTTGTTGACTTTTCTGGATCATGTATGATGCATTGACTCGCGCTCATGGTATACACCAATCTTCAGCCTTGGATGGGAATCTCCTAGACACGTGGGCATCTGGATGATGGTGGTACATGATATGCTTCAACGTTGTGCCTGCATAGGAATGAGTATAGAAAAATAATAGCGAAATTATTCAGACCTGGGGTTCGAACCCAGGTCTTTGGACATCAATGCGTTGATAGCTTGCCAGCTGAGCCACTTAGTCAATTTGATATATAATATGCAAACAAATATTAAAAAAGAAAGTAACGCATTAGTGGCATTTTGGCGCCAGAGTTTGAACGGACCAATCCACGCTTGACATGGCATCATCTTCCTCGCGTGCCTGAAAGACAAAACATTGAGCAACGGTTTTCGTTGTGTTTCTTTAAGCCAGCTACCAGAAAATAGCGAATAGGCCTACACAGCTCATAAATTAATCGCGACTAATGCTTTTTCTTCGTCTTGATGAGCTGATTGCAATGGTGTGTGTCTGGAACCCTAATTTTGCCTAGGGTAGAAAACCCCAATTTTGAAAACCTGTAACCCTAGAATCTCAAACATGGCATAATCTCGTATGGTCAATAAAAATGCAATTAAAGGTAATGGTTAGCTTGGAAACTTCAATATGAACAAGAATCAATAAACAAAAATGCACAAAGATGTATGAATCATGATATACGATTTCAAAAGTTTTGCTTTACAGTTTGAGTTATAGATACCACTTCTTTGCGTTTTGGTTGATGTTAGGGATTGGCACACGTTCAGAGTTTGTCAAGGAAGCTATTGGAATCAGTCTTAGGGCTTAAAACTACCTTGAACCTTGATTTCAGAATTGAGTTATATGGCCAAAATTTCAAATTGGTACTAGCCTTTTCTGCGCAGCTGAGAGTGTGTTATGATTAGGGTTTGACTCAGTGCTTATGAGGGAAGAGAATTAGCTTGTTATTTGACCTTGATTCATGCTCATGAGAGAACTAGTCCTAGGGTTTTCACCATTAACCAATTTTCCCTTTTTTTAAGCAAAGACCAAGACTTAGTGTGCAATTTAACCCTAGCCTGAGTTTTTGAGTTGGCCCATGATATATGGAAGTTGTCCAAATTAAATGACACTATTCCATTGGTTTTTGAATTTTATTTGAATTTTTAAAGATTTAAAATGAATTAAATTATCAAAAATTAAATAAAATAGAAAAATCAATATTTGGTCTTGAAATTAATCATGGGACACGTGTGTGGCATGACAAGGCTGAATCAAGTGGAAGAAAGTGGGCCCTTTTGTCAAAAATTGAAGTTTCAAGGATAGTTGACTTTTGCCATTTCACAAAAATTTCCCAACTTCTACAAGGCATAACTTGCTCAATTTTTAAGCTTTTCACATGTTCTTGGACATTTTGGAAAGGTCTTTGAGTCCTCTAACCAATGCCTTTGGTCCCATGTCATTTTGATTTTCCAATCTCAAGTTATGGCCTTTGACTTAAAGTCCCTTTTTGTTGACTTTTGAAAATGACCTATAATGTTGAAATTGATAACTTTTTGTGAGAGCATTTCTTGGACTTGAAGTATGAAGATGAGTTGTAGGAAATGTCTTTCTCTTCAAAATGAGCTTTGGATGGAATTTTTCTGATAATCCATGTGAAAGTTATGCCCTGGTCAATTTCAGTTGACTTTTTCAGCTGTCCAAATATAGTAACTTTTGCATCTTTGATGATTTCTGAGCCAAATTTTGAGAATCATGATCAAGCATTGATAAAATGATGTTTGTGGCTTAAAAATGATATGTTGACCAAAAATTTGAACTTTTGACTGTCAAATGACCATTTTGCCCCTACAGTTGACTGTAGTGCAATTTAGGGTTTTGACTGTGCAATTTTGAGCTGAATGCCTTGAAACTTGATATGAGGATGCTTGACCATGTTTGTAAGCATATGAGACTTGATTGGGCCTTTGAACACTTCCTTTTCTTGATCAGACTCAAAACCCTAATTTTGACTGTATGGGAGACTGTTGCACTGCACAACCCTTGGGGAATTTTGTAGCTTGGCTTGGCAATTTCTTGGGGAATATGGGAGGGCAAATTTTGGGGTATAACAGGGGGCTATGACCCACTCGATATGGTGAGCCTTGACTCTTGAAGAAGGACTCTCGACAACATGAAATTCATTCAATCAAGCAACCAGATTCAAATTCTAACAAGCTTCTCTGTTTACCCCGCGAGATCCTTGAAAATATTGCATGCATACATATATATCACGGCATTATAGGTACTCCTTTGACAGGTCACTTACCATCTTCGCTATTTATTTTAGCAATGGCTTCCCAACAAAACAACCAGGATCTTCATGCTCAAGAGACTCGGTTCGGGGAGATCCTCCTAAATCTATCCAAGGGGCAGGAAGAGCTGAGAACACTCCTCATGGGGAATTTGGTCAGGAAGAGTCCCGAAGACGACAAGGACGAACGGCTGAAACATCTGCAAGCTGAGGTGGATGTAATGAGAACCCAGATGCTGGGGAAAATGGCTCTTATCCAAGACTTATCTCAAAGACAAGGAGAGCTCAGGGTTCTCGTCAACCAACTGCTTCGGGATAACCAACTGGGGCAAACATCTAAGGTTGAAGAGCAAGCCATCATTCAACCACCTGTGGGGCAAGAAGACAAGGGAAAAGCTCCTCAGTTTGCTTCGGGGTCACAAGCCCAACATCAACCTCACCAGCGTCAATAGGGTAATTGGCATAAGAAAAATACGTCTGGAAGACATTTCTCGGAGACTGGTGTGCCATCCTCACTAATACTGAAACGCTTGTTGGAGGTCAAGCTGATTGCTTTAAAGGATCCTCCCAAGAAGCTCAACATAACCTCCCTAAAGTACAATCCTGATGAAAGGTGTGCCTACCATTCTGACAGTCCTGGACATGACACTGACGACTGTTGGAGCCTGAGGAACAAGATCCAAGACTTGATCGACGGAAGGGTGCTGGAGTTCATGCCGGGAGGGAAAATGAAAATCTTCTGCTGAGAATCTTCCATCTGAAATGACTGGTGCAAACTAAGAAGCTTTTGTTCATTCGAATGTTCAAGTTGTATTTTTCTCTGATTGTTCAAACATTTGTTCATGTCAAACTCTTTTACTTTATCAATGCATCGCATATGTCTGTTATGAATCAATATATTCTCATTCGCTATATTCAAACTGCTTTCATTTTTTGATGTCAACTCTCAATTAATAATTCTAAGCCTCTTGAGGGAGGATGACGAAAACGATACCATAATCTACAATATGCTTTTGAACAGACCCCACTGATGAGGTACATGCATTGTTTCAATTCCTAAACACTGGAGTTATAAGGAAGATAATCCATCGTCAACCCCTTCGAGCCAAAGAAGTAGGAGTTTTCTTTTCAAAAATTAAAACCCTTAATCATAACCTGGGGCAGGGTAGTTCTCTCAGTTGGTCCAGGTGCACAATGAACAACATCAAAGGAATCCTTCCAAAACAAAAGACAGTGATGATTCCGAATAATTAAAGACAGGCAGTCATTATCTCTCAAAATGAAAGCCCATATAAGTCAAAACCTATGAAGGAGACTTACAAAAACTGGGGCATCCCGCTGACTGTAATACAAAAAGAAACAGTTCAGGCAAAAAGTAGGGATAACGAAATAAAAAAAAAGAGAAAGAGGTCCTACAAACCCTCAACACAAAAGGAAATGACTGCCTATTCAAAATAAATTGTCAATATCCGAACCATCACCGGAATGTCAGAGCAAAGACTCAAACAAGGTCTAACGTACGATCAACTGAGTTTAGGTTTGAAGAACATCACGAAGAGAGGGTGGGTACAAATACTTTGAGCCTTTATCCTTTGTTTCTTAAACCGTGAACCAGGCCACGATATAACCCTAAAAAAGTCCTAGCTGAAGCATGGGTTAGTTCGAAAGCATACTGTTACGAAAGGTATCCTGACTCCTTAAGGTTTGCGGTAAAATAACGAATTGACATCACAGTTTTCAAAAAATTCACTTGTTTTTATGAAAAAAATGCATTTTCAAAAACTTCAAGACAGACATGAGCTTTGCATTTTAATATAATATTGCTTGCATATGACTATTTGTTTGAACAACATAGAAGTTCGCACGACGAATGTCTAATGAACAGAAGCACCTCCAATCAAGGGGCATGGCATGATCATTGTCCATCATCTGGGGCAGTTAAGTCAAGATTCGAAGAATCTCTCAAAAGGCCAACCAGCTTGGGGCAAATCTCCATCTGGATCACTTGGGGCATTAGACGATCAAACGAAGATCTTCTGGTGGTATGGTAACACTGCACTACCAACAGGGGCACCTCCCTACATTCTGAAAGCATGGACATAGTCGAAAAAATACTACGCAAAATCAAAGACCCGCTAGGTTGACACACCTAGGCAAAAAATAAGGGCTTCCCGGCGAACCAAAAGGGTTCAGGCAAAAATAAGGGATGAAATGAAAAAAATCTGTACACCCGGCAAGTCGAAAACCTGAAAAGGCGGCTTGGGCAAAAATGGGTATCCCGGTGGACTGAAAACCCGAAAGGGAGGTCCAGGCAAAAGTTAGGGATTAAAGCGTACGACTATGTACTGTCATCTCGTCACTTGCCTACCAGAAGAAGGTTTATCAATCAGCAGTTATCAAGACCTCCACGGGTACCTTCTCCCACAGAAACTGGGACAATAATGAGTTGTCTAAGCGATCTAGTTGCTCTGTCCACCAGGGTACCAAGGTAGGTTTGGCTGAAGAACGTAACCAAGTTACCTCCACTCCCCGCAGAGTAAGGACAGGTTTCAACAATACTCTCCCCCCGAGCAGAGTTGGTCTCCCGTCAGCCCCGAAAAGGCACAATATCTCCAGCAAGTCAGCAACACTCTCCCCAAGCAGAGTTAATCTACTGTCAGCCTTAAGGAAGTTGGGTATCCCCAGAAAATCTCAATATTCCCTAGCGGAGTATACAGATATTCCTAAGCAAGCATCCCCGGCCGTCTTAATATAAGATTATTCCCCGGCGGAATACAAGACACCATAATGGAGCCACTTCCCCAGTACAGTTCAAAAGTTTCCCCCAGGAGAATTGAATCAATATCCCCAGTAGATTCTGGAAGCTTATCCCCAGTAGATTCTAGAAGCTTATCCCCTACAGAGAACGAACGCATCTCCCCGGCTTTATTCAAAGGTTATTTCCCACCAGAGCTTATAACTGGGTTATCCTCAGCTAATTACCACAGAAAGATCGTCCTCGGCAAAGCTCTTCCTATCCCCAGGGGAGTTCATCAAATCTTCCAACAGAGCTTATCAACGGAATCCCCAGCAGAGTTATCATCAAAACCTCAGCAAGGTATCTCTTCCCATAGAGTAATTCCCCGCAAAGTAATCTCCTCAACAAGTTTATTCCCCAACGGAGTTATCTTCTCCTACCGGTTTATTCTTACAACCATCATCCCCAGCGGAAACGAAGAACTCTACTCTTCAACATCAGCCCAGGATTCAACAAACTCTCGACATTCGTCAAGGATTTATTTTCCCAGACGAGAATACATTCATAAACATCACATCTTCATACATTATAGCATGCATACGCATCATACAACACAAATCTCATTTATTTTTAAGAACATCTTAAAATCATGCAGTTCATGCATCATGACATTGCATACGACTAATACTTTGCCTTTTCAGAAAAAAGTCAATCAAAAGATGATTACCATCTACCTTTACAGTTCCAGATCAACACCGGTAACAAGCCAGGAAAATTCTGTGAACGACTGATCGTGGGTTAATATCCGAAACCAAACAGGACAATTATCTACTTGATCATCCTCAGGCAACCCTACACCGGTTCCTTTTCTTTCAGAAGAAGTCTTACATGGGCTCATCAACAGGCAACCCTACACCGGTTCCTTCTCAACCTCAGATGTAGTTTTACACGAACTCATCATCAGACAACCCTACATCGGTTCCTTCTCAATTTTCAGACGAAGTCTTACACGGACTTATCATCAAAGTAACCCTACACCGGTTCCTTCTCAACCTCAGATGTAGTTTTACACGAACTCATCATCAGGCAACCCTACACCGGTTCCTTCTCTATTTTCAGATGAAGTCTTACACGGACTTATCATCAAAGTAACCCTACACCGGTTCCTTTTCTTTCAGAAGAAGTCTTACACGGACTTATCTAAAGATGACCTTACCCCGGTTCATCAAGAAGTTTTACACGAACTTATCCTGCAGTAACCTTACCCCGGTTCCTCCAGAAGTCTTACACGGACTTATCTCAAGATGACCTTACCCCGGTTCATCCAGAAGTTTTACATGAACTTATCCTGCGGTAACCTTACCCCGGTTCCTCCAGAAGTCTTACACGGACTTATCGCAAGATGACCTTACCCCGGTTCATCAAGAAGTTTTACACGAACTTATCCTGCAGTAACCTTACCCCGGTTCCTCCAGAAGTCTTACACGGACTTATCTCAAGATGACCTTACCCTGGTTCATCAAGAAGTTTTACACGAACTTATCCTGCAGTAACCTTACCCCGGTTCCTCCAGAAGTCTTACACGGACTTATCTCAAGATGACCTTACCCCGGTTCATCCAGAAGTTTTACACGAACTTATCCTGCGGTAACCTTACCCCGGTTCCTCCAGAAGTATTACACGGACTTATCCCGAAGTAACCTTACCCCGGTTCCTCCAGAAGTTTTACACAAACTTATCCCAAAGAAACCCTACACAGGTTCTCTCTTCCCAAAGATGCAGTTTTACACGGACTCGTCATCATAAACCCTACCCAGGTTTTACTTCTTCCAGGATGCAGTTTTACACGGACTCATCATCAAAGTAACCCCACACAGGTTCCCTTCTCAAACTCCAGACGTAGTTTTACACGGACTCGTCATCAGTAAACCCTACACAGGTTTCCTTCTCAGCTCTAGATGCGGTTTTACACGGACTCGTCATCAAAGTAACCCTACACAGGTTCCTTCTCCACTTCAGATGCAGTCTTATACAGACTCATTATCAGTAAACCCTACACAGGTTTCCTTCCTCCAAAGATGCAGTTTTACACGAGCTCATCATCAGTCAACCCTACACAGGTGTCCTTCTTTCCAAGATGCAGCTTTACACGAGCTCATCATCAGGAAACCCTACACAGGTTCCCTCTTTCAACTTACAAAAATTACAGTTCAACAGACCACCTCCAGATGGCATCTATAAGCCCATCCTCCTATTCACCATATCTCCAAATGGCATCTATAAGCCCATTCCCGACAAGGTTCTGTCACGTCTCCAGATGGCATCTATAAGCCCATCCTCCTATCCATCATCTTTCCAAATGGCATCTATAAGCCCATTCCCGCCATCACACTGCTGATACTCTACTATGTGAGTGCAAATTTCTGGGCACTCTAGTGTTCAATCATCTTCCACCTTCGGATCACGAAAGGCACGCAAGCCAATATACATCCTCAGGTCTAAGAAGATTGAACAGGGGAAACTGTTGTACCCCAAAATTTGCCCTCCCATATTCTTCAAAGTTTTGACAAGCATCATCTCAATTTGCTCAAGTCTACTCAAGGGTTGCACAATTCAAACACCCTCCTAAGCCAGTCAAATTAGGGTTTTGGTTCTTGCAAGGAAGTTGAGGTTTTCAAGGGCTTAATCAAGTCCCATATGCTCATATACATTGTCAAGCACCTACATGTCAAGTTTCAAGGCTCACAAGGTCAAGTTGCATAATCAAAAACCCTAATTGCTTCACAATCAACTATACGGGCAAAATGGTCATTTGGCAGTCAAAAGTCAAAAATTTTGGTCAACATCTTATTTTGAAGCCACAATCATCATTTGATCAAGTCTTGATCATGATTCCACAAGAATGGCTCAAAAATCATCAAGATGCAAAAGTTTCCATTTTTGGACAGTTGAAAAGTCAACTGTAAATTGACCAGGGCATAACTTTTTCATGGTTCATCAGAAAAATCCCATCCAATGATCATTTTGAAGGGGATGACATTTCCTACAACGCATCTTCACATTCCAAGTCCAAGAAATGCTCTCACAAAAAGTTATCAATTTCAACATTATAGGTCATTTTCAAAAGTCAACAAAAAGGCATTTTAAGTCAAAGACCATAACTTGAGATTGGTAAATCAAAATGACATGGTACCAAAGGAATTGTTTAGAGGACTTCAAGACCTTTCCAAAATGTCCAAGAACATGTTCATATGATCAAAATTGAGCAAGATATGCATTGGAGAAGTTGGGAAATTTTTGTGAAATGGCAAAAGTCAACTATCTTTGAAACTTCAATTTTTGACAAAAGGGCCCACTTTTTTCCACTTGATTCAGCCTTGTCATGCCACCCACGTGTCCCATGATCAATTTCAAGACCAAATAATTATTTTTCTATTTTTATTTAATTTTTATGGATTTAATTCATTTTAATCCATAATAATTCAAGTAAATCTAAAAAAATTAATTAAATGGTATCTTATGGTTTGAATAGCCTTCATGAAGCATTTGCAACCTACCAATTTCGTGCTAAGCTCATTTAGGCATGAAAATTCAAATTTTGAACAAGCTTTGAAAGGCCTTTAATGGTGGTTAAGACAAAATCCAAAGCTTAATTGCAATGGTTAAAGGCTCCTAAATGTGACTTATTCTCACTCATTACTATATATGCAAGCGTTGCAAGCCTCATTCACAACCTGAACATTACACAAACGGCCAGAGAAAAATCCAAAAAGTGTCAAAAAAAGTGAGATCAAAAGGAGTATTGCAAGCATTTTCAGGCCAAAAGGATAACGTGACTCTCTTCTTTGCCATCCCCTGAAGCTAAAGCAACCCTTGCCACGTCCTAAGATCTATCATACCGCGCTGTAAGTTCTTCCCAGGTCCCCCAAAATTCCATATCATGTTTTCTTATGTGTTTGTGTGCAGGATGCCCAGTGCGTTTCACCATGAACCTTCAGCGTTCCACATGCCAAGTGGCCATGATCATCAATCCGAGGGCCAAAAAGTGATGAACACTATATTCTCCAGTCAACGTGCTCCAGGCAATCTCCAAAAGTCAACAAGGCTGGTTAATGGGCCAGCAATTTCCAGGCTTCACACCTCCATTGGGCCATCAACACCCCCATTGGTTTATATTTCTTTTTTTTCTTTCTATTTTTCTTTTCTTTTTATTTTCCTTTTTTAATTATTATCATTATTGTTAATTAACCTAACAAACTAATTTTTCCCCATAAAATTCAATAAAACCAAAAAAAAAAACATTTTATTATTTATTAACTTATTTTGTAAATAAATTTTAATATTAATTAATTAGTTGTGTAATTAGAACAATTTCAACATTTTTTTTAATAAGTACAATTAATTTAGAATTAGAACTTTCAACTTTTAATTTCTTTTATTTTATTTTATTAAAAACATAAAAACAAAAAAACATTTTCTTAATTAATTAATTAATTAATTAGTTATTAGTTTTAATTTCATTAATTACAAAAAAAAGACAAAAATTCAATTCTTTCTTAAAAAAGGGTCAACACCCTTAAGACGTTCCCGATTCAATCTTCTTTCGCGCTTTATTTTCTTTTGATTATATTTATGTATCTGTACATAGTATGTAATAGTTAATTAGGTATTTTTACCGCTTTATTTAAATTCTCTCACTTATTTACCAAAACGGGTTTTTGTCTTTTGGCGATGTATAGACCCACACCTTTTAATAGTTAGATTTACATTTCCGCAATTTATTTTCCGCACTCCTAACTGTTAAAAAATGCATGAAAGAATGTATGAATAATAAAACCAATCCGTAGCTCACAAAATAACATATACAAGATAAATATAACTGAAAAACAACACACAAGCATATGCCACTCCTAGGGTACGCCTCACTGGTTGCCTCGAACGTGGTCATCAAGTATAGGGTATCTTAGAGGTCGCCCTTCTGTCTAAGATCCAGTTGCCTCGAAACGGTTGCCTCGGATAAAAGGATCTAGGACATTAGGGTTACTTCTAAGATGTCCTACCATTGCTTCGGTGACCACATTGTCCCGATAATCGAATTGACCCGAACACCTCCAACGATGGTGCTACCTACCTCTCAATGGTGGGATAGCGCTATCTAAAGGACTCTTACACAGCCTAATTCCTTAGAGTAGGTAGATTCTCCTGGGTACTTGCTCTCTTCAAACAAAACAAAACAACTTTTCACACCTCACACTTTCTAAAAGATTTCAAACAAATTTTTCATACACTCTTGAGGACAGATACAAGAGTTACTTAGAAATTTTTCAAACGAAACTTTTTCAAAACCCACACCCACTTGAAAAGAAAACAATTTTTGAAAACATAAGAGCAAGTACCTAAGAGCCTGTGGATAACCACGGATAGAAAGGGTGCTAACACCTTCCCTTTCTATAAATCTACCTCCCGAACCGAGAGACATCTCGAATAAGGAATTTTGCTGTGCTTTTGTCCTTTCCATGTTGGAGAACATAAAAGACGGTGGCGACTCTTGCTTACCGCGACATTTTGCGAACCAGCTTAAAAAAAAGTCAGTTCTATTCCCACCGATCACAGAAGCAGAATTAGAAGTTCCAGCCCAAAGCAATATATCAGAAAACTATGACAAAGTCAGAAATATAACATATTAGATTATCGAGCCCAACAAACAGATTCACACATCTCATCAAAAATAAGTTACGACAGTAACAAATTTCTAAAGATATCAGAAGAATCAAAAACATAAATCATAATTTCAAACTCAGAAAAAAGGCTCATCACAGTTCTGGCCCAACATAACAAGAAACCGCATTGCAAAACCAGTCTAGCATGATATTTATGCACAACAACAAAAATTCTTATTTCAACAAACAAAATAAAATTCCCCGCTAAGTTGAAAACCCACAAGGGCATCTTAGGAAAAAGTTAGGGACTTTCTTGGCAAGTAACTACATCAGACAAGACTTGATCGTTGGAGCAACAATCTTCTCGGATCTTCATCATACTTCAACAGAAGTTGCTGCTCAAGATTTCAAAAGTTGTTAGAGGGGATAGTGGTCATTGTATCTCAATGTATCTTTTCCATTATATATTACCATTTTCTGAACTTTGTAATCATCCATGGAGTCTCGCCATTCGCAGACTACCATTATATTAAGGAAATTTGAGCTTTTACCCAATTCTTTGTATTTCTTATTTTATTTAGCTTACAAAGACTCCATTTATTATTGATAATAACTTTCAAAGCGAAAAGATTAAATAACAAAATTAATTTTCAAAAATAATTTACAATTTGCTTTTACTTTAAAATTTGTGACGCAAGAGAAAAAAAAACAACAAAAGTGGTGATCCCAGGAATGGATGAACTCCAGTTGTTTTAAGAAGTTTTGTTTCCCGGGGAAGTTTTTCTCAAGATGTTTTCTGCATATTAGGTTTGTGGCTCCAGTGTCCCTGGTCAAGTTTTTATCCATTTCTCCTCTTTTCTGAGTTTGCATGATATGAATATTCAATCCAAGATTTCTCCAGTGAAGGTTTCGTTTGTTTAATAGAAGTTCTTTCTTCCCAGAGAAGTTGGTACAGTAATTACTCTCGAAGAACACGGGCCTCTGGTTTCTCCAGTGAAGAACGTATACTTGTTTTCCCTTTGTGAATGTGGTGTTGACCTCCCCAATGAAGTCAGCACAAATCCCCCAGTGAATGTTTTGATGATTTTATGTCCGTCTGCTCTACTTGAAATTAATTTTTCAAATCCCCATTAGTGAACGGCGGTGCCATGATATTTCTTTTCTTTCTACCTTTAGTGAAAGTTGGTAGGTCACTATTAGTGAAAGTTTGTGATTGTTATCTTTTTTCTACTCTCAATAAATGTTGGTAGCTCACCGTTAGTGAACGTCGGTGTTGTTATTTTCCTATTTCTACCTTCAGTGAACATTGGTAGCTTCGCCTTCAGTAGAAGTTGGTGTATCCTTTGGCTTTTTATCATTCTCTATAAGTCGGGTCTTTTGTTCCACCAGTGATTTATTTTCCTGGTCGGGTTTCTCTCTTGTTTCTTTATTTTTTTACACCCCGAGTGGTGTTTTGCGTCCCTTTGAAGTTGTCCATGTGCACTCATATTCATAAGAATTGCATGGCATCTTAGGGCCAAAAATAGGGTTTGTTTTTATATTTAAGTATCTTCGATCGCGTCGACACGAAGATTTTCAACCTTCGTATCTCCAGATAGAAGAAACTTAATTAAGGGCAATTGTTGTATCCAAATTTTTGCCCCTAAGATCCCTTCATCATACAATATTGATTCAATCACAACAAGATCACATTAGGGTTTTTGGTTCTCCTCCCTACCTTTAGCTTTTCTCTTTGAGGAATCACCAAGCACCTTGACTTGTTTTCTTTTGTGATCATGAATATTTTGTCTTGATTTTTCATTTTAATTATAAAATGCAATGTTGGTTTGTCTTGCTTGTTACTAATGTAGGTAAAGGCAATGAGATTTAGCAAGTTGCTCCATGGGTTCATGAGTTTATTTCCATGCCCTAGTCGATAAATCTTGAGAATTTCAAACCTCACCATTGAAGTTGTTTTGGAAGGGATGGCATGGAAAGGTTTATTTTGGTTCACTACATTTCCAAGATATCAATATTGATTCAAAAGTGCAAGGTATTGATGGAAGAAGTTGTCAAGGTTTGACAAAGTCTTGTTACCATTGATAACAAGTGCATATTTCTCTCAATTCTCAAGATATGGAGGTGATTTTGGTGGCTATGAGTTCTCATTTTAATCCTCAAAAACTTCTATTTACAAAGCAATTGTGTAGGTACAAGAAGTTTATTCAAAAGTGTCAAAGTTCCTCAAAGCATTTTCTTGATCTAAGAGCTAGGGTTTTTACCTTCAAAGAAGCATATCTTGCTCATCTTTTGGTATTTTTGAGTGATTCCAAAGACATCCCTATCTTCAAAGGGTTATCAACAAATAAACTTAAAAGTTTCAAGGAGTTTTCATATGGAAGATAATTGATGATGAAGAAAGATTATAAGTCCTCCAGATGAACCCCCATTTCCCCATGTGTGACTTCAAATGATCATAACTTGGTCAATTTTTATTACCTTGAGCCCATTCTTTTTCCATAATTATTTTGAGGATGTGAACTTTATTCCCTATTTTATGTGAACATGAGAAAATGGATGGAATATGCCCTAAGGATACAAACGATTATAGGCCATTTCATGATTTTTTGCCAACTTCAACAATTCATAACTCTCTCAATTTTTGGAGATTTTTAATGGTTCAAGTTTCAAAATGTCATTAAATAGGTCTATTCCATGCCATATTTTTTGGTCAAGAGTAAATTCCAAGTGGAAGGCCATGTTTGGATGCAAAACATTATAGGTCACTTTTGAAGAAAAATTTGAAACAGTTCTAAGTATGGAAAGTCAACATTTTCCCCCAACTTTGACTCAATGAAACTGTCAGCTCAAGAATCCTTTTGATTCCATTATTTTTCCATTGCAAAGCTTGTAACCACATCTTTCTAAAGCAATAAGAATAATGCCTTAATACCCCTTGAGCTTAGAATGCCATTGGATTGAACTTAGTAACTTGGAACTGAAGTTTCTTCATAAGTCAGAATTTAAAATTCTTGTTTTGGCCTCTAAACATCAAATTAGCACGCGTTTGTGATCTAAGAATGTTTAACCAAGTTGCCAAAGTGGATTAGAGCCTTAAAACGCAAGGATTAGATGAGTTTTGATGGAAATCAGATCACACTTTGCTCGTGCATCAGGTTCACACGATTTCCCTCCAAACTTCATCATTTCACGCGCTTGAACATTCCATTTGATTCCGTATAAATAGAGGGTCATCCCCATCCCAAATTTTTGAAATTAGTTTTTGAGATTCCAGCCTTTTCTTCCAAAATTCTTTTCACATTCATCTTCCTTAAGCATCATACAAACTCTCCAGCACTTTAACCAAGCAAAACGAGCCATAATCTAAGCTACAGAAGTCCAGTTTCAAAGCTTCTTTCTTGAACTTCGAAAAGTTAGAATTCTCCACCATTTGGATGAAAATAAAGCACTAACCTGTTCTGCTCCTTCTCCTTATTCTAGTGCTTCTTACAATTTTTAAATCCATTGAGAATTGAGAGAGAAATCTCAAATTGAAGGTGCTCGCTATTTTCTGGGTTTTTGATTCATATCTCTTTGTATACTTTATATAAATTTGGCGCGATGGTGGTGTTAGGATCGTCTTGGAGATACGAATCCAATGATACTGGTCTGGGATCCTAATTTTACCGTTTGAAAGATCTCACAAAATCTCCATTGCAGGGTGGCTGGAGGTTGAAGACGATGACATGTCTCGTTTCAGCCAATGATAGCGTGCCAAATATTTTAATTTCATTGGTTGCCTTTTTTCTGATTCCCTGCACATCTTACTAAGGTCCATATCAAGCACAACGCGTCTGGTCCATTGGATTAGCTTACTAATGCATTTTGACTATGATCTGATGGCCCATATCTTTTTGGTTTTATTTTATTTTCTGATTTTATATTTTAATTGATTTAATTTTCAAAAATTCATAACTCTTTTATTTTTTATCCAAAAATTATGAAAACAAATTCACAAAAATACTTTGAATTATTTTCGATCTCATGAATTTTTATTCATATTTTTATTTTGAGAATTGATATTTTTTATATTTTTTGCATTGTTTGCTTTGTTTTAATTACCTTAAAAATACTCTCTGACATTTTCTTAATTCTAAAAAATTTCATAAATATCATTTTGCATATTTCTGACCTTTTGAAAATTTTATGGGATTTTATATTAATGTTTACTATTTTTGATCTATTTTCTATTTATTTGAACAATTTTAATTAGTTTTAAAATAGTTTCTGACTTTTAAAAATTGCCAAAAATTTTATAAAAATATTTGAGCCCTTTTCTGATTTTTCTATAGTCTTACTCAATTTGTATTGATTAATTTGAATATAGTTGATATTTTTATTTCTTATTTCCATTTTAAAACATTTTTAAAACCTTTTTTAATGTATATATTAAATGCAATATTATTTTGTGATTATTTTCTGGCTGAACTTGGGTTGAATTGTGATCATGAACTTTATTAACATCATTGGATCCATGGTGTTGAGTCTAACTCCATAAAAATGGATGAATGATTTTAATAATAGTTTGATTTAAATTTAATTTAAATGTGGTTTGTATATTCTTTCCCACCCCTCTTCATCTTGTCCCTTTCTTATTGCACTAAGTGTTATTGGAGCATGATCTCTATATCTTGTATCAAAACAAATGGTGCATAGATTGCTATTGACCGGCCTCAAAATAGGTGCGACTTCTATATAAGTCCATTTACGATTGCTTAACATAGCGCTAAATTTTGTCCTGATTCGAATAAATGATCATTCGTGGCCCAAACCTATGTTTGCAAGCCCAAGTATGTTAATTTGATCCCTTTGATCCAATAACCTTGAGATTCATTGTGTGGAGGCTTTGGTTCTACCAATCCTCTAATGGATCTACAACACTTTTGGTCAACACGGATCACTTAAACATCGTTGATCATTAAATGGTACTTTTGAGGATTCCAAATGAATGATATACTTGACAAAAAGCAAATGCAACTTGTTATGTGGAGGCTTTGGTTCTACCAATCCTCTAATGAGTTCCAAATGTAAGTTTCAAGATGGTCATCCAACTAACCACTAATTATTAAATTGTTTTTACTTTATGCCCTTTTATTTTTTATGCTTTATGTACCATTTACTTTAAGCATTACATTTCATGTCATTTATGTTTTTGCTCACTTGAGCCTTTTCTTTTCTCTTCTAAGACACCTAATAATCAACATGAACCATAAAAACCTTTAAAATACTTGGACTATTTGGTTACTATCCTTGGCATTATGGAGTATTGGACTTCTTGGACTTAGGAATAGAAACCTTGGCCTATATTGGAGACCTTGTGACCTCATTTGATATTTTGTATGGAGTTCTTGAGGTTTACCTTAAGACATTGGGTTGTTTGTTTGTTTTGTGTGCAAGTTATGGTGATTACATACTTTGTGTGTAATCTGGAATTCACCCGTATACAGCCGTTACTCTGCCTAATTTTTATGAAGACTTAATACACTTGAAGTTTGGTTCTCACAAGAGGTCTAGTATATTTTCTTACTTGGTTTCAATCCAAGGAATGAGAATTCTATCTTGATTCATAATGTCAAGTATTGGCTTCTTGTTGGTTAGATGGTTCATATCCCTAGCTTTTACCTTATGCTTTAGGAAAATCTCTTCTTCTCCTCCCATCTTCTTTAATTTCAAAAATCTTCTTCCTCCTTTTGAAAACTCATCTTGGTTTTTTTTTAAACTTGAACCACTTTCATAAAAAACTTGGACTTAGGTCCATGCATTTTCAAAACATCTTTCACAAATAAACTTCAATCAACATTAATAATACCTTCACATTTTTTTTGTAAGAAGACTAAAAGTCAATCAATCTCATTTCAAACCGTTTTGCCACTTTGGCTTTTTACTTTAAAACTTTTCTCAAAAGATTAGACTCTTGTCAATCCTTGTAGTGATGCAAACAACTATACTTCTACAATATGTAGTAAAGAGAGATATTTTCCACTTGGGTGTTAAGTGAGGCATTGCTGATTTTAAAATCCAAGCCCATATCCTCCACTTTGAGATGATGCAAATGCTCCTTTCTCATGATTGTGGGTAGTAAGTATGTTTTCCACACGGACAATGACGATGATGTCTTATCTCATAAAATTAACCAACACACATTTGTGTTTTAAAATTTTAAAAGAGGAACTACGTGTACCCTGATCCCCTATTGCATGAAAGGTGGTACGTAGGCACTAAAGGTTATCAACCGTGGCGGGTGTAAAAATCATAAAAAAAATATTTCTTTTATCACCTACACCATCCATTTTTATACAACATTTTATAGCCAAAATATACAGATTTTACAAAGAGGTTCCTGCGGAGTACCATAGATGTTTAGGGTGCTAATACCTTCCCTTTGCATAACCAACCCCCTTACCTTGAATCTTTACCCCTATTTATTTTGGTTACTCACTCTTTTCCCATTCCTTTGGAAACAATAAAACACGATGACGATTTTTATTTTTGATATATATAAGTCTAGTAAATCCAATGGCTTAGTCTTAAACATTTCTACCGCTAAACATGCCCCCTCTCCTATAGGATATATGTTATTGGAAGAGTCTTCCCACTCGAAGTGATTTTGTTCATTGAAATGGTTTTTGTTCACTGGATATTCGTCGTGCGAATTTCTCCGTTGTCAAACAAGTATCCATATGAAAACAACGATATTCAAATAATGTAAAGTTTATGCTTGTCTTGAAGTTTTGAAAATGAGTTTTAGAAAATAAATAAATTTTGTAAGAAAATTCAACTCAGGATTTAGAGTAAAGCCTTATAGGAGTCAGGATACCTTTTGTAACAGTATGCTTTCAAACTAACCCATGCTTCAATTAGGACTTTTGAAGGGTTGTAGCGTGGTCTGGTTCACGGTTTGAGAAACAAAGGATAAAGGCTCAAATTTTATTTATACCAACCTGTTCTTCATGATGTTCTTCAGTCCTAAACTCTGTTATTTGTACATTCGAACTCCAATAACGTTTTGCTGATGGTTCTGACAAGTTAAGTTCGTTGGAAGGCAATCATTTTTGCCATATTTTCCATGTTGTTGAGGATTTATAACGACCTCTTTTTATTTATTTATTATTCCTGATTTTGCCTGACTGTTCTTGTTTTTGAGATTACAGTCAGCGGGATGCCCCAATATTTCTTAAGTCTTCTTTGTAGGTTTTGACTTAGTGGGATTTTCTCTTGAGAGATAATGAATGCCTTTTTTGGTAGGGAACCATCATTGTCTTTTAATTTCAGAGGAATTCTTTTTGATGTCATTCGTTGTATTACGAGATGAGAGTTTGCGACTGGTCGCACATTTGAATTAACTGAGAGACTACCCTGCCCCATGTTTAGAGGTTTCAATTTGTGTAAAAAGGAAACTCCTACTTCTTTGGCTCAAATGGGTTGACTGGAGATTATCATCCTTATAATTCCAGTGTTTAGTATTTTAAATAACGCCTGTATATCGTCAGTAAGGTCTTTCTAAAAGCATATTGTATGAGATGAAGGCCTTGTTTTCGTCATCCTCCCTCTAAAGGCTTGTAACTTTTAGCAAGAGTTGAATATCATAAAGGGAGTAAAAAACATAGTTTTAAATAGAGTGAAAATGAATGGATTAATTCAAGACAAACATATGCGATGCATTAATGAGAGTATTCAAAGTCTGACATAAAGATAAGTGTTTGAATAAACAAAGGAATTACAACTGAAAATTCAAATAAATAGAAAATTTCCTCGCCCAGGTCATCACTTCATATGGATGCCCTTGAGGGTTGATAGAAGAGTACCAGTTGATCGTCTTGTGTAAATTCCAAAACTCCTTCGTCGGGCCATCAAAAGAACTGAATGGGCCCATTGTTCCATTATTAGGCCTAAAGAAACAGATTGCTTTTATACACCCTTCCAACCTTTTTAAAAAAAAAACTAAATGGGCCTTATTGATGCACCAACCTCTTTCTTGATAAAACAAGCCTTAAAATAAATTACTCCTGGCCTTGCTGACAAGAACATACACCCCCCCCCCCCCCCCCATTTTGTGAAACAAACGGGTCTAAACCTTAATGGGCTCAAACATGCTCCCCTTCTTCATGGACCAATCTTAATTAACCTTAGATGAATCATATGGGCCTTTCCCAAAAACATGACATGGCCCACTTGTCCCAAAAATGTACACCCTCTCCTCATTATCTATATCTGGCCCCGAAAATGTTTTAGTGGGCCATCAGATTTTGATGGTCCACTAAAGCAACATACCCTTCTTTAACATTTAAACCCCTCTTATAAAATAATACTCAAACAAATAAATTTAAATACTATGACTAATAATTAGAAACACATTAATAATATGTCCGCCAACTTGATATGGAAAATTTGGGGTATGACACAATGTGACTGACACTGATGCAAGATGCATGTGCTACCATCAGGGCATAAGCCCTCTCCGAAATTGCCATATAAGGCCAAGGCATAAGCCCTCAACATTTTTCCAATACAGGCCAAGGCATAAGCCTTCAACATTTTTGCCAATCTAGGCCAACAATAGGTCATAAGCCCTCAACGGTGCATGTATGCAACAATACAACTATGCAGAATATAGAACACAAGTTTGCAACACTATGCCATTCTAGGCCAACAACAACATCTTTATACTGCAATGCAACATGCAATTCCTTCATACATCATTTATACAACGTATATGCGTTCAATTGCAACATTTTGCATTATAACACATACAACATACACACACATCATAAGATCCTCCAATAAAATTTTAGTCTACTGCCATAAATTTTTTTTCATATTGTAGAAAATTTTCGTAGCTTTTCAACGGTCCAAACAATGCGTCAAAGGGACACCCGAGGCGAAAGTTATGAATTTTTCAAGTTTTTCAAAAGTTTTGTCCAACATAGTATTAACTGATTATCCAATACCAGTAACCGGTTACTGCATACAAAATAGTGGCTATCACGCAAAAAAATTCAGCTATAACTGGTTACTCAATACCAGTAGCTGGTTACAGCATACAAAATTGTCTCAGTATTTTCCAAAATTGCAACGGTTATTCGGTTACTCTCAATCCCAGTAATCGGTTACCAATGTATCAGAGCCCAAAAATATGTATTTTTTCTGCTACGAGATTTCACTTCTTCCACCCAAAAGTCACTTTCGAAAACATGTTAAAACATGTAAAATCTTGTAGAAATCAACACACATCATATCCAACAATTCTAACATAAACATCACACCAATTTCATCATTCACAATCAAACTCAACAATAAATTTCACAATAATTTACCCCAAAACCTTACACTCAATATCATCATCTACCCACAATTATACCACTTATTAGCGAGTCGTAGCCGCACTCTTACCTTATATTGATGGTTCCTAAGCTTGATCTTTTCTCCTCTTCTTCCATGGACATCTTCTCCCAGCCCTAGCTTCTCTTTTCCTGTGTCTCTCTGTTTCACGATCGTTCCAAAACTACTATTCCATTCTCTCTTATTTGTTTTTGACAAATAAACCCCTTGGACCCCTAAATCCATATTCCAACCTTACCCTTCTTTAATTAAAATAATAATAATAATAATAATAAGATAATTATAAAAACTATAATTATTATTTTAATTCACATGATATTAATATTAAACCAACATTCTCCTTCCACCTCTATGTTTCTACATTTTTAGTCATACACCTCCAACACCTTATTTTCTTTATTTCTAAGGCAACTACCTTTCACCAAATGCATCACAAGATAACAAAACACCACACTGATTCATAAACACTTATAATCACCTAATAGTCACACTAAATTAATTAAATAATTAATCTAGATTTTTAGGGTGTTACAACTCTCCCCCATTTAGAGTATTTTCGTCCTAAAAAATTCACCTGAAGCGAACAACTACCAATATGACTCTACTACTTCATCACACAACAACACCGCCATAATAAAATTGACATAACCATAATACTGACATTTTCGACACACAACATTAGTACTTCAATGTTATGATTCACCAATCGAACGTGCAAATTAATACATCTATTGATGTGGTGATAACATGAATAATATAGGTAACCTTTCACCTAACAATCTCATTATGGAATTTCCAATAGTTTGCATTATTCCCACAACTTTAAATGTTTGATCCTTGACTCCAAAAATCATACTCGCATAACGAACTGCATCTCATTACGCTTCCACTGCGCTACTCTGATCATCTTCATAAGTCATTGTCTTTATTTTTTATTTCCATCAACTATCATATCTACAAGTTTCACATCTATCTTCAGACTCTCTTTAGTATCCACTAGAAAATTAGTGTTCACTTTTCGATATCCTCAACCTTCCACTCTGCGATGTTAGATCGCAAACCAACTCAAGTCTCTCAATTGCTTAATAATTTCCAACTCTTTCATAGCCACTTTTTTATTAGGTTCACACAAAATGGTGAAGAACTATCCTCTCGATAAAACGTCAATTCACTTTACACATCATCAAGTTGGCAAGATAAGCATATCCTATCCAATACGATCCTATCTACTATCAACAAGTGATTAAGGGTGATCAGTTCCTCAATTTGTCAATAGGTATCCGACAACCATAATGGTGGCATAAATCATTTTTACCCAACTATAATAGCGTCATTCACCTTGTGCTCAAAGTTACTTGAGAACCAAAGCCCAATAATCTCCTCAGGCATTACAAATGCCTTCCTCAGTTTCCTCCATTTTCAATATCGTCAATGAGACATCAACACCCAAAATCCATCACCTAGTCTCCTTTACACGCATGCAACACAACACAATTGTTAAGTATCTTCCAATGCAGGAAATACCACTACACGAAGTATAATCCAAATCATTTCATTCCAAAATAAGTCTTTGTTCAGGTAGAGGAATTTAACAATATTCATAAATCCTATGTCCTCCTTTTAATCTCATAGCCTCGATGATCCGTATAATTTCACATTTGGACCTTATTCCAATCTCAATCTCAATAATACCATCTCATCATCCAGTTGGTGATAGAACTCTCTGAATTCTCCCTAACTCATGTCTATACTTTTTTGTCATAACCATGATTCTAATCCTTCTTGAATTTTTTTTTCTTTCCATCACTTCTCTTATCCTCAAAAGCTATTGTCACTCTAATCAATCTTAATCGGCATAGGTTGCATCTCTATGCACTTTTTAGTAGATTCACACCCTTCCTAATGTCAAACATATCATTCCCTTAACTCATTCACTAACAACATATCTAACTTAACCTCATCTCAAGAAACTGCTATAATAACCAATTAATCCTGAAAAGCTTCTAGTCTCCGTAACCAATTTCAGAACCTCTCATTATAGACCTCTATTTACTTTGGATAGATTCCACTAATATCTTCATTCGAAATAGCATGTTCAAGAAAATTTACCTCTTCAAATCATGATCTACATCTCGACATCCTAGAATACGTTTTCTTCCCTTCCGACACTGTAATTTGAATCACGACATTCAATGTTTCCTTTTTCTGACTCAGACTAAATCAAAAAGTCCTCAATAACCACCGATATGGACTGATCCAATTATTCAAAATAACTTCACCGAGTTCTAAAAGCCGTCCTCTAAATATCATCATTCTTCACCCATATTTGAAGATAATCCAACCCCTACTCAATTATACTGAGAACATACTTGACTACCAGTGATCCATCCAATCATCAATCATTTGAAGTGGATATGTAACCTTAACCACTACTTTAATCAGTTATCAGTAATCAACATACAATTTCGTACTACTTTATTTCTCCTTAACTAATGACATTAAAGCTCCCAAAATAATACACTCGGTTTTACAAATCTAATTCTCCATACATCTTCTAATAACTTCTTCAGTTCTCCGAACTTTGAACTGACATCATGTATGATGCCATAGGAATAAGTATGGTACCAAGAACGAGATCAACAACAACCTCTGCCTCTTATCCAACATCACCACATGACAACTAAATTACTTCCAGGTGCTGGAACCATTTTTAAAACAAATTTAATCTCGCTATCTTTTTAGTGCTTCAATAGGAACTCAAATCATACGTCTAGAACTCAAGTTATGAATTTTTAAAAGAATTACAAAATGTTGTCAACTCAGCGGTAACGAGTTACCCTAATAGCGGTAACCAGTTACACCCCTCAAAATAGCCAAAAATGCTATTTTCTTGAGCGTATACCAGTTACTCGTATACTAGTAACCGATTACCACTATACCAGAGTTAAAAAATTCAGATTTGTATGTTACATAAACCACTTATTTCATACTCAAACATTCCTAACTTCCACATACTTCATCGTTCATGTTCCAAATTGTAATTCCTATCTATATACATCATTATCAACGTTCTAAATCACAAAGTAAACACATTTAATCATACACTTACTCGATTATATCGCATCAAACCCATCACTGACACGTCAAATACATCTCAACAATTTCAACACCGACACTGACACCCAATCATACCAAAACATCAATATTGCAATTCTTTTCACAATACTACTAATATCTTTGAGTTCTAACTCTGACTCGTGATTCACAATTACACAATACTCTTAACAACATTTAAAAATTACCAATATTATCCCAACACAAACTTTACGTTAATTCATCACTCTTCCCCCATTAAAAGCGTCGACATCACACACAACGGTAACTAAATATTAACCACTTCACAATCAACATACGATGCTAAAAACATTGCAAACATTTGAGCTTCATCTTCTAAGAGTGATCGTACTTACTTAACAGATATATTCCACCATAAGAATATGCATCGACTCATCAAAGAAATTCGTAACCACTTGGTTTAACCTCAAACAGTTCACCCCAAGGATAACCTCAAGTTACTCCAACATATCTCCCTATCGACAACTCGCAATCATTTCTGGAAAAACATTAGGACTCACACTCACTAGCACCTCATTATCCATATCATTCCACCTCAAGAACACTTCGATTGACTGTTAGACTTAAATCCTGAATCCGTACTTCCTTCGAATTTGGAAAACAACACAGTTTCACCAATATTTTAACTTATGTTATTTACAACACCCTGAACCAATTGTTCACACCTGAACCAATTGCACACGCCTCATAACTAAAACATCCTTGTGAAGCAATATCTTCCCCCCCACTTGTTTCAATCTCCCTTTTGCAAACAAGTGATTAGAACAACAAGAAAGTACCAACAATGTTTCACACACATGTTGCGTACTAAGGAATAAAACAACGATAATATTCAACTGTCACACTACAAACTCAACAACTTGGCTGGACGGACCGACATGCTCTGATACCAATTGTAACACCCTATTTCCCCATCGGTAATTTAAATAAAATCAGAGTAAATTAAATTCTAAATCGAACACCAAAAATAGGATGTCACATCTTCCAACATATTAAAACTTGTTGAAGTATAATTAAATAGATACGTAACACACTTTGGATGAACCAACAACAACTTTATCATGGTTCTCAAACTTCAACTTTATTAATACAACAGAATAAAATCATAATTTTTCAACATCTTCGATTCATCATAAAACAAAGTTTTAAATCAAATATAGATATTCTATAATACTCCAACAAGTCTTCAAAATAAAACAACAAATAAAATAAACAAGCAAGCGTTCATCCCCCTGGTGTTACGTATCAGAGCACAACTTCGATTCGAAAATAAATGACGGATAACCTCGTCTATTAGGGATCACCTGCATGTTACCCAAATAGAGGTAACGTTCAAACAGAAGGGGTGAGCTATCACAATAATATAATAAGTTATATAATAACGAGTATACAATAGATTTATCATGCAAGTTTCCAGGTTCAACAATCATCAATTATAGTTCATAATTATTAAACAAATACATACTTAATTATCATCACCCATCATACAACATGAATCAAACATACAACTCAACTTCATCGTATATCAACAATCCAAAAGATGCAATGCGACTGACACTGATACAAGATGCATGTGGTACCATAAGGGCATAAGCCCTCTCAAAAATTTCCACATAAGGCCAGGGCATAAGCCTTCAACATTTTGCCAATACAGGTCAAGGCATAAGCCTTCAACATTTTTGCCAATCCAAGCCAACAACAGGGCATAAGCCCTCAACGATGCATGTATGCAACATGCAACAATACAACTATCCAAGACATAGGACATGAGTCCCCATCACTATGAAAATATAGGCCAACAACAACATTGTTATAACGCAATGCAACCTGCAATTCCTTCGTACATCATTTATACAATATATATATATGCGTTCAATCACAACATTTCTCATTATAACACATACTACATACACACACATCATAAGATCCTCCAATAAAATATAAGTCTAATGCCATAATTTTTTTTTCATATTATAGAAAATATTTTTATCTTTCCAACGGTCCAAACAGTGTGTCAAACAGACACCCGAAGCAAAAGTTATGAATTTTTCAAGTTTTTCAAAAGTTATGTCCAACATAGTGGTAACCAGTTACTCAATACCAGTAACCGGTTACAGCATAAAAAACGATGGCATACCATGAAAAAACCTTCAGCAGTAACCGGTTACTCAATACCAGTAGCCGGTAACTGCATACAAAACAGTCCTAGTATTTTTCAAAATTGCAACGGGTAGCCGGTTACTCAATCCCAGTAACCGGTTACCACTGAAACAGAGCCCAAAAATCAGTAATTTTTTATGCTACAGGATTTCACTTCTTCCACCCAAAGGTCACTTTCAAAAACATGTTAAAACATGTAAAATAATGTAGAAATTAACCCACATCATATACAACAATTCTAACACAAACATCACACCAATTTCATCATTCACAATCACTCAACAATCAATTTCACAATAATTTACCCCAAAACCTAACATTTAATATCATCATCTACCCACTATTATACCACTTATTAGAGTGTCGGAACCCCATCCTTACCTTAGATTGATGTTTCCTAAGCTTGAGCTTTTCTCATATTCTTCCATGTACATCTTCTCCAATCCTTAGCTTCTCTTTTTCTCTGTCTCTCTATTTCACGATCGTTTCAAATAATAATAATAATAATAATACTAATACTAATACTAATAATATAATTATAAAAACTATAATAATTATTTTAATTCACATAATATTAATATTAAACCAACATTCTACTTCCACCTCTATGATTCTACATTTTTAGTCATACACCCCCTAACACCTTATTTTCTTTATTTTATAAGGCAACTACCTTTCACAAAATGCATTAACATATAACAAAACACCACACTGATTCATAAACACCTATAATCACCTAATATTCACACTAATTTAATTAAATAATTAATCTGGATTTTTGGGGTGTTACATATGTTGTTGATGGTGCTACTGTACCAAAGCTGGAAAACTTATGGAATGAGGATGATAATAAGATCTGGTGTTGTGATTGGAAAGCTAAGAACATCATCATATCTTCTCTTGGTGTTGATAAGTTCTATCGCATTTCCCATTATCAAACCGCTAAGACTATGTGGGTTTCTCTACAAGTTACCTATGAGGGAACTAATAAGGTCAAACAAGATAGAATTAATACACTTAATCAAGAGTTTGAACTCTTTCACGTGAAGCAAGGGGAAACCATTGCTCAAATTCAAAAGCGGTTCTTGCATCTTATTAATCGTTTAATTTTACTAGGTAATCATATTTCCAATGCTATTGCTACTAACAAGGTGTTGAGATGTCTTACTAGAAATTGGCAACCAAAGGTCACCGTGATCAAGGAAGCCAACAATATTGCAACACTCGATCTCACCTCCTTGTTTGGAAATTTAGAAGAACACGAGAAAGAACTCAATTTCTTGGATAAACATGAAAATAAGCTTGAGAAAAAGAAAAGGGAAAAAGGGGTTATTAAGGAGGAAGTATTGAAGTATAAACCTGTCAAGGATTCAAGCTCAAAGTCCTCAAGGGATGAACCCATTAATGATGGTGACTCTAGCAATGAAGAGAATTTGGATGATGAAGAAATGGGATTATTTTTAAGGAAACATAATCGATACATTCGGAAGAATGGTGTCAAAAATTATGATAATAATGTTGTAAAATTTAGAAGACAATCTTCCTTCTCTAAAGACGAAGAAAAAAAAGGATAAGGGAAAGGGTATTTGTTACGGATGCGGAAAACCGGGTCATTATAGATTGGATTGTCCATCTCTTTCTAAGAATAAAGAAAAGGGTCAACAAAACAACTCTAGAAATTCTAGACAAGCCTATGTTGCTTGGGATAGTGATAGTGACGTCTCAAGCAATGAAAGATCGAGTGAGAGTGATGAAGATGCAAACAATTGTTTCATGGTAAACCATCGCAAAGCAAGAAAAAGGATGTAAGTAATTCTAAACAATTGTCTTTTAATGAGTTGAAGAATCAATTTGAAAATCTACAAAAAGAAACTCTATAAGCTAACAAAAAGTTGTCCTCCCAAGAAAAGTTTTTTACATATTTGGAGGCCAAGGTTGAAGAAACAAATGAACAATTTCAGGAATTAAAGAAACTCATTGTATATGGTTTACATGTTGTAAAGGAGGATTAACAATCTTGTAAATTTGGATGTGAAACATGTCAAATTTGGCAACAAGAAGTGAGTAATTTAGAAACCAAATTGGACAAAATACATCATCCCGTTGATATTATTATTATTAGATGTTCAAGGGTTGAAAAGCCTCATATAAACTATAACTTGATTAAGAAGAAATCTAATAGCATAGGTGATTCTCATAATAGGTTATTTTGCCAGTAGTATCGTTGCAAAAAAGGCCATATTATTGAAAAATACAAATTGAGGTGCTTTTTGGTTCCTAAAGAAAATTTTCAATGGTTGCCCAAATTCAACAATTATTTAACTCACTCTCAAGGACCTAATGAGAGTTGGGTACCTACCAACTTTGTTTGCCTTTTGTAGGTTGAGTGTCTTTACGCTATGACGGGAAATTGGATTCTCGATAGTGGATGTTCAAGACACATGACGAGAGACATTTCTCTATTCTCTAACTTTGTAGCGAAGAAGAAAGGTTATGTATCCTATGGTGATCACAACAAAGGTACAATACTAGGAAAAGTAGTATAGGTAATCCCTTAACTATTACTATCTCAAATGTTATGTTAGTTAAAGGCCTTAGACATAGTCTTCTTAGTATTAGTCAATTATCTAATAATGGTTATAAGGTAACTATTGCCAAAGATTGTTGCATAATGGAACATAATGAAAAGAAGGATTATATGTTTAAAGGTGTGAGGGTTAGTAACATCTATATACCTAACTTAAGAGAAATTTCCTTGAATAATGTCCAATGTCTTGTTACCTTGAGTGGAGACACTTGGCTATGGCATAGACGTTTGGCTCATGTCAACTTTGACCTACTTAATAAAATAGTTGCAAAAGATTTAGTAATTGGTCTACCAAAAATGAATTTTTCAAAAGATCATCTATGTGATACATGTCAAAAGGGTAAGCAAACAAGGGTCTCTTTTAAATCTAAAAATGTTGTTTCAACATCTAGACCACTTGAGCTCCTTCACATGGATTTATTTGGTCCCTCACGGATTAAAATAGGTGGTAATTACTATGGTCTTGTGATTTTAGATGATTATTCAAGATTTTGTTAGACTATTTTCTTATGTAGTAAAGATGATACATTCTCATCTTTCACACACTTTGCCAAGTTAGCACAAAACAAATTAATTCAAAAATAGTTGCCATTCAAAGTGATCATGGAGGTGAATTTGAAAACCACCTCTTTAAAGAATATTGTGATAAATTTGTAATTGAACATAACTTTTCAGCTCCTATAACTCTACAACAAAATGGTGTTTTGGGGCGTAAAAATCACATTTTAGCGGAGTTGGGAAGAAAAATTCTCAATGATTGTGGTCTACCAAAATATTTTTAGGCTGGTGCTATTAGCACGACATGTTATGTATTGAATAGGATGCTTACTCATCCCATTCTTGACAAAACTCCCTATGAACTTTTAAAAGGTAGAAAACCAAATTTGTCTCAGTTTCAATTCTTTGGATGTAAATGTTTTGTTTTAAATAATGGAAAAGATAACCTTGGAAAATTTGATGAGAAAGCTGATGAAGGTATATTTCTTGGATACTCTCAATATAGTAAAGCATATATAGTTTATAACAAAAGTTACTTTATGTTAAAGAGTCAGTTCATGTTACTTTTGATGAGACTTCCCCAAATAGTGTTGGGAAAGCTAATTATTTTCATGGTGTAGGTACATCTATAGAAGACATACTCAAAGACACCAATGAAGGAGTTGATCAACCTAAAATGGTAGAGATTGAGAAGGAAGAATATGATAACCAAGAAAAGAAAGATGATGAAAGTCATGGAGAAGATGATGGTCTTCCATTGGAGTAGAGAACCTACAAGGACTATCCAATTGACAACATTATTGGTGATATCACCATAGGGGTAACAACTCGCTCTAAGATAAGTAATTTTTGTTATCATCATGAGTATGTATCACAAGTTGAACCTAAAAATCCTAAGGATGCCTTACTTGATGAGCATTAGCTTATGGCCAGGCAAGAATAATTTAATCAATTTGACAGAAATGACGTTTAAGACCTTATTCCTCGTCCCTAAAATCATCAAGTTATGCATGCTCTAAGAACTTCAAACTATATCAAATGTGAAGGATAGAAAAAAAACAAGAAAGGGGGTTTGAATTGTGGTTTTCAAAATACAGTATGACACGTTTGGTTATCCTGGTTCGTTTGAACTCAAACTACTTCAGTCCACCCGCCAAGGTGATTTTCCTCTCTCAAACGAGGTCTTAATCCACTTATCAAAACTTTGATTACAAAATCACAGAGACTAACATCGATGTCTTCTTGAGACTAAACCACAACTTGGTTTCTCAAGGAATTACAAAAATGTGTACAATAATGTTTATAGAAAAATATATCACAATTGTGGTTTTTTACACAAAGTTAAAGCACAGTGAATAGATAAAAGAGCTTATGAATATTTCTTCGTATGCGCAAGTGTTATTTTGATCACTCTTCAAGACTCTTTTATATAGGCGAAGCATTTGAGACATGAGAAGAAGTTTTTGGAAGGTTGATAAAATGTTGTTAACTCACTTTCCGAAAATACAGATCTTGTCTGGTACCAGCCGTTACTCTTTGATTTGTAACGATTGAATTGTAACATATCAGAACTTGCTTCTTTAAAGTCTAATTAGAATAAGAATATTAAGATTGAGACTTTAAATAATCGGAGTGTTGCTTCATCAGTGTTTATCTTGCAACTTTGGTGCTTCTAAAGTTATAACATTAGAACTTCTTATGTTGAGCGTGATACTTCAATTTAGTTGTACAAAAATTCTTATCAGATCTTCTTAGCGCAATTTTGTTTGCCAACTTCTATGCTTCTTTATCAGAACTTTTCTGCATATTTAAATAAATTATTAGAGAGCATATTTGTTCTTTATATATATAATGTATTTGTTATCATCAAAACTATTACTAAGATGTAAAACCAAACTATGTTCTAACAATATCCCCCTTTTGGTGATGACAAGAACTTGTATATTTTGATGAATCATGTAGGAACATAAAGTCTTAAGGTCTCCCACTGAGTTGAACATTCAGATAAATAAAAAACTAGATACTTCCCTAAAGATGTTTGATAAGAGATTTTGATGGAAATTCATATAAGTCCATTTGACCTAAGTTACTTTAAAGAGAAACTTTTCCTGTTTATTTTCAAAAAAGTGAAACAGAGGTTGTGATATTCAAAATGTTTGAGACTAAGTCCCGACACTGTTATATTCAAAATATCTTATGTTATTCCCCTTTTTTAACTAATCAAAAAGCAACAAAAAAACACTTAAAGAGAACAAAAAAGGTTATGCATTAAATAAAGATTAATACAGGCGGAATCAGATAGGCAGAAGTTCAAGCAAAGAACATAGCATAAACAAGAAAAATATCAAAACTAAATTATTGGAGAAGGTGGAAGTCATGTGAATAAATCTTCTAAGATACTTTTGATCTGATTGTTTGATTCTTCTTGCTTCCCTAGCATCCCCTTAATTTATTTGTTTGTTTCATCCTGTTTGTCTAGCCTTTCCTTAACAGATGCATTCTCTTTCTTCAAATCATCCTGAGTTTTCAACACAAGAGAAGATGGAGTTGTTTCAAAATTAGAAGCCATATTCTCAAAAGTTACGGCAACTGATTCTTTCTCAAAATATTCTTTAACTGACTTGCCTTTGTCTTTAAAAACAACCACGGGTAGAGGTTGAGGTTCAGGAGATGGTTCGTGAAATTTTGATTCATGTGGAGCTTTGCAAGGAGTGTTGTCCAAAATAAAAAGGTGTTTCCTTACCCAGAAACGTAGAACTTGATCCTTGAAGATATTCAAGCGACCGCATAAGTTTTGTTGAGCCATTTCATAACTAAGTTCCTTCATCTTCAGAGATTCAGAATTAAACCATTTTCTAAACTAAGTCCAGAGATATCAGAAGTAGTTGGATTAAGATTATCCATGCAAGCTTGCTTTAAAGAATTAACCCATTCATGTATTTCTGTCTCGAAAACAGCAAAGATTTACCAACATCTGATTTGGATAGTTTTGGTATTGGTTTTGGAATGGCTATTTTCTGAGAAGATGTAACAAGATTGTCCCATGCTTCTAGATCAATTATGGTTCTGAGACGATCTTATGAAAAGTTAGTGAGAGTTGTAGAATCGGTGGTGTTGAATTAAATAGAGATGGAATATCTGGAAGTGAGAAGTCTTGTGATGGTATGGTAGATATTTGGTGGTTGAGAGGTGTTGAGAGGGAAGGTGATTCCTGAAATAGCTGATGTGGTTTTGGGCAATTGTTCAGAGGAAGTTTTTGGATTTTTGGTTTAGGGAGCTTCAAAGAATGGATCAAATTGATCAATATTATAGAGAACTTGTGCTAGTTCTAGCTACGTTTGAGAAAATTGGGTAGCAGGGTGATTAATTAGAGGATGATCAGAGGGTATGGTGGTATTAATTTCAATGTCAAAGTCATCAATAGTTTGTGGTGAGGGATTTTCACCAGGCTTTGAAGATGAGGAGAATTCAGATATTGATAAGAAAACCGATTTGATAATAGAAACAAAAGAGGAGTTGCCTTTCTTTTGGCAGCTTTAAGGGTTTTCTGAGAAATTCCTTCTCTAACAACTTTCCTTTTCCTTGACTTTATGGTAGAAACTTATGGAGTTTGTTGCTGAATATATAGGATGTTGACATCTAGAATTGTTCCATCAATCTTGTAAGCTTCCAGATATCTGAGGAAAATTTCTGGAGATGAGTCTGCTTGAGTGAAGAGAGGAAAATACTTCAGAGGGACTCTTCTGGTGGTGATGACTTCCTTTGCAGTAAGGGTAGGATCCTTTTTAATAGTTTATATAATCATCATCTTCTTGAGGTTCTTATGGGTTGAGAGGCTTTCTAGCACAGGGTTCCGGAACACTAGCTTGTTAAGCCTCACTCATATGTTCCATCAGTTTATTCTCTTTCATAATATCTGAGATAAGCCTTCCCAACAAAATCCAATCTCTTTTGGTTATTTCTTCTTCCCTTGTTTCCTTAACATTGGTCTTCAGATGATTGGATAGAATATGAGGGAGGTGGATTTTGGCCTTAGTTGTGATGAGGTACATCAAGTATTGTTGATCAATATTGATGTAGTAAGGAGAGCTTGTTGGTTTTCTGTGATTAATACATCCCAGAATTATTCTAGACCAAATTTTGAGATAGTCCTTCAGATCTTTAATCTTGTTTGAGGGTTTTCCAGAAGAGAAAATTTCAATAGAAACAATTGTTAGGTCATAACCTTTTTCTTCCATTTGACTGCACCTTATTCCACTTCCATCGTAACCAATGAGCATTCTGATGAGATCTTTGGTGATGACGATCTTCTTTCCCATTAAATAAGAAGTTACTTGATAATTTGATGCAGCAACATGAATCAAAAATTCTTTAACTAGTTTGGGAAAACCTAGACCAATTAATCGATCAAAAATATTCTGTCCACCCTTGAGACTCAACATTAGGCGTAAGGTCATACCCATTTTATTTCATGCTTTCAAAATCAATTGTGAGTTCATAGAGAACTTATAGGTTCAATATATATTTCTTCGTTTGGAGTAGAGGATGAACCGGGAATGTTGATTTGAGGATATTGAGACTTTTGTTGTTGTTGAGAAGAAGCCATTGTTCATAGACTTAGGGTTTGAGAGAACACAAAAGGGAAAAGAGCAAATTCTAAGAAAATAGGGTGAGTGAGAGTGAAGGTGTGAAAGTGAATTGGTGAAAGTGAATTTTAATTTCTATATGTTTAGCCCTAGAATGTAAAATAGGATTTTTAGAAATACATATAGCAGAAGTATTATCACAAAAGATAGAAATGTTACTCTCATAAATATGAAAATCTTCAAGTTGACTTTTCATCCAGAGCATCTGAGTCTTGCATACAGTTGCAGCTATATATTCAGCTTCAGCAGTTGATAATGCAATAATGGATTATCTTTTGTTGGACCATGGGATTAAGTTATCTCCTAGAAACTAGAAGCTTCCAAAAGTACTTTTTCTTTCTATTCTATCTCCAGCAAAGTCAGTAT
Organism: Vicia faba; assembly: GCA_948472305.1. Taxonomy (NCBI): domain Eukaryota; kingdom Viridiplantae; phylum Streptophyta; class Magnoliopsida; order Fabales; family Fabaceae; genus Vicia; species Vicia faba. The sequence continues at coordinate 857,151,438 of OX451741.1, forward strand.
CACAGTACTCTACTAATTTATATTCTCTATAACAAAGACCAAGATTAGTAGTACCCTTCAGATACTTGAAAATTCTCTTAACTATTGTTAAGTAAGATTCTCTAGGATCTGATTGGAATATGGAACAAAGACAAATGTTATATAGAATGTCAGGTCTTAAAGCTATTAAATATATGACAGAATCAATTATACCTCTGTAGAGTATCTGTTCTACTTTCTTACTTACCTCTTTCTTTTCCAGAATGCATGTAGGATGCATAGGAGTTTTGGATGGCTTACTTTCTGACATATCAAATTTCTTCAGAAGTTCTTTAACATACTTGCTTTGATGTATGTAGGATCATTCTGGAGTTTGATTGATTTGAATTCCTAGAAATAACTTGAGTTCACCTATCAAGCTCATTTAAAATTCTGCCTCCATAGTCTTAGCAAATTCTTGGCCCATGGAGGCTTTAGTAGATCCAAAAATATATCATCTATTTATATTTGACAAATAAGAATATCATTTTTAAATAATTTACATAATAAAGTTGTGTTCACCTTCCCTCTGGTAAAATCATTTTCTAATAGAAAGTTACTTAGTCTTTCATATCAAGCTCTGAGAGCTTGTTTTAGACCATATAATGATTTCTAAAGTTTATAAACATATTCTGGATGTTTTGTATTTTCAAAACCAGGGGGTTGGTACACATAAATTTCTTTATCAATGTAACCATTTAAAAAGACACTTTTGACATCCATCTGATAAAGAGAGATGTCATAATTTACAACAAATGAAATTAAAAGTCTGATTGATTCTAACCTGGTGACTCGAGCAAAGGTTTCTGTATAGTCTATCCCTTCTTGTTGACTATAAACTTGTTCAACCAGTCGTGCTTTGTTTATGACAACTTCTCCTTTTTCACTTAGCTTGTTTCTGAAGACCCATTTAGTTCCAATAATGTTGAAGCCCTTTTGTTAGGAACTAGATCCCATACATCATTTTTGGTAAATTGATTTAGTTCTTCCTGCATTGTAAGTATCCAATCATTTTTCAGAAGTGCTTTGTGTATGGAAGTAGGTTCAATTAGAGACACTAGTCCCAAGTGAGACTCTTCAGTATTTCTGAATGTAGATCTTGTTCTGATTGGACCATCTTTCTTTCCTAGAATCATGTTTTCTAAATGTGCTAAGCTTCTTCTAGATTGTCTTTTCTTGATGGGTTCTTCAAAAGTTGTTGTAATATTTGTGATGTATTCTTTTGTATTTGGCTGAAGTTCTGAACTATTATTTTCTGAAGATTTGTCTTCAGTACTTGTAATTTGAACTTCTATATCTGCAAAAGATTCACTCTGCTTTGACTTTTGAGAGCCAAGCTTATCATCAAATCTAACACTAATAGATTCTTCCACAATTCGTATTTTTGTGTTGTATGCTCTATAACCTTTTGAACATTCAGAGTATCCTAACGTGAAACAATTTTGTGCCTTAGAATCAAACTTGTTCAGATGTTCTTTAGTGTTTAATATAAAACAAGTACATCCAAATGGATAAAAATAAGAGATGTTGGGCTTTCTGTTTTTCCACAGTTCATATGGAGTCTTTCTCAGAATAGGTCTTATTGAGATTCTATTTCGAATATAGCACGCTGTGTTGACTGCTTCTGCCCAGGAGTGTTTAGCAATGTTAGTCTCGTTGATCATGGTTCTGGCTATTTCTTGTAAAGTTTTATTCTTTTGTTCTACAACTCCATTTTGTTGAGGAGTTCTAGGACAAGAGAGATTATAAGAAATTCCATATTCATTAAAAAAATTCAAAACATTAGTTTTCGAATTCCCCACCATGATCACTTCTGACTTTTATAATTCTAAACTCTTTTTCATTTTGAACTTGGTTACAGAAAGTAGAAAACACAGCGTGTGACTCGTCCCTGCGTCTTAATAACTTTACCCATGTCCATCTGCTATAGTCATCTACGATCACTAATCCATATTTCTTGTCGATGATGGATGCAGTTTTCACTGGTCTAAACAGATCTATATGCAAAAGTTATAATGGTCTAGAGGTAGAAACAACATTTTTTATTTAAAAGAAGGTTTTTCAAACTTGCATTTTTGACATGTTTCACACAGATCTTCTAAGTTGAACTTTAAGATAGGAAGTCCTCTGACCAAATTGAGTTTGTTAATTTGAGATATTCTTCTCATACTAACATGCCCCAATCTTCTGCGCCAGACCCATTGCTCAACGTTAACACACATAAGGCATTTTACATTCTGACTTTTTAGTTCATAAAGTTTTATTTTATAAATGTTGTTCTTTCTCTTACCATTAAAGAGGATTGTTCCATCTTTTTGACTAACTCCCTTACAGGACTTTTGATTTAAGATTATATCATAATTGTTATCACTTAATTAACTTATGGATAACAAGTTATGCATTAATCCATCTACTTGCAGAACATTAGTTATAGAGGGAAGTGTATCATTACCAATGGTTCCTGAGCCAATAATATTTCCTTTCTGATTGCCTCCAAAACCTACGTATCCTCCATATTTAAGTTCTAGACTTTGGAACATATGCTTTCTTCCTGTCATGTGTGGAGAGCATCTAGATTTCAGGTACCAAGACAAGTGTTTCAACTTTGTTGTTAAAGATATCTGCAACATAGATGATTTTATCCTTAGGAACCCATATCTTTTTGGGTCCTTATTCGTTAGACTTTCCAAAATTCTGACTGAATTTTGATTTCACACGAGGATTTGTAGAGTAATATTCACTAGTATATTTTATATCATGTGCGTGTCTATATGTGAAGTGTGAGTTTAAGGGTGTCTGTTTTATGACCATATCATCAACTTTCTTTGTTTGATATGGAACTTTTCCTTTTGGTTTCACATATCCTGCACCTTTTATGTCGTTTCTACTAACTCCATAGATAATTGAATCCGTCTTACTTCTATATATGTTTCTAGCTAGAAATTTTTGAAAGTTGTGATCATATTCTTTTATGATGTTATCAGGACTATATGAAACTTTTGAAACAGATTCTTTCCGACCTTTTTGTAATTCATTTTTAATTTTAGAATTATTTTCTTTTAGCCCACCGTTTTCTATTTTTTGTTTCTTAGTTTCTTCAGTTTCAGATACAAGAACGTGTTTCTGGTTCTTGTTATTGACTCAAAGTTGTTGATATCTTTCAAGAATTTCAGACAAACTTTCTTCTAATTGAGATCTAGAGAATTTTGAAAATATCTCTTCTGAATCTGATTCAGATTCTTATGTATCTGTATCTTCTGATATGTTGGAAATTAAAGCTATATTGGCTCGTTTATCTTTTGATTCACTTTAAGCTTCAGAATATTTAGAGTCATCCCACGTTGCCACAAGACTTTTTTTCTTTTCTTTGAAGAACTTATTTTTAGGCTTTTCTTTATGAAGATTTGGGCAGTCGCTTTTGTAGTGACCTGGCTCTTTTAACTCATACAAGACGATATCTTTAATTCTATATTTTCTGTAACCAGAGGATGATTTAGGGTGATTACCTGTTCTTTTGGGGTTTCTGAATTTTCTCTGTCTGTGCTTCTATAGTTTATGGACTCTTCTGGAGAGAAGAGATAGTTCATCTTCTTCTGACGAGGATCCACCAGAGGTTTCTTCTTCTGCCTGATAAGCTTTAGTTTCTTATTTTTGTTAGATTTAAGATCAAGAGACTTACCTTTCTTCTGGGGCTCATCTTCTTCTAGTTCTATCTCGTGACTTCTCAAAGAGCTGATTAGTTCTTCAAGAGATATTTTGTTCAGATATTTGGATAGTTTTAAGGTTGTGACCATGGGTCTCCATTTCTTGGGAGAGCTTTTGATGATTTTATTTACATGATCTTCTATTGAGTACCCTTTTTATAGAACTTTTAGCCCAACAACCAGAATTTGAAACCTTGAGAACATTGTCTCAACGATTAAATCTTCTTCCATCTTGAAGACCTCATACTTCTGGATGAGTTCAAGAGCTTTGGTATCTTTGACATGCATGTTACCTTCATGCGTCATTCTCAGAGAGTCAAACATGTTCTTAGCTTAATCTTTGTTCGCGATCCTCTCATTCTCGGTGTATGAGATGGCACTCTAGAGGATTGTTCTGGCCATGTGATGATTTCTGAATTCTTTCTTTTGTTGATATGTAATTTTCTTTCTATCAATCTTACGACCACTTTCATCAATTGGATAAATGTAGCCATCAGTTACCATATCCTAGAGATCAACATTGTGAGCTAGGAAAAAACTTTAGATTATGTCTTTCCAGTAATCAAAGTTTTCACCATCAAATATTGGAACATTGTCGCTGATTATGTCTTTCTCATCATAAATATCATTGTTGTTGTTCTGAATTGGTCCCACCATAGTGTTTTTCTTGCTAGGATCTTTTTCTGACACGGTTAATTGTTAGCACTCAGAACCAGGAGCTCTCATACCAATTGAAGGATAGAAAAACAAAAGAAAAGGGTTTGAATTGGGGTTTTCGAAAATTAAAAACAGTATGACACGTTTGGTTATTTTGGTTCATTTGAACTCAAACTACTCCAGTCCACCTGCCAAGGTGATTTCGCCTCTCTCAAACGAGGTCTTAATCCACTAATCAAAACTTTGATTACAAAATCACAAAGACTACCATCAATGGCTTCTTGAGACAAAACCACAACTTGGTTTCTCAAGGAATTACAAAAATGTGAATCAAAATGTGTACAAGAATGTTTATAGAAAACTATATCACAACTGTGATTTTTACACGAAGTTAAAGCACAGTGAATAGATAAAAGAGCTTATGATCATTTCTTCGTATGCGCAAGTGTTATTTTGATCACTCTTCAAGAATATTTTATATAGGCGAAGCATTTGAGACATGAGAATATGTTTTTGGAAGGTTGATAAAATATTGTTAACGCACTTTCTAAAAATACAAATCTTGTCTGGTACCAGCCGTTACTCTTTGATTTGTAATGACTGAATTGTAACGTATCAGAACTTGCTACTTTGAAGTCTAGTCAGAATAAGAATATTAAGATTGAGACTTTAGATCATCAGAGTGTTGCTTCATCAGAGTTTAGCTTGCATTTTTTGTGCTTCTAAAGTTATAACATTAGAACTTCTTATATTAAGCGTGATACTTCAATTTAGTTGTACAGAAATTCTTATCAGATCTTCTTAGCGCAGTTTTGTTTTCCAACTTCTATGATTCTTTATCATAACTTTTCTGCATATTTAAATAAATTATTAGAGAGTATATTTGTTCTTTATATATATATATATATATATATATATATATATATATATATATATATATATATATATATATATATATATATATATATATATATATATATATATATATATATATATATATATATATATATATATATATATCATGTATTTGTTATCATCAAAACTATTACTAAGATGTAAAACCAAACTATATTTTAAAAAAATGGACATAAAAAGTGTGTTTCTTAACAGATACATAAGTTAAGAGGTGTATGTTTCTCAACCTCCCGGTTTTGAAAATTATGAGTTTCCTAATCATGTGTTTAAGCTAAAACGTGCATTGTATGGTCTTAAACAAGCCCCTAGGGAATGGTATGACCGGCTTAGTAAGTTTTTGCTCGAGCAAGGATACTCTAGAGGGAGTTTAGACACTACAATCTTTATTAAACGTCAAGGAAAGCATATTTTAATAGTTCAAATTTATGTAGATGATATCATTTTTTGATCTACTAGTATGCATCTTGTCAATGAGTTATCTAAACTTATGCAGGGAGAGTTTGAAATGAGTCTAATGGGAGAGTTTAACTACTTTCTCGGACTACAAATTAAACAACTTGATTAAGTAACATTTGTATGTAAAACCAAGTATTGTCTCGAATTGCTCAAAAGATTCAGTATGGACTGTGCAAAGGAAATTGACACACCTACGGTAACAAACAGTAACTTGGATAGAGATGAAAAGGGTAAGGATGCTGAAGTAAAAATATATAGAGGTATGATTGGATTTCTTCTTTATCTTATGCATCTAGGCCTGATATTATGTTTAGTGTTTGTATGTGTGCATGATATAAATTTATTCCTAAGGAATCCCATTTCGAAGAGGTTAAGCGCATTCTTAGATACCTCATTGCTACCTCTTAGTTTGGGCTTTGGTATTCCAAAGGAAATGATTGTATCTTGGTTGGTTAATCGGATTCCGACTTTGTCGGTTGTAAATTGGATAGGAAAATAAATAGTGGAACTTGTCACATGTTTTCAAAATCCTTAGTAAGTTGGCATAGTAAAAAGTAAGTTTATATCGTTTTGTCAATCGTAGAGGCGAAATACGTGGAAGTCGGTAGTTGTTATGCACAAATCTTGTGGCTTAAACAACAACTACTTATTTTGATATTAAACTTTCGCATATTCCTATCATGTGTGACAACATTAGTGCCATTAATCTAACCAAAAATCATGTACTACATTCACGCACCAAACATATTGAGTTACATTACAGTTTCCTTCGTGATCAAGTTGAAAAAGGAGATGTTGTGTTTGAGCATGTTGATAGCAAAAATTAACTTGCCGATATTTTCACTCAACCACTCCAAATAAAACATTTTGTCAATATACGCGGGGAATTTGAGATAATTGATATCTCCAATGTTGCTTAATTTTATGTTGCTTCCAGTACTTTATAGTGTCACTCTAACTGTATGTTTGAGTATTTTACATCATGTGAGTGCAACTTATATTTTATCAAGAGTGATGTAATATCATTTTAATTTCTCCTTGAAAGTAAGATTTGTCTTAATGCATGTTACTAGTTTACTTCCGAAAATGCTTAAGATTTTCTCAAATGATGAAAACCATGAATGTTCATTTCCAAAAATTTTGGATTGAAATCCATTGTGTGTTCTTGATCCATACGCTTATAATAACTTCATGTATTAATTCTTTCACATTTGTATATCTTTGTTCTTATTATTCAAGCATGTGTGTTTGTTTATTCTTTATTTCTCGCACTTGTGCTTGAGTTATTTGTTTGCATGATTTTTGCATTATTTGCTTCTTGTTGTCTTGGTTACATGGCCTGAAAAATGTCTTCATTTTGGTTTTAGTAGAGACATATTCTTGTTTCTATTCTTGGCACATGAGTGTGCAGCATCGAGAGTCTCATTATGTAATGTTCTTGTTGTAGTTAAGTCACATGTTATGACAACATTTTCATTTTAGATTGAGTAGTGACATGTTCTTGTCTCTATGTTAGGCACATGTGTGTACGGAATTGGGAGTTTCATTGTGTTATGTTACATAGTCGTGACGCTAATGAAGTAACTTGAAAAGTTTTCTCTTGCATCGCATTCATTACTAATCATGCATTACATTACATGTTTGGTAATGCTTTATGCTTGTTCTTTATCAATTTCGTATCATTACATATATATGGGTATATGTGATTGTTGTTCTTCTATGCAAAAACGCCTCTGAGTGATATATTAGTATTTTATTGAAATATGATATTTCTCTCTATTTGCTTTCTTTCTTTTTGATGTTATCAAAGATGGAGAATAATATGAAATATGAAGTTGGGAAGCACAAATTCAGGGGGAGTATTCGATAACAACATGAAAAGCCTCAACACAAGTTTTGCCATCATCAAAAATGAGGAGTATGCCAGTGCAACTTCACCATTAGATGTGTTGTATGATATTAACACTAGGAAAACTTAGCATTTATGTATATTGGATAGTATTTCTATGTCATGTGGTACCCCCTTGCATTAGAGGTCTTAGGAATCATTAAAAACCACTTTGAAATTGACCAAAACCTTGAAAAACAGTTTTCTTCATAAAAATAGCTTGCATGTGCCGACACATACGTGTTTCAAACTGGCACATGTAACTTGATAATGAAGCATGTAGCTTCTGTTTTCTACAGGTCGACACATGCACCTTATAAGTCGGTACATACTATAACTTTCTATTTCATGTGACGGCGCATACAATTTTTATGTCGGCACATCAACTGTAATATTACAGCTTGTAGCTATTGTCTTGCATAGGCCGACACATCTGCCTTTTCAGGCCGACACGTACTGTTGTTTTTTAACTTATGTGTCGGTACATACGTGTTTCAGGCCGGCACATACTTTTTGATTTGATCAATTTTTCGATTCTTTTTAATTCCGAAAATTCCCTCTTTGCACATAAACTTCCACAACTATAAATACACCATCCATGCATCATTCCAACTTGATGAAACTATAAACACTTACCACCATTTCTCTTCACCTTCAACCTCCAACCTATGCATACACACTAAAAAATCAAACAAAATCATCTTTTATTGGGGTGCCATCTAGGTGAGGTTTGATAACGTCTAATTAGGTTCTTGTGTAGCTGAGAATATTGGGCTGAGAGCGGTAGGGTTTCATCCAGAAAAAGCTAGGGCTTGTCCTCCAAGATCCTTGGTATATTATGGGGTTTTGTTCAATAATTTCAAAAGAGGATTTTGGCTAAGTGAAAAGCCTTCGAGTTTGGTACCAAGGAAGTAGCGAGAGAACAACAAGTTAAATTGAAAGGTCTTGTGTTCAATAGATACATTTGATCATGCACAAAAGAGCTTTAGAGTTTGGTACCTAAAGTAAGAATCGATAAATCAATTGGGAGCTATCGTGTTTTGGTCTTGTTGAAGATGAAAAGAAGAGAAGGGGTTGAATCAACATCAAATGGTTAGGGTTTATAGGGTTGCTCTTGAACACTTTTCTTGTAAACATACTTTTCACAAAGTAAGAAATTTATCCCAATTCCAAAATAGAATTGGGGGGAGATGTAGCCATAGAGAGGATGAATGGTGAATTTACTAAACAAATCATCGTGTCGCTCTCTCTTGTCTCTTTACTTGCTTTACTTTTCATTAAGAAATTTGTTAAATAGCATTGATTGGTCGATCGTCTCGTAAGAATTTTTTCGTGGTTGTTTTTGTTTTAAATTGATTGTTGATTAAAAATTCGTTCACACACCAAGTGTTAGACAAATTACACAGTTCCATATTTTTGTTTAATTTCATTAGAAATAGGAAATCGTTGTGTGTGATATTAAACTGTTAATTGAGATATTATTATGTTGATTGATTTTATCATTATCTTAATTCCATATGGCTTATGCATATCCAATTTTCTAATAACGAGGTTCATTTAGACTACTATTTTATCTAGGCCAAAAACCTTTCGATCAACAATGTTTTTAGAATAAGTTTTTATTATACCTATTTTTAAAAGGTAATTTGTAATTAAGGATCTATTCACCCCCCTCCCCTCTAGATAAGTTGATGTAGTCGTTCGCAAAATTATTAAAAGAGCGTCACATGCAAGTATACATGTTGTGATTCCAGCAAGTAATAAGTATAAGAGTATCATACCCACAGGGTGTGTTGTTACTTAGATTTTATTTTTGTAAGGAAACTATTCCTTTGATTTAAGTATGAGCAGAGAGAAATAATGATAGGTGTTTGGAGTTCAAGTTAACTTAAAAAATATGGCAAAAGTAAGGTGAAAAGATATGGAAATATATTAAGAGTGATTCAGTTGAGCTATGTTCCATTAATATTATTAGTGTATTCATGTGTTTATGACGTGATGTGTCGTGACTGGTGAGGTTAGAGTGATCTTATGGTGTATCTCTATAACATCAACACGTGAATAACAAGGGAAAGGGAACAAATCTCTAAGCCTCACTTATAACCCTAATATGCGTCTATTAGTCTTCTGAAATCCTCAATAGTTATAGCTTTTTATCTCTAAGAAAGCTAAGAAAGTGAATATCTCTATCCTACTCATACAACTATTTTTATCAAGAAAATCACTTGTTGTTGGATCTCTCACAACAACAAGTTGTCATATACTCCTAAGTTGATCAAGCAAATAAGTAAACTTGTAACAGATTATCACATAATAAAACTAGTCAATTAACCGCACACCATATAACATAAAACACTTAAATATTAACTTGAAATTTGTGATACGGTGGGAGAACTGACTTGAGGTTTTGCGTTTGTGTTCGCAAATGTTTCAGTTTAGCAAGAGTCGCCACCGACTTTTTATGTTATCCAAAGGAAAGGTCAAAAAGCACAGGAAAGACCTTTGAGATGTTTTCTTGGGTTCGGGGGGTAGATTTTGAAAAGGGAAGGTGCTAGCACCCTTTTCATCCATGGTTTTCCATGGGCTCTTAGTTACTTGTTTAGATCACTTGCTTTTGCTTTTCAATTGTTTGAAATGGTGCTTTGTGTGTGGTTTTGAAAATATTTTGAAAATAGGCCTTCGTCTAGGCAACCTTTTTAATAATTCTTGTTTGAATGTATACAAAGGTGTTTGTCTTTTGAAAAGATGTTTCAATGTTTGAAAGTTTGTTTTGGGAAATGTTTTGAAATGTGTTGTGTGTTTTTGAAAATAGCAAGGATGTTTGCAAGTTTGATCAAGTAACTAGGAGTTGTCTACCCTACTCAAAGATCTTTCCTACACATTTTTAACCCTTTTACATTGTTGTTTTACCATTGTATTTGGTAAACAACCTTGTATTTGGATGTTAAATGGGACAAGTGTGGGTCATCGTATGACCATGATAACAATATTGCCAAGTATCTTAGCAAGTTTTTGAGGGACTAGATCATTTTTGTATAGGCAACCAAGATAGCGTCATCGAGGGACTATGATCTTTTTGTTTTGTTTTTGTTTTGCCAAGATACCTAACATGCATACCATGGCCATTTTAAAGGCAACAAGTGGGTGAAACCCTAAGGGTGCTTGTGTCCATTGTGTTGTCATTTTTCATGCTTTTGTCTTGTGTTAGGTCAAGCTATTTGTTTGATTTTGGATTTTTGCATACAAACCCTAATCTTTCTATCATGGCATATTTGAAAGCTATAAAGTGCGTAAAAGTAAATCTACGACTATTACAACATTGATATGGGAAGGAGGATACAAGTTTGAATAGGGGGATATTTGCAAGAAATTAAAACCCTAAGTCAACTATTACAACCAAATTGAACTCATTGTACAAGATAAATAAAATAAGCAAATATTTAAATGGACAATTTAAATATAAATATGCAAAATGTTTTTTTGTATTATTTTTATGTATATAAAAATAAATTTATTCATGTATTAAAAATGAGAAAATAAAAGATTATTTTTGGAAAGGGTAGAAACCCTAGTTTTGGTTTTAAAAGAAAATGTAAATTTTAATTATTTATTTATTCATTTATGTACAAGGAAAATAAATAAATATATTCACAAAAATATTGAAAAAATAAAATATGTGAGAAAAATATTATTTAAGTGTATAAATAATAAAAAATAAAAATAAATAATATTTTTATAATATTTACAAGTTTTTAATTTAAGAAAATAAAAGTATATTATTATAGTAACTATTTCTATGTCCAAAAAATAATAAAAATAATAAAATAAAATGTGAAAATTTAAGAAAATATTTTTGGTGATTTTTTTTGATATTTGGAGAAAATAAATAAAGTCAGAAATGTAAAAGAAAATAAAAAAATATGAAAAAATAATGAAATGGGCCAAGGGGGTGTGAGAAGCAAGCAGAGGGGTGCAAAAAGCAAGGCAAAGTCAAGCCCAACCCACATTCATCTTCGTCCCTGACCTTGTGAAACAGAAAAATGCGCACCAATGGTTCAAACTCGTATCTCCTGCATTTGTGCTTAAAAATAAAAACTTGCAACATGAAAGTTATAGAGCATGATCATACGATTCTAACCATATAAAAAATTAATCTAACTCTCAAAGACCAGAGAGAATTTCTCTGGCCCTAATTTCTAACCTAGTTTTTTCAGAAAGTTCATTATTCAAATTCTCCCAGCTCAGTTAACTTAAATGAATTCTATGCATATGTACAACTCAAGGGCAATGAGGACTATATTTTTTATTCACAAACCTAAGCCTAATGATTCCTAAATAGAGAGATAAAAGTTTGAACTTTACCTGTTTCAGTCAAGCTCGAGTATGGCAATGTAGGGGTTGTGAGTGAGGCCTGAGATACTTGTGAGCTTGCTTGAAGTTCCTTTGAGCTTTCCCAATGCTTGGCCTGCTTTGAAATAACTTGAATATGCTTGTAGAACTCAACCTGCAAAGTCAAAATTTGAAAATGGTGAAGTGTTTAAATGGAGTTACAGTGACTTGGGAATTGTTGGGATAACTTAGGTATGTTGTATGGAGTGTGTTGGAACTGGTTGCAAGTAAAACGCACGAGTGGATTGTGATTTGGCTTATGATTTGCAGATCCTGCCCTGTTTTGGCAGAAAATGGGGTTTTTGGTGTACAAGGGTGTTTGAGAGGTTGCTAGCTCGTATTTATGGCTTAGTATAATGTGTTCAAGTTGGTTCAAATGTTCACAAGCTTTGGTTTTATCAGATTGCAAAGATATGGACTTTTGGCACAATGACTTGGTTTTGAAGCAAAAGGTGATTTTGACAATGCAAAGGCTTGTACAATCTAGCTTAGGGTATGCACATAGTTGTTATACTTTTCCCTATCTTTGTGGATGTGGTTTGCTGCAAAAGATTAAGTCCAATGCTCAAGACAAACAAAAATGCAAAAGTTGTGCTTTATGTTAATGGCATTGTTGCCTTTTTGCCAAAAATGGATTAATTCAATCTGTAATCTTATAAAGCTCAGAACAAAGCCTTAATCCATTGTGTTTGCATTCAATTTTTGAGTGTGGAAGGGTTTAAGGACCTTTAAACAAGTACAAGCAAGGTTGGACATAATTTGCAACTTGTATAAACATGAAAAATGCCATGGACAAAACTGAGAAATGGCCATTTTCTTTTCTTCGATTCTCCCTAACCATAAATGATTTTGGAGAGTTCTTGGACATTTTGGAAAGCTTGTAACATGATATACAATCCATATTTGAAATGAAGTTTTAGATTCCACTTGGAACTATGTGAAAAATTTCCATGAAGATAGGTCAAAATCCTGCCTAAACTAGGGCAAAATTTCACTAAGTTAAAAGTTTCATGGACCCTTGTTCACAAAATCATAACTTGAGATCCAAGCATATTTTGGAAAAACTTTGTGAATAAAAGTTGTATATTTTGTGGAGGAATACAACTTTCATGTTGGAAGTTTTCTCTGAATCCAATTGCATCATGGTGAAAAAGTGTGGAAAAGTTGGGAAAAAATAAGAAATTTTCATAACTTAGAAAATTTCTAAGTTATGAAATTTTTCCATTTTAAACCCTAATTTTCAAAATTAGATTTCTTGGTGAACAAGTTTCATGTTTTGACACATATTGATGAAAAATGACCATTGGCACTTGATTTTGACCAAAAAGTCAAAGTTTGACTTTTCAGTGTACAGTTGATTTTTGATCAGTTGACTGGAAAATTCATCTGTCAATCCAATGCATTTGAGATCTTTTGAACCTTGTGATTAGGTCAAGATGGTTCCATTGAGTCCTTGAATCCATGCTTGAACCAAATTTGCCATTGGCTAGGTTAAAAATCAGAAATTTCCCTTCTATAGTCAAAACCCTAAAAATGACCATTTTGCCCTTTTGATGATCTGATCAAATTTCTTGAGGAGTTGTGGTCCAAACTTGATCAAATGGTTCATATGAGTCTATAATGTTGATATGGATAAAAAATTATGAGGTTTGACTGTAAATTGGCCACAATTGACTTTTTCCCCAATATAGTTGATTTCTAGGCAACTGTCCAATTGACTGGGCAAAAATTTGATTCAAGGCTTGAAACTTGGTATGAGCAATCTTAGAGGTCCAACATGAAGCATGAAAGTCACATTGAGCATTGAAAGTCCAAAAATCCTTGTGCAAACTCAAACCCTAATTTCAGGTCAACAGTGCAAGGAGATGTCTTAAGAAGAGCAAACCCTAGCTTGGTCTTGAGTTCCAAGAGTCTTGTGAGGGGAAATCTTGATAAAACGAGAGGGAAAATTTTGGGGTACAACAGCTGCCGCTGTTCAATCTTCTTGAACCTGAAGAGTTAGATTGGCGAGTTTTGTCTTTCGTGACTCGAAGGTTAAAGATGATTGGACACTAGAGTGCCCGTAAATTTGCACTCGTCAAAATATAGTTGAGAGAATGGGCTTAAAGATGTCATTTGGAGATGGTAGAATCTTGTTGGAGATGGGATTAAAGATGCCATCCAAGAATGTTTGTTGAAAATCAGGGGAATGAGCATCAGAATGGTATCCGTGTCTAGAGCATCTCTGAGCTGGGGATCTGAATAAGCAATAGAATAACATACGTGTCTGGAGCGTCTCTAAGCTGTTTTCTGAACTCTTTGAATAAGCAAAAGAATAGCATCTGTGCCTGGAGCGTCTCTAAGCTGTTTTCTGAACTCTTTGAATCTGAATAAGCAAATAGATTAGCATCCGTGTCTGGAGCCTCTCTAAGTTGTTTTCTGAACTTGAGTTTGAATAAGAAATAGAATAGCATCGGTGTCTGGAGCATCTCTAAGCTGTTTTCTGAGCTTTGCATCTGAATAAGCAATAGAATTGCATCCGTGTCTGGAGCATCTCTAAGGTGTTTTCATGATTGTATATTGGTAGCTTGTTAATCTTATCCTGAAAAGGGTAAAATGTTAGCTAAAACATAAAGTTATGTTGCATGAAATGTATGATGCAATATATGTGTTTTATCAATGTTTATGACATATGATTGTAATGTATGCGCATGTAAGCTAATTTGCTGTCTTGCTGAGGAAAATAAATCCTTGATAGCTGGAGATAATAAAATCCTTGACTGCTGCCGGGGAAAATAAATTCTTGACCGCTGCTGGAGATTCAAAATCTTTGATAACTCGCGGGGATGTGAGAATCCTTCACGACTTTCCTGGGGATATAGAGATCCTTCAAGTCTTTGGAATACTGACAAAATATGTTGTGAGAAAAATGCCAAGTGTTGTTCGAGAAACCTGCTTGGGGAATCTGAGAACTTTGATGACTATGGCTGGAGATTACACAAAGGGAATCCTTACTCGGCTGGGGAATAGGGAAAAACTCTAGAGATCTCTACCGGGGATCAAACAAAGGAAAACCTTGATCTGCTGGAGAATAAGGAAGACTCTGATGGTTTCTGCGGGGAATTGAGAATGAGAATCTTCAATCTGCTAGGGGAATTTGAATCCTTGGGGACTTCATGCTGGGAAGCCAAGAATGAGAATCTTCGATCTATAGGGGATTAAAAATTCTGACAAATTCATACTGGGGAGTAATGAAGACTCTGGCAACTTCACTAGGGAATCAAGAATAAGAATCTTCAATCTGTTGGGGAGTGAAAAACTCTGTGGGGAGTAGCTATACTGCTGGAGAGTAAGTTCAAGACTCTGGGGGAAAAAGCTTACTGCTGGGGATTAGCTATCCCGCTGGGGCGAACAGGAGCTTGGGTTGTATGCCAATCTACTGGGGAATTATCCTATCTTGGGGATAAGACAAAAGTCAACTGTTATCTGGTCGATTCTCAGACTTTAAGACAACTTGTTGGAGAATCCGGAGACGCTGAATGGTTTCTGTTGTGGATTGATAGTTTGACTCCACTAGGGAAGAAGGTTTTAAGATAACTCTCTGGGGAATTATCTGGGTTTAAAGAGACTCTCCGGGGAATTTGGAGGAAACTGGATGGTTTCCACTGGGGTTTAAAGGTTGAAGATTTGATTCTGTTGGGGAAGAAAGTTTCATCTTTGCCGAGGATCTGTAGTTCAAAGTTTTGGCTCCACTGGGATTGGGAGTTTGAAGACTTAACTCTGGTATGGATTTTGAAATTTGACTCTGCTAGGGATATGTATTTCAATGTTTTTAGCTTCGTTGGGGATCTAGATAATGTACTGCAGGGGATTTCTCCTAGAATAGCCTAAAGACGTTTTCCTATACTTTTAACCTGTCAGTAATTATTCTTTCTCATTTCGTTTATTTGTAAATAGGTGATTATATTCAAATGCATATGCTCATTTAATAAATCATTGGACGTTTTCAAATAAAACACAAGTGTAAAAAATAAGAAAAGGCAAATAGTTTTCTGCACTTTGAAGTATCTTTGTATTAACTTTGTGTAAGTATTTTGTACAAAGGAGACAGACATCCTAGTAAGAGAATGTTGTCATAAAATTTGAGAAAAAATTTATACAAAGAAAGATGGCTATGTGTAAAAAATTCCATGGGGTTCCCATTCTTCTCTAGCCTTTGTAACTCTGGATATCTTATCCATTCGTTGGTTCATCCGAAGATGATTGAATTGATTAGAAGCCGGGAGCTTGTTTGTGAAGAGATTTTCCCTAAAGTGATCCGACGAGACATAGTCATACGCTTTAATTCCCTAACTTTTGCCTGGACCTCCCTTTCGGGTTTTCGATCCACCGGTAAACCCTTTTTTTCCCAAGTCGCTCTTTCGGGTTTTCAACTTGCCGGGTGTACAAATTTTTTTGTTTATCCCTAATTTTTGCCTGAACCGCCCTTTCGGGTTTTTGATTCACCGGGATGCCCTTTTTTCCCAAGTCGCCCTTTCGGGTTTTCAACTTGTCGGGTTGTTCATGCGTAGTATCTTTTGACTATGTCTGCGTTTGCAGGGTGCGACAGGTCGCCGCCGTCCATGGTGGTCAGGATCATTTCCCCACCAGAAAAGATGTTTTTGATCACAAATGGTCCTTCGTAGGTAGGAGTCCATTTTCCCCTGGGATCAATCTACAACAAGATGATCCGCTTGATTACAAGATCCCTGACTTGATATACCTGACGCCTGACTTTCTTGTTAAAAGCCTTGATCATCCGTTTTTGATACGTCTGACCATGGCAAATAGCAGTAAGTCGCTTTTCGCCAATCAAGTTAAGTTGATCAAGTCGGGTCTGAATCCAATCGTCTTCACTCAAACCAGCATCCTTCATGATTCTCAAGGAGGGAATCTGAACCTCAATAGGTAAAATAGCCTCCATGCCGTATACCAAAGAATAGGGTGTTGCCCCAGTTGATGTACGCTCCATGGTACGATACCCGTGCAGAGCAAACTGTAACATCTCATGCCAGTCCTTGTAGGTGATTGTCATCTTTTGAATGATCTTCTTGATATTTTTGTTTGCAGCTTCGACAAAACCGTTCATCTTTGGCCGATAGGGAGATGAATTGTGATGTTGAATCTGGAACTGCTCGTATAAGGCGGTGATCATAGTGTTGTTTAGGTTTGTACCGTTGTCCGTGATGATCCTGTCGGGGATACCATACCGGAAAATGAGGTTATGCTTGATGAAGCGGGCAACCACATTCTTTGTAACAGAGGCGAAGGAAGCTGCTTCGACCCACTTGGTGAAGTAATCAATGGCCACCAAGATGAAGCGGTGTCCATTGGATAATGTAGGCTTGATCTCTCTAATCATGTCGATTCCCCACATTGCGAATGGCCAAGGAGCTGTTAGGACATTGAGAGGAATTGGAGGAATATGTACCTTGTCCGCATAAATTTGACATTTGTGACAAGTACGGGAATGTTGATGACAATCAACTTCCATGGTAGACCAGTAATAACCTGCCCATAGAATCTTCTTAGCCATCACATGTCCGCTAGAATGGGTGCCAAAGGTACCATTATGAAGTTCAGCCATGATCTGTTCAGCTTCAACCTTGTCCACACAACGGAGCAGAATGCAATCATGATTGCGCTTGTATAGGATACCATTTCCCAGGAAGAACTTGGCAGGGAATCTCCTTAAGAACTTTTTGTCGTTGACTGAAGCTCCTTCAGGGTATTCTTGCGCCTCGAGATACCTTTTGACTTCGTGAAACCAAGGTCGGTCCACTACTTCTTCGGTATTAATCTCGTAACAATGTGTAGGTTCATCCATCCGCTCGATGGTAATTTGGGGAGCCTCATTATCCCAGTTAAGTTTAAACATGGATGACATTGTAGCTAGAGCATCTGCTAGCTAATTTTCTTCTCGCGGGAAGTGCTCGAAGGTAATCTACTCGAAATGAGGTAGCAATGTCAAGACATGTTCTTTGTATGGGATAAGATTAGGATGTTTAGTGTCCCACTCTCCTTTGATCTGACTGATGACCAAAGCTGAGTCTCCAAACACAACCAAAGATTTGATTCCCAAGTCAATTGCAGCTTTGAGACCAAAGATACAAGCTTCATATTCGGCCATGTTGTTGGTGCAGTTGAAGCAGAGTCTGGCAGTGAAAGGTGTATGGTAACCTTCTGGAGAGATAAGTACAGCACCGATACCGTTACCAAGTGCGTTAGAGGCACCATCAAAGTACAGGGTCCATCGGGATCCTTGTTCAGGTCCGTCATACGGTCCGTTATCTTCAATGTTGTCCAAAGTCATAATGTCTTCGTCGGGGAAGTCAAACCTCATGGATTGATAATCTTCGACAGCTTGATGAGCTAGATGGTCAGCTAGCACACTCCCCTTTATAGATTTTTGGGTCGTGTACTGGATATCATACTCAGTGAGGATCATCTGCCATCTAGCTATTCTTCCAGATAAAGCAGGCTTCTCAAAGATGTACTTGATCGGATCCATTTTAGAAATCAGTAAAGTGGCATGAGTCAACATATACTGCCTTAGCCGGCGAGCAACCCATACCATAGCGCACCAAGTTTTCTCGAGCAGTGAGTATCGGGTCTCAGAGTCGGTAAAATTTTTGCTAAGGTAATAAATGTCATTCTCTTTTCGGCCAGACTCGTCATGTTGGCCCAGTACGCACCCCATTGAATTATCCAAAACAATCAGATACATGATTAACGGTCTTCCTTCAACGAGAGGCATCAAGATAAGAGGTTCTAGCAAATACTCCTTGATTTTATCGAAAGCAACTTGACAATCATCATTCCATTTAACCACCTGATCTTTCTTCAACAGCTTGAAGATTGGCTCACAGGTAGATGTAAGGTGAGAAATGAACCTTGCAATGTAGTTTAGGCTTCCCAAGAAACCTCTGACCTCCTTCTCAGTGCGAGGGGCAGGCATTTCTTGTATAGCTTTGACTTTGGCAGGATCAACCTCGATGCCTTTGTTGTTGACAATGAAACCCAAGAGTTTACCGGACCTGACTCCAAAGGTGCACTTGTTAGGGTTCAGTCTGAGCTTGTACTCCTTCAACCTGACAAACAATTTTTGCAAGAGGTCGAGGTGTTCTTCTTCTGTTTGTGAATGGGCTATCATGTCGTCTACATAGAATTCAATCTCATGATGTATCATGTCATGAAACAAAGCTACCATGGCGCGCTGATAGGTTGCCCCGACATTCTTCAGTCCGAATGGTATCACTTTATAGCAGAAGGTACCCCACTGTGTAACAAAAGTAGTTTTCTTCGTGTCTTCAGGGGCCATTTTGATCTAGTTGTACCCTGAAAATCCATCCATGAAAGAAAATACCTTATGCTGAGCTATATTGTCAACCAAGATGTCAATGTGCGGTAGTGGAAAGTCATCTTTAGGGCTAGCCATGTTTAAGTCTCTGTAATCCACGCACATTCCCACTTTGCCGTCCTTCTTAGGCACAGGCACAATGTTAGCAACCCATTGTGGATAGGAAGTAACAGCAAGAAACCCAACATTGAACTGCTTCATCACTTCGGCTTTGATCTTTTCAGACATATCGGGCCTCATTCGGCGAACTTTCTGTTTAATTGGTGGACAATCTTCTCTTGTAGGGAGACGGTGAACCACAATATCTGTATCGAGTCCTGGCATGTCTTCGTAAGACCAGGCGAAGATCTCAACATATTCATTCAACAACTGAATTAAGCGCTCTTTGACACTTGGCTCAAGGTTGGCACCCACTCTGACTTATTTTCTGTCTTCATCAGAACCCAAGTTGATTGTCTCTAACAGCTCTTCATGGGGAAGAATGGCCCTTTATTCCTGTTGTAGTAGTCTAGCCAATTCTCCCGGCACCTCACAGTCTTCATCACCTTTGTATTCAACATGATTGACCAAATCTTCAGAGTCACTGAAGGCCATAGCAGAATTGTTACCTATGGAATCCGGAATGGAAGGGTACTTGCATTTTGTGAGTGTGGGTGTGTGTAAGGGATAGCCACCTTTAAACAAATGAAATGTAAAAATAAAGAAAATGAACACAAAATTTTATATATGAAAATGTCCATGATTCATTAAAATTGCAGATGAAAATGAAAAATCAAACCCTTACAAATGGACCTATGTACCCCGGGTAAGGCACAAGGCAAAAAGTGTACGAATTGTTTAAGAATTATTATAGACCAACAGAAAATGTTTGAAAGATAAATTACTAATTTATGAAATTAATGGGAACAAAGTCTTTCACCTCCCAATTGTTCAGTCCTCCTTCAACAATAGGGAAAATCCAAACTTCAAAGTTTCTCTCCTCTTCACCATCCTCTAAAGCATTGACTCCATGATGGGTGATCTTCACTGGTGGTCTTCCAGCCCGGGAGCGACGTACATCCTTTTGAGAGGAATCAATGAAACCCAAGCCGAATTTATCTGTCTTGAAAGGAAAGTCTGGTAGCTGACCCCATATTGTGCTTCCTCCTTCTTCAATCACAACCTTTGCATCTTTGAGGGATGACATCCGGGACACAGGTTTGGTAATGATGGGTACAGGAGTCACTGTCTTGGTTGCTGCAACTTCAGGAGAAACCTCTTCAAAGTGCTGAAAGGGGGTCTCGATGAATTCACCATCCAATTCTACATAGCGAAAATAATTTAGATGGCTTATCATGTACTCCTCCTCGCCATGAACTGTTATAATTTTCCCCTGGACAGGGTACTTGAGAATTTGGTGCAAAGAAGAAGTGACAGCCCCAACATTGTGAATCCAGGGTCTTCCCAACAAGCAAGAGTAGGAGGGACAGATGTCCATCACATAAAATGTGGAGTTGAAAGTTTCTGTTCCCACTTTAATCGGGATGTCCACCTCCCTGTGGACCATCCTTTTAGAACCGTCAAAGGCTCTTACAATGATATTGTTGGGCTTCAGGGTAAAACCTTCACAGTCCAATCTGTCCAATGCTTTCTTTGGCAAGACATTTAAAGACGACCAAGTATCAACCAGAACGTGAGCTAGAGTAGTCCCTCTGCATTCCACTGAGACATGCAGAGCGTCATTATGCTTTCTCCCCTTAGATGTTAAATCGGCATCGGAGAAGTCAAGACCATTGTCGGCTGTTAGGCTAGCTACACACTCCTGGAATTGGTCCGCGGAGGTTTCCTGTGGCACGTGGGCCGTCTTCAAGAATCTGATTAGGGATTTAGCATGAGCTTCGGAATAGAGCAACAGGGCCAGCATAGAGATTTTTGAGGGGGTTTACCCCAGTTGTTCCACGACATCATAGTCGCTTTTCTTAATTATTTTCAAAATCTCTTCCATTTCCTTTTGAGTGGTCTCAGGGATGACCAAAGGCTGAGCCCTCGTCCTGACGGGCGCTTCTTGGATCCCCTTCCCTTTATCAACAGCAGAGGGTACAACCATGGGAGTTAAAACTTCTTCAATAACTAGAGTTCTCGCAGATATGTTGACCGTCACAGGAGTAACCTTAGGAGCATTTGAGGGTCCGAAGATTACCCTTGGGGGAGCAATCTCCAGAGAGAAAATTCTTCCGCTGCGGGTGATTTTACTCGTTCCAACAATATTTCCAATGTCAGAAGTCTCTTCATCGGAACTTTCTTCAACTGATTCAATCTACTTAATACTGTGGTAGAAGATCTCTCCCCCATAGTTCCACGATATTGATTTGTTGGACTTGTACGGGATGGGCCCCGGCATAGTTATCTTCAGAGGTACAATCTTTGGATCGGATATAATCTTAACAGGTCTTTTGGATACCTTGGAAAGATTGGTGGAAATGGTAATTATAGCAACATCATTGACAGGAGTCGGTATAACAGGAGTCTTCTCAAAAAGGATTTCTTGATTATCCATTAGTCGTTGGATGCCTAACTTCAACAATGGACAACCGATTGGTAAGGATGAACAAAGGTAGCAATCTTTTTCACATCCGGGGAAAATCCCATCTTTCAACAAATTTAGCTTGATTATCGGTAACGTATTCATCAAATCATCAACAATAGCAATAAAAAGATCTTCCTCAATAGCATGGGCATTATGGCCATGCTTTGGCATTGGGGCAGAGATCACATTCGACTTTTCAGGGGCGTCGAATTCCACTTCCTTAGCATCTATTAAATCCTGAATCTTATTCCTGAGGGCCCAACAATTGTTGGTGTCGTGTCCCAGGCTATCCGAATGATAAGCACACTTGGCGTTGGGATGGTAATGTGGTGATGAAGTGTTAGGGTTTTTAAGGGCCTCCCTCAAACTGGCAAGGTTTAACTTCAAGAGATGGGGTAGAACCTGAGCAGGAGTCATGTTTATCCGGGTATATTGCCGTGTAGGCCTTTCCACCCTTTGCTGGTTGGTTCTAGATTGATTGTTTCTGGGCTGATCAGCTGCAAACTTCTCAATCATTATGGCCCCACTACTGGCCGACGCTCAACTCTTCCTGACCTCTTTGGGAGTAGACAGCTGATACTTCCTTCTTTGCTGGAAAAGTCTTCTTGATGGTAGCGGAAGCAGATGCATCTTTTTGAATTTTACCGCTCTTGAATTCAGCTTCAACTCTCTCACCAGTTAGAATTAACTTGGTGAACCCCGCAGACGAACTTCCTATCAGGTGATTGAAAAATGGACCTGACAGAGTCCCCAAGAACATATCAACTAGCTCCCTCTCAGATAGAGGTGGTTGCACTCGCCCCGCTAAGTCTCTCCATTTCTGGGCATACTCCTTAAAGCCTTTATTAGAGACCATGCCTATACTCTGTAATTGAGTACGTGTTGGTGCTAAGTCCATATTATGTTGATATTGTCTGTAGAAGGCAGCATCAAAATCCTCCCAATTGTGCACATCAGACCTCTCTAGCTGGTAGAACAAATCTAATTGCGTCCCTGACAAACTATCCTAAAAAAAGTGGACCCACAGGTCCTTGTCAGAAGAATGAGGTTGAATTTTTCTGACGTAAGACCTTAGGTGCATCTTCCGACAAGACACCCCATCGTATTTGGCAAAAAGAGGCACTTTAAACTTGGGGGGAATGACATTCCCAGAGACCAAACCTAACTCTTCGAAATCTAGCCCAGACACTCTTTGCACTTCCATAGCTACGATACGTTCTTCCAGATTCTTATACTTGTCATCTGCAGGAGGATACTGCTGTTCAGAATAGTCTTCATCCTCTTCTTCTTCTTCTTCCTCAGACTCAGATGGCACTGCAACTCCTTTTCCTTTTCCTACCCCTTCCTCAGATGTTGAGGGGAAGTCCAGGACCCTTCTAGTTTGACCTTCAAATCTTCTACCCAAGGTAGCCACACCAACTCTTTTATTTTTCTTTTTCTCTTTTTCCTTCTCTAACAGAGCTTTAAGATCCTCCTGACCCTTTGCCAAGGTCATGAGTAGTTGTTGGAACTGTGAATTCTGCGCTTGCAAATCTTTGACCATCTGCTCTATATCCATCTTGCTGAAATAAATAGCAGAGAGATAAGGAAACCTGGTGTGAAGAACTATTTATGCATATGATGAATGAAATGTATTCATGTAATGCATTCAAGGATTCAGAAATTCAAATTTGTTTTAAACATAAAAGAAACGCATGTCATATTAATAAGATAGAATTTGTTAGTACATAAATGCCCCATGGGCAAAATAATACAAAATTCTAATGTAAAAAGACGTTGCGCATCCTTTTTGGTGCAATGTAGGTGTTGAGAGTCTGCTCTTCATGGAGTCGGCGAGTAAGTTCCAAAACCTTCTTCTCACTGGCGTAGAATTGGGCTTCGAAAGTGTTGCGTTCTCCCTTGAGCTGTATCCAACTCCTTTGTAAATCTTCCAATGATGTTGGCATGTCAGGATGTAGGAGGGTGTATGGAACCTCTCCTTCCATAACAGGCTCTTTGATTACAGGGAGAATGTAGGGGTAAGGCATCATAAGACTCTGGGCGCGGGTTCGTACCCACTTGAGCTAAGGCTCAAGGGGGGTGGAATTCTTGTGTCCCAAGGTCTTACTGTCCACCTTGTTGGGCATCCTCCAAGCTCGGATGAACCTTTGTCGAAGTCCTTGAGCATCATTGTCGAAGTCAAAAACCAAGTCTGGAATCAGCATGTCATGTGGGCCATCCCTTCGGGCATACCCAAACAGTCTCAGAGCCAAACAGGGGTTGTAGGTAATGCCTCCCCTAATGCCAAGTAATGGGACATTAGGGAATTCCCCACAACGATCAATGATGATAACATTTTCTCTGGAACGAGAACACCAATGAACATCTGAATGTGTAAGAGTCATCAATCGTTGTGACCACCTCAAACCTTGCTCATTCTTCAAAACTGATTGGGGAAGGTGAGAAATAAACCACCTTGCTAGAAGAGGAGTACAACACATGAGAACACCTCTTTTCCTCATTGTTCGAGTGTGAAAAGAGTGTAGGATGTCCCCAAGTAAAGTAGGCACATGATTCCGAGACATGAAAATCTTGACAGCGTTCACATCTATAAGCTGGTCAGGGTTTGGGAACAAGACCAACCCATAGATGAGAAGTGCTACAATCTCCTCAAAAGCTTGCAGATCTATAAAATTCCAGCAGTCTTGTGCCTTCTCAAACAGAAACTTTGCCAAGAAACCCTTGACACCACTTCTGGTTTCCCAATGACCTATGATATCAGATGGTTGCAAGTGTAAGGCTTGAGCAACATCTTCAGGCTTTGGATATCTTTCCGTATCGTTGTAGGGTATTTGATGGAGAATAGGAATCCTCAGGAGTTGAGAAAATTCCTCCAAAGTATGCACTAACTGGTAATCAGGAAATGTGAAGCAGTGGTGTAGGGGGTCAAAGAACTGGAAGAGAACTTTCACCATGCCTTCCTCTGTACTGGAGTTGACCAAGTTGAGAAGTCGACCATGTCTTTCAGTGAATGGAGAATACTCTGGAATCTTGGAAGTAAGCTCCTTGAGTTTAGGAGGAATTCTCACAAGGTTAACTTGGATTGTTTTCCTGCGGATTGATTCCATAACCTACAAAACAGGAACAAAGATGAAGATCCAAAATCCTTGAAATGGTTAGTGGATGCAAATGATGCTTCATGATGTTCATGATGTATGCACAAGTATATGTACAAGAAAATCACACAAGTTCCTAGTTTCGGGCTTGCATGGGGTTTCATAGGTAAGTACCCTCTTGAAGTTTAGTTGGCTCAACCTGTCCTATAAATAGTAACCAGGTTCTAAGGAGCTCAATATCACCAGATTATTTTATGTGTTCATTGTTTCAGTTTAGCCACTTTACTGGCGACCAAAATATTCCAAGAAAACAACCCTCAATGAATGTAGTATCGAGTATCTACCAACTTCGGACTGCACCAAAGCCGGTCATCTCACTACCCCTAAAAAGGCCAAGATGGTCAAGTAAAGGTTCTAAAAGTCCATTAGTGATTCATGACATCACTCAGCGGCCCCTTATTCTCTTAGATTGACTCAAAGGCTACCGATACCCACAAATATGTCGCACTAATATAGCTATTGCTTCAACCATGTCGGTATACCCCGCACAATTTCCACAATGTATTGCTATTTACCTATGAATGTTTCCCAAATCTGGGTAGAGGATTTCAAGCCCAAACAATAGAAACAAATGTAAAGCAATCAATGCAAACAAGATAAGCACGTAAAGGTGATCTAAACCCTAAGGTAACCCCACTTTTAGAATAAATCCCCAGCAGAGTTGCCAGTTCTGTGATACGGTGGAAGAAATGACTTGAGGTTTTGTGTTTGTGTTCGCAAATGTTTTGGTTTAGAAAGAGTCGCCACCGGCTTTTTATTTTATCCAAAGGAAAGGTCAAAAAGCACATGAAAGGCCTTTGAGATGTTTTCTTGGGTTCGGGGGGTAGATTATGAAAAGGGAAGGTGCTAACACCCTTTTCATCCATGGTTTTCCATGGGCTCTTAGTTACTTGTTTAGATCACTTGCTTTTGCTTTTCAATTGTTTGAAATGGTGCTTTGTGTGTTGTTTTGAAAATATTTTGAAAAGAGGCCTTCGTCTAGGAAACCTTTGTAATAATTCTTGTTTGAATGTATACAAAGGTGTTTGTCTTTTGAAAAGATGTTTCAATGTTTGAAAGTTTGTTTTGGGAAATGTTTTGAAATGTGTTGTGTGTTTTTGAAAATAGCAAGGATGTTTGCAAGTTTGATCAAGTAACTAGGAGTTGTCTACCCTACTCAAAGATCTTTCCTACACATTTTTAACCCTTTTACATTGTTTTTTTACCATTAAGATTTGGGTGTTTCGTATCCCACTTGCCTTTGATCTGACTGATCACGAGAGCGGAATCTCTGAACACACTTAAGAACTTAATCCTTAGGTCAATTGCTGCTGGAAGACCCATGATGCACGCTTCATACTCCGCCATATTGTTGGTGCAGTTGAAACATAGTCAGGCGGTGAACGGAGTATAAGAGCCTTTAGGAGATATGATCACTGTGCCAATGCCATTTCCCAAAGCGTTTGAAGCTCCATCAAAGTACATTGACCATCGGGATCCTTCCTCAGGTCCTTCATCCGGTCCAGGTGTCTCACAGTCAGTTACTATCATGATATTCTCATCCGGGAATTCGAAGTCCATAAACTGGTAATCATCCACTGCCTGATGTGCCAGATGATCTGCCAACAAACTTCCCTTAATTACCTTTTGGGTCGTGTATTGGATGTCATACTCAGTCAAGATCATCTACCATCTTGCTATTCTTCCGGACAAGGCAGGCTTCTCGAAGATATACTTGATTGGATCCATCTTTGATATCAATAGAGTAGTGTGAGTCAGCATATACTGTCTCAGCCGGCGAGCAGCCCATGCCAAAGTGCACCAAGTTTTCTCAAGCAACGAGTATCGAGTCTCGTAGTCGGTAAATTTTTTGCTAAGGTAATAAATAACATGCTCTTTTCGGCCAGACTCGTCATGCTACCCCAACACACACCCCATTAAATTATCGAGTACTGTCAAGTATAAGATAAAGGGTCTCCTTTCAACTGAAGGCATCAGAATGGGTGGCTCTTAGAGATATTCTTTGATCCTTTCAAAAGTGGTCTGACATTCATCATTCCATCTTACCACTTGATCCTTCTTCAGTAGCTTGAAGATTGGCTCACAAGTAGCAGTCAAGTGCGAGATGAATTGGGCAATATAGTTCAAACGTCCCAGAAAGCCTCTAACTTCTTTTTCTGTTCAGGGAGCTGGCATTTCCTGTATAGCTTCACTTTTGCAGGATCCACTTGAATACCTTTATCACTTATGATGAAACCCAGCAGCTTACCAGATCTCACCATGAAGGTGCACTTGTTTGGGTTTAACCTCAGCTTGTACAACTTCAACCTGTCAAATAACTTCTGAAGGTGGTCAAGATGTTCTTCTTCAGTCTGGGATCTTGCAATCATGTTGTCAACGTATACCTCGATCTCATGATGGATCATGTCATGGAACAAAGCGACCATGGTGCACTGATATGTTGCTTCAGCATTCTTCAATCCAAAAGGCATGACTTTGTAGCAAAAGGTACCCCATTAAGTAACAAAGGTTGTCTTCTCCATGTCTTCGGGAGCCATCTTAATCTGATTATATCCGGAGAAACCATCCATAAAGGAGAAGACCTTATGCTGGGCGGTGTTGTCAACCAGAACATTGATATGAGGCAGAGGGAAATCATCCTTGGGGCTTGCCCTGTTCAGATCCCTATAGTCAACACACATTTGAACCTTACCATCCTTTTTCGGCACAGGAACCACGTTGGCCACCCACTGTGGGTAAGAAGTAACTGCTAGAAAACTAGTGTCAAACTGCTTCATCACTTCAGCCTTGATTTTCTCAGACATCTCTGGGCGCATTCGGTGGACCTCCTATTTCACTGGAGGACAGTCTTCCTTGGTAGGCAAGCAGTGAACCACAATATCAGTATCCAACCCAGGCATATCTTCATAAGACCAGGAAAAGATCTCAACTTAGTCACGCAGCATCTGAATCAACCGTTGCTTAACACTAGACTCCAGATTTGCACCGATCTTGACCTCTTTCCTGTCTATCTCTATACCCAGATTCACTGATTCCACTGGCTCTTCATGTGGCTGTATGGCCCTCTCTTCCTGAAGTAACAGTCTAGCAAGTTCACCAGGCACTTCGCAATCATCTTCACCTTCGTCTTCGGCTAAGTTGATCGGACTTTCGAAGTCATAACTGGCAGTAGCAGAGTCGTTACCAGTGAGATCCAGAGTGGATGTAGACCTGTATAAGTGAGTGTGTGTAATATAACTGTTTTTCCAGATAGAAAAAGAAAAACAAGGAGCGCACAATTTGAAATGCAAGAAACTTCCAATGCTTTTATTAATGATATATGTAGATGACACATAAAGACCTCACAAACAAAACCACGGTGCCTCGGGTAAGACACCGGGCCATAAAGTTTAAAAAATTGTCTATTACAAATTCAAAACAAAAGTCTCATTACTGGGTAATAAAAGAAATTGGGACAAAGTCTTTTGTTGTCCAGTTGCTTAATCCACCGTCGGTCGTTGGGTAAATCCAGCTGTCAAACTCAGACTCTTCAACATCGTCTTCAATGGCATTCACTCCTGAATTGCTAATAAACAGGGGAGGTCTTCCGACCTGCGCACGCCGAACAACCTTTTGAGCTTCTACAGTGAAACCCAAACCAAACTTGTTAGTCTTATGTGCAAAATCAGGGAGTTGGCCCCAATTTTCACACCCACCTTTCTCAACAACAGCCCGGGCATCCTTGAGGGAAGCCATCTTCATTGGAGGATCTTCAATAACAGTTTCAGTTGATGCCAGCGTTTGGGGAACTTCTTCAAAATGTTGACACGGGGTTTCAATGAACTCCCCATCCATTTCCATATACCGAAAGGAGTTGAGGTGGCTCACCATGTACTCTTCTTCCCCTCGTACCGTAACAATTTTCCCTTTCACTGGGTATTTCAGCATCTGGTGGAGCGTAGACGTTACTGCCCCAGCTTTGTGGATCCACGGGCGACCCAGCAAACAAGAATAAGATGGCCGAATGTCCATCACATAGAATGTAGATGTGAAAATCTGAGAACCAACCTTAACCGGAATATCCACTTCTCCGTGTACCATCCTCTTGGACCCATCAAAGGCCCTGACTACAATGTTGCTTGGTTTCAGCTCCAACCCTTCACAGTCTAACCGGTCTAGAACTTTCTTGGGTAAAACATTCAGCGAAGACCTAGTATCCACCAACACGTGAGCTAGAGTAGTGCCCCTGCACTCAATAGAGACATGCAGGTCGTCATTATGATTCTTCCCCTTAGCAGTCAAGTCGGCGTCGGAGAAACCCAACCCGTTGTCAGCATATAAACTCGCCACACAGTCTTTGAACTGATCAGTGGATGTTTCTTACGGCACGTGCACAGTTTTCAAGAAAGCAATCAGAGCCTTGGCATGGGCTTCTGAGCATAGCAACAGAGACAACATAGAGATTTTGGACGGGGTTTGCCCCAGCAGCTCGACTACATTGTAGTCGCTCTTTTTGATGATCTTCAAAATTTTCTCCATCTCTTGTCTAGAGGCTTCAACAGTAATCTTCTTCGGTGCCTCCGTCCGGGCAGGCTAACTGGTGATCCCTTTGCCCCGAGCGTCAGATGACTCGGCAACATGGGTAAGGATTGGAACATGAACATGGACAGTAGCAGATGTACTGGTAGGTGTAATAACAACAGGCTTCTGAATAACTGGTGGAGAGATCTCAGGGGAGAAAAGTCTTCCGCTACGGGTGACTTTACTAGATCCAACAATATTATTGACGTCGGTATCAGCCTCTTCAGCATTCAAGTCTTCTTTAACTCTGTGATAATACACGTCAGCCCCGTAGTGCCATGGGACAGCTTTATCTGACATATAGGGGATAAGGCCAGGAATGGTCATGATCAGAGGTGCAATTCTCGGAACATATGTAATTCTAACAGGCTTTCTCGAGGAAGCCTTGGAAGAATTGTCGAAAATGGTGATTATAGAAACTTCTTCAGTAGGAACGAAAGGAACAAAATTTCTTTGTTATCCATCAGGCGTTGGACACATGACTTCAAAAGATGGCAACCAGTAGATAGGACGACACACAGATGGCAACCTTCGCCACAACCCGAAAATAAACTGGCTAACAAAAGGTTCTTCTTCACGGTCATCAATGGAGTAATAATTTCTTTCACAGAAACCACAAATGAGTCTTCATCTACAACATTTACTCCATGCTTGGGCATAGGAGCAGTCATAACATTAGGCCTTTCAGGCGCTTCAAACTCAATCTCCTTAGCACCAATCAGGTCCTGCACCTTATTCTTCAAAACCCAGCAGTCATTTGTATCATGCCCCGACTATCGGAGTGAAAAGCACAGCGGGCGTTCCGATTGTACATGGGTGATGTAGTATTGGGATTCTTCGGGGCTTCCTTCAGAATCACCAAGTTGGTCTTCAATAACTGCGGCAGAATCTGAGATAGGGTCATATGGAGCTGAGTGAATTGTCTTCGCGGCCTCTCGGCTCTTGGATGATTGTTGCGTTGTGGGGCAACAATAGGTCTTGATATAAACACCGCATTAACTGCTTGGCGGCGCTCAGGTCTATTATGGCTCTTTGAACTGTAAACAATGCTGGATTCTTTCTTCAAAGGCTTCTTTTCGGTACCTGATGAAGCACCCTTCTGTATTTTACCGCTCTTGATACCGGCTTCAACTCTTTCCCCGGTCATAATCAGCTCTGTAAACCCGGACGATGAACTTCCAATCAGATGGTTGAAATATGGACCAGACAAGGTCCCCAAGAACATATCTACTAACTCCCTGTCAGCCAAAGGGGGTTGTACTCTTCCAGCAAGGTCCCTCCATTTCTGAGCATAGTCTTTGAAACCTTCGCTCGCACCCATAGACATACCCTGAAGTTGGGTACGCGTGGGAGCGAGGTCGGAATTATATTGGTACTGCTTGTAGAAAGCAGCAGCAAGGTCTTCCTAATTACGGATACTAGCTCCTTCCAGCTGGTAAAACCATTCAAGTTGAGTCCCTGAAAGACTATCTTGAAAGAAGTGGATCTAGAGGTTCTTGTCAGCGGTGTATGGCTGAATCTAACATACGAGCGGAGGTACAGCTTTGGGAAAGAAACCCCGTCGTATTTAGCAAAGACTGGTGCTTTAAACTTGTGGGGAATCACCACCCCAGATGATAAACCCAAATCCCCAAAGTCCAGACCAGGCACTTTCTAGACCTCCATTGCGCTCAACCGGTCTTCGAGTTGCTTATACCTATCCTCAGCAAGAGGATACTGGTCTTCGTCAAAGTTAGTTTCGTTGTCAGAAACCACAGGGCTAGGAGCCCTCCTTTCTTCCTGATTATCTCCCCCTCCAGGTGAGTGAGTCAAATCAACCTCTTCTCGCAAATTGTTTCTGAATCTGCGACCCATATTCAGTAGGATCGTCTTCTTCTTCTTCTTATCCTTCAAGATAAGAGTCTTCAGATCTTGCTGACCCTTAGCCAAGTTCATGAACATTTCATGGAACTGGGTGTTTTGAGCTTGCAGAGCCTTGATGGCTTGATCAGTTGATGTTTCAGAAGACATGATGTGCTGAAATAAACAGCGAAGAAGATGAGAAACCTGTAAGGGTACCTGTAATGAGGTTCATGAGAATGTAATGCGTATGATATGATTTCAAAGACTTTGGAGATTCAAATTCGTAAACCAAAATGAAACACACTTTTATTAGATAAACTTGAATTCAATGTTCATCAAATGCCTTTAAGGCGTTACAAAAAGAAAATCTGAAAAGTAAATCAAAACTAGAAATAACAAAAGACATCAGCGCTCCCATGGTCGTTTCCCGTTGGTGCTGACATAGTCGTTGAGGATCTGCTCGTTATCCAATTGACTTGTCAGCTTTAGGATCTTCCGCTCTTGCTCATGATACTTTTCTCTGTAAGTATCCCGCTCTTCCCTTAGTTGGACCTCTTTAATGCCCCAATGTCAGTAGGCATGTATGGGTCGAGGATGGTAGGAGGAACCCCTTCTTCATCAACAAGTTCAACTATCACATGCAAGACAGCTTGATAGGGCATTCCTAGATTCTGAGCACGTATACGAACCCACCGGAGATATGGTTCTGTTGGAAGAGAGGCATGCATCCCTAACTCATATGGATCAGACCAGTGCACCCTATCCCAAGCTCGTATGAATCTGCGGCGATGTTCATCACTATCCCCTTGGAAGTCAAAGACAATGCTTGGCATCAACAACTCATGAGGTCCATCCTTCCTAGCTCGCCCAAACTTTCGTAAGGCCAGACAAGGATTATAGGTGATCCCTCCATTGATTCCTAGCAGTGGAACATTGGGGTATTCCCCACAGCGATCAATAATAACTACGTCTTCCATGCCTTTAGTAGTCTAAATGATGTCCGTGTGAGCGAGGGACATAATCCTATAGGCCCAACCCATGCCTTCCTTGTTCTTTAAAACTGATTTGGGGAGGTGAGAAATAAACCACCTCGACAGCAATGGTGCACAGCACATAAGGGTTCCCCGTTTCTGAGCAGTACAGGCATAGAGAGTTTGCAGGATATCACCCAAGAGAGTGAGCACTGGATTACAGGACATGAAAATCTTCACCGCATTCACGTCAACAAATGAATCTGAGTTGGGAAACAGAACCAGACCATAAATAAGAAGAGCCAGGATGTCCTCGAACGCCTGAAAGTCTAAACTGTCCCAGAACTGATTAGCCCGACTGTGATCGGTGGATCTGGAACTGACTGTTTTAAAGCTGGTTCGCGAAATGTCGCGGAAGCAAGAGTCGCCACCGTCTTTTATTTTCTCCAAATGGAAAGGACAAAAGCACAGAAAAATTCCTTAAAAGAGATTGCTCTCGGTTCGGGAGGTAGGTTATAGAAAGGGAAGGTGTTAGCACCCTTTCTATCCATGGTTATCCATGGGCTCTTAGGTACTTGCTCAATGTGTTTTCAAAATGTGTGCTTGCTTTTCAATGTGGGTTTCAAAAATATTCTTTGAAAAGTTTCAATTCAACTCGTACGTCAGAGTGTTTGAAAAGTTTGTTTCAGAAGTTTTTGAAAGTGTGTTGGTGTGAAAAGAGTTTTTGTTTTGTTTGAAATTAGAGCAAGTACCCTTGAGAACCTACCTACCCTAAGGAATTCGTCTGTGTAAATGTCCTTTAAGGTAGTGCCATCCCACCATTGAGAGGTAGGTAGCACCACCGTTGGAGGTGTTCGGGTCAATTCGAGTTTTAGGGACATGGTGATCACCGGAGCAATAGGAAGACACCTTAGAAGCTACCCTCATGCCAGGTTCCCGGACCATGAGGACTTACTAAGACGTTTTCTACTCGACGACCACCTTTCGAAAGGCAACAGTGAGGCGTACCCTAGGGGTGGTGTGTGCGAATTGTGTGTCATTTTCAGTTTATTGTTTGTCTTGTCATGCATTGGTGATCTAACGATTCAATTTTATTTTCGGGCATTCATTCTTTCATGCATATTTATTAACAGTTATATTTGCGAGAAAATAAATCTAAACTATTACAACTGGCGCGGGTCCACATCGCCAAAAAAACCGAACCCGATTTGACTGAAAATAAATAAAGCGAATAAAAATAAAAAGTGCGAGAAATAAATCTAAACTTATTACAAGGCTTTGGGGCATATACAGAGGTATTTACACAATATAAAACAAATGCGCGAAATAAAGAGATTTAACAAATTAAATGAAATTAAAATTAAAAGAAAATTAAAAATAATTAAAATTAATCAAGGAAATTAAAAATTAAATGAAAAATAATGTTTTTGTGTTTTTTAGGTTTAAAAGAAAAAAAGAAAAGTTAATTAAAATTAAAATCCTAGTTCTAACATTTTTTAAGTTTATTATGAAAAAAGATTTAATTTCTAACCTAATTAAATTCTAAACTAATTTATGTACAATTTTTGATTTATAGAAAATAAATAATAAATAATAATATTGTGAGAAAAAAGGAAAAAAAATTAAAAGGATATAAAACAATTAATAATTAACCTAATTCTACATTTTTTGGATTTTTATTATGAAAAAAGAATTAAAATTAAAACTAAGATCTAATTAAACTAAATGAGTTACATTTTAATTTATTTATAAAAGAATCAAAATTAATTATATTTTTTTTTGCCTTTTCTGTATTTTTAATGTTTTTTTTATATTTTTTTGTAAAAATTAATTAAATAAAACAAGTAATTAAAATAATACAACAATTAAAATAAATGATTAAAAGATATAAAAAATAAATCAAATGGGCAAACCAGGGGGGGGTAGACCCCAGAATTGGAGGTATAGATTTGAAAGCCTGGCCCAATTATTGGTGAGAACTTGTTGACTTTTTTTGATCCAGTGAGATGCATTTGACTAGAGTGTAGCATGTTTCCCAATCCTTGCCTTTGATGTGAGTGCTCTAGGACACGTGGATGGTGCATTTTGATGGAGTATGGTGAGCATCAGTGTGAGCGCTGCATGTGAATTAGAAATGAAAAATAATATTGGAAATGTGTGAGACCTGGGGTTTGAACCCAGGTCATGAGAGTCCCTAGTGCGCGTCCCTGCCAGCTGAGCCAATTGATTTCATTTAACATATAATAGTTAATAAACAATATAAAATAAAACTAACGCATAAGGACTAACACGCGCGCGAATTTTGAATAGACAAATGACAGCGTGCCACATCTTCATCTTCTTCATGTCCCTGTAAACAAAATACATTGGCAACGGTTTTGAAGCGCTGCATTAGATAAGCTACAAAAAATAGCGAATAGCTCATTTCCTAATATAAATTAGGCGCGAGCATCTCATTCTCTTCGTCCAGATGCCAGGAATGCAATGGTCATGGTCTTGAGGGCCAATTTTGCAGTATGGTGAAAACCCCAAAATCAAAACTTGAAAACCCTAGAATATGGGCATGGCAGATTCGCGTAGGATGAACAAAAATGCAATTAAATATAATGAACAGCTTGGAAACTTCATCATGAGTATGAATATGTAATTAAAAATGCAAAAAGAGGCTTAGAATCAAGAACGCGAATTCAAAAAATTTGCTGTACAGTTTCACTTGTAACTACCAGTTCAAGGAGCTTTGAGTGTTGTTATGAATTGAAATGCGTTTAGAATTGTCTCAGGAAGCTATTGGTACAAAAATTTTGGCTTGAAAGGATCCCTAGCACTGATTTCAGTTTTGCATTTTATGGCCAAATTTTCAAATGTCCAATGGCTTTTTCAGCGAGCTTTTGGCTATGTTCTAGGTAGGGTTGGACTCAGTGATCATCATAGAATTGAATAGGCTTGCTAACTCTCCTTAATTCATGCTTGTTAGAGAATTGGCCTTAGGGTTTGTTCATTAACCATTTTTTCCTAATTTCTAGCCAAAACCTAGACCTAATGTGCAAATGAACCTTGGCCTGATTTTTGAGTTGGTTCATGATACATAGAACTTGTCCAAGTTCATATGACACCATTTCATTGACTTTTAAATTTTATTTGAATTTTTAATGAATTAAAATGAATTAAATCATCAAAAATTAAATAAAATAAAAAAGTCAACATTTGGTCTTGAAATCAACCATGGGCCACGTGTGTGGCATGACAAGGATGGACAAAGTGAGAAAAATGGGGGCCTTTTGTCAAAATTGGATTTTCAAGGATAGTTGACTTTTGCCATTTCACAAAAATTTCCCAACTTCTACAAGGCATAACTTGCTCAATTTTTAAGCTTTTCTCATGTTCTTGGACATTTTGGAAAGGTCTTTGAGTCCTTTAACCAATGCCTTTGGTCCCATGTCATTTTGATTTACCAATCTCAAGTTATGGTCTTTGACTTAAAGTCCCTTTTTGTTGACTTTTGAAAATGACCTATAATGTTGAAATTGATAACTTTTTGTGAGAGCATTTCTTGGACTTGAAGTATGAAGATGAGTTATAGGAAATGTCTTTCTCTTCAAAATGAGCTTTGGATGGAATTTTTCTGATAATCCATGTGAAAGTTATGCCCTGGTCAATTTCAGTTGACTTTTTCAGCTGTCCAAATATAGCAACTTTTGCATCTTTGATGATTTCTGAGCCAAATTTTGAGAATCATGATCAAGCATTGATCAAATGATGTTTGTGGCTTCAAAATGATATATTGACCAAAAATTTGAACTTTTGACTGCCAAATGACCATTTTGCCCCTACAGTTGACTGTAGTGCAATCTAGGGTTTTGACTGTGCAATTTTGAGCTGAATGCCTTGAAACTTGATATGAGGATGCTTGACCATGTTTGTAAGCATATGAGACTTGATTGAGCCTTTGAAAACTTCCTTTTCTTGATCAAACTCAAAACCCTAATTTGACTGTATAAGAGACAGTTGACCTGCACAACCCTTGGGGAATTTTGTAGCTTGGTTTGGCAATTTCTTGAGGAATATGGGAGGGCAAATTTTGGGGTATAACAGTTGCCCCTGTTCAATCTTCTTAGACCCGAGGATGCAGATTGGCTGACGTGCCTTTCGTAATCCGAGGGTAAAAGATGATTGGACACTAGAGTGCCCGGAAATTTGCGCTCACATGTTAGCAATGATAGGGGAATGGCTTATAGATGCCATCTGGATGTTTGATTGCATAAGAGATTCCTTGGCGAGAACCTGCATACCTGCAAAACAGAAAATGAGTACCTGACACGTTGCAGGGATGATTACTTCCTTAGCATGAATGGTAAGAGAGCCTTGAGCGACTTTAACTTCAACAACGTTCGTTGAGAAAAATCTGGGGTGTCTTCTACTGGGATAAGAATCAGAGAGATCTTAAGGTCGATCCAACTGAACCAGAGAGGCCTTTGACTGGATAAGCAATCAGGAAAATCTTGGGACGATTTAACTGAACCGGTCTAGGTCTTGAAATGTCTTCAACTGGATAAGCAATCAGGAAAATCTTGGGACGATTTAACTGAACCAGAGAAGGCCTTTGACTGAACCAGTCTAGATCTTGAAATGTCTTCAAAGGGATAAGCATCAGGAAAATCTTGGGACGATTTAACTGAACCAGAGAAGGCCTTTGACTGAACCAGTCTAGGTCTTGAAATGTCTTCAAAGGGATAAGCATCAGGAAAATCTTGGGACGATTTAACTGAACCAGAGAAGGCCTTTGACTGAACCAGTCTAGGTCTTGAAATGTCTTCAAAGGGATAAGCATCAGGAAAATCTTGGGACGATTTAACTGAACCAGAGAAGGCCTTTGACTGGATAAGCAATCAGGAAAATCTTGGGACGATTTAACTGAACCGGTCTAGGTCTTGAAATGTCTTCAAAGGGATAAGCATCAGGAAAATCTTGGGACGATTTAACTGAACCAGAGAAGGCCTTTGACTGAACCAGTCTAGGTCTTGAAATGTAGCTTGAGAACTTAACTGAATTTTTCCTGAAAGATAAAAGTCAGTCATGTGCAATGCATGATATGGATCAAGCAATGATGTTCTCAACATAAATGAGATTTGTATGATGCAGTGCGTTATGCATGCTATAATGATGTATGTGATGTTTTATGTATGTTTTCGTCCAGGAAAATGAATCCTTGACGGGTGCCGGGAAGTCGTATCCTGGGCTGATGTCGAAGAATAGATTTTGCTTCCGCTGGGGATGATAACTGCAAGGATACCGGTAGGAAAAGATGACTCCGTTGCGGAATAAACTTGGCGAATGGGAGATTCTGCGGGGAGAAAAGATACTTTAGCGATCATGCTGGGAAGCAATACTCTGTGGGAAGAGTGATGCTTTGCTGGATGTTGATAGTAACTCCGTTGGGGATACCATTGTTGTATTGGAAGTGTGAATAGACTTCGCTGGGGATGGGAAAGAACTACGTTGACGACGACCTTCCCTTGGCTTTTGGCTGAGGATAACCCAGTTATATCCTGTTAAGGAATAACTCTTTAAATCAAGCCGGACGACACGTTCGTGCTCTGCGAAGGATAAGCTTCCAGAATTTGCTGGGGATAAGCTTACTGCTTGGGGAGATGAATTCCACTTTTCCTGGGGAACTTGGATGGGACTCTCCTGGGGAAGTTTTGATATGCTGGGGAAGAATGCACTGACTTGCTGTCTCACTCTCTGGGGAATTTAAGATGTCTGGTTAGGTTCTTTAGCTGAACCTACTTTGGTACCTTGGATAGAACAATTAGACCGCTCAAACAACTCTTTATTGCCCCTGTTTCTGGTGTCACCTGCAATTAATTCTTTGTTTCATATGCAAATATTTATGAGTTAGCAAATTATTGTCAATGCATATATCACAAATTGAACCTTGGACGTTCTTCGCAAAACAAAACAGAAAAAGAAAAACACTTGGCACGTTTAACTGAAAAGTATATTTGTATTGATTTTGAATAGCCTGTGAATAGGCGTTTTGTGTACAAGAGGCTGGCGTCCTAGTAAGAGGTACGTCGCCGAACAAGAGAGTTTATACAAGTTTTGTACAAAAGAAAATAAAACAGCTGTGTGAAAGATGAATGATCCACTGGGTTTCAACTCTGCTATCGCCTTTATACTCCGTACGTCTCATCACTTGATGACCTTGGTTGAAGGTGAAGCTGACTGATCGATGCCGTCTTGATGTAAATACCGGATTCTGGATGCAAAGTGATCCAATGAGACATAGTATTACGCTTTTATCCCTAATTTTTGCCTGGACCGCCCTTTCGGGTTTTCAGTCCACCGGGATACCCATTTTTGCCCAAGCCGCCTTTTCAGGTTTTCGACTTGCCGGGTGTACAGATTTTTTCATTTTCATCCCTTCATTTTGCCCGAACCCTTTTGGTTCGACGGGAAGCCCTAATTTTTGCCTAGACATGTCAGCCTAGCGGGTTATTTTTCATGCGTAGTATTTTTTAACTATGTCTGCATTGGCGGGGTGAGGAAGGTCGTCACCATCCATATTGGTTAATATCATTGCTCCTCCTGAGAACACATGCTTAACCACAAATGGCCCTTCGTACGTAGGGGTCCATTTGCCCCTTGGATCACTCTGAGGAAGAATGATTCGCTTGATCACCAGATCCCCGACTTGATATTCCTGTGGTCTGACCTTTTTGTTAAATGCCCTGATCATTCGCTTCTGATACGTCTGACCATGGCAGATAGCAGCAAGTCTCTTTTCGTCAATAAGGTTGAGTTGATCAAGTCGTGTCTGGATCCAATCATCTTCATTCAGATTTGCATCCTTCATTATCCGGAGAGAAGGAATTTGTACTTCGATCGGCAAGACTGCCTCCATGCCATAAACCAGAGAGAAAGGAGTTGCCCCGGTTGACGTCCTAGCTGAAGTACGATACCCATGTAGAGCGAACGGTAACATCTCGTGCCAATCTTTATACGTTACTGTCATCTTCTGCACAATCTTCTTGATGTTTTTATTAGCTGCTTCTACAGCCCCATTCATCTTCGGTCTGTAAGGAGAAGAATTGTGGTGCTGTATCTTGAACTGTTCGCAAAGCTCGGTGATCATCTTATTGTTCAGATTGGTACCGTTATCTGTAATAATCCGCTCAGGGACGCCGTACCGACAGATCAGGTTGTGCCGAATGAACCGTGCCACAACAGTCTTGGTTACTGTAGCATAGGATGCTGCCTCAACCCACTTCGTGAAATAATCAATTGCCACTAGGATGAAGCGATGTCCATTGGATGCCGTAGGTTTTATCTCACCGATCATGTCTATGCCCCACATTGCAAATGGCCAAGGCGCAGTCAGAACATTCAGGGGAACCGGAGGAACATGCACCTTGTCTGCGTAGATCTGGCATTTATGGCATGTCCTAGAATGTTGGTAGCAGTCAGCTTCCATGGTGGACCAGTAATACCCTGCCCGTAGAATCTTCTTGGCCATGGTATGTCCACTGGAGTGTGTACCAAAAGTCCCATCATGTAGCTCCTCCATAATTCTTTCCGCTTCATTCTTATCTACACAACGCAGTAGGGTCGAATCCTGGTTTCGCTTGTACAAGATGCCGTTGCTAAGAAAGAACTTGGCTGCAAACCTCCTCAGGAATTTCTTATCATTGACAGAAGCACCTTCAGGGTATTCCTGAGCTTCCAGATATCTCTTCACTTCGTGGTACCAAGGCTTCTCAGTCACCAATTCAGTTTCGAGATCACAACAGTATGCCGGTTCGTCCCGTTTCCAAATGATGATCCGGGGAGCTTCATTATCCCATTTAACCTTGAACATTGAAGACATTGTAGCTAACGCGTCCGCCAGCTGATTCTCTTCTCTTGGAAAGTGCTCAAATGTTATCTCTGTGAAATGGGGGATCAGGGCCAACACACATTCTCGGTAAGGAATCAAGTTTGGATGTTTCGTATCCCACTCTCCTTTGATCTGATTGATCACGAGAGCGGAATCTCCGAAGACACTCAAAAATTTGATCCTCAGGTCTATCGCAGCTTGAAGACCCATAATACACGCTTCATATTCCGCCATGTTGTTGGTACAGTTGAAACACAGCCGGGCGGTGAGTGGAGTATGAGTACCTTGTGGAGATACGATTATGGCGCCTATACCATTTCCCAAAGCATTGGAGGCTCCGTCAAAGTGCATAGACCATCGGGATCCTGGTTCAGGTCCTTCATCCGGTCCAGGTATTTCACAGTCAGTTACTATCATAATGCTTTCATCTGGAAACTCGAAGTTCATTGATTGGTAGTCATCCACAGCTTGATGTGCTAAGTGGTCTGCCAATACACTTCCCTTGATGGCTTTTTGGGTCGTGTACTGAATATCGTATTCCGTCAAGATCATCTGCCATCTTGCAATTCTCCCAGACAGAGCAGGCTTCTCGAATATGTACTTTATAGGATCCATTTTTGAGATCAACAAGGTAGTGTGAGTCAGCATATACTGTCTCAGTCGGCGAGCAGCCCATACCAAAGCGCAGCAAGTTTTCTCAAGCAGTGAGTATCGGGTCTCACAGTCGGTAAACTTTTTGCTAAGGTAATAAATGGCATGCTCTTTTCGGCCAGACTCGTCATGCTGCCCCAGCACACACCCCATTGCATTATCAAGCACAGTCAGGTAAAGTATCAAAGGTCTCCCTTCAACTGGTGGCATAAGGATGGGTGGTTCTTGGAGATATTCTTTGATTCTGTCAAAAGCAGCCTGGCATTCATCATTCCAACGTACTACCTGATCTTTCTTCAACAGCTTGAAGATTGGTTCACAGGTAGCAGTTAAATGTGAGATGAACCGAGCAATGTAATTCAGACGTCCTAGAAAGCCTCTGACTTCCTTCTCTGTCTTAGGAACTGGCATCTCTTGAATGGCTTTGACCTTAGCAGGGTCCACTTGAATTCCCTTGTCACTGACCACGAAGCCTAGCAACTTCCCAGATCTTACCCCGAAGGTGCACTTGTTCGGGTTCAATCTCAGCTTGTACAGTTTCAACCGGTCGAACAACTTCTGCAGATGATCTAGGTGCTCTTCCTCAGTCTGGGACCTAGCGATCATGTCGTCCACATACACTTCTATCTCATGATGGATCATATCATGAAATAAGGTAACCATGGCACGTTGGTAGGTTGCCCCAGCATTCTTTAACCCGAACGGCATGACCTTGTAACAGAAGGTGCCCCACTGAGTAACAAAGGTAGTCTTTTCCATGTCTTCAGGTGCCATCTTGATCTGATTGTAGCCTGAAAAACCATCCATGAAAGAGAACACTTTATGCTGAGCTGTATTATCAACAAGGACATCAATGTGGGGTAGAGGGAAGTCATCCTTGGGGCTGGCCCTGTTCAGATCCCTGTAATCAACACACATCCTGACCTTGCCGTCCTTCTTAGGTACCGGCACCACATTAGCAACCCACTGAGGGTAAGAAGTTACTGCAAGAAACCCGGCATCAAACTGCTTCATAACCTCGGCTTTAATCTTCTCAGACATCTCTGGACGCATACGGCGGACTTTTTGCTTAACCGGAAGGCAATCTTCTTTAGTTGGTAAGCGATGGACCACAATGTCGGTATCTAATCCGGGCATGTCTTCGTAGGACCAGGCAAAGATTTCTTTATAGTCATGCAGCATCTGAGTCAATCGTTGCTTCACGCTGAGTTCTAGGTTGGCACCAATCTTCACCTCTTTCTTGTCTTCCTCCGTACCCAAGTTTATTATTTCCACTGGCTCTTCATGGGGTTGAATTGCCCTCTCTTCCTGTTGTAACAATCTTGCAAGTTCACCAGGCACTTCGCAATCATCTTCACCTTCGTCTGCGGCTAAGTTGATCGGATTTTCGAAGTCATAACTGGCAGTAGCAGAGTCGTTACCAGTGAGATCCAGAGTGGATTGAAACCTGTATGAGTGAGTGTGTGTGTAAATACAGCTGTTTTGCAATATGTAAA
This sequence comes from Vicia faba, assembly GCA_948472305.1. NCBI lineage: Eukaryota > Viridiplantae > Streptophyta > Magnoliopsida > Fabales > Fabaceae > Vicia > Vicia faba. The sequence continues at coordinate 857,193,960 of OX451741.1, forward strand.
GAAAGGAAAGAAAAGGAGCACAAAATTTGAAATGTGAAAAACGTCCAATGCTTTTATTCATGATATATGATAGTGACAAACAAAAGCCCTCATAAATAAAACCACGGTGCCCCGGGTAAGACACCGGGCCATATAGTCTCAAATTATTGTTTATTACAAATCAAAAACAAAGAAATTCATTACTGGGGAACAAAAGTTATGGGAGTAAAATCTTTAGCAGTCCAATTGGTCAATCCACCGTCGGCCGTCGGGTAGATCCAGCTATCGAACTCTGACTCTTCTATTCCATCTTCCTCTCCAATAGCATTCACTCCAGAGTGAGTGATGAGCAACGGAGGTCTTCCAATTCTTGCCTTGCGCACCGCTTTCTGAGCTTCCGTGGTGAAACCCAGCCCAAACTTGTTAGTCTTAGGAGTAAGATCAGGGAGCTTGCCCCAATTTGCACATTCACCTTTTTCGATCACAGCCCGGGCGTCCTTTAAGGAGGCCATCTTCATAGGAGAAACCTCTTCATCTTCTGCTGTTGCCAAGGTTGGTGGTACCTCCTCAAAATGTTGAAAGGGGGTTTCAATGAACTCCCCATCCATTTCCACGTATCTGAAAGAGTTGAGGTGGCTGACCATGTATTCCTCCTCCCCTTGCACTGTTACGATCCTCCCCCTGACCGGGTACTTGAGCTTCTGATGCAATGTGGAGGTCACCGCTCCAGCCTTGTGGATCCATGGGCGACCCAGCAAACAAGAATAGGACGGATGGATGTCCATCACATAAAATTTTGAATCAAATACTTGTGACCCAACCCTGATTGGGATGTCCACTTCACCATGCACCATTCTTTTGGACCCGTCAAAGGCCCGGACAACAATGCTACTTGGTTTGAGCTCTAGACCCTCACAATCCAGCCTATCCAGAGCCTTCTTGGGCAGCACATTTAATGAAGAACCTGTGTCAACCAGCACATGAGCAAGAGTAGTGCCCCTGCATTCAATGGAGACATGCAGGGCATCATTATGGTTCTTCCCCTTTGCTGTCAGATCGGCATCAGAGAAACCCAGGCCATTATCAGCAGTTAGGTTGGCCACACAATCGGTGAACTGGTCAGCAGTCGTATCTTGGGGTACATGGGCAGTCTTTAAGAAAGCAATCAGAGCCTTTGCATGGGCCTCTGAACACAGCAACAGTGACAACATGGAGATTTTAGAGGGGGTGTGCCCCAGCTGCTCCACAACATTGAAATCACTTTTCTTTATTATCTTGAGAATTTCTTCCATTTCATGCTTGGAAGCCTCAACAATGGTCTTTGGTGCCTCCGTCCTGGCAGGAACATCAGTAGCAATTCCCTTGCCCCGAGTATCAGATGACTCAGCAGCAGGGGTGGATACTTGGTCAGAAGGAGAAACAGGCACTCTGGCAGGTGTGAAGATCAAAGGCCTATGAATTGCTGGAGGAGCAATGTCTGGCGAGAACAGTCTTCCACTACGAGTGACCTTAGCAGGCCCGGTGATGTTGGAGACACCAGTATCAATGTTGCACTCTTGTTTCACACCCAGAACATAAACATCCGCCCCATAGTGCCATGGGACAGCCTTATCAGATTTGTAGGGTATAGGCCCCGGAACAGTAATGGTGATGGGAACATTCTTGTGAACTGACAAAACTTGTATAGGCTTCTTTGAAGGAGCCTCGGAATAGTTGTTGAAGATGGTAACGATTGACACTTCTTCAACAGGAGCAGCAGGAACAACAGTCTTTTCAAACAAAATCTCTCTATTATCTATCAGGTTTTGGATGCCTGACTTCAACAGAGAACAACCAACAGGGGAAGCAACACATAGAGGGCAACTTTCGCTACATCCCGGAAATAAACCGGCTAGCAACAGATTCCTCTTGACCATTAGCAACGGAGTAGCAACATCATCCACCGAAGCCACATACAAATTCTCCTCAACAGCGTTCACTCCATGCTGGGGCATGGGAGCATTTACAACATTCGGCCTCTCGGGCGCCTCAAACTGTATCTCCTTTGCATCAATGAGGTCTTGAACTTTGTTCCTTAGGGCCCAACAGTCATCTGTGTTATGCCCCGGGCTATCAGAGTGATAAGCACAGCGAGCATTTGGATTGAACTTGGGAGATGCAGTGTTGGGAAACTTTGGAGCCTCCTTGACAGTCACTAAATTGGTGGATAGCAACTGTGGCAGGATCTGTGATAAGGTCATGCTTAATCGAGTAAACTCTCTCCGGGGTCTCTCAAACTTTTGAGGATTAGTTGGCCGAGGAGCGGCAGCAGGTTTGGCAATCATTACCGCACTGACAGATTGGCGGTGTTCAGGTCGCTCTGTTCTCCGGGAGTTATATACAGCACTAGCCTCCTTTTTGAAGGGTTTCTTCTCAGTACTGGAGGAGGCAACTTTCTGTATCTTCCCCGATTTTATACCGGCCTCAATCCTTTCACCAGTCAGGATTAGATCGGTAAACCCAGCAGAGGAATTACCAATGAGATGGTTGAAAAATGGACCAGATAGGGTCCCCAAGAACATATCTACCAGCTCCCGATCCGTCAATGGTGGCTGCACCCTGCCAGCCAAGTCTCTCCATTTCTGAGCATACTCCTTAAAACCTTCACCCGACCCTAGCGACATACCCTGGAGCTGGGTACGCGTAGGAGCGAGGTCGGCATTATACTGATACTGCTTGTAAAAAGCAGTGGCCAGATCCTCCCAGTTACGAATGCTGATTCCATCTAGCTGATAGAACCAATCGAGGTGAGTCCCTGAAAGACTCTCCTGGAAGAAGTGGATCCAAAGGTTCTTGTCTGCTGTGTAAGGCTGGATCTTCCTTACATAAGAACGGAGGTGCATCTTGGGACAGGAAGCCCCATCATACTTCACGAAGGCAGGTGTTTTGAACTTGTGTGGGATCACCACTCCAGTAGATAACCCCAAGTCTCCGAAATCCAATCCAGGTACCCGTTGAACTTCCACAGCCTTTAATCTGTCTTCCAGCTGTTTGTACCGGTCTTCAGCAGGAGGGTACTGGTCGTCATTGAAGTCTGTTTCAGTATCAGAGCCCACAGGAGTAGTGACCTCCCTTTCATGGTGACTACCTTCCGTCACAGATGGAGGAGTCCTTTCAGCTTCAACAACCAAAGTGTTCCCGAGTCTGCGCCCAGTGTTAAATAGCACAGTCCTCCTCTTCTTCTTAGTCTTCTTCAACAGCATGGTCTTTAACTCTTGTTGACCCTGAGACAAGCCCTTGATCAGCTCCTGAAATTGGGCGTTTTGCGCCTGAAACTGGGCGTTCTGCGCCTGAAGAGCCTTGATAGCCGCATCGGTTGATGATTCAGGAGGGTTCATGATGCTGAAATAAACAGCGAAGAACGGTAAACAACCTGAAAAGAAGAGTATTTATGATGCACATGATGAATGATATGTGTTTATGCAATGCATTCAAGAGTTCGAAAATTCAAATTTGTCGTAGACCAAAAGGAACACACTTTATTATTAAGAAAATCATTGTTTTAATACATCAAAGCCTCATGGGCAAAAATACAAAAAGATCAAGTCACATCCAAAATATGTTGCGCATCTTCTTTGGAGCTATGTAAGTGTTGAGACTCCTTTCCTCGTGCAACAGGCGGGTGAGCTCCAAGACCTTCTTTTCACTGGCATGCAAACTAGTCTCAAGAGAATTCCGCTCTTCCTTAAGCTGGATCCAACTCTTCTGCATCTCTTCCCAGGATGTGGGCATATCAGGGTGCTGAATAACATGAGACACCTCTCCTTCCAAGGCAGGCTCTTTGATTACTGGAAGCATGTGAGGATAAGGCATTACTAACTTCTGAGAACGGGCTCGTACCCACTTGAGGTAAGGCTCCAAAGGGATGGAGTTCCTGTGCCCCAGTGTCTTGCTGTCTATCCTACTAGGCATCCTCCAAGCTCTGATAAATCTCTGGCGGAGTCCTTGAGTATCGTTGTCGAAGTCAAAAACTATGTCAGGAATCAACATGTCATGAGGACCATCCTTCCGAGCATAACCAAATTGTCTCCAAGCCAGGCATGGACTATAAGTAATACCCCCTCTGATTCCAAGTAAAGGAACATTAGGATACTCTCCGCAACGATCAATGATAGTGACATCTTCTCTGGACCTAGGGCACCAATGTATATCTGCATGTGTAAGAGTCATCAACCGTTGTGACCATCTCAAACCCCGCTCGTTCTTCAGGACTGATTGTGGAAGGTGCGAAATAAACCACTTTCCCAGGAGAGGAGTGCAACACATTAGGACACCTCTTTTTCTCATGGTTCGAGTGTAACATGAGTGAAGGAGGTCCCCCAGCAACGTAGGTATAGGATTCCTGGACATAAAGATCTGGACAGCACTGATATCAATGAGATGATCTGGGTTAGGGAACAACACCAAACCATAAACAAGGAGGGCCACAACCTCTTCAAAAGCTTGCAAGTCAAGGGAGTTCCAACAATCATAGGCCTTTTCAAACAGAAACTTGGCTAAGAACCCTTTGATACCACTTCTAACTTCCCAATGTCCCTTGAGGTCAGATAACTGTAGGTGCAAGGTTTTAGCAATCTCTTCAAGCTTAGGTTCTTTTTCTGTACCGTTGAAGGGTAACTGATTAAGGATAGGGATCTTCAGGAGTCGGGAGAACTCCTCTAATGTAGGTACCAACTGATAGTCCAAGAAAGTGAAACAGTGATGCAGAGGGTCAAAGAATTGGAACAGGACTTTTATCATATCTTCCTCAATGTTGGTGTTGACCAAGCTGATGAGGCTTCCATGCCTTTCACTGAATGAAGAGTTCTCAGGAATCCTGGATGTAAGCTCCTTAAGCTGAGGAGGGATCCTTACAAGACTGATTGGAACTGTCTTTCTACGAACAGTTTCCATGTCCTACAAAACAAGAACAAAGATGAAAATTCGAACCCCTGAAATGGTTAGTTAATGCGTATGATGCTGGATGATGTCATGATGCTATGATTAAACACAGGTATTTACAAAGACAAACATGTAAGGCACACAAGGCACACAAGACAGGCCCTTAAGGTTTAAGGCCAGCATGGGGTCTGGGTAGTACCCTCTTGAAGTTGGTGGGTTCAACCTGTCCTAATCAAAGTAACCGGGTTCTAAGGTTCCCAATATCACGGGATTGCTTTCATTGTTCATCGTTTCGATTTAGCCACTGAACTGGCGACCGAAATATTCCAGGAAAGCAACCCTCAATTGAGTGTAGTATCGAGTATCAACCAACCTCGGACTGCACCAAAGTCAGTTATCTCACTACCCTAAAGAGGCCAAGATGGTTCAATTAAGGTTCCTAAGGTCTGTTGATGCTTCACGACACCACATGGAGGCCCCGTACTCTCCTTGACTGACTCAAGGGTTACCGGTACACACCAAAGTGCCACATCAACGTAGCAGACTGTTTCAACCATGTCGGTATACCCCGCACAGTTCCCTCACAGCCTTGTTGCTACTTTCTAAAAAGGTATCCCCCAGATCCGGGTTAGGATCTATAGAACTCCCAAGACAGTCCCACAATAATAAAGCAAACAAGGAAAGCAATTGAAAACACAATGATCTTAGTCCTAAGGTACACCTCACTTTAAGTTAATCCCCAGCAGAGTCGCCAGTTCTGTGATCGGTGGATCTGGAACTGACTGTTTTAAAGCTGGTTCGCGAAATGTCGCGGAAGCAAGAGTCGCCACCGTCTTTTATTTTCTCCAAATGGAAAGGACAAAAGCACAGAAAAATTCCTTAAAAGAGATTGCTCTCGGTTCGGGAGGTAGGTTATAGAAAGGGAAGGTGTTAGCACCCTTTCTATCCATGGTTATCCATGGGCTCTTAGGTACTTGCTCAATGTGTTTTCAAAATGTGTGCTTGCTTTTCAATGTGGGTTTCAAAAATATTCTTTGAAAAGTTTCAATTCAACTCGTACGTCAGAGTGTTTGAAAAGTTTGTTTCAGAAGTTTTTGAAAGTGTGTTGGTGTGAAAAGAGTTTTTGTTTTGTTTGAAATTAGAGCAAGTACCCTTGAGAACCTACCTACCCTAAGGAATTCGTCTGTGTAAATGTCCTTTAAGGTAGTGCCATCCCACCATTGAGAGGTAGGTAGCACCACCGTTGGAGGTGTTCGGGTCAATTCGAGTTTTAGGGACATGGTGATCACCGGAGCAATAGGAAGACACCTTAGAAGCTACCCTCATGCCAGGTTCCCGGACCATGAGGACTTACTAAGACGTTTTCTACTCGACGACCACCTTTCGAAAGGCAACAGTGAGGCGTACCCTAGGGGTGGTGTGTGCGAATTGTGTGTCATTTTCAGTTTATTGTTTGTCTTGTCATGCATTGGTGATCTAACGATTCAATTTTATTTTCGGGCATTCATTCTTTCATGCATATTTATTAACAGTTATATTTGCGAGAAAATAAATCTAAACTATTACAACTGGCGCGGGTCCACATCGCCAAAAAAACCGAACCCGATTTGACTGAAAATAAATAAAGCGAATAAAAATAAAAAGTGCGAGAAATAAATCTAAACTTATTACAAGGCTTTGGGGCATATACAGAGGTATTTACACAATATAAAACAAATGCGCGAAATAAAGAGATTTAACAAATTAAATGAAATTAAAATTAAAAGAAAATTAAAAATAATTAAAATTAATCAAGGAAATTAAAAATTAAATGAAAAATAATGTTTTTGTGTTTTTTAGGTTTAAAAGAAAAAAAGAAAAGTTAATTAAAATTAAAATCCTAGTTCTAACATTTTTTAAGTTTATTATGAAAAAAGATTTAATTTCTAACCTAATTAAATTCTAAACTAATTTATGTACAATTTTTGATTTATAGAAAATAAATAATAAATAATAATATTGTGAGAAAAAAGGAAAAAAAATTAAAAGGATATAAAACAATTAATAATTAACCTAATTCTACATTTTTTGGATTTTTATTATGAAAAAAGAATTAAAATTAAAACTAAGATCTAATTAAACTAAATGAGTTACATTTTAATTTATTTATAAAAGAATCAAAATTAATTATATTTTTTTTTGCCTTTTCTGTATTTTTAATGTTTTTTTTATATTTTTTTGTAAAAATTAATTAAATAAAACAAGTAATTAAAATAATACAACAATTAAAATAAATGATTAAAAGATATAAAAAATAAATCAAATGGGCAAACCAGGGGGGGGTAGACCCCAGAATTGGAGGTATAGATTTGAAAGCCTGGCCCAATTATTGGTGAGAACTTGTTGACTTTTTTTGATCCAGTGAGATGCATTTGACTAGAGTGTAGCATGTTTCCCAATCCTTGCCTTTGATGTGAGTGCTCTAGGACACGTGGATGGTGCATTTTGATGGAGTATGGTGAGCATCAGTGTGAGCGCTGCATGTGAATTAGAAATGAAAAATAATATTGGAAATGTGTGAGACCTGGGGTTTGAACCCAGGTCATGAGAGTCCCTAGTGCGCGTCCCTGCCAGCTGAGCCAATTGATTTCATTTAACATATAATAGTTAATAAACAATATAAAATAAAACTAACGCATAAGGACTAACACGCGCGCGAATTTTGAATAGACAAATGACAGCGTGCCACATCTTCATCTTCTTCATGTCCCTGTAAACAAAATACATTGGCAACGGTTTTGAAGTGCTGCATTAGATAAGCTACAAAAAATAGCGAATAGCTCATTTCCTAATATAAATTAGGCGCGAGCATCTCATTCTCTTCGTCCAGATGCCAGGAATGCAATGGTCATGGTCTTGAGGGCCAATTTTGCAGTATGGTGAAAACCCCAAAATCAAAACTTGAAAACCCTAGAATATGGGCATGGCAGATTCGCGTAGGATGAACAAAAATGCAATTAAATATAATGAACAGCTTGGAAACTTCATCATGAGTATGAATATGTAATTAAAAATGCAAAAAGAGGCTTAGAATCAAGAACGCGAATTCAAAAAATTTGCTGTACAGTTTCACTTGTAACTACCAGTTCAAGGAGCTTTGAGTGTTGTTATGAATTGAAATGCGTTTAGAATTGTCTCAGGAAGCTATTGGTACAAAAATTTTGGCTTGAAAGGATCCCTAGCACTGATTTCAGTTTTGCATTTTATGGCCAAATTTTCAAATGTCCAATGGCTTTTTCAGCGAGCTTTTGGCTATGTTCTAGGTAGGGTTGGACTCAGTGATCATCATAAAATTGAATAGGCTTGCTAACTCTCCTTAATTCATGCTTGTTAGAGAATTGGCCTTAGGGTTTGTTCATTAACCATTTTTTCCTAATTTCTAGCCAAAACCTAGACCTAATGTGCAAATGAACCTTGGCCTGATTTTTGAGTTGGTTCATGATACATAGAACTTGTCCAAGTTCATATGACACCATTTCATTGACTTTTAAATTTTATTTGAATTTTTAATGAATTAAAATGAATTAAATCATCAAAAATTAAATAAAATAAAAAAGTCAACATTTGGTCTTGAAATCAACCATGGGCCACGTGTGTGGCATGACAAGGATGGACAAAGTGAGAAAAATGGGGGCCTTTTGTCAAAATTGGATTTTCAAGGATAGTTGACTTTTGCCATTTCACAAAAATTTCCCAACTTCTACAAGGCATAACTTGCTCAATTTTTAAGCTTTTCTCATGTTCTTGGACATTTTGGAAAGGTCTTTGAGTCCTTTAACCAATGCCTTTGGTCCCATGTCATTTTGATTTACCAATCTCAAGTTATGGTCTTTGACTTAAAGTCCCTTTTTGTTGACTTTTGAAAATGACCTATAATGTTGAAATTGATAACTTTTTGTGAGAGCATTTCTTGGACTTGAAGTATGAAGATGAGTTATAGGAAATGTCTTTCTCTTCAAAATTAGCTTTGGATGGAATTTTTCTGATAATCCATGTGAAAGTTATGCCCTGGTCAATTTCAGTTGACTTTTTCAGCTGTCCAAATATAGCAACTTTTGCATCTTTGATGATTTCTGAGCCAAATTTTGAGAATCATGATCAAGCATTGATCAAATGATGTTTGTGGCTTCAAAATGATATATTGACCAAAAATTTGAACTTTTGACTGCCAAATGACCATTTTGCCCCTACAGTTGACTGTAGTGCAATCTAGGGTTTTGACTGTGCAATTTTGAGCTGAATGCCTTGAAACTTGATATGAGGATGCTTGACCATGTTTGTAAGAATATGAGACTTGATTGAGCCTTTGAAAACTTCCTTTTCTTGATCAAACTCAAAACCCTAATTTGACTGTATAAGAGACAGTTGACCTGCACAACCCTTGGGGAATTTTGTAGCTTGGTTTGGCAATTTCTTGAGGAATATGGGAGGGCAAATTTTGGGGTATAAAACCGACCAACCAAGAACTTAGTCAAGAAGCCTTTTGTCCCACTCCGAGTTTCCCAATTAGACATTACCTCAGCCTTTGTCAGATGAAGGGCTGAAGCAATCTCTTCCGGACTAAGGACTTTCTCCCAACATGTAAACGGGGTCTGCTCTAAAATGGAGATACCAAGTAGGTCAGAGAACTCTTCCAAGGTAGGGACCAACTGGTAGTTCGGAAAAGTGAAGCAGTGGTAAGTTGGATCAAAGAACTGGACTAAGACACTCATCATCTGTTCATCCAGCTTGGAGGTGACTAGACTGAGGAGGTGCCCATGTCTTCTGATAAAGGAGGAAGTATTTGGAACCTTTGCAACCAAATCCTTAAGCTGAGTAGGAATCTGTACAAAGCTAATCCGAATAGTGTTTCTACGCATAGATGCCATGACCTACAAAACAGAACAAAGATGAATCCCATTGGTCTTTGAAATGGTTAGTCCAATGAAATATGCATGCAATGTCATGATGCATGATGTCATGATAGAAACACACCACATGTATTCACAAATAGTAAACATGGTAAGGGCAAACAAGTCACACAGATAGCGCTTAGATTTCAGGCTGGCAAGGAGCTTAGGTACCACCCTCTTTCAGTTCAGTTGGTTCAAACCTGTCCTAGAAATAGTAACCAGGTTCAAGAGGATCTCAATATCACCGACCACCCTCGATCGGTAATAATTCCAGTTTAGCAACCTTTTCTTGCTGCCAGAATCATCGCGAGAGTTTGGTCTCAATGAGTGTAGCATACTGCTACTGTTCTATGGCCGAGTTGGTCATTATAGGTTCTAAGGTCAGTTGGTGCTTAATGACCCCTTAGAAGACCCATATTCTCCTTGTTCCACCACAAGGGATATCGGTACAAACTAAAGTGCCACACCAATGTAGCTACCGCTTCAACCGTATCGATCTATGCCGTACAGTTCCCTCACAGTTTATTTATACTTACCTAAAGGGTATCCCCCAGATCCGGGTTAGGATCTATAGTAACTCTGATTCAAGCCCACATAGATAAAGCATACAATTCAAGCAATTGAAAACAATATGAACTATTCCTAAGGTACACCCCACTTATAAACATCCCCAGTAAAGTCACCAGTTCTGTGATACGGTGGGAAGAAATGACTGTTTTTGGAATGCTGGTTTGCGTTTTGCGTTTGTGTTTGCAAAATGTCACGGTAATCAAGAGTCGCCACCGAATTTTATTTTATCCAACAAGGAAAGGAAAAAAAGCACAGAAAAATTCCTTTTTTGAGATATTTCTGAGTACGATGGGTAGATTATAGAAAGGGAAGGTATTAGCACCCTTTCTATCCGTGGTTATCCACAGGCTCTTAGGTACTTGCTCATTGTTTTCAAAATTGTTTTCTTTGTGCCTGTGGGTTTGAAAAGTTTTTGTTTTAACTTCGATTTAACTCTTGCTTCTGTCCTCAAGAGTGTAATGAAGTGTTTTTGAAAACTTTGTTTGAAAAGGAGTGTAAGTGCGAAAAAAGTTTTGTTTTGAATGAGCAAGTATCTAAAAGCTAATATACCTACTAGAAAAAGGAATTATGCTAATTTCCTTTAGACAATGGTATCCCACTATTAGTGAGTAGGTAGCACCGTTGTTGGAGTTTAAGGGTCAATTCAAATGCAGGACATACGGTCACCAAAGCAATGTTAGGACGCCTTAGCGATAACCCTAATGTCTTAGATCATTTGTTTGAGGCAACAATATCCGAGGCAACCGTTTCAAGGAAACTATGATCTTTTAGACAAGAGGACGACCTCTAAAACGACCTATACTCAATGAACGTGTACGAAGGCAACCAAGTGGGGTGTACCCTAAAAGTGGGCATGTGCGAGTGTGTCATTTTCAGTTTATTTTTATCTTTGTACATGTTAAGGGTGATCTAATTTGATTTTAAGATTAAACATTCATTCTTGTCATGCAAACCCTATTATCAAACATCTAGCAGTTATAATTTGCAGAAATTAAAATGCGGAAATTAAATTACAAGGCGTCGGGTATTTACATCACCAAAAGCAACCCTTTGAAAATAAAATAAAGCGATAAAATAAATAAATGTCCTAATTAATGATTACATACCGGAAGCAGATACATTAATTGGATAAGAAAAATAAAGTGCGACACGAAATTAAATCGAATGTGGGATTAGGGTTTTGACCCTTTTAAAAGAAAATGTTTTTTGTTGTTTTTATTTTAAGAAAAGAAATTAATCCTAAAATTCAATACTAAATTAATTAATTGGTGAAAAATAATAAATGACATATTTTTGGAGTTTTTGTTAATTTAAGAAAGAAATTAAAATAATTAAATTAGAATTAAAACCTAATGATTTCTAATTAATTTTAAATATTTACAAAAATAAATTAAAGTTTCCTAATTAATATCCTAATTAATTAATAATATTTATTAATAAAAAATAAAATTCTGAATTTTAGTTGGATAATAAGTATTTTTGTGATTTTTGATAAAAAAAAATAAAATTTGTTATTGGTTAGAAATTAATTAAATAAAATAAAACAATTAAATTAAATAAATAAAAGTGTGAGGGAAAGAGAGAAATTGGGCCTTTTTTGGAGGGTGCAGAAAGCATTTTTGTTGGCCCATTAAGCTGGTCCGTTTGACTTTCTTGATTTGCTGCATATGCGTTGACCTGGCTCTTTGGTGGACCTCCAACACTGGCTACAAGATCTGGCCATCTGGCCATCTGGCGCTTTGAGGAGTGAGGGAATATGGTGGAAATCTGGCCCATGCGTGTACATGATCTCTTGAAAAATATTGGAAAAATAACAATTGCTGGAGGCAGGGATCGAACCCCTGACCTCCAACCTTTGAATGCCTTAACGCTAACATGGTGACCACTGGGTTGCGTTGTTTCATTTTTTAACAAAATACAACATAACAATAATATAAGAAAAACAAAAGCATTAGTGGAATTTTGGCGCGGAATTCAAACAGACCAACAGAAGGGTGACAACGCATCATCCTCTTCCTCAAAACCCTGTAAATTTTATCTGCGGATTTTTATCCGCAGCTAAAAGCGTAGCTTCGTTCCAAAATCCTCCCCAGGAAATATAAATGAAAGGTAGCACCATGGTTGAGCTCGTCTTGTTTCCCTGAACAAGATGATACCCTTCACGTAAGCCAATTATGCCTGTAATAAAAAGCCCTAGAAAAAACCTAGAAAACCCTACAATGGTGATCCACGATATAATGCATAAGAATGAAATTGGTTATTACAGAAAGCCAGCAAATGTCATGGTGAATCAGAATATGGAATTAGTTTTTGTTATAGATGCAAAAGAATAATACAAATCAAAATCAAGAATGGGGCGAATCCGTGAAGGACTTACAGTGCTCTAGGAAGCTTGAAAACGCGTGGTTTGGATTGGGTTAGCTTGTGGTGATGGCCAGGAAACGATTGAGATCAATATCAAGCCCTGAAAATTCCTCTAGACCTGATTTCGATCTCCCACTTTTTTGTGATTTTTGCAACTTTCGTTCTGCCTCCACAATTGATTTCTAACCCTGATTCTTGTATGTTGCGCTTCCTTATGTATTGCTTTGTGTATTAGGGTAACAAACTTTGTCCAAATCTTCCTACATTGATGCTTGGATATTTGATTTGATCCTTCATTAAAACTTTCCAAATTTTCTTGATTTCAATCTTTATGTGCTCTAATGCCTTGATACGAATTGGGAATGGTTTGCTAGCTGTGATTAAACCCTGAAACAGTAAAAAAATCCATTGGTATCAATGCTTTGGATTTTATTTGACTTTATTTGATTTAAATCAACTTAATTTAAATAAAAATCAAAATAATTAATAAAAATGTGATATGGACACATGGCTAAAGCTAGACCACGTGGGAAATAATTCAAACTCAAAACAAGTGAAAAATAATGGGCCCATTTGGCAAAATTTGAAGTTTTAGGGATAGTTGACTTTTGGCAATTTTGCAAAAAAATCCAACTTCAACAATGCATAACTTCTTCAATTTTGAACTTTAGGAGGTGTTCTTGTACTTTTTAGAAATCTTGATTTGTCCTCTAACCAACCATTTTGGTCTCATCTCATTTTGATATTCCATGCTCAAGTTAGAAGCTTTGACAAAAAAGGTGTTTTTGTTGACTTTCAAAAATGACCTATAATGTCCAAATTCATAACTTCTTGTGAGTGCATATTTTGATCTTAGGGAATGAAGATGGATTGTAGGGAATTGCATCCTATTCAAAATTAGCTTTGTATGGGTCATTTCGCATAAAGTATGAGAAAGTTATGTTTGGTCAAAGTTGAGTTAACTTTTCCTGCAAAACCCTAATTTAGCAACTTTTGAATCTTGATGAATTTTGAGCAATCCTTGATGAATCATGAATAACCCTTGATAAAATGATGAAATATACTTCAAAACTAGAATGTTGACAAAAAATATTGAAGTTTGATTGTATGTAGGTCACAATTAACTTTTGCCCTAGCACGGTCGATTTTTGGACCTTTGAGCAATTGACTGAGCAAACTTCCTCTGCAAGGCTTGAAATTTGACATGGATGATCTTGAGAACATATTAGGACATTGGTGAGAAGTTGAGGTTATTTGGACTCAAGGATCTTGATGCATCACAAAACCCTAATTTGGGGTAGACTGCCTTAAGAGAGAGCTTGTCTGACCAACTCTTGGACTACTTTGAGCAACTTGGAGATTTTTCTTGCAATGTTTTGAGAAATATGGGAGGGGAAATTTTGGGGTACAACACCAACACAACCTCTCATCATTACCATCCTAATGCTCGTTGTGCTTACCATTCAGAAATTCTAGGCCATGATACCAACAATTGTTGGGCTTTAAAAAACAAGGTGCAAGACCTTCTTGAAGCAAAAGAAATTGAATTCGATGCTCCTGAGATCCCAAATGTTATCACTGCTCCTATGCCCAAGCATGGTCGTGATGTTAACGATGTTGAAGATGATATGTTTGTTACTGCTGTTGATGAACTTTTTACTCCTCTCCTGACTATCAAGAAGAATCTATTGAGGGCCGGTTTATTTCCGGGCTGTGACGGAAGCTTCCACTTCTGCTTATCCCTACCAACTGGCTATCATTTATTAAAAGCATGTGTTCAACGCCTAATGGACAACAAAGAAGTTTTGTTTGAAAAGACTCTCGTTCCAACCGTTTCTTACAATGATATTTCAATAGTAACCATTTCCACCAATCCTTCCAGGGTCTCCACCAAAAGACCCGTTAGGATTACATCAGTTCCTAAAGTGGCTCCACTAATAATTACTATGCCTGGACCAATCCTGTACTCATAAGATAAAATTGTCCCATGGAATTATGGGGGCGATATCTACTATCACACCGTTAAACAGGATTGGTTGGCATACGAAGACTCAATTTTTGAGAAGGCTGACCCCGACATCAGCAACATTGCAGGAACCAACAAGATAACTGGAAGTGGATGAATATTCTCCCCAGGGATTGCTTCACCCATAACTGTTACCGGTGCTGTGATCATCTGTGTTTCTGTTCCTGTTGACACTACTACTACTACAATCCATATGGTTACTCCTACTGACACTCCTACCACTGAGTCGACCGAGACTCGGGGCAAATGCATTCTGGTTGAGCCTGTCTTGATGAAGGAACAATCAATATTTATCCTTGAGGCCTCCCAAAAGGAGATGGAAGAAATTCTGAAAATTATAAAGAGAAGCGTCTATAACATAGTCGAACAGCTATGGAAGACTCTGCAAAGATTTCCATGTTGGCTTTATTGTTGTGCTCCGAGGCTCATGCGAAGGCCTTGGTGAAATTTCTTAAAAATGCCCATGTACCACAAGAAACCTCTGTTGATCAGTTCCAAGACTGTATGGCCAGTTTAACTGCTGACAATGGTTTAGGCTTTTCTGATGCTGACTTGACACCCAGAGGGAGGAAGCACAACGAGGCATTGTATGTCTCTGTCGAATGCAGGGGCACAACATTGGCCCATGTCTTGGTTGATACCGGTTTGTCTTTGAATGTGCTGCCTAAGAAGGCTCTTGATAGACTCGACTGTGAAGGTTTGACCTTAAAACCCAACAATATAGTGGTAAGGGCCTTCGACGGTTCAAAGAGAATGGTGCATGGGGAGGTGGACATCCCCATAAAAGTTGGAACTCAAACCTTTGATTCAACTTTTTACGTGATGGACATTCGCCCTTCCTATTCCTGTTTATTGGGCCGACCATGGATTCACAACGTTGGTGCCGTTACCTCTACATTACATCAAATGATGAAATATCCAACCGAGGGGAAATCATTATTGTTGATGGAGAAGAGGAATATATGGTCATTCACTTAAACTCCTTCAGATACGTGGAATTGGATGGTGAATTCATTGAAACTCCATTTCAGTATTTCGAGGAAGTCCCACAAATGGTGGTAGTAACCAAGACTGTTTCTCAAGTCTCGAAGATTACAAGACCTCTGCTAAAGATGTCTTCATTGAAAGATGCCAAGGCAGTGATCAAAGAGGGTGGGTGTACTATTTGGGGCCAGCTCCCGGATATCCCATACAAATTTGACAAATTTGGTTTGGGTTTCACTTCAGGAGCCCAGAAAGTTGTACGTCGTGCTCGTGCCGGGGGACCACCCTTGAAGATCAGCAACCACGAAGTCAACATAGTGGAGGATGATGAGGACAGCTACGGCCTGGAGGAATGGATTTTCCCAACTGTCAATGGAGGGCTCAGAAATTGGGAAGCTAAAGATTTTATCCCAATTACTTTTATCCAACAATAACTGTCTTTAAATTTTGTCGGACCTGTAATAATTAAACAATTCAGACTTTTAAAACCTTGTGTCTTACCCGAGGCACAACGGTCCATAAGGGTTGTTACCTCATTTTCATATGTCATCAATGAATCATGGACGTTTTTGCATACAAACTTTGTTCTCTTTGTCTTTCTTTTTACATTTTTATTTCTTTCAAAGATAGATATACTCTTACACACACTTACATTCAAAATGCAGATCTACAACCATTCGGGATCCCATGGGTAACGATTCTGCTATGGCTTCCTGTGACTCTGAAAATCTAATCTACCAAGCCGAAGACGAAGGTGAGGAAGATTGTGAAGTTCCAGGGGAACTTGCCAGGTTACTGCAACAAGAAGAGAGGACCATGCAGCCCCACGAAGAACCAGTGGACATAGTTAACCTAGGTACCAAAGAGGACAGGAAAGAAGTCAAGGTCAGTGCCAATCTGGAACCTAGTGTCAAGAAGCGTCTGACTCAGTTTCTACATGATTATGTCGATGTCTTTACCTGGTTGTACGAAGACATGCCAGGATTGGATGCTGATATCGTGGTCCATCATCTACCAACAAAAGAAGACTTCCCTCCGGTAAAGCAGAAAGTCTGTCGCATGTGACCAGAAATATTGTCAGAGCAGATCAAAGCAGAAGTCATGAAACAATTCAATGTTGCATTCTTAGCCGTTACCTCCTATCCACAATGGGTCGCCAATGTTGAACCCGAATAAATTCACATTTAGGGTGAGGTTCGGTAAACTCCTAGGCTTTGTTGTCAGCAGTAAAGGTATCGAAGTGGACCCTGCCAAGGTGAAAGCGATACAAGAAATTCCTGCTCCTCGTATCGAGAAGGAAGTCAAAGGATTCTTGGGACGTTTAAACTACATTGTCAGATTCATTTCTCAGTTGACAACTATTTGTGAACCAATCTTCAAATTACTGAAGAAAGATCAAGTGGTCAAATGGAATGATGAGTGCCAAACTGCCTTCAACAAGATTAAAGAATACCTACAAGAACCTCCTGTTTTGATGCCGCCAATCGAGGGAAGACCCTTGATCATGTATCTACCTGTCTTGGAAAATTCAATCGGGTGTGTGCTGGGGCAACATGATGAGTCTGGCCGAAAAGAGCATGCTATTTATTACCTGAGCAAAAAGTTTACTGACTGTGAAACAAGATATTCACTACTCGAGAAAACTTGATGTGCTCTTGCATGGGCTGCTCGGTGGCTAAGACAGTATATGCTGACCCATACTACCTTATTGATATCCAAGATGGATCCAGTAAAATGCATATTCGAGAAGCCTGCCCTCTCTGGGAGAATAGCAAGATTGTAGATGGTCCTGACAGAATATGACATTCAGTACACTACCCAAAAAGCAATAAAGGGCAGTGTGCTAGCTGATCACCTTGCTCATCAAGCTGTGGATGACTACCAGTTCATGAAGTTCGAATTCCCGGATGAAGACATCATGATGGTAAACAACTGTGAAGAATTCACACCATATGATGGACCTGAACAAGGATCTCAATGGACCCTGGTTTTTTAAGGGGCGTCCAATGCACTCGGCAAAGGTATAGGTGTTGTACTCATATCCCTTGAAGGATGTCACACTCCCTTCACTGCAAGACTCTGTTTCAATTGTACAAATAACATGGCAAAGTACGAAGCGTGCATTTTTGGCCTCAAAGTTGTCATAGATTTGGGGATCAAGTCCTTAAGTGTATTCGGAGATTCAGCTTTAGTCATCAGCCAGATCAAAGGAGAATGGGACACGAAGCACCCTAACCTTATCCCCTACAAAGAACATGTGTTGACATTAATCCCACATTTTGAGAAGATTACCTTCGAGCATTTCCCGCGAGAAGAAAATCAACTAGCGGATGCGCTAGCCACAATGTCATCCATGTTTAAACTCAAATGGGATAACGAGGCTCCCCAGATCACCATTGAACGGATGGATGAACCAGCTTATTGTCACGAGATCGATACTGAAGGAGTAGTGGACCAACCTTGGTTCCGTGAAGTCAAGAAGTATCTCGAGGCTCAAGAGTATCCGGAAGGAGCTTCAGTTAATGATAAGAAGTTCTTAAGGAGATTCTCTACTAAGTTCTTCATCAGTAATGGCATCCTCTACAAATGCAACCACGACTCTATATTGCTTCATTGCGTAGACAAGGTTGAGGCGGAAAAAATCATGGCTGATCTACATGAAGGAACTTTTGGCACCCATTCCAGTGGGCATACAATGGCTAATAAGATCCTACGGGCAGGGTATTACTGGTCTACCATGGAAGCATATTGCTATCCACATTCACGAACCTATCATAAGTGTCAAATCTACCCTGAGAAAGTACATGTACCTCCAGTTCCTCTGAATGTCCTGACTTCTCCCTGGCCATTCGTGATGTGGGGCATCGTCATGATTGGAGAAATCAAGCCCATAACCTCTAATGGACACTGCTTCATCTTGGTAGCCAATGACTACTTCATAAAGTGGGTTGAGGAAGCTTCTTTGCTTCTGTCACCAAGAATGTTGTTGCCTGGTTCATCAAATAGAATCTCATCTGTCGTTACGGTATCCCGGAGAGGATCATCACAAACAATGGTACGAATCTCAACAATACCATGATCACCGCACTGTGTGCGCAATTCAAGATCTAGCACCATAATTCTTCTCCTTACCAACCAAAGATGAATGGTGTTGTCGAAGTCGCAAGTAAGAACATCAAAAATATCATACAGAAAATGACAGTAACCTACAAGGACTGGCATGAGATGCTACCATTCGCTCTCCATGGTTACTGTACCACGGCGCGCACATCAACCGAGGCAACACCTTACTCTCTGGTATACGGCATGGAGGTTGTCTTGCCTATTGAGTTCTAGATCCCTTCTCTGAGAATCATGAAGGATGCAGGGTTGAATGAAGAAGATTGGATCCAAACTCGACTTGATCAACTAAACTTGATTGATGAGAAAAGGCTTACTGCTGTCTGTCATGGTCAAATGTATCAAAAACATATGATCAAGGCTTTCAACAAAAAGGTCAGACGCCAAGTGTATCAAGTCGGGGATCTGGTGATCAAGCGCATCATACTTCCGCAAGGTGATCCCAGGGGCAAATGGACTCCTACATATGAAGGACCTTTTGTAATCAAAAGCATATTCTCTTGTGGAGCAATGATCTTAACTAGTATGGATGGCGATGACCTTCCACACCCTGTGAACACAGACATAGTCAAAAGATACTACGTATAAGAGACCTGCTAGGTTGACAAACCTAGGAAAAACAAGGGCATCCCGGCGAACCGAAAAGGTTCGAGCAAAAATTAGGGATAAAACAAAAAAAACTGTACACCCGGCGAGTTGAAAACCCGAAAGGAAGACTTGTGCAAAAAAGGGTATCCCGGTGGACTGAAAACCCGAAAGGGAGGTCCTGGAAAAAGTTAGGGAATTAAAGCGTATGACAATGTCCCGTTGGATCACCTTATAAATAACCTTAAGCTTAGACTGACAAACTCAGTGGTTCTGATCAATCCAATTAACTTCCGACAAGGCAGCAAGTGGACAAGATGTTCAGAGACATAAATGCTATAGAAGAATGGGAACCCCATGGGATTATTACACATAGCTATATTTTCTTTGTATCAAATTTTAATTTTTTACGACGACGTTCTCTTACTAGAATGTTTGCCTCATTGTACAAAAAAAATACTTATTCAAGTTAATACAAAGATACCCCTTTGAAAGTGAAAAGCTACCTGTTTTTTTTCTTTATTTCTGTGTTTTGTTTACAAAAAACGTCCAATGATTTATTTTTGAACATATGCATTTGAACGTAACTACTGTTTACAAATGAACAAAAGGGAACAGAAAATAGAAAGACAGTCACTAATGGCTTTAAGAAATAGGATAATATCTTTAGACTATTGCATAAAATTCCCCACAGTGTGGAGCTTAATGATATCAAGCTCTCTCACATCCCCGGCGGAACAAAACTTCCAGTTAACACTCCCCAGTAGAAGTCACCCGATTTCTCAAGGATTCCCCAACAAGATTTCACAAGAAACACCCAACGTTTCCCTTACAACAAAGTTTATTTCTCTAACAAGTAGAAGCTCATCGACTCATCAACACTTCAAAACATGAATACTTGCATTCCACGTGCCCAACAGCAATCAAGGATTTATTTTCCCTAATCCAACAGTATTACAACAACATAGCTTACATGCCCATACATCACATCCATACTTCATTAACAACACGGATGCATACAACATAATCTCATTCATTTTATTGAGAATATCATTGTACAATGCATTGCATACATCATGACATTGCATACAACTAATCTTTCATCTCTTCAGGAAATATCAGTCAGCAAATGGCTATCATCAACAATTTACAAAAGGGTCGGAGATTAACACTTGAAACAAGCCAGGATAATTATCTACACGACCAGCTGAAGCAATCCTGCATGAGTTTCTTCTCATTCAGCTTTCAGATACAGTTCAGATACGCTCTAGACATGGATGCCATTCTGATACTCATTCAAATCCAGCTTTCAGATACAGTTCAGATACGCTACAGACACAGATGCCATTCTGATACTCATTCAGATTTAGCATTCATATATAGTTCAGATATGCTCTAGACACGGATGCAATTCTGATACTCATTCAGATTCAGCTTTCAGATATAGTTCATATACGCTCCGGACACGGATGCCATTCTGATACTCATTCAGATTCAGCTTTCAGATACAATTCAGATATGCTCCATATACGGATTCCCTCCTGATACTCATTCGGATTCAACTTTCAGATACAGTTTAGATATGATCCAGATTCAGATGTCATTCTATCACTCATTCAAATACAGTCTAGAAACGAGTTAGATTACAGTCCATTTACGGATATTATTCTGGTACTCAACCCAACACATCCACTATTTCAGTATAAATCAATTAGAGATTTATTCTGACACTTCTTCTATTCCTACCAACAATCATTTTTGGATGGCATCTGTAAGCCCATCTCCAACAACTTTCCATCATCTCTCCAAATGGCATCTTTAAGCCCATTCCCTACACCATCAACCATCACAACCTCGAGTGCAAATTTCTGGGCACTCTAGTGTCCAATTATCTTCCACCTTCAAGTCATGAATGGCAGATCCGCCAATCTAACTCTTCAGATTTAAGAAGATTAAATAGGGGCAGCTGTTGTACCCCAAAATTTTCCCTCTCATTTATCAAATATTTTCTCACAATATCTCCTTTGGTTCAAGACCGCAAAAGATTTGATCAGCTCAAGACACCTCCTTAAGCACTAATGACTAAAATTAGGGTTTGAGATTGCACAAGGATAATTGAACTTTCAATGCTTCATATGTATTTCATGGGTAATTATGGACCCCCAAGATTACTCATGTCAAGTTTCAAGACTTGAATCACATCTTTGCTCAGTCAATTAAGCAATTGACCTAAAAATCAGCTGTATTGGGGAAAAGTCAATTATGGCCAATTTCAAGTCAAACTTCATAGTTTTTGATCCATATCAACATTATAGACTCATATGTATCATTTTATCAAGTTTGTACCATAATTCCTCAAGAAATTTGATCAAATCATCAAAAGGGCAAAATGGTCAAAATTAGGGTTTTGATTGAAGAAGGGCAATTTTTTATTTTTGACCTAGAAAATGGTTAATTAGTTTGAGGCATGATATTAAGAATTCAATTGCACCATTTTGACCTAATGGAATGACTCAAAACATTTCTCAAAATCCATTGGATTGATAGTGAATTTTCAGTCAACTGTACACTTAAAAGTCAAACTTTGAGTTTTTGGTCAAAAATCAAGTGTCAAAGATCACAATTCATCAAAGCAGGTCAAAATATGAAACTTATTCATCAATAATTAAAAATTCAATATTTCATTTTGAAAAGTCAAAGTTTTCAAAGTTAGAAATTTTTCTAAGTGGTGAAAACTTCATGTTTTTTCACAACTTTGAGAAAAATTTTCACCATGATGCAAGATGATTCAAAAGAAACTTTCAACATGAAAGTTGTAGATCTCCATGAGATCTACAATATTTCTTTACAAAAATTCTTCTAAAAGTTCTTGGATCTAATTTTATTAATTCATGAAGTCATAGTCTTGAAACTAAACACTTACTGAAATTTTAAACATTTTTGGTCAGGATTTTGACCTAACTTATGACCCAAGTTTCACCTAGTTACAAGGGGAATTTTAAAAAGTGATTCAAAAAGGGGTTGTATAGCACATTACAAGATTTCCAAAATGTCCAAGAAATCCTTGAGATCATTTGTGAGCAAGGAGAATCAAAGGTCAGAAGTTGGGGTTTCAAGTTGTTTTACAAGGAAAATTTTGTGATGAACAAAATTCAAATCTCAAACCTATGCTGCATAATCTTTGCTTTACAGGCCTCAAACTTGTTAGGCACTCCATAATTAATTTCTTGCACAGCTGTTAGAGGTCTCAACTCAAGCATTCAATGCAATGCCATTCTTTATATCCATTTTAGGAAGAAAGTGCACAATACCATTTTGAAAAAGTAACTTTATGCGCAAAACTTGTTCTTGTGCCTTACAATTGTTTTCTTCTGATCATACATGTCCTATAACTCAAGAGAAGTTTGTCTTAAGCCTTATAATCACTCAGCCCATGCTTGTACTTCATCTTGGAACCATACATTCACTTTTCTTCAAAATCAAGAAACCTAGCTAATACTCAAGAACTCAGAAATCCTTTGTGCAAAACCTCTCTAACCTTTTGCTTATACATACACAAGTCCTTAGCAAGAAAACACACGCATGCTTGAGCCTCAAAACTCAAAAGAAATCAGAACTGCATAACACACCTCCATTCTTGCATAACCTGACCAAAAGTTTTAAACTCATATCTCCCTCGTGCGTTTTCAAGCCTTTTTGTTACTAAAGCTTCTAAACATCATTTAGAGCTCATCCCTCACCCTGTTACAAGACTGTAACACCAGTAACACCATCCTCCATTTTCAAAAATAGAGCTTTGCACTTGGACTTCTCCAGAACTCCTCAGACACTTTCAGCTCAAGCTAAGCATCACATTAGCTTCCGGGGAACTTGAGGAAGCTAATCCAATCATTGGAACTCACTAAAAGCTGCTGAAACTTAAAACACGATACCCTCTTGCAAGGTGAGTTTTCTGACTTTTGAACTCTTCATACAAGCATCATTAATGGTTCATTTGTGAATAGGAAATGTAGGTATCATTGTCCTGAAGCTAACCATGTCTTTAGATTTCATTTATATTGCTTAAGTAGTTAGACTTTTGTATCTGAACATACTGGAAAAGTTAGGTCAGAATTTGGTACCATTCAAAATTCATGCTCATTTTTGAGAATTAGTTTAAGTTCTTTACATTTCTGGAATCGTGTTGAAATTTTACACAACTTTCATGTTTACATTTTTGAAAATGGTTGAGAAATGAACAAGTTACAGGGCTTCTGGATGGAAGTTGAAGATGAAGTACATTTAGGGTAAGGCTTAGATTATATATTTGTTGTTTTACATAAGTTAATGGATGTATCACCACCACAGTGGTTAAAGCGCGCGCCTGTCACCATGAGGTCCTGGGTTCAAGCCCCAGCGTGGCCTTTTTTCATTTTTTTGACATTTTTTGACCCTTTTTGCAGCGCTGGGCCTTCCCCCCTTTGGGCTTTTTTTTTGCTACTTCTGACCTCCCGTGCCCTGTTATTCATACCCCTGGCCCATTATTTTATTTTTTTCATTTTTATTTGTTTTCCCTTTCATTTTTTTATTATTTCATATTTCATTTATTATTTTTATTATTACTATTATTATTATCATTATTATTATTTTTATTAATAAAAAGTAAAAAATATTTATATTTTATTTTTATATTTATTTAGTTTAGTTTTTCTTTACAAAAATAAAAGAACAAAAAAATTTCTTTAATTAATTTCTTTTTTAATACTTAGATAATATTATTTTTTAAATTGAAATCAATTTAGAATTTAGAATTTTTTATTTATTTAATTATTTTTATTTACTAATTTAAATAAGTTCACAAAAAACCCTAAAAAATACTTTTCTTTAAGTTAATTATTTTTACTAATTTAACCTTAATTTTCTTAATTTTTTATTAATTATTTTATTTTAGTTAATTAGGTTAAAAAACCCTTTTCATGAAAAAAAACCAATAAAAATCATATTCCTTTTCACATTTACGTTCTTGTATTTTATTTGCTTATTTTGTACATTTATTCGAAATTCAATATGGTTGTAATATTATTTAGATTTAATTTCTTGCGATATTCCCCATTTATAATTTGTATACCCCCCCCCCTAAATGATGTAATAGCGTAGTAATTTTAAACTCCGCAATTTATCGCTTTATATACAAATGCTAGTAATTAGGGTTTTGTATGGAAAGACTAAAACCAACATAGAGAAAACCCTAATCAAAGATAAATCAAGCATAAAAATCAATCCACTTGCACACAAACACCCCTAGGGTAAATCCACTTGGTTGCCTTACCAAAATAGCCATATTATGCATGTGAGGTATCTTAGCAAAAAAAAAGCAAAAATACAATATCATAGTCCCTCGATGACGCTATCTATGTTGCCTTTCAAAATGATCTTAGTCCATAAAGAAAAAATGCTAAGATATATTGCAACAGTGCTAATCATGGTTATACGATGACCCACGCCCGTCCCTTTTACATCCAAAGATAGGGTTATTTACCAAATCAATGGTAAGATAACAATGTCAAAGGAAAAAGGAAATAAACATGAAAGACTTTTGAGTAGGTAGAATGTTCCTAGTTACTTGCTCAATTCCAAAACCAAAACATCCTTGCTATTTCCAAAACAAACACCAACACTTTCAAAAACCATCTTTCAAACTTGAAAACATCCTCAAAAGATCAACATCTTCGTATACATTCTTACGAACGAGAATCATTACAAAGTTTGCCTAAATAAAGGCCTCTTTTCAAAATACTTTCAAAAACCACACAAAACACATTTTTAAACAAAAGCAAGTGATTTAGCAAGTAACTAAGAGTTCATGGAAAACCATGGATGAAAAGGGTGCTAATACCTTCCCTTCTCATAATCTAACCCCCGAACTCAAGAAACAACCTCAAAGGTCTTTCCTGTGCTTTTTCACCTTTCCTTTTGGATAAAAGAAAAGTCGGTGGCGCTTCTTACTAACCGCAACATTTGCGATCAAACGCAAAACACCCAAATCAGTTCTCCCACTGTATCACACTTTTAATGATGAAAACTACTATACTTTTACAATATGTAGTGAAGAGAGATGTTTTTCCACTTGGGTGTTGAGTGAGGCATTGTTGATTTTAAAATCCAAGCCATATCCTCCACTTTGAGATGATGCAAATTCTCCTTTCTCATGATTGTGGTTAGTAAGTATGTTTTCCACACGGACAATGACGATGATGTCTTATCTCATAAAATTAACCAACACATTTGTGTTTTAATTTTTTTTTAAAAAGGTGAACTACGTGTACCCTGACCCCCTATTGCATGAAAGGTGGTATGTAGGCACTAAAGGTTCGCAACCGCGGCGGGTGCAAATTTTATAAAAAATATATTTCTTTTCTCACCTCCACCATCTACTTTTATACAACATTTTATAGCCAAAATATGCAGATTTTACAAAGAGGTTCATACGGAGTACCGTAGATGTTTAGGGTGCTAATACCTTCCCTTTGCATAACCAACCCCCTTACCTTGAATATTTCCCCCGCTTTTTGGGTTACTCGCTCTTTTCCCATTCCTTTTGAAACAATAAAGCGCGGTGGCGATTTTTATTTTGATCTGTATAAGTCTAGTTAATCCAATGGCTTAGTCTTAAACATTTCTACCGCTATAGAAAAAATGGCGACTTCACTGGGGAAGATTGACTTCTTGCTGGTCCATCCCTAAGTGGGTTGGGCCTATTTTTGTTTATATCTGTATATGTGCTATTGTTGTTTATATGTTATATGTTGTATATATGTTTGTTTGGATTTTCCTGGTTTTCAGGGTGCTTATTGATTACTCATAAGTTCTATACCCGGACTTGGGCAAACTTTAATATAGTACGGGCGATATAGTCATGTTAACTTTGAGGGAGTAACCCCAAAAAAGGAGGCATGAGATCACCCACTCAGTGAAGGCCCCTTTGACTGTAGTGTCGTTTACCGAGTAATCGGGAAGATGTACTGCTTTTGACCTGGGAGCCTGCTAAAGCTGAGGATCGTAGAATACCTAACCCATCTTGGCCTTTTAGGTGTAGTGTAGAAACTACGACAGAGTAATCCAGAAATAGTTGTCATGCGATACTACGCTCGGACGAGATTTTCTTGAGAATATTACTAATTACCGAGTCAATTGGGAAGTTGGTAATATCTAAAGGAAGTATGTAGACTCTGGGAACCTCTAGAACCTTGTTCCGCAGGTGATAACTCTTAGACCATACCTTATGGGTAGTCTCTTCGATCTCATGCTCGTGACGTTAAACCTATGAACCCTATATGTGTGATCTTGTGTGTGATTGTTGCATCATGCATCCATGCACTCATAAGCATCTTTTGAAGGAATTTCATTTCAAGGGACTTAAAAATTGACCATTTGTGAATATCTCAGGTACCTTTTGACCATGGATTCTGGAAAAAGAAAGACCGAAAAATACAATTTCAAAGATCCTAAGATAAATGAGTTGATCAGTCTAATTCCCGAGATTGAGTGTTCTGCAGATTTTCGGAGGAAGTATGGATCCATCATTCCTCTCATGAAGCTTAGGATGAAGGTGGGTATTCTCTCGACCTTGGTCTAGTTCTATAATTCGATGTATCATTGCTTTACTTTCCCTAATTATCAGTTGATGCCTACACTGGAGGAGTATTCTTATCTGTTGGATTTACCTATTACCGATCGTGTTCCTTTCACTGGTTTGGAGGGTGAGCCAAAATCATACAAGATTGTTGCTTTGATCCATCTGAGGAAGTTTGAGGTTGAAGCCCATATGACTACTAAAGGAGGGATTAGAGGATTACCAGCTCAACTCTTATTGGAGAAAACTCGTTACTTTGCTAGGATGAAGAGTACAATCACTTTTGAGGCCATCTTTGCTCTACTTGCTTACGGGTTGTTCTTATTTCCTAATGTGGAAAATTTTGTTGACATTAATGCTATCGGGATCTTCATGATTGGAAACCCAATTCCTACATTGTTGGGTGATACTTATTACTCTATTCATCTTCGAAATTCTTATCATTGGGGGATGATTATCTGTTGCACGCCTTTGTTGTACCAGTGGTTTATCTCTCATATGCCTCAGTCTAATGCTTTTTGGGATGTCAGGAAGGAGCCCCGTTGGACTCCTAAGATCATGGCACCTACTCACTCGAATATTGATTAGTATCATCGAGCTTACCAGGATGTAGAGATTGTTGACAGTTGTGGTAGTTTCCCCAATGTACCTCTTCTTGGTACAAAGGGAGGAATTAAATATAACAATGTTCTTGCACGAAGAAAGCTTGGTTATCCGATGAGGGATACACCAATTAATATTCATTTGAGTAGTTTCTTTCTGAAGGAGGGAGAAGACCATAAGGAAGCTAGGGAGCAGATTGTGAAGGCCTGTCGTCACATTCATAAGAAGAGTAGGAAAGACTTGGGACCTATGGGAGCTGTTTCTTTGGAGCCTTATCTTCAGTGGGTCTAAACGAGAGCTATTCAGCTGAAGATGCTATATTCCTGGGAAACACCCATGCCTGCTTTGTTTTTGAAGACCACTCCTCCCTTATTGGATGATGTGGAAGAGCTACAACTTGCTTTAGTCAGGATGCACCAGGAAAAGGATTCTTGGAAGAATAAGTGCCAAAGTTTAGAGATTTCCTATAGAGCAGACTTGAAGGAGAGAGACGACTTGATTGAGATCCTTGAGAGTCAGGCTGTAGAGATGATGGAAAGTCAAGGGGATTTATTTTCTACTAAGCCTCAGCCAGTTGATAGTTGCTCGCTTCCTAATTCAGGTGATTGGAAGGAAGTTGCCACCAGATATGCTGAAGAAAACCAGAGGTTGAAGGCTCAGATTACCAGGCTTACAGGGAAGCACCAGCGTATAGAGTGATCTCCATCAGCTTACTTTCTAGGGTTTTAGACTTTATTTTCATCTTGTACTTGGGATTGTTGAAACTTGTAACCTATTTTGAAGTTATTATAATAAAAAAATTTAGTATTTCAAATGTGTTATTACTTTGATATTTGCAAAGTGTCTATAAATCTTTAAGTCCCTTGAAATATTAATAATAAAAGTAAATCATGTGCACCACATATCATGCATCATATCACACATATTTCTTGCATTTTTTATGCATATCTAGGTGTCTTACCAAGCTTCTTTACTTCGTTCAGCAAGCTGACTCATCACTACAACACTCGAGCTAATTTCAAAAGGAAGATGGACAATTAGAATAAGAGAATCACGAGTTGCACGAGGAGGTTCCTGCTTTGAAGGTCGGCATGGCCAATCTTATTGCTCTGATGGAATCTCTGGTGGCTGCTCAGAATAAGCCACCGAGTGTTCAACCTCAACCAACAAGGGTTACTGCTGAAGCTCCGGCTGTTCCTGTGTCTGCTACTGCAGTTGTTGTTCAGAATCGCATGCCTCAAGGTTATCCATGGGAAATTCCAGAGAACTTTGTGCCTGAAAGTTTCAATCTTGGTCCTCAAGAAGCTCCAATTATTCAGACTACTGTTACTCCCGCGCCTCCTGTGGTGCATGTTGCACCTCCTTCGGTGAATTTGGTCCCATTTGTTAATGATGATATGTGTCGCCCTTTTTCTCCACCAAGTAAATACTTGGGTCTTTATGATAGAATAGACGACTTTCAAGAACAGTTTGAAAAGATGTAGAGGGAGATGAAGGCCCTCAGGGGAAAAGATTTATTTGGGCAGAACGTGAATGAATTATGCTTGGTCCCAAATGTTAAGATACCTGCAAACTTTAAGGTCCTGGAGTTCGAGAAGTACAAGGGAAACACCTGTCCTCGTGCTCATCTTGTGATGTATGTAAGGAGAATGTCTACCCATACTGATAATCAGCGTCTGCTGATTCACTTTTTTTAGGATAGTTTGACTGCTGTTGCACTGAAGTGGTATATGAGTTTGGACAGCTTCAACATCCATACTTTCAAAGACTTGGGAGAAGCCTTTATTAGACAATACAAATACAACATGGACATGGCGCCTAACCGTGATCAACTTAGGGCCATGGTTCAGAAAGATAGGGAATCATTCAAAGAATATGCACAGAGATGGAGTGAGGTAGCCTCCTAAGTGATTCCTCCCATGGAAGAGAAGGAGATGACTAAGATTTTCTTGAAGACTCTGGGTTCTTTCTACTATGAAAGGATGGTAGCGAGTGCGCCAAGTGACTTTACCGAAATGGTAGGCATGGGTATCCGTTTAGAAGAGGTTGTTACATAGGGTCGTTTAAGGAAGAGTGAAGGTTCTGGAAGTGCGAAGAAGCCATCCTATGGATTTACCAAAAATAAGGAAGGAGATACAGATGTTGTTATGCAAGAGAGGAGAGTTAATCTTCCTAGAAGAAATTATCAGCGTCATCAGCAACTCGCCTCAGTCACTCCGGTTGTTGGTATAACTCCAACCATAGTTTCTTATCATAGACCATCCCAGCCGGCATTAATTCAGAAGAAGTTAGTTCAAACCCGACCACCTCTCGTTGTACCATCGTCGTTGCCTTGGTATTAAAAAGCAGACCAAACATGTGCTTTTCATTAGGGAGAACTAGGGCATAATGTTGAGAACTACTATCCTTTAAAGACCGAGGTACAAAAATTGGTGAAATCAGGTATTCTATCTTTCAAAGATGTGGGCCCTAATGTGAAAGAAAATCCTCTACCCAAGCATGGAGGAGAAAACATTGTGAATATGGTGGCCGGTTGTCCTGGTGACTTCGGATTTTTGATGGTAATCTGGTTAGGGGAGATTTGGTGAAAATGCACGCAGACCTCTGTGAATTTAGCTACTATATTCATGACCATGTCATTCATTCTATTTGCAGTACAAACATACAGGGTTGCGATAAGATAAAGGATGATTTGCAGGAGATGATGGATAAGGGCCTCATCCACATAATCAGGCACAGGGAAGAGTATGAAGAGGATGTGAACATGGTTTCTAGATGTCCTGAAGAGTTCAGGATTTTTGATATGGAGTATATGAATGAGGACCTTGTGCAATTGCATGCTACTTTCTGCCACATGGTGGGTCAGGTGGAACATCAGTATGGATCTTTCCGAGTTTGCGGCCAAGACACCCAAGGATGTTAAATTGTGAGGAAAGTTGTTCAGTGGTTGTTGGATAATGGAACCATCAAGGTTATAGGTCAAAGGTATGATTACCATTAAGTTGATATGATTGAGGTTTGTTTGGCTAAAGAAGAGTCGGATGATGAGTATGCCTCTGCAAATGAGTATTTCTCCTCAGATGAGGATTTTTTTTCTAGAGATGACTCAATAATGACTGATTGTGTTGAAGAAGGGGTAAACATCATTGTGCCTTATTTTGGTGCACCCGCCTATTTTGAAGTTGAGTATCATAGCAAGCCGACTATTAATCCATTGGTGATTAGTTTGTCGGGCCCTGTCCCCTACAAGTAAGATAAGGTTGTACCCTACAAATATAATGCTACAATTTTGGAGGATGGTGTGGAAGTTCCCATCCAGCCAATGCCTGATGTTGGAAATATTGCCGAGACTAGCAGAGTGACCTGCAGCGGTCGTATATTTGCACAAGTTGTTCATGGAGATGTTAGTGCTAGAACGAAAATTGTTGAAAATGTTGAACCCAGGAAGGCAGTGGGTGAATCTAGTGAAGCTACGCTAGAGAAAGAGGTGGATGATATTTTGAAGATAATCAAGATGAACGACTACAGAATAGTGGATCAGCTACTACAAACTCCTTCAAAAATATATATCTTGGCTTTATTGATGAACTCCTCTACTCACAGGGAATCTTTGATGAGGGTATTGGACCAAGCTTTTTTGGAAAGTAACATGCCTATAGACCAATTCAGCAGTGTAGTAGGGAACATTACATCATGTAATAACCTGAGTTTCTGCGACGATGAATTTCCAGATGAAGGAAGGAATCATAACTTGACCCTCCACATCTCTATGAACTGCAAGAATGATTCACTATCCAATGTGTTAATTGATAATGGATCCGCATTGAACGTTATACCAAGGAGTACGCTTATGAAGTTGAAATATCAAGGAACTCCCATGCTCCCAAGTGGCATCATTGTGAAAGAGTTTGATGTATCAAGGAAATCTGTTATTGGTGAAGTGGACTTGCCTATTCATATAGGCCCATATTTATTTCAGATTACTTTCTAGGTCATGGATATTGTACCTGCTTACAGTTGCTTGTTGGGACGGTCGTGGATACATGAGGCAGGGGCTGTCACTTCGACTTTACACCAAAATCTGAAGTTTGTACGTGAAGGAAAAGTGGTAATTATAAATGGAGAACAAGCATTATTGATATCTCATTTGTCCTCTTCCAACATTGTGGAAGCGAATGAAGCTGCTGTTGGAACCCAGTTCTAAGCTTTATCCATTGACAACATAAGGGGAAATGAGAATTCCATGGTTTCTCTTAAGGATGCGCAGTAGGATTTGCGTAATGGTCATAGTGAGGTTTGGGGACAGATTTTGGATCCACCTGTAAACAAGAACAGAGCTGGCTTGGGGTTCTCTTTGAAGAATGATAAAGGTAAGAGCATGAAGTCGAGGGCTTCTGTAGGAAAGTATCAAGACATCTTTCATAGTGGGGGTTATCTTCATCCAACCGTTTCAGGGATTAATGTCATTGGGGAAGATGAAGTAGAGACGAAAATGCCAAATTATGTGACGCACGGAGTTAGGGTTTAGAATTGGATCACCATTGATGTTCCCTCTTGCATACATGTTTCAAAGTAATTTGTTTTGTTAGTCTTTTTGAAAATCTTTCACTCTGCCCAAGGTGAAGGTATTAATATTGTATGGGCTTATATGTTTGCTGTGACTTTTAAAATCAATAATAAAAGTTGACTTTGTTTCCCAAATTGTGTCTTTATTTTCTGCTTTTTCTTGGAAAATGGTAATCAGAAAAAACCTTTCAAAATAAATAATAACTGAAATTCAATATGCATGATCACTTGTTATATGTGTCAGTTTCTAAAAACAATCATAAATCATATGTGCAGATTAATTAAAAAACCCGTTGAATACAATGACCATGCACCCTCTCCCAACTTTGAATGTCCTGTGTATGGGACCGAAGAAGAAGACTATGATGAGATCCCAGAAGAGGTCTCGCGGTTGCTTGAGCACGAGGAGAATGCCATTCAGACATATAAAGAGCAATTGGAAGTAATCAGTTTGGGTTCAGAAGAAGATCAGAAAGAAGTCAAGATTGGAGCATTACTGCATCCTGATGTGAAGAGCAAGTTAACTGAGATGTTGAGAGAGTATGTGAATATTTTTGCTTGGTCTTACCAAGATATTCCTGGTCTAGATACAGATATTGTAGAGCACCATTTTCCATTAAAGCTAGAGTGTCCGCCAATCAAACAGAAGTTGAGAAGAACTCACCCGGATATTACAGTGAAGATCAAAGAGGAAGTTCTAAAGAATATTAATATCGGTTTTCTTGTGACATCAGTGTACCCTCAATGGATTGCCAATATTGTCCCAGTATCGAAGAAAGACGAAAAAGTTTGCATGTGCGTAGATTACAGAGATCTAAATAAAGCTAGTCCAAAAGATGATTTTCCATTGCCACACATTGATATGTTAGTGGATAGCACAACAAAATTCAAAGTTATCTTGTTCATGGATGGATTTTCCGAGTATAATCAAATAAGAATGGCTCCAGAGTACATGGAAAAAACAACGTTTATTACACCCTAGGGAATATTCTGTTACAGAGTGATGCCCTTCGGGTTGAAGAACGTTGGTGCAACATACTAGAGGGCTATGACAACCCTATTCCATGATCTGATGCACAGTGAAATCAAGGTATATATTAATGATATTATTTCTAAATCCCATACTGAAGAAGGTCATGTAGAAGATTTGTTGAAGTTGTTTCAGCGTTTGAGGAATGATCGTCTTCGCTTGAATCCAAATACATGTACCTTCGGTGTTCAGTCAGGGAAATTGTTGGGTTTCATTATTATCCAGAAAGGGATTGAAGTTGACCCTGATAAAGACAAAGCAATTCAAGAAATTCCAGCACCGTAAACTGAAAAGCAAGTCAGAAGGTTCCTCGAGCATATGAATTATATTTCCAGATTTATTTCCCACACGACTGCAACGTGTGAGCAATCTTTATGTTGTTAAATAAAGATCAAGGTTATGTATGGACAAATGACTGCCAAAGGGAATTTGAAAGTATTAAAGAATATCTGCTTGAACCTCCTATCTTTCTCCCTCCTGTTGAAGGAAGACCATTGATTATGTATCTGACAATGTTAGATAAATCCATGGGCTGTATTCTGGGACAACAAGATAAAACAGGGAAGAAAGAGTATGCCATTTATTATCTCAGTAAAAAGTTTACTGATTGTGAGTCACGATATTCCATGCTGGAAAATACATGTTATGCTCTGGCCTGGGCGGAAAAATGTTTGTGGCAGTATATGTTGAATCACACTACTTGGTTGATCTCCAAAATGAATCCAATCAAGTACATTTTTGAAAATCCGGCTCTTACTAGGAGAATTTCCCGCTGAAAGATGCTGTTATCTGAATATGACATTGTATACCACACTCAAAAAGCTATTAAAAGCAGTGTGTTGGCAGATTAACTTGCTCACTAACCAGTTGATGATTATCAGTCTGTGATGTATGATTTCCCTGATAAGGATGTGATTTTTTTGAAAGTGAAAGATTGTGATGAACCATTGCCTGAAGAAGGTCTTGATCTTGAATCTTCCTGGAGTATGATATTTCATGGAGCTGTGAATGCTTATGGTAAAGGAATTGGTGTTGTGATTATCACTCCACGTGGATCACACATTCTGTTTACTGCAAGGTTAACATTTGATTGTAATAATAATATGGCAGAATATGAGGCTTGTATCATAGGTCTCGAGGAAGCTACTAATCTCAGAATTAAGATTCTAGATGTGTATGGCGATTTAGCTTTGGTAATAAATCATATTAAAGGAGAGTGGGATACTTGTCACCCTGGCTTGATCCCTTACAAAGATTATGCTAGAAGATTGTTACCCTTCTTTAATAAAGTTGAATTCCATCACATTCCTAGAGATGAAAATCAAATGGCGGATGCTCTGGCAACTCTGGCTTCTATGTATCAAGTAAATACTTGGAATGATATACCTCGAATTATAGTTCGGCGATTGGATAGTCCCACACATGTGTTTACAACAGAGGAGGTTGCGGATGAGAAACCTTGGTATTATGACATCAAGCATTTTCTTCAGACTCGGGAATACCCGATTGGTACTTCTAATGAAGATAGAAAGACATTGAATAGATTGGCTGGCAGTTTCTTCATGAGTGAAAATGTGTTGTACAAGAGAAATTATGACATGGTCTTGCTCAGATGCGTGGATAGACATGAAGCAAACATGTTGATGCATGAGATTCATGAGGGTTCATTTGGCACTCATGCTAATGGACATTCGATGGGTAAAAGGATGCTAAGGGCAGGTTACTATTGGCCGACAATGGAATCTGACTGTTACAAATTTACAAAGAAGTGCCATAAATGCTAGACTTATGCGGACAAGATTCATGTGCCTCCGACACTTCTTAATGTGATCTCTTCCCCGTGGCCTTTCTCTATGTGGGGTATTGACATGATCAGGATGATATAATCCAAAGCTTCTAATGGACACCGTTTTATCTTGGTACCAATTGATTACTTCACCAAATGGGTGGAAGCAACTTCATATGCTAATGTTACTAAGCAGCTGGTGGTGCGTTTCATTAAGAATAATCTTATATGTCGGAATGGTGTGCCGAGCAGAATTATCATTGACAATGGCTCGAATCTGAACAACAAGATGATGACAAAACTTTATGGAGAATTCAAGATTGTGCATCAGAACTCATCTTCGTACAGGCCAAAGATGAATGAGGCTGTTGAAGCTGCTAATAAGAATATCAAGAAGATTATCCAGAAGATGTTGTTACTTAAAAGGATTGGCATGAAATGCTCCCTTTTTCTTTGCATGGATATCGAACATCTGTCCTCACTTCAATAGGAGCAACCCCGTTCTCCCTTGTGTATGTAATGAAAGCGGTACTCCCAATCGAGGTTGAGATTCCCTCTTTACGTGTGATAATGGAAACCAAGTTGTCAGAAGCTGAATGGGTCCAAAACAGGTTTGAACAAATGAATTTGATCGTAGAGAAGAGAATGACGGCTTTGTGTCATTGGAAATTATACCAGAAGAGAATAAAGAAAGCTTTTGATAAAAAGGTCAAGCCTTGTTGTGATACGGTGGCCAGAACCGGGACGTGTTTCCCTATTTTTTAAGGAGTTTGCTGGTTTGCGTTTTGCATTTGTGTTCGCAAAATGTCGCGGTAAGCAAGAGTCGCCACCGACTTTTATTTTATCCAACAAGGAAAGGAAAAAAGCACATCAAAATTCCTTTTTCGAGATATTTCTGAGTACGAGAGGTAGATTATAAAAAGGGCAGGTATTAACACCCTTTCTATCCGTAGTTATCTACGGGCTCTTAGGTACTTGCTCATCATTTTCAAAATTGTTTTC
Organism: Vicia faba; assembly: GCA_948472305.1. Lineage (NCBI taxonomy): Eukaryota > Viridiplantae > Streptophyta > Magnoliopsida > Fabales > Fabaceae > Vicia > Vicia faba. Next base: position 857,230,038 of record OX451741.1, read on the forward strand.
TTTGTGTTTGTGGGCTTTGAAAAGTTTTTGTTTTAACTTCGATTTAAATCTTGCTTTTGTCTTCAAGAGTGTAATGAAGTGTTTTTGAAAACTTTGTTTGTAAAGGAGTGTAAGTGTGAAGAAAATATTTGTTTTGATTGAGCAAGTACTTAAGAGCTAATCTACCTACTCGATAAAAGAATTGTTCTATGTTTGTTTCCTTTAGACAATGCTATCCCACTATTAGTGAGTAGTGTGATTGGTGGAAATAGAACTGACTGTTTTGAAATGCTGGTTCGCGTTTGCGTTTAGCAAAATGTCGCGGTAAGCAAGAGTCGCCACCGTCTTTTATTTTCTCCAACAAGGAAAGGACAAAAGCACAGCAAAATTCCTTTTCGGGAAGCAGGTAGCACCGTCATTGGAGTTATTCGGGTCAATTCGATTATAGGGATAATGTGGTCACCAAAGCAATAGTAGGACGCCTTAGCGGTAACCCTAATGTCCTAGATCCTTTTTATCCGAGGCAACCGTTTCGAGGCAACTAGATCTTTAGACAGGAGGGCGACCTCTAAAACACCCTATACTTAATGACCACCTCGAGGCAACCAAGGGAGGCGTGCCTTAGGAGTGGCATGTGCATGTGTGTCAGATTTCATGTTTAGATTATCTTTGCACATTTATATGGTGAGCTACGTTTTGATTTTATTTTGAGAACAAGTCTTGTCATGCATAGCAGTTAATAATTGCGGAAAGTAAATTGCGGAAATTAAATCTAAACTATTACAAGGCGTCGGGTATTTACATCGCCAAAAACAAACCCTTTAATTTAAATTGCGGAAAGTAAAATAAAGCAATAAATAAATAAAGTCCTAATTAAAGTTATTATATTCCGGAAGCAAGTACAATAATATGGAAAAATGGATCGCGTGCGGGAAATTAAATCGGATGCGAGTTTTTTTTGGGGTTTTGACCCTTTTTTGAAAGAAAGTGATTTTTTTGGTTATTTTTGAATTAAATGGAATTAAATTAAATGAACAATTAAATTAAATTAAATAATGAAAATATTTTTGGATTTTTGAGTTTTTAAAGAAATAAAATAAATTAAATTAATGCTAATAAAAACCTAATATTCTAAATTGATTTTAAATATTGCAAAAAATATCAAAAGTTAAATCTAATTAAAGCTAAATTGATTAAATTAATTTATTTACAAAAATAAAAGTGATGAAGTTAATTTTAATAAATAAAATATTTTTTTGTGTTTTTGATTTTATTAGGAAAAATGTTAATTGGTTAGTGATTAATAAAGAATAACGATTAATTAATTAAAGGAACATAATACAAATAGAGAGAAAGTTTAGGAGTATACGGGTCTGATTGGAGGGGTGAAACAGCTGTTGGCGTCATGTGTAAACTGTTTTGTTTTGGCCATTTATGTTTTGGCTTTTGGCCATTTGTGTTCTGGCCTCAACGTTCCTTAACCTTCTCAGGATGTCTGCCTCGCCATGTATTGGTGTCATGTGTAAACTGTTCTGTTTTGGCCATTTGGCTTTTGGCCATTTGTGTTTTGGCCTCAACGTTCCTTAACGAACCTGCATGGGATCCTGTCTAAATTTGCAGTGTTGAATCTCATGAACACATTAAATAAATTACTATATATCATAAAATACAAATAAAGCCAATATATGAAGAAATTTAATGTTTAGGTCATATGGCATGTATGAATGATTATACCCTTTTGATCATGGAGATCAAATCAACCTTACCCTTACTGGAAAAGTAGAGACATGAATGCTTTTATGTCCTTTTGATCATGGAGATCAAGTCAGCCTTACCCTTACTGAAGAAGTAGTGAGATGTTGGTTTGTAACTGAGATGACTTGTTTGTAGTGAGAGAGGGATTTGTAATAAGGATTTCAAGGTTTTAGGGTTCTTTAAAGAATTTGATATTCTGACAGTGTTGTAGCAAGGTTTTTTCTTCTTCTTTGGTTTGTGTGAAAAGAATGTGATTATATAATGAAAATTAGGGTAAAGAAAATGGGCTTTGAATGTGCAATTGGGCCTCCAATGTTCAATTGAGTTCGTCACTTTCCAGGCTAAATCATAGGGACTTAAGTGCAATTTTTGAAGTTGAAATGTGAAAACAAAATGTATCCGAAATCGAGAACTAACTCCTGTCCGAAAATCAGCTCAATCGGATAAACGGTGAATTAGTTATGAATTTTTGAAGTTTCAGCTCAGACAAACTTATTTTGAGCTCCAGTGTCGACTCTGACACGTTCTTCAATAAAAAACTGGTATTGATCGGAGCATAATCCGGTCTCGACTTTTGAATCAAAGTTGTATATCTATGAGTCAGTGACCTTGTGTAAAAATATGAGCGCAATCCGATAAAAATTGACCGAGTTATGAATTTTCGAAGTTTCGGCCCAGATGAAATAATATTCAGCATTCAGGATTTTCGGCGTGTCGCGCACTCTGAGCAAAAAAAGAAGGCCTTTTGTATACCGTTTGAACTCAATACCTTCTGTGAAAATGTAGCCAACTCAATTTGTGAAATTTTGGCGCCGGAACCAGCTCGATACGATGAAAATCGACCAAGTTATGATTTTCTCAACATGACGCAAATAAACTTCTGTCACAAATTTTCTGTACGAAAATACTTGATAAATCCATATTTTTGAAGACCTTCTGATAGAAATTGGCTTCCAGCCGTGAGAGATGAAAACGTAGATAATGTCAAGATGGAATTTTGGCCACCGGAACGGGTTCAAAACGAGCCACTATCTTCAAGTTATGAATTTTTTAGAGCGTAAAAACTGCACTTTCAGCACACTTTTTCACCATATTTCTTCGAGAAAACTCACACATTCAGATACCTTCTTTAAAGAATTGACTCTTGAGCCGAAGCTAAATTTGAGAATATGTTATCAGAGATACCTTGGCGAAAGAACACCTGAATATGACGCGCCGGGTTGGACTTGTGAATTTTTCTTGAAATGTTTTGAGAAATATGGGAGGGCAAATTTTGGGGTACAACAGTTGCCCCTGTTCAATCTTCTTAGACCTGAGGATATAGATTGGTTTGCGTGTCTTTCGTGATCCGAAGGTGGAAGATGATTGAACACTAGAGTGCCCAGAAATTTGCACTCGCATAGTGAGGTATCAGCAATGTGATGGCGGGAATGGGCTTACAGATGCCATTTGGAGAGATGATGGATAGGAGGATGGACTTATAGATGCCATCTGGAGATGTGGCAGAATCTCGTCGGGAATGGGCTTATGGATGCCATTTGGGGATGTAATGGATATTGTGGAGATGGGCTTAAAGATGCCATCGGGAGATTGTCGATCGCGTAAGAGATTCCTTAGCGAGAACTTGCGTACTTGAGAAAGAAAGATAATTTCCTGGCCTGTTACAGGTATTGATCTTCAAACTCTTCATGCAGATATGCCATGGCTAGATACAGGTATCGAATCTATAATCAATCGCTCACAGATATTCCCTGGCTAGATACAGGTATCGAATCCAGAACTTCAAACTCTTCATGCAGATATGCCCTGGCTAGATACAGGTGTCGAATCTACAATCAATCGCTCACAGATATGCCCTGGCTAGATACAGGTATCGAATCCGGAACTTCAAACTCTTCATGCAGATATGCCCTTGCTAGATACAGGTGTCGAATCTACAATCAATCGCTCATAGATATGCCCTGGCTAGATACAGGTATCGAATCTGGAACTTCAAACTCTGGATGGGTTGTCTCTACTGACAGATTATCTCAGAAAAATCTCTAGGAACCGATTTAACTGAACCAGGAGGTTTTGTCTTTTTTAACGAGTTGTCTCTTTGGATGGGTTGTCTTCATAGACGGGCTGTCTTCATTGACAGGTTGTCTATAACGACGAGTTGTCTATAACGACGGGTTGTCTTTATTGACAGGTTGTCTTTAACGACAGGTTGTCTTTATTGACAGGTTGTCTATAATGACGGGTGTCTATAACGACGGGTTGTCTTTAATGACAGGTGTCTATAACGACGGGTGTCTATAATGACGGGTGTCTATAAAGATGGGTGTCTATAACGATGGGTGTCTATAACGACGGGTGTCTATAACGACGAGTGTCTATAACGACGAGTGTCTATAACGACGGGTGTCTATAATGACGGGTGTCTATATTGACGGGTGTCTATAATGACGGGTGTCTATAATGATGGATGTCTATCACGACGGGTGTCTATAACGACGGGTGTCTATAACGACGGGTGTCTATAACGACGGGTGTCTATAACGACGGGTGTCTATAACGACGGGTGTCTATAACGACGGGTGTCTATAATGACGGGTGTCTATAACGACGGGTGTCTATAACGACGGGTGTCTATAACGACGGGTTTGCATCATAAAAATCTTTGATTTAAATGGATTTGTCTTCTGTGACTGGATTTGAGAATTTGACTACATCTTTCCTGAAAGATAAAGGTCAGTCATATGTAATGCATGATATGGATCAAGCAATGATGTTCTCAACATAAATGAGATTGCATGATATGATGCGTGTATGCATGTATCATGACAATGACAATGTGATGTTTATGAATGTATTTTCGTCTGGGAAAATAAATCCTTGACGAATGCCGGGAGCTTGTTGAATCCTGGGCTGATGTTGAAGAGTAGAGTTCTTCGTTTCCGCTGGGGATGATGATTGCAAGAATAAACCGGTAGGAGAAGATGACTCCATTGGGGAATAAACTTGGTGAAGAGATTACTCTGCGGGGAATTACTCTGTGGGAAGAGATACTTCGCTGAGGTTTTGATGATAACTCCGTTGGGGATACCGTTGATAAGTTATGTTGCGGAATTTGATGAACTCCGCTAGGGATAGGAAGGACTTCGCCGAAGACGGTCTTTCCGTTGTAATTAGCTGAGGATAACCCAGTTATAAGCTCTGGTGGGGAATAACCTTTGAATATGGTCGGGGAGAGACGCGTTGATACTCTGCAGGTGATAAGCTTCCAGAATCTACTGGGGATAAGCTTCCGGAATCTACTGGGGGGGATGATTCAACTCTCCTGGGGAAACTTTTGGACTGTACTGGGGGAATGGCTCCACTGGGGTGTCTGGTATTCTGCCGGGGAACAATCTTATATTAAGACTGCCGGGGATGTTTGTAGAGGAATATCTATATACTCTGCTGGAGAATGTTGAGATCTTCTGGGGATACCCAACTTCCTTAAGGCTGACAGTAGACCAACTCTGCTTGGGGAGAGTATCGCTGACTTGCTGGAGATACTGTGCCTTTTCAGGGCTGATGGGAGACCAACTCTGCTAGGGGAGAGTATTGCTGGGTCTTGTCCTACTCTGCAGAGAGTGAAGGTAATTTGGTCGTGTTCTTCAGCTGAACCTACCTTGGTACCTGGTGAACAGAGAAGCTTGTACAGTTCGGACAATTCTTATTGCCCCAGTTTCTGTGGGAGGAGGTACCTGTGGAGGTGCTTGATGACTGCCGATTTGACAAATCTTCTTCTGGTAAGTGACAAGATGACGGGACATAATCGTACGCTTTGATCCCTAACTTTTGCCTGGACCGTCCTTTCGAGTTTTCAGTCCACCGGGATACCCATTTTTGCCCAAGCCGCCTTTTCCGGTTTTCGACTTGCCGGGTGTACAGATTTTTTTATTTTCATCCCTTATTTTTGCCCGAACCCTTTTTGGTTCGCCGGGAAGCCCTTATTTTTGCCTAGGTATGTCAACCTAGCGGGTCTTTGATTATGCGTAGTATTTTTTTCCGACTATGTCCACTCCCTCAGGATGTATAGAGGTGTCACTGTCAGTAGTATTATGTTGCCATACCATCAGAAGATGTTTGACCATGCAAGATTCGTCACTGGAATTCATGTCCAATGCCCCAAGTGACTCAGGCGGAGATTTGCCCCTGGCTATTGACATTTTGAGAGATTCCTTGAATCTTGACTTCACTGCCCCAGATGATGGACAATGCTCATGCCGTGCCCCTGGATTGGAAGTGTTCCTTCCTCTTGAGGTGACCTTTTTGTTGAGAAGATTTTTGTTTACTAGATATTCATTGTGCGAATTTCTCTGTTGTTCGAACAATTAATCATATGCAAACAACGTTATTTAAAAATGCAAAGCTTATGTCTGTCTTGAAGTTTTTTGAAAATGCAGTTTTTTTAATAAAACAAGTGAATTTTTGTAAAACGTGATGTCAACTCAGTATTTCACAGCAAGCCTTAAGGAGTCAGGATACCTTTTGTAACAGTATGCTTCCGAACTAACCCACGCTTCAGCTAGGACTTTTAAGGGTTATAACGTGGCCTGGTTCACGGTTTAAGAAACAAAGGATAAAGGCTCAAATTTTATTTGTACCCACCCATTCTTCGTGATGTTCTTCGATCCTAAACTCAGCTAATTGTGCATTAGATCTTTTTTGAATCTTCGCTCTGATATACCAGTGATGGTTCAGATACTGACAGTTTATTTTGAAGAGGCGGTCATTTCTCTTTTTGTTGAGGGTTTATAGAACCTCTTTCTTTTTGATTTTGTTATCCCTGTTTTTTGCCTGAACTGTTTCTTTTGTGATTACAGTTAGCGGGATGCCCCAGTTTTTTTTGTAAGTCTCCTTCATAGGTTTTGACTTATTGGACTTTTATTTCTGAGAGATAATGACTGCCTGTCTTTATGATTATTCGGAACCATCACTGTCTTTTGTTTTTGGAAGGACTCATGTGATGCCATTCATCGGGCACCTGGATCACTGAGTGATACCCTTCATTGTGCACCAGGATCAACTGAGAGAACTACCCTGCCCCAGGTTATGATTGAGGGTTTTAATTTATGAAAAGAAAAACTCCAACTTCTTTGGCTCAGAGGGGTTGACTAGGGATTATCTTCCTTATAACTCCACTGTTTAGGATTTGAAATAATGCCTGTACCTCATTAGCGGGGTCTGTTCAAAAGCATACTGTAAAGATCGTGGTATCGTTTTCGTCATCCTCCCTCAAAAGGTTTAGAATTTTTTCGAGAGTTGAACATCAAAAAAATGAAATCAGTTTGAATATAGCGAATGCGAATATATTGATTCAAAACAGACATATGCGATGCATTGATAAAGTAATAAAGTTTGCTATGACAATAATTGTTTGAACAATCAAAGAAAAATACAACTTGAACATTCGAATGAACAAAAGTTTTTTTCAATCCTAGGACTTGTCACTTCAAATGGTGAATCTTGCTGGGATAGTAGAAGAACTCAGCCTGGCAATCTTGGGTGAATTCCACTGCTCCTTCATCAATCAGATCCTGGATCTTGTTCTTCAGAGCCCAACAGTCGTTTGTGTCATGTCCCGGACCATCAGAGTGGTATGCACATCCTCTATTGGGATGATAATTAGGAGCAGAGATGTTGGGATTCCGGGGAGGAGCCCTTAGAGTTACCAAATTCAACCTCAACAGGTGTTGTAAAGCTTGAGACAACGACGTGTTGAGCTTGGTAAATTGCCTTTGGGGCTTACTCTGATCAACTTGTTGCTCTGGGCGAGGTTGTGGTTGGACCTGTGAAGTGGTAGCAACGTGGAGAGGTCTATTCTTCACCATACCAGACTCTTGTCCTCTTGGAAGCTGATCAATGACCTGGTCCCTGACTTGGACTGTTTGCTTCATGTTGTATCTCTCTTGGTGAAGCTGGTTGACCATGGTTCTCAACTCTTCTTACTCCCGAGCCAAGCCTTGGATAAGAGCCATTTGCCCCAGCATCTGGGTTTTCATAGCATCCACCTCAGCTTGCAGACGTTTCAGTCGTTCGTCCTTATCGTCTTCAGGACTGCTCTTGACCAAAGTCCCCATGAGGAGGGTTCTCAGCTCTTCCTGCCCCTTGGATAGATTTAGGAGGATTTCCCCGAACTGAGTCTCTTGAGTAGGGAACTCCTGGTTGTCTTGTTGGGAAGCCATTGCTGAAATAAACAGCGAAGAAGGTAAGTGACCTGTACCAAGGGTACCTGTAATGCAATGATGTGTATGTATGCATGCAATGTTTTCAAGGATCTCGCGGGGTAAACAAGAAAATTATTAGAATTAGAATCCAGTAGCTTGATTGAAGGAACTTCATGTTGTTGAGAGTCCTTCTTCAAGAGTCAAAGCTCACCATATCGAGTGGGTCATAGCCCCTGACTCAAGTTATCGTGCTTGGATTTCTGAACAACCTTGGCTAGAGGAAAATAAATCCCCTTTGCCCCTTGCTAGACATTTGAATTCATCATGACCTGCATCACAGACCCTTGAGATCCTTGAAATGGGTTAGTCCTTATGCAGGATGCATGCAATGGTATGATGGTATGATGTTATGTACGTGGAGTGATGTAAGTAAACCCTGTTATGAGCCCAGATTAAGGACTGTAAACAAAACCTGCAAGAAACTCATGTGTCAGATAACAAGCATGCAAGTAGTCAAGTTTGAAGGCACACAAGTCACACAAGACAGCCCTTAGAGTTTAGGCCAGCATGAAGTTTAGGTACTACCCTCTTTCAGTTTCGTTGGTTAAGACCTGTCCTAGAAAATAGTAATCGGGTTCTAGAGGATCTCAATATCATCGACTACCCTCAATCGGTCATAACTCCAGCGTCGCAATCTTTTCTTGCAGCCAGAACCATCGCGAGAGTTTAGCCTCAATGAGTGTAGCATACTGCTACTGTTCTATGGCCAAGTTGGGTCAATTTAGGGTTCTAAGGTAGGTTGGTGCTTAATGACTCCTCAGAAGACCTATATTCTCCTCGTTGCGACATAAGGGATATCGGTACAGACCAAGGTGTCACACCAACGTAGCCACTGCTTCACTCGTGTCGGTCTACGCCGGACAGGTCCCTCACAGCTTATGCTACCTAAAGGGTATTCCCCAGATCCGGGTTAGGATCTATGAAACTCCGATGCAAAGCCCACAAATATAAAAGCAAACAAAGCAAGCAATTGAAAACAAGAGTGGTCTAATCCTAAGGTACACCTCACTTATTAGAAATCCCCAGCAGAGTCGCCAGTTCTGTGATCGGTGGAAATAGAACTGACTGTTTTGAAATGCTGGTTCGCGTTTGCGTTTAGCAAAATGTCGCGGTAAGCAAGAGTCGCCACCGTCTTTTATTTTCTCCAACAAGGAAAGGACAAAAGCACAGCAAAATTCCTTTTCGAGATGTTTCTCGGGTTCGGGAGGTAGATTATAGAAAGGGAAGGTGTTAGCACCCTTTCTATCAGTGGTTATCCACGGGCTCTTAGGTACTTGCTCACTATGTTTTCAAAGGGTTTTTGCTTTTCTTGTGTTTCTGGATTTTGAAAAAAGTTCCGTTTTGAAAACTTCTAGGTAACTCTTGTATCAGTTCTCAAGAGTGTATGAAGTATTTGTTTGAAAACTTTTTGAAAGTGTAGGTGCGAAAAGTTGTTTTTTTTTTGTTTTGAAAGAGCAAGTACCCAGGAGAAATCTACCTACATTAAGGAATTAAGCTGTGTAGAAGTCCTTTAGACAGTACTATCCCACTATTGAGAAGCAGGTAGCACCGTCGTTGGAGTTATTCGGGTCAATTCGATTATAGGGACAATGTGGTCACCAAAGCAATAGTAGGACGCCTTAGCGGTAACCCTAATGTCCTAGATCCTTTTTATCCGAGGCAACCGTTTCGAGGAAACTAGATCTTTAGACAGGAGGACGACCTCTAAAACACCCTATACTTAATGACCACCTCGAGGCAACCAAGTGAGGCGTACCCTAGGAGTGGCATGTGCATGTGTGTCAGATTTCATGTTTAGATTATCTTTGCACATTTATACGGTGAGCTACGTTTTGATTTCATTTTGAGAACAAGTCTTGTCATGCATAGCAGTTAATAATTACGGAAAGTAAATTGCGGAAATTAAATCTAAACTATTACAAGGCGTCGGGTATTTACATCGCCAAAAACAAACCCTTTAATTTAAATTGCGGAAAGTAAAATAAAGCAATAAATAAATAAAGTCCTAATTAAAGTTATTACATTCCGGAAGCAAGTACAATAATATGGAAAAATGGATCGCGTGCGGGAAATTAAATCGGATGCGAGTTTTTTTTGGGGTTTTGACCCTTTTTTGAAACAAAGTGATTTTTTTGGTTATTTTTGAATTAAATGGAATTAAATTAAATGAACAATTAAATTAAATTAAATAATGAAAATATTTTTGGATTTTTGAGTTTTTAAAGAAATAAAATAAATTGAATTAATGCTAATAAAAACCTAATATTCTAAATTGATTTTAAATATTGCAAAAAATATCAAAAGTTAAATCTAATTAAAGCTAAATTGATTAAATTAATTTATTTATAAAAATAAAAGTGATGAAGTTAATTTTAATAAATAAAATATTTTTTTGTGTTTTTGATTTTATTAGGAAAAATGTTAATTGGTTAGTGTTGTACCCCAAAATTTGCCCTCCCATATTCTTCAAGGTTTGCTAAGAGCATGCTTCAAAACCTCCCAAGGGTTGCACAGTCCAAGGGCCTCCTAACAGTCAAAAATTAGGGTTTTGGTTCTGGCAAAGAAGTTGAAGTTTCCAAGGGTCCAATCAAGTCCCACATGCCTATAAACATTGTCAAGCATCCATATGCCAAGTTTCAAGACTCACAGCACCAAATTGCACAGTCAAAAACCCTAATTGCTTCACAGTCAACTACAGGGGCAAAATGGTCATTTGACAGTCAAAAGTCAAAATTTTTGGTCAACATATTATTTTGAAGCCACAAACATCATTTGATCAATTCTTGATCATGATTCTCAACGCATGGCTCAAAAAGGCTCAAGATGCAAAAGTTTCTATTTTTGGACAGTTGGAAAAGTCAACTGCAAATTGACCAGGGCATAACTTCCACATGGTTTATCAGAAAAATTCCATCCAAAGCTCATTTTGAATAGAATGACATTTCCTACAACTCATCTTCACACTTCAAGTCCAAGAAATGCTCTCTTCAAAAGTCAACAAAAAGGCACTTTAAGTCAAAGACCATAACTTGAGATTGGTAAATCAAAATGACATGGGACCAAAGGCATTGGTTAGAGGACTTCAGGACCTTTCCAAAATGTCCAAGAACATAATCAAAGCTTAAAAATGGAGTAAGATATGCCCTGTGGAAGTTGGGAAATTTTTGGGAATTTTGAAAAGTCAACCTTACTTCAAATGCCTCAAAAATGCTAATGGGCCTCAATTTCTTCCATGAATCATAATCCAAAGGCCATGCACGACCCATTAAGCTAAAAGGGAGTTATTCTATTATTTTTAATTAATAATTGAATTTTTAATCCTATTAATTCATTTAATTAAAATTAATTATGAGAAAAATACTAAAGCATGTGTTTTGAATCTTTTTATGCAACTAATATGTCCATTATGAGCTCAAGATTTCGTGCACATTCTAAAAGGAAAGAATCTTCCATGATTTGGCATAATTGTCATGAAAAAGATTGAAAAAAGATCATGGAAAATCAAATCTCAAAATCATGAATGGATGGATTTTTGGGCTGGCTTTTTGACCTAATTCATTCACATACATAAGCATAATTGAAACCTAGGCCATGGCACAGAGAAGCTGCGCTCAGAACAGAAGAACAACTTTGCAACTTTTGACAAAAAATCTCAAAACTGAAAACCTAGCTAGAGCTCGTTTCAAAGCAAAAAAACCATTCCACTACACTCCTGACACTACCAGGAAGCTTTTGCAATTGAAACCAACCCTCCATACTCAAGGAATCGGTATAACAGAATCAAACTTTTCTTAAAATTATCCATAATCGTGTTTTGATTTCTAGACATTTTTCATGCATTTTAATTGTTGATTTATACTAACCATGACTTTATGAAGCTAATAGTATTACTCAATTGAAGAATGGCTGTCTAGATAGGAATCCACCATTAACGTAGGTTAGGGTTTCAGAAGCTTCAATTTGGGGTTTTACATATAAGGAACAATTGGACAATCAAACTGGTACCGTTGAGATCAGGGCATCTGGACGAAACAATTGATCACATCGCGCCCAATTTATATTGCTCTATGTCTTATTCTCTATTTTTCAGGTTGAAGCTTAGTGGGGGTTTAAAACCCCCGCTATCTGTTTTATAAATACAGGCAAAACGAAGAAGAAAGTGGACGTGGCTGGACATGACTGGATAATTTGAATCTTGGCGCGTGATTTTATTTTCCACCAATAATGCTTGCTTTTCGCTTATGTTAATCACGTTCCATAATACTAACAAATATACGCGCTGGCTCAGTTGGCTATTGTGTTGGCATGCAGGCATTGGGACCTGGGTTCGATTCCCAGGTCCCCCATATTTCTTCATAATTTTGTTTGTAACATGTTCAGGTGGTACTTCGCTCCAGTGGTCCACCAAACGCCCAATGCCTGTGCCTGCCACATGTCCCCAGGGATCAATCCAAAGGCCATCATGTGAATTCCATCATGCACGCTAGTCCAAGAATCCACACGCAAACGCTGAAAGTCAAAAAGGGCTTGGGATCAATGGGCCAAATTCCTTGGAATTAACCTCCAAAGGGGTCAGATACCCCCATGGTTTGTCCAATTTTCAATTTTTATTTATTTTTCTTTCCATTCTTTTATTTGTTTCTTTTAATTAATTGTTTCCTTTAAATTACACTAAATTAATTTTCATAACACAAAAAAATCAGAAATCAAAAAATAAAATATGTTTATTTAATATTTAATTCATTAATAGCTTTTGTAAATAAATTTTAATAATCAATTTAGTTTAATTTTAGGTTTAAATCTTAATCTTTTCTTAATAACTAAAATACATAGAAATTAGGGTTTTTTTTTAGCATTTTTACCTTTTCTTTTAATAAATAACTTTTTCTCCTTATTATTATTATTAATTATTAATTTATTTTGTAAATACTCATGTAATTAAATAATTAGTATAAATTAGGTTTTAAACGTTAACTTTTTTTAATAATAAAAAACAATTTAGAATTAGGGTTTTATTTAATTTCTAATTTTAATTAATTCTCTTTATTTCCATTAAATACAAAAAAAAAACATAAAAAAACAATTTCCTTCCTTATTAAATAATTAATTCCTTTTTAATTTCGTTCAAATTCTTTAAAGGGTCCAACGCCCTCGCACACTCGATTCCAATTTCTTTTCGCACACGTATTCTTATGTTTGTTTTAAATCTTATGTAATTGCCCAAAGCCTTGTAATAGTAATTAGGAAATTTATTTACTTTCCGCATTTTTATTTAAAATCGGGTCTTTGTTAATTTGGCGATGTATAGACCCACGCCTTGTAATAGCGTAGGACCTTTATCTTTCCGCATTTTAATTTCTGCACCTTTAAACTGTTAATCACATGAAAGAATGAATGGCTCAAATAAAATCAAAGCGTAGCTCACCCAATGCATGATCAAGATAAAACATAAACTGAAAATGACACACAATTCATACACCACTCTTAGGGTACGCCTCACTGTTGCCTTGCCCCTCGAAACGTGGTCGTCGAGTATAGGACGTTTTAGTAAGTCCTTATGTCCGTTGATCCATATGCCTCAAAACAAGTTGCCTCGGAAAAGTTGCCTCGGAATTAAAAAGGATCAATGGCATAAGGGTAGCTTCTAAGGTGTCCTACTGTTTCTCTGGTGACCACACTGTCCCTACAAACGAATTGACCCGAACACCTCCAACGGTGGTGCTACCTACCTCTCAATGGTGGGATGGCACTACCTTAAGGACATTTACACAGCCTAATTCCTTAGGGTAGGTAGATGACTCGTAGATACTTGCTCTCTAAAAAACAAACAAAACTCTTTTCACACCGACACTTTTCAAAAAGCTTTCAAAACAATTTTTCAAACACTCTTGAGGACTGATACAAGGGTCGATCTGAAATCTTTAAACGAAACTTTTTCAAACTCACTTACAATTAAAAAGCAAACACTTTTGAAAACACAATGAGCAAGTATCTAAGAGCCCATGGATAACCATAGATAGAAAGGGTGCTAACACCTTCCCTTTCTATAAATCTACCTCCCGAACCGAGAAACATTCTCAAAGAAGGAATTTTGCTGTGCTTTTGTCCTTTCCATGTTGGAGAACATAAAAGACGGTGGTGACTCTTGCTTACCGCGACATTTCGCGAACCAGCATTCCAAAACAGTCAGTTCCAGATCCACCGATCACAGTGAGTGATTAATAAAAATAATAACGATTAATTAATTAAAGGAACATAATACAAATAGAGAGAAAGTTTAGGAGTATACGGGCCTGATTGGAGGGGTGAAACAGCTGTTGGCGTCATGTGTAAACTGTTTTGTTTTGGCCATTTATGTTTTGGCTTTTGGCCATTTGTGTTCTGGCCTCAATGTTCCTTAACCTTCTCAGGATGTCTGCCTCGCCATGTATTGGTGTCATGTGTAAACTGTTCTGTTTTGGCCATTTGTGTATTGGCCTCAACGTTCCTTAACGAACCTGCATGGGATCCTGTCTAAATCTGCAGTGTTGAATCTCATGAACACATTAAATAAATTACTATATATCATAAAATACAAATAAAGCCAATATATGAAGAAATTTAATGTTTAGGTCAATATGGCATGTATGAATGATTATACCCTTTTGATCATGGAGATCAAATCAACCTTACCCTTACTGGAAAAGTAGTGACATGAATGCTTTTATGTCCTTTTGATCATGGAGATCAAGTCAGCCTTACCCTTACTGAAGAAGTAGTGAGATGTTGGTTTGTAACTGAGATGACTTGTTTGTAGTGAGAGAGGGATTTGTAATAAGGATTTCAAGGTTTTAGGGTTCTTTAAAGAATTTGATAATTCTGACAGTATTGTGGCAAGGTTTTTTTTCTTCTTTGGTTTGTGTGAAAATAATGTGATTATATAATGGAAATTAGGGTAAAGAAAATGGGCTTTGAATGTGCAATTGGGCCTCCAATGTTCACTTGAGTTCGTCACTTTCCAGGCTAAATCGCAGGGACTTAAGTGAAATTTTTGAAGTTGAAATGTGAAAACAAAATGTAGCCGACATCGAGAACTAACTCCTGTCTGAAAATCGGCTCAATCGGATAAACGGTGAATTAGTTATGAATTTTTGAAGTTTCAGCTCATACAAACTTATTTTGGGCTCTAGTGTCGACTCTGACACGTTCTTCAATAAAAAAATGGTATTGATCGGAGCATAATCCGGTCTCGACTTTTGAATCAAAGTTGTATATCTATGAGTCAGTGACCTTGTGTAAAAATATGAGCCCAATCCGATAAAAATTGACCGAGTTATGAATTTTCGAAGTTTCGGCCCAGATGAAATATTATTCAGCATTCAGGATTTTCGGCGTGTCGCGCACTCTGAGCAAAAAAAGAAGGCCTTTTGAATACCGTTTGAACTCAATACCTTCTGTGAAAATGTAGCCAACTCAATTTGTGAAATTTTGGCGCCGGAACCAGCTCGATACGATGAAAATCGACCAAGTTATGATTTTCTGAACATGACGCAAATAAACTTCTGTCACAAATTTTCTGTACGAAAATACTTGATAAATCCACATTTTTGAAGACCTTCTGATAGAAATTGGCTTCCAGCCGTGAGAGATGAAAACGTAGATAATGTCAAGATGGAATTTTGGCCACCAAACGGGTTCAAAACGAGCCACTATCTTCAAGTTATGAATTTTTTAGCGCGTAAAAACTGCACTTTCAGCACACTTTTTCACCATATTTCTTCGAGAAAACTCACACATTTGGATACCTTCTTTAAAGAATTGACTCTTGAGCCGAAACTGAATTTGAGAATATGTTATCAGAGATATCTTGGCGAAAGAATACCTGAATATGACGCGCCGGGTTGGACTTGTGAATTTTTCTTGAAATGTTTTGAGAAATATGGGAGGGCAAATTTTGGGGTACAACAAGTAGGTAGCATCATCGTTGGAGTTTGAGGGTCAATTCGGAAAGGGACGTACGGTCACTAAAGCAATGTTAGGACATCTCAGTAGTAACCCTAATGTCTTAGATCAATTATCCGAGGCAACAATATTTGAGGCAACCTTTCCGAGGCAACTATGTTCTTTCGACAAAAGGATGACCACTAAAGCATCCTATACTCAATGACCGTTGACCGAAGGCAACCAAGTGGGAGTGTACCCTAGGAGTGCGCATGTGCGAATGATTCAGTTTCAGATTTATTTATCTTTGCACATTTAGGGTGATCTAACTGTTTTCAAATTAATCATACATTCTTGTCATGCATCCTATTATCATACATCTAACAGTTAATAATTCGCGGAATTTAAAGTGCGGAAATTAAACTACGCTATTATAAGGCTTCGGGTATTTACATAGCCAAAAACAAACCCTTTGAAAATAAAGCGATAACGAAAAGTAAAAGTCCTAATTAAAATTATTACAAACTTTAGGAAGTTACAATAATTGGGCAAAAATAATAATAAAGCGCGCGATGAAAAATTAGATCGACGAGAAATTAGGGTTTTGATCCTTCTAACCTAATTAAAAGGAAATTTGTTTTTTTGTTGTTTTTAATAAAAGAAATAAGTTTTCTAAATTAAATAAGCAATTAATTAGTGATTAAATTAATTAATAAAAAATAATTAAATGACCTATTTTTGGTTTTTTTGGTTATTTTAGGAAAAGATAAAAAATTAAATTAGTAATAAAACCTATTTATTCTAATTAATTTTAATTATTTGCAAAAATAAATTAAAGTTATCTAATTTAATCAAACCTAATTAAATTAATTAATTAATTGATGAAAAATAATACCTAAATATAATTGGTGAAAAATAATATTTTTGTGATTTTTTTTATAAAAAGAAAATTAATTTTTGGTTAGTAAATAAATTAAATAAGTTAAATAAAATAAATATAAGAATAATAAAAAAAATATAGAGAAAGGAAATTGGGCCTGGATAGCAATTTTGAGGGGTGTGAATAGTCAGATCTGGGCCCATTTGAGAAGGTCCACGTTAACCTCTGAAATCTAGTGCATGCGCGTTTGACTTGGCTCATGGTGCTCCCTCATGGATGGCCATCAGATTTGGCCATCTGATACTTGGCATGATTGATGATGAGGACCTATGGTGGTCTTCTGGCTTGCATATACGTGAGATTACCTGAAATAAATCAAGAAAAACACATTTTGGTGGAGGCAGGGGTCGAACCCCTGACCTCAAGCTTCCAGCGCCTTAACACCAGTCTGGCTACCACTGGGCCATTCGCTTCTATTTGTACATGAAACACATAACAATAATAATATATGAAAAGAAAAAATTAGTGGTAAACAAAAAGAAAATGCGCGCCAGGTTTGAATAGGCCAACAGGGGAGTGACACGCAATCGTCTCCTTCCTCTTTCAGTGGCTAAAAGTTTGAGAACATATACCTACAGACAACGTCCGTTTCTACATACCTGTGCGTTCTCAAAATCTTCCATGGGCCACATAAATAACATCTAATGCCATGGTTGGACTCGTCTCATCCTCCTGAACACGATGGTACCATTCACGAGAGCTAATTTCACCTGCAAGAAAAATCCCTAATTCGGAGCTAGAAACCCTAACAATGGTGAATTACAGTATATGCCATATAAATGCAATTAATCAATACAGGAAGCTTGCAAATGTTCCATAGATCAAGAATGTACAATTAATTCATCCTAACAATGCCTAAATCATGCTATTCGAATTCAAGAACAGAGCTATGTCATGAGTGACTTACAGAGCTTTTTGGGGCTTGAACGACTTGGTTCTTGATTGCTTTAGCTTACTAACACTCCCAGGAATCGATTAGGATGGATAGAAAGCCTTGAGGATGCCTGGAAATAGGAATTCGATCTTACACTTTTCTTGATTTTTTTCCAATGTTGCTTTGCTTGTTGCGCCTGTTTCTCACCTAGTTTATGGTTTGCATTGCTTCTATATGTACCAAGGAGTGAATTAGGTTTGAAAGAATGCATCCAATCTTCCTCCATCAATGACTTTTGATTTGATTTGATTCACCTTTAAAATCTTTCCAAACATGGCCTAAATCCAATCTTTTTGTGCACACATGCCTTTACACGAGTTTGAATGCTTGCTATCTGTAATTTAAGACCTGAAACAATCACCAAATCTTTTGTTTTCGATATTTTTTATTTTATATGATTTGTTTTGATTTAAATTGAATTAATTCAAATCAAAATCAAAATAAATAATAAAAATAAGATATGGACAAGTGGCAAAGGCTAGAGCTCGTGGGCAATGTTTCCAACTCAAAACAAGTGAAAAAGATTGGGCCCATTTGGCAAAAATTGAAGTTTTAGGGATAGTTGACTTTTGGCAATTTTGCAAAAAAGGTCAACTTCACCAATGCATAACTTCCTCAATTTTGACTCTTTGGAGGTGTTCTTGGACTTTTTAGGAAGCTTGAGATGCCCTCCGAGCAACCCTTTTGGTCTCATCTCATTTTGATATTCCATGCACATGTATGAAGCTTTGACAAAAAAGGTGTTTTTGTTGACTTTTCAAAATGACCTATAATGTCCAAATTCATAACTTCTTGTGAGGGAATATTTGGATCTTGGGAGCTGAAGATGGATTGTATGGAATTGCATCCTCTTCCAAATGAGATTTGGATGGGTCATTTCTCATAAAGTATGAGAAAGTTAGGCTTGTTCAAAGTTGAGTTGACTTTTCCAACAAAACCCTAATTTAGCAACTTTTGGTTCTTTATGAATTATGAGCAATCCTTGATGAATCATGATCAAACCTTGATCAAATGTTGAAATATACTTCAAAATGAGGATGTTGACCAAAAATCTTGAAGTTTGAATGTATGTGAGCCACAGTTGACTTTTGCCCTAGCACAGTCGATTTTCAGGCCTTTAAGTAATTGACTGAGCAAACTTCCTCTGCAAGGCTTGAAACTTGACATGGATGATCTTGAGAACACATTAGGACATTGGCGAGCATTTAGGGTCACTTGGATTCAATTATCTTGATGCAACATGAAACCCTAATTTGAGGTAGACTGCCTTAGGAGAGAGCTTATCTGGCTAACCCTTGGACTACCTTGAGTAACTTAAGGATCTTTCTTGAAATGTTTTGAGAAATATGGGAGGGCAAATTTTGGGGTACAACACTCTTGAATTCAGAGAAGGCGACCTCGTGCTCAGGAAGATCATGTCTTTTAACGCTGATTATAGGGGCAAGTGGACTCCCAATTTTGAAGGCCCATATGTTGTCAGGAAAGCCTTCTCTGGAGGTGCATTAATTCTTGAAACTATGGATGGCAAGGAGTTCCCACGTCCCATGAATGCTGATGCAGTTAAGAAATAATTCTCCTAATGAAATAAAAGAATAGCTCGCTAAGTTGAAAACCTAAAAGGGTGGCTTAGGCAAAAAAGAGCGTCTCGGTAGGCCGAAAACCCGAAAGGGCGGTCTAGGAAAAAATTAGAGACATAAACAAAATAAATTTCTCGCTAAGTTGAAGACCCACAAGGGCAGCTTAGGAAAAAGTTAGGGACTTTCTTGTCAAGTAACTACATCAGACAAGACTTGATCATTAAAGCAACAATCTTCTCGGATCCTCACCATACTTCAACGGAAGCTGCTGCTCGGGATTTCAAAAGTTGTTAGAGGGGATAGTGGTCATTGTATCTCATTGTATATTTTCCATTATATATTACCATTTTTATAACTTTGTAATTATCCATGGAGTCTCGCCATTCACAGGCTACCATTCTATCAATGAAATTTGAGCTTTTTGCCTAATTCTTTGTGTTTCTTGTTTTATTTAGATTGTAAAGACTCCATTTATTATTGATAATAATTTTCGAAGCGAAAATATTAAATAACAAATTTTTTTTTCAAAAAGAATTTACAATTTACTTTTACTTTAGATTTTGAGATTCAAGAGGAAAACAAAAAGTAGTGATCCCGGGAACGGATGAACTCCAGTGGTTTTCAGATGTTTCGTTTATCCCTGAGAAGGTTTTCTCAGGATGTTTTCGTTGTATTGGGTTTATGACTCCACTGTCCACAGTCAAGTCTTGGTTCATTTTTCTTCTTTTATG
Organism: Vicia faba; assembly: GCA_948472305.1. Taxonomy (NCBI): domain Eukaryota; kingdom Viridiplantae; phylum Streptophyta; class Magnoliopsida; order Fabales; family Fabaceae; genus Vicia; species Vicia faba. The sequence goes on from OX451741.1 coordinate 857,250,134, forward strand.
AGTCTTCAAGACATGAAGACTCAATCCAAAATTTCTCCAATGAAGGTTTCGCTTATTTGATAGAAGTCATTTCTCCCCAGAGAAGTTGGTACAATAATTACTCTCGAAGAACACGTATCTTCGGTTTCTCCAGTAAAGAACTTACATTGGTTTCCCCTCGAGAATATGGTGTTGACCTCCCCAATAAAGTTAGCACGAAATCCCCAGTTGATGTCTCGATGATGAAGCATTATATGATTTAGTGAAGTTTGTATGTTTTTCCTCCTTTAAAATGGGTCTGAATTCCCTAGTGAATGTTTTGATGATTTGGTGTCCATCTTCTTTAATTGAAATTGGTTTTGCAATCCCCATTAGAAGTGTTACATTTGAAAATATTTATTTCCCCGTTGAAGTCTGAGTGCTACTCCCTAGTGAAGCCTGGAGAAGGATGTTATATCCTTGTATCTGTATTATTTCGGCGCTATATTATGTTTCTCCCCAGTAAAGTTAAGTCATGCAGTAGGACTTTGTTTCCTCAGTTGGTGCGTATTTCTTCTTTTGGGATGATCGTCCTGGATGTGATTTGGCCGAGTATTTTGTGCGCTCGAGTTGGTTTTATTTGTGTATTCCTAGTATTATATGTCTGTTTTTTCAGCCTATTCATAATAACACTCATACACTCATACATACATCATACATAGTTTAATTTAGTAAATGATTGCTCATTCACACTCGTTAATATTTTTTGGACATATTGCCCTGTTTTGCAGAGTTATGTTGTCCTCTCTCCAATAGAGTGTCAGTCATAAGCAGAAAGTGTATATTCTTTCAATTTCCCCACTGAGTTATCCCTCATGGAACATTTTGCTTTAGCCTTCCTACATAGCTCTTTGTTTCGATAGATTGGGTTTCCCTCTTGAGTTTATTTCTCAAAATATGTATTTTGGTAGACCGTTTTACTCCAGTTTATTTCTGGATTGAATCTTTGTTTCCCAGCATTTTTATTACTTTGGATGTCTGGAAGCTTCGAGTTTTGGTTTGAGAATATGCATTTATTTTGCACGAGAAGACTTTTATCTCCTCAGCAGGAATATGTTGGCATTTCCCCAGGAAGCTGTGTGTCATTCCCCAGGAAGTCATGATTCATTCCCCAGGAAGTCATATTTCTTTCCCCAGGAAACCATATTTCTTTCCCCAGAAAATCATTTTTACAATCCTTCCTATAACAGCAAGTAGCAAGTCTCTTTATTTGAGACACCTTATATATTACCCTTTCCAGGCAGAGTACATTGGTTAAAGAAGAAGTTGAGACCCATTCTAGGTGAAACGCCAAAATTTTGGGGAAAAACTTGTTATCTTTTTGCTACCTCCGGTGAATGTTGGTAGTTCATCGTTAGTGAACGACGATGCTATGATATATTCTCTTTCTACCTTCAATGAAAGTGGGTAGGTCACCTTCAGTGAAAGTTTGTGCTTGTTATCTTTTTGCTACCTTTAGTGAACGTTGGTAGTTCATTGTCAATGAACAGCGATGCTATGATATATTCTCTTTCTACCTTCCGTGAAAGTTGGTAGGTCACCTTCAGTGAAAGTTGGTGCTTGTTATCTTTTTGCTACCATCAGTGAATGTTTGTAGTTCATCGTCAGTGAACGGCGGTGCTATGATATATTTTATCTTCTACCTTCAGTGAAAGCTGGTAGGTCACCTTCAGTGAAAGTTGGTGCTTGTTATCTTTTTGCTACCTTCAGTGAACGTTGGTAGTTCATCGTCAGTGAACGACGATGCTATGATATATTCTCTTTCTACCTTCAGTGAAAGTTGGTAGGTCACCTTCAGTGAAAGTTGGTGATTGTTATCTTTTTGCTACCTTCAGTGAACGTTGGTAGTTCATCGTCAGTGAATGGCTGTGCTATGATATATTTTATCTTCTCCCTTCAGTGAAAGTTGGTAGGTCATGTTCAGTGAAAGTTGGTGATTTTTATCTTTTTGCTACCTTCAGTGAACGTTGGTATTTCACTGTCAGTGTTATGATATTTTATTTTCTCTCTACCATCAGTGAAAGGTGGTAGTTCATCGTCAGTGAACATCTATGATTTCTTCCCTCTACCTTCAATAAACGTTGGTAGCTCTCTGTCAGTGAACATCGGTGTTATTATTTCTTCTCCATTTCTACCTTTGGTGAAAGTTGGTAGTTTTTCCTTCAGTAGAAGTTAGTGTATCCTTTGACTTTTTTTCATCCTCTATAAGTCGGGTCTTTTGATCCACCAGTGATTTATTTTCTTGGTCGGGTTTTTCTTTTGTTTCTTTATTTCCTCTGTTATATCCCCAGTGGCATTTTGCGTCTCTTTGATTTTGTTCGTATGAATTCATAAATCATAAGCATTACATGGCATCTTAGGGCCAAAAATAGGGTTTGGTTTATATTTAAGTATCTTTGATCGCGTCGACATGAAGATTTTTTAACCTTTGTATCTCTGGATAGAAGAAACTTAAATAAGGGCAGTTGTTGTACCCCAATTTTCCCCCCTAAGATCCCTTCATCATACCATTTTGATTCAGTCACAATATGATCACATTAGGGCTTATGGTTCTTCTCCCTATCTTTAGCTTTGCTCTTTGAGGAATCACCAAGCACCTTGACTTGTTTTCTTTTGTGATCATGAATATTTTGTCTTGATTTTCCTTCTAATTAATAAAATGCAATGTTGGTTTGTCTTACTTGTTGATAATGTAGGTAAAGGCAATGTGGCTTAGCAAGTTGATCCATGGGTTCATGAGTTTATTTCCATGCCCTAGTCAATAAAAATTGAGAACTTCAAACCTCACCATTTAATTTGTTTTGGAAGAAATGGAATTTCAAGGTTTATTTTTCTTCATCACATTTCAAAGTTATCAAGATTGATTCAAAAGTACAAGGGGTTGATTGAAGAAGTTGTCATGGTTGGACAAGGCCTTATTCCCATTGATCACAAGTGCATATTTATCTAAATGATCAAGATATGGAAGTTGTTTTGATGGCTATTAGTTCTTATTTTCATCCTCAATAACTTCTATTTACAAAGCAAGAGTGTTTGTACAAGAAGGTTGTTCAAAATTGTCAAATTTCCTCAAAGCATTTTCTTGATCTAGGAGCTAGGGTTTTGAATTTCAAGGAAGTATATCTTGATCATATTTTGGTACTTTTGAGTGATTCAAAATATATACTTCTCTTAAAAGGGTTATTAACAAATCACTTCAAAAGTTTCAATGAATTTTCATGTTGAATAAACTTGATGATGAAGAAAGATTACAAGTCCTCTAGATGAACCCCTATTTCTCAGGTGTAGCTTCAAATAATCATAAATTTGTCAATTTTTATCACCTTGAGCCCAATCTTTTTCCATAATGATCTTAAAGATGTAAACTTTGTTCCTTCTTTTATGTGCAAACTTAGAAAATGGATGGAAGATGCCCTAAGGATATAAAAGATTATAGGTCATTTCATGTTTTTTTTTGCGAAATTCAACAATTCATAACTCTCCTAATTTTTGGAGATTTTTAATGGTTCACGTCTCAAAATGTCATTTAAGAGGTCTATTTCATGCCATCTTTTTTGGTCAAGAACAAATTCCAAGTGGAAGGCCATGTTTGGATGCAAAACATTATAGCTCACTTTTGAAGAAAAATTTGAAATATTTCTAAGTATTGAAATTCAACCTTTTTTCACCAACTTTGACTCAATACAACTTTCAGCTCAAGCATCCATTTGATTCTATTATTTTTCCATTGCAAAGCTTGTAACCTCCTCTTTCTAAAGCATCAATAATCATGCCCTAAGACCCCTTGAGTTAAAAATGCCATTGTTTTGAAATTGGTAGTTTGAAACTGAAGTTTCATCAGAAGTCAAATTTTGAAATCTTTGTTTTGGCTTCTAATCACAAGTTTTCCACGGTTTTTTTTTCTAATCCTGTTTAGACACTTTCCAAAGGTGTTTGGAATCATGAAACGCATGATTTGGCTGAGTTTTAAGGCTAAACAAGTCACACTTTATTCATGCTGCATACCTCCCACGATTTCCCTCCAAACTTCATCATTTCACACGCTTGAGGATCCCGTAGATTCTCCTATAAATAGAGGGTCATCTCCCATTCATTTCCTAGCCAAAATCACACTTCCAAACTTGTTCCATAACTCAAATTTCTGTAACTTCGAAATCAGTGTTCAAGCCTTTTTCAATCCAATTTTCTATCAATTTACCTTCCTTGATCTTCCCGGAAGTTAACCATACAATTACATTCAAGAATCGTGTCCTATATTTCTCCATAGAAGTCCAATTTCAGAGCTCTTCAACTCAACTTCAATAGGTAGATTTCTCCATCAATTCTTCAAAACTTTGATATCATTGTGATGCTCTCATTGCCCTGGTTCTAGTCGCAACACTTACTTTTATCTGGAAACACGTTTTGACCATGAAATTTCAAACCCTTTTTCAAAACTTTCCTTTCCAAATTGCTTGAACTACAGTTTATATAAATTTGTCGTGAAGGTGTGGTTGTCTTCATCTTGAAGAGACGAAGCGAATGGCATATGTTTGAGCTTCTGATTTTACAGTTTGAGAGACCTACAATTCACGTTGGCTGGAGGATGAAGATGACCAACGTATCATCTTCCAACCAATGAAAGCGCGCCATATGTCTTTTTGAAAATCTGATTTAATTAATGATTCAGTGCTTTATTCACCAATGACCATGATATGCACAGCGCGTCAGATCCCTTGGATTTCATTACTAACGCGTTTTGACTCTCATCTAATGCTCCACATATTTTTGACTTTATTTTACTTTTCTGATTTTTATATTTAATTGTTTTAAATTTCAAAAAATCTTAGAAAATTCATTTTTAGTCCAAAAAATATGAACAAATTATGAAAAATATTTTTGATTTTTCTCTTTCTGATTTTTATTTTTTCACAATTTTATTTTTTGTTTTGATACTTTTTATACATTTTCACTTTATTTGATTTGTTTTAAATGTTTAAAAATACTTTTATGCATTTTTAAATTCTGAAAAAATTATGGAAGGATCCAATGATATTGTGACAAATATTTGTGACCTCATTCATTTTTTATTTCTGAATTTATTATTTTTTATCATTTTTTGGTTTATTTTGCCCATTTCTTTAAATTTTAAAAATAGTTTGACTTTAAAAAATTACCAAAAATTTTATAAAAATATTTGAGTTCATTTCTGATTTTTCTATGGTCTTACTTAATATTTCTTGATTAATTTGAACATATTTTCCTTTTTTCTCTATTATTTTCATTTTTTAATCATTTTTTAAACCCCTAATTCTTTTATTTTAAAATACAATTTATTTTTTGCATATTTTCTGGCTGATCTTGGGTTGAATTTTTTATCATGAACTTTATTAACATCATTCGATCCATGGTGTTGAGTCTAACTCCAGAAAAATGGATGAATGATTTTAATAATAGTTTGATTAAATTTTAATTCAATTGTGGTTTGTGTATTCTTTCCCACCCTTCTTCATTTTATCCATTTCTTATTGCACTAAGTGTTATTGGAGCATGATATCTATATCATGTCTCAAAACAAATGGTGCATAGATTGCTATTGACTGACCTCAAAATAGGTGTGACTTCTACATAAGTCCACTTACGATTGCTTAATATAATGCTAAATTTTGTCCCGATTCGAATAAATGATCATTTGTGGCTCAAACCTATGTTTGCAAGCCCAAGTATGTTAACTTGATCTCTTTGATCCAATAACCATGAGATTCATTGTGTTAAGGCTTTGGTTCTACCAATCCTTTAATGGATCTACAACACTTTTGGTCAACGCGGATCACTCAAACATCGTTGATCATTAAATGGTACTTTTGAGGATTCCAAATGGATGATATACTTGAAAAAAAGCAAATGAAACTTGTTGTGTGGAGGCTTTGGTTCTACCAATCCTCTAATGAGTTCCAAATGCAGGTTTCAAGATGGTCATCCAACTAACCACTAATTATTAAACTGTTTTTACTTTATGCTTTAATTTTTTATGCTTTATGTACCATTTACTTTAAGCATTACATTTCATTCCATTTTTATTTTGCTCACTTGAGCTTTTCTTTTCTCTTCTAATACACCTAATAATTAACATGAACCATAAAAACCTTTAATGATACTTGGACTATTTGTTTACTATCCTTGGCATTATGGAGGATTGGACTTCTTGGACTTAGGATTAGAAACCTTGGCCTATGTTAGAGACCATGTGACCTTAATTGAAATTTTGTCTTGAGTTCTTGAGGTTTACCTCAAGACATTGGGTTGTTTGTTTGTTTTGTGTGCAGGTTATTGTGATTACATTCTTTGTCTGTAATCTGGAATTCACTCGTATACAGTCGTTACTCTGTCCAATTTTTGTGAAGACTTAATACACCTGAAGTTTGGTTCTCTCAAGAGGTCTAGTATTTTTTTCTTTCTTGGTGTCAATCCAAAGAATGATAATTCTATTTTGACTCATAATGTCAAGTATTGGCTTCTTGTTGGTTAGATGGCTCTTATCCCTAGCTTTTACCTTATGCTTTAGGATAGTCTCTTATTATCCTCCCATCTTATTTAATTTTAAAAATCATCTTCCTCCTTTTGAAAATTCTTCTTGTTTTTAAACTTGAACCACTTTCATAATAAACTTGAACTTAGGTCCATGCATTTTCAAAACCTTTTCATAAATAAACTTCAATCAACTTAATAATACCTTGACATTTTTGTGAAAAGGCTAAAAGTCAATCAATCTCATTTCAAACCATTTTGACAATTTGGATTTTTTATTTTTAAACCTTTATCAAAAGATTAGACTCTTGTCGATCCTTGTAGTGATGCAAACAACTATACTTCTACAATATGTAGTGAAGAGAGATATTTTTCCACTTGGGTGTTGAGTAAGGCATTGTTGATTTTAAAATCCAAGTCATATCCTCCACTTTGAGATGATGCAAATTCTCTTTTCTCATGATTGTGGGTAGTAAGTATGTTTTCCACACGGACAATGACGGCGATGTCTTATCTCATAAAAGTAACCAACACATTTGTGTTTTAAATTTTTTTTAAAAAGGTGAACTACGTGTACCATGATCCCCTATTGCATGAAAGGTGGTACGTAGGCACTACAGGTTCGCAACCGCGGCGGGTGCAAAAATCATAAAAATATATTTCTTTTCTCACCTCCACCATCTATTTTTATACAACATTTTATAGCCAAAATATACATATTTTACAAAGAGGTTCCTAAGGAGTACCATAGATGTTTAGGGTACTAATACCTTCCCTTTACATAATCAACCCCCTTACCTTGAATATTTCCCCCGCTTTTTGGGTTACTCGCTCTTTTCCCATTCCTTTTGAAACAATAAAGCGCGGTGGCGATTTTTATTTTGATCTATATAAGTCTAGTCAATCCAATGGCTTAGTCTTAAACATTTCTACCGCTACACTATATATATTTTATTTCCTTTTAAATTTTTCTTAACAATTAATTTTAGGCCAACCATTTTGATTGGAGCAAGATGCCAATTGATTGGCTATTTAATTTTGGCCACAAATTATTTTCTTTTTATGTCAACCTTTAACCTATAAATAGAGGTCCCTTTCCTCATATTCAACATACAGATTCATGAACTCTCATATCTCACTCCTTACTCTCTCTCAAGAATTATTTTTTCATGTTCTTACACTTAGAAATTTAGATGTATTGTTTTCGAGAAAGTTATTTTGCAAGTGAGGCATATTTGTATTTATTGAAGGGTGGTTTTTTAAATTCACCAAGGAACATTTTTTACATTGGTAGAATAATTTATTCAATTAGGATTTCTTATTTAGGTTTGAATCTAGACCCTTTAAGAGTTTTGGTTTGTAAGCTTAGCCTAGTCAAAAAGTTGCTAAGGTTGGAGATTAGCCCCATATAAAATATCATAGTTCGTGACATCTTGTCAAAACCTCGATTTGGATCATAAACTCAATCTGATGAAAAGCTTGTTAAGGATGGAGATAAGTCCGACATAAAATCTCATAGGTTCATGATCATCCCGTCAAAACCTCAATTAGGTTCGTGAGCACAACTTGCTGCAAAAGCTCTCCTTGGTTTGAGATAAGCCTTTTTAAAATCTTTGTTTAGTTTAGGGACTAATCGCTTCAAGTTGGTGTTTGGAAAAAAGACTAACTGCTTCAATCTGTCTTTTGGAAATAAGACTAACTGCTTCTCTTTGTTTTTTATTGTTTTGTTTGAAGTTAGTCAAAAACTTCATTTTCCTTGTATAAGGGGGTTTGAGAGTTTAACCTACTATAAGCTCTTAAGATTTACTAGGTACTCTCAAGAACCTTGGGGAGTGGATTAGGTCCTTTCTTTTTACATAAACCTCTATAATTCCTGGTGTTATTTCTCTATCCCTTAAATATTTACTTTTCGAATTTTATTTTCCACTGCTACTTTCTAAAATATTTTTAAAATTAATTTAAACTCTGAAAATAATGCTAAAGTTTTTTCAAACTATCGTTTTTCTAAAACATGCAATTCACCCTCTCTCTTGTGCTTGGATTCATATGCTCATCATGAAGGACTCAATTGAACCTTGTCAGAAGAGTGGCGGTCAATTCTCACATAAGGATAAGGGTGAGCGCCTCAAACAGGCTCGTTCGAAAGGTTCGAAAGTGAAAGGTTAAAGCACTTCAGCTTATATGAGCCCTCGTGATTGAGGGATTGTGTAGTGAAATAATTGAAGGAGATCTAGGGGTGATGGCGAGAGATGTATGTTTTGTTCTTCACGGTCACCTTTGTATTAGTGCTAGTGCCCTTCATTTGGTTTTATTACCCCGTTTATGGATTCGTTGTCCAACTTTCCACTTTTCTATCCATAATGCGTGATCATGGGAGAAGCGAGTACAGGGTCAACAATAGGTACTAAGGAAGTCATGGAGATTAATTGAATCTTCTTAATTTTTGGGTATCAACCACCTACTCTTGTGAGGGTTTCTATATTCTAAAGAGACTAGACTCATCTAATTCAATACCTTTAGGAGATACAAATACATTTGTATATGATATTGAGGGACCTAATCCATAATATAAAAAAACCACAGATACATAACTTCTCACTTATACTTTGATTTATCTCTAATCCTTAACAAACCCTAAAACCTTTGATAACTACTTAATAGGAGTTATCACTTTGTAATTTTATCCACTACAAATCTTATTTTAAGTCTTCATTTTTCTGTCTTTAAACAATTTTCATCTGTATTAGCCATTTTCCTTCAATTACATTGGCAATTGATGTAAGAATATATATGACAATTTATATGGTATAATTATTTATTTATTTTAAAATTTTATCAATATATTTTTTAATATATAAAATTAATGTAATATAATAAGTTATGTTTTATTTTTATTTGAGCAATTTTTATTTTAATATCTTGTATATTTTTATTTGGGTAAAAAAAACATTGACTAGGATCTATTATTGTTTTCACACGAATAAAAATAAATATTTTTAATGAATAATTTTAAATTAAATTCCCAAAATTATTTTTTAAATGTAGTTTATAAATTATGTAAATATAATAAATATAATAAATAATTATTTTTATTTTGTAGTTAAAGTACATAAAATTATCATATTTAATTCACACTATTAAGATGATAAAAAATAACATGATAAATGTCTAATAATAATTAAGGATTAAATTAATAAAATTATTATATTTAAAAGAATATTAATTAAATTTATATTATTTAGAAACTTAATTGAAGAAAGTAATATTTTTATTTCTTTTATTTTAAAATAATAAACTATTACAAAAAAATTTAATAAATATTTTTATTTTAAAAAAAATTTATTATTAATTTTATTTTAGACCTCCAAGTTTGTTGATTCGGCTCTGCCAACAAGAAAGATAACATAATATTAACTTCAAGAATGATACAAGTCTCTATTTTGGTGTAATTTTTAACCATACAATTATTATAAAAAACTACTATTATCATTATAACCTCGTTCAATTTCATCACACTCGATAAATTAAATGAGGCAATATCTATACTTTATACTGCATATATATATATATATATATATATATATATATATATATATATATATATATATATATATATATATATATATATATATATATATATATATATATATATATATATATATATATATATATATATATATATATATATATATATATATATATATATATATATATATATATATATATATATATATATATATATATATATATATATATATATATATATATATATATATATATATATATATATATATATATATATATATATATATATATTGAAATTCTGGCAGCAGATACTCAATGTCACAGTGAATGTTATGACACCGTATCTGACTTTCTATAAGACAGTAAATAAAAACAGTAAAGAACACAGTCAATTGTTTACCCAGTTCAGTGTGAAACAACACCTACTCTGGGGGCTACCAAGCCAGGGAGGAAATCCACTATAAGATATATTAATTCAGGAATAAACCAACCAGTTTATCTCCTTCACTTAAGACCTACCCAATGCAACTTCAATATAAGTTCAACTTAAACCTGAGTTCCTACTCACTCCCCCTCAATCACAGCAGTGATACTTAAAACAATTGACTAATGAATTAATGAAGACACTCTTCAGAACATACACTTGATTATGCTTCACAGCTTTTTAATCAAGTAACACAAACACTCTTGCTTCACAGTTTTGAGTGATACATAAACCTAACTTGACTTTGCTTCAAAGCTTTAGTCAAGAGACACAAAACACTCTTGCTTCAAAGCTTTGAGTGATACAAAAACCCTTACAATCAAAACCTATTCCAAGTCACTTATCACAATGATACTTGCTTGGATTACAGCAGTTAAAACTATACAGCTCCTAATTGATCTTCAGTCCAAAGAGATACTTTCCAAACAGCAATCCTGTTGAATATATAGCAGTTGTTTCTTCAGTTAGGGTTTCCACAAAAAGCTAGGGTTAATTAGGTTTAACCTTAAGACTTGGTCACAAGACTTTATCAACCAGTTTAGGGTTGAGCTAGGTTAACCCAAATATCACGGGAGATTCTGTTCTGGAAGGAATGAGCCAACTTCCTGAAAAATCTCAGAATTAACCAAACTGCATTACTGTTAGATTAGTACAGGATGTCTTAACATTTGTTATGACATCAGAATTCCTGTTTACTGATTTTGGTAGAAGGCAATAAATGTGATCTTTTGCAAAATGCTCAGATACACACTCATACACAGTACCTACTGTGTGCCAAACTTTTTCTGCAAAAAGAACCTAATAATCCAGAATGTTATGACATCAGTCATGACATTTATACACTTGGTTTTACCAAAAATACATGCCAATAACTAAACACTTACTAACTCCCCCTTTGGCAGATTTTTGGCTAAAACCCCTAAGCAATCAGAGAATATAGAGAAGCAGAATGAATATGACTGCAGAAAAATATAATGTCTACCAAGTAATTAACACAAAATATCTCCCCCTCTTTAGCCACAAATGGGCCAAAGATACAAGTACTTAAATGTTATACAGTTATCCAAAATAGGTAATAAGAACAACAAATAAAATCTGAAGACACTTGCATCAACAGCATCAGCATCAGGCTTGTCAATTCCACCAAACTTTAAGCACTGTCACCTTCAGAGGAGCTACTTTCTTCAGCATTGAGCTGATCTTCAGCAGCACCCTCTTCCCTTCTGTTTCCTTCAGTCTCCTCCTGTTCTAATTTGGCAATTAGGTTTTCTAGAGTCTTTTTCCTTGTCTCCAGCTCTTTGCAGGTCTCTTTCAATACAGCTATAACATCAGATGTCTTGGACTGAGTTTTTGCAGATGATGTCTCAGCTGATGTTATGACAATGTCAGGAACATGAGATCCCTGAAACAACTTGTAGTGTAACCCAAGAGCAGGAGCTCTTTTGCAAGCAGTGTCTCTTTCCACCAGGATATCAGGGTACTGAGCAAGGATGATTCCACATAGGAGGGAGGGAAAGGCAATTGGGCCTTTAACAGCATAGCTACCAGCATGTTTTAAAGTTTGATAAAAAATGTACCTGCCATAGTCAAATTCAGTTCTGGTACCAACAGCATAAATGAATCTCCCCAATCTTGTAGAGATGGTTGATTTATGGTTTGTAGGGACCCAGTTGGTTGCACCAATCTTGTGCAGGATGGCAAATTTTATGCTTAACTTGCTAGCATTTAGCTTGCCTTTTGGGGACCAGCACTTGACTTGTCTTGCTGTGATGGTTTGGCAAACTTCATTGTCAGTAACTTCCAGTTCAGGGCAAGCCTCATTTGATCTTCCAAGAAATTTATTAATTTCAGATGGAGAGAAATTAACCCTTCTTCCTCTCACATATACACATTCAAAGTCAGCTGACCTTCCATCAGCACATTCATCAGACAAATTCACTATGAATTCCTTGACCAGATTTTCATAGCATTTGGTAAATTTTACCACAGTCTTCATTAGTCCAGCAGCTTTGATCAGGTCCATGATTTCCTTGCAATCCATGGCACCATTGTTTAGTTCTCTTTCCAAGGCTATTCTCTTCAAGCAAACATACTTCCATCTGTTGGCATTTTCAGGGTGGTGAAATGAAATGTTGTCAGTGGGGACTTCAGGAACTCTAGCCATTTTGCTGGAAGGGAGTTTCCTTCTGAGAGGAATGTCTTCAGCATCAATTTCAAATTCTGATTCCTCATCAGAATCAGTAGGCTCAGGTTCTTTTCTCTTCTTTGTTATTGGTTGTCTTGCAGGCTTTGAGAGACTCCCAGTATGCACTTGGGCTTTCACCTTCCCTTTGGACAGTCCAGTCTTCACAGTACCAGTCTTGCCTTCAGACCTGGTTTTCTTATAAGCAAGTTTCTCTTTGGTCAGACATTTTGCAGCATCTTGATTACCCTTCCTGTTCATCATTCTCCTAGCTATGCTAGGGTTGATATTTGCAATCAGGTCATTGTCTGAGTATTCCTCATCCACATAAATAACAGGTGGTTCAACAATCTTTTCTGAGGGGTTCTGAATATCATCAAGGTTTTCAGATGATTTTTGAATGTTGTCATTTGGTGTCTCAACATTCTCAGAGACATCTGGATTTGCTTCAACATTTGGGCTTGCTGATTCTTGATTTAATGGAACAGAAATCCCCGGTACAGAGTGGTTCTCACTCAGGATTCTTGTAACAAGCCTAGCTATTGCTTGATGTACATAAGCCGATCCTTCCCTATTTGGTACAGAAGATGAAGGTTGAGAGGGATTACCGGATGAAGTAGCCTGAGACCTTCCTGCATGCCTTGTTCTCAACTTTTTGACCTTGGAAGGGTTAGTTGCCATTTCTCTAAGAGGAGTAATCTCCAGGACTTCAGAATCCATGCATGAGGTGATTGCCCGAGAATCTTGATCAGATGATGAAGATGAAACAGTCGTCTTGGATGAGGATGATGTTTGAGACATTTTGATAGTCTTAGAAAACCAGTACCAACTAGAGAGAAAACTTTGATTGAGAGATTGGGAGTTGTTGCAAAGTCGAGAGAGGAAGGAGGAAAATGTGTGTCTATTCAACTTCTTAATAATTTTGAAAGAATTGGGGAAATATATGATTAACCCTCTTAAAATAGACTTAACAAAAATAACTCCTTCAACCCTTGTTTTGAGCAAAATTAATTGCTACAATTTCTCATGTTGGCAAATACCCAACTTGCCCCTCAAGTTTTCAAGTTGATTTGCATCAAGAGCCTTGGTAAAAATGTCAGCCAGCTGTAGCTTAATGGCAACATGTTCCAGTTTAATTGTCTTCTCCTCTACAAGGTCTCTGATAAAGCAATGTTTAAGGTCAATGTGCTTGGTCCTGCTATGCTGAATAGGGTTCTTGGAAATATTGATTGTACTCATATTGTCACAGTACAATGTCACAACATCTTGTGAGACATTATACTCAGTGAGCATCTGTTTTATCCAGATAATTTGAGAACAGCTACTACCAGATGCAATGTATTCAGCCTCAGCACGAAAATGAAAAGGGAGTCTTTTGGCATGTATCATAGCTCTGGCAAATTCCTGTATGATCCTATTTTTCCTCTCTTCAACTCCATTTTGTTGAGGAGTTATAGGAGAAGAGAATTCATGACTAATTTCTTCTGAGGAACAGAACTTATTAAACTTGCTGTTTTCAAATTCCTTGTCATGATCACTTCTGATTCTGACAATACACCCTTTTCTTTGAATTATTTTGCACAATTCTTTAAAAACTTCAAAGTCATCCACCACAACATAGGCATATCTCTTTCCACCAAGACTTTTCACCTGCATTGGTCCCATATGAAGAAGATCTAGAACCTTAGAGGTGGTCAGATGTCTTGACTTTGGATGTGACATCCTAGTCTGCTTACCAACCTGACATTCACCACAAACTCTCCCTTCATCAATTTGCAGTCTTGGAATCCCTCTGACTGCCTCCATGGAGATAATCCTTTTCATTCCTCTTAGATGAAGATGGCCAAGTTTTTGGTGCCACAGTTTCACCTCTTTTTCTTCTTTGGCAATAGAACACACAGTGGAGTAATTAGTGTTCTCAGGCTCCCACAAGTAACAGTTGTATTTAGATCTGACTCCTTTCATTACAACTTCTTGTTTTTCATTAATTACAAGACATTCAGATTTTGAGAAGTTGACCTTGAATCCTAGATCACATAATTGACTGATACTAATGAGATTAGCAGTCAGGCCTTTTACCAATAGTACTTCATTCAGATTTGGAACTCCAGGGCAGTCCAAATTACCAACTCCTTTGATTTCACCTCTAGCACCATCTCCAAAGGTCACATAACTAGTGGTGTGAGGTTTAACATTATTGAGAATGTTCTTGATTCCAGTCATGTGCTTAGAACACCCACTGTCAAAGTACAAGTCTTCCTTTGCAGAGACTCTCAGGGAAGTGTGGGCTATCAGGGCAGTAGCCTTTTTCTTCCATTGAGGAGTATGTGGTACCCTGTTAGCCTTAGGTTTGACACCTGGGTTCTGATTAGGGTATCCATACAATCTGAAGCAGAAAGGCTTTATGTGACCAAACCTCCCACAATGATGACATCTCCATCTTTGGTACTTTTTCTTCATATTTCTCTATTCCCGATGTTGAGTGTTATGTTGTGACATATGCTTTGACATTTGTTTATCAGACCTGATCTTCTTGTCTGCACCAGATTTCTTTGCTCCCACAAATCCTAGTCCAGACTTGTTTCCCATATTTTGTCCAACCTGAAGGATTTCTTCCAATTTGTCAGTTCCATTTGTCAGCATCTTGACAGATTTGGTCATCTGGTTCAATTTTGAGTTCAGGATTTGAACTTCCCCTTCAAGATGACTTATAGTTTCAAGGTCTGCCCTTTTTTCAGCCTCCAACTTTATGATGAGTTTTGTTTGTCTCTCATTTTGCACACAGACTTCAGCACTTCTGATACACAATTTCTTGTAAGTATCATCTAGTTCTTCAAATGTCACTTCCTCATCACTAGTGTCACTTTCAGAGGTACAAACACCAGTTAGTGCAGTAACTAGTTTGGCAGATTCTTCTTCAGAATTACTTTCTGAATCACAGTCAGACCAGGTAACAGTCATACCTTTCTTTTGTTTCTTAAGAAAGGTAGGACATTCAGCTCGAATATGCCCATATCCTTCACAACCATGGCATTGAATTCCTCTGCCTTGATTTCCCTTCTCTTCAGACCTTGGTCTTCTGCTGGAGTCACAAGATCTGTTAATGTCAGAGGGGATGTTCTCAACATTTGACCTTGACTTTGGATCCATTCTCTTGATGAGTTTGTTGAATTGTCTTCCAAGCATGGCTATAGCTTCTGAAATATTTTCTTCTTCATCCTCCTTGTTTTCATCTTCAGTGTTGGATACAAGTGATATGCTCTTGTTTTTCTTGTCAACATTGTCACTGATCCCCATCTCAAAAGTCTGAAGAGACCCAATGAGTTCATCCACCTTTAAGTTGCTGATGTCCTGGGCTTCCTCTATAGCAGTTACCTTCATTGCAAATCTTTTAGGCAGGGATCTGAGAATCTTTCTCACCAGTTTTTCTTCAGACATCTTTTCACCCAATGCTCCTGAGGTGTTGGCAATCTCCAAGATGTTCATGTGAAACTCATGAATGGTTTCATCTTCCTTCATCCTTAGGTTCTCAAACTTTGTAGTCAGCATCTGAAGCCTTGACATTTTTACTTTGGATGTGCCTTCATGGGTAGTTTTGAGAGTGTCCCACACTTCCTTGGCCAGTTCACATTGATGTACTAGTCTGAAAATGTTTCTATCAATTCCATTGAACAAGGCATTTAAAGCTTTTGGAATTTCCCAGGGCTAACTCATCTTCTTCTTTGCTCCATTCTTCCTCAGGCTTCAGACTGATTGACCCATCTTTCTCAGTTATGGTGGGATGGTTCCATCCTTTGTCAGCAGCTCTCCAAGCCTTTTTGTACAGAGATTTTAAGAAGGCAATCATACGAGGTTTCCAGTAGTCATAATTTGTTCCATCCAGAATGGGTGGTCTATTTCCAAAAACTCCTTCTTTGTCCATAGTGCCAAAAAGTGATATCCCTAGATCTCACCCAGTAATACAGGCAGGGTGCCTGCTCTGATGCCAATTGAAATTCTGGCAGCAGATACTCAATGTCACAGTGAATGTTATGACACCGTATCTGACTTTCTATAAGACAGTAAATAAAAACAGTAAAGAACACAGTCAATTGTTTACCCAGTTCAGTGTGAAACAAAACCTACTCTGGGGGCTACCAAGCCAGGGAGGAAATCCACTATAAGAGATATTAATTCAGGAATAAACCAACCAGTTTATCTCCTTCACTTAAGACCTACCCAATGCAACTTCAATCTAAGTTCAACTTAAACCTGAGTTCCTACTCACTCCCCCTCAATCACAGCAGTGATACTTAAAACAATTGACTAATGAATTAATGAAGACACTCTTCAGAACATACACTTGATTATGCTTCACAGCTTTTTAATCAAGTAACACAAACACTCTTTCTTCACAGCTTTGAGTGATACATAAACCTAACTTGACTTTGCTTCAAAGCTTTAGTCAAGAGACACAAAACACTCTTGCTTCAAAGCTTTGAGTGATACAAAAACCCTTATAATCAAAACCTATTCCAAGTCACTTATCACAATGATACTTGCTTGGATTACAGCAGTTAAAACTATACAGCTCCTAATTGATCTTCAGTCCAAAGAGATACTTTCCAAACAGCAATCCTGTTGAATATATAGCAGCTGTTTCTTCAGTTAGGGTTTCCACAAAAAGCTAGGGTTAATTAGGTTTAACCTTAAGACTTGGTCACAAGACTTTATCAACCAGTTTAGGGTTGAGCTAGGTTAACCCAAAGATCACGGGAGATTCTGTTCTGGAAGGAATGAGCCAATTTCCTGAAAAATCTCAGAATTAACCAAACTGCATTACTGTTAGATCAGTACAGGATGTCTTAACATTTGTTATGACATCAGAATTCCTGTTTACTGATTTTGGTAGAAGGCAATAAATGTGATCTTTTGCAAAATGCTCAGATACACACTCATACACAGTACCTACTGTGTGCCAAACTTTTTCTGCAAAAAGAACCTAATAATCCAGAATGTTATGACATCAGTCATGACATTTATACACCTGGTTTTACCAAAAATACATGCCAATAACTAAACACTTACATATATATATATATATATGATTACATAATGTAACTTGTAAAGAACTGTTTATGGATTAGTCGTTGAAGGTGTTCTGAAGAACAATAATCCAAAAAGGAGTAGCGGTAATTACACTTTACTTCCATTTTGGTGTAATTCATACTATTTTTCTTAACTATTACAATTAATACAACAAAAATACTATAATCATTATAACCTCATGCAATTTCACCACAATTGATGAAAAGAATGAGGCAATGTATGTACTATACTTCATATATATTTATGTGATTACATAATGCAGTTTGTAAAGCACTGTTTAAGGGTTAGAGGTGGAAGGAGTCTTGTAGAAAAATGGGTAGAAGGATAAAAATGAAGGGGGTGATTTGGGAGTATCAGAAACTAGAGCAGGATCTAGAGCGGACACTCGCGAAACGTCGATTGTTGGGTCAGTTGAATGAGAAGGAAATGGCATGACGTGCTTAGGAAGAGATGGAATGGAAGAGTACAATGGTGGAAGACTTCCTTTAAGTAATGATGGCATTACATCCAAATCTGGCAAAGATGGTTTTGGTAAAGGTGGAATGGTAGGGTGTGGTAATGTGTTTGTTTGAAGAAGACGACAGGCTTCGACGTTCATGCTTGACATTGCCACAACGACAAGTAGAGAAAGGATGAAGGATTTGGAGAAAGCCATTGTTGATGATAACTTCATGAGTTTTTTTATGGTTTTCACCTCCAGTATCCAGTCCACTTAACCGCTTAATCTAGTTCGAGATGAGTTTTGTTGAGAGAGATTATTTTAACTTTCTATATTTTACTTTGCTAAAATCATTTTGTGGTTATATTTGTTCTCTAATTATAAGAATTTTGATTTTTAATTACCGTCTTCAATGCATTCTTAACAATGAAAATTGAGTTTTTGTGTAACTATTTGACCTATTAATCAGCTAAATGTATTTTAAGCCAACAAAAGGAATGCATCCGAATAAACCTTATATAGCCACAAAAAGCAATAGATAATGGACTAAAATAAATATTGATATTAATGAAAATAATAATAATAATGTTTTAATTAATTTAGTTAAAATTTGTTTAATAATAGTTTTACTTCATTTAATTTGTTCAATGAAATATTGACTCAGTTCAAGTTGGCTTGTAAAAGACACGTAGAAGGATAATAATTTAAATTGTTTTGAATTTTTCATGTTTTATTTCTAACCAAGTCAAACATGATATCTATTTGTTATGTATTTTCTTTCTAAATATAATTTTAGCATGCTCATTATTAGGTAAATATGTGCTCTTATGTATAGAAGTAATAATGATTACAGAAAAGAAAGGTGGACAAACGAGAATTGCAAAACCAAATCTCATAAAATCTACATCTACAAATTTAAAAGATATAATATAGCTATGTATAAATTTTTAGACTCTTTTTAAAAGGTCGACAATCGTTAGTGTTAGGAAGACAAAAATTTCAAAAACAACGATATCAAATTATGTTGATCTTCATAACATATTTTATTATATTTTACTTGAATCAACTTTGAGGATTGCATGTCTTAGAGTAAAACTTTTGTTCCTTAGTCCAACAAGTAGAGAAACCTCATTTAAGTCCATATATGGATGATATTCCTCTCCTACCTACAATACACTAGAACATATATTAGCCATAATGTCCATCTTCTATCCCGTGGGCCGACCAAGAAATTCATAGGCAACTATTTTTTGACAAATACATCTATTTGCCAAAATATATAGGCATTCCTAACAAAGTCATACCGGATTTGAAGCTTGAAATCTCCCTAAAATAATCGACGTGTTCCTCAAAGATATCAAAACATGTGTTATCATAAAAAGTGCAAACATAATCAATAGGAAATAAGGTAGTCAATAAAAATAGAAGTGGTTAGGAGAAATGACACCTAATAGGTAAACAAGTCACTCCATTGAAGGTTCTCTAAGAAAGGATATCTAATAACCATGATTTCTTCAATCGTCATTCACGTATTTATTAAACCATTTAGTTACCTCCTCCATTTGAATCCTTTGATGCGTTTTTAGGCTAAAAATTACTTTGGTGATATTCATGCATGATCAAAGTAAAAGTAGCTCACTATAAGGGTTCCTTAACTATTGGAGAATAAGCCACCACTTAAAGGCCAAAAGAATCACTCTTACGAATACTTAATTCAAGTCTCAATCTAGGAACCATGTCTTAAATGATGTCCATGGCTTCAACCATCTTATTTAAATTTCATACGACGATCTCATCATCAGAATACCAACCATGAAGAATAAATTTTCTATTGTCTCTGATGTTATGAATATAAGATGGTGTAACATAAGAAAATAAAGAAACGACCATAATAGATTGCATCATTGTACTTTAGAGGAAAACATAATATGTTTATCCCCAAACTAAAACCTCTATACCTAACCATAAGAAACATAATCAACAAAGAAATAGATGAATATTTCTCCCTCACCTCGCATAGCAGGGACAATTTTTCTACCATGTTAAAAATTGAAATTTTGGCGCACACACACAATATCAGATGTCAAGACTGATGTCTCAACAACATATAATGTCACAACAGATGTTATGACATCTACTAACAGAACACCAAACAATAACACCAATGCATAATTATAACTTGCAGAAAGTAAAGAAACACACAGAATTGTTAACCCAATTTGGTCCTAACTCACCTACTTTGGGGGCTATCAAGTCAAGAAGGAAATCAAGTATTAGTAGTACTAGTTCAATGCTAAACTGCCCCATTTACAACTTCTCGCCTAATCCCTACCCAGTGCAACTTATACTTAGGAACCTCATAGATATGATAAATAGCCATCTCACCTCGAATCACCATAGTGATAAAAAACCACTGCCAATATCAGGGAATGTCTCAAGAAACCAAAAAAGGAAGAACGCACTTCCAAATTACAAATTCTTAGTTTGCTTAAAAGCTTCACTAAGAACAATACTCAACTCTTTCTTACATGCTTCGAGGAGAATAATAACTTGATAAACAAGTAACAATTAGTCAACTCAAATGCATCAAAGATACATGAAGACGTATAAAAACACACAGAGAACCTAAGGAACTATCAAACCCTAAACCCATATTATTCACAAGTTTTTAGAATAAAAACTATGCTAAAAAACAAGGTCTTGGTCGACTCCTTATATAGACTTTTGTAGTTTGGCTTGGACTCTTCAATCAAATATAATCTTTAGGTCTAAATCCATGCAGAATATTCTTCACGAAAATAGAAAGAAAAACAAATCTTTTAAATATTACCTAAAAGTCTCAAAGATCCTTTTTATGAAATAAATCAAATCTACAATTATTCCTAACAATCCTTGATTGGTTGTGCCTATTATGACTACTAGAAACCTCCAGAATCTTATATTTTTCAATGAAATCTTCAAGGATAAATATCCAGTTGTACTAATATGATGTTCCATTGTAACATGTTACAACATGTGATAAAACATCTATCAAATAAGCACATGCGTAAGTTGATCAAGATATTATGATATCTTGTTTAACATTAGGCTACAATACATGTTCTTCCCAAACATAACATGTTGATAGAATTGTTGACAACTCTTTGTTTTGCAAAAATTGTTGCCAACCAAAAAATCACAGAACTAAGACCAAATGTTGGCTAAAACAACCAAAGGCCAAATATTTTGGATAAAGGAATAAAACCAAAAACACAAGATATATGAAACCATGTAATCTCTGTCAACACAACACAAATAAGAATCTTGTACAATCAGACAAGTCCAGTACTCCCCTGTGATACGGTGGGAGAACTGACTTTTTGTTTTTGCGTTTGTTTTTCCAAATGTTGCGGATAGCAAGAGTCGCCACCGACTTTTCTTTTATCCAATAAGGAAAGGTGAAAAAGAATAGGAAAGACCTTTAGATATGTTTTCTTGAGTTCGGGGGGGGGGGGGGGGGGGGGGGGGGGTAGATTATGAAAAGGGAAGGTGTTAGCACACTTTTCATCCATGGTTTTCCATGGGCTCTTAGTTACTTACTAGATCACTTGCTTTTGTTTGAAAAATTGTGCTTTGTATGGTGTTGGTTTTGAAATTATTTTGAAAATGTGACTTTGTAATGATTCTCGTCTCTATAAGAATGCGTACAAAGTGTTGGTTTCGAAAATAATTTTAACAGATGTGTTGGTGTATAAAATGTTTTTTTGTTGCGAGATAGAGAGCAACTAGGAGAGAATCTACCTACTCAAAAGGTCTTTAGATGTTCTTTTCCTCTTCCTTTAGATGTTGTTATCTTACCATTGATTTGGTAAGAAGCCCCATCGTTGGATGTGAAGGGACGAGTGTGGGACGTTTGTATAGTCATAGAAGGCAACCTATGGGACGTTTTAGCAATGTCGTTTAGGGACTAGATCATTTACCGAAGGCAACATTGAGGGTCATCAAGGGACTACGATCTTTTATCGAGGGTATTTGCTAAAACGCCCATGTTCGAGGGACATGACTATATTTCTGATAGGCAACAAGGTGGGATTACCCTAAGGGTGCTAGTTTGCAAGTATGTTTGATTGCATGCATTTTTAGTCTTGATTAGGGTTATCTACTTGTCAATTTCATGTCTTGCCATACACACCCTAATTACTAACAATATATGAAAGCAATAAAAAGTGCCGAAAATAGATATTCTATGTTATTACAAGCATTAGGGGGGTGGGGATACATATTTACAAATGGGGATTGCAAATAAAATTAAATCCTAAGTTACTATTACAACCTGTGATCGGTGGATCTGGAACTGACTGTTTAACACTAGTTCGCGAAATGTCGCGGAAGCAAGAGTCGCCACCGTCTTTTATTTTCTCCAAATGGAAAGGACAAAAGCACAGAAAAATTCCTTAAAGAGATTGCTCTCGGTTCGGGAGGTAGATTATAGAAAGGGAATGTATTAGCACCCTTTCTATCCATGGTTATCCATGGGCTCTTAGATACTTGCTCATTTGTGTTTTCAAAAATGGTTTGTTTGCTTTTCAACTGTGGGTTTAAAAAGTTTCTTTGAAAATTCCAGTTCGACTCTTGTATCAGTCCTCAAGAGTGTTTGAAAAATTGCTTTCGAAAGCTTTTTGAAAATGTGTTGGTGTGAAAAGTATTTTGTTTTGTTTTGAAATTTAGAGCAAGTATCTAGAGTCGTCTACCTACCCTAAGGAATTCGTCTGTGTAAATGTCCTTTAAAGTAGTGCCATCCCACCATTGAGAGGTAGGTAGCACCACCGTTGGAGGTGTTCGGGTCAATTCGAGGTTCGGGACATGGTGATCACCAGAGCAATGGGAAGACACCTTAGAAGCTACCCTCATGCCAGATTCCCGGATCATGAGGACTTACTAAGACATCCTCTACTCGACGATCACCTTTCGAGGCAAGGCAACAGTGAGGCGTACCCTAGGGGTGGTGTGTGCGATTTGTGTGTCGTTTTCATTTGCATTTATCTTGTCAGGTTATTGGTGTTCTACGCTTGTTTTTATTTTGTCCATACATTCTTTCATGCCATTTGATTAACAGTTAAAAAAGTTGCGAGGAAAGTAAATTCTAAGCTATTACAAAATGCGCGGGTCCACATCGCCAAAAGTTTCTCGAACCCGATTTGACAGAAAATAAATAAAGTAAAGAAAAGATAAGGAATTAAAAGTGCGAGCAATTATTTACACGGCCTTGGGAGAGATACATAAATATTTAAAAGAAATAAAATAAATATGCGAATTAGAATAAAAATTGAAAACGAGGGCGTTGGACCCTTTTGCAAAAATTAAATTAATGAGGAATTAATTAAAATTAAAAAGAAGGAAAGAACTTGTTTTTTGGTATTTTTTAGTATTTTAGGATTTAAATGAAAAAATTAATTGAAATTAAATGCTAACCCTAATTCTATTTTATTTTAATTTATTAAGAAAACATTAGAATTTAACCTAAATTAACCCTAATTTTTTACATGCAAATTTAATTACAAAAATAAATAAAATAAATAATATTAGATATTTGATTATCATGAAAGAAAAATAAAAAGATGAAAATTAATTAAACCTAATTCTACATTTTTTAGATTTTTATTAAAAGTATTAAAATTAAAACCTAATTTACACTAAGTTTAATGACATGCAAATTTATTTAAGAAAATACTAAAATAAAAATTATTTATTGTTTTAACTCTTTTCTGATTTTTTATGATATTTTATATTTTGTGAAAAATAATTAATTAACTAAACAAATAATAGTTAAAAGAAAAATAGAATTAATAAATAAATAAATAAAAATAGCAAACCTAGGGGGTTCAGACCCCAAATAGGAGGTGATTCTTTAGAAATTCAGGCCCATTAAGACATTGGTCCATTTGACTTTGGCATTAGCATGTGATGCATTGACTGGGACTTATCGTATACTTCAATCCATGGCCTTTGATCTGATGAAGCTGGACGCGTGGACGTTGGATTTGGAAGGAGTATGATGGTCCTTGGTATTGAATCTGCATGTGATTGTAAATTGAAAAATAATATTGAAACAATGAAGACCTGGGGCTCGAACCCAGGTCTTGGACGTTAACACACACATGCCTTGCTAGTTGTTCTAGACGCACTTTCTGTAATTTAAACAACAAAGAAATAATATAAAATAACAATGGTCAGTGGGCTCTAGCACGCGCGAAGATTTGAATCTTCCAATCACCACTCCCCACGTTATCGTCTTCCTCGCGTGGTTTTTTATTTTCCTGAAACAAAAGAAACATAGGCAACGGTTTTCACGCGTTGCCTAAGATAACATATCAAAAAATAGCGATTAGCCCCAGGGGCTCTATAAATTAGGCGCGAGGGTAGGTTTGAGATCGTCCAGATGCGCTGAAGTGAATGGTCTAATTCATATGCTCCAATTTTTCCTTGTTTCAAAATCCCCAATTTAAGGTCCTGTAAACCCTAAAATTCGATAATGGTGAAATCACCTATAGCATGTAATAATCCAATTAAACGCATGGGTTAGCTTTAGAATCATACCAGGAACATGAATCAATAATTAAAATGCCATGAAAATGCATAGATTTTAAAACACGATTATGAATTTTTCATGAGATATTTCAAGTTCTGTATACCAATTCCTGAGGTTTTGATGAATGTTCTTGATTGGGAAACGTTCAGTGATGCTTGAGGAAGCTAATGAGATAAAAATCGTGCCTTGAATCAACCTGCAAAGATGTTTTCAATTATGAGTTTTTTTGCAAAAAATTCCAATTTGTGAATGGAGTTTTCTGAGCAGCTGCGTGTGTAGGATGATTAGGTTTGTGTTTTGGCTTTTGTATTGAGTCAATTAGGTCAACAATTCTGAGCAAAATCTCTTTCATTTATGGTTTTGAAGATTTGATTTTCAAGCTTTGTTTTTTTCAATCTTTTTCATACAATTTTGTACCAATCATGATCCAATCATTCCAAATCTTTCCATATTGAATTATGCACGAATTATTGAGTAGAATACATGTGGAAAAAGATTTGATAGGTTAAGTTAAGTATTTTTCATATATTTAATTGATTTAAATGAATTATTATAAATAAAAATTCAAATAAATAAATAAAAAATGAATAAAAACTTCCCTTTGGGCCAAGTGGTCGTGCACATGCTTGGGACAATGAATTGTGGAAGAAAAATGGGCCCATTAGCAATTTTAGGTCATTTGAATCAATGTTGACTTTTCAAAATATCCAAAAATTTCCCAACTTCCACAAGGCATAACTTGCTCAATTTTTAAGCTTTTCTCATGTTCTTGGACATTTTGGAAAGGTCTTTGAGTCCTCTAACCAATGCCTTTGGTCCCATGTCATTTTTATTTACCAATCTCAAGTTATGGCCTTTGACTTAAAGTCCCTTTTTGTTGACTTTTGAAAATGACCTATAATGTTGAAATTGATAGCTTTTTGTGAGAGCATTTCTTGGACTTGGAATATGAAGATGAGTTGTAGGAAATGTCTTTCTCTTCAAAATGAGCTTTGTATGGAATTTTTATGATGATCCATGTGAAAGTTATGCCTGGTCAACTTACAGTTGACTTTTTCAGCTGTCCAAATAAGGAAACTTTTGCATTTTGATGATTTTTGAGCCAAGCTTTGAGAATCATGATCAAGCATTGATCAAATGATTTTTGTGGCTTCAAAATGATATGTTGACCAAAATTTTGAACTTTTGACTGCCAAATGACCATTTTGCCCCTACAGTTGACTATAGTGCAATTAGGGTTTTTGACTGTGCAATTTTGTGCTGAAAGTCTTGAAACTTGATATGAGGATACTTGACCATATTTTTAGGCATGTGAGACTTGATTGGACCTTTGGAAACTTCATTTTCTTGATCAGAACAAAAACCCTAATCTTGACTGTATAGGAGACCTTTGCACTGTGCAACCCTTGGGGAATTTTGAAGCTTGACTTGGCAATTTCTTAAAGAATATGGGAGGGCAAATTTTGGGGTACAACACAACCATATTGAATGAATAAGAATGTACAAGAAAATGTGAAATGAACTTGTTTTGTTTCAGAAAATAGATAAGTTTTGTTTAAGAAAATATTTTTGATCTTTTTGTTTTAAGAAAAAAAATGTTTTTGGTGTTTTTGATTAATGAAATAAGAAGCGATAGCAAAAATAGTGAGGAAAAAGAAAATAGAATCAGCGTATTGCTGACTAAAGGAAATCAGAAGTTCTGACTCTGGCTTGCTGCAAAATAGAGATCATATTAGTAAAAATAGGTAAAGTCAGAAGTTCTGGGTCCGTTAGGAACAAAGAAGATTTTAGAAGTTTTGATACCACTGAAGAACTTAGTCTCCCTCTCTATGCTAGTCAGAACATCTGCAACTTAGTCATTTCTCAACAAAACAAAAGATGTGCATATAACAGTTATGGTTGGTTTCATAGTGTTTCAGAAACAAGAGGTATCAGAATTATAAATCAGAGGCAAGCATGAATTTGCTAATTCTAATTTCCTTAAGAAGTTATGAACTAATTTCTCCCTACTTAGGCATACAAATACATGAAACCTCATAATACGTACAACCTCAGAAACATGATGTCTATATATTATTTTTGAACATGCAAATCTGATAATGCCTAAGTAATATGGTGAGAGTCAGCAAAAGCTTACCTTGCAGCTAGAAAACACTTTGTGAACTGGAGTTTGGTTTTGAACTCTGGTGATGTTTTGAGCAGCTTCTTCACGTACTCAGCAGACTGGAAGCTTTCAAACTTGGGCAATGAATGATTAGAAAAATTATGGAACAGCCAAGGGGTAATGTTCCGACTTCTTTGAGGTGGAGGTGGATGGAGAGTGTATTACAGTATGAACACAGAAGTTAGGATAGCTTCTAATATGTGAATCAGAAACTGTATGGATGGTTTTAGTCAAGAAACACTTGAGAACAAATGGAGTTTGAATGCAAGAAATCAAAAGTTAACAGGTTTTGTATTTTGTGTTTGCAACTTTGGACTCTTGGAATTTTTGCAGGGGTTCAAGGCTTTTTCTTTTTCAATTTTTCCGACCCTTTTACAGTTGCCAGTGGCTTTCAATTTATAGGAAAAGATCTTGTAGCTTGGAGAGTACAACCATCACATGCTAGGGTGCTGCATTGCTGTTGAAGCAAGTATGGTGGTTAGTAGCCTTAGCAGCGCCTAAGTTGGAATTGTAAGCAGGAATTAAGGAAAGGTAACTTCAAAAGCAAAATAAACTCATGGGCCCAGCACACTTTTGTACAAGAGTTTGCTTTTCTAAGACAGTAAAGGTACTTCTATTCCACACGTGGAGAAATCCTTTGAACAAAGACCCAGAATTGGTTGTGAGAAATAAATGATGAAGAGATTGATCAAACCAGAAATCCTGCAACGTGATATTCTGCATCATTGCTTAGTTCTGGATCAGAAGTTCAGCTTCAGCGTGACTTAGAATAGACATCTAACTTTTGATCTTCGTATCTGCTTGCTCCAGTATGTTCTGAAGGAGCTATCAGACTTTCCAGGAAGCTTGCAGCACGCTTTGTAACCTTCTTTGGATTACCTTTGCAAACTCTGACTGAACCTTTGTGAAAACTGGCCCAGAAGTTCTAACCAAACTCGATCTTGAAAGTGTCTAGAATTTGCTGAGTGCTTTAGTTTCATGCACGTGTCTTTGAACATTTATAACTTGAAATTCTAGCATTTCCAAGAGAAGTTATGTTCTGCAATGTTTTAGATCCTATTGAAATCTATAACTCTTGTGTTAGGAATTCTTCCAGAATCAGCTTGCATCATGGTGATAATCTGATCAGAAGTTTTGAACTCGTCATATTCTTTAAACATTTAGAGAAATTCTAAGTTTAGAAGTTTGACTTTTCCAAAGTAATGTTGACTTTTGAATATCTTGATGAAACAAATCTCACATTCCAACATATCTTGATGAAATACGATCCTTGAGATTGATTTTTTTTAATCCAAAAGTCAAAGTTTGACTTTTCAGTATGCAAATGACCATTTTTCCCTTGTGACTGACTTTCTTGGAAAAGTTGTAATTAAGGGATTGAAATTAGATGGAAGAAAACCTGAGGGTCCAGGTTGATCCTTTGAGAAATGAGAGGGAAAATTTTAGGGTACAACAGTTTCCCCTGTTCAATCTTCTTAAGCCTGTGGATGTAGATTGGCTGGTCTTCCTTTCGTGATCTGAAGGTGGAAGATGATTGAACACTAGAGTGCCCAGAAATTTACACTCGTATGAAGTAATGCTAATTGGTGATGTCGAGAATGGGCTTACTGATGCCATTTGAAAGGCCACATGGAATCGTCAGAGATGGGCTTAAAGATGCCATCCAGAAAAGATTGGTTGCATAAGAGATTCCTTGGTGAGAATTCCTGTACCTGCTGTTGAGGAGGAATTTGATGAGGAATGTTGATTTATGCCTTGGGAAGTAAGATCTAGGAGCTTCGGTTGTCCATTACTCTACTGGGGAATTAACTCTTGACTTAGGGAGTGAAAGTAGAATGTGTACCTGGTCAGGGCCTATGCTGTACAGCGACTTACTGGGGAAATGTGAAACCGACCGTAATTGGTCGAGTCTGGGCATTACAGTGTTGTAAATTGTTGTCTGGAGATAAGGGAGAAGGAACCTGAATAGTAGGGTTACTTTGAGATGAAAGCCTGGATAGTAGGGCTTATGGGAAGGAACCTGGATAGTAGGGTTACTTCGAGATGAAAGCTTGGATAGTAGGGCTTATGGGAAGGAACCTGGATATTAGGGTTACTTCGAGATGAAAGCCTGGATAATAGGGCTTATGGGAAGGAACCTGGATAGTAGAGTTACTTCGAGATGAAAGCCTGGATAGTAGGGCTTATGGGAAGGAACCTGGATAGTAAGGTTACTTCGAGATGAAAGCCTGGATAGTAGGGCTTATGGGAAGGAACCTGGATGGTAGGGTTACTTCGAGATGAAATCCTGGATAGTAGGACTTATGGGAAGGAACCTGGATAATAGGGTTACTTCAAGATGAAAGCCTGGATAGTAGGGCTATGAGAAGGAACCTGGATAGTAGGGTTACTTCGTTTGATCATGTAGATTAGTTGACCCGTTTGGTTTTGGGAACTGATTTTCCCTTAGTTGTCTGCAGATACAACATGTATAACTGTTGAAATTATTGGTGATAATTGTCTTTCCTGAAAAGATAACAGGGTTAATTATATGCGATGCATGAAATGCATTTTGAGATGATGTTCTCAAAATAAATGAGATTATGTTGTATGTGATATGTATGTGCATGTCATGATGTATGAACATGAGATGTTAGTTGTGACATATCCGAGTCTGGGAAAATAAATCCATGAGTGTTGTTGGAGAATATACCACTCCTGACTGTTTTAGAGAATTGTGGTTCTTCTACTCCATTTGGAGATGGTGAACGGAAATGACAGTGTCGGAGATTTGTTCTTTGTTGTTTGTGAATATCCTGCCAGGGAGAGACTTTGTTCGAGAATAGCTCCGCGGGGGAATGACTCTTGTTAAGCTCTGTTGGGGATTGAGCTTCTGTATCTAGAGAAACAAACTCTGCTTGGGGAGATAATAATTTATGATGATCCGCTCGCGATCATGCAATTAAGCCAGGGGATATAGATGTCAGGTTTACGGACGACCCTGGCTAGGGAGATTACTTCCCGTTTCGAGAGAACTGATATCTATGCTTCAATTACCTTTACTCTGTGGGGAATACAGATGTTACAAGGTCGCATGTATTGATGACTATGCTCTAAAGCTGTCTCTGCCCTAGTAGCTGATGGATAGAATAACTGTCGGGTTTGACATTTCATATTTTTGCCCTTGTTTCTGGAATGCGAGTAATCGTCTTTTGTTTCTTTATGTAAATATTTATGATCAGCGATCATATTTAAATGCATATGTCAAAAATAAATCATTGGACATTCTTGCAAAACAAAACAGAAAAAGAAAAAACTCAAAGTTTCTTATGAAAATGATTTTGTATTGATTTTCTGAAGTTGGCCTGTAATAGGCATTTTTGCACAAGGAGGTTGACGCTCTAGTAAGAGAACACCACCGTAAGAAAATAAATTATACAATATTGTGTAAAAAGAAAACAGTTATGTACAACAATCCCATTGGGTTCCAATTCTGCTATTGCCTCTATGTCTTCGAGCTCTCATCACTTTGTTGCTTGTCCAAAGCTGATTGGGTTGATCGATGTTGTTTGAGCTTGTCAATTGATACTGAGGTCGGATCGCAAGATGATCCAATGGGACATAGTGATACTCTTTTCATCCCTAACTTTTTCCTGGACTACCCTTTCGGGTTTTCAGTCCACCGGGATACCCTTTTTTGCCCAAGTCGCCTTTTCAAGTTTTTGACTTGCCCGATGTATAGATTTTTTTCATTTTCATCCCTTATTTTTGCCCGAACCCTTTTGGTTCGCCAAGAAGCCCTTATTTTTGCCTAGACCAGTCGACCTAGCGAGTCTTTTATCATGCGTAGTATCTTTTCACTATGTCCACATTGACAAGGTGAGGAAGGTCGTCACCGTCCATGGTTGTCCGAATCATGGCTCCACCCGAGAAAATGTTTTGAACCACAAATGGCCTTTGTATGTGGGGGTCCATTTGCCCCTGGGATCACCTTGCGGTAGTATGATACGCTTGATCACTAGATCCCCGACTTGATATTCTTGACGCCTGACTTTCTTGTTAAAAGCCTTGATCAATCGCTTTTGATACGTTTAACCATGACAGATAGCAATAAGTCTCTTCTCATCGATTAGATTTAGCTGATCAAGTCGAGTTTAAATTCAGTCGTCTTCGTTCAAACCTGCGTCCTTCATAAACCTTAGAGAAGGAATCTGGATCTCAATGGGTAGGACTCCCTCCATGCCATATACCAGAGAGTAGGGTGTTGCCCATATCGACGTCTGTGCTGAGGTACGGTACCCATGCAGAGCGAATGGTAGCATCTCATGCCAGTCTTTGTATGTCGCCGTCATCTTCTGTATAATCTTCTTGATGTTCTTGTTAGCCGCTTCAACAGCGCCATTCATCTTCGGCCGGTAGGGAGAAGAGTTATGATGTTGTAACCTGAATTTCTTACAGAGTTCGGTGATCATCGTGTTATTGTGATTCGTACCATTATCGGTGATAATTCTCTCAGGCATACCATACCGACAGATCAGATTATGCTTGATAAACCGCACCACAACATTCTTGGTAACAGTAACAAAGGAGGCTGCCTCAACCAATTTCGTGAAGTAATCGATGACAACTCGGATGAAGCGATGCCCATTGGAGGCGGTGGGCCGGATTTCTCCGATCATGTCAATGACCCACATTGCAAAGGGCCACGGAGCTTTCAAGAAATTCAAAGGAACCGGAGGCACATGCACCTTGTCAGCATAGATTTGGCACTTATGACAAGTTCGAGAGTGTTGATAATAATCTGCTTCCATAGTGGACCAATAATATCCTGCCCGTAGGATCTTCTTAGCCATAGTATGTCCACTGGAATGGGTTCCGAAGGTACCTTCATGTAGATCTATCATAATCCTCTCTGCTTCATTGTCCCACTTGAATTTGAACATAGAAGACATGGTAGCTAGCGCATCTGCTAACTGATTCTCCTCTCATGGGAAATGTTCAAAAGTTACCTCCTCAAAGCGTGGGAGTAATGTCAGTACGTGTTCTTTGTATGGGATGAGATTTGGCTGCTTCGTATCCCATTCGCCTTTGATCTGACTTTTCACCAAGGCTGAATCCCCAAAGACATTTAAGAACTTGATCCTAGGATCGATGGCGGCTTTAAGACCCATGATGCAGGCTTCGTACTCCGACATGTTGTTAGTGTAGTTGAAACGTAATCGGGCAGTGAAAGGAGTGTGACATCCCTCAGGGGATATGATTACAGCGTCGATGCCATTACTAAGTGCGTTCGAAGCTCCATCAAAGACCATAGTCCATCGGGATTCTTCGTCAAGTCTTTCATCTGGTCTAGGTTCTTTGTAGTCAGTCACCAGCATAATGTTCTCATTCAGGAACTCAAAATTTATGGACTGGTAGTCATCCATGGCCTGATGAGCCAAATGATCAGCCAATACACTCCCTTTGGTTGCTTTTTATGTTGTATATTGTATATAGTATTCGGTTAAGATCATCTGCCATCTCGTTATTCTTCTGGTGAGTGCGGGCTTCTTGAAAATGTATTTGATTTTATCCATCTTAGATATCAACATAGTAGTGTGGGTCAACATATACTGTCTCAGTCGGTGAGCAGCCCATGCCAAAGCGCATCAAGTTTTCTCGAGCAATGAGTATCTTGTCTCACAGTCGGTAAACTTTTTTCTAAGGTAGTATACTGCGTGCTCTTTTCGACTAGACTCATCATGCTGCCCCAGCACACACCCCATTGAATTGTCTAGCACTATTAAGTATAATATCAACAGTCTTCCTTCAACCGGAGGCATCAGAATTGGCAGTTCTTGAATATATTCTTTGATCCTTTCGAAATCAGTATGGCATTCGTCATGCCACTTTACCACTTGATCTTTCTTCAGAAGCTTAAAGATGGGCTCACAAGTAGCAGTCAGATGTGAAATGAACCTGGCGATATAATTCAAGCGTCCCAAGAAACCTATAACTTCCTTCTCAATACGGGGAGCCGACATCTTTTGTATGGCCTTTACCTTTGCGGGGTATACCCGAATAACTTTGTCACTGAGGAAGAAACCCATAAGCTTACCAGACCTTACCCCGAAGGTGCACTTGTTCGGATTCAACCTCAGCTTGTATATCTTCAACCTGTCGAACAATTTTTGTAGATGATCGAGATGTTCCTATTTGGTTTGAGACCTGGCTATCATGTCATCAACATAAACCTCGATCTCGTGGTGAATCATATCATGGAACAGAGCGACCATGGCTCGCTGATAAGTTACCCCAACATTCTTCAACCCAAAAGGCATCACCTTGTAACAGAAAGTGCCCCACTGTGTGATGAAGGTCGTCTTCTGCATGTCTTCAGGAGCCATCTTGATCTGGTTGTAGCCAGAGAAACCATCCATGAAGGAGAAGATTTTGTGTTGCGCGGTGTTGTCAACCAGAACATTAATGTGGGGAAATGGAAAGTCATCCTTGGGGCTTGCCCTGTTCATATCTCTGTAATCCACACACATCTGTACCTTACTTTCCTTATTAGGTACCGGAATGATGTTAGCAACCCACTGCAGATAGGAGGTGACAACTAAGAAACCTGCGTCGAACTGCTTCATGACCTCTGCCTTTATCTTCTCTGACATTTCAGGGGGCATACGGCGGACCTTTTAAATAACCGGAGGAAATTCCTCTTTAGTTGGGAGACGGTGTACAACTATGTTAGTGTCTAAACCAGGCATGTCTTCGTATGACCAGGCAAAAATATCAATGTAGTCGTGCAACATCTGTATCAACCGCTGTTTGATCTTCACTTCCAGATTTGCGCCGATCTTGACTTCCTTTATGTCCGTCTCTGTGCCCAAGTTTATTGTCTCAACTAGCTCTTCATGAGGCTGTAAAGCCCTCTCTTCCTGTTCTAATAGTCTAGCCAGTTCTCCAGGCACCTCACCATCATTCTCATCTTCGTCCTCGGCTCGGTTGATCGGATTTTCGAAGTCATAGTTGGTAATCATAGGATTGTTATCAATGGGATCCAAAGTGGATGTGGATCTGCAGTTTGATACGTGCGTGTGTGTAAGAGCATAGCTGAATTGATAAAGTAAAAACAGAAAAGAAGAAAGAAAAACAGAGAGCGCAAAATTTGTATGCAAAGTACGTCCAATGCTTCATTGATGATATATAAAATGACATATAATAACCCTCACAGATAGAAACATTGTGCCTCGGGAAAGACACAAGGCCAAAAAGTTTTTTAAAAAAAATTGTTCATTACAAATTCAGAACCTAAGTAAGAAAATTGCTGCGGAATAAAAGAAACTGGAATAAAATCTCTAGCTGCCCAATTATTTGGTCCACGGTTGGTAGTCGGGAAGATCCAGCTGTCAATGTCAGGGTCTTCCTCATTGTCTTTAATAGAGTTGACCCCACGATTGCTGATGTGTAGGGGAGGTCCTCTAGCCCGAGCGTGTCGAACAGCCCTTTGAGCCCCTGAAGTAAAGCCCAAACAAAATTTGTCAGTTTTGTGAGTAAAATCAGGGAGCCATCTCCAATTGGTACACCCACCTTCCTCAACCACTGTTCTGGAGTCCTTGAGAGAAGCCATCTTCAAAGGAGGTTTGATACTGGTGGTAGTCTCAGTCGAAGCCAAAATCTGGGGAGCCTCTTCAAAGTTTTGACAAGGGGTCTCTATGAATTCCCCGTCCATCTCCATATACCGGAAGGAGTTCAGGTGGCTCACCATGTACTCCTCTTTGCCATGCAGTGACTATCTTCCCTTTCACCAGATATTTCAACATTTGGTGTAGTGTAGAAGTAACAGCCCCAGCTTCATGGATCCAAGGACGACCCAACAAACAAGAGTATGATGGCCTGATGTCCATCACATAGAAGGTGGACTTAAAAGTTTGAGAGCCTACCTTGACAAGGATGTCCACCTCCCCATGCATCATTCTCTTCGACCCATCAAAAGCCCTTACCACAATGTTACTGGGTTTTAGGGTCAAGCCTTCACAATCCAAATGATCAAGATCCTTCTTAGGCAGCGCATTCAGGGAAGACCCAGTATCCACCAGCACATGAGCCATGGTAGTTCCCCTGCATTCGATCGAAACATGCAGAGCATCAGTATGCTTCCTCCCTTTCGGTGTCAAGTCGGCATCTGAAAAACCTAGCCCATTGTCAGCAGTCAAGCTGGCCACACAGTCTTTGAATTGATCGGCTGAGGTTTCTTGCGGCACATGTGCGGTCTTGAGGAATGCAATCAAAGCCTTCGCATGGGCCTCGAAACATAAAAGCAAAGACAACATCGATATCTTCGAGGGGGTCTGCCCCAACTGCTCGACCATATTGTAGTCGCTTTTTTTAATTATTTTTAAAATTTCCTCTATCTCTTGCCTAGAGGTTTCCAAGATAATCTTTCTAGGTGCCTCCGTCCGGGCAAGATCACCTATAACTTCTTTGCCTCGAGTCCCAGATGACTCTATGGCAGGAGTAACAATTGGAGTAAGAACAGGAGTAGCGACAGAAGTACAAGTAGGAACAACAGATGAAATAACGACAGGCTTAGTGACAGTCTTTGGGGAGACCTTAGGAAAAAGAACCCTTCCACTTCTAGTAATCTTACTGGTCCCGACAATGTTACTGACATCGGGATCATCCTCTTCATTCTTCAGGTCTTGTTTAACACCATGATAGTAGATATCGGCGCCATAATGCCAAGGGACAGCTTTGTCCGAGGTGTATGGGACAGGACCAAGACAGGTGATTATTAACGGAGCAACTCTCAGAGCGGGTGTAATCCTAACAGGTCTTCTTGAGGAGGCCTGGGAAGGATTGGCGGAAATGTTTATAATAGCAACATCTTCGAACGAAACAGCAGGAGTCAAAAATTTCTCGAATAAAATTTCTCTGCTATCCATCAAGCGCTGGACCCTTGTCTTTAGCAGATAGCAACCAGAAGGCAGAGATGAACACATGTGGCAACCTTCACCACAACCCGGAAATAAACCGGCCAACAACAAATTCTTCTTAACAGTCATAAGGGGAATAGAAACTTCATCAACTGAGGTCACAAATAGATCAGAATTAACGGCGTTAACTCCACGGTTGTGCCTAGGCATGGGAGCAATTATGAAATTGGGCTTCTCCAGAGCGTCAAACTCAATCTCCTTGGCTTCAATTAGATCTTGTACTTTATTTCTTAGAGCCCAACAGTCATTTGTATCATGATCAGGACTCTCAGAATGGTAGGCACACCGAGCGTTAGGATTGTACCGAGGATACGAGGTTTTAGGATTCTTGGGAGCCTCTTTCAAAGTTGTCACGTTGGATATCAGCAGATAGGGTAGAACCTCTGTCAATGTCATGTTAATCCGGGTAAATTGCCTTTGTGTTCTTTCTACCCTTTGCTGATTGTTGCATTATGGAGCAGCCACAGGCCTAGGTATCATTACAGCACTTACCATCAGACGGTGTTCAGCTCAGCTCTGACCTCTTGGTCTACAAACGGAAATGTCCTCCTTCTTACCGGTGAAAGGCCTCTTTACTGAACTTGAAGAGGTGTCTTTCTGTATTTTACTGCTCCGGATCCCAGCTTTTACCCTTTCTCTAGTTAATATCAGCTCTATAAAACCAGCCAATGAGCTACCGATTAAATGGTTGAAGAATGGGCCAGACAACGTCCCAAGAAACATGTCAACCAACTCCCTGTCAGATAAAGGGGGTTGAACTCTCCCAGCCAAGTCTCTCGACTTCTGCGCGTAGTCCTTAAAGCCTTCACCTGCACTCATGGACATACTCTAGAGTTGAGTATGAGTAGGGGCCAGGTCGACATTGTATTGATACTTTTTGTAAAAATCAGCAGCCAAATCCTCCCAATTTTGGACATTGGTTCCCTCCAATTGGTAGAACCATTCGAGTTGAGTCCCTGACAGGCTTTCTTGAAAGAAGTGAACCCACAAGTTTATATCAGCGGTGTGGGGCTGGATCTTCCTTACGTAGGAACGGAGATGAAGCTTTGGGAAAGACACCCCATCATATTTTGCGAAAACCGGAGCTTTAAACTTTTGTGGGATGACCACTCCCGACACCAATCCCATTTCTTCGAAATCCAACCCAGGTATTCTATAGACTTCCATGGCGCTCATCCGATCCTCTAACTGCTTGTATCTATCCTCAATTGGAGGATATTTCCCATCATTGTAGTATGTATCATTGTCAAAAACCTAAGGACTAGGATTCTCCTCCCTTGCTTCTATTTCTTGGTTTTCTCCTTCTTTGGACGAGCAGGTCAGATCGACTGGTTTCTTCAGCGGCCCCCCAAATATTCTACCCATATTAAGGATACCAACGAACTTCTTTTTCTTCTTCTTTTTCTCTTTCAGGATGAGGGCCTTCAGATCCTCCTGCCCTTTTGCTAGAGTTATGAACATCTATTGAAATTGAGCATTTTGTGCCTGAAGATCTTGTATGCTTTGTTCAAAAGACATCCTTGCTGAAATAAACAGCGAAGAAGATGAGAAACCTGTAATGGTACCTGTTTATGCAATGCTATGGATGGGATGCGTATGCAATGATTTCAAGGACTTTGGGAAATTTAAATTTTCCAACCAAAATGAAACAGATTTTATTAGTAGAATTCAAAGTACAATTGCCTCTTAGGTGCTACAATTATAAATTCTAAAAACTAAAAATCAAGTTTCCCATGGATGCTTCCTCTTCGTGCTGAGATAGGCATTAAGGCTTCTTTCCTCATGAAGCTTCTTTGTGAGCTCTAAAATCTTCTTCTCTTGGGCATAGAACTGCTCCCTATAAGTATCTCGCTCCTTCTTCAACTGGATCCAAGACTTCTATAGTTCTTCAAGATCAGTGGGTATATCAGGATGAAGAACCGTGTAAGGAATATCCCCTTCAATAATGGGCTCCACAATCACTGGTAAAATGGCTATGTAAGGCATTATAAGTTTCTGAGCACGAGCTCGTACCCATTGGAGATAAGGTTCCATAGGAATGGAATTCTTCGGCCCCAAAGTTTTGGCGTCAGATCTGTTTATCATTCCCCAAGCTC
The DNA here is from genome assembly GCA_948472305.1 of Vicia faba. Classification (NCBI taxonomy): domain Eukaryota; kingdom Viridiplantae; phylum Streptophyta; class Magnoliopsida; order Fabales; family Fabaceae; genus Vicia; species Vicia faba. Next base: position 857,288,162 of record OX451741.1, read on the forward strand.
ATATGAAGCTCTGGCGATACCCTTGAACATCCCCCTCATAGTTAAATACAATGCCCTGGATAAGTAACTCATGAGGACCATTCCTTCGAGCATAACCAAATTGTCGTTGATCCAAACAAGGATTATAAGTTATACCTACCCTAATGCCAAGTAGTGGGACATTAGGGAACTCCCCACAACAGTCAATAATAGAAACATCTCCCATAAATCAGGAATACCAGAGAATATCCGCGTGAGAAAGTGACATTATCCTTTGCGACCAACCCAAACCTTCTCCATTCTTCAGCACTGACTTAGGGAGGTGAGAAATAAACCACCACGACAGTAATGACATGCAGCACATAAGGACCCCTCTTCTCTTCATGGTACGAGTATGGAGAGCATGCAAGACATATCCGAGCAAGGTAGGCACGGGGTTGCGAGAGAGGAAAATCTTGATAGCGTTCACATCTATGAGTAAGTCTGGATTAGGTAACAATACGAAACCATGGATTAGGAGGGCAAAGATCTCCTCAAAAGCTTGAAAGTCCAAATCATCCCAAAACAGTTGGGCCATGTCTATTAGGAACTTGGCTATAAAATCCTTGACTCTGCTTCTTGTTTCCCAATTGGACACCACGTCGGCCTGTTTTAGATGCAAAGCTGAGGCGATGACTTCTGGCTTCGGAACCTCTTCTAAACCTGTGAAAGGTACCTGGTCAAGAATGGGTATATTCAATAACTGAGAGAGCTCTTCCATGGTAGGAACCAACTGATAGTCTGGAAAGGTGAAACAGTGGTGCTCGGGATTAAAGAACTGAAAGAGTACACCCATCATCTTCTCATCAAAGCTTGAAGTAACCAGGTTAAGAAGTCGACCATGTCCCTTGGTGAACGCAGAAGTTTCAAGAACCCTTGATATTAGTTCTTTGAGTTATGGAGGTGTTCTCACAAAGCTGATTCCGATAGTGTTTCTACGAGCAAAAGCCATGATCTGCAAAATAGAACAAAGATAAAATCTCTTGGTCCTTGAAATGGTTAGTGTAATAAGAATGGGTGATATGTTATGATGCATGATGTTATGTTCAAACAGAGTAAATCACACACAAACCAAACACACAATAGTACTTAGGTTCAAAGGCTTGCATGAGGTTAAAGGTAAGTACCCTCTTGAATTTTAGTTGGTTTCAAACCTGTCTTACAAAAGTAACTGGGTTCTAAGGATTCTCAATATCACTGATCATCCTCTATTGGGCATTGTTTCAGCTCAGGCAATCTTTTCTTGCGGTCGAAATATCCCGAAAGTCTAATCTCAATGAGTTTAGCATCGAGTATCAACCAATCCTCAGCTTTATACTGAGGCCAGCTATCTCACTACTTTCTAATGGCCAAGTTTGTTCAACTAAGGTTCTAAGGTTCGTTAGTTCTTCACGACACCACGCGGTGGCCCCGTATTTTATTCATTTCCACACGAAGGATACCAGTACCAACCAAAGTGTCACACCAACACAGCCATCGCTTAAACCATATCGGCCTATGTCGTACAGTCTCCATGATCTTTTTTTGTTTACCTAATAAGTGTCCCCTAGATCCGGGTGTAGGATCTTTAACAATACCCAAGCAAAAAACCCTTAAATGTGAATCAAACAAGTGAAACAAAAAAATGCAAGTAAAGGTGATCTAAACCTAAGGTAACCCCACTTATATATATCCCCAGCAGGGTCTCCAATTCTGTGATATGGTGGGAGAACTAACTTTTTATTTTTGCGTTTGTTTTTGCAAATGTTGCGGATAGCAAGAGTCGCCACCGACTTTTATTTTATCCAATAAGGAAAGGTGAAAAAGCACAGGAAATACCTTTAGAGATGTTTTCTTGAGTTCGGGGGGTAGATTATGAAAAGGGAAGGTGTTAGCACCATTTTCATCCATGGTTTTCCATGGGCTCTTAGTTACTCACTAGATCACTTGCTTTTGTTTGAAAAATTGTGCTTTGTATGGTGTGGGTTTTGAAAGTATTTTGAAAATGTGACTTTGTAATGATTCTTGTCTCTATAAGAATGCGTACAAAGTGTTGGTTTCGAAAATAGTTCAAAGATATGTGTTGGTGTATAAATTTTTGTTGTTGTTGTGAGCAAGCGAGCAACTAGGAGCGAATCTACCTACTCAAAAGGTCTTTAGATGTTATTTTCTTATTCCTTTAGATGTTTCTATCTTACCATTGATTTGGTAAGAAGCCCTATCGTTGGATGTAAAGGGATGAGTGTGGGACGTCTGTATAGTCATAGAAGGAAACCTATGGGACGTTTTAGCAATGTCGTTTAGGGACTAGATTATTTACCGAAGGCAACATCGAGGGTCATCGAGGGACTACGATCTTTTATCGAGGGTCTTTGCTAAAACGCCCATGTTCGAGGGACATGACTATATTTCCGATAGGCAACAAGGTGGGATTACCCTAAGGGTGCTAGTGTGCAAGTGTGTTTGATTGCATGCATTTTTAGTCTTGATTAGGGTTATCTACTTTTCAATTTCATATCTTGCCATACACACCCTAATTACTAATAATATATGAAAGTAATAAAAAGTGTGGAAAATAGATATTTTATGTTATTACAAGCATTAGGGGGATGGGGGTACATATTTACAAATGGGGATTGCAAATAAAATTAATTCCTAAGTTACTATTACAATCATATTGAATGAATAAGAATGTACAAGAAAATGTGAAATGAACTTGTTTTATTTCAGAAAAGAGATAAGTTTTGTTTAAGAAAATATTTTTGATCTTTTTGTTTTAAGAAAAAAAATGTTTTGCTGTTTTTGATTAATGAAATAAGAAGTGATAGCAAAAATAGTGAGGAAAAAGAAAATAGAATCAGCGTATTGCTGACTAAAGGAGATCAGAAGTTCTGACTCTGGCGTTCTGCAAAACAGAGATCATATTAGTAAAAATAGGTAAGGTCAGAAGTTCTGGGTCCACTGGGAAAAAAGATGATTTCAGAAGTTTTGATACCACTGGAAAAACTTAGTCTCCCTCTCCATGCTAGTCAGAACATCTGCAACTTAGTCATTTCTCAACAAAACAGAAGATGCGCATATAACAATTATGGCTGGTTTCATAGTGTTTCAGAAACAAGAGGTATCAGAATTATAAATTAGCGGCAAGCATGAATTTGCTAATTCTAATTTCCTTAAGAAGTTCTAAACTAATTTACTCCCTACTTAGGCATACAAATACGTGAAACCTCATAATAAATACAGCCTCATAAACATGATGTCTACATTGTATTTTTGAACATGCAAATCTGATAATGCCTAAGTAATATGGTGAGAGTTAGTAGAAGCTTACCTTGCAGTTGGAAAACACTATGTGAACTAGAGTTTGGTTTTGAACTCTGGTGATGTTCTGAGCAGCTTCTTCACATACTCAGCAGACTGGAAGCTTTCAAACTTGGGAAATGAATGATTAGAAAAATTCTGGAACAGCCAAGGGGTAATGTTCTGACTTCTTTAAGGTGGAGGTGGATGGAGAGTGTATTACAGTATGAACACAGAAGTTAGGATAACTTATAATATGTGAATCAGAAACTGTATGGATGGTTTTAGTCAAGAAACACTTGAGTACAAATGGAGTTTGAATGCAAGAAATCAAAAGTTAACATGTTTTGTATTTTGTGTTTGGAACTTTGGACTCTTGGAATTTTAGCAAGGGTTCAAGGCTTTTTCTTTTTCAATTTTTTCGACCCTTTTACAGTTGCCAATGGCTTTCAATTTATAAGCGAAGATCTTGTAGCTTGGAGAGTACGACCATCACATGCTAGGGTGTTGCCTTACTGTTGAAGCAAGTGTGATGGTTAGTAGCCTTAGTAGCACCTAAGCTGGAATTGTAAGTAGGAATTAAGAAAAGGTAACTTCAAAAGCAAAAGCAATGTATGGGCCCAACACACTTTTGTACAAGAGTTTGCTTTTCCAAGACAGTAAAGGTACTTTTATGCCACACGTGGAGAAATCCTTTGGACAAAGACCCAGAAGTGGTTGTAAGCAATAAATGATGATGAGATTGATCAAACCATAAATCATGCAACATGATATTCTGCATCATTGCTTAGTTCTGGATCATAAGTTCAGCTTCAGCGTGACTTAGAATAGACATCCAACTTCTGATCTTTATATCTGCTTGCTCCAGCATGTTCTGGAGGAGCTCTCATACTTTCCAGGAAGCTTGCAGCAATGCTTTGTAACCTTCTTTGGATTACCCTTGCAAACTCTGACTGAACCTTTATGAAAACTGGCCCAGAAGTTCTGACCAAACTCTATCTTGAAAGTGTCCAGAATTTGCTGAGTGCTTTAGTTTCATGGACGTGTCTTTGAACATTTATAACTTGAGATTCTAGCGTTTCCAAGAGAAGTTATGTTCTGTAATGTTTTAGATCCTATTGAAATCTATAAATCTTGTGTTAGGAATTCTTCTAGAATCAGCTTGCATCATGGTGCTAATCTGATCAGAAGTTCTAAACTCGTCATATTCTTTAAAAATTTAGAGAAATTCTAAGTATTTATAAATTTGACTTTTCCAAAGTAATGTTGAATTTTGAATATCTTGATGAAACAAATCTCACATTCCAACATATCTTGATGAAATATGATTCTTGAGATTGATTTTTTTTAATCCAAAAGTCAAAGTTTGACTTTTCAGTATGTAAATGACCATTTTTCCCTTGTGACTGACTTTCTTGGAAAAGTTGTAATTCAAGGCTTGAAATTGGATGGAAGTAAACCTGAGGGTCCAGGTTGATCCTTTGAGAAATGAGAGGGAAAATTTTTGGGTACAACATCCCCCTATCAAACTCGATCAGATCGCCCCTCAAGGGAAAACCCCAAACAACAAACAACATGCAGTAGAACACACAGCAGAAGGAGCGGCAGCAGCTTTAGCACACACAAGCATGAACACTTAATAATTGCATAAGAAACCACAAACAACTACTCTCACACAAGCAGTAACACACAGTCCTATCACAATGCTAAATCAAAATGTCAAGACATGTGATGTAACATCAGGACACAACACTTTACTCCCCCTTTTTAGCCAAAATATTGACAAAAAGAACATAGAGTAGATGTACACACTGGTGAAACCGCCGACTGGAAATCATCGAAACAATGAAGTCGCCACCGAACGTCTTTTATCCCGTCGAGAGGGAAAGTAAAACATCGAGAAAACCTAGAAAGGGGAGAAATCAAAGTCCTTCGACCGAGAGATCAGGTAAGGGAGTCTGTTACGCGAGGGGAAGGTATTAGCACCCCACACGCCCATAGTACTCTACTGTATCCACTCTTGTTGTCTAATCTAAATGGGTCTGGTCAAATCCTATGTCTATGGCTTACAACTAAAAAGGGAATGCATGCAAAAGAAAAGAAAATAATGTAGGGAAAATAAAAGTTGTGCTCGGTTGGGCCCTACCCCAATGCCTACGTATCCCTTTTAAGGAATCAGAGCAGTCGTAGTTCGGCTTAAGTGTTTTGGTTGGTTTGTATTTTTTAATTAAGACAAAAAAAGATAGTCAAGATGGCAAAACATCGAATAAAACAACAAACAAATGAGATGGCAAAACATCGATTAAGTAATAGCAAAGTAACATGTCAAAGATAGCGAAGCATCGAATGGTAAATGAATGACAAAACATCACACCTAGCAATGATATTGTGAATCAAAGTAGGATAACAAAAATGTGCGATGGAGAAACATCGGCTTCAAACAAATGCGTGATGGCGAAACATCGGTCAAGAGATAACATGGTAAACATGGTGAAACATCAATAAAACAGATAGCAAAATATTACACCTATCAATGATATTGAGAATCAAAGTAGGATAGCAGACATGTGCTATGGCGAAATATAGGCTTCAAACAAATGTGTGATGGCGAAACATCGATTAAAGGATAACAAGAAATCATGGAAAAGATGGAGAAACATCAATAAAATAGATGACGAAACATCACACCTAACAATGACATTGAGAATCAAAGAAGGATAACAAACATGTGCGATGGCGGAACATCGGCTTCAACAAATATGCGATGGCGAAACATCAATAAAATAGATGACAAAACATCACACCTAACAATGTTATTGAGAATCAAAGTAGGATAACAAACATGTGCGATGGCGGAACATCGGCTTCAACAAATATGCGATGGCGAAACATCAATAAAATAGATGACAAAACATCACACCTAACAATGATATTGAGAATCAAGGAAGGATAAGAAACATGTGCGATGGCGAAACATCGGCTTCAAGATAACAAGATATCATGGCAAAAGATGACGAAACATCAATAAGATAGATGACAAAACATCACACCTAACAATGATATTGAGAATCAAGGTAGGATAACAAACATGTGCGATGGCGAAACATTGGATTCAACATAAGCAAAGCAAGATTGGTTTGTATCTTTTACTTTGAAGAAGAGTTTGGGTTCATTAGAAATGTCTTATGATTTGCCAAGAAAAAAAGTTTTGTTTTAAGATGCAAGATGCAAAGAGAAAAAAAACAACTAAGGGAAACTAGCCTAGCATTATCTCTAGTGTTATCATACAATGGTTGACCCTAAGGTTGAGGATAAAGGAACATGCTATCCTATGTTATAATGCTAAAGGAAGCTTAACAAAACCATCCTATAGTGAACATGCAATGAGAGCGAAGTCGTGATCTCAATTTCTAAATTGAGTGACTCATCGATCAACAATTTAAAGAAGAAAAGCAATAAACATCCTATAGGGAACATGCAATGAGAGCGAAGTCGTGATCTCAATATATAAATTGAGTGACTCATCGATCAACAATTAAAAAAGAAAAGCAATAATCATCCTATAGGGATCATGCAATGAGAGTGAAGTCGTAATCTCAATATCTAAATTGAGTGACTCATCGATCAACACAAACACAACATATGTATTAGTAAAAAAACAGAGGGCCTCCTGACATATATCAGCAACAGAGGTCCCATCATGCAATCAGAGGACTATGCAAAAATGAAAATGGAAGAAAGGAGATAGTGCAATACCAAACGGATAACTATCCGTAGCAACCGAGCAAGAATAAAAAGAAACCCAGAGAACTTCAAGCAAGCTGGCATCAGTAGACGAATCAAGTAAGAAATTATGCCATAAGGATATAAGTAATGAGATTATCATATATGAACAGATCCCCATGGGTAATGTATAGTATTCACAATATCATGTATATATCCTTCATGGAATATCAAACATGCCAAATACAAAAACAGTGTCAGTGTAATAAATTGTGTTCCATAAATAAAGTGGAACGCAGTAGCCTCAGGCCAAAAGTGGGATGCTGTGCATTGTCACAAAGTCTCCAAGATAGGCCACGGTCTCTAATCCTAAGTCCAAGAAAAAGTCTCATGCTCCATAATGCCAAGGATAGTGACCAAATAGTCCGAGTATCATTAAAGCTTTTTTATGGTTCATGTTGATTATTAGGTGTCTTTAAAAGGAAAAGAAAAGCTCAAGTGAGCAAAATAAAAATGACATAAAAATAAATGCTCAAGTGAGCAAAGATGAAAATAGCATGAAATGTAAAATCCTAAAAGTAAATGTCACATAAAGCATAAAGCATAAGTTAAAGTCAATTATTAGAAATTAGTGGTTAGTTGGATGACCATCTTGAACATTGCATTTGGAACTCATTAGAGGATTGGTAGAACCAAAGCCTCCACAAAACAAGTTGCATTTGCTTTTTGTCAAGTATATCATCCATTTTGGAATTCTCAAAAGGTAACATTTAATGATCAACGATGTTTAAGTGATATGCGTTGACCAAATGTGTTGTAGATCCATTAGAGGATTGGTAGAACCAAAGCCTCCACACAATGAATCTCAAGGTTATTGGATCAAAGAGATCAAATTAACATACTTGGGCTTGCAATCATAAGTTTGGGCCACAAATGATCATTTATTCGAATCGGGACAAAATTTAGCGCTATGTTAAGCAATCGTAAGTGGACTTATGTAGAAGTCGCACCTATTTTGAGGTCGGTCAATAGCAATCTATGTACTTCATGTTTGGATAAATGATATAGAGATCACCATCCGTTAACATGTAGCACAATTAAAAAGACAGGGATAAGATGAAGAGGGAGGGGAATGATAAGCTAATTTGGATCACCATTTCAAAATTCTTTCATCTTTAAATTCAACCACTCCTCTAGATGGATTAAAGCACTAAACATATCATTAATCCAAAGCACCAAGAATGAATTAAATAGTTCACTCTTAGGTAGATTTGAATTGATGAACATTTATCCAAGTTCATCTACATCACAAAGTCCATTGAGTTTAAAAACAAATTGAACATTTAAAATTGCAATCTAAATTATCCATCAAAGAGAGTGTGCAAAAAAATATTTGAGTCAAAACAGCCCAAAATAAGGCAGCAAAAGTGTTTTTGGCCCTGTTACAATCAATTGTGCTTAGACAACAACCTATTGCATCAGTGCAGTTTTTTTATCAAATCAATTTTTTGTGACAATCAATTGCAATGTTACAACAATTGATTGCAACCTATTAAAAATCAGTAGAAAACGGCTTTTTAAAGATCAAGTTCTTGTTCCGACTTTTCATCAAACACCTTATGATCATGGATCCAATTGAGCATGAAAATTCCAGAATTTTTTTAGAAAATAGCATTAATGAAGTCATAAAAATAGTGCTCAATGAATCAAAACCAGAAATCCACAAGAGATCACATTATGAAAGATGATGATCCAACTTACCAAAGGTAGAATTTGAGAATTATCAAAAAACTTCAGAATTTGCTCCAATTCAACCACTAGAATCAATCAATCAAGCTTGGATGTATAGAATTGATGGAGAAAAAGTGTTTGGATGAAGGTTTAGCTCAAAGATTAGAAAGCTTTAATGCAAAGCTTACTATCTTTTTGAAAATTGAGCTTTGAGTGAATTTTGTAGATGGAGGGATTTGAGTGATTTTTTAGCAAAGTGATATTGGCTATTAAAAGCTTGAAATTTGAATGAAATGAGGACTCTATTTATAGAGTTTTAGGATTGGGATTAGTGGTAATTTGGTAATTGATTCATAGAGCCAAATTTGAATTAATGATATAATTTCAAATTATGCAGAAAAAATTGGAGCCAAAAATGATAAAAGTTTGAATTTGCTGGCTTTTTTCAAAAAAACACGTGCATTTTGCCATTATGAGTCGAAACATAGATGGTATGCGTCGATACATCCTAGCTGTATAACACAGCATGTGTTGATACATGCCTCTATGTGTCGATACATACTGTTAATCCAACTCATTACAGAATCACACAAACTGTATGAGTCGATACATAACACGTATGTGTCGACACATGCAAGTTATTCAAACAGGATGAGTCGATGCATACATGCATGTGTCGACACATGCTAGTTATTCAAGTAGGATGAGTCGATACATACATGCATGTGTCGACACATGCTGGTTATGCACAACAAAATGAGTCGATACATAGGTTTATGGGTCGATGCATACCTTCTTTTGCCACAAATAGAATCAAATCAACTTTGTATGAGCTTATTTGTTGGGTACTTCGTACCTAAAACATAAATTATGCAAAGACAAAGACAAACATATTTTTTTGTATTTTGGTTAAAAGTAAATTAACAACACATAAACAAAATACACAACCAAGGTGCTTGGAGAAAGCCGATCAAGCTTCAAAACCCCAGTTTGACTGGTGAATCAAAGGAGTGGTTCCTTCACATAATCAAACACAAACTCCAATCCTCTGAAGATCCAAAGAGATGGATGAAACATCTTGAGATATGCAATAACTTTTGAGCTTGAAAGATTCAGAGGTTTAGATAGTAAGATTCTTCTTGAGCAACTTGTCCATGTAATCAACCTTCAAGGCTTTGAGGAAAACTTGATAACCAAAATACTTTGATCCCATCACAATGTATGAATGCAATGCAATATGATATTCATGATGAAACATAAGCCTAAATCAAGAGGGTAAATTTTAGGGTGCAACAGCTGCCCCTATTCAAATATGTTCAACGTGATAAGTGAGAGAAGTGACAAATTTCGAGCGTACAAGGTTGAAGATGTTTGAATATGATAGAACCCGAAAATTTACACTCTTGAAAGAAACGGAAACAGAAATCCCCGAGACATGTGTCAAAACGAAACTGCAACGCAAGTTGAGACAGAACGAAAACAAAGAAGAGTAGATGCAACTAAACTTTCGGACAAACGTGTCAGGGCAAAACTGGGCTTCAAAAGGGAGGGGTGAGACAAAACTCAACCAACAGAGTATAGACGAGACTAAGATCTGTAACAGAAGACGTACGCGGGTGAGGAGACGAAACTCTGAGCTCGACCCAAAGCAAAGTGGCTAGAGTGTGTGATTCTAGAAGCACTTGCTAATCTCAATTAAGATAGACAGTATGAAGGAATTGAAAGAATCTAAAAAATGAGGAATAAAAGCGAGACGAAACTCGACTTAATAACCGGTTAGATGAAACTAAACCAGATGAGCACCAGGATGAAACTGGATTTCACGCACGGGTAACGAGGCGAAACTCGACCCATAGCAAAGTGATGAGAGTGCATGTTTCTCAGAGAACCTGCTGATCTCAGATCGATGGATAAACAGTGACGAAAACTGATAGAAGAATCCAAGGAATAAAGGAGACTGATTTCAAACCAGGGACGCAGTACAAACAATGCACTTGGTAAATGAACACCGTCAGAGGGTCCAAGGTATGAAAGAAAAAATGAGACGAAAATCGACTCAATAACTAGTTAGGCGAAACTAAACTAGATGAGTACCAGGACGAAACTGGATTTCATGCACAGGCGACGAGGCGAAACTCGACAAAAAGCGAGAGTGATGAGAGCGCATGTTTCTCAGAGCACCTGCTGGTCTCAGATCAATGGATAAACAGTGACAAAAACTGATAGAAGAATCCAAGGAATAAAAGAGACTGATTTCAAACCAGGGACACAGTACGAACACTGCACTCGATAAACGAACACCGTCAGAGGGTCCAAGGTATGAAAGCAAAAACGAGACGAAACTCGACTCAATAACTAATTAGGAGAAACTAAATCAGATGAGTACCAGGACGAAACTGGATTTCATGCGCAAGGTGAGGAGACGAAACTCTGAGCTCAACCCAAAGCAAGAAGATTAGGGCGTACACCTAAAAACCTGCTGAAAGCGAATATCATGACGAAACTGGTATTCGAAAGGTGCATCAATAGACATTGGAATGAACCAGAGAGGGTAGTGAAGACTACACCTGAGAAGACCGCGCCAGGGCGAAACTGAACTACAGTCAAGAGTAGATACTCAAACAAACAAATGATTGACGTCAAAAGGATATTGGTATGGGGAGGAAACTGAGATAATGGGGACAAAGACCTCGCTGGGGATTTAATCTAAAGTAATAGCTGAATCACTGGGGATGACGGAAATAAAAATGGCTTATGTTCTGATGCATGTTTGAATTCTTTTTTATAGCGCAATGCTCCATATAATGGAAATGCTACGTGTTTTGGTAGATTCAAATGTAATGATGCATGTTTAAAAGTTCCACTAGGGAATGGCCAATTGAGAAGCCAAATAACCAAGAAGTCAGGATCTGACATGACTTGCAAAATCCAAAGGAGAGGAGAAAAAATGGGGAACCACTAGAGAGGGAACCTTGAAGAGATGAAGCTTCGCGGGGAATAACAACGGAGCAACCAGCAGAAACGGGCCAAAAACATTGAGGGGAGCTGCAAAAATAAATTGTAAACTCTGGGGAAAATCAGGTCGACACTGCAACTTCCAGAAAAGGATGAAAGCTCTTTACTAGGGGAACAAAACTCTGTTGAAGAGGTGGGACTTCACCGGAGAGATAGAACCTCGTTGAAGATTATCTTTCTGGAGTGATACTCTCTTGGAATGCAACCAAAGGACGAATCATGCAGATAGTCACATGGTATCAAGACCTTACTGGGGAATAAAAGCAGACCCTTAACAAAGGATGCCCCAGTCAACAGATCGGCTGGGAAATGAGAGGTCAAAGCGAGGGCTCCCGGCTTAACGACTATATTGGGGATAGGCGACACATCCAAACTTGGAGTCTTGGAGCAAGGCTTTTAAAAGAAGATTCCTGGGGTAACAAAATTTTGCTATAGAAACGAAACTTCACCGGGGTAAGAAAATTTCACTGGGGAAACGAAACTCCACTGGGAATACGAAATTCCACTGGGGATAAGAAACTTCCCTGGGGATAAGAAACTTCCCTGGGGATAAGAAACTTCACTGGGGATTAGTAAAGTCCTAAACATACATGGGTCATGTCTAGCAGAAGAAAATTGAATTTCCTTTCTTGACAATCATTAAGCTCTTTACAAGTGTTCAACGTGTAAACTCTCTTTTGATGTCAAACAAATGTTTTGCATGCAGGAAGATGTTTATTTTGAGAATGAAGGACCTGATGCGATGATTATTTAAGCCTTGAAGTTGAAAATCTTAACAAAAATGTCGCATCTCTGTTGTGAACGGATCACTGGCTAGAGTGCAGAAAGGTTTTAAAACTATTCTTCTTCTTTTGAAAAACAAGTCAAGATACGGGTGATAAGATACCAACACGACCATGCAACGCATATTCGGAGAGTTTAGGAAATACTACCCCGTTGTAGTATGCTTTCGAGTTAAACCCTTGCTTCAGTTAGGACTTTTAGAGGTTGTAATATGGCCTGGTTCAAGTTTTTTTTTGAAAAAAGAGTTTTCAAGGCTCAAGTTATTTGGTGCCCACCCCCTTCGTGATATTCTCCTGTCCTAAGTTCAGCTGACTTATCACAATCATTCATCTTTCAAAAGGTTTTTGTAACGGCTGAGTGATCACGACAAATCTTCCATCATGATCTATACTTATCTTCTGCTGCTTTTGTTTTTTGATATTATCGTTCCTCTTCTTTCGATGAAAATTTTATTGGATAATATTTTTCGGCCTTTTAGGCTCTCTTTTCCCTGACTTTTGCCTGGACAAGAATCTCTTGAATTTCCATTTTTTTTGGAGTCCAGCGGGATGCCCTAACTTTTTCCTAAGCGACTTGTTTTCAAGTTTCGACTTAGCGGGGCTTTTTGTTTCTTTTTTTATTCATGCTTTTCACCTTAACTCAGTCAACATGACTTTTGAACTCTTTTTTTCGAAAATAGATGCCTCATTCCTTGGTCGGCGAGTGATGGCCATTATTGTATCGGTTCGATTTCGACCTCAGGACTTTGTGAGGAAATGAACATCGTGGTTTAGAAACACATCTCTTTTTTTATATCATGATGTGAAAGATAAAATGTGGTGATCCTCAGATGGGACATTCCTTCTAAATTTTGAATGCTTGGGAAAATCAACTGAACATCTACCATGCCCCTGGTTAAAAGGTTTTGTTTTATTTTTTGAACAGAAAAGAAACTTCTACTTCGAAGGCTCAGAGGGGTTTACGAGGGTCTAACTCCCTTATATCTCTGGTGTTTGGGGATTGAAATAATGCCTGTACATCGTCAACAGGGTTCTACTCAAAAGAATACCACTACAGTCATTGTTTTTTTTAGCTAAACTCCTTCCTCCAAACTTTTGGCTAAGCAAAAGAATTGGCACAGCTGGTATCAAAATGCCCGAAAAACAATTGAAGAGTGATTTTGTATGAAAAATTATTTCAAGGAAAAAACATTCAATGCATCAAGGCTGACATTCAGCTATAAACAAAATCCTATATGCAAACAATGCTAAAACAATCAATCAAGATGACACATGAAAGTGCAGCAAAGAAACGTAATAAAAGCCATTATGGGGAAGCAGTGTCTCCAACCAGGTTCACTGGTTCTGCCGACCTGTCGTAACCTTGATATTTACCCTGACTCACGGCCTTTACCGATAGCACGGAGTTGTGAAACAAAATGGCACGGCACCCGCCAGTAAAGTGAAAGAGAAGTCCATCAAACATATAAACAAACACGCCCCATGCGTAGAGGATATTGCATTTGTTATCCGTATTTCAAGCGATCAACCAATCGTGACTTAGATTATCATATCTATGTAAGGGCCACGAAGTTTATATGCACATGTTTATCAAAAATATTGGACGTTTTTGCAAACAAAATAGTAAAAAGGGAGCAAAGAAATGCATATGCATACTTGAAAGAAGATATTTTATTGATTTTGAGAGACCAACCTGTGAAAAAGGCATTTACATTGGGAAAAAAGAAATTAAAACAAACAAGTTTTTACAAATGGCAATGTGAATGTGAATATCAATTGAGTCCCAACTTTGTTATGACTCTGATGACTCTCATCTTCATGCTTTCAGGCAAATCATTCTTGGATTAGCCTCGAGCTTATGCCAGGTGAAAGAGTGAAGGAAAGAAACAAAGGATCCCATGATGAGTGTAGTCACCTGCTTTAAGTCCCTAACTTTTTCCTGAATCTCCCTTTCGGGTTTTCAATTCACCAGGACACCCTCTTTTTGCCTAAACCGCCCTTTCAGGTTTTCAGTTTAGCGGGTTTTTATTATTTTTTATGCAAAGTATTTTTTTAACTACGTCACCATTCACAGGGAGAGGGAAGTACTCTCCATCCATAGTCGTGAGCATCATCGCCCCTCCATAGAAAACTTTTCGGACCATGAAAGGACCTTCGTAAGTCAGAACCCACTTGCCCCTGGGATCTCCCTGGGGAAGAATTATCCTTTTGAGCACAAGGTCGCCTGGTTTGTAACATTAAGGTCGCACCCTTTTATCGAAAGCTTTTCTCATCCTCTGCTGATACACCTGACCATGGCAAACGACCGTCAATCTCTTTTCATCAATAAGTTCCAGCTGATCTAGCCGATTCTGCACCCATTCACTTTCATCCAGCTCAACATCTCTCATGACCCTAATAGAGGGAATCTCAACTTCTACCGGCAGTACCGCTTCCATGCCGTAGACCAATGAAAATAGGGTTTCCCCAGTCGAAGTACGCACCGTGGTGCGATAACCATGCAAGGCGAAAGGCAGCATCTCATGCCAATCTTTATAGGTCACCACCATTTTCTGCATAATTTTCTTCATATTTTTATTGGCCGCTTCGACAGTGCCGTTCATATTTGGTCTATATGGGGAAGAGTTATGATGCTGGATTTTGAAGGACTCACAAAGCTCCTTCATCATCTTGTTGTTCAAGTTAGACCCATTATTGGTAATAATCTTTTCAGACACCCCGTAGCGATAGATGATGTTATGCTTAATGAAACGAGTTACCACTTGCTTGGTGATATTGGCATAGGATGCTGCTTCGACCCATTTGGTAAAATAATCGATGGCAACCAGAATGAAACGGTTCCCGTTGGATGCAGTCGGTTTAATCTTGCCGATCATAACAATTCCCCACATTGCAAACGACCAAGGGGAGGTCAAGACATTCAAAGGCACTGGTGGCACATGCACCTTATCAGCGTAGACTTGACATTTGTGACAAACCCGTGCATGATTGTAACAGTCAGTCTCCATGGTGGACCAATAATAACCTGCTCGCAAGATCTTTTTAGCCATGGTGTGCCCGTTGGAATGGGTCCCGAAGTCACCTTCATGTATCTCCTCAATGATTCTAGCCGCTTCTTTCTTGTCAACACATCTGAGCAGTAGGCCATCATGATGCCTTCTGTACAACACACCACCACTGAGAAAGAACTTGGCTGAAAATCTTCTCAAGAACTTCTTATCTTTGACGGATGCCCCTTCAGGGTACTCTTGCCTTTCTAGATATCGCTTGACGTCATAAAACCAAGGATTACCATCTGACTTCAAGCTGGCCTCAAAACAAAAAACTGGCTCACTTAAACTCCTGATAGTAATGGACGGTGCCTCATTAGCCCATTTAACCTTGAACAAGGAGGACAAAGTTGCTAGTGCATCAGCTAGATTGTTTTCTTCTCTGGGAATATGTTCAAACATGATCTCTTCAAAGTACGAAATCAGCTTCATAACATGCTCACGATATGGAATTAGGTTCTGATGGCGAGTCTCCCAATCTCCATTGATCTGGCTGATAACATGATTGGAATCCCCGTAAACTTTCAAGAATTTGATGCGCAGGTCAATCGCTACTTCAATGCCATAAATGCAAGCCTCATATTCGGCCATGTTGTTAGTGCAATCGAAACAAATACGAGTCGTGAAAGGAATGTGGTATCCCTCAGGGGAAGTGATAATAGCCCCGACGTCGTTGCCCAAGCAATTAGAGGCACCATCAAAAACAAGCGTCCAATGTGATCCCGGCTCGGGTCCTTCGTCTGGGTCTGGTATGTTACAATCCCGAATATACACATTTTCCTCATCTGGAAAATCAAACCTCATCGGTTCATAATCATTCATGTGCTGATGAGCAAGATGGTCAGCAAGTACACTACCCTTAATTGCTTTTTGAGTAGTGTATTGGATATCATATTCAGTGAGTATCATCTGCCAACGGGCTAGCCTGCCTATAAGAGATGGCTTCTCAAAAATGTACTTGATAGGATCCATTTTGGATATCAAGTAGGTGGTGTGGGTTAACATGTATTGCCTCAAACGTTTAGCGGCCCAGGCGAGTGCAGAACAAGTCTTTTCCAGCAATGAGTACCTTGACTCGCATTCCGTAAAATTCTTACTCAAGTAGTAAATGGCCTACTCTTTCTTCCCTGTCTTGTCGTGCTGACCGAGGACACAACCCATTGAGGTTTCCAACACGGTTAGATACATGATTAGTTGCCTTCCTTCCACTGGAGGCATGAGTATCCGAGGTTCTTGCAAATATTCCTTTATCTTGTCAAAGGCCTTCTGACAATCCTCATTTCATTTCACTGTCTGACTTTTCTTCAACAACTTGAACATAGGTGTACAGGTGGTTCTGAGATGAGAAATAAATCTAGAAATATAGTTTAACCTCCCCAAGAAACCACGTACTTCCTTCTCTGTCCTAGGTTCAGGAATTTCCTGTATCACTTTGACCTTGGCCGGGTCCACCTCGATACCTTTCTCACTTACAATGAAGCCCAAAAGCTTGCCGGATCTCACCCCGAAGGTGCACTTATTCGGATTCAACCTTAGCAAGAACTGCCTTAGTCTCTCGAACAATTTCTCCAGATGAACAAGATGTTCCTCTTCTGTGTCGGACTTAGCAATCATATCGTCTACATATACCTCAATCTCTTTGTGAATCAAATCACGAAAGAGAGTGACCATGGCATGCTGATATGTTGCCCCAACATTTTTCAAACCAAACGGCATCACTTTATAACAGAAGGTTCCCCAAGGCGTGATGAATGTTGTCTTCTCCATATCCTCCGGAGCCATCTTAATTTGGTTATAACCCGAAAAACCATCCATGAACGAGAACACTTTTGAATGAGCAGTATTATCAACCAAGACATGAATATGCGGAAGAGGGAAATCATCTTTAGGGCTGGCCCTATCCAAATCCCTATAATCCATGCACATCCTGACTTTACCATATTTCTTGGGCACAAGCACAATATATGCGATCCATGGTGAATAATTGACAACCTTTAAGAAATTTACGTCCAACTGCTTCTGGACCTCCTCCTTGATCTTCTTGGACATCTCAGGATTAGTTCTTCGGAGCTTCTGCTTGACATGAGAACAACCTTCTTTGAGCAGTAGTCGATGCACCACTATGTCTGTATCCAACCCAGGCATATCCTCATAAGACCAGGCGAAGATATCAGAATGCTTACGGAGTAGCTCAATCAATCTGGCTTTTACACTTTCTTTGAGATTGGCCCTTATCTTGACATCTCTTCTTACCTTTTCTGTACCAATATTCACCACCTCAATTGAATCCTGATTCGGCTGGATAACCTTCTCCTCTTGTCTCAACAGTCTTGCTAACTCCTCAGGAAGATCACAATCCTCATATGCTTCTTCTTCAGCTTGATAAATAGGAGTATCAAAGTCATAATGAGCCATAGCAAATTCGTTATCAGTAGAATCAGGGGTGGAAGTGCATTTGCATGAATGACATTTTTGTGTCTTTTAGTTACTGTGTGTGGAAAGAGAAACATTGCCATTTAAAAATAAAAAAGAAAAAAGAAACAAGATTTTGAATGCAAAAACGTCCTTTATTTCATGATAAACTTGCAAAATAAACATGGTGGTCCTACACAAATGATTCACTACGCCTTGGGAAAAGCGTAGGAATTATGATATGATAATAAAAGAAACAAGAAAATTACTCCTCGGCGCTTGAAACTTGGATAACATCCATAGAAGTCCAATTGTTGAGTGTCTGGCCTGGAACGCTCGGACGAATCCAATCTTCAACATTGTAGCCATCAGCCCTATCATTGCCAACTGCATTGGCGTGTCCTTCTTGAGTAGCACAAAGGCGGGAAAACTTCACAAGAGTAGATAAACTGGATGCTTTGGGAGCTGCACTTTGCTGACCTGGGCTAAAACCAAGACCAAACCTATCAAGCTTCGGAGTAACGTCCAGCACCTAACCCCAATCCTCAGGGTTACCACCTTCCACTACAGTCTTCGCGTCTTTGAGGGAAGACATAACAGTTTCTGATTTCCTTTTCTGCTCTGGAGGAGGAATATTGACAGCATGAACTGTCTCAAATGCCTGAAATGGAGTTTCATGAATTTTGCCTTCAACTTCAACATAGTGGAATGATTTCAAATGACTCACGATGTACTCTTCTTCGCCGCATACGGTTATCACCTTTCCCTCTGCCGGATACTTGAGATTCTGATGAAGAGTAGAAGTGACTGCTCTTGCTTTATAAATCCACGGCCTCCCCAACAAGCAACAGTATGTTGGCTGTATATACATCACGAAAAACGTGGCCTTGAAGGTACGAGGACCAACCTTAATAGGTAGCTCCACTTCCCCAAACACTGATCTTCGAGATCCGTCAAACGCCTTCACCATCAAGTCGCTTGGGCGCAACTCCAGCCCAGAATAATCGATCTTCATCAATGCTGACTTGGGCAATACATTTAAAGACGATCCTATGTCTACCAAAACCCGAGATAAAGTAGTGCCTCTGCACTCCATTGAAATATGCAACACTTTATTGTGGTCTGGTCCCTCTGGAGGAAGATCAAAATCGGTGAAGCCCAAACCATTCCCGGTGGATATATTGGCACAAATATTTTCGAACTGATTGACTGTTATTTCATGTGGCATGAACGCATTCTTTAACAACTTCATCAAAGCATTTCTGTGAGGTTCTGAATAAATCAACAGAGACAAGATAGACATCTTGGAAGGAGTATGGCTTAGATGATCAATTATGCTATAATCACTCTTTCTGATAATTCGCATCAACTCTTCAACCTCACCGGGAACTGAAGAAGCTTCTGGTATCGGAATCGGTTGAGTCACATTGGCTGGCATAACCCTTGGATTTCCAATCATTACCTGTTGTTTCTCTTTTTCTCTTGCAGAAGCATTTGCCGCACCTTGCACATTGGAAGGACCAAATACTCACCCGCTTCTAGTCATTCGACCCACACCAGAAAAGTTATGGACTTCCTCTTCATCACCTTTAGCATGTTCTTTTTCAGACAAACGAGAATTAACCTCATGCTTTACCCCATGGTAATAAACATCAGCACCATAATGCCACGAGACAGCCTTCTCACTAGTATACGGCATAGGACCATGTACCGTAATCATCAGAAGGGGTGCCTTCGAAGGGGCGGGAATGCGCACAGGGGTGTAAGGAATAGATATCACAGCAACATCTTCTTCAATAACCTTGCGGTAGATCAGTCTTCTATCAAATTATAGGGAGCCCTTACTTATCAACAACTAGATACCTACTTTCAAATCATCACAGCCCTTCGGTTTCTCTTTACACTTGACACACTCAGAAGTACAACCCGGGAAAATAGAATTGTCAAGCAAATACCTCTTAACACAACTCAACAAAGTAGTTACTTGTTCCACATCCATGATTAAATTCAACATTTCACCATTATCATCAATCATGTTAATAACACCCCCTCCATGCCTTGGCATTGGGTTCTGAGTAACATTCGGACGAATCACTGGAGTAAACTCAATCGCCTTTGCATCCAACAAGTATTGTACCTTACACTTCAACGCAAAACAATTGTCAGTAGAATGACCAACTCCGCCTGAATAGAATTCGCACCATGCATTAGCATCATAATTAATAGGGAGTCTTGCAAGTGGAGGTGGCATATTTCTCAAACTGATCAACTTTAAATCAAGCAAATGGTGGAGCTCTTCAGTAAGAGTCACCGGCAAGGGGTCGAATTTTCTGGGTTGTCTCTGCTGCTGGTTATTATACTGCTGGGGAGCATCTTGCTGCCTTCCTTTTTGAGGCACTGCATTTGGTCTTTGTTGTGGAGGAGCATTAACAGGAATAGAAACAACATTGATTTGTTGATGCTGACGGTCCTCTCTTCGTCCTCTATGGGAGTAAATCGTGCTTGCGTCGCCTTCCCTTTTCTTAGGGTAATTGTTGAATGGTTTCTTACTGCCCCCTGACGAGCTGCTAGAACCTCCAACCTGAATCCTTCCCAATTTTAAACCCACTTCAATTTTTTCACCAGCCGTGACTAAGTTTGCAAATCCTGCCGAAGTGCTTCCTATCATGTGCTCATAGAAAGGCCCTTGCAGGGTACTCATAAACATATCAATGAGTTCTCTCTCCATGAATGGAGGTTAAACTCTCGCAGCCAACTCACGCCACTTCTGAGCGTATTCCTTGAAAGATTCTCTTGGTCCTTGCGACATATTTTGTAACTGAGTGCGATTAGGTGCCATATCCACATTGTACTGATAATGTTTGACAAAAGCCCGAGCAAGATCATTCCAGCAGCGAACATGAGTTTTTTCCAGCTTCATGTACCATTCCAAGGGTGCCCCGGACAGGCTATCCTGGAAAAAGTGAATCAAAAGCCCTTGATCCTCAGTATGTACTTACATCTTCCGGAAATAAGCAGTTGCATGGGTAATAGGACACGATGTTCCGTTGTACTTTTCAAAAGTAGGAGGCTTAAATTTCGGAGGAACCTTCACCCCAGACACCAACCCAAGATCATTAGCATCCATACCAAGGACTCATTGCCCTTCCACATCCTTCAGACGCTCTTCAAACAAACGATACTTCATATCCTCAACCTAAACCCCCAGCTCTGAACGTCGCACATAAAACTGATCTTCATCCTGGTCAAAGTCAAAATCTTGATCCTGATAATTCCTTACGCCACCTTGATTAGCTCTCCTGTTCCCCACAAGACGGGGTCCAGGAGATGGATGAAACTTCCCTACGTTGCGCAAAAAAGGATTTCCCGACATCCCGTGAAAATTTGCAGCTGGCTGATCTTGTATGTCCCCCATTCCTACAGAGGTATCCTGATAAAGCCCTTGATTGCCAACATCCCCTAGATGGCGGTGTTGGTTGTTGACAATAGCAACTAGCTCTTCCTGTCGACGATTCACATTGGTGATGACCTCCATGAACTGAGTCATCTGAGTAGCCATCTGAGCCCTCATTTCAGCGAGTTCATCTTGAACCTGTTCCATTTGTCTTGGAAAGTTGGTTCTAGTGGAGTATCGATGAGTAGTCGTCTTGAATTCTGAATAAGAAAAGAAGCAGAATAAGAAAATTGTCTTGAGATAACCTGTAATATTATGAAATGCATGATGTGCATGATATTTTTGTCATTTCCAAGTATCCAAGAGTCCTTTTATTCATCAGTCGCGGCGTGCAACCATACAATCAAAAATAGAAAGGATAATAAGATGAACACTTCAATTATTTACAAACAAAGAAACGATGTTTAAGTGTCTTCGGACAATTAAGAGTAAAATGATAAACAAATAAATACATGTATTAACAATAAAGCAAAAAGAACTGAATAATAACAACAATCAATTGGCCCCTTCCAACAATTTTGGGGGTGACCAAATACATCAAAAGTAAATAACGAAACTAAATCTCCGGAACTAAGCGCGCTTCAAGGTGTTGACAGTACTCTTCCAGTCTGGCTTTCTCCTTCAAGAGTTGAGATGAAACTGTTTTACTTTCTTGGAACTGATCTTCCGCGACACGCTTCTGGGTCATTTCCTTCTCAAGCTGAGCGTCTATGTCCTTGAGCTATTTTTCTAAGTTCTGAATCTTCTTCTTGTAGCTATTTTCCGAGGCCTAAAGCTTCCGACACTCTCGCTGAATCTTACTCAATTCTTCTTCCATTTCAGCATGAGACCTATTCCTAGAACCGGTTGCATCAGAAGTTTCCCTCTGAGCTTCCTTGAGTTTACGAGCTAAGTCGGCCCTTTCTTGATCTGCCCAATAAAGTTTCATCCCCGCCTCAGGGTCTTTTGCACGAAGCTGAATATTCTCAACATGAATCTGGGTAAACATCTCAGTAGGCACCGTGTTACTTAGAATAGCAGGAGGTTGCTCGTATAGAGGAGTCGACCTTGCAAATGGTAATCTTAAGATCTTAACCCTGGCTTTAACCCACTCCATGTAAGGAACCCTAGCAATAGGAACCTTCTTACCCAAAGTAGTTATATCCTTCCTGTGAATTCCCTTCCAAGCACTTGTCACTTTTTTCAACATCTCAAGATCACTTCCCCTAGCGAAATATACTGATTCAGACACCTCCTTAACCTTTGGCGTTCCATCCACTGCATATCCCAATTGTCGATAAGAAAGCACATGATTATAGTTGATGCACCCCTTAGTTCCTATGAGGGGAACATTAGGGAAATCTCCGCATCTAGTGACAATACTTCACACTTCCCCCATATCATAATTCCACCGGACATCAAAAGAAGTAAGTTTAACAAGCCTTGATGACCATCGGAGAGAAAGCCTGGTATCCATGAAAGGACCGCTCACTGGTAGATGCAACCTAAGCCATTGATACAGCATCGAATGGCATAATCTTCAGCTTTCTTCACTAAGAAACCCAAATAAAATCCTGCAGTACTCTCACTGGACTTCCAATTGTCTTTCACCTCTTTCAAACTCAAACGAAGAATCTTAGCGACAACTTTAAATTTTGGCTTTTCTGGAACTTGGACAAAAGGAACTTCATCGGTCAATCTGATATTAAGCAGGTGCGCATACTCCTCTAGGGTAGGAACCAGTTGGTAATCTTGGAAAGTAAAGCACCTTAATTCTTTTTCATAGAACTGGAAGATAGTGATCAAAGACAACGGGTCAGCCGGAGTGTTAAGGACTAGTAACAGGTTGCCATAATTTTTGTTGAAGTTGTTCAGAACATCACCCTTCAAATAAGAACTCAACCTCTTCAACTCGGCCACATAAATGGTAGGGATCTGATAAGAGAAAGTATGTCTAGTAAGCTCTTTAACCTGAACTGAAGCGGACTCAACTGGAGGGAGATCAGCCATTCTGACAGAAAGAAAACTCTTGAATGTCCCTGGAAAATGACATGTGTATGCTAGTTATATTTTTTTTACATTATTTTTTCAAAAATAAATATGCTATGATGCAGTATGACAGGATCAAAGTTCACATTGGATCGTGGCTGGACCATTACAGAACAACACCCATCAAGATCAAAGGAGAATCTTGAAGCTTCAAAACTAACATGGGAACCTGAATCATCTTCACAGTACAATGTCACCAACAGTACCTGTACCTGTAATGAAAAGTTCTTCCACCCCTCTCACGGGTGTAGTCTAGGTCAAGGTAAGGTTAAAAGCCAAATCAGAGTACGAGAGCTTGAATGTCGGTATTATCATCTGATAACATCTATCTGAACTACCTCTGAAGTCATGGATCTCATGGTCAGGTCTACAAAGCATCTGCTTCATAGCTGCCATGGCCATTCTATTCCTAGTTCCTATGGAATTCACTCGTAGCCTGGGTATGAGGCCTTTTACCTCATGGAACAACCCACCCACCAAGAAAATCTAGAAACCAAACAGTCCAGCCAAATCCAGTATGCAAAATATAAAGCGCACATGGGATGTAATGCAAACAGATAAATATGCAAAGCAGTAAAATAAACACCCAAAAGGAAAATAAACAAGAGCTAGGATCGACTCCGGGATGGACCAGCAAAAGGTCAATCTTTCCCCAGTGAAGTCGCAAGCTGAAACCACCTGCTGGAAATCATCGAAATAATGAAGTCGCCACCGAACGTCTTTTATCCCTTCGAGAGGGAAAGGTAAACATCGAGAAAACATGGAAAGGGGAGAAATCACAGTCTTTCAACCGAGAGATCGGGTAAGGGAGTCTGTTACGCAAGGGGAAGGTATTAGCACCCCACACACCCGTAGTACTCTACGGTATCCACTCTTGTTGTCTAATCTAAATGGGTGTGGTTAAATCCTATGTCTATGGCTTACAACTGAAAAGGGAATGCATGCAAAAGAAAAGAAAATAATGTAGGGAAAATAAAAGTTGTGCTCGGTTGGGCCCTACCCCAATACTTACGTATCCCTTTTAAGGAATCAGAGCAGTCGTAGTTCGGCTTAAGTGTTTTGGTTGGTTTGTATTTTTTAATTAAGACAAACAAAGATAGTCAAGATGGCAAAACATCGAATAAAACAACAAACAAATGAGATGGCAAAACATCGGTAAAGTAATAGCAAAGTAACATGTCAAAGATGGCGAAGCATAGAATGGTAAATGAATGACAAATCATCACACCTAGAAATGATATTGGGAATCAAAGTAGGATAACAAAAATGTGTGATGGCGAAACATCGGCTTCAAACAAATGCATGATGGTGAAACATCGGTCAAGAGATAACATGGTAAAGATGGTGAAACATCAATAAAACAGATAGCAAAATATTACACCTATCAATGATATTGAGAATAAAAGTAGGATAGCAGACATGTGCGATGGCGAAATATCGGCTTCAAACAAATGTGCGATGGCGAAACATCAATTAAAGGATAACAAGAAATCATGGAAAATATGGCGAAACATCAATAAAGTAGATGATGAAACATCACACCTAACAATGACATTGAGAATCAAAGTAGGAAAACAAACATGTGCGATGGCGGAACATCAGCTTCAACAAATATGCGATGGTGAAACATCAATAAAATAGATGAAAAAACATCACACCTAACAATGATATTGACAATCAAGGTAGGATAACAAACATGTGCGATGGAGAAACATCGGCTTCAACCTAAACAAAGCAAGATTGGTTTGTATCTTTTACTTTGAAGAAGAGTTTGGGTTCATTAGAAATGTCTTATGATTTGCCAAGAAAACAAGTTTTGTTTTAAGATGCAAGATGCAAAGAGAAAAAAAAACTAAGGGAAACTATCTTAGCACTATCCCTAGTGTTATCATACAATGGTTGAACCTAAGGTTGAGGATAAAGGAACATCCTATCCTATGTTATCATGCTAAAGGAAGCTTAACAAAACCATCTTATAGGGAACATGCAATGAGAGCGAAGTCGTGATCTCAATTTATAAATTGAGTGACTCATCGATCAACAAT
This sequence comes from Vicia faba, assembly GCA_948472305.1. Lineage (NCBI taxonomy): Eukaryota > Viridiplantae > Streptophyta > Magnoliopsida > Fabales > Fabaceae > Vicia > Vicia faba. Next base: position 857,313,699 of record OX451741.1, read on the forward strand.
TTAAAGAAGAAAAGCAATAAACATCCTATAGGGAACATGCAATGAGAGAGAAGTCGTGATCTCAATATCTAAATTGAGTGACTCATCGATCAACACAAACACAACATATGTATTAATCAAAAAAACAGAGGGCCTCCTGACATATATCAGCAACAGAGGTCCTATCATGAAATCAGAGTACTATGCAAAAATGAAAATGGAAGAAAGGACATAGTGCAATACCAAACGGATAACTATCCGTAGCAACCAAGCAAGAATAAAAAGAAACCCAGAGAACTTCAAGCAAGTTGGCATCAGTAGACGAATCAAGTCAGAAATTACGCCATAAGGATGTAAGTAATGAGATTATCATATATGAACAGATCCCCATGGGCAATGTATAGTATTCACAATATCATGTATATATCCTGCATGGAATATCAAACATGCCAAATACAAAAACAATGTCAGTGTAATAAGTTGTGTTCCACAAATAAAGTGGAACACAGTAGCCTCAGGCCAAAAGTGGGATGTTGTGCATTGTCACAAAGTCTCCAAGATAGGCCACGGTCTCTAATCCTAAGTCCAAGAAAAAGTCTCATGCTCCATAATGCCAAGGATAGTGACCAAATAGTCTGAGTATCATTAAAGTTTTTTTATGGTTCATGTTGATTATTAGGTGTCTTTAAAAGGAAAAGAAAAGCTCAAGTGAGAAAAATAAAAATGACATAAAAATAAATGCTCAAGTGAGCAAAGATGAAAATAGCATGAAATGTAAAATGCTAAAAGTAAATGGCACATAAAGCATAAAGCATAAGGTAAAGTCAATTGTTATAAATTAGTGGTTAGTTGGATTACCATATTGAAACTTGCATTTGGAACTCATTAGAGGATTGGTAGAACCAAAGCCTCCATACAACAAGTTGCATTTGCTTTTTGTCAAGTATATTATCCATTTTGGAATTCTCAAAAGGTAACATTTAATGATCCACGATGTTTAAGTGATCCGCGTTGACCAAAGGTGTTATAGATCCATTAGAGGATTGGTAGAACCAAAGCCTCCACACAATGAATCTCAAGGTTATTGGATCAAAGAGATCAAATTAACATACTTGGGCTTGCAATCATAAGTTTAGGCCACTAATGATCATTTATTTGAATCGGGCCAAAATTTAACGCTATGTAAGCAATCGTAAGTGGACTTATGTAGAAGTCGCACCTATTTTGAGGTCGGTCAATAGCAATCTATGTACTTCATGTTTGGATAAATGATATAGATATCACCATCCGTTAACATTTAGCACAATTAAAAAGAAAGGGATTAGATGAAGAGGGAGGGGAATGATAAGCTAATTTGGATCACCATTTCAAAATTCTTTCATCTTTAAATTCAACCACTCCTTTAGATGGATTAAAACACTAAACATATCATTAATCCAAAGCACCAAGAATGAATTAAATAATTCACTCTTAGGTAAATTTGAATTGATGAACATTTATCCAACTTCATCTACGTCACAAAGTCCATTTAGTTTAAAAACAAATTGAACATTTAAAATTGCAATCCAAATTATCCATCAAAGAGAGTGTGCAGAAAAATATTTGATTCAAAATAGCCCCAAAATAAGGCAGCAAAAGTGTTTTTGGCACTGTTACAATCAATTGTGCTTAGACAGCAACCTATTGCATCAGTGCAGTTTCTTTTATCAAATAAATTTTCGGTGACAATCAATTTCAATGTTACAACAATTGATTGCAACTTGTTAAAAATCAGTAGAAAACATCTTTTTAAAGATCAAGTTCTTGTTCCAACTTTTCATCAAATACCTTATGATCATGGTCCAATTGAGCATGAAAATTCCAGCAAATTTTGAGAAAATAGAATTAATGAAGGCATAAAAATAGTGCTCAATGAATCAAAACCAGAAATCCACAAGAGATCACATTATGAAAGATGATGATCCAACTTACCAAAGGTAGAATTTGAGAATTATCAAACAACTTCAGAATTTGCTCCAATTCAACCACTAGAATCAATCAATCATGCTTGGATGTAGAGAATTGATGGAGAAAAAGTGTTTGGATGAAGGTTTAGCTCAAATATTAGTAAGATTTAATGCAAAGCTTACTATCTTTTTGAAAATGGAGCTTTGAGTGAATTTGGTAGATGGAGAGATTTGAAAGATTTTTTAGCAAAGTGATTTTGGCTATCAAAATCTTGAAATTTGAATGAAATGAGGGCTCTATTTATAGAGTTTTAGGATTGGGATTAGTGGTAATTTGGTAATTGATTCTTGGAGCCAAATTTGAATTAATGATATAATTTCAAATTATGCAGAAAAAATTGGAGCCAAAAATGATAAAAGTTTGAATTTGCTGGCTTTTTTCAAAAAAACACGTGCATTTTGCCATTATGAGTCGACACATAGATGGTATGCGTAGATACATCCTAGCTGTATAACACAGCATGTGTCTATACATGCCTCTATGTGTCGATACATACTGTTAATCCAACTCATTACAGAATCACATAAACTGTATGAGTCGATACATAACACGTATGTGTCAACACATGCAAGTTATTCAAACAGGATGAGTCGATGCATACATGCATGTGTCGACACATGCTAGTTATTCAGGCAGGATGAGTCGATACATACATGCATGTGTCGACACATGCTGGTTATGCACAACAAAATGAGTCGATACATAGGTTTATGGGTCGATGCTTACCTTCTTTTGCCACAAACAGAATCAAATCAACTTTGCATGAGCTTATTTGTTGGGTACTTGGTACCTAAAACAAAAATTGTGAAAAGACAAAGACAAACATATTTTTTTTGTATTTTGGTTAAAAGTCAATTAACAACACATAAACAAAATACACAACCAAGGTGCTTGGAGAAAGCTGATCAAGCTTCAAAACCCCAGTTTGACTGGTGAATCAAAGGAGTGGTTCCTTCACATAATCAAACACAAACTCCAATCCTCTGAAGATCCAAAGAGATGGATGAAACATCTTGATATATGCAATAACTTTTGAGCTTGAAAGATTCAGAGGTTTAGATAGTAATATTCTTCTTGAGCAACTTGTCCATGTAATCAACCTTCAAGGCTTTGAGGAAAACTTAATAACCAAAATACTTTGATCCCATCACAATGTATGAATGCAATGCAATATGATATTCATGATGAAACATAAGCCTAAATAAAGAGGGTAAATTTTGGGGTGCAACAACTGGAAACACAAATTTCAAGAGAACATATTAAACAAAGGCAATACCATAAGAGGAATCACACATGAGCACCGGGTGGAAACAAACAAAAGAACCATGCAAACTTAAGAGTGCTACACACTACAAATGAAGGCAAACAGAGATCCACCAATCATGATCACCAGATGGAAACAAATAGATGGAAGCACAGTTTCTTGGCTAGCTTTAGGTGGTCTTCCACCTCTTGCCCATATCAAAGATCCTCCTGCCCATATCAAAAACCCTTCTACATTTCTTGGTGTTGCAACTAACTCCATTACCTTGCATACTATCTAACTTCTTTGCCTTATCAATAGCAATTTATCCAGGCATGTCATGCCTTAGAGTATAGAGGAAAGATGCAACATTAGTTTAATTCATCCATTTATGTAATTGACATAACTCTTCAATAGTATAAGATCCAATCCTACTCTTTTGATATCAGTAAGTCATTCCTTGTTGTCCATATTCTCTAGAGTAAAATCCTTTCCTTCAAAAAGATTCATGATCAGTTGCTTACAACTAACAAGGCCCTTGCTCCAGTCATGTTGAATGAGATATCTGAAGGAATTCATATTTTCAATATGGAATGTCATGACATATTTCTTGACATCATATCTCTTCAACATCAGTTTAGAGAAACATTCTCTTGTTTCCATACCTTGGTCTTTACCAGTATACCAAGAAGCACCTTCCTTCTTTTTACTGACCCAGAAACCCAAGCTATTCGTTAACGCAAAGCATCCATCAGTATTTGATATCTTCATATTTTTTTCATTGATGTATACTTCAACAGACTGATTTGTAGTCAGTTTCTTGGATTGTTCTGTCTGTCTTTCAGTAGATAGGTTTATTCTAGATTGAGAATTCACTAATTTAGAGTTTTTGAATTCACAAAGTTCCTTCCTACGTGCTCCACCGGTTTTCATACAAGATGTTCCAACATTTTTGGTGAAACTCTCCTTCTCTTCAATAATGTTTTCATTAACTATCATATTGATATATTCTAATGACATTCTAGTTTTGGACTTAGAAACTCTATAAGTTCTGCTCTTTAAGGAGTAATCCATAAAATTACCTTCATCCCTTATGGGATTCTTCTTGCCCTTCTAGCCTAGGTCAGTCAAGTAGTAGCATTTACTTCCAAAGATATGAAAGTAATTTACTCTATGCTTCATTCCTGTCCATAATTCATAAGCAGTGGCTGAAGTATTTCTCCTCAGAGAAACTCTATTATGGATATAACTCATAGTATTCACAACTTCTGCCTAATAGTACAAAAGCAAACTCTTAGCATGGAGCATGACTCTAGTTGATTCTAGAATCCCCTTGGTTACTTCAACAATTCACCCTTGTTGGGAGTACTTATAACAAATATTGTTAGAAGCACAAAATTTAGAGAATTTTACATTCTCAAGATCTTTGTCATATTCACTTCTAATTTTCACAATATCATCATTCTTGTCTTCTTGAATACTTTGACATAAGTCCTTGAAGACATAAGCATACCACTTACCACACATACTTTCAACCTACATTGGTCCCATTAGGTCTATATGAAGAAGTTCTAACCTTCTAGGAGTAGTCTGATGCTACAAAATTTTATGTGACATCACAAATTGATACCTAAGATCACACTCATCATAGACTATCCCTTCTTCAATTATCTTTGGCATGTCTCTAATGGCTTCTTTAGATATGACATCCTTCTTTATATCGAAATGAAGATGTCCAAGTTTCTCATTCCATAGCTTTAATTCATCCTTACTGGTCTTTGAACCTGAGGAATAATAAGCATTTGTTTGAGGTTTCTTTAGATAACAGTTGTTCTTGGACCTTATACCCTTTATTTACATATAATATTTTTCATCCTTGACTAATCATTTTCATTTTGATAAAATTACCAATGATCTCTGATCACATACCTGACTCATGTTAACCTTTTTCAAAATAGAAGCACCTTTACACATCAGTTTCCCAACTCCTTCAATTTTACTACTGACCTTAACACCAAATGTTGCAGATCTAGTGGGATGAGACCTATTATTCAACAGTAACTTCTGAACTCTTGTCATATTCCTAGAAAACCAATTGTCAACATTCATGTTTTCTCCATTTGAGTTTCTTAAGAATGTATGAGTATTGAAGTTCACACCCTTATTACCAGTCCCTTTCTTTTTACTCCCTTTCTCACCCTTAGAATGAATTGAAGATTCTTGATCTCCATATAGTTTATAGCAGAAGGGATTTATATGACCATGCTCACCACCAGAATGTAATATCCAAGAGTATGACTAACTTATGGACCACATTTGATCAAGTCTACTATAATGTTGTAACATGTGATTGGACATGTTAATTATTTCTTTTCTTTTAGCAAGAAGTGATTTCACCACAGATATTCCTCTGTGATCATTATCAATTTTGATAGTCACCTTCTAATTCTCCAATCTCTTTTATCATAATCGCTCCATCCTCCAACTTTTTAAATGAGTCTGACAAGTTATTAATCTTGGAATTTGGAAGAGTTACATCACTTTGAAAATGAGATACCGTACATAGATTATTTTTGTTCTCACTTTCCAAGTCAGCTATGGTCTTTCTCTTATATTCCTTTGTTTCGATATTTGCTTCAGACTTGTTACAAGTATCTTTTTAGGATATGCTATACCCTGATTTTTTCCCTAAGATCCCTCATCATTTCATATTATCATCATAATGCATCAAGATCACATTTTGGGTTGGTTGTCATTTTTACTCTCTCATATCCTTAATTTTGTCCTTGAGGGATCACCAAGCACCTTGAATTGTGTATATTTTATATGTGTATCTTATGTTTACTAACCCTTAAATAAAATCCAAAAAGAGATATTCCTTATTTTGAACATTGTAGGTATTGATTCAAGGACATCTATCAATTCTCCTAAATCTAGGTTTTTGAAAATTGATCTTCAGTCAATAGGTTGTTTATTGAATCTCAAAGGGGCTTGGGCTTCAAATTTATCCCCCAATCATATAAATAATATGAGTTGAGCATCTTACAACCTCATATGGTCATTTATATCAATATGTTATGGGTTGATTTATTAAGAAACTCCATAGGTTCATGAGTTTATTTCCATGTCTTCTTTAACAAATTTCATGGAGATTTGAGTCTCATCATCAAGTGTTCTTTAAGATGGCATCATTTTAAGGTCATGTGTACTTCATCATGCTTTTAAATTTGACAAAAAGTTCAAAGGCTTAAAAGTTGAATCAAGTGGTTTGACATAATTTAGCAAGTTCTTGATTCTATGGTTACAAGTGCATAACTCTCTCAATTTTCAGTATGTTAGAATTTTGAGAGGAATCATCAAACATGGAAGAATATTACAAGTCACTTTGTAATTTTTGAGTAAAAGTTTGTCAACTTCAAAATATCATAACTTGGTTAATTTTCATCCCCTTGAATTCATTATTTTTCTACAACAATCTTTAGGGTGTCAACTACAACTTTGATTAAAAGTGAAAGATCTAAAAATGCTTGAAAGTTATGGAATTAAAGAAAACATTATAGGTCATCTATGGAGTTTCCAAAATATTTTCATCAACTTCTAAGGACCATAACTCCCTCATTTTTGTATATTTTTTTAGTTTTCTCAATTCTAAAATTCTCTGGAAGGAGCCTACTTCATTTCATATTCAATTATCAACAACCAATTTTGAGTGGAAGTCCATGAAATTCAAGAGAACATTATAGGACATTTTTGGTCTTTCATAATAGAGAATTTTTATAAGTTAAAAAGAGCTTATTTTCATGAGACTTTGAGGAATCACAACTTTTTGCTCAAGTGGCCAAATGGAGTCTTTCTTGGCACGTTGTGAAGCTTGTTACATGATCTTTCAATTCCAAAAAGTATGGCACCAAAAATCCTCATACATTGTGAGTTGTGCAGTCTGAATATGGGGCCATGAAATAATTTTTTTTTAGTTTGGTTCAGATTTACAACTCAACATAATTCAAATTATAGGTCACTTATGTGTGTGTTTATGCTTCTAAACCTGATTAGCAACCTTCTAGGAGTAATTAGAACATTGAAATACATGAATTGAGTGAGTTTTGATGCTAATAAAGTCACACATTTCATGCTTTCGACCTTCACACGATTTCATCAAATATCACATTATCTCACACGCTTGAGCCTTGCCTTTACCTCAGCTATAAATATGCATCATTTCTAAAGCTTTAGAAAGTGAAAATTACCATGACAAACACTCACCATAACTCATTTTTCTGCAACTTTGAATTCATCTTTCCTTCAATTCCAGATCCATTTTCTTGTTTCTATTAGCTCCATCATACTCTTCTGAAAATAACCACGTCATAAGCAAGCTAAATCATCCACTGAATTGTCCAGACAAAGATCATTTTCAGAGCAAACTTATGCTACTTCATTCAGGTAGGTTAACGAACCAAATCTTCTAACTCAAATTATTGGAATGGTTTATGATGTTCATTCATGCTTTCTACTTGCTTAATGTCCATTGATTGATGCATTTGATGCACCTGTTTTATATTTTTAAAATTTTCAAAACCTTCTAGTGTTTTCCAAATCGAGTAGCCTATGGTTAAAAGAAAATTTTCTGCGGATAGATGTTTAAGATCGTCCAGATGAGATGCTTACAATGAAATCATCCTCTTCAACAAAGGCTGACCATATGAAGACATGCAATTTTTGCACTAAAATCCTTTGGTTGGAGGTTGAAGATGACCACGTGGATCACTTCTACCAATGATAGCACAACATTTGTTTTCTTTTCATTGGATAAACCTTGTTGTGATGCAGTACGTGCATGTTGACTAGTTCCACCGTGTGTTGCTTTATCTGACGCATTTGATCAGCCACGTCATTTAATGAGGCTCGATCAAGCGTTCTTCGTTTTTCCAGTTTTTTTATTTTTGTTTTTTATTTTAATTGATGATTGGATGCATTAATATCCAAAAAACCTTCGTGCACTATAATAATGACCTTTAGGTCTGACTACTTTTCATTAGTCAGATCCATCCAACGCACCACATTAATTGGGATTTTCTTTTTATTTCTTTTTTGTTCTTAAATTGTTTTAAACTTCAAAAATTCATAGAAACTTCATATGAAGCCCAAAATAAGCTAAAAAAATTACTGAAAGTCCTCTCTAATTTTCTCTTCCTGATTTTATCTTTTTCACAAATTTATTTTACCATTTTGTATTTTTTATATTTTTCATGATATTTAGAGTTTGTTTAAATGTTAAAAAATTCCTTTCTAACTCCAAAAATCATGAAAAATTGTGTAAAAATTTCTTTGTTTGTGTTGGACCTCTGGTAGTTTTTTGGGATTTTTATTTGGTGTTTTGATACACTTTGTATATTTCATCAATTAATTCCAATTAATTAACCATTTAAAAATTGTTTTTGATTGTTTTATTTGTATTTTATTTTATTTTTATGATTGGTTCTGACTTAATGATACTTGGACTTGCCTTGGGTCAATTTCCTTAACCTCATTGGATCTTGGGTGTTGATAGGTTAAAAAACCAAATCCACCAAAATGGATGAGTGATGGTTATGATAATTGAATCCATTTATTTATTTGCTTTGAGTTTATGGTTCCATTTTGACATTCCCCTCCTTATCCACCTCATATCCTTCTTCTTTTTTCTTTGAATGACCATTAGTGGCCCAAAATTTTGTTTGAAAGCTCAAGTGTGATTCATTATTGGACTGTGGTTCAAAACCTATGAAGCTTGTTGTTATGAGGCTTTGATTTTATGAATCCTCTAGTGAGTCTTAATCAACTTTGACCTATGTTCATTAAACATTTATCATTGGTTATTTATTATGGATTATATCTCCTTCATCTTGTTCTTCTTCTTTTTCTTTGAATGATCATTTGTGGCTCAAATTTTAATTTTGAAAGTCCAAGTATGATTGATTGATTGATTATCTTTGGATCCATACCTATGAATCTTGTTGTTATAATACTTTGATTTTATCAATTCTCTAATGATTTTTCATTATTCTTTGGTCCAAGATCACTATTTAATCATCATTGATCATTCCTTCTAATAATTAATCATTAATCACAAATTTCTAACTTCTAACTTCTAACTTTAATTTCATTCCTCTTTTATTATCTTATTATTTATTTTACTTTATGCTTTATTCATCATTCATTCTCATGTTTATGTTTATGCTGTTTTCCTTTTGTCCAATTGGACATTTACTTTTGCTTATGCTCTTTTCTTTTGTCCACTTGGACTTTTATTTTGTTCTTAAAACTTTAATAATCTAACTCGAACATTAAAATACTTAAGGATATTTATGGACTATTGGTTACTATCCTTAGCATATTAGAGTTGTATAACTCTTGGACATAGTATTAGAAGCCTTGATACTTGGAGACCTTGAGACCTTTGGACCTTATTTTGTTTTGTTATTCTGTTGTGTATTGAGAATTCTTTTGTGTAGGTACTGTTATGTTGGCCTAATGTAATCTATATGTTATATGGATAAAAAATGAAGACCTTGCTTTGGGTTTTAATACCTCGGATTTTGTTGTTATTTCCTTACTTGTGGTTTATTTTCATGTGGTGATTGGTATACTCTTGGTCTGTTTGGTACTTGTGGCTTTAACTCAAAGGATTGGAATTCTATGTTGAATTTATTATGTAAAGTGTGGGCTTCTTTTTTGGTTATACTCTTCTTTACCTTAGATTTTACCTTATGCTTTAGGATAGTATCTTCATCTCCTCCCATCTTCTTTAATTTTCAAAATATCCTCCCTTTTTCAAAAGATTCTTGTTTCTAAATTGAACCACTTTCATAATAAACTTAAACTTAGGTCCATGCATTTTCAAAATTATTTTCTTAATAAATTCATCAATCAATCTTAATTGAGATATGCCTTATTTCTTCAATACTTAAAAAATACAAAACAAATTCAAACAATTTTTCAGCTTTGGCTTTTCACTTTAAAGCTTTTTCTTTAAAAATTAACCAACACACAAACTTTAAAACTTTCTTACCGGAACTACATGGTTTTGATTTCAACATTTCAAATTCTTGGTATGTAAGCCCAAAGCTCATTGGAAGCTTTGTCAATTAAAAAATTTTAAAAACCACTTCTTTTCTCATCTCCACAATCTATTTCTAAATATTTCTTTTAGCCATATACACAAATTTTCAAAGAGGTTCCTGCAGAGTACCGTGGATGTTTAGGGTGTTAATACATTCCCTTTGCATAACTAACCCCCTTACCTTGATCTCTATTTTATATTGGTTTTTATTCACCCTTTTTCCATTTCCCTTTGGAAACAATGAAGTGTTGTGGCGACTTTCACTTTGTGAGTTAACTCAATCAATGGCTTAATCTCAAATTTTACCACTACAGAAAAAAATTGATGACTCTGCTCGGGAGAAATATCTAAGTGGGTTGAGCCTATCTTTGTTTATCTGTGTATATGCTATTATTTGTTGTTGTATATGTGTCTGTTTGTCTAGATTTTTATGGTTTTCAGGGTGCATGGTGATCTCTTGGAAGTCCTATACCCAGACTTGGGAAAACATAAGCTTAGGATGGGTGGTATAGTCATGTTGACTTTGAAGGAGTAGTCCTGAATAAGTTGGCATGAGAATCGCCCGCTTAGTGGAGGCCCCCTTGACTGTAGTATTTATTTATCGAGTAATCAGGGAGAGATGTTGCTTTCTGCCTGGGAGCCAGAGAAGTTAAGGACCGTATAACCCTTAACCCATCTTTGTCTTTTAGGATGTAGTGCAGAGACTATGAAGGAGTAATCTTGAAATATTTGTCACGCAATATTGCACTCAAAAGAGTTCTCTTAAGGATGTTTCCAATTACCGAGTAAATCGGGACATTGGTAATGTCCAAAAGAGGGTCGTAGACTTTGGGAACTTTAAAAACCTTGTTATGCAGGTAATATAAACCCTTAGTCCATACCTTTATGGTAGTACCTTTGACTTCATTGTCATTACGTTGAACCTATGAATCCTATGTGTGTGTGATTGTTGCATCATCATGCATTCATGCACCCATGAGCATTCTTTAACCAAAATTTTCAAGGAACTTAAAGAATTCTCTTTGCAAATATCACATGTATTCTTTTACCATGGACTTTGGAAGAGAAAGACTCAAAAGTACAGTTTCAAGATTCCTAAGATGGATGAGATGAAGAGGTTATGTTCTTTGGTTGATAGTCCTGAGGCTTTAAGAAAGAAATATGGAGCACTTTTATCTCCTTTGATTTTCAACATGAAGGATGGAATTCTCACTATATTTTTATAGTTCTATGATCCTTTATACCATAGCTTCACCTTTATGGATTATCAACTTATGCTAACACTAGAGGAATAATCTCATCTTCTTGATCAACCTATTAGTGATCGTGTAACTTTCTCTGGTTTGGAAGTGTAGCCTAAGTCTCAAGATATTGGAGAAATTATTCACCTGAAAAGTCCAAGATTGAGGCTCATATGAATATAAAAGGAGGCATTATGGATTTTCATTCTAAGTTCTTGTTGGAGAGAGCTCGTCATTTTGCTAGGATGAAGAGTATGGACACTTTTGAGGCCATATTTTCTCTACTCACCTGTGTGTTATTCTTGTTCTCTAATGTCGACAATTTTGTTGATGTTAATGCTATTAGGATATTCTTAATTGGGAATCCAGTTCCGACGCTGCTTAGAGATTCTTATTATTTTATTCACATTCGAAATTCTTATCAAGAAGGGATGATTATCTTATGTGTGCCATTGTTATACAAGTGGTTTATTTATCAATTTCCCTAGTCTGCTGCCTTTTGGGATTTCAAGGATGGATTGCATTGGTCGCAGAAGATTATGTATCTTACTCATTCTGATTTTGTATGGTATATCGAGCTTATTTTGGAGTAAGGATTATTGATAGGTGTTGTAGCTTTCCCAATGTACCTCTTCTTGGTACAAAGGAAGGCATCAACTACAACCCTGTTCTTACACAACGTCAACTTGGGTAAGTGATGAGGGTTAACCAAATAACATTCATATTAGTGGTTTCTTTCTCAAGGAGGGAGCAGACAACAAAGCAACCAAGGAAGATATTAACAAAGCTTGGCGCCACATCTATGGGAAGGGTAGAGAGACTTTAGGAAAAAGAGGAGTTATTTCTTTAGAGCCATATCTTAGGTGGGTACAAGTAAGGGAAATTCAATTTAAGATGCCATATCCTCGTCAAAAACTCTTATCTACAGTTTTTGAAGAACCTATTCCTCCTCTTTTGACTAATGTGAAAGAGCTTCAAAGATGCAACAAGAGAATAATGCTTGGAATAATAAATACCAGACTATGGATATGAAATACTCAGCACTTCAAGGGTAATTGAAGGAGAAATATTAGTTGATTGAGATTCTCGAGGGACATGCTGTGGAGATTATGGAAGAGTGAGAGGATTTATTTTCCTCTTGCATTCAGCAAGTTCCCATTTATCGAGACCATTATCACATGATTCCTACTTTTGGTGGATGGAACGGAGTTGTTGACAAGCTTATGAAGGAGAATACACACTTGAAGGATCATATTAGGAGGCTTAAAGAGAAGCGTCAGCAATAAGTGGGATCTTCTTCAGCTTTGGCTCCTTAGGATCTATAGATTCTAATTTTATCTCTTGTATTTAGGATTATTGAAACTTGTACCAAAGTTATAATCCTTCCAAATTATTAATGAAATGAGATTATTCAGTGTTTCAAAATATATTATTCCTTTGTGTAACGGTAGAAATGTTTAAGACTAAGTCATTGGATTGACTATACTGACACAGACCAAAACTAAAAATCGCCACCGCGCTTTATTGTTTCCAAAGGAATGGGAAAAGAGTGAGTAACCCAAAAAGAGGGGGAAATATTCAAGGTAAGGGGGTTGGTTATGTAAAGGGAAGGTATTAGCACCCTAAACATCTACGGTACTCTGCAGGAACCTCTTTGAAAAATCTGTATATTTTGGCTATAAAATGTTGTATAAAAAATAGATGGTGGAGGTGAGAAAAGAAGTTTTTTATGATTTTTGCACCCTCCGTGGTTGCGAATCTTTAGTGCCTACGTACCACCTTTCGTGCAATAGGGGATCAGTGTACACGTAGTTCACCTTTAAAATTTTAAAACACAAGTGCGTTGGTTAATTTTATGAGATAAGACAACATCATCATTGTCCGTGTGGAAAACATACTTACTACCCACAATCATGAGAAAGGAGAATTTGCATAATCTCAAAGTGGAGGATATGGCTTGGATTTTAAAATCAAGAATGCCTCACTCAACACCCAAGTGTAAAATATCTCTCTTCACTACATATTGTAGAAGTATGGTTGTTTGCATCACTACAAGGATTGACAAGAGTGTAACCTTTTGAGAAAATTTTAAAGTAAAAGGCAAAGTGGCAAAATGGTTTAAAATGAGATTGATTGACTTTTAGTCTTCTCACAAAAATGTCAAGGTATTATTTAAGTTGATTAAAGTTTATTTATGAAAATGTTTTGAAAATGCATGGACCTAAGTCCAAGTTTATTATGAAAATGGTTCACGTTTTAAAAAAAATAAGAATTTTCAAAAGGAGGAAGAAGATTTTTGAAATTAAAGAAGATGGGAGGAGAAGAAGAGACTATCCTAAAGCATAATATAAAAGATAGGGATAAGAACCATCTAACCAATAAGAATCCAATACTTGACATTATGAGTCAAGATATAATTCTCATTCTTTGGATTGAAACCAAGCAAGCAAAAATACTATACCTCTTGAGAGAACCAAACTTCAAATGTATTAAGTCTTCACAAAAATTGGACAGAGTAACGGCTGTATACGGGTGAATTCCAGATTACAAACAAAGTATGTAATCACAATAAACTGCACACAAAACAAACAAACAACCTAATTTCTTGAGGTAAACCTCAAGAACTCCATACAAAATATCAATTAAGGTCACAAGGTCTCCAACATAGGCCAAGGTTTCTAATCCTAAGTCCAAGAAGTCCAATACTCCATAATGCCAAGGATATTAACCAAATAGTCCAAGTATCATTAAATTTTTTTATGGTTTATGTTGATTCTTATGTGTCTTAAATGAAAATAAAAGCTCAAGTGAGCAAAAATAAAAATGACATAAAAGTAAATGCTCAAGTGAGCAAAGATGAAAAATAGCATGAAATGTAAATGCTAAAGTAAATGGTGCATAAAACAAAAGAGCATAAAATAAAAACAAAAAATAAAGTCAATTATTAGTATTTAGTGGTTAGTTGGATGACCATCTTGAAACTTGCATTTGGAATTCATTATAGGATTAGTATAACCAAAGCCTCCACACAACAAGTTGCATTTTCTTGTTGTCAAGTATATCATCCATTTTGGAACCCTCAAAAGTAACATTTAATGATCAACAATGTTTAAGTGATCCGCGTTGACCAAAAGTGATGTAGATCCATTAGAGGATTGCTAGAACCAAAGCCTCCATACAATGAATCTCAAGGTTATTGGATCAAAGAAATCAAATTAACATACTTGGGGTTGCAAACGTAGGTTTGGGCCACGAATGATCATTTATTCGAATCAGGACAAAATTTAGCGCTATGTTAAGAAATCGTAAGTGGACTTATATAGAAGTCGAACCTATTTTGAGGTCAGTCAATAGAAATCTATGCACCATTTGTTTTGAGACATGATATAGAGATCCTGCTCTAGTAACACTTAGTGCAATAAGAAGGGGATAAGATGAAGAGGGGTGGGAAAGAATATATAAACCACATTTGAATTAAAATTTAATCAAACTATTATTAAAATCATTCATCCATTTTTATGGAGTTAGACTCAACACCATGGATCCAATGATGTTAACAAAGTTCATGATCAAAAATTCAATCCAAGATCAGCCAGAAAATAATCACAAAATAATATTACATTTTATATATACATGTTGAAAAGGGTTTAAAAATGGATAAAAATGAAAATAAAGGAAAAAATACCAACTATATTCAAATTGATTCATAAAAAAGAAATAAGGTCATAGAAAAATCAGAAATAGACTCAAATTTATTTATAAAATTTTTGGTAATTTTTTAAAGTCATAAACTATTTTTTAACTAATTAAAATTGCTCAAATAAATAGAAAATAGATCAAAAAATAGTAAACATCAATATAAAATTCCATAAAATTTTCAAAAAGTCAGAAATATGTAAAATGATATTTATGAAATTTTTTAGAATTAAAAAATGTCAGAAAGTATTTTTAAAGTAATTAAAAAAAAAGCAAATAATGCAAAAAATATAAAAAATATCAAATATTAAAATAAAAATGTAAAAAAAATAGTCATGAGATCAGAAATAATTCAAAGTATTTTTGTGAATCTTTTCATGATTTTTGGATCAAAAATATAAGAGTTATGAATTTTTGAAAATTAAATCAATTAAAATATAAAATCAGAAAATAAAATAAAACCAAAAAGATGTGGGCCATCAGATCATAGTCAAAACGCGTTAGTAAGCTGATCCAATGGACCAGACGCGCTATGCTTGATATGGACCTTAGTGAGATACGCATAGGATCTGAAAAAAGGCAACCAATGAAATTAAAACGTTTGGCACGCTATCATTGGCTAAGACGAGACATGTCATCGTCTTCAACCTCCAGACGCCCTGCAATGGAGATTTTGTAAGATCCTTCAAATGGAAAAATTAGGATCCCAGACTAGTATCACTGGATTCGTCTCTTCAAGATGATCCTAACATCACCATCGCGCCAAATTTATATAAGGTATGCAAAGAGATATGAATCAAAAACCTAGAAAATAGCGAGCACCTTCAATTTAAGAATTCTCTCTCAATTCTTAATGGATTTAAAAATTGTAAGAAGCACAAGAATTAGGAGAAGGAGAGCTTCACAATGATATCAAAGTTTGGAAGAATTGATGGAGAAATCTACCTATTGAATTTCAGTTGCAGAGCTCTGTAAATGGACTCGGTCAGATCAATTCAGAAGGTTTCAAGGCTCAATTCTTCTTCTGTTATTTTCAGGGAAGATCAAGGAAGCTGAATTTATAGAAAAAAAATGGATTGAAAAAGGCTTGAACAATGATTTCGAAGTTGTACAAAAGTGAGTTGTGGAGCGAGTTTGGCAGGGTGATTTTGGTTGTTCAAGCTTAAGAAAACGAATGGGATAGCTCATGTATTTATAGGATAATAAAATGGGATCAAAAGGAAGGGTGAATGATGTAATTTGGACGGAATTCGTTTGTGTCTGCATCATGAAGAAAGTGTGACTTCTCTTTTGTCAAAACTCATCCAAAACGCGTGTTTTAATGCACTAATCCACTTGGGAAAGTTGGATAATCATGTTTAGACCCAAAACGCATGCTAATTTGAGGGTTAGAAGTTATAACATGAAATTCAAATTCTGACTTGTGATGAAACTTCAATTCCAAGTTACCACTTTTGAAACAATGGCATTCTCAGCTCAAGGGGTCTTAAGGCATGGTTCTTGATGCTTTAGAAAGATGAGATTACAAGGTTTACAATGGGAAAAGAATTGAATCAAATGGATGTTTGAGCTGAAAGTTGCAATGAGTCAAAGTTGGGAAAAAGAGGTTGACTTTCCATACTTAGAAATATTTCATGTTTTTCTTCAAAAGTGACCTATAATGTTTTGCATCCAAACATGGCCATCCTCTTGGAATTTGATCTTTACCAAACAATATGGCATGAAATAGACCTCTTGAATGACATTTTGAAACTTGAAACATTCAAAATCTCCAAAAATTGAGAGAGTTATGAATTGTTGAAGTTGGCAAAAAATCATGAAATGACCTATAACCTTTTGTATCCTTAAGGCATCCTCCATCCATTTTCTCACTTTGAACATAAAAGAAGTAATAAATTGCACATCCTCAAGATCATTGTGGAAAATGAGTGGGCTCAAGGTGATAAAAATTGACCAAGTTATGATCATTTGAAGTCACACATGGGAAGTTGGGGGTTCATCTGGAGGACTTGTAATCTTTCTTCATCATAAAGTTTCTTCCACATGAAAACTCCTTGAAACTTTTAAAGTGATTTGTTAATAACCTTTGAAGAGAAGGATGATTTTATAATCACTCAAAAATACCAAAATATGAGCAAGATATACTTATTTGAAGTTCAAAACCCTAGCTCCGAGATCAAGAAAATGCTTTGAGGAACTTTGACAATTTTAAACAACCTTCTTGTACCAACACTTTTGTGTTGTAGATAGGAGTTGTTGAGGGATGATAATGAGAACTCATAGCAACAAAAACTACTTCCATATCTTGAGAATTGATAGAAATATGCACTTGTGACCAATGGGAACAAGGCCTTGTCCAACCATGACTACTTCACCAATCAACCCCTTGTACTTTTGAATCAATCTTGATAACTTTGAAATATGGTGAACCAAAATAGACCTTGCCATGCCATTTATTCCAAAACAAAATCAATGGCGAGGTCTAAATTTCTCAAGCTTTATTAACTAGGGCATGGAAATAAACTCATGAACTCATGGATCAACTTGCTAAGCCACATTGTCTTTACCTACATTATTAACAAGACAAACCAACATTGTGTTTTATTAATTAAAAGGAAAGTCAAAACAAAACATGCATGATCATAAGAGAAAAATAAGTCAAGGTGCTTGGTGATTCCTAAAAGAGAAAATCTAAAGATAGGGAGGAGAACCAAAAGCCCTAATATGATTTTGTTGTGATTGAATCAATATGGTATGATGAAGGGATCTTAGGTGCAAAAGTTAGGGTACAACAGCTGCCCTTATTTAAGTTTCTTCTATCCGGAGATACGAAGGTTAAAAATCTTCGTGTCGACGTGATCGAAGATACTTAAATATAAAATAAACCATATTTTTAGCCCTAAGATGTCATGCCATGCTTTTGAGTATGACTGTTTATGAACAACTTCAAAGGGACGCAAAACACTAATGGGGATGTTGCAAAGGAAATAAGGATCAAAAGAGAAACTTGACCAAGAAAATAAATCACTGGTGAATCAAAAGGACCCGACTGCATTGGTGTAGCACCCAAAGAAGAGATAAGGTAGCATCAACTCAGCTAAAGAGGAGATAGTACAGGATAAAAGTGATTGACAACCCACTGTGAACTACCAAACTCAAAAGTTGGAGGTAGAAGATCAAAAAGATTACGACTCATAGATGGTAAAAGATCAAAGGATACATCAACTTTTACTGAAGGCAAAACTACCAACGTTCACTGAAGGTAGAAAGAGAAAATAATAACAACACCGACGTTCACTGACGGTGAGCTACCAACATTCACTGAAGGTAGAGAGATAAACATCGACGTTCACTGACGATAAATGCCAACTTTCACTGAAGGTAGAGAGAAAAGAAATATCATAGCACCGACGTTCACTGACAGTGAACTACCAACGTTCACTGAAGGTAGAAAAAAGATAACAATCACCAGCATTCACTGATGGTGAACTACCAACTTTCACTGAAGGTAGAGAAAAAAGAAATATCATAGCACCGACGTTCACTGACGGTGAACTACCAACGATCACTGAAGGTAGCAAAAAGATAATAATCACCAACGTTCACTGATGGTGAACTACCAACTTTCACTGAAGGTAGAGATAAAAGAAATATCATAGCATCGACGTTCACTGATGGTGAACTACCAACGTTCACTGAAGGTAGCAAAAAGATAACAATCACCAACGTTCACTGATGGTGAACTACCAACTTTCATTGAAGGTAGAGAGAAAAGAAATATCATAGCACTGACTTTCAATGACGGTGAACTACCAACGTTCACTGAAGGTAGCAAAAAGATAATAATCACAAACTTTCACTGGTGGTGAACTACCAACTTTCACTGAAGGTAGAGAGAAAAGAAATATCATAGCATCGACGTTCATTGACGGTGAACTACCAATGTTCACTAAAGGTAGCAAAAATATAACAATCACCAACGTTCACTCATGGTGAACTACCAACTTCCACTAAAGGTAGAGAGAAAATATCATAGCACCGACGTTCACTAACGGTGAACTACCAACATTCACTGAAGGTAGCAAAAAGATAACAAGTTTTCCCAAAATCATGGCGTTTCACCTAGAACGGGTCTCAGCTTCTTCTTTAACCGAAGCACTCCGCCTGGAAAAGGTAATATATAAGTTGTCTCAAATAAAGAGACTACCACTTGCAAAGATTTCGCAACGAACTGTCTCTGCGATATTGAAAGACTTGCCATCCACTGGAGTAATTTGACAATGAACTGCAAATATCCACTCATAGAGAAGATAGCAAAAAAGTAACGTCGAATTTTACGGGGAAGTACAAGTTGCTCAAATAAAGAGACCTGCTACTTGCTGTTATGGGAAGGATTGTAAAAATGACTTCTTGGGGAAAGCAATATGACCTCCTGGGGAAAGCAATATGACCTCCTGGGGAAAGAATCATGACTTCTTGGGGAATGAATCATGACTTCTTGGGGAAATGCCGATATATTCCTGCTGAGGAGATAAAGTCTTCTTGTGCAAATTAAATTCACATTCTCAAACCAATGCTAGAAGCTTGTAGAAATCCCAAGTGATAATATTGCTGAGGATCAAATATTCAAACCAGAAATAAACTGGAGTAAAACAGTCAACCAAAATACATCCTTTGAGAAATAAACTAAAGAGGGAAATCCAATTTATCCAAACAAAGAGTTGTACATGAAGGCTAAATTAAAAATCTTCCACGAGGGATAACTCAATGGTGAAATTGAAAGGATATACACTTTATGCTTAAGGTTGACACTCTATTGGAGAGAAAACAACATAACTCTACAAAACAGGGTAATATGCTAACAAAAAATTAATGAGTGCAAATGAGAAATGATTTGCTAAATTAATCTATGTATGATGTATGTATGAATGTATGAGTGTTATTATGTATATGTTGAAAAAACAAACATATAATACAGGGAATAACCAGACATAACCAACCCAGGTACAATCAATACTCGGCTAAATCACATCCAAGATGAACATTCCAAGAGAAAATAAGCACCAACTGAGGAAACAGAATCCTATTTCGCGGCTTAACTTCTCTGGGAGGAACATAATACGGAAATAATAAAATCATAGCGACAAAATAGTACAGATAGAGTGATATAACATCCTTCTCCAGGCTTCACCGGGGAATAGCACTCAGACTTCAATGGGGAAAACAAATGTTTCACGGTATGTACCTCTACTGGGAATTGCAACACTGATTTCAAATAAGACAAATGAAAACCATATCGTCAAAACATCAATTAAGGATTTCGTGATGACTTCATTGGGGAAATATCATACAGACTTCACTAGGGGAGATAATGCCTAATCATCGAGATATTAACTGGGGACCTCGTGCTGATTTCATTGGGGAGGCCAATACCACATCGAATAGGGGAAACCAAGATACGTTCTTCAATATTGAGCATGAGTTTTGCACCAACTTCTCTGGGGATAAAGTATGAAACCTCACGGGAATAACAACTTGGGGAGTTAAGAAGTCAAACATTACACAAGAAATCAATCTTATGGGGATTTTAAATCAAACCCAGTAATTGGCGGATGAAAACTCAACAAGTTGATAAATGCCTCAACACTTCTTAAATAAAACATTACCCTTGCCTGATTATCGGGGAAATCAAACAAAATGTAAGTACTTCCGAAAGGGAGATACTTCGCAAACGAGTCTAACTCAGCATGCACGGGGAGAAAAGACTTCTATAAAATAAGTGAAGCCTTCACTGGGGAATCTTGGATTGAGTCTTCATATCATGAAAACTTATTCCAACAAAAGATGCCTTGGGATAGCCTTCCTAGGGAATCAAGAAGTCAACATTATAGAAAAAGGTCAAACTCATGGGGATTTAAAATCAAACCCAGCACTTGGCGGGTGAAAACCCAAAGGGTTGACAACTGTCTCAACACTTCTTAGAAAATATATTGCCCTGGTCTAGTTGCCTGGGAAATAAATACCAACAATAATGCATATACTGCAGAAAGAGCGACATTTTGCAAATAGTTCCATCTCAGCCCACCAAGGGAAAAAGACCTTTCGTCATATGAGGGAATACTTCGCTAGGGAATCTGGGATAGAGGCCTCAGACCATGCAAACCAAAAATAAAAAATGAACCAAGACTTGACTGGGGACAATGGGATCACAAACCCAATACCACAGCTTACGCCAATTGGTATCATCTTCAATATACAAAAATCACACGCATACCAGCGAAAACGACCTAAGAAAACCTTCCCGGGGGAAAGAAAACTTCCCAAAATTATTAGAGTTCGTCCATTCCTGGGATCATCACTTTTGTTTTCCTCTTGAATCACAAAATCTAAAGTAAAAGTAAGTTGTAAATTCTTTTTGAAAAATAATTTTGTTATTTAATCTTTTTGCTTTGAAAATTATTATCAATAATAAATGGAGTCTTTGTAAGCTGAAAAAAATAAGAAATACAAATAATTGGGTAAAAGCTCAAATTTTATTGATAGAATGGTAGTCTGCGAATGGCAAGACTCCACGGATGACTACAAAGTTTGGAAAATTGTAATATATAATGGAAAAGATACATTGAGATACAATGGCCACTATTCCCTCTAACAACTTTGAAATTCTTAGCAGCAACTTCTGTTGAAGTATGGTGAGTATCCAAGAAGATTGTTGCTTCAATGATCAAGTCTTGTCCGATGTAGTTACTTGCCAAGAAAGTCCCTAACTTTTTCCAAAGCTTCCCTTGTGGGTTTTCAACTTAGCGGGAAATTTTATTCTGTTTATGTCTCTAATTTTTTCCTAGACCACCCTTTCGGGTTTTTGGCCTACCGAGACGCTCTTTTTTGCCTAAGCCGCCCTTTCGGGTTTTCATCTAAGCGAGTTGTTCTTTTATTTCTTTAGGGGAAGTATTTTTTGACTACATCAGCATTCATGGGACGTGGGAACTCCTCGCCATCCATAGTCTCAAGAATTAATGCACCGCCAGAGAAGGCTTTCTTGACAACATATGGGCCTTCAAAATTGGGAATCCATTTTCCCCTAGAATCAGTGTTAAAAGACATGATCTTCCTTAGCACGATGTCGCCTTCTCTGAATTCACGGGGTTTGACTTTCTTATCAAAAGCTTTCTTCATTCTCTTCTGATATAACTGCCGATGACACAAAGCCATCATTCTCTTCTCTTCGATCAAATTCAATTAGCCAAACCTGTTCTGGACCCATTCAGCCTCTGACAACTTGGTTTCCATTATCACACATAAAGAGGGAATCTCAACCTCGATTGGGAGCACCGCTTCCATTCCATACACAAGAGAGAACGAGGTTGCTCTTGTTGAAGTGCGGACAAATTTCTGATATCCATGTAAAGAAAAAGGGAGAATTTCATGCCAATCTTTATAAGTAACAACCATCATCTAGATGATCTTCTTGATATTCTTATTAGCAGCTTCAACATCCCCATTCATCTTCGGCCTGTAGGGAGATGAATTGTGATGGACAATCTTGAATTCTTCACAAAGTTCTGTCATCATCTTGTTTTTCAGATACTGTGTAGATTAACCAAGGATTCACGCACGTTTTTGCAAATAACCCTTATTGTAGAAATTAAAAACTAAATCAAATATCAATCTTTAGTAGAATCAAATCTTCATTAAAGTTCGTACATAAATTATGCAGAGTCCAAGTCCAAAATCAATTACAGTTAAAACACCAAATCAATTAAGTCTCTATTACATAATCAAATCTAAAATTACAACACAAAATCAAATCTGACGAATCAACTAACTCAATTTGCATCAATTACAATAATGAATCTAATCCTAATCAAGCTAAAAGTCCTAAATCTAAGCAAGCCCAAATTATAACCAAAAATCCCTAATCTGAAACCTATAAATACAGAAGAAAAATTAACAACAAAAGGAGGGGGGGGAGAAAAAAAGTTGGAATCGCGAAGGAGAAGAATTAACAAAAGGGAAGAAGCTTGATTATAGAAGAAGAATTTGGAAGAAAAACGCAAAGAGGAATGAGGCACCAAACCCTTTGTTGTTGAAGACCGGACGAAAGGGTGATTAGGGTTTCAATATCTGAAACCCTAATCACATTGTTTCACCACCGACAAGCCATCTTCCACCGTCGCTCTCTTCGAGCATCACCGGGACCTGTGAAAAGAGATAGAAGAAGATTATCTTCAAGCAGAAAACTCGAGATCCAGAATACCAAGACGCAAAAAGAGTAAATCAGCTTAGCTTTGGTTTTGTCCTAACATTAATTTGGAGTTATTGGGTTTGATTGTGCGATTAGATAAGGGTTTGTTGTTGCGCCGCCATGGTGGTTGAAAACTAGGGTTGGGAGGGATCAAAAGCTTGCTGTGTTGAGAGAGAACGAAGGGGATAATGGTTGGAGATAATGAAAATAAACTGTAAAACAAATTTTATGTTCAGTAATAATTGCATACGCTTGCGTGTATCATAACTATCATACACCTTAGATCTCATCCGCCTGATCCTCATTGGACGGCCGATAGGCCAAGTCTCAACCGTAACTTCGTACTCCGCGCCACACACAATCCATCTAGACCCCTCTTACTGCATTTGAGCCTAGCCCATCTGCATTCTGCACCCTCCTTGTCCATAATTACTAAAACACAAAGCAAGATACATCCCCTTTAGAATTTATATCTGGGCCTAGCCCAGTCTACTTTTAGCACACCCTCAGTTTTACTCTATAACTAAAATTGCACCCCCTGGTTAATTAATTTACTTTCTATATTTTTTTTATAATTCTTATATTTTCTTCTTTTTTCTCTTTATACTATTTATTTCTTTATTTAATAATTATTATTATTGGTAATATTAATTTTATATCATATTATTATTAATATTAATTTTTATTTTATTCATCAATTGTAAATATTATTTATATTATCATAAATAAATTATTTTCTCAAAAAACTCATGTACATATATTATTTTCTCATATATTGCATTAAATCTTTTTTAATCATGCATTAATCAATATTTTCGCAACTAATACAATTAAAAAGCACAAACAAATCTCAAACTATTTTCGCGAACAAATTAAGCTAATCAACAGTCTTTTTTGCAAATGGGTTTCAAACTGATTTTGACTTACTGTGTTCTCAGTCAAAATCTCCGCAATTACTACTCCCGACCGAGTGCGAAGTGATTCAAAATAAGCTTGCAAACCCCTAAACGACACTAACCCACACGAACTACGAATTGGGACTCTGATTTCTCATAATAGGATACGTAGGCGTACGATCGAAAATCATGGTGAGTCTTTCTAATTAAAACTTAAAATCCAGTTTACCCCAAACCTAAACCTAGAGTTTAATATCCTTGTGAACAAGGTGGATGAAAGGTTCCTAACACATTCCTTTCGTCCAATTTAGTCCGAAACCTAGAATCTATGTCTGCGAATTAGGGTTTTATGTTAGATTCCCTTCCCTAGGATAAAAACTAATATGGTGACTCTGATAAAAAATATCGTTGCCACAGGTGCGAGCTCATGCTCAAAACCTCATGATGCGATATGAGGCTATACTTCTTATCATCATGAAGCCTATTGCTGAAGGAGAGGTTCCCTACACCATTCTTCATCCTGACATGCCTACTTCTCTTGAGGAGTTGCAAAGATCTTGGATTTAACTCAAAGGGGAGAGAGATACCTTTGAAACCCAATTCTACGCAAGCGAGAAGAAGGTTTTGGGTCTCACGAGACAAGTTCATGAAGAGCGGAGTTTGAATTCCTGCATTGGACTGAACAAGATGCGCTAATGGGAAGCTTGAGTCCTTTTTGTTTTAGGAGTTTATTTTGTATTATTTTTGCTTCTTCCATTGTAAGCCCAATAGGCATTTTTGTAAACCGTTTGAACTTATTAATACAATTAATGGTTGTTCCTTCTTTGTTTAAAAAAATTTATATCTTAAATGTCCTTGAAAACATTTGCATTCGCATCACATGCATCATAACATAGGAAGGCTTTTTGGCCCATGTTTCCTCATCTTTCTACTGCTTATTTCAGTAAGATGGATCTCGAGCAGACCGTGAAAGACTTGCAGACACAAAATTCTCAATTTCAAGAAACCTTGCTCAACTTGGCTAAAGGGCAGCAAAAGCTGATGTAACTTCTGGTTGCAAAGAAGAAGACCAAGAAGAAGGCTTTAATCAGCATGGGGAAAAGGTTCAAGGGCCATGTCCATCAAGTGCAAGTGGTAGAAGAGTCATCAGAGGAGGACGAGAATCGGGATGAAGATGCAAGGAGCACCTGTGCTAGGGTGAAAATAATCAACCTTATGATGATGAAGACTATTTAGATGAACAATATCCATCGGCTGATGATAAGTACAAGAAACTAGAAGATAGGTTGAAAGCTGTGGAAATTCAAGCCGTACCTAGCTTGGATTTTAGTGATTTAGGCTTGGTTCCTGGGGTAGTTATTCCCCACAAGTTCAAAATTCCAATCTTTGCTAAGTACGACGGCGTTCCGTGCCCAAAACATCACTTAAGATCCTACGTTCGTAAGATACAACCGCATACCACTGACAAGAAGTTGTGGGTGCATTTCTCTCAAGAGAGTCTGTCTGGGACTCAGTTATAATAGTTTTATCAATTGGAGGGTTCAAACATTCATACCTGGGAGGACTTGGCCACTGCCTTCTACTGTCAATATCAGTATAATGTCGATCTAGCACCAACAAGGGTGCAATTACAAGGGATGATTATGGGTTCCAATGAAAGTTTCAAAGAATATGCACAAAAGTGGAGAGAACTTGCTGGTAGAGTACAACCACCATTGACTGATAGGAATCTAGTGGATATGTTCACAGGAACATTCACTTGAATGTTTTTCAACTTATTAATTGGGAGCTCATTGCCAGGTTTCTCCGAGTTAATCTTAACTGGTGAAAGGGTCGAGAGCGGTATCAAAAGTGGAAAAATTCCCATGGATTCCTCCTCTACATCAAATACTATGAAGAAAACCTTTACTGGCAAGAAGGAAAACAATGTCGTATATGGGTGAAGAAGCCATGTAAATAAATACCATCGCCAATCTGTTAATGTGGTTTTAATCTCCAATCCACCCTCTACTCAAAGACAACAACAAGACAACCATCAAAGACCTGAGGTTCCAAGAAGACAATTCACAAGGATTAATATGTCTCTATCCCAAGCCTTGCAACACCCGTTGAAGGTTAACTTGGTAACATTGTATGATCCACTAGTAAATCCCAATGTTTCATCTCCGAAATACAATCCTAAAGCTAAATATGCCTATCACTCCAACAGCCCCGGACATGATACTGATCAATGTTGGGCTCTAAAATGCAAGATTCAAGACCTCATCGACAATAAGACTATTGAGTTTGATCCATCTACAACTCCGAATGTTATAACTGCACCAATGCCAAATCATGGCAAAGGTGTCAATGCAATTGAAGACACTGCTTTTGTTTCCTCCATTGAAGATTTGACTACTCCACTGACCATTGTTAAAGAAAATTTGCTGAGAGCTGGGGTTTTACCTAGTTGTTTAAAAAACTGTAATTGTTGTGCTCTACAAATGAATGGATGTGAATGGATGAAAAAAGGTGTTCAACACTTGATAGATAGTCATGAGATCCTGTTCGAAAGAACTTCGACCATAAAAAGTTTGACTGAAAAAGATGAAGACATATCCATTATAATCATTTCCAATAAACCTATTAGGATCTCTTCAAAAGGTCCTATTAGGATTTCCGATGAACCTAAGATTCCCCCCTTGATAATTACTACTCCAGAGCCAATTCCTTATTATTCCGATAAGGCAGTCCCTTGGAATTATGGTGCTGAAGTATACTACCATGGGATTAAGCAAGACTCCTTGATTAATAAAGACAAAACTGATGACATTACCAATATTGCTGGTTCTAGCAAGGTGACAAGGACAGGGAGAATCTTATCTCCTAACATCTTACCTCTAACTACTACAACTACACCAGTTCGCATTACCATGGACAAACCTAGTACTGACACTAGGGGAAAAGAAAAGATGGTTGAGCCTGCTAGGATAGAGTTATCTCCCAGAAACTAGGGGAAAACCTTGTCTTTTGTTGGACCATGAGATTAAGTTATCTCCCAGAAACTAGAATCTTCCAGAAGTACTTTTTCTTTCTATTCTATCTCCAGCCAGTCTGTTGCTTCTTCAAAGTCGCGTAAGCGATGAGAAAACTCTGCACCAAGCTTCATTGAATTCCTTGAGGAGGATCGCAGACTTAATTCACTTAGAAACTCCTTACAAATTTCCAAAAAATGTATCATAAAATCATTTCAATAAGTATTACGGCTCAAGCACCATCATCATTGCGAAAATTGCATCAAGATATATCAAACAAAGATGACAAAAATTAGCACAATAATTGATCGTAAAAGAAATCTAACTAAATTTCTAAATAAAAAACCAAAAGTGAATTAGCATATCTCTACTATTTTATCATGGAATTCCTATTACAATAATAAAAATTAAATGATAACTATTGAAAAGAAATCAAAGCCACCAATATAGGGGTGCAAGCTTAATATTGGTGTGTAACCAGCAAGCCCAGGCGGATGACCCAGACTGGAGTCCATGATATAACATTTTTGTTTAATGCTTAGTTTCAATAAAAACGGGCCTAATGCCATGCAGTTTCGATCCATGAGCCCTATTGTCTCAATCCAAATGTTATCCATATTATATTCATCATTACCTATCTAATAAGCAACATTAGCAAGAATTAACAAATAAACATGGAGAAACTAACGAAAAAAGAGAGTGAGAATGGTGAACGTGATTTGGGATTTTTTGTCAACATAGTGATTCTTGAAATCCCACGGCTCGAGTCTTCTTCTTCTCTCAAACCAAATCAGCGCCGAACATCTTCGATTCACCACCTCTTCTCATCGCCGACCTCCATCTTGCTTTCTTCGTCCGATCCTTTATTTCTTAACGAATTTGTCAACTCCATCCATCTTTGCTGAGTTCGTTCGATTATGTTCAAGACTCAAAAGGTCCAAAGCAAAACACAACTAAGAGATCGATCTCGCGGCTCAAACAAACAACGTTACTTAGAGATTTTATTTCCTCTGTTCTTCGCTTTCCTTTTTCTTTTTTGCGTTTCGAATTTTCTTGCGCTTTCTCTCGTTTCCGCGATAGCCTTGTTGCGGTGTTGTATTAATCTTTTACAAATTGTTGTGGTTGTCTGAAGTCGTTACAGATTCGCCAAAGCTTGTGAAGCATAAGCGTTGTTGTCGCAGATAAATAACGCAGTTGAAGGTTGAAGGGGCTTGAAGTAGTTGTTCTTGATATCGGAGAATTTTCATTCAGAAAGTGATGAAGATGCGTGAAGAGTTTCTTGAAGCCGCTGCGGATCAGTTGCAGTTACGATGCATGTTCGCAAATTGACGATTGAATTTTGAAGAGGAGAGCATTGTTGAAGAGTTTTGTGATTCTCCCAGAAAAATGGAGAATGAATCAATTTCAGGTGTGAACTCTATTTTTATATTCGGTTAGAGCTCTTAGCAGTTAGTTATAACTTGAAACCAATCTAAGACTTTGCTTTTGATTTTCGGTTAGAGAAATTGTATGGTTAGGATTGGGTCTATTTGAAAGTTAGTTAGAGATGAGAGTGAATCTGAGCTATTGAATCCTTGAGTTAGTTACAAGATTAGATGGCTGAGATTCGTTCTAATTTTGGCCTTGTGGTTTTCGGTTACATTGCTCAGCTCGCCCTGCTATGATTTTTTGTTTTTTGGGAGCCAATGTATGTTTTTTAGCATGATGTGATGTCGTGATTCATAGTGTCCTCTGTTAATTTTGATGCGGGCTATTTATCAGAATAGCATGAAGTTTTGGGATGCACAATCATGTTGATGTAATTGGCTGCAGGTTGTACTTGATGATGCAAGCTTAGCATGACCTATTATGTATTCGGTTGAGCAGAACTGGAGGCATGACATTCACTCTGTGTTGGTTTTTCTTATGCAGGTTTGTGTTTCGACTCCGGTTAGATTAAAACTCGGATGGTAGTTAAATGAAGTAGTAAAAAAAGTGTTACTTAGCTAGTGTAAGTGCAGTTAGAAGTGGATTTAATTGAAGGATAATGTTGACAGTTAGTTTTCTGGTTTTGGATTCTGTTTGTAGCTACTGCAGGTTAGTTTTTGCTAAGCTGGGATTCGGTTACAGTAATTGCAGTTTTGTTTCTTTTTGTTGGAATCTGTTGTTTTCAAGGAAGGAGAGAGGGAGTTATCACGGTTAGAAATTGGTTCTGCTATGATATGGTTATTTGGTTGGTAATTAGTTGTTTAAAAATTATGATTTTGACAGTTTTGCTGGCTTTTTCCTTGAACATGGTGGTTTTCCTAGATTGGTTTTGCAGGTTGTGGAAGCATAGTGCCATGGCCTTGATGAAAGAAAACGGAAGCGATGAGAGGGAAACTTGAAGTTCAGCGGTTCGGTAATGAAGGCAGCAACATGAAGATATGAATAAGTCTTCGTTTATGGGATTTGAGAACCAATGTCGCGTGGAGATGGCTGAAGATATCCTGGTAGCTAATTGAAAAGACTTATGTAGCTTAGAGAATATTGTCACCTCTTGTAATTTTATTTGTGAATTGTAACTTGTTTTTTGTATAACATCAACATGGCTTGTAAATTTGCACTATTATGACCTTGAACAAACAAGAATATCTGAAGTTGGATAAAACTCTGATAAATACAAGCAATGAATAAGTGAATAACCTGGTTATTCTTACCAGCAAATTTCATGTTTCGATTTGTCGTTCCAAGTCAAACATATCTTGGAACCATACACAAAACTTAATTGATTAAGTGATACATAAATGAATCCATCTCTTCTCTTGTATGAAAGCCATGTAAACATTCTTCCCACTATGATCCATTTTTGCCAACCTGAATTCAAAGAGTCTCTTTCAACACATCCCTTTTTTAAAGTAATCCCTAACTCATGCTTAAATTCGCGTCGACTTACACTTTATTGCCACAACTCCTTGACTTTTATTGTATCAAAAGGCAATTGAATCTACTCTTCGCACAAACCGTAATTATTGCCTTCGAACCAAAAAATCTTGGATTGAATTAGTAAAAGATATAATCATAGAATGCGATGCCACCATCCCTTACAATTCGAGCCTCAATTGATTAGAGAATATGCCGAAGACCTTGGCTTAATGAATAAATGAATTATATCCAGTTAATAGCATGCCACTTGACATTAATCTTGATAAATCATAAGAAGGTCCAACATGACTCTCTTCCCTAGGAAATCCTCAGATGGAAACTAAGCTTTAGAAACATCAAAGGAAAGAGATTCAATTTGAATATTGATGCAGTCATTAAGCGCCTCAAATGAAACCTTAATACACTTGTCTCATGATGGAAATTTGATGAAGACAGAAGTCCGTAATGACCATGAATACACAACCCTAACTTTAAACCATTGATTGTTGAAAAAACTCGTAAACCATTGATTGTTGAAGAAATCAGTTGATTCTCCCTAAATGAAGACGAGGGCTTAAAAGTACAGAGAATCCCTAACTCTTCAATATCTTTGATCATATGCCACATTTTATTGGTTAACGAATGAATGATGTGTTAGATTACCTAATGAGAGTTATGTACATGAGAAAAATACAAAATGCATAATCCAGATAAAAGCAAATGGGTAGGACAAATTTGGGTTATTACAATTAGTAGTACCTTTACGATACTTGAAAATTCGCTTAACTAATGTTAAGTGAGATTCTCTAGGATTCGATTGGAATCTGGCACAAAGACAAATGCTATATAAAATATCAGGTCTTGAAGCTGTTAAATATAGGAGAGAACCAATCATACCTTTGTAAAGCTTCTGTTCTACTTTCTTACTTACCTCTTCCTTTTCCATAATCCTTGTAGGATGCATGGGAGTTTTAGATGGCTTACTTTCTGACATATCAAATTTATTTAGAAGTTCTTTAACATACATGCTTTGATGTATGTAGGATCCTTTTAGAGTTTGATTGATTTGAAATCCCAGAAAGAACTTGAGTACACCCATCAAGCTCATTTCATATTCTTCCTGCATAGTCTTAGCAAATTCTTTACCAAAGGAGGCATTAGTAGATCCAAAAATTATGTCATCTACATATATTTTACAAATCACAATGTCATATTTAAATGATTTACAGAATAGAGTTGTGTCCACCTCCCCTCTTGTAAAATCATTTACTAAGAAAAAGTTACTTAGTCTAGCATACCAATCTCAGGGAGCTTGCTTCAGACCATATAACGATTTCTTATGTTTATAAACATATTCTGGATGTTTTGTATTTTCAAAACCAAGGGGTTGGTGCCCATAAACTTCTTCATCAATGTAACCATTTAAAAAGGCACTTTTGACATCCATCTGATAAAGAGTGATGTCATTATTTACAGCAAATGAAATTAAAAGTCTGATAGATTCTAACCTGGCGACAAGAGCAAAGGTTTATTTATATTCTATACCTTCTTGCTAACTATAACCTTATGCAACCAGTCGTACTTTGATTCTGACAACTTCTCCTTGTTCACTTAGCTTGTTTTTGAATTCCCATTTAGTTCCAATGATGTTGAAGCGTTTTGGTTTAGGAACTACATCCCATACATTGTTTCTGGCAAATTAATTTAATTCTTCCTGTATTGCAAGTATCCAATCATTATATAGACGTGATTCGTCTATGAAAGTAGGTTCTATCAGAGACACTAATCCCATGAGAGACTCTTCAGTATTCCTGAATGTAAAATGTTGTTCTGGTTGGATCATCTTTCTTTCCTAGAATCATGTTTTCAGGATGTACTAAGCTGCTTCTAGATTGTTTTTTCTGGATGGATTCTTCAGAAGTTACTGTAATACTTGTGATGTCTTCTTTTGTATTTGGATGAATTTCTGAACTTTTATCTTCAAAAGACATGTCTTCATTACCTGTAATTTGAACTTCTATATCTACAAAAGATTCCCCCTGATTTGACTTTTGAGAGCCAAGCTTATCATGAAATATGACACTAAAAGATTCTTCCATAATTCATATTTTCATGTTATATACTCTATAAAATTTTGAATGTTCAGAGTATCCTAACATGAAACACTTTTGTGCCTTAGAATAAAACGTGTTCAGATGATCTTTGGTGTTCAATATAAAACTAGTACATCCAAATGGATGAAAGTAAGAAATGTTGGGCTTTCTATTCTTCCACGGTTCATATGGAGTCTTTTCCAGAATAGGTCTTTTTGAGATTCTATTATAAATATAACACTTTGTGTTAACTGCTTTTGCCTAGAAGTGTTTAGCAATGTTAGTCTCATTGATCATGGTTCTGGCCATTTCTTATAAAGTTCTATTCTTTCGTCCTACAAATAAGTTTTATTGTGGAGTTCTAGGACAAGAGAAATCAAGAGAAATTCCATCTTCATTGAGAAAAATTTCAAACATTTATTTTCAAACTCTCCGCCATGATCACTTCTGACTTTTACAATTCTAAACTCTTTTTCATTCTGAACTTGGTTACAGAAGGTAGAGAACACCCAGTGTGACTAATCCTTGTGTCTTAAGAACTTTACCCATGTCTATCTGCTATAGTCATCTACAACCACTAATCCATACTTCTTGCTGCTGATGGATGCAATTTTCACTGGTCCAAGCAGGTCTATATGCAGAAGTTCTAATGGTCTAGAGGTAGAAACAACATTTTTAGATTTTAAGGAGGGTTTTGCAAACTTTCCTTTTTGACATGCTTCACACAGAGCATCTGAGGTGAACTTCAAGTTAGGAAGTCCTTTGACTAGTCTGAGTTTGTTAATCTGAGATATTCTTCTCATACTAACATGCCCCAATTTTTTGTGCCAGACCCATTTCTTATCATTAAGAGACATAAGACATTTTACATTCTAACTCTTTAGTTTAGAAAGTTTAATTTTATAATTTTTTTATTTCTCTTACCATTAAAAGGATAGTTCCATCTTTCTGGATAACTGCTCTGCAGGACTTTTTATTAAAGATTATATCATAACCGTTGTCACTTAATTGACTTATGGACAACAGGTTATGCAAAATCCATCTACTAAGAGAAAATTAGTTATAGAAGGAAGTGTATCATTACCAATATATCTAGAGCCAATTATTTTTCCTTTCTGATTGCCTTGGAAACCTACATAGCCTCCAGATTTAAATTCCAGACTTTGAAACATATCCTTTCTTCCCGTCATGTGTCGAGAGCATCCAGAGTCCAGGTACCAAGATTGGTGTTTTAACCTTGATTTTTGTGTCCTTGTTTGTTTGACTTTCAAGAATTATGATTGAATTTTTGTTTATAAGAGTTCACAAAATAATTTTCACTAGTGTATTTTATGTCATGTGTGTGTATGTGAAGTGTGAGTTTAAAGGTGTGTGTTTTATGACCATATCATCAACTTTATTTGATTGATATGGGTCTTTACCGTTTGGTTTCACCTATCCTATACCTTTTTCGCCATTTATACTAACTCCATAGATGATATAGGACATCTTGCTTCTATCTATGTTTCTAGCTAGAAATTTTTGAAAGTTGTGATCATATTCTTTTATGATGTTATCAGAACTAGTTGAAACTTATGAGATAAATTCTTTGAGTTTTTTGTATCTCGTTTTTAATAACATATTTTTCATTTTTAAGCTTAGAGATGGTTTCTTTTAGCTTATATTTTTCTTCTTTTAGTTTCCAAGGTTCTTCAGATTTAGATACTAGAACGTGTTTCTGGTTCTTGTTTTTGACTTGAAGTTGCTGATATCTTTCAAGAATTTTACATAGACTATCTTCTAATTGAGATCTAGGAAATTTACATAATACCTCTTCTACTTCTGTGTGTGATTCTGATTCATATGAACTAGTGTCATCTGATATGTTGGCCATTAAAGCGATATTGGCACATACTTCTTCTGATGCTGATTCTGCTTCAGAAGATTCTGAGTCATCCTACGTTGCCATAAGACTTTTCTTTTTTTCTTTGAAGAACTTCTTTTTAGGGTTTTCTTTGTGAAGTTTGGGGAAGTCAGTTTTGAAGTGACATGGCTCTTGCATTCTTAGCAGACGACATCTTTGCTGCTATACTTTATGTATCCGGAGGATGATTCAGAGTGATTACCTGCTCTTCAGGGTTTTTTGAATTTCCTATGTCTGTGCTTCCATAGCTAATGGTCTCTTCTGGAGAGAAGAGATGATTCATCTTCTTCTAATGAGGATCCACTAGAGCTTTCTTCTTTTTCCTGAAAAGCTTTAGTTTCATAATTCTTATTAGATTTAAGAGCAAGAGACTTACATTTCTTCTGAGCTAATCTTCTTCTTGTTCTATCTCATGACTTCTCAGAGAGCTGATAATTTCTTCAATAGATATACTGTTCAGATATTTGGCAAGCTTAGGTTATGACCATGGGTCTCCATTTATTTGGTAAGCTTCTGATGATTTTATTTACATGATATGCTATGGCGTACCCTTTGTCCAAAATTTTCAATCCAGCAACCAGAATTTGAAACCTTGAGAACATTGTCTCGATAGTTTCTTCTTCTTCTTTCATTTTGAAAGCTTCGTACTTTTGGATGAGTGCAATAGCTTTGGTCTCTTTTACTTGTGTGTTGGCTTCATGCGTCATTCTAAGAGAGTCAAACATGTTTTTAGCAGAATCTCTGTTTGTGGTTTTCTCATACTCAGTATATGATATATAACTCAAAAGGATTGTTTTGGCTTTGTGATGGTTTCTGAATTATTTATTTTGTTGATATGACATTTTCTTTCTATCAATCTTCTGACTGTTTTCATCACTAAGATGAATGTAGTCATCATTCTCCATATCCCATAGATTAACATCAAAAGCTAGAAAGAAACTTTCGATTTTGTCTTTCCACTAATCCAATTTTCACTGTCAAACATTGGGGGCCTACTGTTGATTTTGTCTTTATCATCATTGTTGTTCAGAACTGGTTCCACCATAGTGTTTTTCTTGCAAGTATCTTTTTTTTACATGGTTAAGTGTTAGCACCCAGAACAAGGCGCTCTGATGCCAATTTAAGCATAAAAAAACACAAGAAGGGGGGGGGGGGGATTGAATTGGGATTTTCAAAACATAAAAGCAGTATGACACATTTCGTTATCCTGGTTTATTTGAACTTAAACTACTTCAATCCACCCGCCAAGGTGGTTTTTCTTCTCTCAATCAAGGTCTTAATCCACAAATCAATACTTTGATTACAATTCGCGAAGACAACTGTCAATGTGTTCTTGTGATCAAACCACAACTTGGTTTCTCAAGGAATTACAACTCACAAAGACTACCGTCAATGTCTTCTCGATACTAAACCACAACTTGGTTTCTCAAGGAATTACAACTTTTCTAACAAAAATAACGTGTTTAACAAATGCTTCTAAAAAGCTATATCACAATTGTGATGTTTACACAAAGATTAAAGCATAATGATAATTCAAGAGAAAATAATAGAGAATGTTTTTGACTGCTCTTGTTGGTATGTATGAGTGATGTTTGATTCTTATTCATAGTCTTCTTTATATAGAGGAAGTGAATTGAACCGTTGGAGACATAAAAATTACCTTTGTAAGGTTGATAAAATGTTGTTAATGCACTTTCCAAAAATACAGATCTTGTCTTGTTCCAACCGTTACTCTTTGATTGTAATGAATGAACTGTAACTCATCAAAACTTTTCTTCTTTGAAATTTGATCAGAATAAGAATATTAAAGTTGAAACTTTATATCATCAAAGTATCTTGAGATTCATATGATCAGAACTTGAATGAGACAGGCACATTGAAGCTTCTTTGTACTTTAAGAATATTCACTTATCAGAGTATAGCTTGAGCTTAAGTGCCGAGGCTTAAAACTTTCAGAATACATGAATGCGTGGAGACTTCCTCTATTCTTCTAGAATTTCAATTCTCATAGTATCATAGTTTATCTTGCAGATTTTGTGCTTCAGAAGTTATAACATCATAACTTCTTCTATTAAGCCTGTAACATTGATTTCCTTCTAAGTGTGTACGCTTCGTCTAATCAGAACTTCAAAAGGCAAATACTCTCATCATCTTCTATGTTCTTTTGTCATAACGTCTATGTATATTTAAGTAATTTATTAGAGAGCATATTTGTTCTTTATATATATATCATGTATTTGTTATCATCAAAACTATTACTAAGATGTAGAACCAAACTATTACCAAGAAGGGATAATCATCTGTTGCACACCGTTGTTATACTAGTGGTTAATTTCTCACTTACCTCGGTCTGCCACTTTTTTGGATCTCAAGAAGGAACCGCGTTAGGCACCAAAGATTATGGCTCTTACTCATTTTGACATTGAATGGTATCATCAAGCTTATTACAAAGTTAAGATTATCGACAACTGTGGTGTTTTTACCAATCTACCTCTTTTTATACAAATGGAGGTATTAACTACAACCTTGTTCTTGCAAGTCACCAACTTGGATATCCGATGAGAAAAAAACCAAGTAACACTCATTTGAGTGGTTTCTTTCTCAAAGAAGGAGGGGATCATAAAGCAGCAAAAGACGAGATTGAAAAGTCTTGGCGCGATATTCATAGAAAGGGAAGAAAATATTTAAGACGAAGAGGAGTTGTTTCCTTAGAGCCTCATCTTCGGTGGGTACAAGTAAGGCAATTCAGTTGAAGATGCCTTATCCTCGCGAAGAACCTTTAGCCAACATTTTTATGATGACTACTCCTGCTATCTTAGAAGATCTGGAAGAACTTCAACTTTCCTTGGTCAGGACGCAACAAGAGAAGGAAGCATGGAAGAATAAATACCAGACTTTAGAGGTATCCTACTCAACAAAATTGAAGGAAAATAATGATTTGATTGAGATTCTTGAGAGGCATACTGTAGAGATGATGGAGAAGCAAGAGGATTTATTTTCCTCTAACATTCAGCCAGGTCCCAATGAGCAAGATCACACTCATTTATTTCCTGATTCTGGTGGATGGAAAAAAGTCATTGACAAGTATGTAGAAGAGAACAGGAAGTTGAAAGCTCATATTTCTAGACTCAAAGGAAAACGTTAGTGTGTGGAGAGATCTTCACCAACCTTGGCTCCATAGGAATTTTAGATTCTATCTTTATTCTCTTATATTTAGGATTGTCGAAACTTATACTAAAAAGTTATAATCCCTTCCAAATTTATTAAATGAGATTGCTTAGTATTCCAAAATGTGTTAATTCTTTGATATTTGCAATTGTGTACAATTCTTTAAGTTCCTTGAAAAAAATGAAATAAATAAAATAAATCATGTGCATTGCGTATCATGTATCATGTCGCATATATTTTTTATTTTTTCATCAATTTCTCAGGTGTCTTACTTGTTTCTCTACCTCGCTCAGTCAATAAGTTGTCGCATCACTACAACACTCGAGCTAATTATAGAAAGAAGATGGAGAACCTTGAACAAGAGAATCACAAGATTTTTGAGGAAGTGACTTCTTTGAGGACGGGTATGGCCAACCTTACTACCTTGTTTTAATCATTGGTGGCTGCTCATAATTACCCTCTACCTCCTCCTCCGCCTCCTTCTCCTCATGCCACTCAGCCACAACAGACGACCATTATTTCTGAAGTTCTATCAGTACCCATTTTTGTTGCTCCAATTGCTACTTCTTCTCAAAAAAGTATGCCTCGTGGTTATCCGTGGGGAATTCCATAGGTTACAATCCAGAAGGATACAACCCCACTTCTCAAATTGCTCCACTTGTTCAACCTACTGCTGTTTCTGCACCTCTTGTGGTGCATGTTGTCCCTATTGTTAATGATGAAGTTTATCATGCTTCTTATCCACCAAGTGAAAGATTTGTCTTCTATGACAGAATGGATGATTTATAGGATCAATTCAATGAAAATTAAAAAGAAATGAAAGCCTTAAGAGGGAAGGAGTTATTTAGACAGAATGTTAGTGACCTCTGCTTAGTTCCCAATGCGAAAGTGCCTGCAAAGTTTAAAGTGCCAGAATTTGAGAAGTACAATGGCAACTCTTGTCCCCGTGATCATCTGGTGATGTATATTAGGACTATATCCAATCATACTGATGGTCAATGCTTGCTTATCCATTTCTTCCAAGATAGTCTGACTAGTGCTTGAAATGGTATATGGGGTTGGACAATAGTAACATGCATACATTTAATGAATTGGGTGAAGCTTTTGTGAAGCAGTATAAGTACAACATGTTTATGGCACCCGGCTGTGACCAGCTGAGAGAAATTAATCAAAAAGATAAGGAATCATTTAAGGAGTATGCACAGTGTTGGTGCGAGGTTGCTTCCCAAGTGGTACCCCCAATGAGAGAGCAAGAGATGACTAAGGTCTTCCTAAAAACCCTTGGTTCATTTTACTATGAAAAAATGGTGGAAAGTGCACCAAGTGATTTCATTGAGATGGTGAGTATGGGTGTCTGTTCAGAAGAAGCCGTTAGAGAAGGATGATTGTCAAAAGATAATGGTTCTAGTGCAACCAATAAGCCATCATATGGTTTCTCTAGAAAGATAGAAGGGGAGACAAATGTTTTTATTCAAGAGAGAAGAAGTAGGCATCTAAGAAGACATCATCAACATCAACAACATGTTGCTTCAGTAGCCCCGATTGTCAATGTTACATATCAGAAAGCACCTCCTCAAGGTAATCAAGGGCAAGGTTAGAAAAGAGAAGGTTTTGATCCTAATCCGATGAGTTATGCAGAATTGTTTCTGGCCTTTATTCAGAAGAACCTGATACAGACTAGGTCTCCTCTTGCTGTACCTCCAATGTTGACATGGTATTATAAAGTTGACCAAACTTTTGCCTTTCATCAAGGAGCCCTGGGCACAATATTGAAAACTGCTATCCATTGAATTATGAATTGCAAAAGATTGTAAGATTTGGTATTTTATCTTTTAAAGATATTGGTCCCAATGTGCAAGCTAATCCACTAACCAAGCATATAGGTGGAGGTGTTGCGAATATGTTTTTGGTTGTCCTGGGGATTTCAGGATTTATGATATAAATCTGGTAAGAGGAGATATGGTGAAGATGCATGCTGATCTTTGTGAGTTTAACTATTATACTTATAACCATGCA
Source organism: Vicia faba (assembly GCA_948472305.1). NCBI lineage: Eukaryota > Viridiplantae > Streptophyta > Magnoliopsida > Fabales > Fabaceae > Vicia > Vicia faba. The sequence goes on from OX451741.1 coordinate 857,353,185, forward strand.
GCTTGCAGTATCTGCAGTGAAAATATGCGTGGCTGTGATAAGGTGAGAAATGATCTCCAAGAGATGATGGATGAAGCTCTTATCCATATTATCAGACCAAGGGCTGAGTAAGAGGAGAAAGTGAACATGGTCTATGGATGTCCTGGTGAATTTCTAATTTTTGATGTAAACTAGATGAGTGATGATATGGTACAACTACACACCATATTTTGTCAGATGGATGGTCAAGAAAGGCATAATTATGGTTCCATTGTGAGAAGAGGTATTCAACTTTTGTTAGATAAAGGTACTATCCGAGTCACAGGAAACAAATATGATTATAATTGAGTTAATATGATTTTAGAGTATTCTTTTGAGTCCATGTCTGACGATGAGTATGCTTCTGCTGATGATTTATTCTCTTATGATGAGGGTGACTTTTTTGAAATTTATTCTAAGATTCCTAAGTATACTGAAGAGGCAGGGGTGAATTTCATCATACCATATTTTGATATTCCCGCTCCTATAGAGATTGCATACAACAACAAGCCTATTGTAGCTCCTGTGGTTATCGGTCTACTTGGTCCTGTTTCGTATAAATAAGATAAATATATACCTTACAAGTACAATGCAACTATAGTGTAAGACGGTGTAGAAGTCCCATCCAACCTATATCCCATGTTGAGAATATTACTGAGACCAGTCGGGTGACCTGTAGTGATCGTGACTTTGCTCCTACCTTTTGAAGAGGTGTTGACCCGGTTAAAAAGATTGTTGAGACTAGCGCTGAGCCTAAGAAGGTGGTAGGAGAATCTAGTGGCGCTGCCCTGAAGAAAGATGTTAATGACCTGTTAAAGATCACTAAGATGGGTGATTATAAGATTGTCGACCAATTGTTGCAGATTCCATCCAAAATCTCCATTTTATCCCTGCTGATGAACTCCTCTGCTCATCGGGAATCTCTGATGAGGGTGTTGGATCAGGCTTTTATTTAATGGAATGTATCTATTGATCAATTTAACAATGTTGTAGTAAAAATCACGTCTTGTAATAGTCTGAGCTTTTGTGGTGATGAATTGCTCGATGAGGGAAGAACCCATAATCTGGATCTACACATATCTTTGAACTGCAAAAATGATTCCTTTGCCAATGTGCTAATAGACAATGGTTCTGCTATGAATGTCATACCGAGGAGGACTCTTATGAAGCTCAAGTACCAAGGAACTCCTATGTGCCCCAGGGGCATTATAGTAAATGCTTTTGATGGTTCAAGAATATATGTCATTGGAGAGGTGGACTTACCCATTCACACAGGTTCCTACATGTTTCAAATTACCTTTTAAGTTATGGATATTATCCCAGCCTACAACTGTTTATTTGGACGACCCTGGATCTATGAAGTAGTAGTTGTTACATCAACTCTACATCAGAAGCTGAAATTTGTTCGTGAAGGAAAAGTAGTTATTTTGAGCGGTGAGCAAGCCATGTTGATATATCATTTGTCTTGCTTTAGTATTGTAGAAGCTGATGAAGCCGCTGTTGGAACTCAACTCCAAGCTTTGTCAATTGATAATATAAGGAAGAATGAAGATTCTATCACCTCGTTTAAAGATACACAACAAGTGGTATAAAGGGGCCCTATCAATGTATGGGGGCAGGTTATTGATCCACCTCTGAATATTAATTAGAGATCCAGTGCTTTATTCGATGGTGACCATAACATGAACAATGCGCCAGATCCATTGGATTTGATTACTAACGCGTTTTGATAATGATCAGATGATCTATATTATTTTGGTTTTATTTTTATTTTCTGATTTTTTATTTTTTCCATAATTTTATTTTATGGTTTGATTTTTTAATGATTTTTCTCGTTATTTGATTTGTTTTATTTGCTTAAAAATATTTTTAGACCTTTATAAAATCTAAAAAATTTATGGAAGGATCCAATGACATTCTCACAAATATTGGTGACCTCATTTGTTATTTATTTCCGATTTTACAAATTTTTGTGATTTTTGGTGTATATTGATTTATTTTTTTATTTTAAAAAAAATAGTTTCTGACTTTTAAAAATTGTAAAAAAAATTGTCAACACTTGTTGACTCATATTTGACCTCTGGAATTTTTTTTGGGATTTTTATTTTATGTTTTAATACATTATTTTTATTTCATCAATTATTTATATTTTATTAATCATTAAAAAATTGTTCTATTATTTTATGTTAAATATATTTTATTTCTTTCTTGTGATTGGTCCTGAATTATGGATGATGGTTGATTCCTTGGGTCAAGTTCCTCAACCTAATTGGATCTTGAATGTTGATAGGTGTAGCGGTAGAAATGTTTAAGACTAAGCCATTAGATTCACTAGACTTATACATATCAAAATAAAAATCGCCACCGCGCTTTATTATTTCCAAAGGAATGGGAAAAGAGAGAATAACCCAAAAAGAGGAGGAAAGATTCAAGGTAAGGGGGTTGGTTATGCAAAGGGAAGGTATTAGCACCCTAAGCATCTACGGTACTCCACATGAACCTCTTTGTAAAATCTGTATATTTTGGCTATAAAATGTTGTATTTAAAATAGATGGTGCAGGTGAGAAAAGAAGTATTTTTTATGATTTTTGCACACGCCGCGGTTGCGAACCTTTAGTTCCTACGTACCACCTTTCGTGCAATTGGGGATCAGGGTACACGTAGTTCCTCTTTAAAATTTTTAAAACACAAGTGTGTTGATTGATTTTAAGAGATAAGACATCATCATCATTGTCCGTGTGAAAAACATACTTACTACCCACAATCATGAGAAAGGAGAATTTGCATCATCTCAAAGTGGAGGAAATGGATTGGATTTTAAAATCAATAATGCCTCACTCAACACCCAAGTGGAAAATATCTCACTTCACTACATATTGTAGAAGTATAGTTGTTTGCATCACTACAAGGATTGACAAGAGTATAAGCATTTGAGAAAAGTTTAAAGTAAAAAGCCAAAGTGGCAAAATGGTTTGAAATGAGATTGATTGACTTTTAGTCTTCTCACAAAAAATGTCAAGGTATTATTAAGTTGATTGAAGTTTATTTATGAAAAATGTTTTGAAAATGCATGGACCTAAGTCCAAGTTTATTAAGAAAGTGGTTCAAGTTTCCAAACAAGAAGAGTTTTCAAAAGGAGGAAGAATATTTTTGAAATTAAGGAAGATGGGAGGAGAAGGAGAGACTATTCTAAAGCATAAGGTAAAAGCTAAGGAGAAGAACCATCTAACCAACAAGAAGACAATACTTGAAATTATGAGTCAAGATGGAATTCCCGTTCTTTGAATTGAAACCAAGCAATCGAAGATACTAGACCTCTTAAGAGAACCAAACTTCAAATGTATTAAGTCTTTACAAAAATTGGGCAGAGTAACGGTTGTATACAGATGAATTCCATATTACAAACAAAGTATGTAATCATAATAACATGCACACAAAACAAAAAAACAACCCAATGTGTTGAGGTAAACCTCAAGAACTCCAGATAAAATATCAACTAAGGTCACAAGGTCTCCAACATAGGCCAAGATTTCTAATCCTAAGTCCAAGAAGTCCAATACTCCATAATGCCAGGGATAGTAACCAAATAGTCCAAGTATCATTAAATCTTTTTTATGGTTCATGTTGATTATTAGGTGTCTTAAAAAAATAAAATCTCAAGTGAGCAAAATAAAATGACAAGAAAGTAAATGCTCAAGTGAGCAAAGATGAAAAATAGCATGAAATGTAAATGCTAAATTAAATGGTGCATAAAATAAAAGCACAAAATAAAGTCAATTATTAGTAATTAGTGGTTAGTTGGATGACCATCTTGAAACTTGCATTTGGAATTCATTAGAGAATTGGTAGAACCAAAGCCTCCACACAACAAATTGCATTTACTTTTTGTCAAGTATATCATTCATTTTGGAATCCTCACAAGTAAAATTTAATGATCAACGATGTTTAAGTGATCTGCATTGACCAAAAATGACGTAGATCCATTAGAGGATTGGTAGAACCAAAGTCTCCACACAATGAATCTCAAGGTTATTGGATCAAAGAGATCAAATTAACATACTCGGGCTTGCGAACATAGGATTGGGCCACGAATGATCATTTATTCGAATCAGGACAAAATTTAGCGCTATGTTAAGCAATCGTAAGTGGACTTATATTAAAGTCGCACCTATTTTGAGGCTGATCAATAGCAATCTATGAACCATTTGTTTTGAGACATGATATAGAGATCATGCTCCAATAACACTTAGTGCAATAAGAAAGGGATAAGATGAAGAAGGGTGGGAAAGAATATACAAACCACATTTGAATTAAAAATTTAATGAAACTATTATTAAAATCATTCATCCATTTTTATAGAGTTAGACTCAACTTTAGGTTTTAGGGTTTTTACTTTGGGGATTCTTATTTATTTATTGCATTATTTATTACATTATTTATTTATTGCATTTATTTATTTATTGTCAATTTTTTTATCAACATATATACTGCGTGGCGAGATTTTTTATTTCTCAAAGTATTCTCAAATAACCCTTAGAAATAAGGTTCGTCTATTAGCTTATGGGATACATCTTCCCTGCAAGTTTATATGACGACTTCGCCTAGACTCGGTGGACTTCCGAAAAAGGAATACTTATCGAGACATATCCTCTAGACGAGTAGGACTTTGGAAGGTCACCCACGACTCTTTGTAACAACCTTAACCTAAAAATCTCATGACGAGACCTTTCACAACTTTGAGACAAAATTTTCAGGCCGGAAAGAGGCTCCACCTAAGGGAGGCCCTTGTGCTTTTTCCCTCTGGTGTTATTCATGACACCCTTAAGGAAACTATCTTCTGGGAGGGTAAACCAACCGTAGGTCAAAATTAAGGAACCTACCTTCTAAGGGTACTTATCACAAAATCCCGTCACTCAACCCTACATCTATGCATTCATACATTCATCATATATTCGTCACTCGTTTCTTTATCTTATTCACAGGGTACAAAAAATAATAAAATCAAGATCTCGGTGACTGTCTTTAAAAATTGATACCGAAGGAAACAACTTGTCCGCGTCAACACAATAAACATGTCTGAAATCAAAACCACAAAAGGGAAATAATATGCTGAATACTTTCTCAAGCTTTGTCAAGAAAAGGTGGATGGTTTCAAGAGCATACGTTCGCAAGAGCACCAAGAAGACTTATTTCCCTTTGCTTAATTTCACGCGAATAAAGTTTTGGTTTAAGATTGTAATATTTTTCAATATCTGAATTATGTTACCTTCAATAACGGAATTTTGTTTCCAAATCTCGTTTGCGTATCTATTTTCAAACTGATCACTGAGTGACAATAATAAGCAAAAAACAAGCATGTACCCAAGTGAATAAGACATTCAAAACAAGTAACCATTTCATGTTCATACACATCCGTTCGCACACATGCATTCATGAACACCTGCATATCATGTCGAAACTCATTTTTCAAAAACATCTCTCAAGTTGAACCATTGGTAGAAGAAGATCTCCACCACCTTGGCTTCCATATCAAACAAGGGCCTATCAACAAAAAGCAATGGAGAAAATCGAGGAAACTTAGGCTGCATTCAAAGAGGATCTCGACCAAGTAAAGGGTGATGTCACTTTAATGAAAGGAGATCTGAGTCAAGTTCTCCTAGCTTTGAAGAACATTATTAACAAGTGTGATCGGTGGGAATGAGAACTGACTATTTTGGAATGCTGGTTCGCGTTTTCGTTTGTTTTTGCAAAATGTCGCGGTAAGCAAGAGTCACCACCGTCTTTTATTTTATCCAACAAGGAAAGGAAAAAAGCACAGAAAAATTCCTTTTTCGAGATGTTTCTCGGGTTCGGGAGGTAGATTATAGAAAGGGAAGGTGTTAGCACCCTTTCTATCCGTGGTTATCCACGGGCTCTTAGGTACTTGCTCACTGTGTTTTCAAAAGTTTGCTTTTCTTTGTGTTTGTGGGTTTGAAAAGAGTTTTTTGTTTGAAAGGAGTGTAAGTGCGAAAAGTTTTGTTTTGTTTTTAAAAGGAGCAAGTACTTAAGAACCATCTACCTACTCGAAAAAGGAATTAATCTGTACAAATGTCCTTTAGACAATGCTATCCCACTATTGAGGAGTAGGTAGCACCGTCGTTGGAGTTTTAAGGGTCAATTCGATTAAGGGACGTGTGGTCACTAAAGCAATGTTAGGATGCCTTAGCGGTAACCCTAATGTCTTAGATCATTTTATCCGAGGCAACTGTTTCGAGGCAATTTATGATCTTTGGACAAGAGGACGACCCCTAAAACTTCCTATACTCAATGACCACGTTCGAAGGCAACCAAGTGAGGTGTACCCTAAGAGTGCGCATGTGCGAGTGTGTTATTTCGGTTAATTTTATCTTTGTACATGTCATGGGTGAGCTATGTTGATTTTAAGTTCATACATTTGATCTTGTCATGCATTCCCTATTATCAAACATCTAGCAGTGTATAGTTGCGGAATTTAAATTGCGGAAATTAAATCTAAACTATTACAAGGCGTCGGGTATTTACATCGCCAAAAACAAACCCTTTAATTTAAATTGCGGAAAGTAAAAATAAAGCGATAAATAATTAAAATCCTAATTAAAAACTATTACATACTGGAAGCAATTACAATATTGGAAATATGGATCGCGTGCGAGAAAATTAAATCGGCGCATTTTTAGGGTTTTGACCCCTTTTTTAAAGGAAAACATGTTTTTGTTATTTTTGAATTTATGGAAATTAAATCTAAGTTAATAGTTAAATTAATTAATTAATGAAAATATTTTTTTGGTTTTTTTTATATTTAAGGAAATAAAATAAAATAGATTAAAATTATTAAAAACCTAATTCTACATTAGTTTTAATTTATTGCAAAAAATATTAAATGTTTAAACCTATTTAAAACTAAGTCAATTAATTAATATTTATTTACAAAAATAAAATAATGAAATTAATAAAAATAACATTTTTTGTTTTCTGATTTTTTTTTATGAAAAAAATAAATTATTTGGTTGATTAAATAATAATAATAATAATTAAATATAGCAAATAAATAAAAAAGAAAATATAAAGAAATAAACCATGGGGAGGGTGTTGGGCCCAATTCTGAGTGTGAGAATAGCAATTCCAAGCCCATTTACTGCAAGCCTGCTTTGACTTTCCAGATCACCCACGCGCTTGTTGACTTGGACATATGATAGTCCTTCATTCCTGGCCACCAGATTTGGCCTGAAGGCCATCTGGCGCCTGATCAGGTGATGATGCATGGTGGACCTTAAGCCCCGGCATATACTGGATCTCCTGAAAAAAATTAATAATAAGCGTTTGGGGGGACCTGGGATTCGAACCCAGGTCCCAATGGACAATCCACTAACGCTTCCACCAACTGAGCTGTGATGCTTTGTTGTTAACAAAACAAACCCTGATTATTATATGTGAATAAATAATTAATATGCTGAAAAAAAATAAAAAAATGGCGTGCTGTTTGAATTGGCCAGTTAGGAGAGGACGTGTGGTCGTCTTCTTCAACAAACCCCTGGTTTTCTTACCTGCGGATTTTTATCCGCACAAAGATTCGTGGGATGCTTCAAAAATTCATCCTAGGCCATGTAAATACCAACTAAGACTACCAACGTGTTCGTCTCTCCTCCATGAACACAACCATGGTCATCGTTTGCCTTGATTTTGCCTGTATAAAAAATGCCTAAAAACAAAGAATGGAAACCCTAGGTTCCGGTATCACGTTATAGCTCATGAAAACAAAATTAAATGATACATAAATGTTGGAAATTGGACGTTAAGCATGATTGTACAAAAAAAAATGGCAAAAAGATGCAAGAACATGGATTCACGATTTCATGTGCAGGGCTATGTTCAAGAACACTTCCAGCGAGTTTGGGGCTACTTCAAGGCTTGATTTTGATCCCAATAGCTGCGTTGGATCTTAGGCAAGGATACCACGTTGAGTTTTGGTCTCCAATTTGTCTCTAGTGTGGATTTCAGTTTTCAATTTTTCAAGCTTTTTCTCCAATTTGGTTTTGCCGTTTCTGTCACTTTTTTGGTCGTGTTCTTTTGTGCTCTAGCTTGTGTGTGTATAAGGGAATGAATTAGGTTAATCTTTGGGCCTTGAATCCATGTGCATTGAAGATGGAAGATATGATTTGATCACCATTAACAAAGCTTCCATATTTGTCTCAAATCAAATATTTTGTACATAACAAAGCTTGATACGAATTTGATTGGGTGTATCATGTTAATTGAAAGCTGTAATGATCAAAAATATCTTATTCCATCAATTTTTGGATTTTATTTGAATTAATATTGATTTAAAATGAATTAATTCAATAAAAATTAAATAAAATAGAAAAATTAATGAATGGACATGAAACTGAAGATAGGACACGTGTGTGGTGTGACAAGACCAAATCAAGTGGGAAAAAGTGTGCCCTTTTGTCAAAAATTGGAGTTTTGAGGATAGTTGACTTTTGGCCCTTTTGGAAAAATGCCCAACTTCAACAATGCATAAATTCTTCAATTTTGAGCTTTTGGAAGTGTCCTTGGAATTTTTAGAAACCTTGAGATGTCCTATAACCAACCCTTTTGGTCTCATATCATTTTGATATTCCATGCTCAAGTTATAAGCTTTTGAAAAAAAGGTGTTTTTGTTGACTTTCAAAAATGACCTATAATGTCCAAATTTGTAACTTTTTGTGAGAGCATTTATTGATCTTGGGGTGTGAATATGGATTGTAGGAAATTGCATCCTCTTCAAAATGAGCTTTTGATGGGTCATTTCTCATAAATTATTAGAAATTTATGCTTGGTCAAAGTTGAGTTGACTTTTCCTGCAAAACCCTAATTTAGCAACTTTTGAATCTTGATGAATCTTGAGCAATCCTTGATGAATCATGATCAACTCTTGATCAAATGATGAATTAACCTTAAAAATGAGAATGTTGGCAAAAAATCTTGAGGTTTGACTATTTGTAGGTCACAGTTGACTTTTGCCCTAGCACAATCAATTTTTGGACCTCTTGAGCAATTGACTGACCAAGCTTCCTCTGCAAGGCTTGAAATTTGACATGGATGAACTTGAGAACAGATTAGCACATTGGGGAGCATTTGAGGCCAATTGGATGTAAGGACCTTGATGCAACACCAAACCCTAATTTTGAATTGACTGGCTTAGGAGGTGATTTGACTGTCCAACTCTTGAGCTAACTTGAGCCATTTGGAGATTATTCTTGACATGTCTTGAGAAATATGGGAGGGCAAATTTTGGGATACAACAACAAGCAAGACCAGCTTCCCAGGGTAGCTTTAGAGGAAGTAGCCCAAACTATTGGTGCATCAAGCGGTCACCAACCAAGGAAAGAGCCAAAAGCAGGACTCTAAAAGTCTGCCATGGCCCAATAAGAAGTTGAAACTAAAGGGTTTGTCCTATCGCCACCAAAAGATGGGGAATCACATACCCTACAGATTCCAACCAATAATGCAGGCAACTACTTAGACCTGTAATACGGAGACCACGACCTAGATGATGCTAACCGAGCACCCTTAAAGACAACGGGTACTCATGCTATTGATGAACCACTGGTGATGAATCAATACAAAGATCTGGAGGAAAGATTAAAAGTTGTGGAGGGATTTAACACTTTCGAAGTAGACGCTCTCGAAATGGGCCTAGTTCCAAATGTGGTGATTCCACCAAAATTCAAAGTACCAGACTTTGAAAAATACAAAGGGATCACCTGTCCAAGAAATCATTTGCGCGTGTATTGCAGTAAGATGCATGCCCATGCCCATGATCAGAAGATAATGATTCACTATTTTCAAGATAGATTGAGTGGGGTGTCTTCAGACTGGTATATGCAATTGGATTGAATGCATATTCGAACCTGGGTAGATCTTGCTAATGCTTTTCTAAAGCATTACAAATATAACCTGGATATGACACCTACTCGCATGCAACTCCAGAATCTTTCCTAAAATAAAGAAGAGTCCTTCAAAGAGTATGCTCAGAGATGGAGGGAGATGGCATCCCATGTGCAACCACCACTGCTGGAGAAAGAATTAGTAGACACGTTCATGGGGACTTGCAAGGGATGTCTTATGAGAAGATGGTTGGAAGTATCTCTTCGGGGTTCTCATACCTAGTAACCATCGGAGAAAGAATCGAGACTGGGATAAAAAGTGGAAAGATATATAATGCTCCCTACAATTCAAAACAACATGCTTCAAACTTCCCAAAAGGAAAAGAGGGAGAAATTAATGTTGTAGCGTCACAACCCAGGGTACAACAACCATTACTGATCCCACAAGGGAAGCAGCAAGGAAGAAGGCCACCCAAAATATTTGATCCACTCCCTATGCCAGCTAGCCAGTTATTGCAACATCTGGTTAAGGCATCCTTGGTGGAAATCAAGCCTCTAGCTCCTCTAGTCGGGCCACTCACACGAAGATACGATGCCAACGCCAAATGGGAGTATCATGCTAATTCTCCTAGACATACCATAGAGTAATGTTGGCCATTAAAGCATAAGGTCCAAGACTTGTTAGAATCTCAAGACATCACTTTTGAGAAACCTAACATCAAATCAAACCCTATGCCTCTGTATGATGGGACGACAATAAATGCGATTAAAGTAGTCATTGACCGCAGGGTAACCAGACAAGCAAAAGCCCCGATAAGCTTGTTGAAGGAATATCTATGGGAATGTGGGTTCCTATTGGAACATAATAAAGCCTTCGAGAGAATGCTACAAAAGCTAGTGGACCAGGGGATAGTCCAATTCAGACCATACCCTGAAGAAAAAATATAAAGCCACTCTAAAGGGTGAAGCACGTTTTCCTCCAATCCAAGAGACCTTTGTCGACAAGGGAGTAGAGCATGGCGGACATGTGGCAAAAAAATCCTACAAAGTCAACACCAAAAAAGGCAACTGACTTCATCCCAGAATGCGCCCCAAGAAAAGAACTCAAAAGATGGACTGCCATGGAGATTCCTGAGATCTTTTTCATTCTTAATTAATTTTCCTTTTTTTTGAAAGAACCTATGTCAAGCACGAGGCAAAGGGGTTGCTTGTAAGGGTTTCCCATTTTGTTTCAAACAATATTTACGATTAATAAAAGTTATATTTTGTTTTCAATTAAGATCCCTTTGCTTTTCTTGCATTTATATCTTAAATTTAAAAATGGCAATACTTTCTCTGCATGTGCATCTTCAAATTTCATATACTAAATCTGCACCAAAACATGATAAGTGTGCAAGTTCATGCCCAAAGCCACCGATAATGTTACTGCTGCGACCCAATATAATTTTGATGCTCCTATCAACCAAGCTAAAGAGGAAGATGATAAAGATCTTGAACTCTCTGAGAAAATGGAAAGGGAAATAAAATAAAAGGCTAACAATATGCAACCGTATCAAGAGGCTATTAAGACCATTAATCTGAGCACATGGGAAGATCCGAAAGAAACCAAGCTAAGGGGCAGTGTTAGGGCGGAGCCACAAAGAAGCTGATCAAATTATTGCACATATTTACTTGTCCTTACAAAAATAGGCCAAGGTTAAATAAAGACAGTGCTGTAAAGATAAGAAACTACGAAATACCTGGACCTGGCGAAAAACCCAAGCCAGGGGCACGTTGGACATTCATGTTCAACGGGGCTTCAAATACACTGGGTCACGATATAGGGGCAGTTTTGAATCCTCCTAAAGAATTCTCACAAGCCATATACAAATTCTATAGTGAATAGGATACTAAGCATGCAAAACTTATTCCATATCGGGACCAGGTTTTAAAATTGACTGCAGAGTTCACAAAGATCACTTTCAGTCACATCCCATGAAAAGGAAATCAAATGACAGACACCCTGGCAACTATATCATCTATGTTCAAAGTAACTTGGTCAAACCACGAACCGCGCATTACAAACGGACACAATCAAGAGCATTCACATAGTCTTGCTATTAAAGAAGGACCGAATGACAAGCCTTGGTTTTAGGACATCCATAAAGTTCCTCCAGCATCGACAAACGAACTTTACGAAATTTAGCCTCAAAATTCTTTGAGTAACAATATACTCCACAAGATGAACCACAATGTGGTCTAGTACTCAAAAAAGATTCTACTACCTTGCCTCGATTCACATGGTAAATGGACACCCTACTACAAAGGTCCATATGTAGTAAAAATAGCATCCTCCGGTGGTAATCTTATCCTCACAACAATGAATGGGGAAGAACTACCACATTCGGAAAACTCGGATGCAATAAAAAATAATATGTATAAGAAGCTCGCTAAGCTCGAATCATAAACAGGAGACTAAGGAAAAAGGAGCGTCCCGGTGGATCGAAAACCCTAAAGGGCGATTGAGACAAAAATTAGGGGCATATAAACAAAAAATTATCCCGGTGGATTGAAAACCCGAAAGGGAAATCCAGGCAAAAGTTAGGGATTTCATACAAAGAAATAAAGAACAAAAAGACTGCGATATAAGAACTGCGAATACGAACCACGAATGGAGAGATAGATCTGAATCATACAACTCCTAAGCAAAGGAGATAAGATCATTAAAAGGATATTGGGGAATAACAACAACAATTATTATTTTTATTTCCATTTACAGTAGTAAAACTTTCTGTAATCACGTTTTTCTAGGAATTGCATCTTGTATTCTCTCCTATTAGAGGAATATTAATAAATCATTTGTTTTCTTTGCATATTTCAAATTGCTTTTTTTATTTTCTCAGACTTGTTTACAAAATACTACGATCATTACTTGTGAATATTGTCTTGAAATCATTTCGGGGGATTAATAAAATAAAAGCATTTGACAAAACATCAAAAAAACATTTTGGTTAGAAAAATATTGAAAGAAAATCCACGCAGACGTCCATGCACATGGCTACTCCTACGTCTTGCAACACAAAAGTCTACACACATGTCTATGCCTATGTCTACTCTCACGATGCAAAAAATCTACATCCACACACATGGCTACTCCTACGTCTTGCAACACAAAAGTCTATACACATGTCCACGTATATGCATGCACTTACAACATAAAAGGATACACATATGCCAATACATACATCCATGCTTACGGCTGTTCTTACAACATATAAATCTACGCATATGCCCTTACCCACGTCTACGTCTACGTCTACACCTGCGCTCACAATACAAAATCAATGTTCAAAATTTTGCTAACACTTTTTCACCACATTTAAATCGAATTTAACAAAGCTACGACAACATGACATATAAAGCCAGGGGATTGGTAACTCTAAGTTAATGGTTTAAAGGAGAGAATGCTAGAAATAATCTTCATATCATTTTAAGGCATACGCACATCTTACACATATTTAATACATACATTTTGCATAACATACATACACTATACATTTTTGCATACAATATGCATATATTCAGGGTTCCATATCAATGCCAAACATCACACACTTTGCATACATCCAAACATCAATATCAGACATCATACGCATGTATCATGCAGCAAACAAATAACTTCACCCTAGATTTAGCTATGTAAGGGCCAACCAACAAAATACTTCTCCTACGGTTCAACCCGTCACCTCAGTCTTCATGTTGTGACACATTTAACCCATCACTTAAGTCTTCTGGCATTGATGAGTTCCTTACAAACCCAGATCACTGCCTCAGACTTCATGCAATGATGTTCAAAAACAAAACCTAGCTTATCGCCTTAGACTTCACGCAGCGATTTGCGAGTATAACCCATAGTCTCAGACTTCTTACATCCATGTGTTTCTTTACTCCGTAACACGGACCATCACCTCAGACTTCACACAGCGATGCTCAAAAATACAAAATTTAGCTCATTGCCCCAGACTTCATGCAACAATGTGTTTCTTTATTCCAACACAGACAATCACCTCATACTTCAGGCAGTGATGCTCGAAACCAAAATCTAACCTATCGCCTCAGACATCATGCAGCGATCTGTGAACCAAGTCCATTGCCTCAGACTTCATGCAGCAATGAGTTTCTTTATTCGGCAACATAGATTATCGCCCCAGACATCATGTAGTGATGTTCAAAAAAAAAAATTTAGCTTATCACCTCAGACTTCACGCAGCGATTTGTGAACCTAACCCATTGCCTCAAACTTCATGCAGCAATGTGTTCCAAGCTCAAGACCATCGCCTCAAACTTCATGTAGCGATGCTCGAAAACCAAAATCTAGCATATAGCCTCAGACTTCACGCACTGATTTTTAAACTTAACCCGTTGCCTCAGACTTCATGCAACAATGTGTTTATTTATCCAACACAGACCATCGTCTCAAACTTCAGGCGGTGATGATCGAAACTAAAATCTAGCTTATTGCCTCAGACTTCACGTAATGATTTACGAACCTAACCCATTGCCTCAGACTTCATGCAGCAATGTGTTTCTTTATTCCACAACACCGATCATAGCCTCAGACTTCATGCAACGATGCTCGAAAACAAAACATAACTTACCGCCTCAAACTTCATGCATCGATTTGTGAACCCAACCCATTGCCTCAGACTTCATGCAACAATGTGCTCCATAAAATCCAGCCTATCGCCTCAGAATTCATGTAGCGATGCTCAAAACTAAATCTAGCTTATCGTCTCAGACATCACGCAACAATTTACAAAATTAAGCTCATTTCCTAAAACATCATGCAACAATGCATTTCTTTATTCCTAAACACCGATCATCGCCACAGAATTCATGTTGCGATGCTCGAAAGAAAACAAAACTCTATCCTATCACCTCAGAAATCATGCAGCGATTCGCGAACATAACCCATGGCATCAGTCTTCAAGCATTCATGCATCATAAATTTTTGTTGTATTCATCCTCCAAATGGATGAATAATCAAAACCAAACCAAGACATAAAAAAATTGCGCTTTTAAGATCAAAGACTATCTGCCTCGTTATCAAACCTTGGTAAGCGATACATCATCAACTTTGCCTTCTTCCTTGAGACTCCTAAGGGTATGCTATATCAATATAACCTTATGTTTGGCGGACAAATTTTGAGGAAGGATTTTGTTTTAAAGAAAAAGGGCATTATTAGCAAAATTCCTTGCTATTATTATTTTAATAAAAGAAATTTATATCTCTTTTTTAGGAAGAAAAATGTAATGTATTTTTTTTACAAAATTGTTTTATATAGTAAAGATTATGGTTTAGAAAGATGTTGGATCAAGTTTTGAAAATAGTTTAGGCCCAATTGAAAAAAGATTTTTTGCTGTAATTAAAAAAATATTGTTGGATAATGCTAGCCCAAATGTCCAAAAAACTACAACTGTGCCCATCAAGCCAAAATTCACGTTGGTTTTTTGCACTAACATATACTGTAGAAATCAGAGCTAAAGTTAGACGAAATCTGGGAAATATGTTACAACATAATTTCTAACTAAACCAAATCAAATCTCCATTGCAATCATAACAAAATATCATTCTATATTTATCATAATTCCAGATATCACATAATCAATCCCTAAATTACAGGGTCCGAATCAAATCAATTACAGAAACAGAGTAATAATTACAGTATCGATTACAATTTTTTTCAGAATCAATTACAACCAATCAAAAAAGAACTAAATCACTAATTTTTATCTAAATCTAAGTAACTAATCAAAAACCCTAAATCAAAAGCCTATAAATGCTAACAAAAACTAACAGTAAAAGAGGGGTTGGGATAAAGAGAAAGAATACAGAGAGAAAGGGATGAACAAGAGAGACAGAAGAAGAACACCATACAGAGGAAAACGAAGGAGATCCGTTGGGGTTTCAATCTCTGAAACCTTAATGATGTGAACCGCAGCTGACAACATCCACGCCCGACCATCATGACTCCACTTCCGCACCCTTAAGTACCATCATTGACCTGCACAATCGAAGAAGGAGAAGGATTAGCAACGAAGCTCGAAGAACTCAGAACCGAAAATCACTCAAAAGGGGTAAAAATACACCCAACTTTATTTGTTGTTTGGACTTTGATTGAAGGTTTTGTGGGTTGGCTAGCGCTTAGGAAGGGGTTACAGTTACAGAAGGGTCAAGGGTGTAGCCGCCACTGCCACGATTTTGTTGTAGGGTTAGGAAGAGAAAGAAGAAAGACTAGGGTTAGAAGAGGAGAGGGTTGTGTACGAGAGAGAGAGGAAGTCATTTGCTGTAATTGAAACAAAAAATAAAGAAAATGAATTAAAATAAAATCTTATAATCCGTCCAATCCCGTATGCGCTAGCATACAATAACTAATATGCACCTTCAATCTTATCCACACGATCATGATCAGACGGCCAGAGGCCAAGTCTCACTGTAATTCCCATACTCCTACACCCACTCAATCAAACTGGCCCTCCTTGCAAACTAGCTTGGGCCAATCCCATTGATTTAAACACCTCCATTTGCCAATAGTTGCTAAACAACAAAACCATTTGCACCCCCTGCCTGTCTACATATTTGGGCCAACCTGGGCCTAACTTTCAACACCCCCTATTTTTACTTGTTAACATAAATTACACCCCCCCGATTTAATTAAAGAATTTTCATTTTTTTATATTATATTTTCTTTATCTATTTTTAAATATTATATTTTTTTATTAATATAATTATTTATTTATTTTTCTTTATAATAATAATAATTATTAATATTAATTTTTATATATTATTATTTATTATCATGTAAATAAATCATTTTATTCAAAACTCATGCATATTATTTTTTATATTATTACATTAAATATTTTTTAATCATGCATTAATCAAGATCTTCGCAATTAACATAATAAAAAATACTAACCAATCTCAATCTATTTTTCGCAATAAACTAAGCTAATCAACTGTTTTTTGCAAAAGGGTTTCAAATAGATTTTGACTAATTGCGCATTTAGCCAAAATCTCCATAATCACTACAACCGGTCAAAATTCAAGGTGATTCAAAATACGTTTGCAACCCCTAAAAAACACCAACCCCATATGAACTACGAATTGGGACTCTGATTCCTCTTAAGAGGATACATAGGCATATGATAAAAAATCGTAGCGAGTTCCCTTATAAAAAATTAAACCATTTTCCTTAATAATATTTAAAACCCTGTTTACCCCAACCTAAACCTAAAACCTAGTATCCTTGTGAACAAGGTAGATGAAAGGTGCCTAACACCTTCCTTTCGTGTAATGAAGTCCGAAACCTAGAATTTATGTCTTGGAATTTGGGTTTCCTATTAGATTCCCTTCCCTAGGATAAAAACTAATAGTGGCAACTCTGATTTAAAATCAAGTTGCGACACATTCATCTTCGGCCGATAAGGAGAAGAGTTATGATACTGGATCTTGAATTGCATGCAGAGCTCGGTGATTATAGTTTTATTGAGATTGGTACCATTATCCCTGATGATTCTTTCTGGAATGCCATACCGACAGATAAGGTTGTGTCTGATGAATCGGGCCATAACGTTCTTGGCACCAGAAGCAAATGAGGCTACCTCGACCCACTTTGTGAAGTAATCAATGGCAACCAGGATGAATCGTTTCCCATTAGAAGTTGTACGTCCAATCTCTCCAATCATATCGATGCCCCACATTGCAAATGGATAGGGAGCAGTCAAGACGTTTAGAAGAACCAAAGGCACATGTAGTTTATCAACATAGATTTGGAATTTGTGACAAGTTCGTGAATGCTGATAACAGTCTGCTTCCATAGTGGACCAGTAGTATCCTGCCCGTAGGATCTTTTTAGCCATCGGGTGCCCACTAGAATGGGTGCGAAAGGTACCTTCGTGCAAATCATCCATAATATTTTCTGCCTCACTCTTGTCTACACACTGAAGCAAGGTAGAGTCGTGGTTGCGCTTGTAGAGGATTCCATTACGGAGGAAGAACTTAGTAGAGAACCTTATTAGAAACTTCTTATCATTGACTAAAGCTCGCTCAAGATAATCTTGGGCTTCGAGATATATTTTGACTTCATGGAACCAAGGCTTGTCCATTATTCCTTCAGTACCAATCTCGTGACAGTGTGCGGGTTCATTCATACTCTCCATAGTGATATGAGGAGCCTCATTATCCCATCTGACCTTGAACATGGATGACATTGTAGCTAGCGAATCCGCAAGTTGATTCTCCTCTCGTAGAAAATGCTCAAAGGTAATTTCTATAATGTATGAAATCAATGTCAACACATGCTCTTTGTAAGGGATAAGATTAGGATGCTTTATGTCCCATTCTCCTTTGATTTGACTGATTACTATAGCGGTAGAAAATTTTCAAGACTAGGCCATTGGATTGACTAGACTTTATACAAATCAAAATAAAAATCGCCACCGCGCTTTATTGTTTCCAAAGGAATGGGAAAAGAGCGAATAACCCAAAAAGAGGGAGGAAAGATTCAAGGTAAGGGGGGTTGGTTATGCATAGGGAAGGTATTAGCACCCTAAACATCTACGGTACTCCACAGGAACCTCTTTGTAAAATCTGTATATTTTGGCTATAAGAATGTGTTGTATATAAAATGGATGGTGGAGATGAGAAAAGAAATATTTTTATGATTTTTGCACCCGCCGCGGTTGCGAACCTTTAGTGCCTACATACCACCTTTCGTGCAATAGGAGATCAGGGTACACGTATTTCATCTTTTAAAAATTTTAAACACAAGTGTGTTGGTTACTTTTATGAGATAAGCCATCATCGTCATTGTCCGTGTGGAAAACATACTTACTACCCACAATCATGAGAAAGGAGAATTTGCATCATCTCAAAGTGGAGGATAGGGCTTGGATTTCAAAATCAACAATGCCTCACTCAACACCCAAGTAGAAAATATCTCACTTCACTACATATT
The DNA here is from genome assembly GCA_948472305.1 of Vicia faba. Taxonomy (NCBI): domain Eukaryota; kingdom Viridiplantae; phylum Streptophyta; class Magnoliopsida; order Fabales; family Fabaceae; genus Vicia; species Vicia faba. The sequence goes on from OX451741.1 coordinate 857,372,089, forward strand.
GTAGAAGTATAGTTGTTTGCATCACTACAAGGATTGACAAGAGTTTAATCTTTTTAAGAAAAGTTTAAAGATAAAAGCCAAAGTGGCAAAATGGTTTGAAATGAGATTGATTGACTTTTAGTCTTCTCACAAAAAATGTCAAGGTATTATTAAATTGATTGAAGTTTATTTATGAAAATGTTTTGAAAACGCGTGGACATAAGTCCAAGTTTATTATGAAAATGGTTCAAGTTTCAAAACAAGAAGAGTTTTCAAAAGGAGGGAGAAGATTTTTGAAATTAAAGAAGATGAGAGGAGATGAAGAGGCTATCCTAAAGCATAAGGTAAAAGCTAGGGATAAGAACCATCTAACCAACAAGAAGCCAATACTTGACATTATGAGTTAATATAGAATTCCCATTCTTCAGATTGAAACCAAGCAAGCAAAGATATTAGATCTCTTGAGAGAACCAAACTTCAAGTGTATTAAGTCTTTCCAAAAATTGGGCAGAGTAACGACTGTATACGGGTGAATTCCAGATTACAAACAAAGTATGTAATCACAATAACTCGCACACAAAACAAACAAACAACCCAATGTCTTGAGGTAAACCTCAAGAACTCCAGATAAAATAATCAGATAAATTCACAAAGTCTCCAAGATAGGAAAAGGTGTCTAATCCTAAGTCCAAGAAGTCCAATACTCCATAACACCAAGGATAGTAACCAAATAGTCCAAGTACCATTAAATATTTTTTAAGGTTTATGTTGATTATTAAGTGTCTTCTATAGAAAAAGAAAAGCTCAAGTGAGCAAAATAAAAATGACATAAAAGTAAGTTCTCAAGTGAGCAAAGATGAAAATAGCATGAAATGTAAATGTTAAAAGTAAATGGTACATAAAGTAAAGAGCATAAAATAAAAGCATAAAATAAAGTCAATTGTTAGAAATTAGTGGTTAGTTAGGTGACCATCTTGAAGCTTGAATTTGGAACTCATTAAAGGATTGGTAGAACCAAAGACTCCACACAACAAGTTGCATTTTCTTTTTGTCAAGTATATCATCCATTTTGGAATCCTCAAAAGTGCCATTTAATGATCAACGATGTTTAAGTGATCCGCGTTGACCAAAGGTGTTGTAGATCCATTAGAGGATTGGTAGAACCAAAGCCTCCACACAATGAATCTCAAGGTTATTGGATCAAAGATATCAAATTAACATACTTGGGCTTGCCATCATAAGTTTGGGCCACGAATAATCATTTATCCAAATTGGGATAAAATTTAGCACTATGTTAAGTAATCGTAAGTGGACTTATGTAGAAGTCGCACCAATTTTGATGCCGGTCAATAGCAATATATGTACTTCATGTTTGGATAAAATGATATAGAGATCACCATCCATTAACATGTAGAAAAATTAAAAAAGAAATGGATAAGATAAAGAGGGAGGGGAATGATAAGCTAATTTGGATCACCACCTCAAAATTCTTTCATCTTTAAATTCAACCACTCCTCTAGATGGATTAAAGCACTAAACATATCATTAATCCAAAGCACAAAAAATGAATTAAATAATTCACTCTTCGGTAGATTTGAATTGATGAATATTTAACAAACTTCATCTACATCCCAAAGTCCATTGAGTTTAAAGAGAAATTAGACATTTAAAATTCCAATCCAAACCAACAATCAAAAGGAGTGAGTAGAAAAAGCATTTTGTATCAAAGCTGCCCTAAAACAAGGCAAAAAAAAAGCATTATGTCCCTGTGTAAATCGATTGCACTACTGTGTAAATCGATTTCCCTACTATGTAAATCGATTTACACAGTACAATTTTCAAAAATCTGCGCGAAATTGCTTCTCTGCAATCGATTGCAATGTTACTGCAATCGATTGCACGCTATTACAGACAACAAAACAACATTTTAAAAGGCCAAATTCTTGTTCAAACTTTCCATCAAATACCTTATGATCATGGATCCAATTGAGCACGAAAATTCCATCAAATTATGAGAAAATAACACCATTGGAATCACAAAATAATGCTCAAAGAATCAAACCCAAAGATCAACAAGAGATCACATTGTGAAAGATGAATTATACAACTTACCAAAGGTAGATCTAGAGAATTATCAAAACAACTTAAAGAATTTGCTTCAATTTAACCATAAGAATCAATTGCTCAAGCTTGGATGTAGAGAATTGATAAAGAAAAAGTGTTTCGATGAAGGTTTAGCTCAAAGATTAGTAAGCTTCAATGCAAAGCTTACTAACTTTTTGAAAATGGAGCTTTGAGTGAATTTGGTAGATGGAGAGAATTGAGATATTTTTTAGCAAGGTGGATTTGGCTATCAAAAGCTTGAAATTTGAATGAAATGAGGGCTCTATTTATAGAGTTTTAGGATTGGGATTAGTGGTAATTTTGTAATTGATTCTTGGAGCCAAAATTTAAATTAATGATAACTCTTACAAAAATTAGAGCCATAATTTGAATTAATGATAATTCTTCTTAAAAACGAAAGTTTGGCACTAAAATTTGAATTAATGATACATCTTTCAAAAATGAAGAAAAATTGGAGCAAAAATTTGACAAGTTTAAAATTGCTGATTTTTTTCAAATTTTCACGCTGTGCAATCTATTGCACTATTGTGCAAATCGATTTGCACAGTGTATTTTTTTTCAAAAATGGCACAAAATGCACTATGTGAAATCGCTTGCACTCTAAGAGAAATCGATTGCATCAGTGAAAAAAATGAATTTTTGTTAATTTTTCCTTTGTAAATAGAGATTTTAGGAAAATAATACCAGAAATCCTTATTTGTCAGATGCTTCGACTTGGTACCTACAAAACAAAAATATACAAAGACAAAGACAAATATTTTTTGTATTTTGATTAGAAGTTAGTCAACAACACGTATACAAAATAAGCAACCAAGGTGCTTGGAGATTCCTGAAGAGAAAACTTAAAGATAGGAGATAGAAAAAGAGGAAGAACCAACCCTAATGTGATCTTGTTATGATCGAGTTGATATGATATGATAGAGGAATCTTAGGGGAAACAATTGGGGTACAACAGCTGCCCTTATTTAAGTGTCTTCTATCCGGAGATACGAAGGTTAAAAACTTTGTGTCGACGCGATTGAAGATACTTAAATATAAAACAAGCCCTATTTTTATCCTTAAGATGCCATGCAATGCTTATGATTATGAATGCAGATGGACAAATCTAAAGAGACGCAAGACACCACTGTGGATGCCACAAAAAATGAAGAAACAAAGGAGCAACCCCACCAGGAAAATAAATCACTGGTGGACCCAAAAGAATTGAATCAAAGAGGAAGATAACAAGCATCGACGTTCACTGCCGATGGCCTACCAACGTTCACTGAAGGTAGAAAGAGAATATATCATATCATCGCTGTTCACTAATGATGAACTATCAACGTTCACTGAAGATAGCAAAAAGATAACAAACACCGACGTTCACTGCCGATATCCTACCAACATTCACTGAAGGTAGAAAGAGAAAATATCATATCATCGCCGTTCACTGACGATGAACTATCAACGTTTACTGAAGATAGAAAAAAGATAATAAACACCAATGTTCATTGTCTATATCCTACCAACGTTCACTTAAGGTAGAAAGAGAAAACATCATATCACCGCTGTTCACTGATGATGAACTATCAATGTTCACTGAAGATAACAAAAAGATAATAAAAACCGATGTTCACTTAGTATATCCTACCAATGTTCACTGAAGGTAGAAATAGAAAACATCATATCACCACTGTTCAGTGACGATGAACTATCAACGCTCACTGAAGATAGCAAAAATATAATAAACACCGACATTCACTGTCGATATCCTACCAACATTCACTAAAGGTAGAAAGAGAAAACATCATATCACCACTGTTCACTGACAATGAACTATCAACATTCACTAAAGATAACAAAAAGATAATAAACACCGACGTTCACTACCAATATCCTACCAACGTTCACTAAAGGTAGAAAGTGAAAATATCATATCACCGCCGATATCCTACCAACATTCACTGAAGGTAGAAAGAGAAAATATCATATCACCGCCGTTCACTAATGATGAACTATCAACGTTAACTGAAGATAACAAAAAGATAATAAACACCGACGTTCACTGCCGATATCCTACCAACAATCACTGAAGGTAGAAAGAAAAAACATCACATCACCGCCGTTCACTGACGATGAACTATCAACGTTCACTGAAGATAGCAAAAAGATAATAAACACCGAAGTTTACTGCCGATATTCTACCAATATTCACTGAAGGTAGAAAGAGAAAATATATCAAGTTTTCCCAAAAATTCTGGTGTTTCATCTAGAACGGGTCTCAACTTCTTCTTTGACCAAGGAAATCTACCTGGAAAAGATCAAACATAAGCTGTCTCAAATAAAGAGACTTGTTACTTGTTATCATGGAGAATTTAAAAAATAAATGACTTTCTAGGGATAGAAATATGACTTCCCGGGGAAATGCCACGATATTCCTGCTGAGGAGATAAAGTCTTCTCGTGCAAAATAAATGCACAAACCAAAACTTGAAGTTTTCAAAAATCCAAAGTAACTAATATTGTCATGAAACCATAGATCCAAATTAGAAACAAACTGTAGCAAGACAGTCAACAAAGATACATCCTTTGAGAAATAAACTCAAGAGGGAAAACCAAATCCATCTAAGCAAAGAGCGCTGCAGGAAGGTCAGAACACAATGTCAATGAACAATGATTTGTCAATTTTAGCCATGCATGATGTATGTATGAATGTATGAGTGCTATCGTGAATATGCTGGTAAAACAGATACACAAACAGTAGGAACAAACAAACAAAACCGCCTCAAGTACTAACAACACTTGGCTAAACTTCAACCAGAAAGATCATTCCAAGAAAGGTAAAAGCCAACTGCGGAAACCAAACCTATTGCCTGCCTTTAACTTTACTAAAGAGAAACATAATTTGGAGGTAGACAAATTAAACAGATACCGAGATAAAACATCCTCCTTCCGACTTCATTAGAGAAACCCATTTTTCTTCAAAAGTAACACACCTACTGGAGATTGCAAGACCAGCCTCAAATAAAGTAGACTGACGCCGAAACAAACAGACCTCACTGGGGAATTCAAGCCTACCTCCCTGGAGAAAGATGCAGATTGAAACTTTACATTATGAACACTTATTCCAACAAAAGATGCCGTGGGATAGCCTTCCTGGGGAATCAGAAAGTCATCAATATAGAAATAGGTCAAACCCATGAGGATTTTAAATCCAACCCAGCACTTGGTGGGTGAAAACCCAAAGGTTGATAATCATTTCAACACTTCTCAGAAAAGATACTGCCCTGGTCTAGTTGCCTGGGAAATAAATACCAACAATAATGCCAATACTGCAGAAAGAGCGACAACTCAGCACACCAAGGGAATAAAACCTTTCATCATATGAGGGAAGACTTTGCTGGGGAATCTGGGACAGATGCTTCTGACCATGCAAACCCAAAATCAAAAGTGAACCAAGACTTGACTGGAGACAATGGGATCACGAACCCAATACTGCACCTTACACCGATTGGTATCGTCTTTAACTATCTGAGAAACATACAAAGATCATGCACATACCAGCAAAATGACCTAAGAGAACCTTCAAAAAGGAAGTAAATCTTCTCAAAACAACCGAAGTTTGTTCATTCCTGGGATCGCCATTTTTGTTGTCATTGTGTCATCACAAATCTCGAAGTAAATTGAATTGTAAAAATCTCTCCCTTTTTTTGAAAAGTCAATTTTGCTTTTTAATCTTTTTGCTTTGAAAGTTCTTATTAGTAATAAATGGAGTCTTTGCAAGCTAAATAAAATAAGAACACAAAGAATTGGGTAAAAGCTCGAATTTTATTAATAAAATGGTAGTCCGTGAATGGCGAGACTCCATGGATGATTACAAATTTTGGGAAATGGTAATATATAATGGAAAAGATACATTGAGATACAATGACCACTATTCCCCCTAACAACTTTTGAAATCCTGAGAAGCAGCTTTTGTTGAAGTATGGTGAGGATCCGAGAAGATTGTTGCTTCAACTATCAAGTCTTGTCTGACGTAGTCACTTGCCAAGAGAATCCCTAACTTTTTCCTAAGCTTCCCTTGCGGGTTTTCAACTTAGCGGGAAATTTATTCTGCTTATGTCTCTAATTTTTGTGTAGACCGCCCTTTCGGGTTTTTGGCCTACCGAGACGCTCCTTTTTGCCTAAGCCACCCTTTCAGGTTTTCAACTTAGCGAGCTGTTCTTTTATTTCTTTAGGCGAAGTATTTCTTTACTGCTTCAGCATTCATGGGACGTGGGAACTCCTCGCCATCCATAGTTTCAAGAATTAATGCACCACCAGAGAAGGCTTTCTTGACAACATACGGGCCTTCAAAATTGGGAGTCCATGTGCCCCTAGAATCAGTGTTGAAAGACACGATATTCCTGAGCACGAGGTCGCCTTCTCTGAATTCACGAGGTTTGACCTTTTTATCAAATGCTTTCTTCATTCTTCTCTGATATAACTGCCCATGACATAAAGTTGTCATTCTCTTCTCTTCAATAAATTTCAATTGGTCAAACCTGTTCTGGATCCATTCAGCCTCTGTCAACTTGGTTTCCATTATCACACTCAACGAGGGAATCTCTACCTCGACAGGGAGTACAACTTCCATTCCATACACCAGGGAGAACGGGGTTGCTCCTGTTGAAGTGCGAACAGATGTTCGATATCCATGCAGAGTAAAAGGGAGCATTTCATGCCAATCCTTATAAGTAAAAACCATTTTCTAGATAATTCTCTTGATATTCTTATTAGAATCCTCAGCTTCCCCATTCATCTTGTGCCTGTATGGAGTCGAATTGTGATGGACAATCTTGAATTCTTCACACAGTTTTGTCATCATCTTGTTGTTCAAATTCGAGCCATTGTCGGTGATGATTCTGCTCGGCACACCATACCGGCATATAAGATTATTTTTGATGAAACACAGAACCACCTGTTTGGTAACATTGGCATATGAAGCAACATCTACCCATTTGGTGAAGTAGTCAATTGCTACCAAGATAAAACAATACCCATTCGAAGCTTTGGGTTCTATCATCCCGATCATGTCTATACCCCACATAGAGAAAGGCCATGGGGAGGAAATCACATTGAGAAGTGTCGGAGGCACATGGACCTTATCTGTATAAACTTGGAATTTATGGCACTTCATTGCAAATTTGTAACAGTCAGATTCCATTGTCAACCAATAATAACCTGCCCTTAGCATCTTTTTAGCCATCGAATGTCCATTAGCATGAGTGCCAAATGAACCTTCATGAATCTCATGCATCAACATGTCTGCTTCGTGTCTATCCACGCATCTGAGCAAGATCATGTCATAATTTCTCTTATATAACACATTTTCACCGAGGAAGAAACTGCCTGCCAATCTTCTCAGTGTCTTTCTATCTTTCCTCGACGCACCAATCAGTTTTCCTGAGTCTAAAGAAAATGCTTGATATCATAATACCAAGGTTTTTCATCTGCTACCTCCTCAGTCGTAAACACCTGAGCGGGCATATCCAACCATCGAACTGTAATTCAGGGTATATCATTCCAAGTATTCACTTGGTACATGGAAGCCAGAGTTGCCATAGGATCCGCCATTTGATTTTCATCTCTAGGGATGTGATGGAATTCAACTTTATTGGAGAAGGGTAATAGTCTTCTTGCATAGTCTTTGTAAGGGATCAAGCGAGGGTGACGAGTGTCCCATTCTTCTTTAATCTGATTTATTAAGAAAGCTGAATCACCATACACATATAAAATTTTGATTCTGAGATCAATAGCTTCCTCAAGACCCATGATGCAAGCCTCATATTCTGCCATATTATTAGTGCAATCGAATGTTAACCTTGCAGTAAAAGGACTGTGCGATCCATGAGGAGTGACAATCACAACACCAATTCCTTTACCATAAGCATTCACCGCTCCATACAAAATCATACTCCAACGAGATTCAGGGTCAGGGCCTTCCTCAGGCAATGGTTCATCATAATCTTTCACTTTCAAGAACATCACATCCTCATCGGGGAATTCATATTCTGTAGACTGATGATCTTCCACCGGTTGGTGAGCAAGGTAATCTACCAACACACTACTTTTAATAGCCTTTTGAGTGAGGTACTCGATATCATATTCAGATAACAACATCTGCCAGCGGGAAATTCTCCCAGTAAGAGTAGACTTTTCAAAAATATACTTGATTGGATCCATTTTGGAGATCAACCAAGTGGTATTATTCAACATATACTTCTGCAATCGCGTTGCCGCCCAGGCCAAAGCACAACATGTCTTTTCTAGCATGGAATACTGCGAATCACAATCAGTGAACTTTTTGCTGAGATAATAAATGGAGAACTCTTTCTTCCCTGTTTCATCCTGTTGTCCTAGAATACAACCCATGGATTTATATAACACTGTTAGATACATAATCAACGGTCTTCCTTCTAAGGGAGGGAGCAAGATAGGAGGTTCCAGCAGATATTCTTTAATACTCTCAAATTCCCTTTGGCAGTCATCCGTCCATACACAACCTTAATCTTTCTTTAACAACTTAAAGATCAATTCACATGTTGCAGTCATGTGGGAAATAAATCTGGAAATATAATTCAAACGCCCGAGGAAACCTCTAACTTGATTTTTAGTTCTTGGTGCTGGAATTTCTTGAATTGCTTTGAATTTATCAGGGTCAACTTCAATTCCTTCCTGGATAACAATGAAACCCAACAATTTCCCCGATCTAACACCGAAGGTGCATTTATTTGGATTCAAGCGGAAACGATACATCCTAAAACGCTGAAACAACTTCAATAAATCTTTTATATGCCCTTCTTCAGTCTGGGATTTGGAAATCATATCATCAACATATACTTCAATTTCCTCGTGCATCAGATCATGTAATAGGGTTGTCATAGCCCTCTGGTACGTTGCACCAGCGTTCTTCAACCCGAAGGGCATCACTCTGTAACAGAATGTTCCCCAGGGTGTGATAAATGTTGTTTTTTCCATGTCCTCTAGATCCATTCTTATTTGATTATACCCGAAAAATCCATCCATTAACGAGAATACTTTGAATTTTGCTGTGTTGTCCACTAACATGTCGATGTGAGGAAATGGAAAATCATCTTTTGGACTAGCTTTATTTAGATCTCTGTAATCTACGCACATGCAGACTTTTCCGTCTTTTTTCGATACTGGGAAAATATTGGCAATCCATTGAGGATACACCGACGTCACAAGAAAACCAACTTTAATCTACTTTAGAACCTCCTCTTTGATCTTTATTACCATATCTGGGTGAGTTCTCAACTTTTGTTTAACTGGAGGACACTCTGGCTTCAACGGCAAATGATGCTCGACAATATCTATATATAGACCAGGAATATCTTGATAAGACCAAGAAAAAATATCCACATACTCTTTCAACAACTCAATCAACCCGCTCTTCACATCAGGATGCAACGATGCTCCAATCTTAACTTCCTTCGGATCTTATTCTGAACCCAAATTGATCACTTCCAAAGGCTCCTTATATGGTTGAATGGTATTTTCCTTGTGCTCAAGCAACCGTGAGACCTCCTCTGGAATCTCATCATAATCTTCTTCTTCAGCCCCAAACATAGGACATTCAGAGTTGGGAGAGGGTGCAGGGTCATTGTATTCAACGAGTTTTTTAATTAATCTGCACATGTGATTTATGATTGCTTTTAGAAACTAACACATATAACAAGTGATCATGCAGATTAATTTTCAGTTATTATTTATTTTGAAAGTTTTTTTTATTTTATTACCATTTCCCAAGAAAAAGCAGAAAATAGAGACATGATTTGGGAAGCAAAGACAACTTTTATTAATGATTTTAAAAGTAAGAGAAAACAGATAAGCCCTACAACATTAATACTTCCACCTTGGGCAGAGTGAAAGCTTTTCAAAAGAATGTAACAGATTAACAAAACAAATTACTTTGAAACATGTATGCAAGAAGGAACATCAATGGTTACCCAGTTCTTAACTCGGACTCCATGCGTCACATAATTCAGTATTTCTTGCTCTGCTTCATCCTCTTCAACAACATTAATTCCATAATTAATGGGATGGAGGTAGCCTCCGCTGCGGAAAACATCCTGATAACTTTTCACAGTAGACTTTGACTTCAAACCTTCGCCTTTACCAATCTTTGGAGAGAAACTCAAACCAGTTCTGTTCTTGTTCACGGGTGGATCCACAAGTCGTCCCCAAACTATATTATGACCATTGCGCATAACCCGCTGCACGTCCTTCAGCGAAACCACAAAATTCTCATTTCTCCTTATGTTATCAATGGATAGGGCTTGGAACTGGGTTCCAACAGCAACCTCATCCACTTCTACAATACTGAAAGAGGATAGATGGGATATCAATAATGCCTACTCCCCATTTATGATCACCACCTTCCCTTCACGCACAAATTTTAGCTTCTGATGCAGAGTTGAAGTGACAACCCCTGCTTCGTGTATCCTTGGCTGTCCTAGAAAACAACTATATGTGGGAATAATGTCCATGACCTGGAAGGTTATCAGGAACAAATGTGGTCCTATATGGATGGGTAAGTCCACTTCACCGATGACAGATTTCCTCGACCCATCAAAAGCCTTGACAATGATGCCACTCGGGCGCATAGGTGCTCCTTGATACTTTAACTTCATGAGAGTACTCCTCGGTATGACATTAATCGCGGATCCATTATCAATTAGCACATTGGACAGCGAATCATTCCTGCAGGTCATAGATATGTGGAGGGCCAGGTTGTGATTCCTCCCTTCATCTGGTAACTCATCATCGCAGAAACTCAAGTTGTTACATGACGTAATATTTCCAATTACGCTGCTGAATTGATCCAATGGCATGTCACTCTCCACAAAAGCTTAGTCTAGTACTCTCATCAATGATTCTCTATGAGTAGAGGAGTTCATCAATAAAGCTAGGATAGATATATTTGAAGGAGTCTGCAGTAGCTGATCTATAATTCTGTAGTCGCTCATCTTAATTATCTTCAAAGTATCATCCACTTCTTTCTCTAATGTAGCTCCACTAGTCTCTCCTGTAGCCTTCTTAGGCTCATCATTCTCAACAATTTTCTTTCCAGCAACAACATCTCTTCGTACAATCGGCGCAAAGACACGACCGCTACGGGTCACTCTGCTATTTTCAGCTATATTTCCAACATCAGGCATTAGCCGGATGGGAACTTCCACCCCATCTTCTAAGATCGTAGCATTGTATTTTTAAGGCACAACCTTATCTGATTTGTAGGGAATAGGACCTGGCAAACTAATTACCAATGGGGTAACAACTGGTTTTCTATGGTACTCTATTTCAAGATGAGCGGGTGCACCAAAACAAGGCACGATGACGTTTACCCCTTCTTCAACACAATCAGACATCAAAAAGTCATTTCTGGAAAACAAATCTTTGTCTGAAGAGAAATACTCATCTGTGGAGGCATACTCTTCCTCTGACTCTTCTTCCATTAAACAAACTTCAACGATATCAATCTCATGATAATCATCCCTCTGACCTGTGATCTTGATAGTTCCATTGTCTAACAGTAACTGAACACCTTCCCTCACAATAGAACATCCTCGGGGGTCTCGACAGCAAACAATGCAAGACCCATATTGGTGTTCCACCTGACCAGCAGTACGGCAGAAGGTAGCATGCAACTGCACGAGATCCTCATTCAAATACTCCACATCAAAAATTATGAATTCACCAGGACATCCAGAAACCATATTCACTTCCTCTTCATACTCTGCCCTAGGCCTGATTATATGGATTAAAACTCCATCCATCATCTCCTGTAAATCAGCCTTTATCTTCTCGCAACCCTGTATGTCTGTACTGCAAACAGCACAACTGGCGTGGTCATGCGTATAGTAGCTGGATTCACAGAGGTCCGCGTGCATTTTCACCAAATCTCCTCTAACCGGATTAATGTCAAAAATCCGGAAGTCACCTGGACAACCAGCCACCATATTTATAGCATTTACTCCCCCGTGTTTGGGTAAAGGATTATCTTTCACATTAGGTCCCATGTCCTTGAAAGATAGAATTCCAGACTTCACCAAATTTTGAACTTCTGTCTTTAAAGGATAACAATTCTCAACACTATTCCCTGGTGCTCCCTCATGAAAAGCACACGTTCGATTTGCTTTGTGATACCAAGGTAATGGTGAAGGTACAGCGGGAGGTGGTCGTGTCTGGACCAACTTCTTCTGAATCAATGCTGGTAGTAGCTCTGCATAGCTCATGGGAATAAGGTCATAGTTCTCCCTTCTCTGATTATTCCCTTGGTTCCCCTGCTAGGATTGTCTTTGATAAGCAACGGTAGTCGGAGCGGCACTCATTACAGGAGTAACTGAGGCGACTTGCTGGTGACGCTGATAATTCCTTCTAGGAGCGTTTACTCTCCTCTCTTGTATAACAGCATTTGCATCTTCCTCTTTCTTCTTGGTAAACCCATAAGATGGCTTCTTCACACCTCCAAATCCTTCACTCTTCGTCAAACGGACTTCTCTTACAGCCTCTTTTAAGCGAACACCTATTCCTACCATCTCTGTAAAATCATTTGGTGCGCTTGCTACCATCCTTTCGTAGTAGAAAGCACCCAGCGTCTTCAGAAAAATCTTAGTATTTCTTTCTCTTCCATGGGAGGAATCACTTGGGTGGCTACCTCGCGCCATCTCTGTGCATACTCTTTAAACGATTCCCTATCTTTCTGAACCATGGCCCTAAGTTGGTCACGGTCGGGCGCCATGTCCATATTGTACTTGTATTGTTTGATGAATGCTTCTCCCAAATCATTAAAAGTATGGATGTTGGCGCTGTCCAAGTTCATATACCATTTCAACACTGCGCCGGTCAAACTATCCTGAAAAAAGTGAATCAGCAGACGCTGATCATCGATGTGGGTAGACATTCTTCTTATGTACATCACCAAGTGGGCACGAGGGAAAGTGTTTCCCTTATACTTCTCAAATTCTGGGACCTTGAACTTAGCAGGTATCTTTACATTCGGGACCAAATAGCTCTTTTCCCCTAAGAGCCTTCATCTCTCTTTGCATTCTATGAAACTGCTCTTGAAAATCATCCATTCCATCATAAAGACCCAAGTCTTCACTCGGCGGAGGGAAAGGACGACACACATCTTCATTAACAAACGAAACTAAATTCACCGAAGGAGGTGCAACAGGAACAATATGCACCACAGGAGGTGCAGGAGTAACAATAGTCTGAACCACTAGAGCATCTTAAGGGCCAAGATTGAAACCTTAAGGTGCAAAATTTTCTGGCATTCCCCATGGATAACCTTGAGGCATACGGTTTTGAACAACAGCCGGAGTAGCGGATACAGGAACAGTCAGAACATCAGTACTTGCCCTTGTTGGTTGAGGTTGAGTACTCGGTAGCTGATTCTGAGCAACCACCAGAGCTTCCATCAGAGCAGTTAGATTGGCCATGCCGGCCTTCAAAGCAGAAACTTCTTCATGCAACTCGCGATTCTCCTGTTCTAAGTTGTCCATCTTCTTTTTCAAATTAGCCCGAGTGTTGTAGTGATGAGTCAGCTTGCAGAAGTGAAGTAACGAAACTGGGTAAGACACCTGGGTATGAATAACAAATGCAAGAGATATGTGTAATATGATGCATGATATGCAATGCACATGATTATTTATACTTCATTATTTAATATTTCAAGGGATTCAAGATTTATAGACATATTGCAAACATCCAAGTAATAAAGCTTTTGAAATACTGAAAATTTTATTATGATAACTTCAAAATGGATTACAAGTTTCAATGATCCCAAGTACAATATGAAAATACAATCTAAAATCCTGAGAAAAGGAACCGATGGAGATCAATTTGTACACTGGAGCTTCCCTGTGAGCCTGGCAATCTGAGCCCTCAACCTCTGGTTTTAATCCACATTTCTGATGGCAACCTCCCTCCACTCATCTGGATCAGAAAGTGAGTAATCAGCACCTGTTTGAGGCTTAGGGGAAAATAAATCCCCTTGCCTCTCCATAGACTTTACCCCTCGACTCTCAAGGATCTCGATCAAATCGTCTTTCTCCTTCAGGTCTGCTCTGTAGGAACTCTCTAAAGTCTGGAACTTGTTCTTCCAAGCATCCCTTTCCTGTTGCATCCTAACCAAAGCGAGCTGCAGCTCTTCAAGATCATCTAATAAGGGAGGGGTGGTGTTCACAAATAGGTCAGGCATGGGTGTCTCCCGAGTATATGGCAACTTCAACTGAATAGCTCTCGATCAGACCCTTTGAAGATATGGCTTCAAAGAAACAACACCCCTAGGCCTAAATCCTTCCTACTCTTCTTATGAATGTGACGCCAGGCCTTCTCAATATGCTCCCTAGCTTCCCTGTGGTCTTCTCATTCCTTCAGAAAGAAACTACTCAAATGAATACTATTTAGTTTAACCCTCATCGGGTAACCAAGCTGTCGCCGTGCAAGAACAGCGTTATAGTTAATTCCTCCCTTTCTACCAAGAAGAGGTACATTGGGGAAACTACCACAACTGTCAATAATCTCCACATCCTGGTAAGCTCGATTATACCAATCAATATTTGAGTGAGTAAGTTCCATAATCTTAGGAGCCCAACAGGTTTCCTTCTTGACATCCCAAAAAGCATCAGACTGAGGCATATGAGAGATAAACCACCGGTACAATAAAGGCGTGCAACAAATAATCATTCCCCCATGATAATTTCCGAAGATGAATACAGTAATAAGCATCACCCAACAGTGTAGGAACTGGGTTTCCAATCATGAAAATCCTGATAGCGTTAATGTCGACAAACCTGTCCACATTAGGAAATATGAACAACCCATAAGCAAGTAGAGCAAAGATGGCCTCAAAAGCGACTGTACTCTTCATTCTGGAAAAGTAACGAGCTTTCTCCAATAAGAACTGAGCTGGTAATCCTCTAATCCCTCCTTTAGTAGTCATATGGGCTTCCATCTTAGACTTCCCCAGATGAATCAAAGCAGCAATTTCATGTGGTTTTGGCTCACCCTCCAAACCAGTAAAAGGAACACGATCGGTAACAGGTAAATCCAATAGATAAGAATACTCCTCCAGTGTAGGCATCAACTAATAGTCTGGAAAAGTAAAAAGTGATACACTGGATCATAGAATTGGACCAAGGTCGAGAGAATACCCTCCTTCATCTTCAGCTTCATGAGAGGAATAATGGATCCATACTTCTTCCGAAAGTCTGCAGAACACTCGATCTCTGGAATTAGACTGACCAACTCATCTATCTTGGGATCCTTGAAACTGTATTTTACGGTCTTTCTTTTTCCAGAATCCATGGTTAAAAGTACCTGAGATATTCACAAATAGTCAACCTTTAAATCCATTGAAATATTGTTTTCTTCAAAAGATGCTTATGAGTGCATGGATGCATGATGCAACAATCACACACAAGATCATACATATAAGGTTCATAGGTTCAACGTCACGAGCATGAGGTCGAAGGTACTACCCATAAGGTGTTGGTCTAAAAAGTTATCACCTGCCGAACAAGGTTCTAGAGGTTCCCAGAGTCTTCATCCTTCCTTATTACTAACTTCCCGATTAACTCGGTAATTAGTAATATTCTCAAGAATGACTCGTCCGAGCGTAGTATTGCGTGACAACTATTTCCGGATTACTCCATCATAGCTTCCGCACTACACCTAAAAGGCCAAGATGGGTTTGGTAATCTATGGTCCTCAGCTTCAGCAGGCTCCCAGGTCGAAAGCAATATGTCTCCCCGATTACTCGGTAAACGACACTACAGTCAAAGGGGCCTCCACTGAGTGGGGGGTCTCATGTCTCCTCTTTTGGGATTACTCCCTCAAAGTTAATATGACTATACCACCCGTCCTATCTTAAAGTTTTCCCATGTCCGGGTATAGGACTTATGAGTAATCACCAAGCACCCTGAAAACTAGGAAAATCCAAACAAACATATATATAACATATAACACATAAACAACAATAGCACATATATTAACCCACTTAGGGATGGACCAGCAAGAGGTTAATCTTTCCCAAGTGAAGTCGCCATTTTTCTGTAGCGGTAGAAATGTTCAAGACTAAGCCATTGGATTAACTAGAATTTATACGAATCAAAATAAAAATCGCCACCATGCTTTATTGTTTCCAAAGGAATGGGAAAAGAGAGAATAACCCAAAAAGAGGGGGGAAAGATTCAAGGTAAGGAGGTTGGTTATGCAAAGGGAAGGTATTAGCACCCTAAACATCTACGGTACTCCGCAGGAACCACTTTGTAAAATATGTATATTTTGGCTATAAAAATGTGTTGTATATAAAATGGATGGTGGAGATGAGAAGAGAAATATTTTTATGATTTTTGCACCCGCCGCAGTTGCGAACATTTAGTGCCTACGTACCACCTTTCATGCAATAGGGGATCAGGGTACACGTAGTTCATCTTTTAAAAATTTGAAACACAAGTGTGTTGGTTAATTTTATGAGATAAGACATCATCGTCATTGTCCGTGTGGTACTTACTACCCACAATCATGAGAAAGGAGAATTTGCATCATCTCAAAGTGGAGGATATGGCTTGGATTTCAAAATCAACAATGCCTCACTCAACACCCAAGTAGAAAATATCTCACTTCACTACATATTGTAGAAGTATTGTTGTTTGCATCACTACAAGGATTGACAAGAGTTTAATCTTTTTAAGAAAAGTTTAAAGATAAAAGCCAAAGTGGCAAAATGGTTTGAAATGAGATTGATTGACTTTTAGTATTCTCACAAAAAATGTCAAGGTATTATTAAATTGATTGAAGTTTATTTATGAAAATGTTTTGAAAATGCATGGACATAAGTCCAAGTTAATTATGAAAATGGTTCAAGTTTCAACACAAGAAGAGTTTTCAAAAGGAGGGAGAAGATTTTTGAAATTAAAGAAGATGCGAGGAGATGAAGAGGTTATCCTGAAGCATAAGGTAAAAGCTAAGGATAAGAACCATCTAACTAACAAGAAGCCAATACTTGACATTATGAGTCAATATAGAATTCTCATTCTTCAGATTGAAACCAAGCAAGCAAAGATACTAGACCTCTTGAGAAAACCAAACTTCAAGTGTATTAAGTCTTCGCAAAAATTGGGCAGAGTAACGGCTATATACGGGTGAATTCCAGATTACAAACAAAGTATGTAATCACAATAACCTGCACACAAAACAAACAAACAACCCAATGTCTTGAAGTAAACCTCAAGAACTCCAGACAAAATAATCAGATAAAGTCACAAAGTCTCAAAGATAGGCCAAGGTCTCTAATCCTAAGTCCAAGAAGTCCAATACTACATAACGCCAAGGATAGTAACCAAATATTCCAAGTACCATTAAATATTTTTTAAGGTTTATGTTGATTATTAAGTGTCTTCTAAAGAAAAAGAAAAGCTCAAGTGAGCAAAATAAAAATGACATAAAAGTAAATGCTCAAGTGAGCAAAGATGAAAATAGCATGAGATGTAAATGCTAAAAGTAAATGGTATATAAAGTAAAGAGCATAAAATAAAAGCATAAAATAAAGTCAATTGTTAGAAATTAGTGGTTAGTTGGGTTACCATCTTGAAACTTGCATTTGGAACTCATTAGAGGTTTGGAAGAACTAAAGCCTCCACACAAGAATTTGAATTTTCTTTTTGTCTAGTATATCATCCATTTTGGAATCCTCAAAAGTGCTATTTAATGATCATTCGTGACCCAAACTTATGATTGCAAGCCCAAGTATGTTAATTTAATACATTGATCCAATAACCTTGAGATTCATTGTGTGGAGGCTTTGGTTCTACCAATCCTCTAATGGATCTACAACACATTTGGTCAATGCAGATCACTTAATTAGAGGTTTGGTAGAACTAAAGCCTCCACACAAGAATTTGAATTTTCTTTTTGTCAAGTATATCATCCATTTTGGAATCCTCAAAAGTGCTATTTAATGATCAAGGATGTTTAAATAATCCGCGTTGACCAAATGTGTTGTAGATCCATTAGAGGATTGGTAGAACCAAAGCCTCCACACAATGAATCTCAAGGTTATTGGATCAAAGATATCAAATTAACATATGTGGGCTTGCAATCATAAGTTTGGGTCACGAATGATCATTTATCCGAATCAGGACAAAATTTAGCACTGTGTTAAGCAATCGTAAGTGGACTTATGTAGAAGTCGTAACTATTTTTAGGCCAACCAATAGCAATATATGTACTTCATGTTTGGATAAAATGATATAGAGATCACCATCCCTTAACATGTAGCACAATTATAAAAGAAAGGGATAAGATGAAGAGGGAGGGGAATGATAAGCTAATTTGGATCACCACCTCAAAATTCTTTCATCTTTAAATTCAACCACTCCTCTAGATGGATCAAAGCACTAAACATATCATTAATCCAAAGCACCAAAAATGAATTAAATAATTCACTCTTTGGTAGATTTGAATTTGATGAACATTTATCCAACTTCATCTACATCACAAAGTCCATAGAGTTTAAAGAGAAATTGGACATTTAAAATTGCAATCCAAACCAACAATCAAAAGGAGTGAGTAGAAAAAGAATTTTGGATCAAAGCTGCCCCAAAACAAGGCCAAAAAAAGCATTATGTCCCTGTGTAAATCTATTGCACTACTGTGTAAATCGATTTACACAGTACAATTTTCAAAAATCTGCGCGAAATTGCTTCTGTGCAATCGATTGCACGCTGTTACAAACAACAAAACAAAATTTTAAAAGGCCAAATTCTTGTTCAAACTTTCCATCAAATACCTTATGATCATGGATCCAATTGAGCACGAACATTCCATTAAATTATGAAAAAATAACACCATTGAAATCACAAAATAATGCTCAAAGAATCAAACCCAAAGATCAACAAGAGATCACATTGTGAAAGATGAATTATCCAACTTACCAAAGGTAGATCTAGAGAATTATCAAAACAACTTAAAGAATTTTCTTTAATTTAACCACAAGAATCAATTGCTCAAGCTTTGATGTAGAGAATTGATAAAGAAAAAGTGTTTGGATGAAGGTTTAGCTCAAAGATTAGTAAGCTTCAATGCAAAGCTTACTAACTTTTTGAAAATGGAGCTTTGAGTGAATTTGGTGGATGGAGAGAATTGAGAGATTTTTTAGCAAGGTGGATTTGGCTATCAAAAGATTGAAATTTGAATGAAATGAGGGCTATATTTATAGAGTTTTAGGATTGGGATTAGTGGTAATTTGGTAATTGATTCTTGGTGCCAAAATTTGAATTAATAATAACTCTTTCAAAACTTAGAGATAAAATTTGAATTAATGATAATTCTTCTTAAAAATGAAAGACTGGCACTAAAATTTGAATTATTGATACATCTTTCAAAAATGAAGAAAAATTGGAGCAAAAATTTGACAAGTTTAAAATTGCTGATTTTTTTTCAAATTTTCACGCTGTGCAATCGATTGCACTATAGTGAAAATCGATTTGCACAGTGTATTTTTTTCAAAAATGGCGCAAAATGCACTATTTGCAATCGATGCACTATAGTGCAAATGGGTTTGCACAGTGTATTTTTTTCAAAAATGGCGCAAAATGCACTATGTGCAATCGATTGCACTCTAAGAGCAATCGATTGCATTAGTGAAAAAAATGAATTTTTGTTAATTTTTCCTTTGCAAATAGAGATTTTAGGAAAATAATACCAGAAATCCTTATTTGTCAGATGCTTCGACTTGGTACCTAAAAAATAAAAATATACAAAGACAAAGACAAATATTTTTTGTATTTTGATTAGAAGTTAGTCAACAACACATATACAAAATACACAATCAAGGTGCTTGGAGATGCCTCAAGAGAAAACTTAAGGATATGAGATAGAAAAATAGGAAGAACCAACCCTAATGTGATCTTGTTATGATCGAGTTGATATGATATGATAGAGGAATCTTAGGGGCAAAAATTGGGGTACAATAATTACCTAAGGCCGAGTCTCAAAATACACTCAAGAAATTGATCCTCAAGTCTATAGCAGCTTTGAGACCCATGATGCATGCTTCATAGTCAGCCATATTTTTGGCACAATTGAAACATAATCTGGCAGTGAAAGGAGTATGACAACCTTCAGGAGATTTGATCATAGCGCCGATGCCATTTCCAAGAGCATTAGAAGTTTTTTCAAAAACCATAGTCCATCGGGATCCCTTTTCAGGTCCTTCATCCGGTCCAGGTTCTTCATAATCAGTTACTAACATGATGTTCTCGCCCCGGAACTCAAAATTCATGGATTAGCAGTCATCCACGGCCCGATGAGCTAAATGATCAGCTAATACACTTCCCTTAATTTATTTATGGGTTGTATACAGAATGTCATATTCGGTCAGGATCATTTGCCATCTTTCTATTCTTTTGGACAGAGCGGGCTTCTCAAAGATGTACTTGATAGGATCCATTTTAGATATCAACAAAGTAGTGTGAGTCAACATATACCGTCGTAGTCGGTGAGCATCCCATGCCAAAGAGCAACAAGTTTTCTCAAGCAGTGAGTACCTTGTTTCACAGTTGGTAAACATTTAGCTAAGGTAGTATATTGCATGCTCTTTTCAACCAGACTCGTCATGCTGCCCCATCACACACCCCATTGAGTTCTCTAACACTGTTAAGTACATGGTCAGGGGTCTTCCTTCAACTGGAGGCATCAAGATTGGAGGCTTTTGAAGATATTCCTTGATTCTTTCAAAGGTGTTATGGCAATTGTCATTCCACTTTACTGCTTGATCTTTCTTCAGTAATTTGAGGATTGGATCACAAGTAGCGGTTAGGTGGAAAATGAATATGGCAATGTAGTTCAGGCGTCCCAAGAATCCCCTAACTTCCTTCTCAGTGAGAGGAGTTGGCATTTCTTGTACAACTTTAACCTTTGTGAGGTCCACTTCAATGCCTTTATCGCTGACAATAAAACCTAAGAGTTTACCGGATCCTACTCCAAAGGTGCACTTATTCGGGTTCAACCTTAGTTTGTACTTTTTCAGCCTTTCAAACAGCTTCTGCAGGTGATCGAGGTGCTCCTCTTCAGTCTGAGACCTGGCTATCATATCATCAACATAGACCTTTATCTCGTGATGGATCATATCATGAAACAGAGCTACCATGGCGCGTTGATAGGTTCCGCGACGTTCTTTAGCCCAAATGGCATAACTTTGCAACAAAAAGTGCCCCACTATGTGACGAAGGTCATTTTCTCCATATCTTCAGGTGCCATTTTGATCTAATTATACACGGAGAAACCATCCATGAAGGAGAATACCTTATGTTGTGCAGTGTTGTCAACCAGAACATCAATATGGGGAAGCATAAAGTGATCCTTGGGGCTTGCCTTGTTAAGGTCTCTTTAATCCACACACATACATACCTTACCGTCCTTCTTAGGCACTAGAACAACATTGGCAAACCATTATGGATAAGAGGTGATATCTAAGAAACCAGCGTTGAACTGCTTCACGACTCCAGCCTTGATCCTTTCTGACATCTCTGGCCACATGCAACGAACCTTTGGTTTCAATAGAGGGTAGTCTTCTTTTTTAAGTTGGCAATGAACCACAATATCAATGTCAAATCCTGGAATGTCTTCGTATGACCAGGAAAAAACCTCAACATAGTCATGTAACATCTGTATTAACCGCTCCTTGACATTATGATCCATATCGGCACCAAGTTAATTGTCTCAACCGGCTCTTCATAAGGCTGTACTTCCCTTTCTTCCTGTTGTAACAGTCTAGCAAGTTCTCCTGGTACTTCAAAATCTTGCTCACCTTCGTCCTCGGCTTGGTAGATCGGATTTTTAAAGTCATAATTGGCAATAGCAGAACCGTTATCAATAGGATCCAGAATGGATGTGGATCTGCAGTTTGATATGTGGGTGTGTGTAAGAGCATCGTTGTATATTTTTTGATAAAGTAAAAAGTAGAAAAGAAAAATAGAGAGCGTAAAATTTGCATGAAAAATTTCCAATGTTTTATTGATGACATATGAAAATGAAGTAATGACCCTCACAAATAGACCATTATGCCTCAAGTAAGACACAAAGCTTTAATGTTTCAATTGTTCAAACATTACATATCCTCAAAAACAAATGACAAATTACTCTTGAATAAAAGAGATGGGAACAAAATCTGATTGTGTTGAAAGATTGGGTCTTATGTTAACTTCTATGAATGGAGAGATGGTCGTCGACACTCCAGTCAAGGGGTCAGTGACTACTTCTTATGTGTGTTTGAGGTGTCCTTTGTCGATTTTCGACAGAGACTTTGCTGTTGATTTGGTTTGTTTTCCGTTAAGAAGGTTGTTTCTGTGAGGTTTTCTACTCATGAGGAAGAGGAAGCTGGCCTGTTGTCTTCTAGGCAGCTGAGGAAGTTGATGCAAGAAGAGCTCAAATGTTCTCGTTGATGGCATCACTATCAGTCGAGAATCAAGCTATAATTAAGGAATTGCAAGTGGTG
The DNA here is from genome assembly GCA_948472305.1 of Vicia faba. Lineage (NCBI taxonomy): Eukaryota > Viridiplantae > Streptophyta > Magnoliopsida > Fabales > Fabaceae > Vicia > Vicia faba. The sequence goes on from OX451741.1 coordinate 857,394,742, forward strand.
CATGAATTTCCTAAAGTTTTTCTTGATGAAATTCCTGACGTACCGCCATAGAGAGAAGTCAAATTTTCTATTGATGTTGTACCTGGTGCTGGACCTATATCTATGGCACCATATAGGATATTTGCATCTGAATTGTCAGAATTAAAGAAGCAACTGGAAGAGTTTCTTGAAAAGAAGTTTGTAAGACCAAGTGTATCGCCATGGGGAGCTCCAGTGTTATTAGTGAAGAATAAAGATGGAAGGATGAGGTTTTGTGTTGATTATAGGCAATTGGATAAAGTGACGATTAAGAACATGTATCCGCTTCCAAGAGTAGATGACTTGATGGATCAATTATTGGATGCTCGTGTATTCAGTAAGATTGATTTGAGGACGGGTTATCATTAGATTAAAGTGAAGGATGAAAATATCTAGAAGACGACTTTCAGAATGCGTTATGGACATTATGAGTATTTGGTGATGCCTTTCGGTGTTACTAATGCGCCATGAGTATTCATGGAATACATGAATCGTATCTTTCATAATTATTTGGATTGGTTTGTATTGGTATTCATTGATGACATTTTGATTTTCTAAAAGTCGGAGGAAGAGCATGAAGAACATTTAAGAATTATATTGCAAGTTTTGAAAGAGAAGAAGTTGTATGCAAAGCTGTCTAAGTGTCAATTTTGGTTAAAGAAGGTTAGTTTTCTTGGTCATGTTATCTCAGGTAGTGGCATTTCTATAGATCTATCATAGGTAGATACTGTGTTGTAATGGGACACTCCGAAGTCGACTACCGAGATTAGAAGCTTTTTGGGATTAGCTGGTTATTATAGAAGGTTTATTGAAGGTTTCTCTAAGTTGTCACTTCTGTTGACTAAGTTGACTTGTAAAGGTAGAGCTTTTGTGTGGGATGTTACGTGTGAAGAGAGTTTTGCAGAATTAAAGAAGATATTGACGTTGGCTCCTATTTTGACATTACCAAATCCAGGAGAACCTTTTGTGGTATATTATAATGCTTCTAAGATGGGTTTAGGAGGTGTTCTTATGAAGAATGAGAATGTAGTTGCTTATGCGTCAAGGCAGTTGAGGACTCATGAGAAGAACTATCCTACGCATGATTTAGAGCTTGCTGCAGTTGTTTTTGTGTTGAAAATTTGGAGGAATTATCTTTATGGTTCTAGATTTGAAGTGTTTAGTAACCATAAGAACTTAAAGTATTTATTCGATTAGAAGGAGTTGAATATGAGGCAACGAAGATGGTTGGAATTGTTAAAGGATTATCATTCTGGTTTGAATTATCATCCAGGAAAAGCGAACGTGGTAGCTAATGCGTTAAGTCGAGAGACTTTACATATGTTGACAATGATGGTTAAAGAGTTGGAATTGATTGAAATAATTAAAGATATGAGCTTAGTTTGCGAGATGACACCAGAAAGTGTTATGTTGGGAATGTTGAAGATTAATAATGAATTTCTGGATAGTATCAGAGAAGCTCAAAAGTTAGACATGAAACTGGTAGATTTGATTGTGGGGATCAATCAGTCTGAGAATAATGATTTTAAGTTGGATGCGCAAGGTGTATTGAAATTTCGTAATCAGATTTGTATTCCTGATGATGCAGAGATGAAGAAAGTGATTCTTGAAGAGTGTCATAGAAGCAAGTTAGGTATTCATCCAGGAGATACAAAAATGTATTAGGGTTTGAAAAATTTGTTTTGGTGGCCTGAAATGAAGAGTGGCGTGGCTCGGTTTATGTATGCATGTTTGACTTGTCAAAATTCGAAAGTTGAACATCAGAAGCCTGCAGGGTTAATGCAACCGTTAGAAGTTCTAGAATGGGAATGGGATAGAATTTCTATGGACTTTGTGACGGGGTTACCTAATACTTTAAGAGTACATGATTAGATTTGGGTGATTGTTGATAGGTTTACGAAGTTAGCTCATTTTATTCCTATTAACATCAGTATTCCAGTGTCGAAGTTGGCTGAGATTTACACTAGTGTAATTGTGAAGTTGCATGGTGTTCCTTTGTGGATTGTTTCAGATAGAGATCTGAGGTTTACTTCTGATTTTTGGAAGAGTTTTTAAGAGGAATTGGGTTCTTAGTTGATGTTGAGTTCTACGTATCATCCTCAGACGGATGGTCAGAAGAAAGGACTATTAAATCGCTAGAAGATTTGTTGAGAGCATGTGTTCTTGAGCAACGAGGTTTGTGGGATACTTATCTTCCGTTGATAGAGTCCACTTACAATAACAATTAGCATTCTAGTTTTGGAATGGCACCTTTTGAAGCGTTATATGGTCGTAGATGTAGAACTCCTTTATGTTGGCATGAATATAGAGAATGTGTAGTACTTGGACCTGAACTTGTTCGTGAGACTACTGAGAAGGTAAAGTTGATTCGAGAAAAGATGAAAGCTTTCCAAAGTAGACAAAAGAGTTATCATGACAAGAGAAGGAAGGACTTAGAATTTCAAGCAGGTGATCATGTGTTTTTGAGAGTTACGCTTGTAATTGGTGTTGGCCGAGCATTGAAGTCTAAGAAGCCCACTTCTCATTTTATTGGTCTATATCAGATTTTAGAAAGAGTTGGAAATGTTTCTTATAATGTGGCTCTACTGCCTAATCTTTCGAATTTACATGATGTGTTTCACGTGTCATCACTCCAGAAGTAAATTTCAGATCCATCTCACGTGATTCATATGGATGTTGTTCAAGTACGGGATAATCTTACTATGGAGACGATGTCTGTACGAATCGCGTATCATGAAATGAAGACTTTAAGAGGAAAAGAGGTTGCTTTGGTAAAAGTAGTTTGGCTAGGAGATGCGGGATAAAGCATGACTTGGGAGTTGGAAAGCAAGATGCGGGACTCCTATCCTGAGTTATTTGAATGAGGTAAATTTTCGAGGACGAAAATATTCTAAGTGGGGGAGAGTTGTAACGCCCATAATTTGATTAATTAATTATTTAATTAAATTATTTTTGTATTATTTGTGAAGTTGCGAGATGTTAAGAATTATCGATGTGAGTTGTTGGATTGTTATTAATTAATTAATTAGTTGATTAATAATAATTATAATGTGGAATTAAAGGGAATATGTGAAACGTTGGACTTATGCTATTGGTTAGAAGTAGTAAAGTGGGGGTGTAGGTTAGGCTCAAGAGGATTTTTATATAAGGAGAAGCTAACACAAGGATTTATTTTAGTTGGAGAATAAGGATTTCTGTACACTGACCGATAGAGCTGCGCGGATGGGGAGCAAGCTTCCCAGTGTCGAGCAGAGCGCATCAAGGATTACGGCCAAAGCTTTGGGCGAGCAACCTTCAATCCAGGTAAGGGTGGGGTTCTGAACTTATAATGGGATTTATGATGTTTGTTATGGAGAATTGGTCGTAATTATGATTGTTGTCATGATGTTGCTAATTCTATTAAGGGAAGATGCTCGTTCCATTATGTTATGGAAGTTTCGTGTTGTGTGCATTACTGTCTGATAGAGTTGATGAGTAGGTTAGTGTAGATTGTTACCTGTTGTTGTGGTCGTTATGATGGTATGGTCGTTACGATTCTGTAGTGGTTCGAGCCGTTGGCAGGAAGTTAGGAATTATCTGAAGATTGGAAAAACACAAGAAGAGGTGGTTGAATTGGAATCTTAAAATTCAAAAAAAAGAACACGTTGATTTTTATCCTGGTTCATTTGAACTCAAACTACTCCATTCCACTGGCCAAGGTCATTTCTCCTCTCTCCAACGAGGTCTTAATCCACCAATCAATATTGATTACAAGTCTACTTTGACAACTGCCAAAGTCTTCTTGAGTATAACCACAACTTTGTATTTTCAAGGAAATTCACTAAACAATATAAGAATAAACATTGTACAATATTATTTCTTACAAAACAGCATTACAATATAGAAATGTTTTAAACATATGAAAATATTGAATGTTTAAGGATTAGAGATGATTGCAGCATTATTGAGTATGTGTGAAAATCGTAAACAATTTATCCTAAAGGCTTGTTTAAATAGGCGCAACATGGATGATCATTTGGAAACTTGATTAATGACAGTTAAGGTGCTTTCCAAAATAAAGATCCTTCTTCCCTTCCAGACGTTACTCTTGAAATGGAAATATTTTATTTGTAACGCTTTAGAACATTGAAGTATCCGTTGCTGCTTGCTTCGGAACTTTTAAAGATCTGAGCCATAAGATCCTGTTTGCAGCGCTAGACTTTCTTTCCAAGAGTTTTATAATCAGAGTTGAAACATCTTTTTAGCACAACTTCTGATCTCCTTTCATCAGAGATTTTTGAGAGTTGTTTACAATCATAATATAAACAACTTTATAGCTTATCTTCTGATCTCCTTCCATAAGAACTTCTCTACAAAACATAATATAATTTTAAAGTGTATAATTGTTCTTTGTGTTGGTTATCATCAAAACTCTTACAAGGGTTGTAGAATCAAACTATGTTCTAAAAATCTCCCCCTTTTTAATGATGACAAAAACTAGGATATTTCAATCACAATAAACAGAACATAAAGCATTATAGGGTCTCCCCCTGAGCTGAGTACTCAGATAGATATGAATTACTTCCCTGAAGTTCATTCTGATTAGAGCTTTTGATGCATCAACTTCTGTCTTCATTAAAGTTTGGATCCTGTTTTACTTTCAAAAAAAGAAACGAGAAGTTATGATATTCAAAATGTTTGAGAATCTGTCTGGATATACTATTATTAGAAATATCTTACGTTCTCCCCCTTTTTGTCAAGAATCAAAAATCAATATAAACACTAATATTTAGAATAAAAAGTTGTGTTGTATTAAAATTGATTGCAATAACACGTTCAAATGCAAACAAAAAATGAATACAGTAAAGAAAACAAGTTTTAAAAACTAAGATTGAGGTGGAGGAAGTCGTGTGAACAAGGCTTCAAGAAAGCTCTTCATCTGAGTGTTCGATTCCTCTTGTTTTCCCAACATTCCTTTGATTTCTTTGCATGTGTCATCTTGCTTGTCTAATCTCTCCTTGATCAATGTATTTTATTTCCTCAACTCCTCCGGAGTTTGCATAACCAGAGATGAAGAAGGTATATCCATAGAAGGTGCAAGCTTCTCAGAACAAGATGTAGCAGGTTCTGACTCAGTGGCTTCTTTGGTCTCTTTTCCTTTGTATTGAACAACAACAAGAGGAAGATTATTAGAGCATGGTTCATCAACTTCTGAAGGATGGCGCTCTTTCCAGCGAGCATTATCCAGCAGAAAAATAGGTTTCTTTTCCCAGTGACACAAAACATGATCCTTGAAAACATTCAGCTGAGCACAGAAGTTATGTTGGGCCATTTCATAGCTTAACTCCTTGAGTTTCTGGGATTCAGAGTTGAACCATTTTCCGAACTTGTTCTAGTGAGAATCAGAAGCAGTAGGTTTCAGATTTTCTAAGCATGCTAGCTTCAAAGAGTTAACCCATTAAATTATCTCTATTTCAAAAATCAGTAAATTTCTACCAACATCTGCCTTGGTGATAGTTTGTTTTTGTTTTGGGATAACAATTTTGAGAGTTAGAGGTAAGGTTATCCAATTCTTCTAAGTCTATTACAGTTTTTAGGTGATCTTCTGGAGGATTAATAGGAGAAGGAGAGGGAGAATCAGAAATGATAATGTGTGATGGAGGTGTGTGTGGTGGGTGGAATGGTAAGGAGATTGTGTTTCTAGATTGTCGTGGATTAAGAGAGGTTGTCGAACCATGAGAGGTTTTGTTATTCAAGGAGTTGGTATGCTGGTATCAGATTCAATATTTGGATTTTCTGGTTGGGAAGCGTGAGCGTTTGAATTTTCAGATTGGGTAGCTTGGATGTTTGGATTTTCTATGTGGGGAGCTTGAAATTCTCGATCAAATTTATCAATATCAGAACAAACTTGAGCATGTTCTGGATGATTTTGGTCAAGATGTGCATTTGGAGAGTGTGGTTCGTTCATAATGTTTTCTAGTGTGACTGAAGGGTCAAATTCTATATCAAAATCATCAAAGGTTTGTGGTGAGGGGTCCTCTATTGGTTTTGGAGAGGAGGTTGTTTTAGATGTTGATAAAATCACTAATTCTACAACAGAAATAAAAGAAGAATTACCTTTCTTCTTAGAAACTTTTGGTACCTTCTAAGAAGATCCTTCTCCTGCAAGTTTCCTTTTTTCTGGATTTCTTGAGAATAACTTCTGGAGCCTGTTGGTGCAGATCACAATTGTTTAACTATGGATTAGTCCCATCCATCTTGCATGTTTCCAGATATCTGACAATGATTTCTGGTGAAGAATCTATTTGAGAGAACATAGGGAAATATTTCATAGGAACTCTTCTTGATGTGATGACTTCTTTGGTTGCAATAGTTGGATCCTTCTTAATGATGTCAATGATTTTCATCTTCTTCAGATTCTTAGCATTGAGAGGTTTTCCAGGACATGCTTTTAGAGTGCTGATCTGCTGAGCTTCAGTCAGATATTCTACTAATTTGTTTTCAGTCAGAATATATGATATCATCCTACCCATAGGTATCCAATCCCTCTTAGTTTCATTCTTCTTCTCTGGTTTCCTTCACACTTGTCTTCAGATGATTGAATAGCAGATGAGGAAGATTTATCTTTGCCTTTGTTGCAATGAGATACAACATAAATTGTTGGTCAACATTGATATAATCAATAGAGCTTGTGGGTTTCCTGTGGTTGATACAACCCAAAATAATTTTTCCCAAATTCAGAAGTAGTCCTTCAGATCTTTAATTTTGTTTGATGGCTTCCTAGAGGTAAAAATCTCTATTGAGATTGTTGTTAGGTCAGAACATTTTTCTGCCATATCGCTGTAATGGAATCCTCCACCATTATGACCAATCAACCTTACAATCAGATCTTCAGAAATTGAAATCTTCTTCCTCATCACATACAAAGATACTTGATGGTTTGATGTAGAAGGGTGAATCCATAATTCCTTGACCAATTTTGGGAAAACTAGACCCAGAAGACAATCAAAATATCTAGTCCATCCTTGAAATTCCACATCAGGTGTAAGATCATATCCATTTTCCTTCATGCTTTCCAAATCAATGATGAGTTCGCAGAGAACCTCTAATGAATCAATGGGGTCAGTAGAGTTTTTGACGGTTCTTCGTATCTTTCTGCATTTGACGAAGATGAACCAGGAACACATTGAGGGTACTGAGCGCTTGAAGATGAAGCCATTGTTCACACAGACTGTTGAAGTTTTTTGAAAGAAAGTTTTGGACACGAAAAGTAGAGAGAAAACAGTAGCGAGAAGAAGTGAGAGTGAAAGTGATTGGTGTATTTATAAGCAAATTGAAAACTTAATTAGCAAGAAAAGTGTAAAAAATATTAATGATTACATAGCATTAGTGATTCCTAAAAATAGGGCGATGGAGTGGAGATATATAACAGCTACCAATATAACACGAGTCTCAATGCATCCAATCAAAGATTTAATCCCTTCAGAATTTGAACACGTGTTCAGCCTTAGAAGAAAAATTGTGAGAGGATGAAAAATGTTGATGATGTGAACCGCATCCTTCTATCTTTGAAATGAACCGTTTGGAAACTGTTCAGATCTTCTTGGATAGATCCTGATGCAACTGTCCTTCTAACTTCTGAAGAATAGTTGATCTGATGTTCACAGGAAAACATAAAATTCGGAGGGTTAAAGAATATATAAATAAAACTCTTATTCTCGACATAATTTAATGCTGAGATGTTTCAGAAAGAAATTAAACCTATCTTTAGAAGGTGGTTTAGTGAAGAAATCAACCCATTGATGGTCTGTGTCAATAAACTTTAAGGAAATAATTCCTTTCTGAATATAGTCCCTAATAGAGTGATGTTTTATTTCTATGTGCTTAGCCCTAAAATGTAAAATAGGATTTCTAGATAAACAAATTGCAGAAGTGTTATCACAAAATATAGGAATGTTACTCTCAAATATATTGAAGTCTTCAAGATGACTTTTCATCTAGAGCATTTGTGTGGTGCATCCAGCTGCTGCTATGTATTCAACTTCAGCAATTGATAATGTAATTGTGGATTGCCTCTTGCTGGTCCATGAGATCACATTTTCTCCCAGAAACTGGCAGCTTCCAGAAGTGCTTTTTCTTTCTAAACTGTATCCAGCGAAGTCAGCATCACAGTACCCTACTAATTTATATTAACTGAATGCCTAAAAAGAATTTGAGTTATCCCATCAAGCTCATTTCAAACTCTGCCTGCAAAGACTTAGAAAATTCTCTTCCCAGAGAGGCTTTAGTAGATCCAAAAATAATATCATCTACATAAATTTGACAAACTAGAATTTCATTCTTAAATGGCTTACAAAATAAGGTTGTGTCTACTTTCCCTCTGGTGAAATCATTTTCTAACAGAAAGCTACTTAGTCTTTCATACCAAGCTCTGGGAAGTTGTTTCAGACCATATAGTGATTTCTTTAGTTTGAAAACATATTCTGGATGTTTGGAATTTTCAAAACTAGGGGGTTGGTGCACATAAACTTCTCCATCAATGTATCCATTTAAGAATTCACTTTTGACATCCATCTGATAGAGAGTGATGTCATTATTTACAGTGAAGGAAATTAAAAGACTGATAGATTCTAACTTGGTGACTGGAGAAAAGGATTCTGTATAGTTTATCCCTTATTGCTAACTATAACCTTGTGCAACTAGTCGTGCTTTATTTCTGATGACTTTTACTTGTTCATTCAGCTTGTTTCTGAATACTCATTTTGTTCCAATGACGTTGAACCCTTTTGGTTTGGGAACCAGATCCCACACATCATTTTTGGTGAATTGGTTTAATTCCTCCTGCATAGCCAGTATCCAATCATTGTCCAGAAGAGCTTCATCAATGGAAGTTGGCTCAATAAGAGACCTTAATCCCATGAGAGATTCTTCAGAGTTTCTGAATGTGGATCTTGTTCTGATTGGGTCTTCCTTCTTTCCCAGAATTTTGTCTTCAGGATTAGCTAGGCTGCTTCTGGATTGTCTTTTCTGAAGAGGTTCTTCAAATGTTGTTGTAATATTTGTGACAAGTCCTTCTTATGTTATTTGTGATTATTTGTGAGGAACTTCTAATGCAATGTCTTCAGTACCTGTAAATTAGACTTCTATATCTGCAAAAGATTCATTTTGCTTTGACTTTTGAGAGTTAAGCTTGTCATCAAATCTAACACTGATTGACTCTTCTACAATCGGTGTTTCTGTGTTGTATACTTTGTAGCCTCTTGAGTGTTCAGAGTATCCTAACATAATACACTTTTGTTCTTTAGAGTCAAACTTGTTCAGATTTTCTTTGGTGTTAAGAATAAAACAAATACATCCGAATGGATGGAAATACGAGATGTTGGGCTTTCTGTTCTTCCATAGTTCATATGGAGTCTTATCCCGAATAGGTCTTATGGAGATTCTATTCTGAATGTAACACGCTGTGTTAATTTCTTCTGCCCAGAAGTTCTTAGCAATGTTAGTCTCGTTGATCATGGTTCTGGCCATTTCTTGTAAAGTTCTATTCTTTCGTTCTACAACTCCATTTTGTTGGGGAGTTCTAGAACAAGATAAATCATGAGAGATGCCATTCTCATTAAAAATCATTTCAAATTTTTTGTTTTCAAATTCTCCACCATGATCACTTCTGACTTTAACAAATCTAAGATCTTTTTCGTTTTGGACTTGGTTACAGAAAGCAAAGAACATAAAGTATGATTCGTCCTTGTGTCTTAAGAACTTTACCCATGTCCATCTGCTATAGTCATCTATAATCACTAATCCATACTTCTTTCCACTAATGGATGGTGTTTTCACTAGTCCAGATAGATGTATATGCAGAAGTTCTAATGGTCTAGAGGTAGAAACAATATTTTTTGCTTTAAAAGGGCGTTTTGCAAACATACCTTTTTGACATGCTTCGCACAGACCATCTGAGCTGAACTTCAGGTTAGGAAGTCCTCTGACCAGATTGAGTTTGTTAATATGAGATATTCTTCTCATACTAACATGCCCCAATCTTTTGTGCCAAACCCATTGTTCATCATTAACAGAAAATAAGCATTTTACATTTTGAATTTTTAGTTCAGAAAGTTTAATTTTGTAAATGTTGTTCTTTCTCTTTCCATTAAAGAGTATATATCCATCTTTCTTACTAACTGATTTACAAGATTTTTGATTAAAGATTATATCATAACCGTTATCACTTAATTGACTTATGGATAACAAGTTATGCATTAATCCATATACTAACAAAACATTAGTAATAGAAGGATGACTTATGGATACCAAATGATCTTCCCTTTCTGATTTCCTCCAAATCCTACGTAGCCTCCATATTTAAGCGCCAGACTTTGGAACATATGCTTTCTTCCCGTCATGTGTCAAGAGCATCCAGAGTCCAGGTACCAGGATTGGTGTTTCAGTCTTGCTGTCAAAGATATCTGCTACATATACAATTTTATCCTTAGGTACCCATATCTTTTTGGGTCCTTGTTTGTTAGAGTTGCCAAGATTTTGTTTGAATTTTGGTTTAGAAGAGAAATCGTTACTGGTATATTTTAAGTCATGTGTGTGCCCATAAATAAAGTGAGATTTCAGAGGAGTGCGTTTAATAACCAAATCCTTGACTTTCTTAGGTTGGGATACTTTACCTTTGTATCTTATCCCCTTTCTTCCATTTCTACTAACTCCATAGATCATTGAAGCCATCTTGCTTCTATCTATGTTTTTACCGAGGAACTTCTGAAAGCTGTGATCATATTCCTTTATGATTTTATCAGGGTTACTTGGAACTTCTGAGACAATTTCCTTCTAAGTATTTTGTAAATCATTTTCAAGTTTTAAAATTTTTTCTTTCACCTCAGAGTTTTCTAGTCTCAGATTCTTAGTTTCGTCAGAGTCAGAAACTAGATCCTTTTTCATGTTCTTGTTTATGACTCGAAGCTTCTGATACCTTTCTAGAATTTCTGGCAGACTCTCTTCTAATTCAGTATCTTCTGATATGTTGGCCATCAGGGAAATGTTGGCTCTTTCATCTTCTGATTCAGTGTCTGCTTCTGAAGAGTTTGAGTCATCCCATGTTTCCATGAGACTTTCTTTTTCTCATTAGTGAACTTATTTTTAGGTTTCTCCTTCTGAAGCCTTGGACAATCGCTTTTGTAGTGCCCTTGTGCATTGCACTCGTAGCAGACAATGTCTCTGTTTCTTGACTTTCTGTATTCAGAAGATGGTTCAGATTTTCGGTATCCAGACGATGATTCAGACTGATTCCCTGTTCTTCTAGAATTTATGAACTTCCTTTGCCTATGCCTCCACAGCTGATTTACTCTTATGGAGAGAAGAGATAATTCATCTTCTTCTGATGACGAACCAACAAAGTTTTCTTCTATTGCCTGCAAAATTCTAGAATCATATTTTTTTGTATGATTTGAGGGCTAAAGGCTATCGTTGCTTCTGGGGCTCACCATCTTCTAACTCTATCTCATGACTTCTGTGAGAGCTGACAAGTTCATCTAAAGATACTTTGTTCAGATCTTTTTCCAGTTTGAGAGCAGTGACCATGGGTCTCCATTTCTTTGGTAAACTTCTGATGATCTTCTTTACATGATCAGCAGTTGAGTATCCTTTGTCCACAACTTTTAGCCCATCAACCCGAATTTGAAATCTTGAGAACATTGCTTCACTGGTTTCATCTTCTTCCATTTTAAAGGCTTCATACTTCTGAAGGAGCGTAAGGGCTTTGGTTTCTTTTACTTGCGTGTTGCCTTCATGCATCATTCTCAGAGAATCAAACATGGGCTTTGCTATCTCTCTGTTTGTGATCTTCTCATACACTTAATATGAGATGGCACTCAAGAGAATAGTTATGGCCTTGTGATGATTTATGAATTCTCTCTTTTGATGATCTGACATTCTATTTCTATCAATCTTCTGCCCACTTTCATCAACAGGATGTATGTACCCATCAATCACCATATCCCAGAGATCAGCATCATGAGCCAGAAAGAAGCTTTCAATTATGTCTTTCCAGTAATCAAAGTTCTCTCAATCAAATATTGGAGGTTTGTCGTTGATTCTTTCTTTCTCATCATGGTAGTCATTGCTGATGTTCCGAGTTGGTCGCATTATAGTGTTTTTCTTAGATTGGATCTTTTACTGACACGGTTAAGTGCTTGAACTCAGAACCAGGCGCTCTGATGCCAATTGAAGAATGGAAAAACACAAGAAGGGGGGGAGGGGGGTTGAATTGGAATCTTAAAATTCAAAGAAAATAACACATTGAATTTTATCCTGGTTCGCTTCAACACAAACTAGTCCAGTCCACCCGCCAACGTGATTTCTCCTCTCTCCAACGAGGTCTTAATCCACTAATCAATCTTGATTACAAGTATACTTTGACAACTGCCAAAGTCTTCTTGAGTATAACCACAACTCGATTATTCTTAAGGAAATTCACTAAACAATATAAGAATAAACAGTGTACATTATTGTTTCTTACAAAACAGTATCACAATATAGTGATGTTTTACACAGTTGAAAATATTGAATGTTTGAGGATTAGAGATGATTGCAGCGTTGTTGAGTATGTGTGAAAATTATAAATGATTTATCCTCAAGGCTTGTTTAAATAGGTGCAACATGGATGATCATTTGGAAACTTGATTAATGACAATTATGGTGCTTTCCAAAAGTAAAGATCCATGTTACCTTCCAACCGTTACTCTTGAAATGAAAATATTTGATTTGTAACGCTTCAGAACATTGAAGTATCCATTGCTGCTTGCTTCAGAACTTTTAAAGATCAGATCCATAAGATCCTGTTTGCAGCGTTAGACTTTCTTTCCAAGAGTTTTATAATCAGAGTTGAAACATCTTTTTAGCGCAACTTCTGATCTCCTTTCATCAGAGCTTTTTGAGAGTTGTTTAGAATCACAACATAAACAACTTTATAGCCTATCTTCTGATCTTCTTCCATCATAACTTCTCTACAAAACATAATATAATTTTAGAGTGCATAATTGTTCTTTGTGTTTGTTATCATCGAAACTCTTATAGGGGTTGTAGAATCAGACTATTTTCTAACCTTATCGTTGTAGTTAGTCTTGTATAATGAACGAATCTGATGATAGGAATATAGTTTCCCGTTACTGTGTTATTCCGAGCGGTAGGCTAGAAGTTATGAACTATAGTGGTGTGGTCGTTAAGACGTTGTATCACGCTTGTGTTGTTGGCTGAATTAGTGGTCGGGGAGGATACTAAAGAAGTAGTTAGGGAGCGGCATTTTAGGATGCGAGACGTGTCGGGGATTATCTGTTATATTTTTTAGCAGAATTAAATTGCAGGACATATCGAGGAGCATAGGTTGGTCATTACCTTGTTTTCTCAGTGCGTGTTGAGGAGTTTATATTAGTTGTTATGTTGTCCTAGTTGTTGTGCATGTCGAGGGGCACATAGTTCCCTATCCCTTTTGTCCGTACATGTTGTGTTTTGGTCGTTATCAGTGATGTGTGAAATTATTGTTAAGTTGTTTTTCGATTATGTTTATGACTGAATCATTGATTGATGTGATAGGCTTATGGCTAATTTTGATTTATGTTGGGTTGTTGTGATGTTGTGAATTCTTGTTGATAATGCGAAGTTGCAGGCAATTTACATGATGATGAATTACCTTTATTTACTGGTAATAATTGTGATATGGGCTTATGCCTTGCGATGATGATGATTGTTGTGAGTATGTGATAGTGCATTCATATACATTTGCATACTCTATGATGGCCTGGATTGGCAAATTGCGAAAAGGCTTATGCCTTGTTGATGCCTCTACTTATTGGAAGATTTTAAGATGGGAGTTCTGCTCCGTTTTTGAGATGGGAGTTCTGCTCCATTGGTACCACATGCATATGCATCGTAAAAAGTTGCATTTCACATTACATATCGAGTTGTTATGTTGATGAATGAATTATTATGTTTCATTGATGTTTTGTTGTGATTGATGTTGTTTAAAGTTGTGAAGTGGTGATTTTGCATAGACTAATTCTAATATAGTATTTATCATATGTTCTATTATAGTGCTCGATATCTCACCCCTTCTATTTGAATGTTACCCTTATGTTGGTAATGTGTGGGAAATCCAGAGTGAAGGCGGTTCACCTTCAGTAGTTCGAGTCGGTGTCATTGCTCTGATATGTAACACTCGGGGGGATGAACGCTAGTTGCTTTAGTATTTGTTATTTCAGTTGTAGAACTTTAAGTTTATTGTTGTTAAGTACTTGTTATTTAGAAGTTACTTTCGTGATGGATGAATATTTTATTATGATTTCGTTGCTTTGATGATTTAAAAGATTAAATTATTTTGCTGTTGGTTCATCCTAAGTTTTAAATTGTTATGTATCCATGTTGAATGCAATGGTTTTTAAGTTGTATTTGTGGCATCCTGATTCAGTTGTATAATTTTTATAACTCTGATTTACATTTATATTGTCGGGTAGAATTGGGGTGTTACATCTGTCTAGCACACCCTTCAGAAAAACATTCAACAAGGAACCCGTATTAACCAATACATGAGCTAAAGTAGTGCCCCTGCATTAGATAGAGACATACAAGGCCTTGTTGTGGTTTCTTGCTTCAGGAGTCAAATCGGCATCAGAAAAGCATAGCCCATTATCAGTCGTCAGGCTAGCAACATAAATTTCAAATTGATCGGCAAAAATTTCTTGTGGCATGTGAGCAGACTTTAAGAACTCCACCAAGGCCTATGCATAAGCTTCAGAGCACAACAAAAAATATAACATGAAGATATTAGAAGAAGTCGTTCCCACCTATTCAACAATGTTGTAATAAATTTTTCAGATAATCTTTAATACCTCCTCTAACTCTTGCTTGGAGGTGTCTTCAGCGCTAACTTTATTAGGGGCCTCCATCTAGGCAGGCTCCATCATTTGTCCTTTGCCACGAGTCTCAATAGTTGACTTGGTGGCAGTAACACAAACTAGTGTGGCAACATTCTTCAAAGAGATTTTGGGAGAGAAAACCCTTCCACTTCTAGTAACTTTATTAGTTCCAGCAATATTGTAAACAATGGAATCAATAACTTCAATACCTTCACTCTCAGTAGTCAAAGGCTCTTGTTTGACACCGTGGTAGTATGAGATAGGTCTGGGTGCGGTGATTATCAGAGGAGCGACTCTAGGTTCATCCTTAATCTTCATGAGGCTTTTTGTAGTGATCATGATAGGAGTGTCGAAAATTACATATAAGTCTTGAAATAAATTCTCAATAAATTCTTCAGATTTGCTTTCGTGATCTAAAGGTGGAAGAGGATTGAACACTAGAGTTCTTAGAAATTTGCACTCGCATGTAGTAACACTGATGGTTGATGATTACAGGAATGGGCTTACGGATTCCATTTGGAGAAGATGACTGAGAGTCATCAGAGATAGGCTCAAAGATGCCATCCAAAGTAGATGCTGACTTCCTAAGAGGTCCCTTTGTGGGGAATTTCTGTTCCTGCTGTCTGAGGAGGAGTCTGTTCGGGAATGTGGGTTTCTGTTGTTCTCCTGCTTGAGGAAAACTCTGTGGGGAATTGAACCTAGGAACTTCATTTTTCCAAGGCTCTGCTAAAGAGTTATCTCTGAAGAGATGAAAGTTTGTTGTTTTCTGGTATAAATCCAGGCTTCACAGTAACTTGCTGGGGATAATGGAATTAACCGTTATCTGTGAATATATTAGAAAGAGCCTAAGTAGAGTTGTTCCAGGATGAGTCCATGTTAGCCTGCATCCGGAGATATATGAGAAGGAGCTTGTGTAAGATTGCTTCGTTTGAGTCATGTAGATAGTTTTCCTGTCTGGTTATAGGTGTTGATCTACAATGAACTGTTCGCAGATAGTTGTCTTGTCTGGTTTCAGGTATTAATCTTGAACTTGAAAATTATTGGTCGTAGATAGCTTTCCTGGCTTGTTACAGGTATTAATATACAATTGGTCGTCCACATATAGTTCTCCTGGCTTGTTACAGGTATTAATCTGGAAATTGTTTTTGTCGGTCATTGAGGTAGTTGTCCTGGCTTGTTACAAGTATTAATCTCTGACATGAGAAAGAAAGATAGTTTTCCTGGCTTGTTACAGTTATTAATCTTCAATCTTCTTATGTAAAAAGTTCTCCTGGCTTGTTTCAGGTGTTAATCTACAATCATACTGTCCAACAAATAATTTTCCTGGCTTGTTACAGGTGTTTATTTGGGACTTGTTTTGTTGGTCACATAGATAGTTTCCTCGTCCGGTTTTTGGAATTAATATGTGGCCTACTGTATTTGTTGGTAAAATCATCTTGCTTCGGGAGTCCATACCATTTGGTCTTGTAGATGGTTTTCCCGTTTGGTTTCGGGCATTAATCTTTGACCTATTGTATAAGTTGATAGTGTTTGTCTTTCTGCGAACTTAACCTGGAAAGGTAAAGTTAATTTCATGCGATATCATGATGTATGATTTGCATGATGATCTCAAAAATAAATGAGATTGTGATATATGAATTTGTGCTGCATATGCTATGATGCTTGCATGAATGATGTATAAATGCAATGTATGAACTTGTCAGTTGTTCCATTGCTGTGTTGTTGAATTAGGGAAAATAAATCCCTGACTGTTGCTGGGGGTAAAGAATGTAGGTCTTCAGATTTGTTGAAGATGAAATGTTGGGAGATGAACTTTCGTTGTTAGAGAAATAAACTCAGTCGGGGAAGGGAAACTCCGTGCACTGCTTGGGGATTTTGTTGAAATCCCGTTGGGGAATCTTAAGAAGCTTGGTGACTTCACTGGGAATTTTTGTTGGAGGAGTAATTTGAAGATTCTTGCTCCGTTGGGGATATGAGAACACCTGACACCATTAGGCTGCATACTAAGAATATGGCTGAGACCTTGCAGTAGGATGTCCTTGCCTCTGTACCTACTGGAGAAGTTATTTTCTTGGGAAAACATCTGCGGGGATTTTGTGGATGGCCCTTAGATATTGTCCCTTTTCTTAAAGTCATTAACATCTGTCTTTCTGTTTTTAGGTGTATATTTGTAAGAAGTAATCACATTCAAATGCATATGTTCAAGAATAATCACTGGACATTTTCGCACACAAAAATAGAAAAATAAAAAACAGAAGTTTTACACTTTCAAAGGAATAGTTTTGTATTAACTTGAAATAAGCGTTTTTGTACAAGGAGACATGCATCCTAGTAAGAGAATGTTGTTGTAAGAATGGAAATTATGAAAAAATAGTATACAAAGAAAGACAGCTATGTGAAATAATCCCATTGGGTTCCCATTCTGCTATTGCCTTTATGTCTTTAAGCGTCTCATCCCTTTCGCTTCTTGTCCAAAGCTGATTGGATTGATTAGTACCTCTTGAGCTTGATAGTTAATTCTGAAGATTGGCTGTAAGGTCATCCAACGAGACATAGTTATACGCTTTAAATCCCTAACTTTTGCCTGGACAGCCCTTTCGGGTTTTCAGTCCACCGGGATACCCTTTTTTTCCCAAGTCGCCTTTTCAGGTTTTCGAATTACTAGGTGTACAAATTTTTTCATGTATATCCCTAATTTTTGCTCGAACCCTTTTGGTTCGCCGGGATGCCCTAATTTTTTCCTAGGGCAGTCGACCTAGCGGGTCTTTGTTTATGCGTAGTATTTTTTAACTATGTCCATGTTTACAGGGTTTGGAAGGTCGTCACCATCCATAATGGTTAAGATCATGGCTCCACCAGAAAATATATTCTTGATCACAAATGGCCCTTCGTATATGGGAGTCCATTTGCCCCTGGGATTACCTTATGGAAGTATGATGCATTTGATTATTAGGTCACCAGCCTGATATACCTGACATCTAACCTTCTTGTTAAAAGCATTGATCATACGTTTTTGGTATATCTGACCATGGAAGACAACCGCAAGCCTCTTTTTATCAATCAGGTTTAATTGGTCAAGTCGATTCTGAATCCATTCGTCTTTGCTCAAACTTGCATCTTTCATGATCCTTAAGGAAGGGATATGAACCTCAATGGCCAGCACAGCCTCTGTACCGTATACCAAAGAGAAAGGAGTTTCCCCTGTTGATGTGGGCATTGTGGTGCGGTAACCATGTAGAGAAAATGGTAACATCTCATGCCAATCTTCATATGTCACCATCATCTTCTGTATGATTTTCTTGATATTTTTGTTAGTAACTTCAACAACGCCATTCATCTTCGGCCGGTAGGGAGAACAGTTATGATGCTGGATTTTGAATTACGTGCAAAGTTCGGTGATCATTATATTATTGAGATTGGTACCATTATCTGTAATGATTATTTCTGGAATACCGTACCGACATATAAAGTTATGTCTGATAAATCGAGCCACAACTTTCTTGGTAACAGAAGCAAATGAAGCTGCCTCAACCCACTGCATGAAGTAATCAATGGCAACCAGGATGAAGAGGTGCCCATTATAAGCCTTCAGTCTAATCTCTCCAATCATGTCAATGCTCCACATTGCGAATGGCCAAGGAGCAGTCTAGACATTTAGAGGAACTGGAGGTACATGCACCTTATCAACATAGATTTGACACTTATGGCAAGTTTGTGAATGCTGGTAACAGTCTTCCTCCATAGTGGACCAGTATTATCCTGTCTGTAGGATCTTTTTAGCCATTGAGTTCCCACTGAATGAGTGCCAAAGGTACCTTCATGCAACTCAGCCATAACCTTTTCTGCCTCACTCTTGTCTACACACCGAAGCAAGGTAGAGTCATGATTGCACTTGTACAGGATCTCGTTACTGAGGAAGAACTTGGGAGAGAATCTTCTTAGGAACTTCTTATCATCGACTGAAGTTCCCTCAGGGTATTACTCGGCTTCGATATATCTTTTGACTTCATGGAACCAATGCTTGTCCACTAATTCTTCAGTACCTATCTCATGACACTATGATGGCTCGTCCGTCGTCTCAATGGTGATCTGAGGATCCTCATTATCCCACCTGACCTTGAACATGGATGACATCGTAGCTAGCATGCCCGCTAGTTGATTTTCCTCTCGTGGAAAATTCTCAAAGGGAATTTCTTCAAAGTATGGGATTAATGTCAACACATGCTCTTTGTACGGGATGAGATTAGGATGCTTCGTGTCCGATTCTCCTTTGATTTGGCTGATTACCAAAGCCGAGTCTCCAAACACACTTAATAACTTGATCCTTAAATTGATTGTAGCTTTGAGACCCATTATACATGCTTCATACTAAGCCATATTGTTGGTACAGTTGAAACATAGCCTGGCAATGAAAGGAGTATGTCAGCCCTCAGGAGATATGATAACAGCGCCGATGCCATTGCCAAGGGCGTTGGAAGCTCCATCAAAAACCATAGTCCATCGGGATTCTCTTTCAGGGTTTTCATCTGGTCCAGGTTCTTAAAAATTAATTACTAACATGATGTTCTCGTCCAGGAACTCAAAATTCATGGATTGGTAGTCGTCCACAGCCTGATGAGCCAAATGATCAGCTAGTACAATCCCCTTAATTGCTTTCTGGGTTGTGTATTGAATGTTGTATTCGGTCATGATCATCTGCCATCTTTCTATTCTTCTGGAGAGAGCGGGCTTCTCAAAGATGTACTTGATATGATACATTTTAGATATCAACAAGGTAGTGTGAGTCAACATATATTGTCTTAGTCGGCGAGCAGCCCATGCCAAAGCATAATAAATTTTCTCGAGCAGTGAGTATCTTGTTTCACAGTCGGTAAATTTTTTGCCAAGGTAGTACATTGCATGATCTTTTCGACCAGACTCGTCCTGCTGCCACAACACACACCCCATTGAGTTCTCCAATACAGTTAAGTACATCATCAGAGGTCTTCCTTCAACTGGTGGTATTAAAATTGGAGGCTCTTGGAGATATTCCTTGATTTTGTCAAAGGCATATTGGAAATCGTCATTCCACTTCACTTCTTAATCTTTCTTCAGTAATTTGAAGATTGGCTCACAAGTAGCGGTCAGGTGTGAAATGAATCTGGCTATGTAGTTCAGACGTCCCAAGAATCCCCTAACTTCCTTCTCAGTGCGAGGAGTCTACATTTCTTGTATAGCTTTGACCTTTGTAAGGTCTACTTCAATGCCTTTGTTGCTGACAACGAAACCTAAGAGCTTATCGGATCTTACTCCGAAAGTGCACTTATTCGGGTTTAGCCTCACTTTATATTTCTTTCGCCTGTCAAATAGTTTATGTAGGTGATCAAGGTGCTCCTCTTCAGTCTGAGATCTGGCTATTATATCATCAACGTAGACCTTTATCTCGTGATGGATCATATCATGAAATAAAGCTACCATGGCACGTTGATAGGTTGCGTCGGCATCCTTTAGTCCAAATGGCATAACATTGTAGAAGAAAGTTCCCCACTGTGTGTCAAAGGTCGTCTTCTCCATGTCCTCGGGATCCATTTTGATCTGATTGTATCCAGAAAAACCATCCATGAAGGAGAATACTTTATGTTGTGCGGTGTTGTAAACTAGAACATCAATGTGGGGAAGCGGAAAGTCATCCTTGGGGCTTTCCCCGTTCAGGTCTCTGTAATCCACACACATACATACCTTACTGTCCTTCTTAGGTACTAGAACAACATTAGAGACCCATTGGGGATAGGACGTGACAGCTAAATAACTAGCATTGAATTTTTTCAGGACATCAGCCTTGATATTTTTTTACATATCCGGCCACATACGATGAAACTTCTGTTTCACTAGAGGACAATCCTCTTTTGTAGGTAGGCGACGAACCACAACATCGGTGTCAAGTCTCGGCATGTCTTTGTATGACCAGGAAAAAACCTCAACATAGTCATGTAGCATCTGAATTAATTTTTTTGACACTATGCTCCATATCGGTACCTATCTTGACTTCTTTCTTGTCCTCTTCAGTACCCAAGTTCACTGTTTCAACTGGCTCCTCATGAGGTTGTATTGCCCTTTCTTCCTGTTGTAACAGTCTGGCAAGATCTCCTGGTACCTCACTATCTTCCTCAACTTCATCCTCGACTTGGTTGATCGGATTTTCAAAGTCATAATGAGCAATAGCAGAACCGTTATCAATGGGATCCATAATGAATGTGGATCTGCAGTTTGACATGTGAGTGTGTGTAAGAGCATAGCTGTATATTTTTGATAAAGTAAAGAGGTAGAAAAGAAAAATAAGTAGCGTAAAATTTGTATGTGAAACGTCCAATGTTTTATTGATGACATATGAAAATTAAGTAATGAACCTCACAAATAGACCATTGTGCCCCGGGTAAGACATAAGTCCTTAATGTTTCAATTGTTGAAATATTACATTTCCTTAAAACAAAAATACAAATTACTCTTGAATAAAAGTAATGGGCACAAAATCTTTAGCCTCCCAATTGCTGAGTCCACCACTGATGGTTGGGAAGATCCACTTGTCTAGGTCATAATCACTATCGCTGTCTTCCAGGGCATTAATTCCATGGTTGTTGATCCATAAAAGTGGTCCCCCGGTGCGAGCATGACAAACAACTCTTTGGGCTCCTGAAGTAAAACCCAAACCAAATTTGTCAGATTTGTAGGGAATATCCAAAAGTTGGCCTAAAATTATACACCCACCTTCTTCAACTACTGCTTTGGCATCCTTAAGAGAAGCCATTTTCAGCGGAGGCCTGCTAATCTTTGGAATACTGGCAGTGGTCTTGGTTCCAACAACGGTCTATGGAACCTCCTCAAAGTTCTGACAGGGGGTCTCAATGAACTCGTCGTCCATTTCAATGTACCTAAGAGAGTTCAAGTGGCTTACCCTGTACTCCTCCTCCCCATGTACTATGATAATTTTCCCATTGACTGGGTACTTCAGCATCCGATGTAGGGTGGAAGTCACAACACTAGCCCCATGGATCCATGGTCGACCCAATAAACAGGAGTAAGATGGGTGGATGTCCATCACATAGAAAGTGGAATTAAAAGTATGAGTACCCACTTTGATAGGGATGTCCACTTCCCCATGCACCAGTCTTTTAGAACCTTCGAAGGCCCTCACCACAATGTTATTGGGCTTTAGTGTGAGCCCTTCACAATCCAACCTTTCTAGGGCGTTCGTGGGTAAGATATTCAGTGATAAACCCATATCTACAAGAACATGGGCTAATGTAGTGCCCCTACACTCAATGTAGACATGTAGGGCATAATTTTGTTTCCTTCCCTTAGGAGTTAGGTCGACATAAGAGAATCCCAGGCCATTGTCAACTGTCAAACTAGCCACACAATTCTCGAATTGATCAACGAAGGTATCTTGAGGCACATGGGCAGACTTCAGGAATTTTACTAAAGCCTTGGCATGGGCTTCAGAGCACAGTAGTAGGGCCAACATTGAGATTTTTGAAGGGGTTTGCCCCAATTTCTCTATGACATTGTAATCACTTTTCTTGATTATTTTCAATATCTCTTCCATCTACTTTTTATAAGCCTCAGGAATGGCTTATGGATGTTCCTTCGTCTGGACAGGCTCAACCAATACCTCTTTGCCCCGTGTCTCGACCGACCAGGTAGCAGGGATAACAATAGGACTAACAGTAGGATTAGAAATGGGAATACTGACAGGAGAAGAAGCAGGATTAATCACAGGAGTAGCAATGGGAGTACCAGCAGGAATAGCAGTTGGAACAACAACCGAAGTGGTAATAGTTTTTGGAGAGATCTCAGGAAAGAAAATCCTTACGCTTCTAGTAATATTGTTTGTCCCGACAATGTTACTAATGTCCAGATCAGAGACTTTAACATCATTGTCTTTAACAACCATCAAATATTGCTTGACGCCATGGTAGTAGACGTCAACACCATAATTTTAAGGAACAACTTTGTCCGAGGAATATGGTATAGGTCCAGGAAAAGTAATTATCAATGGATAAACTTTTGGAACAGATGTAATCCTGACAGGTCTTTTGGAGGAGACCTTGGGAGGATTGGCGGAAATGGTAATGATAGAAACATCTTCACACGGAGCACTTGTAACTGGAGTCTTCTTAAACAGAATATCTTTATCATCCATCAAGTGTTGAACACCTTCCTTAAACAAATGGAAACCATTAGGTAGAGACAAACATTAGTGGAAACCTTCACCATAACCCGTAAATAAACCGGCTTGCAAAATATTAATTTTAACAGTCAAGAATGGAGTAGCTAGTTAACCAACAAAAACAACAAACATGTCATCATCAATAGCATTAACACCACGGTCGTGCTTGGGCATAGGGGAATTTAT
This sequence comes from Vicia faba, assembly GCA_948472305.1. Taxonomy (NCBI): domain Eukaryota; kingdom Viridiplantae; phylum Streptophyta; class Magnoliopsida; order Fabales; family Fabaceae; genus Vicia; species Vicia faba. Next base: position 857,418,043 of record OX451741.1, read on the forward strand.
AACATTAGGGGTCTCAGGAGCATCAAATTCAATCTTCTTTGCCACAATCAAATCATTCTCCTTGTTCTTCAAAGCCCAACAATCGTTTGTATTATGGCCTGGACTTTTAGAATGGTAAGCACACCGAGCATTTGAATTGTAGCGAGGAGAAGCAGTGTTGGGATTTTTGGGAGCCTATTTCAGGGTAACCAAATTGGATTTTAGAAAATGTAGCAAAACATGAGACAAGGTCATATTAATCTTGGTAAACTGTATCCTTGGCTTATCTGTTCTGGACTGATTATTCTGTTGTTGAGTTGTTGCAGGTTTGGATATAATTACAGCTACCACCATTGGACGGTGTTTGGTACTGCCCTGACTTCTCAAGTTCTAAGCAGTATTGAACTCCTTCTCTCCTGTGAAAGGTTTCTTCTCGTCCCTTATTTTCTTCTTGTAAGCAGCACTAAAATGCACCCACAAATTCCTGTCAGCAGTGTGCGGCTGGATCTTCCTAACATAAGATTTGAGATGCAGCTTAGGACATGAGACTCCATCATATTTAGCAAATGTGAGAACTTTGAACTTTTGTGGGATAACCAATCCAGAAACCAATCCTAGCTCTTCGAAATCCAGGACATGTAACCTCTGAACTTCCATGGCATTAAGATGATCTTCAAGTTGTTTGTACTTATCATCAGCCGGAGGGTATTGTTCCTCAGTGTAATCAGCCTCATCTTCTTCAGATTCCCTTGTATTGTGGTCTTATTCTCTTGGCTCTCCTTCCTGACTGTCTCTCTCTTTTGACAGAGTTGCGAGCTCTAAAACTTGCATCACTGGTCCTTTGAACCTTCTTCCCATATCCAGAACACCACTGGACTCTTTTTCTTGTTCTTGTCCTTGAGAATCAGAGCTTTCAAATATTCTTTTCCCTTATCCAGATTCAGGAACATTTCTTGGAATTGGGCATTCTGTGCTTGAAGCTCCATAAATGTTTCTTCAAGAGCCATTGCTGAAATAAACAGCGAAGAAGATAAGAAGCCTGTCCTGAAACCTGTTTATGCAATTATATGAATGATATATGCATGAAATTTTTTCAAGTATTTCTAACACTTAAATTTCCTAGCCAAAGGGAAAACAAACGTTAATTGCATTAATAAGTTTAAGCGGTTACAATGATGCGTCTTAGGCTTACAAAGGAAGTAACAAAGAAAAAATGAACTCTCAAACCAAAAATGGAAACAAGCTTCCCACGGGCGCATCCTCTTTGGTGCAATGTAGGCATTTATACTCTTCTCTTCATGAAGTATCCTGGTGAGCTCTAAAAATTTCTTCTCGCCGGCGTAGAATTGGATTGAATCTAGGATTTTTGTAACTCCTTGAAATAAGTCGGCATGTCAAGATGAAGAACAATGTAAGGAGTTTCTACCTCAGCAACTGGCTCCATGATGATGGGTAGAATGGCCTCAGAAGGCATCCTGAGACTTTGAGCACAAGCTCGTACCCACTTAACAAAAGGATCCAAAGAAATGGAGTTTTTATGCCCCCGTGTTTTTCTATCAACTTTGTTCACCATGCCCCAAGTTCTTATGAACCTCTGACAACAACCTTAAACATCATTCTCATAGTCGAATACGATTCCTTTGACAAGTGTATCATGAGGACCATCCCTTCTAGCATAACCAAACTGTCGTAACTCCAAACAAGGATCATAAGTGATTCCTCCCCTAATGCCCATGAGAGGTACATTAGGGAATTCCCCACAGCGGTCAACAATGGTAACATTCTCCAAGGATCAAGGACACCAATGAATGTCCAAATGTGTGAGGGACATCAACCAATTAGACCATCTGAAGCCCTGCTCATTCTTCAACAAAGATCAAGGCAGGTGTTAAATAAACCACCTAGCCAACAGAGGAGTGCAACACAAAAGGCTCCCTCTTATCTTAATAGTACAGGTATGCAGAGAGTGTAGAATATATCCAAGTAAAGTAGGAACCGGATTATGAGACAGAAAAACCTTGACCGCATTTACATCTATGAGTTGGTCCGGATAAGGAAATAATACTATCCCATAGATGAGAAGGGCCAACACTTCTTCAAAATCATGTAAATCCAGGTTATCCTAAAAATGGTGAGCCTTCTCAAATATAAACTTAGCTAGAAACCCTTTGACGCCTCTTCTTGTTTCCTAATTTGCCACTACATCGGACCGTTGTAAAGACAGAGCATGAGTAATGTATTCAGGTTTTGGGTCTCTTTCCATACCATTAAAGGGTCACTGATCAAGAATGGCCACCCCTAATAACTGAGAAAACTCCTCCATGGTAGGTACCAATTGGTAATCAGGAAAGGTGAAGCAGTGGTGTAAAGGGTCGAAGAACTAAAAGATCACCTTCAACATTTCTTAATTATGGCTAGAGGTGACCAGAATCAGAAGTCGACCATGTCTTTTAGTGAACAAAGATCTCTCAAGAACCCTTGATGCTAATTCCTTGAGTTGACGAGGTACCCTTATGAGGTTGACTTAGATAGTATTCCTAAAAAAGGATGCCATGTCCTACAAAACAACACAAAGATAAGCCATAAAAATCCTTGAAATGGTTAGTATGATATGTCATGTGATGATGTTATGATTATGCAAGGAAAACATAAATATAGCAAGCACAAGCAAATCACACAAAGACCTTAGGTTTGAAGATTAAGTGGGTTTGAAGGTAAGTACCCTCTTGAAGTTTAATTGGCTTAACCTGTCCTAGAAAGTAATCGGGTTTTAAGGGATCTCAATATCACTGCTCTTTCCCACAAGTTTCATTCTGATCGATAATGGACTTGCCACCCAACAAAACACGGGAGTCAAATCTCAATGAGTGTAGTATTGAGTATCAACCAACTTCGGGCTACACCAAAGACGGCTATATCACTAGTTCCTAATGGCCAAGTTGTTCAATTAAAGGTTCTAAGGTCAGTTGATGCTTCATGATACGACACAGAGACCCCGTATTCTCCTTGACTACTCAAGGGCTACCAGTACCAACCAAAGTGTCACATCAACATAGCTATCTCTTTAAACGTGTCGGTATACCCTACAAAGTTTCCACGATCTATTGCTACTTAAATGAAAGGATGCCCCCAGATCCGGGTGTAGGGTATATAGTAACAACCCAGACAAACCTCAAAGTATAAAGCATATAAATCAAGCAATTAAAACATTTTTAAAATGAACTAACTCTTAAGGTAACCCAAATTTTTATATATCCCCAGCAGAGTCACCAGTTCTGTGATACGGTGGTAGAACCGACTATTAATACTGGTTTTGCGTTTGTGTTCTCAAATGTTGCGTTAAGCAAGAGTCCCCATCGACTTTTCTTTTATCCAAATTAAGGAAAGGGTGAAAAGAACAGAAAAAGACCTTTTTGAGAGTTTTCTGAGTAAGGGGGGTAGATTATGGAAAGGGAAGGTGTTAGCACCCTTTCTATCCGTAGTTTTCTATGGGCTCTTAGATGCTAGCTCATGTTTTGAAAATTACTGATGCTTTTGTGTGTTTTGAAAAACATTTTGAAATGCCTTAGTGCGGCAATTTGCTTTGTGATAACTCTTGTATCAGTCCTCAAGAGTGTTGACAAAGCAAATGTCTTTTTGAGAGTTATTTTTGTGTAGGTGTAAAAATTTGTTTTGAGAAAACATCTAACAACTATCTACTTATACTAAAAAAGGTTTGTTCTTTTCCTCCAATCATTTAGACAGTGCTATCCTACTATTAGTGAGTAGGTAGCCCTATCGTTGGATGTTTGAGGGACATTTGAAGGGACGTTACGGTCATGAAGGTAACTTGGCAAGGAATTTTAGTAACTGTCCTAAAGTTCTAAGATCACTTTTAACCGAGGCAACATCGAGAGGGTCATCTAGGGACTTGTGATCTTACAAACTAGAGGACAACCACTAAGACTTCTCACGTTTCGATAATTGTGACCATTTTCTGAAGGCAACTGAAATGGGGTACCCTAGAGGGGTATATGTGTATGGTGTGTTATGTTCAATTATTTTAGTGTTGTGTTAAGTTTGCTAGCATATGATTTCAGTCTTTTCATACATGCCTAATTACTAACAGTTAATATGATATAGAAAAATGTAAAGTGCGAAAATAAACCCTACGATATTACATGGGTTCAGGGAGGGGATATTTACAATGTACAAAACATGGGGGAAGAAAAATAAGGAAAATGGTAAAAATCCTAATAACTATTACATACCAATATATGGGTACAATAATGTAAAAATCCGAGAAAATAATAATGCGCGAAAGTTAAAAGTTTGTCTAAAAACCCAAGGCAAATCTAAATGAAATAAGAAAGTCTTTTTTGTTTTAATTTTTTTTTATTTTAAGAAAATACTTAAATTAAATGAGGAAGGCTAAATTTAATCCTAATTAATTAAAGAAATACAAGAAAACTAATTCCAATATTTTTTTGTATTTTTGTTAAGAAAATATTTGAATTATAAGAACCTAGTTCTAATAATTTTTAAATTATAAAATAATGTCAAAATAATTAAATTAATTAATTAACCAAATTAAAATTAATTAGAAAATCCTAATTCTAATATTTTTTATGGTTTTTGTTGATTTTATGATTATAATTAAAAAAAGATTAAAAAAAAGAATAAACAAGTTAAACAAAACAAGTAGCATGATGGGCCTGATGTTATAAGAAATTAGGGGGTATGATTTTGAGATTTTCTAAGCCCATGAGATGACAAGTCTAGGCCATGTTGGATCCAGTGAAGACAATTCTTGATGGCACAAGGTAGATCTGCGCATTTGGAGAGTTAAATCTCCATCTATTGACTTCTGATGGTCCAACCATGAGGGCATATAGTGGGCGCTTGACTATGCAACGCATGGAATCTGCAAAGCAATGTTAGTAAAATAAAATTGTGGGGCCTGGGTATAGAACCCATGCCCTTTCGATTTCCCACATTCCTTCACCATCTGAGCTAGATTTGAGATTCGAAGGAATCCACCTAACATGTCTTAGTGATGGTATCCTGTTACTCCAAACATTACATGTAACATATTAACAATCATGCTACATGAATATGCAGTCAAAATTAAGTTACATGGGAAATGAAATTGAGATCAAAGGTTCGTTACCAGTGCGGTGCTTCGATTCTGGCAACCTTGTTATAATTTTGGAAGTTTTGTGGAGATCTTGTGGGGCACCGTGTGTGTGCAGTAGGTATGGTTTGTGTACTGTCTTTTTTTTCTTCTAGGTCTATCCTCTTTTTTTATCTTCATCCTTTGAGCTTTCTAGTGTGCTCCTTATATAGAGGGGAAGGAGGGGACATGGTAGCATGGTAGTAAACAACCACAAACATGTTCTTTAAGGCCATGAATGAGAATTTGAATTTTGGCAAAAGACATGGAATTCTTGTCTCTTTTTGAACTTGAATGAATATGGACACCTTTGACTTTTGAATACCTTCAGTCCTTGCCCTTCGATTGGACCTCTTGTATATCCTTCGAATGGGTCATTTGAATGGACCTTTTGTGTACCCTTCGAATGGGCCTTTTCAGTGTCTCCTTCGAATGGATTTTTTTAGTGTCTTTAGAATAGTCCATATGTATGCCCTGTGGCCTCTTCAAATGGGCCACCAAGGTGTGTCCTTCGAATGGCTCAAGTCTCATCATTGGGGCCTCTTCGATTGAGCCCCTACTCAGCTAGCCCTAACGAAAACTCTTTCCAGGCTAATCGAAGCTTCCTTTGGTATGAATGCTTGTGCAGGAAACTTAAGTATGGAAATATGTGGGATTTTGGGCCAGCCAACATCTATGAATGAATCATTTATGTGTCCTTCAAATGGATTTAGATTGGACCCATCTATTTTCCTTAGCTGTTTAATTCAGATACCCTCAAGTGAGAACTTCATTTTGTCAAACGAAGCCTCCTTCGTCACTTCCTTCGAAAGCCATTTGCACAGGAAGCCTAGGCCTAGCCACATGTAGGACCAATACTCATCATAAGATAAACTTGCATTATGTGTCTCTTTTGAATCGGCAACAATATGTGTATCCTTTGTTTTGAACCAATGTGTGTGCTCTTTTGAAGGGACCACATGCATCACTTGTGTGAATCACTTGTCATTCCTTCGAATGGGCCACCAAATTAAATCCTTAGAATGGAACACCCACGTATGCGCCTTTAAATCCATCAATGCATGTCCTTCGAATGGGGAAAATATATGTCCTTCGAATGCGCCAGTTGTGTACTTTCTGAAAGGGGCATTCAAGTATGTCATAATGCATAAACTATGTGTGTTGAAGGTTTCCAAGGGTGGAATCGAAGCTTGCATGCAGGAGGTCTCTGCCTTGTGAATGGAAGGAAATCTTTTCAAAAGTCACTTTTATTCTGAATGGAAGGGATTCAGTAGGAAGCCAACACCTTTTGAATCGAAAGAAACGAGTATGAAGCCACTAACTTTTGAATCCAAGGACACCAACATGAGGCCCCTCCCTTTTGAATAGAAGGAGACTATTTTAAAGGGAAAAAAATGCCTATTTGAAGCTTGTATACAGCAAATAAGAAAAATGCAAAGGCTTCAATCAAAGCTTGGAAATATAAAGCAAGCTTGAAGGAGGTTAGGTGCTCAATCGAAGCAAATTTTGTGCAGCCTTGACTTAGTGGAAATTTTGTGAGAAAAATCATTAAGAGATGTGAAGGAAAATTTTATGGTACAACAATGTTGCTCTAGGCCAATTAATACTAGCTTCATTGTATGAATCTCTGATGGAGTTTGTTTCCCAAATAAAGACTTTTGACCCCACTCACTCCAGAAAAAAGAATATTTTGGCCCATGGCTCTTTTAGGTTCCTGTAATTGTGGCTTATTGCCACTTTTTCCAAAGATATCAAGCTCTATGGGATTAAAAGACTGGCTTGTCCTCTGACAGAGTGCCACATTGTTTGGAAATGTCTGATCCCAATGACTCCTAGTGACAAATTTTTTCCCAATATTGAGGTGTTTTAACTCCTTTTCAACATCATGTTAACTCATGTCAAATTTGAGCCTTCCATGGCGCCTTTTTGCGCCAGATTGCACGGTCCTGAGTGGTTCACTATAGCTTTCTCTCCTCCTAACGACGAAGACAAAAAAACTCCCTAAGCATCTGAAGGCATTTTTTATCTCCCCAAATTTTGTCTATTGTTATTGTTAGTAGCATAACAGGATTTGGTAGCCTACCAACCAAATTTGGTGGCTCGACAATTTGGGCTTTGACAGCTTTCCCCTAAATCTCTATATCCTTCATTGGAGCTGCTTTTAAATATCACCACCGACCAACCTTATGCCGTCTTAAAAAAGGAATTCGAGAACTTTTGGGAAAAAAGGCCCAGACTTGCCCTCATTTCTCATCAAACTGCTTTTTATTGCACAAAATAATTTGAAACTTGGTGGAAGTTATATGTCGATACATATTTTGGTGCTCATGAAGTTAAAATGGCTGAACTGACTAATGCTTTTGATTGTTTGCAGGAAAAGTTCAACAAAAGTATGATTACTAATTCCAAACAAATCCAGGCTTTCTAAAAGTATTTTGCAGTTGTGTATCGACCTAATGATCTTCGTTGAACCATTGCGGAGGCAGCCAAAGAATTAAAGGAGAAGGTAACTGATAGGATCCCAAAACTTAAAATTCCTGGTTACGCGATAGATAAATATATTTACGCACTTCATTTTGGGAAAATTAATTTTCCTCCTTTTCCATCTAGCCCATTGGCTTTGGTCTTTGGCCCACCTATTCAAGACTTTTTGTATTGCCCTTGGCCGGACTTAGAAAATGCTTATAAGAAAAAGGATGAGGCAGTGGTACCAACGAAGCATTATCTACACAACTACTCAGGTCCTTTGCATAATGATCCTGAATTTGTTATAGTAATCTCTATCATGCAAACTGGTAACAGTTTTTGGAAAGTTTGGCTTTTTACCATTTCGAGTTTATTAGTATTTTTATCTTCTACTTCTTTTTATATCCATTCCCACAGATCAAGATGAGGATGCTCATGTCGACAAAACAGGTCTTTCGACAAAAGAGGTTTAGACTTGAATATTTCTATTTTTATTCTTTTTTTTTGCATATTTGATTTAGCCAATTTTCAAACTTTACAGATCATGCTCGACAAAACTCCATCTGACGATGAAACCATTTTGACTGCTATTAAAAAACATAGTTCTTCAGTATGTGTGCTTTTCTTCCCTACTTATTTTATGATTTTTGACTATTACTAATAATTTGGCTTTCTACAGAGTTAAAAATGCTCAATGGATTTGACCTCTCCCTCTAAAACATCCAAAAATCCAAGAAGGATAAGCACCATTCCACCAAAGGAAAAGCGATACTTTTGTTAGTTTATATACTTTTAACTAAAGCACCAACTTATACTTTCTTTTTCATATTCAGCCATCTCCTAAGGCTCATTCCCCACTACATTCCAACAAATCCAAAAGTCACAAGAGGAAGAAAGATTCCCCCGCTAAGAGAGACGGGAAAAAGAAGAAGAAAACCAAAGTGTCTACAGCAAAAGATGCTGAGCCTACTCCTTAGGCAAGCACCGATGTCGTGGTAGTAGAGGCGGTAAATGTTGATCCACCTCTTGAACAAAAAATCCTTAGTACATCAAATCCAACTGAAACCAATGTTACTGGCCTTATTGAAGAACACCTCGACATCAATCTTGACCTGTCGGCATAAGTAATTATACATTTTACCATTTTAATTCTTTCATCAATCTTGTCTAACAAAATTTATTTATTTTTCTTTTAATCAGGATGAAACTTTCCATCAATATGAACAAAGTGTGTCGATATATAGCCTTGCGTCAGAGGCTTCTTCTCCACACACTGATGAAACTCATGTCCACAATGTCGATGAGTTCATTGATATAGAAACTTAGGCTACTCATAGTGATTCTGACTCAATCAGTAGTCATGCCACACATAGGGATTCTAGTTTGACTAGTTCTGAATCAAGTCTTTCATATTCCTTACAGGGCTCAGGGGAAAAAGGGAATTAAACCACCTATGAAATCATTCCTCCTCCTGAAGACGTGACTCAAAAATATATTGAGCGAGAGAATATAGATTTGTCGACACTATCGAGAAAGCTGATTATAAAGCCTTCTTCTGCCTTAGAAGCAACGACTAGATTATGCAGCCTGATAAGCTCTCACGAACTTTCCTCCTCTGACTCAGATCAATATCACATTCATAACGATAAACTGGGCCCTGAGGCAACTAAAATCAATACTTTGACGAATAAAATTCTTACTTACACACTGAATCCAAATTTCCCTAATTTTCTTCTTTCTAAACCTATCATTGGTAAGGAAATTTTGGATGCGCTTGCCCAACTGAAAGAACTCAACATTTCTGAAACTTCTCGAACTATGATGACGACATTTGAGAAGTTGTTTGTTCCCATGTTTCGTAACAGTGAATATATCAATAAGAATGAACTATTGGTCGAGTCTAAGGAGAATTTTGTGAAGGAGGGCTGGGAGGAGGATGTAAAAGCCAACAAAGAGGTTACTAAGATGTTAGAAATAATTGATAATAAGAAGGAAGACCTAATACCTAAATTGAAAAGGGCCACTGAAATATTCCTTCAAATTGTTGCATTGAATAAGGAATTTGAAGCACTTGCAGATGAAGAAGAAGAGATAATCGACCAGGTCATCAATCCCACTCAAGAAAAGGTCGAAAAAATCATCTTTGATGCTGTAGATAAAGGCAAAGAGATATGTTCTTTCGAAACTGAGATCAAGCAACTCATAATTCAAACAAAAGATTTTGAATCTCAAGCCCATCACTTTAATGCCCAATTGCGTGTATTCCAAGATTTATACAAACATTTTTAATTGCTTTCAAGGTCAAATAAGTCAGAATATTCAGTTAATTCTAAATCCCAAGGTGAAGAATTGGTTTAAATAACATGTGTTTAATGATATCAAAATGAGAAGACACATACACATTAACTGGCTTGATATATTTCTTCAATTTAATACAAGAAAAATATAAACACATGAATAGTTTTTCTATATCACTATACCTAGGTTAAGGATCATTAAGTACTCTATTAAGGTAATACACAAGTCTTTCAACACATTTTATTCTTCTTGGACTAACATACTCCCTATAATCGATTCTTACGTTGAGATATACAACCTCATTGGCCTATTCCTAACAAGAGGCACTAATATTGGAGGTTTCATCAAGTAATCTTTAATCTTGTCGAAAGTGTCTTATTGTTTTTCTCTCTAGGTAAAATCTTCGTTTTTAGTCGAAGTAATGGTGAAACACTTTAATTTTACCACTTAGATTGGATATAAATCTCCTTAGGAAATTTATTTTTCCCTACAAAGACTGAAGCTCTGTTTTAGTCGACGGAGGACTTAATTCCATAATGGCTTTGGTATTTCTATGATTCACTTCAATTCCTTTTTATGTACCACAAAACCAAGGAAGTCACCTGCCTGCACAAAAAACACATTTTAATGGATTCATTTTTAATCCATATTTTCTCATTCTTCCAAAGGACTCCCGAAGATGTTCCAAATGATTTAGCCTACTATTAGACTTTATGTAAATATCATCAATAGATACTTGCATGAAATCTTCAATAATTTCATGAAAAATTGAATCCATTACCCTTTGTTATGTCGCTCCGACATTCTTTAAGCTGAATGACATAATAATCCATTCATAGGAGCCCATGGCCCCTGGGAAACAGAACACCGTTTTCGGCACATCTTTGTCTATAATAAAAATTTGGTTATATCCAGAATAACCATCAAGCATACTTAAATATTCAAAACCAGTAGCATAGTCAACTAAAACTTTTGCCATAGCCATGGAATATTCATACTTAGGGGTAACAACATTTAAATATCTGAAATCAATGCATATTCTTAAAGTTCCCCTCTTCTGAATTACTGTAACTATATTTGCCATCCAGTCAACATACCTTACATTTTGTATGAACTTGCTTTTGAGGAGTATTTATATATCCTCTTTGACCTTCGACATAATAGCTGGAGCGAAACGTCTAGGAGCTTGCTTCAATGGCTTTTTCCTAACTTTTGTTGGTAGTTTCAACTCTAGCAAATACCTGCTTAAACCTGGAATTTCATTATAGTTCCAAGAAAAAAAATCTTTAAATTCTTTAAGTAAAGATACTACCTTAGCTTTTAGCTCCTTATCGATATTGGCGCTAATATATGTCAGCCTTTTATCTCCATCTTCGCCAAAATTTACTTCTTCTAAAGGGTCTTGTGGTTGCATCTTCTTTGGTGCCATGTGATCCTTCTCGAAGCCTAGGGGTTCATCGTCATAGATACAGTCCAGACACTTCTTATTAACGTGTGATCCTTATCTTGTGGTTTTGGTTCCATAACCAAAATGGTCCCTTCTCCTAGGACTTGAGAATTATTGGCTTTGACATCCATGTTTTCGATTTCAGCCTCTAAATCCGAATTTAACTTGTTTTCGGCTATGTATGACAAAATCCTTTTTAGATCTTCTAGCTCAGGCATCATCATCAGAAATATCACCCTACCCTGTCAGCCAGATTCCTTTATAAAATGTTTCTTCTAAAGGCTCGACATTCCGAGTAAACCCATGGGTCTCGTGCAACTTTAAGGAAACAGATGCCTCATCCATGTTTTGGTAGACATCTTCAGCAGGATAACAAAGAGAAATATGGGCTAACTTCCTCTCAAATTGTTTCTTACCAACATTATTGATGTCGACCATGAAATATCCTTGACCAGCCTCAATATTTTCTATTATATCATCTTCTCACCAAATCACCAAACGCTGATGCATGAAAGATGGCACATCTCCCACACCATGTAGCCATTCTCTTCCTACTAAAAGATTATAACTTTGCTTTGAATTAATAACCAAGAATATGGTCGGCCTTGGTATTGTGTCGATAATAATCTGCACTTGGATCGCTCTCATGGTGCTTCCTGTCTTTCCCCCATAATCTAACAAGACTACATTATGAGACCGTATGTCGGTATCATATTTGCCTATTTTTTTCAATATGTGATGTGGCATTATGTTCATAGTAGCACCACAATCTATTAAAATGTTATTGATAACTATCCCCTCTACTTTTGCTCTAATTAAGAGAGGCTTGAAATGGCTCTCATGGCCACACTTGGATTTTCGAAAAAAGCATCTTGGTTCTCTACAGAACCGTTATTTATAACAAAATAGCATGTTGGCTTATAGAAAGACATTTCTTCAGCATTCGCATATGTCGAATCATTAACTTCAGTGGGACAATCATACTCAGCAGGTAAAAATGACACCATGTTCACCAAAATATTCAAACTCCCCCTCTGAATCAGACTTGAAATCATCATTAGCTTCTTCGGAACCTTTGATGATTGGTCGATAAACAAATTATTTTTTACATTCTTTTGTAGCTATGTAAACTTTCACCACATATTTCTTTCTAAAATGTTGTTTGCTTCTAGAAGTTTTCTCAGCATTTCTTTCAGCATCCTGGCACTCCGCCTGCTTACGATGATGAAAGTGCCTCCATTGGGTCCTTGTCATAGGGATTTTACTCATATAATTTTCAGAAACATTACTTTTCTTCTCAGACATGAACTCTCGTCGATAGTTTATGGAAAACTTTCCCTTGTCTCTGGCAGTAGAAACACCCTTTGGTGTCTCCGTCTTTCCCTAAGGCTTTATCCAGGTGCCTTTAGGAACATTTGATGACGAAACGAAACTCCTTGGCCTGGACAGATAGTTTCCCATAGCCTTTCTTGGAGCTCCTTCTTTGTGTGGGTGGAACTTCTGATTAAAAATCCTGTCTTTGGCTTTCTCCAACTGTAACCTCTGAAAATTTTCAGCAGCAATTTTGTCAGTTAGAGCACCACATATAGGGAAAAAACAAGCTTGTGAGCCCTTATTCTTCCACTGATTCAAGAAGTCCAACAAATCCTCTTTAGTCTTAGGGTAGACGTCATCCAAGTCCACATCAAGTCTTTCATCAGTTCCTTCTACAATATCTGCACCAACAAACTCAGTAATTTTCACCATGTTTATCTTGACTGGGTGGACAAACAACGCTTCTTCTTTCTGAAGAGGGTCAATATCGATTTTCATCTTTCTATTGGAAAATTTTAGCCATCCCTCCTGAAGTGATTTTTGAACAAAATGTTTGAAAAGAAAACACTGTGAGGTTGTGTGACCAAGATAATTATGATATTTACAAAAACCTCTTTTATGTCATTGTTCCAATGGTGGTAATTTAGCACTTAGAGGCAATAAAATTTTACTATCTTTAACAAGAAAATAAAAAATTTCTTCACACTTAGTGACATCAAAAGTATAAGTTTTTGTTAGAAATTTTGGATTGTTTTTTATAGGGGTTTTCCTCGAAAGGAAATAATAATTTACATTCATATGAAGGCCCAAGCTTCTTCACAACCATGTAGAATTCTACCTTTGTAAGTGAGGTATAATCGGCCTCATAAATAGGATTTGTGTCATTAAAATTTACAAAGGCTACTTTTTCTTTTTTGGATTTTGTATATCTGAGTTTCTCTAGTCTCAAACGGTCAAGCTGTCAAACTCTATCAGCTAGGTGCGACATACTTTTCACATAGGTTAGGTCTATTTTCTTCCTAATGGAGTAATCTAAACCTCTTGCATCCATTTGAACAAGTTCATGTTTAGGAACCTGAGTGAAGCACCTTTCTTTCAACGAACGAAATCTATTTAAGTAATTATCAATACTCTCTGCAAACCTTCTATTTATATTTTATAATTCTACCAAACTAATTTTTGAATTTCCCTCATAAAATTGTTCATGAAAAAGATTTTCCAACTTATTCCATGAATCAATTGTATTTGGGAACAGGGTAGTAAACCATGTGAAGGATGCCTTAGTAACGGATGAAGGGAAATTTTTTACCCGCACGTTTTCATTATTCACCATATTCCTTAACTCAGTTAAATATCTAGCAATTTGTTCTACTATTGACTCACCAGATTCAACCCTAAACTTTGTGTATTTAGGGATTTTTCATCCCCTAGGTAATTCAGTCTGCAAGATGTATTCAGACAAAGGGGAAGAATACGTTGGCCTCTACAATATGGTATTCATACCATTTCTGCCCAAGATTGTTTCGACAATGGTGGTTAAGTTATTTTCTACTGCTAAATTTTCTTGTCAATATTGATCAACAATTTGATCAGCATCTTGTTGTCAGTTAACCAATACTATTGGAGGGTGTTCTATCACCATTGGTGGGTCAACCATAAGATTTAGTTGTACTTGGCGCCTTATTACTTTCCCCTGGTAAACCGTTTCATCATTTATTTCCCCCAATTTTGTTTGAACATGGACAACTAGTTGAACTACAAGTGGTTCCTATCGAACAACCACTGAAGGAGAACCCAGAAAATTACACAACCGTGTTAATTAAGCAATTACAGGGTTAAATTCGTCTCAGCCGATTCTTGCACTAAAGGGTTAAATAAAATACCCATTTGATTGGTTAACATGTTAACTAACTCATGGTTACTATCAATAATTTGCTTCCTTAAAATAGTTGTTGATGTGTTAGTTAGAGGAGGCACTGGATGAGGAGGCACCACTCTACTCTGGTTATTTATATTTAGAGAATTTCTTCCTGGTACGGACCCTTGTAATGGAGAATTCACATTCTGAGAATTAATTGAAAAAATTAATGGGCTGGATGTCGACTGATATCCTTGCATTAAGGAATACACATTCCATAAATAGGATTAGCAATACTAAAACAAGGAACATTAGGCCTTACGTTGGTAGTTACCACAATCACTGGACTCGTCGGTGGAGCAATTTCTCGTCAATGCAACGCCTTACTTTGTGAGAAACAATTTCTTTCTAAATAAGGGAGCAAGTAAAATTTTTCCACAAATATGCTATGAATTGACCGACTGAAGGTGACTCGTGATCGATAGGAGACTATGACTTATCCTAAATGAAGTAAATGTTGAGTGAACTCTCAGTGAGTTCCAGTATTGTAATGGAATGAGATTCAATAGCGTAAATGACAATATAAAAAGATTGTTTAAAAATAAATAAGATGCAAGGAAAAGATTTAAAGGGCACAACTGAAAAGAAATGAGATTGCATTGAAAAGAATGTGGTGATTCACGTACATTAACACTCTTGAACTCTTGCTTCCTTACGCTTAGGAATATGGAGTTTTACAAGTGATTTTAGTACAAAATAAACACCCTAAATCCGACATTAGACACTCTTATTTATAGTAGTTACAAAATAACTAAACACAGACTTCAATGTAACACTAATCTGACACATATGTGGCTTAATAAAACTATTTCCTTAGATTTAGCCATGTAGTTGGCGCTTTTATCAGGAAACTTCTTGCAACCGCTTTCATATTCAAATTTCAAAATCTATCCCGCCTATAAGTTTTCTTTGACAGTAACCGTTGTCGTAGATAAATAACCCAAATACTCTAGGTCTTGAATTCCATTCTTGTCGACGAACTAAAATTGATTGGATCATTGTGATATCTGTCGACTACTTGCTCTTTTGTTCGTCGATCTCCCTTTAATTCTTTATAAGAAATTTCCATCTATCATTTTCCTGCCTCTGATCTTCTTTAAGTCCTTACTCCTTGAAGGCATTTTCCTTTCAGTCCACAAAGTTTCCCTACTAACAATGCAATAAATACCTTAAATAAATTTTAAGTTAACAAAGTGCTCCAACTGAATTTATTGAAGTGGTTGGCATGGGTGTCCATTTAGAAGAAGCTTCCAGAGAAGGACGTTTGTCGAAGGACGAAGGTTCTAGTGGTACCACCAAAAATCATGCATATGGATTCTCCAAAAATATTTCAGAAGCCAGTCATGTAACTCGAAGTAGTCATGATTTGCTCCGACTTATCAAAAGAGTTTTGATTCTGGTAAGAAGATTGTTGAATCTAGTGTTGAACCCAAGAAGGTAGAATGGAATACTAGTGGTGCTACTTTAGAAAAGGAAGTTGAAGTTCTCCTGAAAATCATCAAGATGAGTGACTATAAAATTGTTGATCAGTTCCTGCAAACTCCATATAAAATTTCCATTTTGGATTTTCTGATGAATTCTACAGCTCATTGGGAATCTCTGATGAGGGTTTTGGACCAATCTTTCATTGAGTAGAATTTGTTAGTTGACCAATTCAATTGTGTTATGGGAAATATTACGACTTGTAATAATCTAAGTTTTTGTGACGAAGAGTTTCCTGACGAAGGAAGAAATCATAATATGGCATTGCATATATCCTTGAACTGCAAATATGATGCATTATCTAATATGCTGATAGATAATGGCTCTACACTAAATGTGATACTGAAAAGTACTTTATCAAAGCTCAAACATTAAGGAACTTCCATGCACTACAGCGATATTGTAGTGAGCTTTCGATTGTTCAAAGAAATCTATCATTGGGGAAGTGGACTTGCCAATATACATAGGTCCAGATATGTTTCAGATTACCTTTTAGGTCATGGATATCTTTCCAGCCTACAGTTGTTTATTGGGTCGACCCTGGATTCATGACGCGGGGGTTGTTACATCCATATTACATAAGATGTTGAAATTTGTCTGTGAAGGAAAACTAGTGATTGTGAATGGTGAACAAACTTTGTTGGTATCCCATTTGTCTTCTTTTAGTGTTGTAGAAGCTAATGAAGCTACTGTTGGAACTCAGTTCCAAGCTTTATCTATTAATAATATAAAAAGAGTGAAGATTCCATCACCTCATTCAGAGATGCACAACAGGTAATTTAGAAAGGTCCTAAAAGTGTGTGGGGACATGTTATTGATTTACCGGAAAATAAGAACAGGACCGGTTTGGGTTTCTGTCAGGAGAATGATTAGAATGAAGTGGTGAAGCCAAAGTATTCCTTCCGTCCTTATCAAGACATCTTCCACAATGCAAGTTATCTTCATCCTATTTCTCCAGAGGTAGACGCTATTATTGAAGATGAATCGGATTAGGAAATTCCATACTTTGTGACTCCTAGAGTGAGAGTGCAAAATTGAATCACTGTTGATATTCCCAGCAACATTCACTTATCAAAGTAATTTGTTTTTGCTTGTTTTTTAAAATCCATTCACTCTGCCAAAGGTGAAAGTGATATTATATGGGCTTGTCTTTTGTTTTGAAGTTTTAAAATCAATGATAAAAGTTGATTTTGATTTCCAACTATGTTTTATTTCCTGTTTTTTTCTTGGGAAATGGTAATCAGAAAAAACCCTTTCAAAAGGAAAACTATAAATAAATCTGCATAATCACTTGTTGCGTTTATTTGTTTATAACTTTGAATATCCTGTGAATGTGGATGAAAAGGAGGAGTTTGATGAAATTATAAAAGAAATTTCATGGTTGTTTGAGCGCGGGTAGAATGCCATTCAGCCGTTGGAAACGATTAACTAAGGTTCTGAAGAAAACCGAAGGAATTCAATATTAGGGGGCCACTTTATCCAGATGTGAAGAGTAGGTTGATTAATTTGATGAGGGAATATATAGATATCTTCGCTTGGTCCTATGAAGATATGTGATCGGTAAATTAGCAAGTGTATTAATTCAACAATGTAGTAATAATAGGGAAATTCCTTGGATATCTATCTCGGGGACTGCGTATAAGTACCTAGTTTAATATGTTGTTCAATTAAACAAAAACTATGGTTGGGTTTCATTTTTTTATAGTAAAAATACTAATATAGAAAAGTGAACAAGAACTTAGATTGGATTTTATAAATAGGAGTAACCTGCTAAGGAAGGTGTGTGATATACCCTTTAACTCCTCTGAAGTAACATTGAAATATATATTTTAGACATTCAATTATCGGTTCTTAAGGGTGTTTTCTCCTAAGTCGTTAGTGAGAAAACCTTTAATCATTCATCCTAAGCCCTATGTCCATAGAAACTTACGAATGAAATTAAGAATAATGAAATCAAGAACAATTCGGTTACTATAGGGTATCTCTAGTCCTAAGTGATATCTACTATAGTATATTCCCATGAAAGCATTACCAACAATGGTCTAGTCTAATAGATAATTATGCATAAATTTCAATTTGTTAGAAAGAAAAAGCGTTAAGAACATCAAGAGAATAAATTAATTATGAAAAACAACTCGTCATTGCAACAGGAAAATCAAAGTCATTATAGAGTCAAATCAGGGATACCCCCTAGCATTGGGGATTTAGCCACTCATATTATACAAAATAATTACGAGATAAAAACTAGACATTACAAGTATTAGGATAACATCTATTTTCAATTGCTTTCGCTCATGAGAATCTTCCGCTCTCCAAAAACCTTGATCTCTTCAATCTTCAATCGTGTAAACTATTCTTTGCTAGAAAAAAGTCCCCTAATTCATCGTGGAAACTCATATAAATAGAAAAAACTCACTTAGGTCGGTTAGAAGTATCCAAAACGCCCCCACAACTTAACATATGGACAAAATAGGAAAAAGTCAAGAAATCAGCGTCACGAGGCAACACGGCCCGTGTTGGCCCCAAACTCCCAATTTTCTTTTTTAAGTCCCAAGAGGGTAAACATGGCCCATGTCAAGCGACACAACCGCCCGTGTTGCACCCCTGACTTCCATTCTTCATCAATACATCTAAGCCTTCCCCCTGACACGGTTCGTGTCAGGTGACACGGCCACCCGTGTCAGGCTTCCTAAAACGTGATTTTTGCATTTATTTAGAAAATTCGAGTTTTATGCTGCATTGTCCCGATTTATTTATTTGAACTTAAAAACACTAAAACACACAATCAACACATAAAAAGTGGTAAAATGAAACAAATCACTCGATAATAAAAAGAAAATATACTTGTATTCAATGATAAATAACTGTGTAAGAACCACTTATCAACATGCCTAGTTTAGATACAAATGTTATGAAGCATCGTTTGCCGTTAAAGCCTGAATGTCCACCTATCAAATAGAAGTTAAGAAGAACCCACCCTGATATGGCTGTTAAGATTAAAGAAGAATTTTTGAGGATGATTGATGCTGGTTTCCTTGTGACGTCAGTGTATCCTCAGTGGATTGCTAATATTGTTCCATTTTCAAAGAAAGACAAAAAAGTTTGCATGTGTGGTTATTATAGAGACCTTAATAAGGCTAGTCCAAATGATGATTTCCCTCTGCCACATATTGATATGTTGGTAGATATCACAGCAAAGTGTAAAGTATTCTCTTTCATGGACGAATTTGCTAGTTTTTATCAAATAAAGATGGATCCTGAGGACTTGGAAAAAACAATGTTTATCACGCCCTAGGGAACACTCTGTTATAGAGTAATGCCGTTTAGGTTGAAGAACATCGGTGTAACGTACCAGAGGGCTATGACAAACATATTCCATGATCTGATGTGTAACGCCCCATTTAAATATTTAGTCATTGTTTGTTGATTTTGAATTATTTTGGTATAGGTAAGGGTACGTGGGCTTGGCTAAGGGTATGTGAGAGCTTAGTTTTAATTTGATAATTAGAATAAAAATGATTCAATGGTGTGACAATAATAATATTAGTGGATGATGGAATATACTATTATTATTATTGAAGATATTATTAAGATATATGGTATAATAACAATTATTATTATTATTATTATTATTATTATTATTATTATTATTATTATTCCATTACTATTATTATTTAATTAGAATAAAACAATTATTACAAGGATAGAAGGATTATTTTGGAGAAAAACTATTGTCACATAGAAGCAGAGAAGAGAAGAGAAGGGAAGAGCTAAGGCAAGAGAGATTTCAACATTGTTAAAGAATCAAAGCTCAAAACTAACGTAAGGGGATATTGGGTTCTTTAAATGGTGATTATAACCTGAGAGGGAAGTGATGGTTCCTTTCCATCTTAGGGTTTTGTCTATAATTGATGTATAATTCTCTATTGTTTGATTGACGTTGTTTCTATGTGATTCCATGTAGTATTGTGAATTGAATGATGCCAATTTTGTGATAGTTGCTGATAATTGTTGGTTTTGTGATGTTCTTCCATGAAAATCCCAAATCTAGAAAATATAGGTTTAGGAAAATGATGAACAATGAGGATTTAGACGTAGAAAACTGTGATAGGATGAGAGATCCATGAAATTAGATGAAGTTTATAGGTTATTTTGTGTAAAAACATTGTTTTGGACCTAAATTAGGAGGTTGAAAGTGCTCAGAACGAGTAGAAAATGTACTGGTTTGATAGCACAATTTGGAATGTAGAAGAATGTCCATACGCATATGGTACGTGTATGGGGGACATTCCCAGGGGTCGTACGCGTATGGTACGCGCCCTGTCCCCAAGCTTGCTCGTCCTTTTGGTAGTACGTGTATGATACACATATAAAAGGGAGCCATACGCATATGGATTAGCCAGTATGCGTATGGGAATTTTGGAGGGGTTTTTAGGGGGAAATGCCCCTGGTTGTACGTGTATGATACGCGTATGGGACGGATGGGGAAGCTGTCATATGTGTATGGTACACCTATAGGCAGGATGAGTAACAACCATCTTTTGGATAATATTAATAATGTTTTTATTATGAGCTTTAACATCCCTATTCATCTTAGTCCTGTAAGGAGAAGAGTTTTGATAGACAATCTTGAATTCTTCACAATGTTTTGTCATCATCTTATTATTTAATTTTAAGTCGTTATAAGTGATAATCCTGCTTGAAATACCATACTGCCATATAAGATTGTTCTTGATAAAGCGCACTACCACCTGCTTTATGAGATGAGCATAAGAAGTTGCTTCCACCCACTTAGTGAAGTAGTAAATTGCCACTAAGATAAAATTATGTCCATTCGACGCCTTAGGTTCAATCATTCCAATCATATCAATACCCCACATAGAAAAAGGCCACGAGAAATAAATAACATTGAGAATCATTAGAGGCACATGAATCTTGTTAGTGTAAATCTGACATTTCTGGAACTTCTTTGCAAATTTATAACAATCAGATTCAATTGTCATTCAGTAGTAACCTTCCCTAAGCATCTTCTTTGCAAACGAGTGTTCATTGGCATGGGTACCAAAGGAACCTTCATGGATTTCACACATCAACATGTCTGCTTCATGTCTATCCATGCATCTGAGTAAGATGATGTCATAATTTCTCTTATATAGCACATCTTCATTGAGGAAAAATCTAACTGCCAACATTCTCAATGTCTTTCTATCTTTGTTTGACGCACCAACCAAGTATTCTTGAGTCTGGAGAAAGTTCTTGATATAATAATACCAAGGATGTTCATCTGACATCCCCTCTGTAGCAAAAAAATGAGTTGGTTTATCAAGACGTCGAACTGTAATATGAGGTACACTGTTTCAAGCATTTACTTGGTACATGGAATCCAAAGTGGCTAAAGCATTTTCCATCTGATTCTAATCTCATGGAATATGATGGAATTCAACTTTATTGAATAAAGGTAATAATCTTCTTGCATAATCCTTGTAGGGAATCAAGCTAAATGTAAAGAGTCTCACATTCTCCTTTGATATGATTTATTACCAAAGCTGAATCACCATATATGTTAAGAATTTTGATTCTGAGATCTATAGCCTCTTCAAGACCCATGATACAAGCTTTATACTCCGCCATGTTATTGGTACAATAAAATGCCAACCTTGCAGTAAAAGGGACATGTGACCCATGGGGAGTGATAATTACATCACCGATTCCTTTTCCATAAGCATTTATAGCTCCATCAAACATTGTATCTACCGGGATCCAAGATCAGGACCTTCCTCAAGCAAAGGTTCCCCACAATCTTTAACTTTCAAATACATCACATCCTTGTTGTACCCAAAATTTGCCCTCTTCATTTTTTAACCCTATTTGGCTTATACTCTTGCTAGCATATAAATGCATGCATATCATTGGATCTATACACATGGGATTAAGGCATTTCATCAACATAACAAAGCTCTCATATTTCTTCAAAGCATGTTAAGCCGTGAAAGATTCGAGTGTTTTCGGTGGATCTAAAGTAGTGCAAATTGGAAACAATATTTCAACTGACATGGGCTTAAAAAATTCGCATCTCCTGCTTGGGAACAATGTTTTGGATTGATTCTTGAAATTTTGAAATCGTTTGGGTGTCCTCTCCAAATTTTATGGTCGGACCAAAGGCTAATCCGCAACGAAGGGTATATGTAAATGCAATTCTCTTGGAAGTTATAAAGTGAAAAATACGAAGAAAAGTGTGTTGTATTGTTGTTTCGTGTGCATTAGAAAATTCAAAACTCCCGGCTGGAATGTCATATGCGCGCGGTTTTGATTGAAAATATTCCGTCTTGATGTCTTCTTTAAAAGTCAAAAGCTGATTCACTAAGGAAGGACCCGTGAATTTTGAGTTTCTGAAGACATGTTTGTGTTGAACCATAATTCATTTGTATAAATGTTCGATACGATAAAATTCACATCTCGTTCAATTTTTATCATATTGGGCTGAGCCTAGAAGCGTTGGTTTACAAATTTCATCTAATACAGTTTCTCTTCAGACGCCAAAATCAAATGGTGACTCGAAGGCTTCTGTTTTTTGTCCGTTCCGCATGTGAAGCAATAGAAATACTGCATAGGAAATTGTTTTGCCTGACACAACGTCAGAGAAACTTCAAAAATTCATAAATTCCTCTTTGTTTATCTGATTTAGCTTGTTCTTTCGGCAACAGGTCATAAATTTGATGATCTTCATTTTTCTTTTTGAAGTCGGTTCGAGATTCCGTATGGATGATGACTTGGCACTTTGTGTACATATCAAGTTTACACCATCAAATGGAGGCCCAATTTAATTCCTCATCCAAAACCCAATTGGCCCATGTATATAATCTTGAAATATGAATTTTCAAGGGGGATAACTCTCATAATTTAAAAAATCTCATAAACACTCTAAACTTTCCTCTCAACTCTCTAAAGGATCAAATTAAGGTTCTACACTTTTTTGATCAAGAACATTCAACAACTTTTTTCAACAACTTTTAAAGATCAAGAAAATCAAGAGCAATTCTCCTCCGATCTTCGATCCACTCAATGCAATCTCCAAACCTATGTATCCTCATCATTTCTATCAGTGAACTTTCTTAAATTAAGGACTTTTGAAATAAGGGATTATTTGAGAAGCACTTTTTGATCAAACATGAATTTAATCTAGGTGGAATTTTGAATTGAAAACTTATATCTAAGCCTAGAGTTGTGATTTGATTTAATCATCATGTTTAAATCCGGAATTGGATAGTGGAATTAAGTTCTTATTTGACTTAAGTGATTTTTCATGAAAGTGTTTAATTGTTAAATATAATTGTTGATATTGCATGAAGCCTAATTGTTGATCTTATATCAATCACGTGTTGTTGGAATCTATACTTTGAATTATGCAAAATCAAATGTTGAATTTGAACATGACATGTGTTTGATAAAATTCTTGAACTACGATCTTGCCTTGCAATAGAATCAAAAGCTTGTACAAAGCATTAGCCAAATCTAAAAAAACTGCTTTCTTCCCGAAGGTAACTGGTTACGCAGTTATGGTAATCGGTTACCCCACTTATAGTAGTGTTTCCCAACTTTTTTTGGCATGGGTAATCGGTTACCCAGTTATGGTAACCATTTACTTCAAGTCAGTAGGTATTTTCCCAAGTTTTTGAGTTAGGGTAACCGGTTACCCAAATTCTGGTAACCGGGTTCCCAGGCCAGAAATCAGCAACTTCTTTTTTTTGTTTTTTGTTTCATTTCTCATTGTGTTTTCTCTTTTGGCTTAGTTTTTCCTTTTTATTTTTGACATGTGTGTTGATTGTGCATGGAATCATACTAAGGGATTATCATGATGATGTTAATTTGTATTCCACTTTATTTGGGGAACATGAATTCAATATTATTCTTGATTCGTGTTTCGCGTTATTTTTGAAATACAAATGTGATTCAGACAAGTTCATGCTTTGATTTTCATGACTTGAGGAGAACACATATTAGTTGTGTTTTTGTCTGGATTGTATTTTTATGCAGGATAACTTTTGTGATGATGTCCAATGCATATTATTTGTGGCTTGTTTTCACACCATTTCATTGGGGCTTATGTTGGAACTCCGATTTCTGACTTGGTTTTTTTGATGATGCTAGCTTACTCGAAGTTCTCTGGGTCTCTTATTTTTGCTTGCTTGCTACATATTATTATATGTTTGGTAACGCCTTGCGTCCTTTTTTTTTTCTCTTTTGTTGTTTACAATTTTCTAAATAGTGCTGAGAGCCCCATGGTGGCAAAGTCGCAATTAAAAGACTTGTAGCAGGAATTCTACACCTTATTTGTTGTATGTGTAATACTTGTGTTTTCTTCCTTGGTTGTTGATCTATGAGTCACTCAATTTTGAAATTGAGATCACGACTTCACTTTCAGTGCATGCTCCCTATAGGATTTTATCACTTTCCTTTGTTTCTTGTTGATCGATGAGTCACTCAATTTAGAAATTGAGATCACAACTTTACTCTCATTGCATGCTCCATATAGGACTTTATCGCTTTCATTTGTTTCTTGGTGATCGATAAGCCACTCAATTTATAAATTGAGATCACGACTTTGCTCTCATTGCATGTTCACCCTAGGATAGTTTTGTTAGACTTTATTTCTTATGCTAACCTAGATATTATTTTTCAAGGTATGCTCTCTTGAGCCTTTTGATTGTTGATTTGTTTTCCTACCTTGATCCTCAATTTATTGGTTGGGCATTTGACTCAAGTTAGCACGCGCTACCCATGACATATTATGTGTGCTCTCTTGATCCTATTTACTTGCTTTCTTGATTTCAAATTTGTGTGTATGTTTTGAGATGATTTACCTTCATCAAGTTCCCTTGGGAGTTCTTGATTCATCTATAGATGATGATTCGAGATAGACATAGTTCTAGTTGATAGACCCCTGCTATGCTCCTTTAAGACTTCTTGATTCATCTATATATAATGATTTGAAATAGAAATTAGGATTGTTATCCATGCATGTCAACATAGGGTAGATATTTCCCTTCAAAACTCAATTTTAGGATCAATCATTGTATGATAACATTAGGGATTAGATTTAAATAGTTTCCCTTAGATATTTTCTTTTCATTTGTATCCTTTGCATTTAAAACCAATTTTTTTTTCTCGGCAAATGCATAAAACATCTAAAACTTTTAAATCCTTTTTAAAGGTAAAAAACACCAATCAATTCCTTTCTTTTTTCCAATCGGCTTTCCTTTTCTAAGAGCATGTTAGTTCCTTTCGGCTACAGGTCGTAAGTCTCCATAGGTCGAGCAGCGGTGGAATGATTGAATCTAACATTGTTCAATTAAAAACTACAAACCCACCAAAACAAGTAAGCTAAACTACGAAGAATCTGATTCCATAAAAGTGATACGTATGCATTGGGGTAGGGCCCGAATGAGCATAACTTTATTTTCCCTAGATTTTTTCTCTTTTGTTTTCATGCATTCCCTCTTTCTTTTTACTTTAAACCTTATACATAGACTCTGAATACACCCATTAGATTAGAATAACAAGAGTGGATACCATAGAGTACTACGGGCGTGTGGGGTGATAATACCATCCCCTCGCGTAAAAGACTCCCTTACTCGTTCTCTCAGTCGTTTGATCGTGATTTTTCCCTTCTGAAGTTGACTCGATGTGTACCTTTCCATTCCCGTGTATAAAAAACGTTTGATGGCGACTTCATTGATTTCATTATCAATTGATTGTTCCGCCAGTTGTTTCAGCTGGCGACTTCACTGGGGACAGGTCGACAAAATGCTGGTCCATCCCGGAGTCGATCCTAGCTCTTGCCTTCTTTTATTTGGGTGTTTATATTTATGCTTTTAGTTTATTCATCTATACATGATTGTCTGAGCATATGGTTTCATTGCATTTTATTGCTTTCTATATTGGTTATCTGTGGTGCTGGCTTCTGGTTTTCCATGTTGGGTGGGATGTTACTATGAGGTAAAAGGCCCAATATCCAGACTAAGTGACAACATAGGAACCCTAGGAATAGAGTGGAACATGAACGACTAGTTGACTTAGGTTTCACTATTGCCGTCATGGAGTCCACCGTTAGATGAGGTACGAATAAGGGGATATTGTTTTCAGTTATGTTATACGGCGATAGTTTCTCAAGAGTAACCTAGATTCCGGGTTACCCGACCTTACCCTGACCAAGTTTTCATTCATGAGTTGGGAGGGACTTTATTATCACAGGTACAGTTTGTGACTATGTTCCGATGGCGACTTTTGTTCTGTAAGCGACTGTGTTGTTCTGATGATTCTAAAACTTATTTTTTGAGTTTTTGATCCGTTGACCAAGAAGTTTATTTGGGTTCATGTTCCAGACTTCTAATCCTAATTCACACGATATAGTCAAGAAAAGCACAATAGTTAATAAACATTATGGAAACGTTGATCCTATGTTTGTTGCACTTGCATCATGGAATATTTATTTTATAAAAAAATGCAATATATATATATATATATATATATATATATATATATATATATATATATATATATATATATATATTATATATATATATATATATATATATATATATATATATATATATATATATATATATATATATATAACCTGCATATGCATTTAATTTATAGGATTATTCTAAGGTTTTTCAATAGCATCAAGGATGGATAACAACACAGAGAAAAGCACCTAGAAATTCAGAAACACCGTTGCTTATCAGTTTTTGTGCTTTTATGGTCGATTATGAGAGATAGGAGCTCTTGTGATAGGGTCGAACGAAATTGTTTCCAGAGGACAGCATGGAAATTTATTGCCATTGGTGAATGATGATTTTGAAGAGTGGGTCGTGAGAACACTTCATTAGTTCTAGATCCACAGTTGCGTTGTTTTACTTTCTAGGACTATCAATTAACACCAACTCTTGAGGAATATGCACACATCATGGACGTCAAGTTGACTAATGGTATTCCTTTTGTTCAAGTACTAGAGACTCTGGACTACATGGAAATTTCCAGGGCTCTTTATTTGACCCATTGTGAAGTTGAAAATAATTGGATTAACAAAAGCGATACGAGTAGCCTCCCTCTGAATTATATGATAGTAAAGGACAGGGTTTTTTAAAGAGGTGTGAATTGGACCACATTCAATGCACTTTTGGCAGCCATGATTTATGGTTTGGTCCTCTTTCCAGTTTCAATAAAGTTAGTTCATATGTCTGCATTATATGTCTTCATGATTTGTAACCTGATACCAACTCTACTTGCCGACACTTATTACACCATCCATTCCCGACATGAGAAGAAAGGGAAAGTCATGTGTTGTGTGATTGTGCTTTACAAATGGTTGATGATACACACGCCTACAAAAGGTCCTTTTGTTCATATTGCTGAGTTGTCTTTATGGTCTCAGTGTGTGATGGGACTTACTTTGTATGATATTGTTTCGCGAAATGTGATAGGATTGAAAGAGATCATTATAGGGTGTGGAGAATTCCCTAATGTTTTTCTCATGGGAACAGGGGATGCATCAACTATAATCCTATCCTAGCACGTCGTCAATTAGGATTTGTAATGATGGATAGACCCATTGAGCGTGAAGTGATGGACACTATTTATTTCGGAAAAGGGGAAGATGTAATTTTTCTTGGAAATGTGAAGATGGCACGGGAACACATTCGCCATAAAGGGAAACTTTATTTTAACCAGAAAGGAAGTGTAGCTTGCCACACTTATACAAGTTGGATTCAGGATCGTGTTAAAGAGATGCGGTTACCTTATAGAAAGGGTAAGTTTCTATATCCTCAACCTGATTTCGACCCATTGATTGACGGTTAGGTGGCTGATTCTTTATCTCGTGTTGAATTGTCTTCAGTGTAGCCTATGCCAAGAGGATCAAAATTCGTGGAAATAATGTGTTTTAAGAATATCAAGGCCGAAAATATCAAACTCCAAGCTAAGAAGGAAGAGATGAACATGAATCTCTCTTACTCATTACAAGACAAAAATGAGCTTATGAAGGAGGTTAAGTTGAAAGACCAGTTGCTAGCAAGATATGGTTTGCTTGAGCAGTCAAAGAGGTACAAAGTCGAGGGTTCTGGTATAACTAGTCGACAAGTTGAAGAACTGTTGATTAGTCGGCAGGAGAGAGAGAGGCTTTGTTGCATAAAGAAAAGTTAAAAGCTAAACATTGTGAAGAGATAAGGCTTTGAAGAAAATGCTCCGAGAAAAGGACGTCCGGTTGACCAAGGCAGGATTCCAGTAGAGGAAATTGAGATGGGAGATGTGAGTCTCAAATAGTTCGAGCTCATGTACCATTGTTTGTTGGCTTTGATGAAGCAGAAAGGCTTTGTGACTGAAGATCCATTTTTGAAGGATGTTTAGTAAATCAGCTTCTAATCAGGCTTTTCGAAGGAGTCTTTTGGCATTTTCTTTTCAGATTTACTTTTTGATAAGGTCATTGCAAGTCTTGTTGGACGGGATCTTTATGATGATCGACTTTGTTTGTATTATGAATTTTTTGTATGGATGCTTGTTTAATTTTATGATATGAGCAATTTTTTATTCAGCTGTTAGTCTCTTGTTTCTTTGTCTTGATTGTTTATCCTATTGCTTATAGATGCTTGATGAGGGACTACAAGATATCCCTGGAAATGATAAAACATTGCATGCATAACAATTCATCCATGCATATCATATCACGACAGGTGGTTCTGATAGGTTTTTCTTATCTTTGATATGGGTTTCTTTTCACAGATTGCTACCACAAATTTGCATCGTTATAATACTCGGAGCACTTCTAAAAGCCAGATGGAAAAAATTCAAGCAGATGTTATGGTTTTGGGTACCAGGATGGATACTCGAGTTGACCAGTTGATTGAAATCATTCAGAATATGGCTCCTTAGCAAGAGAAGATGAGATTCAAGATTATGAGGCCTGTTGAAATTGTGAACAATGGTGGTGAATCCTTGAATGCGAATCTGCAAGGGGTCATCATCAAAAATATTAATGGTACTTTGGGTGCTCATAATGTTTATGAGAATCTGGGAGGTGCTCGGAATGTGAATCTGGATTCGAATGTTGTTCTGAATATTCAGAATGGTCAGCCTGTAAATCTCGGAACTCCTACAAGTAACTAAGGTATCCCTATGATTCAATTTATAGGGAATCCTCTTCCACCTACTCTTGTTTGTCGGAGCATTGAAAAACCCGTTGTACTACCAAGGCCTGTTTGAATTCCTTCTAGGCCAGTAGAAGAGGATAACTGGGAAGAATGGATGTTTAATGCTGATGAACTAATAGAATCTGACAAGAAGTTGTGTATGCGTGAAGAGCAGATCCGCAGGTTTGAAAGTCAAGGTGCAATAGGATTTGACATGTCTGATTTGGGCTTAGTTCGTAGGGTGAAGATTCCCCAAAAATTCAAGGTGCCTGAATTTGTGATGTACAAAGGAACTTCCTTTCCAAAGACCCATGTTAAGTCTTTTTGCAGGAAGATGTCTGCGTATTCTGATGATGAAAAGCTGTAGATGCAGTTCTTTAAAGATAGCTTGACAAGTGTCCCATTCGAGTGGTACATATAGTTGGAAGGTAGTCGCATTCATACATGGAAAGAGTTGGTTGAGGCTTTTGTTATGCACTATCAGTATAACACTAATATGACTCCCACAAGAACCCAATTACATAATTTATCCCAAAAGCGGGATGAGTCTTTAAAAGAATATGCCCAGATATGGCGAGAGATGGTTACGAAGGTTCAATCGTCCATGTTGGAGTGGGAGGTGGTGGAAATGTTTAGTAGTACATTGCAGGGCCTAAACTACACAACTTGCAGTACATCGAGAACTTTTGCCGAGATGGTAACGCATGGAGAGCGAATTGAAATTGGAATTTAATTAGGGAAGATCCAACATGTTGGTGCTGGAAATAATGCTAGTAACACCAAGAAGTATTTTGGTGGTCACCAGAAGAAAAAGGAGGGTGAATCTAGCGCAATCTATTCTCTAAAAGGGAAAGGCAGATATCAGGGTTCAAATCATCAAATTACTGTTGTAACAATATCGACTAATGCGCCTCAGAGGCAAGCTTATGTGCCTAAGCAAGGCAATCAGAAAGGCTAAAGGAGTCCTCCTAGGAAGCTAGACGCACTTCTGATGTCTTATACTGAGTTGTTACCTCAGTTGCTTGAGTTGAAGCTAGTTGAGTTACGCCCTTGGAAGGTTGATCTAGAAAGGTTGCAATATAATTTTGATGCTAATTCCTGATGTGATTTCCACTATGGCGGGAAAGGGCACATTATTGAGAATTTTTATGCTTTCAAGAAGAAAGTTCAAGACCTATTGGATTCTCAAGCCATTAACTTTGGCTCGCCGCCCAATATCACTAATCAGCCTTTTCCACCTCATGGCGGTGCCACTGTTGGTGCCATCATGGAGGATGATAGTCGGAAATTGGTCATCAATGTTAATCAGTTAATTACACCTCTCTTCTTTGTGAAAGAACAGTTTTCGAGTAAAGGTGTATTCTTAGGCTGTGGGATGGACTGTGCAATTTGTTTGAACCGGCCAGAGGATTTTCAATTGTTGAAAGATGCGGTTCAAAGCCTGATTACCAAGGGGTTTCTTCAGTTTAATCACAAAGTCATTAAGCCCAAGGTTCTTAATGAGGAAGTACATGTGATAACCATTCTGGTCAAGTCGAAGACTATCGATGTGCTTGTAACGATTCCAGTGCCTGCTAAGAAATCTCCACTACTTATCAATGTGCCTGGTCCTATGTCGTATGTTATTGACAATGCAGTTCCTTGGAGTTACGGCGATGAACTTTACTATCGGGGAAAGAATGTTATTACTCATAATTCTGAGGAAAACAAGTCTGAAGAAGAGAAGCCCGCAATGCATGATATTGTCAGCGAAAGCCAAATCACCCGTAGTGGTCGAATATTTTCACCGCTTGAAAAGCCTGGAAGTAGCGCAGAAGTCGGACTAAGGCTAGGGGAAACATATTGTGGTCAATGAAGATAAGATGTAGCAAAATCTTCTCGTTCTCGCTTTGGATGATGAAATGGCTAAAGACGTAGCCGAGTTGATGAGGTGCATCAAGAAAAGTGATTACAAGATCATTGACCTGTTGAGTCAGATATCCTCAAAGATACCAATTCTTGCTTTTCTCAATGATTTTGAATCCCATAGAAATTCATTCTTGAAGCTGTTGGGGAGTTATTTTGTTCCATAAGAGATTTCGGTGAATCAATTTAAAGGGATCGTGAATAGTATTTCTACAAGTAATGGGATTGGTTTTACAGACTTTGATCTACCCCATGACAGGAGGAAGCACAATAAAGTGTTACACATCTCCATGGAGATTGCAAAGACTACTTTGTCCAATGTGCTGGTCGACATGGGTTCCTCTCTCAATATGTTGCCGAGGTCCGCTCTCATGAAGCTTGATTACAATGGACTTGTGTTAAGGCTAAGTGATTTGGTTGTGAAAGCTTTTGATGGATCGAATAGGACTGTGTTTGGGGAGGGTGATTTGCCTATAAAAATAGGTCCCAAAATTTTCGATGCAACGTTCTTCATTATGGACATTAATCCTTCCTATTGATGTTTGTTGGGCCGTCCATGGATCCACGGGGTTGTGCTGTCACCTCCACTCTGCACCAAAACTTGAAGTTCCTTTTAAATGGGAAGGTAGTCACCGTTTTCCGCAAAGAGGATTATATTGTCAGTCATCAGAGTTATATTCGCTATGTTGAGGTTGAAGGAGAAATCCATGAGACTCCGTGTCAAGCTTTTGGGAACGTGAAGGTGGTTAGGGCTCCTTGTCAAGAGGTTAAGAAGTCAGAGGTCTCCATGTCATCTTATCATCAGGCACAGATTGTTGTTCAATCTGGTCATCCAGAAGGCCGGGGAAGAGTATTGAACCTTCCTACTCAGACAGATAAGAAAGGTTTAGGCTTTGTGGCTGGTCGAAGCATGTCACCTTTTTCTTCTCTCTAGGTTCAAGGTTTTCCTATGCCAATTCACTTTGTCAGCGGTGGGGTTATTCATGAAGAAGCTCATGTAGTGAGTGAGGATGGTGATAGAGATTGCGAGATGGATAAGTGGGTTCGTCATACTGTGCCGAATGAAAAGCTTGCTAACTAGTTTACTGAAGTCATCATTGAAGTCACCCGTTATGAAGAGTAATTTTCTTTTATTTGTTATCATGCAATGATTTTGACGTTTTGCCTAAGGCGTAGTGAACATGTTGTTAGGCCACGATGTTTTTCATTGCAAATTTATCATTAATAAAGGACGTATATTGAATTCAAATATTTTGCTCCCTGTATTTATTTTAAACTTTTCGCATAATGTGAGTTTTTATTATCTTTTTTAATCTAAAACTAAAGTAAAAATAAAAACAATCATGCAGGTTATGTCCCCCATTAACCCCGAAAACAATTGATAATGACTCTGGTATGGCTCTTTATGACTTTGAAAATCCAATCTATCATGCTGAAGAAGAAGCTGAAGAAGATTGTGAACTTCCTGGGAAGTTAGCTAGATTGTTGAGGCAAGAAGAAAAGGTAATCCAGCCTCACCAAGAGACTACTAGGTTTATCAACTTGGGTACCGAAGAGGTCCAAAAAGAAGTCAAGATTGAGGTTTCTCTAGAAGATAGTGTCACGCAAAGATTGATT
The DNA here is from genome assembly GCA_948472305.1 of Vicia faba. NCBI lineage: Eukaryota > Viridiplantae > Streptophyta > Magnoliopsida > Fabales > Fabaceae > Vicia > Vicia faba. The sequence continues at coordinate 857,450,808 of OX451741.1, forward strand.
GAAATGTTTTGTAACTATGTAGATATCTTTGGTTGGTCTTATGAAGACATGATTGGGTTGGATATAGATATCGTTGTGCACAAACTTCCTCTTAGAGAAGAGTGTCCTCGTGTAAAACAAAAGCTTAGAAGAACTCATCTTGAGATGTTTAAGAAGATCAAAGAGGAGGTTCAAAAACAATTTGATGCTGGTTTTATGAAAGTGACTTCTTACCCGCCGTGGATCGCGAATATTGTACCGGTGCCTAAGATGGAAGATAAATTCAGAATGTGTGTGGACTATAGGGACTTGAACAGATAAAGCCCTAAAGATGACTTCCCTTTACCACATATTGATATTCTGATTAACAATACTGCTCGAGCTAAAGTGTTTTCCTTCATGGATGGTTTTTTTGGCTATAATCAGATCAAGATGGCACCAGAAGACATGGAGAAAAATACTTTCATTACACCTTGGGGGAACATTTTGTTACAAAGTGATGCCTTTTTGTTTGAAAAATGCAGGGGCAACTTATCAACGTGCAATGATCACTCTCTTTCATGAAATGATGCATAAGTAGATTGAAGTATATATTGATGATATGATTTCCAAGTCCCAGACAGAAGATGAACATCTTGTCCACTTGTTAAAACTGTTTGAAATATTAAATAAGTTCAAACTGAGGTTGAATCCTAATAAGTGCACCTTCGGGGTGAGGTGAGGAAAATTATTGGGCTTCATTGTAAGCGAAAAAGGAATTGAGGTTGATCCTAGCAAGGTAAACTCTATACAAGAAATGTTTGTGTCAAAAACAGAGAAAGAGGTTCGTGGTTTTCTCAGGAGATTGAACTACATTGCTAGATTAATTTCTCACCTTACAGCCACTTGTGAACAATTTTCAAATTGTTGAAAAAGGATCAGACGAACAAGTGGAATAATAATTGCCAAGAGGAATTTGATAGAATTAAAGAATATTTGGTGGAACTTCCAATTCTTTTGCCTCCAGTTGAAGGCAGGCCCCTGATAATGTATCTGACAGTGTTAGAGAATTCAATGGAGTGTGTATTGGGACAACATGATGAGTCTTGTCGAAAAGAGCATGCGATATACTACCTTAGCAAAAAGTTTATCGACTGTGAAACAAGATACTCATTGCTCGAGAAAACTTGTTGCACTTTGGCATGGGCTGCTCATTGACTAAGACAATATATGTTGACTCATACTACTTTTTTGATCTCTAAGATGGATCCAATCAAGTACATCTTTGAAAAGCTAACTGTCACAAGTAGAGTAGCCTGTTGGAAGATGATTTTATTAGAATATGACATACAGTATACTATCCAAAAAGCTATCAAAGGTAGTGTGTTGGTTGATCATCTTGCTCATCATCCCATTGAAAACGACTATCACCCGATGAAGATTGAATTTCCTGATGAAAACATCATGTACATACGGAATTGTAACATCCCAGGCCTACAAGAAGGACCTGAACAAGGATCACGATGGACGATGGTGTTCGATGGTTCCTCCAATGCATTGGGTAATGGTGTCAGTGCGGTGATTACTTCTCCTGAAGGTTTCCATACTCCTCTAACCGCCAGAATTTGCTTTGATTGTACAAACTATATGGTTGAGTATGAAGCTTGTATCTTTGGGTTAGAAGCTTCTATTGATTTACGAATCAAGATCTTGGAAGTATATGGGGATTATGGTGTTATGATTAATCAAATCAACGGAGATTGGGAGACTCATCACCCAAATTTGATTTTATATCATGAGCATGTGTTGAAGCTGGACCATTATTTTGATGAGATTACTTTCAATCATATTCCAAGGGAAGATAATAACTTGGAAGATGTCTTGGCTACTCTGTCATCCATGATTAAAGTCAGATGGGAAAATGAGGCCCCCTCTATCACAATTTTGAGGTTTGATGGGCAACGTTTTATTATGAAATAGAAGAAGATGATGTTGATGAGAAACCATGGTTTTACGATATCAAGATATATCTTGAGAGAAAAGAATATCCAAAGGATGATTCTGTCACTGATAAGAAGACTCTGCAGAAATATGTAGCTAAGTTTTTCCTCGATGGGGATGTTTTGTATAAGAGAAACTATGATTCCATTTTGCTCAGATGCATGGACAGACACGAAGAAAATAGGATCATAGAAGAAGTTCATGAAGGATCCATTGCAATGCATTCCATCGGGAATACTATGGCCAAGAAAATATTTAGAGCAGGTTATTATTGGTCAACAATGGAAAACGAGCCTACAATAATTCCAGGATCTGTTACAAGTGTCAGATCTATTCTGATAAGATGTATGTGCCGCCCAATCCTTTGAATGTCTTGACTTAACCTTGGCCCTTCACAATGTGGGGTATTGATAAGATTGGCCGAATTAAGCTGTCTGCTTCCAACAGGCACCGTTTCATTCTGGTGGCCATTTACTACTTCACCAAGTGGGTCGAAGTATCTTCTTATGCTAACATCACTAAGAAGGCGGTTTCTCGTTTCGTCAAGCATAATATCATTTGTCGATACGGGGTTCTAGACAATGGGTTGAATCTAAACAATAAGATGATGAAAGAGTTGTCTGAAAGCTTTAAGATAAGGCATCATAATTCTTCTCCTTACTGGCCTAAGATGAATGGCGCGGTTGAGGCAGCTAATAAGAATGTTATGAAGATTGTGAAGAAAATGATTGTCACCTATAAGGATTGGCATGATATGTTATCGTTTTCTTTACATGGTTATCGTACCACTGTGTGCACCTCGACTGGGGAAACCCCCTTCTCGCTTGTTTATGGCATGGAAGTAGTCCTAGCTGTAGAAGTGGAAATTCCTTCTTCGAGGATAATGACATAATTATAGTTGAATGAGGATGAATGGTTTTAGAATAGATTTGACCAGTTGAATCTCATTGAAGAGAAGAGATTGAAAGTTATTTTCCAGGGGAAGTTATACCAGAGGAGGATGGAGAAAGCTTTCGATAAGAAGGTATGTCCATGGAATTTTCAAGCTGATGATCTTATGCTGAAGAGGACCTTGCCCCAATAATGCAGAAGCTAGGGGAAAATGGGCTCGTGATTACGAAGGATTATATGTTGTAAAGAAATTCTTTTCATGAGGATCTATGATGCTCACAACTATGGGTGGATAGGATTTACCTCACCCTATCAATGCAGACGTGGTGAAAAAGTACTTCGCATAGAATTACCGCTGAGTTGACTAGCTCAGGCGAAAAAGGCATCCCGACAAACCTAAGAGAGCGAGCATAGGTTCGGGAAAAGGTTAGGGACAAAAGAAAGAGCGAATGAGTAAAAAATAAATTTTACACCCTCTAAGTTGAACCTGTCTAAGGCAATTTAGGCAAAAAAGTGTATCTCGGTGGATTGAAAATGCGAAAGGGAGATTTAGGAAAAAGTTAGGGATTAAAAAGTGAATACTACGGTCTGCATTGCATCTGTAATATCAATTTGCATTGTTTTTGGGTTGGTTTGGTAAGAATCAGTCCAATCAATTTATTCATAAAGCAAGATAATAAGGAGATTTGATTCTTTAATAGTTTTAGCAGAGTCGTACTCGATGAATTCGCACTCACATTGTTGTCTTTGTTTTCTCCTCTATATGCTTTGTATGGAATTTCCTCTTTTCAAGAATTGCTTCTTCATGTAAATTCCTATTTACAGGCTAATCAATCAATAAAAATGTTTTTGAAGTGTGCCAATTTTTTTTATTTTAATGTTTTGATTGCAAAAGACATTTAACATTTTTGATAAACTTTGCATTTAAAACATTAAAGATTTACAACACATGATATCAGTAAATGAAATTTCTTAGAGTTTAAGGCGTCTGATATGACAGCTAAGGTAGCCATACCACGTTAGGGCATGTTGTTGTGAACACCGCTTTGTGCAGGTATTAGTTGAAGCATACCAGGGAGTGAATCAAGAAGGGTTTATATGCGACAAAAATGAAGATTTTTGCAGAATGAGATTTAATCTCCCAGCAGATGCTCATTCCTTCGCAGGACAAAATAGATTATCCCCAGTGATGTGGTACCCTTGCTTTAGTATGCTTTTCCTTTTCATTGCAGTTGTTCCTTCCAGATTTCTTGGAGGATTATTGACATACGCCCCTTGAAGTTGACTTTTTGCGGCTTCCCTGGCGAGATTAGCCCTCGTCGTCCTCGTGAAGTACGCTTGCTACTCCTTAGTTAAGTTTGCACTATTTTCCGCGTGGGAGATCTCCTCATATCAGAATTCTCTTGAAGAGATTCCCACTTACTCGTGGGAGATTCTGGTTTGGTACTCCCATGGAGGCTGTGTTTTTCTACCCGATTTAAATATGTTTATTCTCCCCAATGCAAGTGGTTGATAGTGTGGATTTTGTAGAAATGGCTATCTCCAGTGTGGTTGGTGTTGTTGATGCCACTATCTGAAGCTCCTTTATTACTCATTGGAAGAAGTAGCTTTTATTCCCAGTCGAAGACGAATTTCAAGGGCATTTGCATTAATTCCCCAATAAAGCAAGCTTTATACCTAGTGGAGCTTCTATTATAGGATGCCTCCTCCTTCTCAAATGATGATTTCCATCCTCGTGATGTTATCCCATGTGAGGTTGATGTTTGACTCCCCGAGAAGTGCATTTTTTCCAAGGGAATTTCCCCCTATCCAGTCCTTTTGAGGAGATGATTGATCACCGTGCCCTCTTATTCCCCAGTGGATCATGCTCTTAGTGTTTTCTGGAGCGATGTGCATTAACATATGTCATTCAAGGGACTCTTATCTGCAGTGGGAGGGTATTGCTGGAGAGTTACCAGGTGGAGTTTCAAATTTCAATTTGTGGTTCAAAGGTTTTCTCTTCTTCCTCAAGTGAAGTTTATCACCTCTATTTGTTATCCCCAGGGTGGTCTTACTAAAATTATTTTCGTTTATGAATTTCTATGATCCCTAGTAAAAGCTTCTATTCCCAGTGAGGTTTCCCTCATCATAGACTAGAGGGGTTATATTTGTTCCACAGGGAGCTGAGAGTTTGATCATAGTTCAAGACTCTTTCAGAGTTGTGATTTATGTTTGCAGTTTTCTCCCTAAGATGTAACTTCCCTAGTGATTCCCCATTCAAGTTCAGGTTGATTTCTCCTTACAGAAGGTCAGATATGCGAAGATAATTGTTTGGGAGTTCATTGTCTTCTCATCAGCCGATTATTGACTTTCTTTCCCCAATGCATTGCTAAACATACATCATTATATTTCAACTACCAAATGCGTAGCATTTCCATTATTTGGAGCATTACGCTATAAAAAATTCAAACATGCATGAGTATAAGCCAATTGGGTTTACCTTTGGTAACCAGATTGTTACGCGCTCAGATTTGAATTATCTCCACAGTAAACCTAGGGTGTATTTCCCCAGCAGAGTCTGTTTGATTTACCACCAGTCAGGTCTTTGATATCTTCCTTTTCCCCAGTAGGTTGTGGTTTTCTCTTTCCCTTGCAAGCACTCTGTTATATTATCTGTATTTGCTTTTGTCATTAGAGTGTAAGTAAGAGTTATGTCTCAAGAATTTGAGTATCCATAGTTGGTGTGTGGTAATTCAGAAAATTTCCACTCTTGAAGAATTAATACCATGCCTTTGGTTTGAAGGATATCTTGATACTTTCATACTTACAACCTCTTAAAAGTCCAACATGTGTCAGCAATCTTTGACAGAGTTCCCCTCGACTGATCTCTTTCTTATATAATGTTCACTTTTTATTTGGCGTTCTTTGTGAATTACTTCGGTCATATTCCTCGTCCAATTTCCCTAGTGCAATTTGTCACGTGGTATCCCTAGAAGGTCCGTCTTCGCCCGAATATCTCAATTCTTTGGAAAATTCACCTTTTCCCAGTGTATTTCTGCCTTAGGTCAACTTTCTCCCGGTGTCCCTTTTTTTTGGTTGAGGTTTGTCTTTGCTCGACATTCTCTCTTCTTTGTAAAATTCACCATCGCCCAGTGTATTTCCGTCTTATGTCCACCTTCACCCGATGTCCCTTTTTGTTGGTTGAGGTCCGTCTTTGCCCGATGTTCTCTATTCTCCGGACAATTCACCTCGGTCTGGTGTATTTCCATCTTAGTTTCACCTTCGCCTGATGTCCCTTTTGTGTTATTTGATGTTCTTCTTCGCCCGACGTTCTCTTTTCTTCTGGTGGGTTCACCTTTTCCTGGTGTCTTTCCATCTTAGGTTCACTTTCGCCTGATGTCCCTTTTATGTTAGTTGAGGTTCGTCTTCGCTGAAAGTCATCTTTTCTTCCGATGAGATCACCTTCGCCCAATGTATTTTCTTCTTAGGTTCACCTTTTCCCGATGTCCCTTTTGTGTTGTTTGAGGTTCGTCTTCCCTCGACGTTCTCTTTTCTTCTGGTGAGTTCACCTTTGCCTGGTGTCTTTCCGTCTTAGGTTCACTTTCTCCCAGTGTCCCTTTTTTGTTGGTTGAGGTACGTCTTTTCCCAATGTTCTCTCTTCTCAATAAAATTCACCTTTGCATGGTGTATTTCTGTCTTAGGTTCACCTTTTCCCGGTGTTCCTTTTGTGTTGTTTGAGGTTCGTCTTCGCCCGACATTTTGTTTTCTTCCGGTACGTTCACCTTTGCCTGGTGTCTTTCTGCCTTAGGTTCACTTTTTCCCAATGTCCCTTTTTTGTTGGTTAAAGTACGTCTTCGCCTGATGTTCTCTCTTCTCACGAAAATTCACCTTCGCCCGGTGTCTTTTCGTCTTAGGTTCACCTTCGACCGGTGTCCCTTTTGTGTTGTTTGAGGTTCATCTTTGCTTGATGTTCTCTTTTCTTTCGGTGAGTTCACTTTCTCTTGGTGTCTTTCCGTCTTAGGTCTACCTTTGCCCGGTGCCCCTTTTTTGTTTGTTAAAGTTCGCCTTCAATTAGTGTTCTTCCTCTAGAAGTATATCTTTGTTTAGACTTTTCTTCTAGCTCCTTCTTGATGTGTGTTCATTATCAGTTTCAAGTGCATGTCTATGGAAACATGAATCCTTTTGTGTGTCCCACCCTAACCGGCATGCATTTATCTAGGGTAACCGCTATTCTTTTGGAGAAGGCAGTAGAAGATGTAAAAGAAACAAAAAAAAACGACAACAATTAAAACCGGCATGCATTTATCTAGGGTAACCGCTATTCTTTTACCGTGTTTTTTCAAAAGGCTACCGTCAATCTCACCCCTCGGTTACAGAAGATTGAATAGGGGCAGCTGTTATACCCCAAAATTTCCTCTCTTCATTTTTAACCCTAATTGGCTTATACTCTTGCTAGCATATACATGCATGCATATAATTAGATCCATACTCATGGGATCAAGGCACTTCATAAACATAACAAAGCTCTCATATTTCTTCAAAGCATGTTGAGCCGTGAAAGATCCCAGTGTTTTGGTGGATCTAAAGCAGTGCAAATTGGAAGCAATATTTCAACTGATCTGAGATTATAAAATTCGCATCTCCTGCTTGAAAATGGTGTTTTGGGGTTGATTCTTGAAATTTTGAAACCGTCGGGGTGACCTCTCCAATATTGGTGTTCGGACCAAAGGCTAATCCTTAAAGAAAGGTCTCTGAATATGCAAATCTCTTGGAAGTTATACAGTGAAAAATACGAAGAAAAGTGTGCTGAAATGTTGTTTCGTGTGCATTAGAAAATTCATAACTCCCGGCTGGAATGTCGTATGTGCACAGTTTTCATTGCAAAAATTTCGTCTTGATGTCATCCTTGAAAGTCAAAAGCATATTCACTAAGGAAGATCTCGTGAATTTTGAGTTTCTGAAGACATGTTTGTGCTGAACCAGAATTCATTCGTATAAATGTTCCAAAAGTAAAATTCACATCTCATTCGATTTTTATCATATTGAGCTGAGCTCGAGGGTGTTAGTTTACAAATTTCGTCTACTACAATTCCTCTTCAGACTCCAAAATCAAAAGGTGACTCGAAGGCTTTGATTTTTTGTCCGTTCTGCATTTGACCAATCAAAATACTGCACAAGAAATTATTTTGCCTGACACGGCGTCAGAGAAACTTAAAAAATTCATAACTTCCTCTTTGTTTATCAGATTTAGCCCTTTCTTTCGGCAACACATGATAAATTTGATGATCTTCATTTTTTATTTTGAATTTAGTTCGATATTCTATACGGATGTGTCGTGGAACTTTGTGTACGTATTAAGTTTACACTGTCAAATGGAGGCCTAATTCAATTCCTCATCCAAAGCCCAATTGGCCCATGTATATAAACTCGAAATCTGAATTTTCAAGGGGGAGATCTCTCATAATTCAAAAACTCTCATAAACACTCTAAACTTTCCTCTCAACTCTCTAAACGATCAAATCAAGGTTCTACACTTTTTTGATCAAGAATGTTCAACAACTTTTAAAGATCAAGGAAATCAAGAGAAATTCTCCTCCGATCTTTGAGAAGCACTTTTTGATTAAGTATGTATTGAATCTAGGTGGAATTTTGAAATGGAAACTCAGATCTAAGCCTAGAATTGTGATTTGATTTGATCATCATGTGTAAATCCCGATTTGGATAGTGGAATTAAGTGCTTATTTGATTTAAGTGATTTTTCATGAAAGTGCTTAATTGTTGAATACAATTGTTGATGTTTCATGAAGCCTAATTGTTGATCTTATCTCAATCATGTGTTGTTGGAATCTCTGCTTTGAATTATGAAAATCATGTGTTAAATTTGAACATGACATGTGTTTGATAAAATGCTCGAACTATGACATGGCCTTGAAATAGAATCAAATACTTGTATAAACCATGAGACAAATCTCAAAAAATTGTCAAAAAACTGCTTTCTACTCAAAGGTACCTGGTTACCCAGTTATGGTAGCCGGTTACCCACTTACAATAGCGTTTCCCAGCTTTTTTGGCTTGTGTAACTGGTTAACAAGTTATGGTAACCGGTTACCTCAAGTCAGTAGCTATTTTCCCAAGTTTTTGTGTTAGGGTAACCGGTTACCCAAATTCTGGTAACCGGGTTGCCAGCCCAAAAATCAACAACTTTTTTTATTTTGTTTCATTTCTCATTGTGTTTTCTCTTTTGGCTTAGTTTTTCCGTGTTAATTTTGACATGTGTGTTGATTGTAAAAGGACTCATACTAATAGATTATCATGATGATATTAATTTGTGTTCCACTTTATTTGGGGACATGAATTCAATATTATTCTTGATTCTTGTTTTGCTTTATTTGTGAAATACGGATGTTACTAGGATAAGTTCATGCTTTGATCCTCATGACTTGAGGAATACACATATTTGTTGTGTTTTTATTTGGATTGTATTTTTATGTTGGATAACTTTTTTGATTATGTCCAATCATATTATTTGTGGCTTATTTTCACACCGGTTCTTTGAGGCTTATGTTGGAACTCCGATTTGTGACTTGCTTTGTTTGATGATGCTAGCTTATTCGAAGTTCTCCGGGTCTCTTATTTTTGCTTGATTGCTAAGTATTATTATCTTTTTGGTATTGCACTTCCTCCTTCTTTTTTTTCCTCTTTGGATATTTATAGTTTTTATAAATAGTGCTGAGAGCCCCATGGTTGCAAAGTCACTATTTAAAGACCTATAGCAGGCATTCTGCACTTCATTTGTAGTATGTGTTGTGCTTGTGTTTGGTTCCTTGGTTGTTGATCGATGAGTCACTCAATTTATAAATTGAGATCATGATTTGTGATAGACATTAGGATTATTATCCATGCATGTCAACATACGGTAGAGATTTCCCTTCCAAACTCAACTTTACGATCAATCATTGTATGATAACATTAGGGATTGGATTTATATAGTCTCCCTTAGATGTTTTCTTTTATTTTGCATATTTGCATTTAAAACAAAACCTTTATTTTCTGGGAAAATGCATAAAACATGTAAAACTTTTCAATCCTTTTTCAAGGTATAAAACACCAATCAATTCCTTTATTTTTGCCAATCGGCTTTCATTTTCTAAGAGCATGTTAGTTCCTTTCTGCTACAGGTCGTAAGAATCCAAAGGTCGAGCAGCGGTGGAATGATTTAATCTAACATTTTTCAATTAAAAAATAGCAACCCACGTAAACAAGTAAGCCTAACTACGACTGCTCTGATTCCTTAAAAAGGATACATAGGCTTTGGGATAGGGCCCGAACAAGCACAACTTTATTCCCTACATTGTTTCTCTTTTCTTTTACATGCATTCCCTCTTTCTTTTAACTTTAAACCTTAGACATAGACTCTGAACACACCCATTAGATTAGAATAACAAGTGTGGATATCGTAGAGTACTATGGGCGTGTGGGGTGCTACTACCTTCCCCTCGCGTAACAGAATCCCTTACTCAATCTCTCGATCGTTTGATCGTGATTTCACCCTTCTCAGGTTTACTGGATGTTTACCTTTCCCTTCTTATGGGAGAAAAAACATTTGATGGCGACTTCATTGATTTCATTATCATTTGATTGTTCCGCCAGCTGTTTCAATCCTCATTAGGGAAATCATATTTCACAGACTTATAATCATCAATTGGTTGGTGAGAAAGGTAATCTGCCAACACACTGCCTTTTATAGCCTTATGGGTATGGTATTTAATATCATATTTAGACAACAACATCTGCCAATTGGAAATTCTTCCATTAAGAGCAGGATTTTCAAAAATATACTTAATTGGATCCATTTTGGAAATCAACTAAATAGGATGATTCAACATATATTTCTGTAATTGCTTTGCCACACAGGCCAAAGCAAAACATGTTTTTTCTAGCATAGAATACCATGACTCACAGTCAGTGAAATTCTTTTTTAGATAATAAATGGTGTATTCTTTTCTTCATATTTCATCTTGTTGTCCGAAAATACATCCATGGAGTTATCCAATATAGTCAGGTAGATAATCAATGCTCTTCATTCAACAGGAGGGAGAAAGATAGAAGGCTCAAGTAGATACTCTTTAATGCTTTCAAATGCCCTTTGGCAATCATTTGTCCACATATAACCTTGATCCTTCTTCAAAAACTTTAAGATTGGTTCACATGTTGCAGTCATATGGGAAATAAAGCTGGAAATATAATTCAAACGTCAAAGGAGGTCTCTAACTTGCTTTTCAGTTCTTAGTGCAGACATTTCGAGAATTGCCTTAACTTTATTAGGATCAAATTGAATTCCTTTTTGGCTGACAATGAAACCTAGAAAATTTCCTAAACAAACTTCAAAAGTACACTTATTTGGATTCAAGCGGAGATGATACTTAATCAAACACTGAAACAATTTCAACAAGTCTTCTATGTGCCCTTCCTCATTCTGAGATTTTGAAATCATATCATCAACATATACCTCAATTTCCTTATGCATCAAATCATGGAATACAGTTTTCATAGCCCTCTGGTACGATGCACTAGCGTTCTTTAACCTGAAGGGAATCACTCTGTTGTACCCCAATTTTTCCCTTAAGATTCCTCTATCATCTCATATCAACTCAGTCACAACAAGATCATATTGGAGTTTGGCTCTTCTCCTTATCTTATGGTTTGCTCATGAGGAATCACCAAGCACTTTGGTTTGTATATTGTGATCATCTATGTTTTGTATTGATTAATTTTTTATTAACAAATACAATGAGTGCATTCTCTAATTGATGATCCTATAGGTGAGGGCACAATACATTTCATTAGATGGATTCATAGGTTCATGAGCTTATTTCCATGCCTTCTTCAAAAATTTATTAATTAAGATTCAATATCTATCATTGATGATGCTTTAAAGTACATCATGATAAGACCTACTTTGATTCATCATGCCTCAATTTGTCAAGGGAAGTCATAAGATGCAAGGGATAATTGAATAAGTTTTACCTAATTGGACAAGTTCTTGATTTCTTGATCACAAGTACATAACTCTCTTAATTCTTAACATTTGGAAGTGGTTTTTTCTGCTATGGGTTCTCATTTTCATCCTTAACAACTTTTATTAACATGGCAAAAATAATTGTGCAAGAAAGTTTGTCAAAATTGAAAAGGGTTTCCAAGTTATTTTTGTGCTTTAGGAGCTAGGGTTTTGGACTTCTAAGGGCTATATCTTGCTCATATTTTGAGATTTTTTAGTTATTCCAAAGATATTCTTCTCTTTAAAGGGTTATCAACTAATCACTTCAAGAGTTTCAAGAAAATTTGGTGTGGAAGATGCCTAATGATGAAGAAAGATTACAAGTCATCTAGATAGGCCATCAAATTCCCTTATGTGACTTCATGAAATCATAACTTGGTCAATTATTATATCCTTATGCCCATTCTTTTTCTCAACTTTGACTTATCACAAGTCCTAGCTCAAGCATCCAATAGATATCATTCTTTGCACATTGTAAAGTTTGTGACTTTATATTTCAACTGCTTCAAGAATCACGCCCTAAGACCCTTTGAGCTATGAACACCTTGGGTTCAAAGTAGGTACCTTGAAACTGAATATTTCATCAAAGTCAGAATTTGAAATCCATATTGTGCCTTCTAAAATAAAAGTTTTCACGCGTTTTTGCTTTCAATCATGTTTAGCAATGTTCCAAAAGCATTTCGCATCCTAAAACGTAGGATTTGGATGAGTATTGATGCTAAATAAGTCATACTATTCCCACTTAGCAGGTTCACACGATTTCATTGATTTTGCCACCAATTCACACGCCCAAGATTTACATCATGATCACCTACAAATAAGGATCATGCCTCACTCATTTTCTCAAGCTTTTGATAGCCAATTGTCCCATATTCAGATCTGGCACGAACTCTGAATTTGAATTTCTAATTTCTTGCATTCTCACTTTAAAACACCAAAAGCTCCATTCAGTTAGCATCATCGAACTTCTTTGAAGCTAACAATACTCTTCCATTCAAGAATTTCGTCCTATATTGATCTACAGAAGTCCAGTTTCAGAGCCATCTTTTGCTACTTCGTTCAGGTAGATTTCTTGGTCAAATCAATCCAAATAAAAGACTAATCTACCCTCTTCATCCTTATGATTCTCATGCTTTTTACAATTTGCAATTTTTATTGAGATTTCAATGAGATATTCCAGAATTTCATGCTCGCTATTATTTCTGCATTTTTCCAATTTAAGCCTGGCTCAGTTTATATAAATTTGATGCGATGGTACCATTAGAATCGTCTTGAAGAGACAAATCTAATGGTACCAGTCTGGTTTGCTAATTTTACAGTTTGTTGAATTCAATTTGACGTTGGCTGGAGGTTGAAGATGATGACATGTCTGTCTTTAACCAATGACGTTTAGCCACATTACTTTTTTGAAACATATCTGGTGTTTCACTTTACTATGCACATTTCTTGTGAGCCCTTGGATCTTATTACTTTAGTGAGTCAGACTCCATCTGATGTGCTACATTTTAAGTTATTTTTATTTAATAAAAAAATGATTAGGTGTGATATTCAATAAAGTCCGTAACATGCATAGCGCACTAAATCCATTGGATCTGTTTACTAACGCGTTTTAATAATGATCAGATGCCCTATAATTTTTTGGTTTGTTATTTCATTTTCTGATTTTTTGTTTTAATTGATTTAAACTTCAAAAAATCATAGAAAATTCATTTTTGACTAAAAAATTATGAAAAAATTCACAAAAATATTTTCGAATATTCTCTTTTTGATTTTTATCTTTTCATGATTTTATTTTCATATTTAATATTTTTCATAAATTTTCTTTTGTTTTAACTTGTTTTAGTCATGTAAAATTACTCTTTGATTTTTTTTTTTAAATTTCCAAAATTTTTATAAAAATCAATTTACTTATTTCTGACTTTCTAAATTTTTTCTAGAAATTTATTTTGATCCTACAATTTTTGATCTTTTTTCACCTATTTGAGTGATTTTAGTTAATTTAAAAATACTTTTCAGTTTTAAAAAAAATTACCAAAAAATTTATGAAAATATTTGAGGTCATTTCTGATTTTTCTATGGTCTCTATAATTTTTTCTTTGATACTTTGAAAATAGCTTTCTATTTTACCTTTTATTTTCCTTTAAAAAATAATTTTAAAGTCATTTTTCTTTTTTTTATTCATTAAATGCAATTTTTTTTTATATTCTGGCTATGTGATTGTTGATCTTAAACTTCATTAATATTGTTGGATCTTTAGTGGTGAGTTTAACTCCACTAAAATGGATGGATGATTTTAATGATAGTTTTGATTAATTTTTTCGATTCAAATAATTCCCCCCCTCTTCATCTTATCCCTTTATCATTGTGTTACATGTTTTTAGAGGATGATCTACATATCATATCTCCAAACATATGGCACATAGATTGCTATTGACCGACCTCAAAATAGGTGCGACTTCTACATATGTCCACTTACGATTGCTTAACATAGCTCTAAATTTTGTCCTGATTCGAGAAATGATAATTCGTGGCCCAAACCTAAATTTATAAGCCCAAGTATGTTTGATTTTAAACCTTTGATCCAATAACCTTGAAGTTCATTGTTAGGAGGCTTTGGTCTTATCAATCCTCTAATGGACTTTCATGAATTTTGGACTAAGTGAATCATTTAAACATCGTTGATCATTTGTTTGTTGCTTTGAGATTTTGAAATGAATGATATACTTGACAAAAAGCAAATGAAACTTGTTGTTAAGAGGCTTTGATTTTATAAATCTTCTAATGTGTTTGCAAATACAAGAGTCAAGATGGCCATTCAGCTAACCTCTAATTTCTAACTCATTAATAATTGACTTTTATTTTTATGATTTTACTTTATGCTTTTACTTTAAGCACCACTTATTTTATCATATAAATTTCGTGCTATTCTCATCTTTGCTCACATGAGCATTTATCTTTATGTAATTTTTATTCTTTTTAAAGATACCTATTAACCAACTTGAACAAATAAAAAACTTAAAGGTTACTTGGAATATTTGGTTACTATCCCTAGCATAATGGAGTTGTGGATTTCTTGGACTTAGGATTAGAGACCTTGACCTACCTTGGGATCTTGTGACTTCTATTGTAATATTTCTTGGAGTTCTTGGGTTTTACCCTGAGACATTGGGTCATTTGTTTTCTTTGTGTGCAGGTTATTCTAATTACATGCTTTGTCTATGATTGGGAATTCATCTGTATACAGCCGTTACTCTACCCAATTTTTGTGAAGACTTAATGCATTTGAAGCTTGGATTTCTTAAGAGGTTTAGTATCTTGGCTTGTTTTGTTTCAAATCCAAAGGATGGGAATTCTATACTGACTCCATATGTAATTTTTATTCTTTTTAAAGATACCTATTAACCAACTTGAACAAATAAAAAACTTAAAGGTTACTTGGAATATTTGGTTACTATCCCTAGCATAATGGAGTTGTGGATTTCTTGGACTTAGGATTAGAGACCTTGACCTACCTTGGGATCTTGTGACTTCTATTGTAATATTTCTTGGAGTTCTTGGGTTTTACCCTGAGACATTGGGTCATTTGTTTTCTTTGTGTGCAGGTTATTCTAATTACATGCTTTGTCTATGATTGGGAATTCATCTGTATATAGTCGTTACTCTACCCAATGTTTGTGAAGACTTAATGCATTTGAAGCTTAGATTTCTTAAGAGGTTTAGTATCTTGGCTTGTTTTGTTTCAAATCCAAAGGATGGGAATTCTATACTGACTCCATATGTGAAGTGTTGGCTTCTTGTTGGTTAGACGGTTCTTTTCCCTAGATTTTATTTTATGCTTTAGGATAGTCCCTTCATCTCTTCCCATCTTCTTTAATTTCAACTCTCTTCTCTCTCCTTTTCAAAATTATTCTAGTTTTCTAAACATGAACTTCTTTCACAATAAACTTGGACTTAGTTCCATGCATTTTCAAAAATAATTTCTTAATCAAACATTAACCAACTTAGTAATACTTAGACATTTTTTTGAGAAGACTAAAAGTCAATCAATCTCATTCAAACCATTTTACCACTTTGGCTTTTTACTAAAATATTTTCTCAAAATATTAGACTCTTTTCAATTCTTGTAGTGATACGAGCTACTATACTTCTACGATATATAGTGAAGAGATATATTTTCTACTTGGGTGTCGAGCGAAGCTTTGTTGATTTTAAAATCCAATCTATATCCTCCACTTTGAGATGACGCAAATCTCCTTTCTCATAATCGTGGGTAGTAAGTATGTTCTTCCACTCGGATAATACAATGATGTCTCGTCTCTTAAAATTAACCAACACACCAGTGTTTTAAAAATTTTAAAGGTGAACTACGGGTACCCTGATCCCCTATTGCACAAAAGGTGGTACGTAGGCACTAAAGGTTCGCAACCGCGGCGGGTGAAAAAATTGTAAAAAATACTTCTTTTCTCATCACCACAATCTATTTTTGTATACAAATCTTATACCCAAAATACACAAATTTTCAAAGAGGTTCCTGCAGAGTACCAAAGATGTTTAGGGTGCTAATACCTTCCCTTTGCATAACCAACCCCCCGAACTTAGATTCTCTCCCCCTCTTTTTGGGTTATTCGATCTTTTCCCATTCCTTTGAAAATAATAAAGCACGGTGGCGATTTTTATTTGATCTGTGTGAGTCAAGTCAATCCAATGGCTTTGTATCAACATTTCTTCCGCTACAGAAAAAATAGCGACTTCACTGGGGACAGATCGACAAAATGCTTGTCCATATCTAAGTGGGTTGAGCCTATATTTGTTTATCTGTGTATGTGTTATTATTTGTTATATATTATATGTTGTATTTGTTTGTCTAGATTTTCCTGGTTTTCAGGGTGCTTGGTGATTTCTTATAAGTCCTATACCCGTCCTTGGGCCAACTTAAGATAGGACGAGCGATATAGTCATGTTAACTTTGAGGGAGTAATCCCAAAAAAGGAGACATGAGATCCCTTACTCAGTGGAGGCCCCTATGACTGTAGTGTCATTTACCGAGTAATCGGGAATACGTGTTGCTTTTGACCTGGGAGCCTGCTGAAACTGAGGACCGTAGAACCCCTAACCCATCTTGGACTTTTAGGTGTAATGCAGAAGCTATGACGGAGTAATCCAGAAATTTTTGTCACACGATACTACACTCAGACGAGTTTTTCTTGAGAATATTACTATTTAGCGAGTCAATCTGGATGTTGGTAATATCCGAAGGAAGGATGTAGACTCTGGGAAACTCTTAGAACCTTGTTCAGCAGGTGATAAACTATTAGACCATACCTTGTGGGTAGTACCTTTGAATTCATGCTCGTGACGTTGAATCTATGAACCCCATGTTTGTGATCTTGTGTGTGATTGTTACATCATGCATTCATGCACCCATGAGCATCCTTTAAAACGTTTTGGTTCAAGAGACTTAAAGTTTACATTTTGCGAAAATCTCAGGTACATTCGACCATGGATTTTGGAAAAAGAAAGACTTGGAAGTACAGTTTTAAGAATCGTAAGATAGATGATTTGATGAGTCTGATTCTCGAGATTGAGAGTTCTACATATTTTAGGAAGAAGTATGGATCCATGGTGTCTCTTATGAAGTTCAACATGAAGGTGGGTATTCTCTCAACTTTGGTCCAGTTCTATGATTCGATATATCAATGTTTTACTTTCCTTGATTATAAGTTGATGCCTACATTAGATGAGTATTCTTATCTACTGGGATTACCTGTTTCCGATCATGTTCCTTTCACCAGTTTGTAGGGAGAACCCAATTCCCATGAGATTGCTTCTATGGTTCATTTGGGAAAGTCTGAGATTGAGGCCCAAATGACTACCAAAGGAGGAATTAGAGGATAACTCGCTCTGTTTTTATTGGAGAAATCTTGTTATTTCTCTTGGATGAAGAGTATGGTTCCTTTTGAGGCCATATTTGCTATACTTGCATATGGGTTGTTCTTATTTACGAACATCGACAACTTTGTGGATATCAATTTCATCTGGATATTTTTAATAGGGATTCCAGTTCCTACATTATTTGGAGATACTTGTTACTCCATTCATCTGTGGGATTCTTATCAAACAGGGATGCTCATTTGCTACTTGTCTTTGTTGTATCAATGGTTTATTTCAAACTAACCTTGGTCTGATGCTTTCCAGGATAACAAGAAGGAACCTCGTTGGGATCCGAAGATTATGGACCTCACTCATTCAGATATTGTTTGGTAACATCAGGCTTACTATGATGTGGATATTGTCGATAGTTTTTGTAGTTTCCCCAATGTACCCCATATTGGTACAAAGGGAGGAATTAACTACAATCCTGTTCTTGCATGATGACAACTCGGATATCCGATGAAAGATAAGCCAAATAGTATTCATCTGAGTGGTTTATATATTAAAGAGTGAGAGGATCATAAGAAAGCTAAGGAGGAAATTTCAAAGGCTTGGCGCCATATTCACATGAAGAGTAGAAAGGACTTGGGGCCTAGATGAGCTGTTTCTTTGGAGCCTTATCTCTGGTGGGTACATGCAAGGGAAGTTCAGTTGAAGATGCCATATTCCTGTGAAGAACCTATGCCTGAGATGTTTGTGAAGCCCACTCCTCCCTTTCTAGAGGATGTGGATGAGCTTCAGCTTTCCCTAGTCAAGATGCAACAAGAGAAAGTGGCTTGGAAGAACAAGTGTAGAACTTTAGAGACGTGCTACCGGGAAGACTTGAAAGAGAAGGATGAACTAATTGAGATTATTAAGAGTCATGTTATAGATATGGTAGAGAGGAAAGAGGATTTATTTTCCTCTAAATCTCGATCAGGACTTAGTCATTCATTTCCCAACTCTTGTGTTTGGAAAGAGGTTACTGACAGGTATGTAGAAGAGAACACGCAGTTGAAGGATCAAATTGCAAGATTCACGGGAAAGCGACAATGTGTGGAGTGATCTTAATTAGCTTGGCTTTCTTATGATTTTAGATTTTATCTTCTTTTGTACTTGAGATTGTTGAAACTTGAACTAAAAGTTGTAATCCGTTTTGAAGTTATTATAAAGATATTTTTAGTATTTCTAAAATGTGTTCGTACTTAGTATTTGCAAATTGTCTATAAATTATTTGAGTCCCTTGAAATATTAATAATAATAAAATACATCATGTTCATTGCATATCATGCATCATGTTATACATATTTCTGGCATTTCTGTTCATACCCAAGTGTCTTACTGTGTTTTTCTACTTTGTTCAGCAAGATGTCTCACCGGTACAATACTCAGGCTAATTCCAGTAAGACAATGGGGAATATTGAACAAGAGAATCAAGATCTACACGAAGAGGTTACTGCTTTGAAGGTTGGTCTGGCTAATCTGACTGCTTTGATGGAATCATTGGCGGCCTCTTAGAATTCGCCACTACTTGCTCAACCAAAACAAACATCATTTGCTTCTGAAGGTCCATCTGTTCCCACATCTGTTACTCCAGTTATTATTCCTCAAAATCGTATGCTTCAGGGTTATCCATGGGGGATGCAAGAGAACTTTATGCCATAAGGTTATAATATTGATTCTCAAGTTTCTCCAATTATTCAAGTTGTTTTTGCTCCTGCACCTCTTGTGGTGCATGTTACTCCTGCTGCTAGAAATGAGATCCATTATACTGCACTTCCTTCGGTGAATGTTATGCCATTTTTCAATGATTAAGTTTATCGTCCTGCTCCTCCACTGAGTGAAAGTATGTGTTTCTATGACCGGTTGGACGACTTTCGAGACCAGTTTAATGAGATGCAGAAGGAAATGAAAGCCCTTCGAGGAAAAGAATTGTTTGGACAAAACGTTAGTGAACTCTACCTAGTTCCCAATGTGAAAGTGGCAGCGAAGTTTAAAGTTCCCGAATTTGAGAGGTACCAGGGAAACTCTTATCCTCGTGACCACCTCGTGATGTATATCAGGAAAATTTCCACCCATACTAATGATCAGTGTTTGCTCATTCATTTCTTCCTAGATAGTTTGACTAGTGCTTCTATGAAGTGGTATATGAGTTTGGACATTAGCAGTATCAGAACCTTCAATGATCTGGGGGAAGCCTTCATCAAACAGTATAAGTACAATATGTTCATGGCTCCTGATCGTGACCAGTTGAGGGTAATGGCCCAGAGCGACAATGAGTCGTTTAAAAAATATGCACAATGTTGGCGCAAGATAGTTTCCCAGGTGCTGCCATCGATAGGAGAACAAGAAATGACTAAGGTCTTCCTGAAAACCCTTGGATCATTTTATTATGAAAGGATGGTCGCCAATGCACCAAGTGACTTCACCAAGATGGTGATCATGGGTGTTCGTTTAGAATAGGCTGTTAGAGAAGGGTGCTTGACAAAAGATGTAGGGACAAAGAAGTCGTAATACGAGTTCTCTCAAAAAAAGGAAAGTGAATTGAATGTTGTTATTGGGGAGAGGAATATTAGGCCACCCAGAAGACATCAACGGTACCAGCAACAAGTTGCTTCTGTGACTCCAGTCGTTAATGTAGCTTTAACCATAGTTTCCTATCAGAGACCATCTCCTCAGGGGAATCAAGGGAAAAGTCAAAAGAGAGAAACCTTTGACTCAATTCTAATGAGCCATGCAGAATTATTTTCAGCTTTCATTCAGAAGAAGTTGGTTCAGACCAGGCCGCCCCTTGCTATACCATCACCTTTACTCTAGTATTATAAGGCAGACCAAACACATGCTTTTCATCAGGGAGCACCAGGTCATAGTATTGAGAATTGTTATCCTTTGAAATTTGAAGTACAAAAGAAGGTGAGATCTTGCCTCGTATCCTTTAAAGATGTTGGCCCTAACGTGAAAGATAATCCTTTTCCAAAGCATGGAGTAGAAAATGTTGTAAACATGGTTACTAGTTGTCCACGGGACTCTAGGATTTTTGGTATCAACCTAGTTAGAGGAGATTGGGTAACGATGCATGCTGACCTCTGCGAGTTTAGTTACTATACACATGATCATGTTGGTTGTGGTATTTGAAGTACACATATCCAGGGATGTGATAAGATAAAAGCTGATCTTCAGGAAATGATGGACGGAGGTGTTATTCATATAACTAGGCCTAAGGAAGAGTACGAAGAAGATGTGAACATGGTCTATGGATGTTATAGTGAACTTTGGATTTTTGACGTGAATCAGATGAATGATGATTTGATGCAATTACACACTACCTTCTGCCACATGGATGGTCAAGTAGAACACTATTATGGGTCTTTCCGGATCTGCTGCAAAGATTGTCGAGGTTGTTCCTTAGTGAGAGAGGGTGTTAAGTTGTTGTTAGACAATGGTACTATCAAAGTTTCAAGCAATAGAGATTATTATCGTGGGATTAACATGATTGAATATTGTTGGTCCGAGACTATGTCGGGTGATGAGTATGCCTCCGCGGATGAATTCTTTTCCGTAGATGAAGATATGTTCTCCATCAACGATTTTGGTATGTCTAAGTATTATGAAGAAGGGGTGAATGTTATTGTGCCTTGTTTAAGTGTTCCCGCCCCTATATAGATTGAGTATCATAGCAAGCCAGTTGTTGCTCCAATATTGATTTGCTTGCCGAGTCCTGTTCCTTATGAATCATACAAGGAAATACCCTATAAATAAAATGTTACAATATTAGAGGATGGTGTGGAAGTTCCCATCCAACCTTTGTCTGATGTTAAGAATATTGCTGAAGTCAGCCGAGTGACCTTCAGTGGCCGTGTTTTCATACTTGTCATTCGAGGGAACGCTAATGATGATAAAAAAAATTGTTGAAAGTACAGAACCTAAGAAAGCAGTAGGTGAATCAAGTGGTACTACTCTAGAAAAACATGTGGGTGATGTATGGAAGATTATCAAGATGAGAGACTACAGGATCGTAGATCAATTGTTGCAGACTCCATCAAAGATATCTATTATATCCTTGCTAATGAACTCTTCTTCCCATAGGGAATCTTTGTGAGAGTATTGGATTAAGCTCTCACGGAATGTGATATGCCTTTGGACCAATTCAACATTGTTGTAGGGAAAATCACGTCCTGTAATAACCAAAGTTTATGTGATGTCGAATTTCCTGATGAAGGAAGGAATCATAATCTGGCTCTCCATATCACCATGAATTGTAAGAATGGTTCATTTTCCAACGTGCTGATTGACAATGGGTCTTCTTTAAATGTCATACCGAGGAGCACACTCATGAAGCTGAAGTATCAAGGAACTCTCATGCGCCCGAGTGACATAATTGTGAAAGATTTTGATGGATCAAGGAAGTCGGTAATCGGGGAAGTAGATTTGCATATTCACATAGGCCCACATTTATTTTAGATTACTTTCCAGGTTATGGTAATTGTTCCCGCTTACAGCGTTTACTGGGACGACCATGGATCCACGAGGCAGGGGTTGTTACTTCAACTTTGCACCAGAAGTTGAAGTTTGTTCGTGAAGGAATGGTGGTCATCATAAGTGGTGAGCAGCCTTTGTTAATATCTCACATATCCTCTTTCAGTGTTGTGGTAGCGAATGAAGCTGCTGTTGGAACTCAGTTCCAAGATTTATCCATTGATAGTGTAAGGAAAAATGAGAATTCTATAGCTTCGTTTAAGGATGCTCAGTAGGTAGTGCATAATGGCCCTAGTAAAGTGTGGGGGCAGATTCTTGATCCACCTGTGAATATGAATATAACTCGTTTAGGATTCTCTGTGCAGAGTAATAAAGGTAAGATTATCAAGCCGAAGTATGCTTTGGGAAAATATCAAGACATCTTCCACAACAGGGGCTATCTTCATCCAACTGTTCCAAGGAACAATGATATTCTAGAAGGTGAAGCAAAGCAAGAGATGTCAAACTACGTGACACATGGAGTCAGAGTCCAAAATTGGATAACTATTGATGTTCCCTCTTGCATTCGTATTTCAAAGTAATTTGTTTTTTGTTAATCTTTTAAAAAATGTTTCACTCTGCCCAAGGTGAAAGTATTAATATTGTATGGGCATATTTGTTGCTTTGATCTTTAAAATCATTAATAAAATTTGTCTTTGATTCCTAAATTGTGTCTTTATTTTCTAATTTTTCTTGGAAAATGGTAATCATAACTGTAATCTGCATAATCATTTGTTATATGTGTCAGTTTCTAAAAGCAATCATAAATCATATGTGTAGATTAATTAAAAAACTGGTTGAATACAATGACCCTGCACCCTCTCCCAACTTTGAATATCCTGCGAATGTTACTGAAGAAGAAGAATATGATGAAATCCCTGAAGAGGTTTTGTGATCGGTGGATCTGGAACTGACTATTTAACGCTGGTTCGCGAAATGTCGCGGAAGCAAGAGTCGCCACCGTCTTTTATTTTCTCCAAATGGAAAGGACAAAAGCACAGCAAAATTCCTTTTCGAGATGTTTCTCGGTTCGGGAGGTAGGTTATAGAAAGGGAAGGTGTTAGCACCCTTTCTATCCATGGTTATCCATGGGCTCTTAGATACTTGCTCATTGTGTTTTCAAAAGGTTTGTTTGCTTTTCAACTGTGGGTTTTAAAAAAGTTTCTTTGAAAATTTCAGTTCGACTCTTGTATCGGTCCTCAAGAGTGTTTGAAAAGTTGCTTTCGAAAGCTTTTTGAAAAGGTGTCGGTGTGAAAAGTATTTTTGATTTGTTTTTTGAAATTAGAGCAAGTATCTAGAGTCGTCTACCTACCCTAAGGATATCGTCTGTGTAAATGTCCTTAAAGTAGTGCCATCCCACCATTGAGAGGTAGGTAGCACCACCGTTGGAGGTGTTCGGGTCAATTCGAAGGTTCGGGACATGGTGATCACCGGAGCAATAGGAAGACACCTTAGAAGCTACCCTCATGCCAGGTTCCCTAGGGGTGGTGTGTGATTTACTAAAACATCCTCTACTCGACGATCACCTTTCGAGGGGCAAGGCAACAGTGAGGCGTACCCTAGGGGTGGTGTGTGATTTGTGTGTCGTTTTCAGATATTTTGTCTTGTCATGTATTGGTGATCTACGCGTTGCTTTTATTTTTGACATTCATTCTTTCATGCAATAGTTAACAGTTAAAAAGATGCGGAATTTAAAAATCCTACGCTATTACAAAGGCGCGGGTCCACATCGCCAAATTAAATCCAGGACCCGATTTGAAAATAAAAATGCGAAAGACAAATATTTAATTAAGCTATTACATGGCTTTGGGAGAATTACATGAAAAAAGAAATAAAATAAAAATGCGAGAATAAGTAAAATCGGGAATGCGAGGGCGTTGGACCCTTTTTTTAGGAAATTAAATTATAATTAACAAATTAAATTAAGTTAAATGAGAAAAGAAATTATTTTTTATTTTTTCGTATTTATTGATTTTAATGAGAGAATTAAATGAAATTAAAAAGTTAATTAACCCTAATTCTAACTATTTTTATTTATTAAGAAAAACATTTAAAATTAAATCTAGAATTAAGACTAATTAATTAATAAGACTTTTTTACAAAAAATAACATTAAATAAAATATATTTTAATTTTTATGACTTTCTGATTTTTTGTTATTTTTTTATATTTTTATGAAAATATTAATTTGATGAATTAAAAAGAAATAATTGAATTAACACAAATAATGGAAAATAGAAAGAAAAAAAAGAAAAGAATTGCAAACCCTTGGGGGTGCTGACGCCAGTTTGGAGGTATTTTGGCCAGTAATTAGGCCCAATCATTAAGGCCTTCAGTTGACTTTTCTGACCACGTGAGTGTGCATTGACTGGTGCCCATGGTACTCTTCAGATCATAGCCAGTAGATTGATCTCAATAGGCGCGTGGCAAGCTTGGATGGTGGACGTATGGTGAACCCTGGGGTTGAAGCTGCATGGGATTGCATTGAAACAAAATATATTAAGAATATGGGGGGACCTGGGAATCGAACCCAGGTCCCAGAGTTTACCAATGCAACGCCTGACCAATGGAGCTGTTAACGCACTTTGTATATAATATGACAAATAATCAATATAAGATAAAACAAGGGTTTGTGGGATATTTCGCGCGAAATTCAAATGCGCATGTAAGCCATGGACACGTCTGTCTTCTTCTTCAATTGCCTGTAAAATAAAAAGAGATAGCGGGGGTTTTAAACCCCCACTAAATGGCAAGCATAAAAATAGCGATTAGCACCCTGTTGATCATAAATTGATCGCGAGCTATGGGAACGATTCACGTGAAGCTTCTGAATCCAATAGCCTTGGTCTTAGGGTCTAATTTTTCTGTATAAAAGAAACCCCAAATTTGAAGTTATGAAACCCTAGCAAGCTTCAATGGTGAATTCGTGTATGATGCGCAGAAACTCAATTAAAATACATGGTTAGCTTCAGAATGATTAACTTAATATAAACCAAACATTAAAAATTGAAAACAATGTATGAATTATGATACATGAATATGAGAAAAATTATGAACGGGACAAGGTCGTTCTACCAATTCCTTGCGTTAGAGATAATGGTTTTGATCCAGAAACGTTCCTTGAAGCCTCAGGAATGCAATGGGATAGTTTTCTTGCCTTGAAATGCTTTAGAATCGTGTTTTCAGTTTTGAAATTTTCTTGAAAAAAGTGCAAAGTTTGTTTATGGTTTTGGGCGCAGCTTAGAGATCTTGAGCTTTAGGGTTTGCACCAGTATATGTATGGGAACTGATTAGGGTTGAGATTTGAGTCAAGAGATCCTTGCATTGATGAAAGAAATATTTGATTTTCATGGCATATTTTCAAATCTTTTTTCATGTGATTTTGATGTCAATCATGGCCAAACCTTCCAATTTTGGGTATGCACGAATCTTGAGCCTTTAAGGAGAGTTTATTCTGCACAAAAAGATTTGAAAACCTTATTTTAGTATTTTTGTCATATTTTATTTTATTAAATGAATTAATAGTAATTAAAAATTCAAATAAATAAATAAAAATGATGAAATAAATCCCCTTTGGGCCAAATGGTCGTGCATATGCTTTGGATAATGAATCTTGGAAGAAAATGTGGCCCATTAGCAATTTTAAGGCATTTGAAGCAAAGTTGACTTTCCAAAATTCCCAAAACTTTCCCAACTTCCACAAGGCATATCTTGCTCAATGTTTAAGCTTTTATCATGTTCTTTGACATTTTGGAAAGGTCTTGAAGTCCTCTAACCAATGCCTTTGGTCCCATATCATTTTGATTTACCAATCCTAAGTTATGGTCTTTGACTTAAAGTCCCTTTTTGTTGACTTTTGAAAATGACCTATAATGTTGAAATTGATAACTTTTTGTGAGAGCATTTCTTGGACTTGAAGTGTGAAGAGGAGTTGTAGGAAATGTATTTCTCTTCAAAATGAGCTTTGGATGGAATTTTTCTGATAAAACATGTGGAAATTATGCCTTGGTCAAGTTACAGTTGACTTTTTTCAACTGTCCAAATATGGAAACTTTTGCATCTTGAGACTTTTTGAGCCATGCCTTGAAAATCATGATCAAGAATTGATCAAATGATGTTTATGGCTTCAAAATGAGATGTTGACCAAAAATTTGAACTTTTGACTGTCAAATGACCATTTTTCCCCTGCAGTTGACTGTAGGGCAATTAGGGTTTTTGACTATGCAATTTTGTGCTGTAAGCCTTGAGACTTGACATGTGGATGCTTGACCAGGTTTATAGGCATGTGGGACTTGATTGGACCCTTGAAAACTTCAATTTCTTTGCCAGAACCAAAACCCTAATTTTTGACTGTTAGAAGGCCCTTGAACTGTGCAACCCTTGGGGAGATTTTGAAGCATGCTCTTTGCAATTCTTGAAGAATATGGGAGGGAAAATTTTGGGGTACAACTGTTGCCCCTGTTCAATCTTCTTAGACCTGAGGATGCAGATTGGCTGACGTGCCTTTCGTAATCCGAAGGTGGAAGATGATTGAACACTAGAGTGCCCAGAAATTTGCGCTCACATAGTAGCAGTGTGATGGTGGAATGGGCTTATAGATGCCATTTGGAGATTGATGGATAGGATGATGGGCTTATAGATGCCATGCTGAGAGATGATGGATGGTGGATGGGCTTATAGATGCCATCTGGATGTTGATCGCGTAAGAGATTCCTTAGCGAGAGCTTGCGTACCTGAAAAGAAAAATGATTACCTGACCTGTTACAGGAGCTGCTCTTCAAATTCTTTGTGTAGATGTGTCCTGTCTGGTTACAGGAGCTGGATCTGGAGCTTTAAAAGGTGATGAATGAACCAGGGATGGTTACTACCTCAACAGGGACGGTGAGAGAACCTTGGATGACTTCAATCTCAATAGTAACGCTGAGAGAATCTTGGGCGATTTCAACCTCAACAGTAACGCTGAGAGAATCTTGGGCGACTTCAACCTCAATAGTAACGCTGAGAGAATCTTGGATGTCTTCTACTGAGTCTTTATCAGGAAAATCTGTTAGGGATCGATTTAACTGGACTAGAGAGGCCTTTGACTGGATAAGAAACAGGAAAATCTTAGGGTCGATTTAACTGAACCGGTCTAGGTCTTGAAATCTTCAACTGGATAAGAAACAGGGAGATCTTAGGGTCGATCTGACTGAACCAGAGAAGGCCTTTGTCTGGATAAGAAACAGGAAAATCTTAGGGTCGATTTAACTGAACCGGACAAGGTCTTGAAATCTTCAACTGGATAAGAAACAGGGAGATCTTAGGGTCGATCTGACTGAACCAGAGAAGGCCTTTGACTGGATAAGAAACAGGAAAATCTTAGGGTCGATTTAACTGAACCGGTCAAGGTCTTGAAATCTTCAACTGGATAAGAAACAGGGAGATCTTAGGGTCGATCTGACTGAACCAGAGAAGGCCTTTGACTGGATAAGAAACAGAAAAATCTTAGGGTCGATTTAACTGAACCGGTCAAGGTCTTGAAATATAGCTGAGAACTTAACTGGATCTTTCCTGAAAGGTAAAGGTCAGTCATATGCAAGGCATGATATGAATCAAGCGATGATGTTCTCAACATAAATGAGATTTGTAAGGTATGATGCGTATATGCATGCTATAATGTATGGAAATGTGATGTTTATGAATGTATCGATTCGTCTTAGGAAAATAAATCCTTGACGGGTGCCGGGAAGTCACTCCTGGGCTGATGTTGAAGAATAGATCTTTGCTTCCGCGGGGGATGATAGTTGCAAGAATACCAGTAGGAGAAGATAACTCCGTTGGGGAATAAACTTGGCAAATGGATTACTCTGCGGGGAGAAAAGTACTCTAACGATCTTGCTGGGAAACCATACTCTGTGGGGAGAGAGGTACTGTGCTGAAATGTTGATGGTAACTTCACTGGGGATACCATTGTTGTGTTGGAAGTGTTAATAGACTTCGCTGGGGATAAGAAGACTTCGCCGAGAACGATCTTTACGTGGCTTTTGGCTGAGGATAGCCCAGTTATATCCTGGTAAGGAAATAACTCTTTGAATAAAGCCGGGAGATGCGTTCGTGCTCTGCGGGGGTAAGCTTCCAGAATCTACTGGGGATAAGCTTTCTGCTTGGGGAGATGGATTCCAACTTTTCCTGGGGAAACTGGATTGGACTCTCCTGGGGAAGTTTTGAACTGTATCGGGGAAGTGACTCCACTGAATGTTTGATATACCGTCGGGGAACAATCTTTAGACCAAGATTGCCGGGGATGCTTGTTAAGAATGCATATATACTGCTGGGGAATGTTGAGATCTGCGGGAGGATACCCAACCTCCTTAAGTTTGATAATAGCTTTGCTTGGGGAGAGTGCACTGACTTGCTGGCTCAATCTCTGGGGAATTAAGATATCTGGTTATGTTCTTTAGCTGAACCTACCTTGGTACCTTTGAGGACAGAACAATTAGATTGCTTAGACAACTCTTTATTGCCCCTGCTTCTAATGTTACCTGTAATTAATCCTTTGTTTCGTATGCAAATATTCATGAGTTAGCAAATTATTGTCAATGCATATATCACAAATTGAACCTTGGACGTTCTTCGCAAAACAAAACAGAAAAGGAAAAACAATTGGAAATTTTAACTGAAAAGTATATTTGTATTGATTTTTTGAATTTTCCTGTAAAATAGGTGTTTATGTACAAGAGGCTGACGTCCTAGTAAGAGAACGCCGTCGAACAAAAGAGATTATACAATTTTGTACAAGAGAAAATAAAACAGCTGTGTGAAATGAATGATCCACTGGGTTTCAACTCTGCTATCGCCTTTATGTCTTTGAGCGTCTCATCACTTGATGACCTTAGTTGAAGATGAAGATGACTGATCGATGCCGTCTGAACTTGATGTAGATACCAGATTCTGGATGCAAAGTGATCCAGTGAGACATAGTATTACGCTTTATCCCTAACTTTTGCCTGGACCGCCCTTTCGGGTTTTCAGTCCACCGGGATACCCATTTTTGCCCAAGCCGCCTTTTCGGGTTTTCGACTTGCCGGGTGTACAGATTTTTTTCATTTCATCCCTTCATTTTGCCCGAACCCTTTTGGTTCGCCGGGAAGCCCTAATTTTTGCCTAGGTATGTCAACCTAGCGGGTCTTTTTCATGCGTAGTATCTTTTTACTATGTCTGCATTAGCGAGGTGAGGAAGGTCGTCACCGTCCATGGTGGTTAGAATCATGGCTCCTCCTGAGAACACATGTTTAACCACAAATGGCCCTTTGTACGTAGGGGTCCATTTGCCCCTTGGATCACTCTGAGGAAGGATGATTCGCTTGATTACCAGATCCCCAACTTGATATTCTTGTGGTCTGACCTTTTTGTTAAATGCCCTGATCATCCGTTTCTGATACGTCTGACCGTGACAGATAGCAGCAAGTCTTTTTTCATCAATAAGGTTTAGCTGATCAAGTCGTGTCTGGATCCAATCATCTTCGTTCAGATCTGCATCCTTCATTATCCGGAGAGAGGGTATTTGCACTTCGATCGGTAAGACTGCCTCCATACCGTAGACCAAGGAGAAAGGAGTTGCCCCGGTTGACGTCATGGCTGAGGTACGGTATCTGTGTAGAGCAAACGGTAACATCTCGTGCCAATCTTTATAAGTCACTGTCATCTTCTGCACAATTTTCTTGATATTCTTATTTGCTGCTTCTACAGCCCCATTCATCTTCGGTCTGTAAGGAGAAGAGTTGTGGTGTTGTATCTTAAACTGCTCGCAGAGCTCAGTGATCATCTTGTTATTAAGATTGGTACCATTGTCCGTAATAATTCTTTCAGGGACGCCGTATCGACAGATCAGATTGTGCCGAATGAACCGTGCCACAACAGTCTTGGTTACCGTAGCGTAGGATGCTGCTTCAACCCACTTCGTAAAGTAATCAATCGCCACCAGGATGAAGCGATGCCCATTAGATGCCGTAGGTTTAATCTCACCGATCATATATATGCCCCACATTGCAAACGGCCAAGGCGCAGTCAGAACATTCAGAGGAACTGGAGGAACATGCACCTTGTCTGCATATATCTGGCATTTATGGCATGTCCGGGAATGTTGGTAGCAGTCAGCTTCCATTGTGGACCAGAAATACCCTGCCCGAAGGATTTTCTTTGCCATAGTGTGTCCACTAGAATATGTTCCGAATGTCCCTTCATGTAGCTCTTCCATAATCCTTTCGGCTTCTGTCTTGTCCACACAATGCAGTAAGGTCGAGTCATGGTTTCGCTTATACAGGATGCCGTTGCTAAGGAAGAACTTCGCTGCGAACCTTCTCAGAAACTTTTTATCATTGACAGACGCACCTTCAGGGTATTCCTGAGCTTCCAAATATCTCTTCACCTCATAGTACCAAGGCTTCTCAGTCACCAACTTAGTCTTGAGATCACAACAGTATGCCGGTTCGTCCAGTTTCCAGATAATGATCCGGGGAGCCTCATTGTCCCACTTGACTTTGAATATAGAAGACATCGTAGCTAACGCGTCCGCCAACTGATTCTCCTCTCTCGGAAAGTGTTCGAAGGTTATCTCTGTGAAGTGGGGGATCAAGGTCAACACACATTCTCTGTAAGGAATAAGATTCGGATGTTTCGTATCCCACTCTCCTTTGATCTGATTGATCACGAGAGCGGAATCTACGAAGACACTTAGAAACTTGATCCTTAGATCGATCGCAGCTTGGAGACCCATGATGCATGCCTCATACTCCGCCATGTTGTTGGTACAGTTGAAACATAGCCGGGCAGTGAGTGGAGTATGAGTGCCTTGAGGGGATATTATCACAGCACCGATACCGTTACCCAAAGCATTGGAGGCTCCGTCAAAGTGCATAGACCATCGGGATCCTTCCTCAGGTCCTTCATCCGGTCCAGGTACTTCACAATCAGTCATAATCATGATGCTCTCTTCTGGAAACTCGATGTTCATTGACTGATAGTCGTCTACTGCCTGATGTGCCAAGTGGTCTGCCAATACACTTCCCTTGATGGCTTTCTGGGTTGTATACTGGATGTCGTATTCTGTCAAGATCATTTGCCATCTCGCTATTCTCCCGGACAGAGCAGGCTTTTCAAATATGTACTTTATAGGATCCATCTTTGAGATCAACAAGGTAGTGTGAGTCAGCATATACTGTCTCAGCCGGCGAGCAGCCCATACCAAAGCGCATCAAGTTTTCTCAAGCAGTGAGTATCGGGTCTCACACTCGGTAAACTTTTTGCTAAGGTAATAAATGGCATGCTCTTTTCAGCCAGACTCGTCATGCTGCCCCAACACACACCCCATTGAGTTGTCAAGTACTGTTAGGTATAATATCAGAGGTCTCCCTTCAACCGGTGGCATAAGAATGGGTGGTTCTTAGAGATACTCTTTGATTCTGTCAAATGCAGTCTGACATTCATCATTCCAACGTACTACCTGATCTTTCTTCAGCAGCTTGAAGATTGGTTCACAGGTAGCAGTTAGGTGTGAGATGAATCGAGCAATGTAATTCAGGCGTCCTAAAAAGCCTCTGACCTCTTTCTCCGTCTTAGGAACTAGCATCTCTTGAATAGCTTTGACCTTGGCAGGGTCCACTTGAATACCCTTGTCACTTACAACGAAGCCTAGCAACTTTCCAGATCTAACCCCGAAGTTGCACTTGTTCGGGTTCAACCTCAGCTTGTACAATTTCAACCGGTCAAATAGTTTCTGCAGATGATCTATGTGCTCTTCCTCAGTCTGGGAACTTGCGATCATGTCGTCAACATACACTTCTATCTCATGATGGATCATGTCATGAAATAAAGCAACCATGGCACGTTGGTAGGTTGCCCCAGCATTTTTCAGTCCAAAAGGCATGACCTTGTAGCAGAAGGTGCCCCACTGAGTAACAAAGGTAGTCTTCTCCATGTCTTCAGGAGCCATCTTGATCTGATTATAGCCTGAAAAACCGTCCATGAAAGAGAACACCTTATGCTGAGCCGTATTGTCAACAAGGACATCAATGTGAGGTAGGGGAAGTCATCCTTGGGGCTGGCCCTGTTCAGATCCCTGTAGTCGACACACATTCTGACCTTTCCATCTTTCTTTGGTACTGGCACCACATTAGCAACCCACTGAGGGTAAGAATTCACTGCAAGAAAACCGGCATCAAACTGTTTCATAACTTCGGCTTTGATCTTCTCAGACATCTCTGGACGCATACGACGGACCTTTTGCTTAACCGGAGGGCAGTCTTCCTTGGTAGGCAAATGATGTACCACAATGTCGGTATCCAGCTCGGGCATGTCTTCGTAGGACCAGGCAAAGATCTCCATATAATCATGTAACATTTGAGTCAACCGTTGCTTCACGCTGAGCTCTAGGTTGGCACCAATCTTTACCTCCTTCCTGTTTGTCTCAGTACCCAGATTTATTGTTTCCACTGGCTCTTCATGTGGTTGAATTGCCCTCTCTTCCTGGAGTAACAGTCTTGCAAGCTCGCCAGGCACTTCGCAATCATCTTCACCTTCGTCTTCGGCTAAGTTGATCGGATTTTCGAAGTCATAACTAGCAGTAGCAGAGTCGTTACCAGTCAGATCCAGAGTGGATTGAAACCTGTATGAGTGAGTGTGTGTAAATACAGCTGTTTTGCGATATAAAGAAAGGAAAGAAAGAAAAGGAGCATAAGATTTGAAATGCGAGAAAACGTCCAAGGTCTTTATTCATGATATATGAAATGACAATTAATATACCCTCACAAATGAAGCCACGGTGCCCCGGGTAAGACACCGGGCCATAGAGTTTTAATTTGTTTATTACAAATAACGAAACAAAGAAGTTTATTACTGCGTAACAAAAGTAACAGGAGTATGATCCTTAGCAGTCCAATTGGCCAATCAACCATCAGTCGTCGGGTAGATCCAGCTTTCGAACTCTGACTCTTCCACTTTATCTTCGTCCCCAACATCATTCACTCCTGGATTAGTAATGAGCACAGGAGGCCTTCTGATCTTTGCCTTGCGCATAGCCTTCTGACCCTCTGCAGTAAAACCCAGTCCAAACTTGTCAGTTTTCTGTGTAAAATCAGGGAGCCTGCCCCAGTTAGCACATTCACCTTTCTTGATCACAGCCCGAGCATCCTTCAAGGAAGCCATCTTCAAAGGAACATCCTCTTCGACCACTGTTTCTGGTGCTGCCAATGTTGGAGGTACCTCTTCGAAGTGCTGAAAGGGGGTTTCAATAAACTCCCCGTCCATCTCAATATACCTGAAGGAATTCAAATGGCTCACCATATACTCCTCCTCTCCCTGTACAATGACAATCTTCCCTCTGACGGGGTACTTGAGCTTCTGGTGCAGGGTAGAGGTCACTGCCCCAGCTTTGTGGATCCAAGGTCGACCCAGTAGACAAGAATACGATGGACGGATATCCATCACATAGAAAGTAGAGTCGAAAACTTGAGAGCCCACACGAATAGGAATGTCTACCTCTCCATGAACCATCCTCTTAGAACCGTCAAAGGCTCTGACGATGATGTTGCTAGGTTTCAGCTCCATGCCTTCACAATCCAACCGGTCTAAGGACTTCTTGGGTAGCACATTCAGGGAAGAACCAATATCCACCAATACGTGCGCCAGAGTAGTGCCCCTGCATTCAATAGAGACATGCAGGGCGTCATTGTGGTCCTTTCCCTTAGCCGTAAGGTCAGCATCCGAGAAACCCAAACCGTTGTCCGCTGTCAGATTTGCTACGCAATCAGTGAACTGGACGACAGATGTCTCCTGTGGCACATGGGCCGTCTTGAGAAATGAAATCAGGGCCTTAGCATGGGCCTCTGAGCACAGTAGCAAGGAGAGCATGGAGATCTTGGAGGGTGTATGCCCCAGCTGCTCGACAACATTAAAGTCACTCTTCTTGATTATTTTCAGAATTTCCTCCATCTCTTGTTGGGAGGCCTCAGCATTTACAGGTTTTGGTGCCTCCATCTGGGCAGGCTCATCTTCAATCCCTTTGCCCCGAGCATTAGATGACTCGGCAGCAGGGGGCACAACTTGATCAGAACTGGGAACAGGTATACTTGCAGGTGTTATAGTGAGGGGTCTTCGAATAGCGGGCGGTGCAATGTCAGGCGAGAAGAGCCTGCCACTACGGGTAACTTTTGCTGGACCAGTGATATTGTTGATACTGGTGCCAGTGTTGAACTCTTGCTTGATTCGATGCACATACACGTCTGCCCTATAGTGCCAGGGGACAACCTTATCAGATTCATAGGGGAGAGGCCCCGGAACAGTAATAACAACGGGTGCGACAGTCATGATTTGAACCGGCTTTCTTGGGAGAGCCTTGATTGGATTATGGAAAATTGTAACAACAGAAACTTCCTCTACCGGAACAAACTGAACAGCAGACTTCTTGAACAGAATCTCTTTGCTGTCCATTAGGCTTTGGATGCCCAACTTCAGCAAAGGACAACCAGAAAAGGAAACAGCACAGAAAAGGCAGCCCTCACTACAACCCGGAAATAAACCGGCCAGCATTAGGTTCCTCTTAACAGTCATTAAGGGAGTAACCAGATCATCCACAGAAACAGCGTATACCTCTTCATCAACGGCATTTACTCCATGCTGGGGCATAGGAGCAGTTACCACATTTGGCCTCTCAGGCGCTTCAAACTGTATCTCTTTTGCATCAATAAGGTCTTGCACCTTATTCCTTAAGGCCCAACAGTCATCAGTGGAATGCCCCGGGCTATCAGAGTGATAAGCACAGCGGGCATTTGGATTGTATTTTGGAGAGGCAGTATTCACAACTTTCGGGGCCTCCCTGACAGTCACTAGGTTGGTGGACAACAACTGCGGCAAGATTTGCGATAAAGTCATACTCAAACGGGTAAACTCTCTTCTGGGTCTTTCAGCCCTTTGAGGATTGGTTTGCCGAGGAG
This sequence comes from Vicia faba, assembly GCA_948472305.1. NCBI lineage: Eukaryota > Viridiplantae > Streptophyta > Magnoliopsida > Fabales > Fabaceae > Vicia > Vicia faba. Next base: position 857,486,087 of record OX451741.1, read on the forward strand.
CGGCAGCAGGATTAACAATCATCACCGCGTTGACAGATTGGCGGCGCTCAGGTTTCTCTTGTCTTCTAGACCCATATACAACACTGGCCTCCTTCTTAAAGGGTTTCTTCTCAGAGCTTGCAGATGCACCCTTCTGAATTTTACCAGATTTCATTCCAGCCTCTATTCTCTCCCCAGTCAGAATAAGATCAGTAAACCCTGCAGATGAGTTACCAATGAGATGGTTGAAAAATGGCCCAGATAGGGTCCCCAGGAACATGTCTACCAACTCCCGGTCAGTCAACTGAGGCTGCACCCTGCCAGCCAGATCCCTCCACTTCTGCGCATACTCTTTAAAACCTTCGCTTGACCCTAGCGACATACCCTGGAGTTGGGTACGTGTAGGGGCAAGGTCGGCATTATATTGATACTGCTTGTAAAAAGTAGTAGCCAACTCCTCCCAGTTACGAACCTTGGTCCCATCCAGCTGATAGAACCATTCGAGATGAGTCCCTGAAAGACTCTCCTGGAAGAAGTGGATCCACAAATTCTTGTCCACTGAGTACGGCTGAATCTTCGCACATAAGACCTGAGGTGTAGCTTGGGACAATACGCCCCGTCATACTTGGTAAAGGATGGTGCTTTGAACTTATGAGGAATAATCACACCGGTAGACAAACCCAAGTCTCCGAAATCCAGCCCAGGCACTTGTTGGATCTCCATAGCATTCAGTCTGTCCTCCAACTGCTTATACCGGTCTTCAGCCGGAGGATACTGTTCCTCATCGAAATCAGTCTCGTTGTCAGAGACTACCGGACTAGGACCTTTTCCCCCTTGGGGACTGCTCTTGCCTATAGAAGAACCAGCCTCTTCATTCTGCAGAGTGTTGCCAAACCTTTGGCCCGAGTTGAAAAGAACAGTTCTCTTCTTCTTCTTCTTCTCCTTCTTCAGGAGCAAAGCCTTCAGCTCTTCTTGGACCTGAGCCAAACCCATGATTAGTTCCTGAAATTGCGCGTTCTGCGCCTGAAGAGCCTTGATAGACATCTCAGTTGATGATGTGTCGGGATTCATGATGCTGAAATAAACAGCGAAGAACAGTAAGCAACCTGAAAAGAAGAAAACCTGCTATGCACATGATGAATGATATGTGTTTATGCAATGCATTCAAGGGTTCGAAAGTTCAAATTTGTTATAGACAAAAAAGGAACACACGTTATTATTAAGGAAATAATTATTTGGTACATCAAAGCCTCATGGGCACATATTACAAAGCAAATCAATCCCAAAAGACACTACGCATCCTCTTTGGAGCTATGTAGGTCTTGAGATTCCTCTCCTCGTGCAATAGGCGGGTGAACTCCAAGACCTTCTTTTCACTAGCATGTAGACTGGTCTCAAGAGAATTCCGTTCTTCCTTAAGCTGGATCCAGCTCTTCTGCATCTCTTCCCAGGACGTGGGCATGTCAGGATGTTGAATGGTGTAGGATACCTCTCCTTCCAAGACTGGCTCTTTGATCACAGGGAGCACATGAGGATAAGGCATTATTAACTTCTGGGAGCGGGCTCGTACCCACTTGAGATAAGGTTCCAACGGGATGGAATTCCTGTGCCCCAGTGTTTTACTGTCTATCCTACTGGGCATCCTCCAAGCTCTGATAAATCTCTGGCGAAGTCCTTGTGCGTCGTTGTCGAAGTCGAAAACTATGTCAGGAATTAACATGTCATGAGGACCATCCCTCCGAGCATAACCAAACTGTCTCCAAGCCAGGCATGGGCTGTAAGTAATACCCCCTCTGATTCCAAGTAAAGGAACATTAGGGTACTCCCCGCAACGATCAATGATAGTGACATCCTCTCTGGATCGAGGGCACCAATGTATATCTGCGTGTGTAAGAATCATCAACCGTTGTGACCATCTCAAACCCCGCTCGTTCTTCAAAACTGATTGTGGAAGGTGCGAAATAAACCACCTTCCCAGGAGAGGAGTGCAGCATATAAGGACACCTCTTTTTCTCATGGTTCGAGTGTAACATGAGTGAAGGATGTCCCCCAGCAACGTAGGTATAGGATTCCTGGACATGAAGATCTGGACAGCACTGATATCTATAAGTTGATCTGGGTTAGGGAACAACACCAAACCATAGACAAGGAGGGCCACAACTTCTTCAAAAGCTTGTAAGTCAAGGGAGTTCCAACATTCATGGGCCTTCTCAAATAGAAACCTGGCTAAGAACCCTTTGATACCACTTCTAACTTCCCAATGTCCCTTGAGGTCAGATGATTGTAGGTGTAAGGCTTTAGCAATCTCTTCAAGCTTGGCTTCCTTTTCCGTACCGTTGTAGGGTAGTTGATCAAGGATAGGGATCTTCAGGAGCCGGGAGAACTCCTCCAATGTAGGTACCAGCTGATAATCCAAGAAGGTGAAACAGTGATGCAGAGGGTCAAAGAACTGGAACAGGACCTTTATCATATCTTCCTCAATGTTGGTATTGACCAAGCTGATGAGTCTTCCATGTCTTTCACTGAATTAAGAGCTCTCGGGAATCCTGGATATAAGCTCCTTAAGCTGAGGAGGGATCCTTACAAGGCTGATTTGAATTGTCTTTCTGCGAACAGTTTCCATGTCCTACAAAACAAGAACAAAGATGAAGATTCGAACCCCTGAAATGGTTAGTCAATGCATATGATGCTGGATGATGTCATGATGCTATGATTAACACACCACAGATATTTACAAAGGCAAACATGTAAGGCACACAAGTCACACAAGACAAGCCCTTAGAGTTTAAGGCCAACATGGGGTCTGGGTATTACCCTCTTGAAGTTGATGGGCTCAACCTGTCCTATTAGAAGTAACCGGGTTCTAAGGGTCCCAATATCACCGGATTGCTTTCATTGTTCATCGTTTCGATTTAGCCACTGAACTGGCGACCAAAATATTCCAGGAAAGCAACCCTCAATTGAGTGTAGTATCGAGTATCAACCAACCTCGGACTGCACCAAAGTCAGTTATCTCACTACCCTAAAGAGGCCAAGATGGTTCAATTAAGGTTCCTAAGGTCTGTTGATGCTTCACGACACCACGCGGAGGCCCCGTACTCTCCTTGACTGAACTCAAGGGTTACTGGTACACACCAAAGTGCCACATCAACGTAGCAGACTGTTTCAACCATGTCGGTATACCCCACACAGTTCCCTCACAGCCTTGTTGCTACTTTCTAAGAAGGTATCCCCAGATCCGGGTTAGGATCTATAGAACTCCCAAGACAGTCCCACAATAATAAAGCAAGCAAGTCAATACAATTGAAAACACAGTTATGAACTATCCTAAGGTACACCTCACTTTAAGTTTAAGTCGCCAGCAGAGTCGCCAGTTCTGTGATCGGTGGATCTGGAACTGACTGTTTAATGCTGGTTCGCGAAATTTCGCGGAAGCAAGAGTCGCCACCGTCTTTTATTTTCTCCAAATGGAAAGGACAAAAGCACAGCAAAATTCCTTTTCGAGATGTTTCTCGGTTCGGGAGGTAGGTTATAGAAAGGGAAGGTGTTAGCACCCTTTCTATCCATGGTTATCCATGGGCTCTTAGTTACTTGCTCATTGTGTTTTCAAAAGGTTTGTTTGCTTTTCAACTGTGGGTTTTAAAAAAGTTTCTTTGAAAATTTTAGTTCGACTCTTGTATCGGTCCTCAAGAGTGTTTGAAAAGTTGCTTTCGAAAGCTTTTTGAAAAGGTGTCGGTGTGAAAAGTATTTTTGATTTGTTTTTTGAAATTAGAGCAAGTATCTAGAGTCGTCTACCTACCCTAAGGAATTCGTCTGTGTAAATGTCCTTAAAGTAGTGCCATCCCACCATTGAGAGGTAGGTAGCACCACCGTTGGAGGTGTTCGGGTCAATTCGAAGGTTCGGGACATGGTGATCACTGGAGCAATAGGAAGACACCTTAGAAGCTACCCTCATGCCAGGTTCCTGGATCATGAGGACTTACTAAAACATCCTCTACTCGACGATCACCTTTCGAGGGGCAAGGCAACAGTGAGGCGTACCCTAGGGGTGGTGTGTGATTTGTGTGTCGTTTTCAGATATTTTGTCTTGTCATGTATTGGTGATCTACGCGTTGCTTTTATTTTTGACATTCATTCTTTCATGCAATAGTTAACAGTTAAAAAGATGCGGAATTTAAAAATCCTACGCTATTACAAAGGCGCGGGTCCACATCGCCAAATTAAATCCAGGACCCGATTTGAAAATAAAAATGCGAAAGACAAATATTTAATTAAGCTATTACATGGCTTTGGGAGAATTACATGAAAAAAGAAATAAAATAAAAATGCGAGAATAAGTAAAATCGGGAATGCGAGGGCGTTGGACCCTTTTTTTAGGAAATTAAATTATAATTAACAAATTAAATTAAGTTAAATGAGAAAAGAAATTATTTTTTATTTTTTCGTATTTATTGATTTTAATGAGAGAATTAAATGAAATTAAAAAGTTAATTAACCCTAATTCTAACTATTTTTATTTATTAAGAAAAACATTTAAAATTAAATCTAGAATTAAGACTAATTAATTAATAAGACTTTTTTACAAAAAATAACATTAAATAAAATATATTTTAATTTTTATGACTTTCTGATTTTTTGTTATTTTTTTATATTTTTATGAAAATATTAATTTGATGAATTAAAAAGAAATAATTGAATTAACACAAATAATGGAAAATAGAAAGAAAAAAAAGAAAAGAATTGCAAACCCTTGGGGGTGCTGACGCCAGTTTGGAGGTATTTTGGCCAGTAATTAGGCCCAATCATTAAGGCCTTCAGTTGACTTTTCTGACCACGTGAGTGTGCATTGACTGGTGCCCATGGTACTCTTCAGATCATAGCCAGTAGATTGATCTCAATAGGCGCGTGGCAAGCTTGGATGGTGGACGTATGGTGAACCCTGGGGTTGAAGCTGCATGGGATTGCATTGAAACAAAATATATTAAGAATATGGGGGGACCTGGGAATCGAACCCAGGTCCCAGAGTTTACCAATGCAACGCCTGACCAATGGAGCTGTTAACGCACTTTGTATATAATATGACAAATAATCAATATAAGATAAAACAAGGGTTTGTGGGATATTTCGCGCGAAATTCAAATGCGCATGTAAGCCATGGACACGTCTGTCTTCTTCTTCAATTGCCTGTAAAATAAAAAGAGATAGCGGGGGTTTTAAACCCCCACTAAATGGCAAGCATAAAAATAGCGATTAGCACCCTGTTGATCATAAATTGATCGCGAGCTATGGGAACGATTCACGTGAAGCTTCTGAATCCAATAGCCTTGGTCTTAGGGTCTAATTTTTCTGTATAAAAGAAACCCCAAATTTGAAGTTATGAAACCCTAGCAAGCTTCAATGGTGAATTCGTGTATGATGCGCAGAAACTCAATTAAAATACATGGTTAGCTTCAGAATGATTAACTTAATATAAACCAAACATTAAAAATTGAAAACAACGTATGAATTATGATACATGAATATGAGAAAAATTATGAACGGGACAAGGTCGTTCTACCAATTCCTTGCGTTAAAGATAATGGTTTTGATCCAGAAACGTTCCTTGAAGCCTCAGGAATGCAATGGGATAGTTTTCTTGCCTTGAAATGCTTTGGAATCGTGTTTTCAATTTTGAAATTTTCTTGAAAAAAGTGCAAAGTTTGTTTATGGTTTTGGGCGCAGCTTAGAGATCTTGAGCTTTAGGGTTTGCACCAGTATATGTATGGGAACTGATTAGGGTTGAGATTTGAGTCAAGAGATCCTTGCATTGATGAAAGAAATATTTGATTTTCATGGCATATTTTCAAATCTTTTTTCATGTGATTTTGATGTCAATCATGGCCAAACCTTCCAATTTTGGGTATGCACGAATCTTGAGCCTTTAAGGAGAGTTTATTCTGCACAAAAAGATTTGAAAACCTTATTTTAGTATTTTTGTCATATTTTATTTTATTAAATGAATTAATAGTAATTAAAAATTCAAATAAATAAATAAAAATGATGAAATAAACCCCTTTGGGCCAAATGGTCGTGCATATGCTTTGGATAATGAATCTTGGAAGAAAATGTGGCCCATTAGCAATTTTAAGGCATTTGAAGCAAAGTTGACTTTCCAAAATTCCCAAAAATTTCCCAACTTCCACAAGGCATATCTTGCTCAATTTTTAAGCTTTGATCCTGTTCTTGGACATTGTGGAAAGGTCCTGAAGTCCTCTAACCAATGCCTTTGGTCCCATATCATTTTGATTTACCAATCTCAAGTTATGGTCTTTGACTTAAAGTCCCTTTTTGTTGACTTTTGAAAATGACCTATAATGTTGAAATTGATAACTTTTTGTGAGAGCATTTCTTGGAGTTGTAGGAAATGTCTTTCTCTTCAAAATGAGCTTTGGATGGAATTTTTCTGATAAACCATGTGGAAGTTATGCCTTGGTCAAGTTACAGTTGACTTTTTTCAACTGTCCAAATATGGAAACTTTTGCATCTTGAGACTTTTTGAGCCATGCCTTGAAAATCATGATCAAGAACTGATCAAATGATGTTTATGGCTTCAAAATGAGATGTTGACCAAAAATTTGAACTTTTGACTGTCAAATGACCATTTTGCCCCTATAGTTGACTGTAGGGCAATTAGGGTTTTTGACTGTGCAATTTTGTGCTGTAAGCCTTGAGACTTGACATGAGGATGCTTGACCAGGTTTATAGGCATGTGGGACTTGATTGGACCCTTGAAAACTTCAATTTCTTTGCCAGAACCAAAACCCTAATTTTTGACTGTTAGGAGGCCCTTGAACTGTGCAACCCTTGGGGAGATTTTGAAGCATGCTCTTTGCAATTCTTGAAGAATATGGGAGGGAAAATTTTGGGGTGCAACAGGTTTCATGGTTGCTTGAGCATAAGGAAATTACCAATTATCCATATAAAGAGTCGTTAGAGACGTTTAATTTGGGTTTAGAGGAAGATCCAAAAGAAGTCAAGATTGGAGCGTTGTTGTAACGCCCGTAATTTAATTAATTATTTAATTAAATTATTTTTGGAATATTTGTGATGTTGTGTTGTGACTAATTGGATTTAATTATTTTATTAAGTGGAGAAATAATATTAGAAGTATGATATTATTTTGATGTGGGCTTGTTTTAAAGGAATAAAAGTAATAAGGGGGTGTATTAGTTTTAAGCCTAATAAGGAATAAAGAGAATAATAGGTAATTTTATTATTGCTAGAAAGAATAGAAAGAAGAGGCAGTAGAAGAATAAGGATTGAGAAGAAGAACGTGAAGCTGCTGGAAAAAGAGGAAGAACGGCATAACGAGAATTCAATCGGGAGATTATAGAGCGACCTTTAATCTAAGGTAAGGGTGGGGTTCTGACTCTATAATTGGGTTCATGATAATTGGTATGTTGGGTTAGAGGTGATTATTGTCTTGTTCATGAATTGAATGTATGTGATGTTGTATGATGAAAAATTGATGAATGTTAGATGAATAATGATGTCCCGATGTGGTTTAATTGATGTAGAATTATAGGATAATTGTAAGTAATGATTATCCATGATTAGATTAAGTTTTTAGGGCTTGAAGTATGAATCCCGTAGTGAAAACGTAGAAAAATCGAAGAAATTATTCAGGATGTAACAGGATGCGTCGACCTCAAATGCTATGTGTCGATACAAGGAGGTGTATAGACTCATGATTAGTCGACACGAAGAGGTTTTGCATCGATACATGAGGACTTTTAGACTCAGGATTAGTCGATCCATATGAGCATGTGTCAATACATGCTGTGTGTTTGACTCAAGATGAGTTGATCCATGAGAGAATGCATCGACTCATGTTTCGAATTCAGTGTAGTACGCGTCGATCCAAGGCGTTTTGCATCGATCCATGTTGTCTGTTTTTTGGCAGATTCAGTTTGGAAATGTTCTAACTTGAGTTTTAGGATGCTGTTTGAGGTGCCGTTCGAAGCGTTGAATAGCTAACGTGATGAACTTTATTCTAGAGGATTAAAATGAAGAATAGGAAGTGTAATCATAGTAGGCAATTTAGGATTTAAAGTTAGTTCACGTGCTGATCGTTGTGTTGGTTTTATGCAGAATGATGAGGATGAAATGTTTACAGGCTGCTGTTTGATTTGTAACAGTAGGAGTAAAGATAATAATGATGTAAGATTACAGAATAGAAGTGTGAATTACTGTCGTATTAACATACAACTGAGTTGTTAATGAGATGTTATTAATAATGTTGTGTTGATAATTTATGATGAATAACTGATGTTTGATGAATTATTATGATGATATGAGATGTTGATGAAGAGACATTGAGGTGCTTCTGAGATGAAGGCCTTTGGACAACGATGATGTTGTATTGAGATGTTGTTATTTGTGGTGTTGTTATTACATTCATGATTGTGTCGCATACATTGCATTTTGAGATGGAGCTTATGCTCGTTGAGATGGCATGTATTGGCAAATATTGAGATGAAGGCTTATGGCTTGTTGATGCCTCTATTAATTGGAATTTTTTTGAGATGGGAGTTCTGCTCCAATTGTACCACATGCATTTGCATAGTATTGAGTCGCATTATATGACTGCGTAAAGAAGTGTGTATCGATGTGGTGAATGTATTATGATTATTATTGATTATGAGATGAGAAGTGGTGATGTTATGTGATCTAATTTAATTTATTAATTATCATACGCTTTATTATATTGTTATATATCTCACCCCTTCTATTTGAATGTTGCCCTTATGTTGGTAACATGCAGGTAATTGAGAGTGAAGGCTATATACCTTCAGTAGTTCGAGTCGGTGTCATTGCTCTGATATGTAACACTCGGGGGGATGAACGCTTGTAGCTTTTGATTGTTGATTATTCAGTTGTTGAACTTTAAGTTGATTATTATTAAATTGTGTTGTTTTGAAATTGCTGTAATGATGACAAAGATGTTATTAAGAATATCCGCTGCGTAGATGTTGAATTATTTAATTAAAGATGTCATGATGATGGTTCATCCGATGTTTTAAAAGTGTTATATAATCACCATGAATGCAATGAATTTTGATAGAAGGATTTGTGGCATCCCAATTTGTTTGCATGAATGATTCTTATAACTCTAATTTATTTGTATAATTTGTCGGGGTAGAATTGGGGTGTTACAAAGTTGGTATCAGAGCAAAGGTTAGTCTGAACTTGTTGTCGAGTCGTAGTTGTCTAACAATCGAGTATTGTTAATTTGAGTTCTAACCATTGTTTATGTTGTAGTGATAAGTTGAGATGGCTGGAAGGAATGATGTTGCACTTGCTGCTGCTCTAGAAGCAATGGCTCATGCGATGGAAAATCAGCCGAATGCTGACAGGAATGCTGGATCTCGTAGCTTGGCAACTTTCTAGAGAGATAATCCACCTACGTTCAAGGGAAAGTATGATCCTGACGGAGCATTGGAGTGGTTGAAAGAGATTGAGAGAATATTCTGTGTGATGGACTGCACTCCAGTGCAGAAGGTTCGATATGGGACTCATATGCTAGCAGTCAAGGCTGATGACTGGTGGCTAGAGACTTGTCCGAAGTTAGAAGCTGCATGTGACAATGTCACTTGGGCTGTGTTCTGTAGGGAATTTCTAAGGAAGTACATTCCTGAAGATGTCCGTGGTATGAAGGAGATTGAGTTCCTTGAGCTGAAGCAAGGAAGTATGTTAGTTTTTGAGTATGCTGCCAAGTTTTCTAAGTTGGCTAAATTTTATCCGCACTACACTGAGGCAGATGTTGAGTTTTTCAAGTGTATTAGGTTTGAGAATGGGTTGCGCCCGGGGATCAAGAACGAAGTTGGATACCAGAACATCCGTGTCTTTGCTGATTTGGTTGATAGTTGCAGGATTTATGAGGAGGATAACAATGCTCATTATAAGATTATCAATGAGAAGAGGGGTAAGCACCAACAGAATCGTGGTAAGCCTTATGATGCCCCAATTTGTAAGGGTAAACAGAAAGTTGCTCAGAGCCAGAGGACTAGTGGGGGAGATGCTCCTGCTGGTTTGGTTTGTTTTAAGTGTGGAAATCTGGGCATAAGAGTAACATGTGCACTACTGAAGTGAAGAGGTGTTTCCGTTGTGGCAAGAACCGACATGTTGTATCTGAGTGTGAACATAAGGATGTAATTTGTTTCAATTGTAGAGAAGAAGGGCACATTGGTAGTCAGTGTCTGAAACCGAAGAAAGCTCAGACAAGTGGTAAAGTGTTTGCTTTGGTTGAGGATCAGACAACTGCCGAGGACAGACTTATCAGAGGTACATGTTTCATTAATAGTACTCCTTTAATTACTATTATTGATACCGGTGCTACGCATTATTTTATTGCTGCTGATTGTGTTGAAAGATTGAGTCTTATGTTGTCTTCTTTGAATAGAAAAATGGTCGTCGATACTCCAGCCAAGGGGTCGGTGACTACTTCTTTTGTGTGTGTTAAGTGTCCCTTGTTGATCTTTGACATAGACTTTTCTGTTGATTTGGTTTGTTTACCGTTAAGAGGTTTGGATGTGATTTTGGGTATGAACTGGTTAGAGCATAACTGTGTTCATATTAACTGTTATGACAAGTCGGTGAAGTTTTCTACTCCTGAATAAGAGAAATATGGTATGTTGTCTGCTAAACAGTTGAGGAAGTTGATGCAAGAGGAAGCACAAATGTTCTCATTGATGGCGTCGCTATCTGTAGAGACTCAAGCTATAATTGAGGAATTGCAGGTGGTGTGTGAATTTCTTGAAGTTTTCCCCAACGATATCCTTGATGTACCGCTGGAAAGAGAAGTTGAATTTGTAATCGATCTTGTACCTGGTACCAGACCTGTGTCTATTGCACCATACATGATGTCTACATCTGAATTGTTAGAGTTAAAGACACAATTGGGAGAGTTGCTTGAGAAGAAGTTTGTAAGACCAAGTGTATCATCGTGTGGATCTCCAGTGTTGTTAGTAAAGAAGAAAGATGGAAGTATGAGGCTTTGTGTTGATTATAGACAATTTAATAAAGTGATGATTAAGAACAAGTATCCGCTTCCAAGAATAGATGACTTGATGGAACAATTGGTGGATGCTCGTGTGTTTAGTAAGATTGAATTGAGGTCGGGTTACCATCAGATTAAAGTGAAGGATGAAGATATCCAGAAGACGGCTTTCAGGACGCGTTATAGACATTATGAGTATTCGGTGATGCCTTTTGGTTTTACTAATATTCCAAGAGTATTCATGGAACACATGAATCGTATCTTTCATACTTATTTTGATCGGTTTGTGGTGGTGTTCATTGATGATATTTTGATTTACTCTAAGTCAGAAGAGGAGCATGCAGAACACTTAAGAGTAGTGTTGCAATTTTTGAAAGAGAAGAAGTTGTATGAAAAGCTGGCCAAGTGTGAGTTTTGGTTAAAGGAGGTTAGTTTTCTTGGTCATGTAATTTCAGGTAGTGGCATTGTTGTAGATCCATCAAAGGTTGATGCTGTGTTGCAATGGGAAACTCCAAAGTCAACTACTGAGATTAGAAGCCTTTTGGGATTAGCTGGTTATTATAGAAGGTTTATCGAAGGGTTTTCTATGTTGGCACTTCCGTTGACTAAGTTGACTTGTAAAGGTAGAGCTTTTGTATGGGATGTTCAGTGCGAAGAAAGTTTTACGGAATTGAAGAAGAGGTTGACGTAGGCTCCGATTTTGACTTTGCCTAATCCAGGAGAGCCTTTTGTGGTGTATTGTGATACTTCTAAGAGGGGTTTAGGAGGTGTGCTTATGCAGAATGGTAAGGTAGTTGCTTATGCGTCAAGGCACTTAAGGACTCATGAGAAGAACTATCCTACGCATGATTTAGATCTTGCTGCAATTGTTTTTATGTTGAAGATTAAGAGGCATTATCTTTATGGTTCTATATTTGAAGTGTTTAGTGACCATAAGAGTTTGAAGTATTTATTCGATCAGAAGGAGTTAAATATGAGGTAGCTAAGATGGTTGGAATTGTTAAAGGATTATGATTTTGGTTTGAATTATCATCCAGGAAAAGAAAACGTGGTAGCTGATGCGTTAAGTCGAAAAACTTTACATATGTCAGCAATGATGGTTAAAGAGCTGGAATTAATTGACCAGTTTATAGATATGAGCTTAGTTTTCGAGGTTACGCCGCGGAGTGTTATGTTGGGTATGTTGAAGATTAATAATGAATTTCTAGAAAGTATCAGAGAAACTCAGAAGTTGGATGTGAAACTAGTAATTTGATGGTTGGAATTGATCAGTCTGAGAATAGTGATTTTAAGTTAGATGTGCAAGGTGTGTTGAGATTTCGTAATCGGATTTGTATTCCTGATGATGCTGAGATTAAGAAAGTGATACTTGAAGAGAGTCATAGGAGTAAGTTGAGTATTCATCCAGGAGCTTTAAAGATGTATCAAGATTTGAAAGGATTATTTTGGTGGTCTGGAATGAAGAGTGATGTGGCTCGATTTGTATATGCATGTTTGACTTGTCAGAAGTCGAAAGTTGAACATCAGAAGCCTGCAGGGTTGATGCAACCGTTAGAAGTTCAATGGAATTTGTGACGGGGTTTCCTAATACTATAAGAGGACATGATTCGATTTAGGTGATTTTTGATAGGCTTACGAAGTCGGCTCATTTTATTCCTATTAACATCAGTTTTCCAGTGTCAAAGTTGGCTGAGATTTACACTAGTGTGATTGTGAAGTTGCATGATGTGTTTCATGTGTCACAACTCCGAAAGTTTATTTCAGATCCATCCCATGTGATTCATATGGATGATGTGCAAGTACGGGATAATCTTACGGTGGAGACGATTCCTGTACAGATCCCGGATCGTGAAATAAAGACTTTGAAGGGAAAGGAGATTTCTTTGGTTAAAGTGGTTTGGCTAGGAGCTGCCGGAGAAAGAACGACTTAGGCGTTGGAGAGCAAGATGCGAGACTCCTACCCTGAGTTGTTTGATTGAAGTAAATTTTCGAGGACGAAAATATTCTAAGTGGGGGAGAGTTGTAACGCCCGTAATTAAATTAATTATTTAATTAAATTATTTTTGGAATATTTGTGAAGTTGTGTTGTGACTAATTGGATTTAATTATTTTATTAAGTGGAGAAATAATATTAGAAGTATGATATTATTTTGATGTGGGCTTGTTTTAAAGGAATAGAAGTAATAACGGGGTGTATTAGTTTTAAGCCCAATAAGGAATAAATAGAATAATAGGTTATTTTATTATTGTTAGAAAGAATAGAAAGAAGAGGCAGTAGAAGAATAAGGATTGAGAAGAAGAACATGAAGCTGCTGGAAAAAGAGGAAGAACGACAGAACGAGAATTCAACCGGAAGATTATAGAGCGACCTTCAATCCAAGGTAAGGGTGGGGTTCTTACTCTATAATTGGGTTCATGATAATTGGTATGTGGGGTAGGAGGTGATTGCTGTCTTGTTCATGAATTGAATGTATGTGATGTTGTATGATGAAAAATTGATGAATGTTAGATGAATAATGATGTCCCGATGCGGTTTAATTGATGTAGAATTATAGGATAATTGTAAGTGATGATTATCCATGATTAGATTAAGTTTTTAGGGCTTGAAGTATGAATCCCATAGTGAAAACACAGAGAAATCGCAAAAATTATGCAGGATGTAACAGGATGCGTCGACCTGAAATGCTATGTGTCAATACAAGGAGGTGTAGAGACTATGGATGAGTCGACACGAAGAGGTTTTGCATCGATACATGAGTACTTTTAGACTCAGGATAAGTTGATCCATAGGAGCATGTGTCGATACATGCTGTGTGTTTGACTCAGGATGAATCGATCCATGAGGGAATGCGTCAACTTATGTTGTGAATTTAGTGCAGTACGCGTCGATCCAAGGCGTTTTGTGTCGATCCATGTTGTCTGGTTTTTGGCAGATTCAGTTTGGAAATGCTGTAACTTGAGTTTTAGGATGTCGTTTCAGGTGTCGTTTGAAGCGTTGAATAGCTAAAGCGATGGACTTTATTCTAGAGGATTAAAATGAAGAATAGGAAGTGTAATCCTAGTAGCCAATTTAAGATTTAGAGTTAGTTCCCGTGTTGATCGTTGTGTTGGTTTTATGCAGAATGATGAGGATGAAATGTTTATAGGCTGCTGTTTAATTTGTAATAGTAGGAGTAATGATAGTAATGATGTAAGATTACAAAATAGCAGTGTGAATTACTATCGTATTAACATACAATTGAGTTGTTGATGAGATGTTATTAATAATGTGGTGTTGATAATTTATGATGAATAACTGATGTTTGATGAACTATTATGATGATATGAGATGTTGATGAAGATATGTTGAGATGCTTTTGAGATGCAGGCCTTTGGCCAACGATGATGTTGTATTTAGATGTTGTTATTTGTGGTGTTGTTATTACATTCATGATTGTGTCGCATATATTGCATTTTGAGATGGAGCTTATGCTCGTTGAGATGGCATGTATTAGAGAATATTGAGATAAAGGCTTATGCCTTGTTGATGCCTCTATTAATTGGGAAATTTTTGAGATGGGAGTTCTGATCCAATGATACCACATGCATTTGCATAGTATTGAGTCGCGTTATATGACTGCATAAAGAAGTGTGTATCGATGTGGTGAATGTATTATGATTATTATTGATTATGAGATGAGAAGTGGTGATGTTATGTGATCTAATTTAATATATTAATTATCATACGCTTTATTATATTGTTAGATATCTCACCCCTTCTGTTTGAATGTTGCCCTTATGTTGGTAACGTGTAGGTAATCGAGAGTGAAGGCTGTATACCTTCAGTAGTTCGAGCCGGTGTCATTGCTCTGATATGTAACACTCGGGGCAATGAATGCTTGTTGCTTTTGATTGTGGATTATTCAGTTGTTGAACTTTAAGTTGATTATTATTAAATTGTGTTGTTTTGAATTTGCTGTAATGATGACATAGATGTTATTAAGAATTTCCGTTGCGTAGATGTTGAATTATTTAATTAAAGATGTCATGATGATGGTTCATCCGATGTTTTAAAAGTGTTATATATCCACGATGAATGAAATGAATTTTGATAGAAGGATTTGTGGCATCCTGATTCGTTTGCATGAATGATTCTTATAACTCTGATTTATTTGTATAATTTGCCGGGGTAGAATTATGGTGTTACAGTTGCTGCATCTCCATATAAAGAGCTTGTTGATCGAATTGTTGAAATAGCATGTGGATATATTTTCTTGGTCATACCAAGACATGTCGGGATTGGATACTGATATTGTTGAACATCATTTGTCGCTAAAGCTAGAATTCCCACCAATCAAGCAAAAGTTGCGAAGAACTCACCCTAATATGGAAGTAAAAATTAAAGAAGTATTTTTAAAGCAGATTAATGCGGGTTTTCTTGTAACATCAGTGTACCCTCAGTGGATTGCCAAGGTTTTCCCAGTACCAAACAAAGAAGGAAAAGTTCGCAAGTGCATGGATTATAGAGATTTAAACAAAGCTAGTCCAAAAGATGACTTTCCATTGCCACAGTTGATATGTTAGTTGATTGTACAACAAAATTCAAAGTATTCTCGTTCATGGATGAATTTTCCGAATATAATCAAATCAGAATGGCTCCTGAGGACATGGGAAAAACAAGGTTTATCACACCCTGGGTAACATTCTGTTAGAGTGATGCCCTTCGGGATGAAGAACGTTGGTGCAACGTACCAGAGGGCTATGACAACCCTATTCCATGATCTGATGCACAAGGAAATTGAGGTATATGTTAATGATATGATTTCTAAATCCCAGACTGAAGAAGAGCATATAGAAGATTTTTTTAAATTGTTTCATCATTTGAGGAAGTATCGTTTCCGCTTGAATCTAAATAAATGTACCTTTGGTGTCCAATCAGGAAAGTTGTCTGGTTTCATTGTCAGCCAAAAAGGAAATGAAGTTGATCATGATAAAGTCAAAGAAATTCAATAAATTCCAACTCCAAGAACTGAAAATCAAGTTAGAGGCTTCCTTGGGCGGTTGAATTACATTTCCAGATTTATTTCCCATATTACTGCAACGTGTGAACCGATCTTTAAGTTGTTAAAGAAAGATCAAGGTTATGTATGTATAGATGATTCCCAAAGAGCATTTGAAAGTATTAAAGAGTATATGCTTGAATCTCCTATCTTGCTTCCGCCTGTTGAAGGAAGACCATTGATCATGTATCTTACAGTGTTAGATGATTCTATGGGCTATATTTTGGGACAACCAGATGAAACAGGGAAGAAGGAATATGTCATTTATTATCTCAGCATGAAGTTTACTAACTGTGAGTCATGGTGTTCTATACTTTAAAAGACATGTTGTGCTTTGGCCTGGGCGACAAAGAAGTTGCTGCAATATATGTTAAATCATATTACTTGGTTGATTTCCAAAATTGATCCAATTAAGTATAATTTTGAAAAGCCTGCTCTTACTGAAAGAATTTCCCGTTGGAAGATGCTGTTGTCTGAATATGATATTGAATACCGTACGTAAAGGCTATAAAAATCAGTGTGTTGGCAGATTATCTTGCTCACCAACCGGTTGATGATTTTATCATTCTATTAGATATGATTTCCCTGATGAGGATGTGCTATTTTTGAAAATAAAAGATTGTTATAAACCTTTTCCTGGGAAAGGTCATGATCCTGAATCCCGGTGGGGTATGGTTTTTGATGAAGTTGTAAATGCTTATGGGAAAGGAGTTTGTGTTGTGATTATCACTCCTCATGGATCACATATCCCTCTTACTACATGGTTGGCATTTGATTGCACCAATAACATGGTAGAGTATGAACCTTGTATCATTGTTCCCGAGGAGGCTATTGACCTCAGGATCAAAATTCTAGATGTATATGGTGATTCATCTTTGGTAATAAATCATATTAAAGGAGAATAGGACACTCGTCACCCTGGCTCGATTCCCTTACAAAGACTATGCTAGAATATTATTACCCTTCTTTAATAAAGTTGGATTCCATCATATTCCCAGAGATGAAAATCAGATGGCATATGCTTTAGCCACTCTGGCATCTATGTTTCAAGTAAATACTTGGAATGTTCTGCCTCGTATCGTCGTGCAACATTTTGATAGACCAACTCATGCGTTTGTAACAGAGGAAACATCAGACAAAAAAACCTAGGTATTATGATATCAAGCATTTTCTCCAGACACAAGAATACCCGACGGGTGCGTCAAACAAAGATAGAAAGACAATGAGAAGGTTGCCAAGAAACTTTTTCCTCAATTAAGATGTGCTATACAAAAGAAATTATGACATGGTCTTCCTCAGATGTGTGGATAGACACGAAGCAGACATGTTGATGTATGAAATGCATGAAGTTTCCTTTGGGGATCATTCTAATGGACATTCGATGGTAAAGAAGATGCTTAGGGAAGGTTACTGTTGGCTGACAATGGAATCTTAATGTTACAAATTTGAAAAGAAATGCCATAAATGCCAGATTTATGCTGACAAAATTCATGTCCCTCTGACACTTATCAATGTTATTTCTTCCACGTGGCCTTTCTCTATGTGGGGTATTGACATGATTGGAATGATTGGACCTAAGGCGTCGAATGGACATCGTTTTATCTTGGTAGAAATTGAATACTTCACCAAATGGGTGGAATCAGCTTCATATGCTAATGTCACTAAGCAGGTGGTAGTACGTTTTATCAAGAACAATCTTATATGTAGGTATGGTGTGCCCAGCAGGATTATCACCGACAATGGCTCGAATCTGAAAAATAATATGATGACAAAATTTTGTGAAGAATTCAAGATTGTCGATCACAATTCATCTCCTTACAGGCTAAAGATGAATGAGGTTGTTGAATTTGCTAATAAAAACATTAAGAAGATCATCTAGAAGATGGTTGTTAATTATAAAGATTGGGAAACCAGGTGGGAAACCCCTTTATCTCTTATGTATGGAATGGAAGCAGTTGTCCCTGTCGAGGTTGAGATTACCTCTTTATGTGTGATAATGGAAACCAAGTTGTCAGAGTCTGAATGGGTCCAGAATAGGTTTGACCAGTTGAACTTGATTGAAGAGAAGAGAATGACAACCTTGTGCCATGGTCAGTTATACCAGAGAAGAATGAAGAAAGATTTTAATAAGAAGGTCAAGCCTCGTGAATTTCGAGAAGGAGACCTCGTGCTCAGAAAGATCATGTTTTTTAAGGCTGATTCCAGAGCAAGTGGACTCCCAATTTCAAAGGCCTATATGTTGTCAATAAATCCTTCTATGGCGGTGCATTGATTCTTGAAACTATGGATGGTAAGGAGTTCCCACGTCCTATGATTGATGATGCATTCAAGAAATACTTCGCCTAAATAGATAAAAGAATAGCTCACTAAGACGAAAACCCGAAAGGGCGGCTTAGGCAAAAAGGAGCTTCTCGGTAGGCCAAAAAGCCGAAAGGGCGGTCTAGGAAAAAATTAGATACATAAACAGAATAAATTTTCCCGGTAGGTTGAAAACCCGTGAGGGCAATCTAGACAAAAGATAGGGATTTCTTGGCAAGTCACTGCATAAAACAAGACTTGATCATTGAATCAACAATCTTCTCGGATTATCACCATACTTCAATAGAAGTCGCTGCTCAAGAATTCAAAGTTGTTAGGGAGAATAATGGTCATTGTGTTTCAATGTATCTTTTCCAATGTATTAACATTTTCCAAACTTTGTGGTGTTGCCATTCACAGACTACCTTCCTATTAATAAAGTTTAAGCTTTTATCCAATTCTTTGCAATTCTTAGTTTATTCTACTCACAAAGACTCCATTTATTACTGATAGTAATTTCCAAAACAAAGAGATTTAATAATAAAATAATTTTTTGAAAAGAATTTTCAAATTACTTTTTACTGTAAATTTTGTGATTCAAGGAAAACAAAAATATGGATTTCAAGGATGGACAAACTCTGAAATTTTGGATGTATTCCCCAGGAATGTTCTATCAGGTCGCTTTCATTGATATGCGTATGATCTTCTCGTTTTTTCTCAAATGGTTGGAGATGGTACCAATTGATGTATAATGCAATATTGGATTTATGATGCCATTTTCCCATTTGAGGTCTTCACTCATATGACGAAGGTTCCTTCTCCCTTTGTATTCTAAGGTGGAATGATTTGCAAAACATCGCCCTTTGTGGTAATGGCCTTATTGTTGTTTGTTTCCCAGGAAACTAGACAAGAGCAGTATCTTTTCTAAGAGGTGTTGAAAGAGTTGTCAACTCTTTGGGTTTTCTCCCGCCAAGTGTTGGGTTTGATTTTAAATCCCCATTATTTTGATTCCTTGCTGTTTTTTTTTAAGTCTTAAATTTCCAAATAAGGTTGAGTTAACGGTTCTCTCGGAAAGTTGTTATCCCCATGTGGTTTCATAATTTCTCCCCAAAAATTTGTGTAATCATCACTCTGGGTATTGAAGATTGTGTTTTGGGCTCCCCTCGACAAAGTGGTATTTTCCTCCCTATTGAAGTCAGCACGAGATCCCTACTTGATATCTCGACGATGTAATTTTCATCAACTCTAATGAAGTCAACATTATAATCACCAGTGGAAATCTAGACGCTGAAACATTGTTTTCCCCATCAAAGTCTGTGTGATGTTCCCCGGTGAAGTCTAGAAGAGGATGTTATATCCCTGTATTTATTTTGAGTCACTGTTTTGACTTGATTATTTTCGAATTATGTTTCTTCCCAATGAAGTTAAGCCATTAAATAGGAATTTGTTTCCTCAGTTGGTGCTTACTTTCTTGTGAAATTTTCATCCTGGATGTAATTTATCCGTGTGTTGACTTTAACCAAACTGGTCTTACCTGGTTATTCCCAGTGCTGTATGTTTGTTTTTTCAACATATACATGATAACACTCATACATTCATACATACATCATGCAAAGCGGAATTTAAAATTTACTGCTCATTCGCATTCATTAATATTTTGTTGGAATATTACCCTATTTTGTAGAGTTATCTTACCCTCTCTCAAATAGAATGTCGACCTTAAGAAGAAAGAGTATATTCTTTCCAATTTCCCCACTGAGTTTCCCCTTGTGGAAGAATTTTTCTCCAACCCTTCCTATTTAGCACATTGTTTAGTTAACTCCATATTTCCCTTTTGAGTTTAGTTCTCATTAGATGTTATGCTGGTTGATTGTTTCACTCCGATTTATTTCTGGTCTGAATTTATGGCTCCTGAGAACAACATTTTTCTGATTTTTCATAGGCTTTGTACTCCGGATTAAGAGTGTTCATTTATTTTGCACAATAAATTTTTATCTTCTCAGTATATATATATATATATATATATATATATATATATATATATATATATATATATATATATATATATATATATATATATATATATATATATATATATATATATATATATATATATATATATACATATATATATATTGAAATTTCCCCTGAAAATTCATATTTCTTTGCCTGAAGGGTTTCTTATAACAACAAGTGACAAGTCACTTTATTTGAGCAACCTATACTTCCCCAGTAAGTTTGTTAGTTCCCCAAGAAATTTCATTTGTACTCCAATGGATGGTAGTCTCGTCATTATGGGAGATAGTTAGTTGTTGAGATTTTTTTACTCCAATGGATGCTAGTTTCGTCATTATGGGAGATATTTTGTTGTTGAGATTTTGTTACTGCGATGAATGGTAGTCTCATCATTATGGGAGATAGTTTGTTATTGAGATTTTGTTACTCCGATAAATGGTATTCTCTTCATTATGGGAGATAGTTTGTTGTTGAGATTTTGTAACTCCTATGGATGGTAGTCTCGTCATTATGGGAGATAGTTCGTTGTTGATATTTTGTTACTCCGGTGAATGGTAGTCTCGTCATTATTGGAGATAGTTTGCTTTTGAGATTTTTTTACTCCGATGAATGGTAGTGTCGTCATTATGGGAGATAGTTTATTGTTCAGATTTTGTTACTCTGATGACTGGTAGTCTCGTCATTATAGGAGATAGTTTGTTGTTGAGATTTGGTTACTCCTATGGATGGTAGTCTCGCCATTATGGGAGATAGTTTGTTGTTGAGATTTTTTTACTCCGATGAATGGTATTCTCGTCATTATGGAAGATAGTTTGTTGTTGAGATTTTATTATTCTGATGAATGGTAGCCTCGTCATTATGGGAGATAGTTTTTTGTTGATATTTGTTTACTCCAATGGATGGTAGTCTTGTCATTATGGGAGTTAAATTGTTGTTGAGATTTTGTTACTCCGATAAATGGTAGTCTCGTCATTATGGGAGATAGTATGCTATTAAGATTTTTCTACTCCAATGGATGATAGTCTCGTCATTATGGGAGATTTTGTACCCCAATTTCCCCCCCTAAGATTCCTATATCATCTCATATTAACTCAAACACAACAAGATCATACTGGGGTTTGGCTCTTCTCCCTATCTTTAGGTTTTCTCATCAGGAATCACCAAGCACTTTAATTTGTGTATTGTGATCATCTATGTTTTTGATTTATTTTTAACTAACAAATAAAATGCGTGTTTGCTCTAATTGATGATCCTATAGGTGAGGGCACAACACATTTCATCAGATAGATTTACAAGTTCATGAGTTTATTTCCATGGCTTCTTCAACACTTTCTTCATTAAGATTAAAACTCCATCATTGAGGATGCTTTAAAGTACATTATCATAAGGCCTTCTTTTATTCATCATGCCTCAATTTATCAAGGGAAGTCAAAAGATGCAAGGGTTGATTGAAGAAGTTTGACCTAATTGGACAAGTTCTTGATTTCTTGATTAGGAGTACATAACTCTCTCAATTCTTAACATTTTGAAGTGGGTTTTCATTATATGGGTTTGCATTATCATCCTTAACAACTTTAATTCACATGGAAAAAGTAATTGTGCAAGAAAGTTTGTCAAAATTGAAAAGGGTTTCCAAGTCATTTTGGTGCTTTAGGAGCTAGGGTTTTGGACTTCTAAGGGTTATATCTTGCTCATCTTTATAGATGTTTTAGTGATTAGAAAGATATGCTTCTCTTTAAAGGGTTAAGAACTAATCACTTCAAGAGTTTCAATAAAATTTGGTGTGGAAGATGCCTAATGATGAAGAAAGATTACATGTCCTATAGATAGGCCATCAAATTCCCTTATGTGACTTCAAAAGATCATAACTTAGTCAATTTTTATCTCCTTGAGCCCATTATTTTTCCACAATGATCTTAAGGATGTGAACTTAAACTCTTATTTCATGTGAAAAGCTTGAGAATGAGTGGAAGATGCCCTAGGAACTCAAAAGATTTTAGGTCACCTCATGAATTTTCCAAACAACAATGATAAAAGCTCAAATTTGGGGGAAGGCCTTGTTTGAACTCAAAATTTTATATGTTACTTTTGAAGAAAAACTTAGAATTTTTCTAAGTACAACAAGTCAACATCTTTTTCTCAATTTTGACTCATCATAACTCCTAGATCAAGCATCCAATTGATGTCATTCTTTTCACATTGTAAAGTTTGTAACCTTATCTTTCAACTGCTTCAAGAATCATGCCTTAGGACCCTTTGAGCTATGAAAACCATGGGTTCAAAGTAGGTACCTTGAAAATGAAGATTTCTCCAAAGTCTGAATTTGAAATCCTTATTGTACCCTTTAAACACAAAGTGTTCATGCGTTTTTGCTTCTAATCATGTTTAGAAACATTCCAAAAGTATTTAGCATCATAAAACGCAGGATTTGGCTGAGTTTTGATGCTAAAGAAGTCAGACTTTTCCCACTTAGGAGGTTCAAACGATTTCATTGATTTTGCATCCAATTCACACGCTCGATCCTTACATCATGATCATATATAATTAAGGATCATCCCTCACTCATTTTTTCAAGATTTTTATATATAATTGACCCCTGTTCAGATCCCACACGAACTCTAAATTTGAATTTCTGATTTCTTGCATTCTCACTCCAAAACACCAAAAGCTCCATTCAGTCAGCTTCATTGAACTTCTCTGAAGCAAACCATACTCTTCCCTTCAAGAATTATGACCTATATTAATCTAGAGTCCAGTTTCAGAGCCATATTTTTCTAATTTGGGAACTTTGTTAAACATGTGTTAATTTTGTGATTAGAAGCTACATTATAAAAATTATAATCTGACTTGAAGTGAATCTTCAATCTCAAGGTACCAACTTTGAATCAATGGAATTCAGAGCTCAAGTGGTCTTAGGGTAAGATTTTTGAAGCATTTTAAAGATAAGGTCACAATATTTAGAATGTGCCAAGAATGAGATAAAATGGATGTTTGAGCTTGAAGTTGTGGTGAGTCAAAGTTGAGAAAAAGATGATGACTTTTATACTTAGAAAAATTTCAAATTTCTCTTCATAAGTGACCTATAATGTTTTGATTCCAAACAATTCCTTCCTCCAAAATGTTTGTTTGATCATTTATTATAGAAAGAAGTAGACTTCCGAAAGAGAATTTTTAATCTCGAATCACTCAAAAATACCAAGTATTGAAAAAGTTATGGCCTTGTGAAATTGGTAAAAATCCATTAGGTGACATATAATCTTTTGAGTTCTTAGGGCATCTTCCACCCATTTTCAAGTCTTGAACATAAAATAAGAGTTGTAGTTCACGCTCTTAACATAAATATGGAAAAATAATGGGCTCAAGGGGATAAAAATTAACCAAGTTATGATCTTTTGAATTCACATAAGGGATTTTGATGGCTTATCTAGAGAGCTTGTAATCTTTCTCCATCATTAAGAATCTTCCACACAAAAGTTTCTTGAAACTTTTGAAGTGATTGGTTGATGACCCTTTAAACTGAAGCATGTCTTTGGAATCACTCAAAAATATCAAAAGATAAGCATGGTATAGCCCTTAGAAGTTAAAAACCCTAACACCTAAAGCACCAAAATTACTTGGAAACCCCTTTTAATTTTGGAAATCTTTCTTGCACAATCACTTTTGATATGTGATTAGAAGTTGTTGTGGATGATAATAATAAACCATATCAACAATAACCACTTCAAAATATTAATAATTGAAATATTTATACAGTTGTGATTAAATAATCAAGAACTTGTCCAATTAGGTCAAACTTCTTCAATCAATCCTTGTATCTTTTGACTTTCTTTGACAAATTTAGGCATGATGAATAATATTAGACCTTGTCATGATATTATTTTAAGGAACTCCCCATGATTAATATTTAATCTCAATGAAGCTTTGTTGAAGAAGGATTGAAAATAAACTCATGATCTTATGCATCAATCTGATGAAATATGTTTTGCCCTCACCTATAATATCATCAATTAAAGCAAACATTCATTGTATTTGTTATTTAAAAGTTAATTAACACAATAAATATATGATCACAATAAATAAATCAAGGTGCTTAGTGATCCCCCTTGAGCAAACCTAAAGATAGGGAGAATAACCAAAACCCTAGTGTGAACTTGATATGATTGAGTTTATATGAGACAATAAAGGAATCTTAGGGGAAAAAATTAGGGTACAATAGTTGGTTTTCCTATGTTGCACTAGAGATGAATTTAATTGTTAGTTCATGTATCATTGCACTTATAGTGGTATATATTTTCCATATGCATTGGATTTTGATGTTTTTAAACCAACATTTTGCACGATTCATGTTATGATGAACATGCTGCCGCATATTTGATTTTATGCTTCCATTACTTGTTTGATTTTGCGTTATACATGATAATATGTTGTTTCGAGTCGTGATGTCGATTGTTGAGTTACATTTGATATTCCTTGTTATTTTCTAACTCTTTTTTGTGACATTGTGCAACTCTTGGAAGGTGATTCATCACGATGCGTTTGTCCGGTTTTTACTATTTTCTTATGTAGCATTGCTTGGTGCATGACATTAGCTTGGAGCGCGCATATCTTACGATTTACTTTCGCATTGTAATATTGGATATTGTATCTGATTTGGTTTGTTTGTTGATGTAAGCTTATTATAGGTATTTCTGGTTTCTTATCCGTTGGGTATATTTCTGGTTTATTTTTCCTCATTTGTTTACTGCTTTTCTGATGCCATGAGAAGTAGGACTAGAGATGTATGTTATGGGAGTCATTGCGTTAGTTGGGCAATGTTATTTAAAAAGACATGTAGTAGGAAATTCTAACTCGTGCTTGTTTGCTTACTATTCTATGTGTTTACATTTGTGCCAAAGACCTCGATGTAGGTGTCCTATTCCCATTCCCCATTGATAAGTTCTCAAAGAAGGCAAGTGGAAAAGGGTCTGCAATCTCCCCCACAATTTCTAGTCCACGGGTCATCCGTAGCTCGATTCGTATGTCAATGCTATGAATCGTGATATTCTTGTATCGAGTCGGTCAAGTGGAGAAGAGTTTGCAATCAACCCCTGTGCTTTGCCATTAGCTCGCGTTCCGTGCACTTTGACGCTCTGATGTGATATCACTATTTCCTTCTATCTCCTACCTCAATCTTGCAATATCTTGGTTACGTGTTTAGTTTCGTACGACGTTTCACTCTCGTTCTTATTTTTCCTAGATCATACAGTATCTTAGTTAAAAGTCAACACCTTTTTTTCTTCTTTCCATGATAATGTGCTATCATGGTTAAGAACTACATATCCCTCATTCTTTCTTTACTCGATGATTCGATATCTTGGTTAAGCCTCCCCTTTATCCTACCTTGATGATCTGATATCATGATTAGGTGCCCCTTCTCAATTCTCCTACCTTGATGATATGATATCGTGGTTAGGCGTGATCCCTCTCCCTTTCCTTCCTTGGTGACATGATACCTCGGTTAGGAAAATAAATCATTGATGAACAGAAGACTCGAATCTATTAGGGTAAAGCCCAAGGAAGTGGTAAGGCAACATTAACTAAAATATTGAGAAGAGAAAGTAAAGGATGATAGGGGTCCAAAAATAACTGCAAACTATCCACTCACTAAGAAGATAGAAAAAAAGTAACGTCGACTCACAGGTGAAGGAAATGGTAGGATAATACCAGTAAACACCAATATTATTGCAGGTAACAAATGATTAGTATCAGCACTTATGGCTAGAAACAAATGAACTTCCTTAGAGTAAAGTGAATCTCAATGACAAACTATCTCCCATAATGACGATACTACCATTCATTGGAGTAACAAATCTCAACAACAAAGTATCTCCCATAATGACGAGACTACCATCCACCAGAGTAACAAATATCAACAATGAACTATCTCCCATAATGACGAGAATACCATCCATCGGAGTAACAAATCTCAACAATGAACTATCTCCCATCAGGATAAGACTACCATCCATTGGAGTAACAAATCTCAACAACAAACTATCTCCCATAATGACGAGACTACTATTGATCGGAGTAACAAATCTGAACAACGAACTATCTCCCATAATGACGAGACTACCATCCATCGGAGTAACAAATCTAAACAATCAACTATCTCCCATAATGACGAGACTACCATCCATCGGAGAAACAAATATCAACAACAAACTATCTCCCATAATGACGAGACTACCATCCATCGGAGTAACAAAACTCAACAACGAACTATCTCCCATAATGACGAGCCATACATCAATCGGAGTAAAAAATCCTAACAATGAACTATCTATCATAATGATGAGACTAACATCCATCGGAGTAATAAATCTCAACAAGAAACTGTCTCCCATAATGACGAGACTACCATCCATCGGCGTAACAAGTCTCAACAACAAACTATCTCCGATAATGACGAGACTACCATCCATCGGAGTAACAAATCTCAAAAATGAACTATCTCCCATAATGACGAGACTACCATCCATCGGAGTACCAAATCTCAACAACAAACTATCTCCCATAATGATGAGACTACCATCCATCGGAGTAACGAATCTCAACAACAAACTATCTCCCATAATGACGAGACTACCATCCATCAGAGTAACAAATCTGAATAATGAACTATCTCCCATAATGACGAGACTACCATCCATCGAAGTAACAAATCTCAACAACGAATTATCTCCTAAAATTATGAGACTACCATCCATCAGAGTAACAAATATCAACAACAAACTATCTCCCATAATGACAGGACTACCATCCATCGGAGTAACAAATCTCAACAGCGAAGTATCTCCTATAATGACGAGACTACCATTCATCGGAGTAACAAATCTTAACATCTAATTATCTCCTATAATGACGAGACTATCATCCATTAGAGTAACAAATCTCAACAACAAACTATCTCCCATAATGACAAGCCATACATCAATCGGAGTAAAAAATCCTAACAACGAACTATCTCACATAATGACAAGATTACCATCTGTCGGAGTAACAAATCTCAACAACGAACTATTTCCTGTAATGACGAGACTACCACCCATCGGAGTAACAAATCCCAACAACGAACTTTCTCTAATAATGATAAGACTACCATCTACCGGAGTAACAAATCTCAACAACGAACTATCTCCCATAATGATGAGACTACCATCCATCGGAGTTACAAATCTCAACAAAAAACTATCTCCCATACTGATAAGACTACCATCCATCAGAGTAACATATCTCAACAACAAACTAACTCCCATAATGACGTGACTACCATCCATCGGAGTAACAAATCTCAACAATGAACTATCTCCCATAATGACAAGACTACCATCCATCAGAGTAACAAATCTCAACAACAAACTATCTCCCATAATGATGAGACTACCATTCATCGAAGTAAGAAATCTTAACAACAAATTATCTCCTATAATGACGAGACTACCATTTATTGGAGTATAAACATGAATCTTCTCTAGTAACTAACAAACTTACTGGGGAAGTACAAATTGCTCAAATAAAGAGACCTCCCATCTACTGTTATGAGAAGGAAATGCAACAATGCTACTGGGAAATGAATCTTGGCTTCTCTAGGGAAGTGTCAGTATATTCATGCTTAGGAGGTGAAGTTTTCTTTTGCAAAAATAAATGCACATTCTCAAACCATGGCTCAAAGCCTGCAGAAAACTTAATAATAATATTCCCAGGAGCCATAGATCCAAACGAGAAATAAATCGGAGTGAAACCGTCAACCAAGATAGCACCTGATGAGTAATAAAATCAAAAGGGAAACATGTTCCATCCAGATAATGAGCTGATTAGGATGGCTAAAGCAAAATTCTTCCGTGAGGGATAACTCAATGGGGAAATTGAGAGATTATCAACTTTCTGCTTAAGGTTGGCACTATATTTGAGAAAGCGTAACATAACTCTACAAAATAGGGTAATATACCAACAAAATATTAATGAATGCAGATGAGAAATGAATTTTAAATTCATCTATACATGATGCATGTATGAATGTATGAATGTTATCATGTATATGCTGAATCACTTCCAGGATAAAAATTCCAAAAGATAGTGAGCACCAACTGAGGAAACAAATTCCTACTTCACGGCTTAACTCCTCTGGGGAGAAACATAATCCAAAAGATAATCAAGTTAAAACAGTGCATTAAAACAGACTCAAGGATATAACAACCACTTTTAGGCTTCACCGAGGAAAATCACACAGACTTCAAATAGGGAAAAACAAAGTTTCAAAGTCTAGATTTCCACTGGAGATAATAATATCGGCTTCACTAGGCAAGAATAAAAATACGTCTTCGAGACTTCAAACGGGGATCTCGTGCTGATTTCATTGGGGAGGACAATACCACATTGTCAATGGGAGCCTAAAATACATTCTTCAATACCAAGAGTGATGCTTACCCAAACTTCCATGTGGATAAATTATGAAACCACATAGGGATAACAACTTTCAGAGAGAAACATCATCTCGACTTCAAATGGGTATTCAAGAAGTCAAATAATACGGCATGAAATCAAAATTATGGGGATTTTAAATCAAACTCAGCACATGTCGAGAGAAAACCCAAAAAGTTGACAAACTATTTTCAGCACTTCTTAGAAAAGATGTTGCACTTGTCTAGTTTCCTAAGGTACAAACAACATCAATAATGGCATCACTTCCAAAAGGGCGACATTTTGCAAATGATTCCACCTCAACACACAAAGGGCCTTCCTTCATATGCGCGAAGACCTTACTGGGAAATCTGGGATAGAGAATTTAGACCATGCAAAACCCGAAATTAAAATAATCATCCTGGAGGAGAACAAATTAACCAAGACTTGACTGGGGAAAATTGGATAACAAACCCAACACCGCACCATACATCAATTAGTATCATCTCCAACTATCTGAGAAACACAAGATCATACGCATATCAGTGAAAGCGACTTGAAAGAACTTTCCTGGGGAATACATACTTCCAAAAATTCAATGTTCGTCCATCCTCAGAATGACTATTTTTGTTTCTCTTGAGTCACAAAATTTAAAGTAAAAAGTAATTTTTAAATTCTTCTTAAAAACTATTTTATTATTAAATGTCTTTGTTTTGAAAATTACTATCAATAATAAATGGAATCTTTGCAAGAAGAATAAAATAAGAATTATAAAGATTTGGATAAAAGCTCAAAATTTATTAATAGAATGGTAGTGTGCGAATGGCGAGACCCCATAGATGATTACAATGTTTTGAAAATGGTAATATATTGGAAAAGATACATAGAAATACAATGACCACTATTCTGCCTAACAACTTTGAATTCCTGAGCAACGACTTCTGTTGAAGTGTGGGGAGGATCCAAGAACATTGTTGCTTCAATGATCAAATCTTGTCTGACGCAGTTACTTGCCAAGAAATCCCTAACTTTTGCCTAAGTTGCCCTTGCGGGTTTTCAACCTAGCTGAAAGAATTTATTCTGTTTGTGTCTCTTATTTTTGCCTACATCGTCCTTTCGGGTTTTTAGCCTACCGAGACGCTCTTTTTTGTATAAGCCACCCTTTTGGGTTTTTGACTTAGCGAGTTGTTCTTTTATTTCTTTAGGTGAAGTTTTTCTTGACTGCATCAGCATTCATAGGACGTGGGAAATCCTCGCCATCCATAGTTTCAAGAATCAATGCACCGCTAGAGAAATATTTCTTGACAACATATGGGCATTCAAATTTGGGAGTCCTCTTGCCCCTAGAATTAGTGTTAAAAGACATGATTTTCTTGAGGACGAGGTCGCCTTCTCTGAATTCACGAGGCTTGACCTTCTTATCAAAAGCTTTCTTCATTCTCTTCTGGTATAACTGGCCATGACACAAGGCCGTCATTCTCTTTTCTTCATTCATATTCAATTGGTCAAACTTGTTCTGGACCCATTCAGCCTCTGACAACTTAGTTTCCATCATCACACATAAAGACAAAATCTCAACCTTAAAAGGGACCACTGCTTCCATAACATAAACAAGAGAGAACGGAGTTGCCCCTGTTGAAGTGCAGACGGATGTATGATATCCATGCAAACAAAAGGGAGTATCTCATGCCAATCTTTATAGGTAACAACCATTTTCAAGATGATATTCTTGATATTTTTATTAGCAGCTTCAACAACCCCATTCATCTTTGGCCTGTAGGGAGATGAATTGTGATGGTAAATCTTGCATTCTTCATAAATTTATGTAATCATCTTATATGTAGCTTGGCAGACCATACCTACTTATAATATTGTTCAAGATAAAGCGTACTACCACTTGCTTAGTAACATTAGCATATGTAGCTGCTTCTACCCATTTGGTGAATTAATCAATTGCTACCACGATAAAATGATGTCCATTTTACGCCTTGGGTTCAACCATTACAATTATGTTAATACCCCCACATAAAGAAAGGCCATGGGTAAGAAATAACATTGACAAGCATCAGAGGAAAATGAATTTTGTCGGCATAAATTTGGCACTTATGGCACTTCTTTAAAAATTTATTACAATCAAATTCCATTGTCAGCCAATAGTAACCTACCCTAAGCATCTTCTTTGCCATCGAATGTCCATTGGCATGAGTGCCAAAGGAACCTTCATAGATTTCATGCATCAAGATGTCTGCTTCGTGTCTATCCACGCATCTGAGCAAGACCAACTCATAATTTATTTTGTATAGCACATCTTCATTTAGGAAAAAGCTGCCTTCCAATCTTCTCAATGTATTTCTATCTTTGTTTAATGCACCAGCCATGTATTCATGAGTCTATAGAAAATGCTTAATATCATTATACCAAGGTTTTTCGTCTGACATTTTCTCTTCTTCAAACACATGAGCCGGCATATCCAGACGTCGCATTGTGATACAAGGCACATTTTCCAAGTATTTAATTGATTCATGGAAGCCAAATTTGCTAAAGCATCTGTGTCTGATTCTCATTTATGAAAAAATGATGGAATTAAACTTTAATAAAGAAGGGTAATTATCTTTTATCATAGTCTTTATAGGGAATCAAGCTAATGTGAAGAGTATCCCATTCTCCTTTAATCTAATTTATTACAGAAGCTTAATCGCCATACACATCTAGAATTTTTATTCAGAGATCCATAGCCTCCTCGAGACCCATGATACAAGCTTCATACTCTACCATGTTATTGGTACAATCAAATTCCAATCTTGCCGTAAAAGGGATATGCAATCCATGAGGAGTGATAATCACAACACCAATTCCTTTCCTAAAAGTATTCACAGCTCCATCAAATACCATATGTTCGGTATGTTTATAGAGTCCAATATCTAACTGCAAGTGCAGATCCTATTGATGTAATATAAAGGATTGTTGAACCACAAATCACAATCGTCAATCTATCAACTCTATTATTAAGTTACTTATCTAAGGCGGCTCGATTTAGTTGAGGGAGTATAATACAAAGGAAATAAATAGATAAAGTAAATTCAAACAAAAGATAGGCTAGAATGTAAATCACATTGGTCAAATAACATTTCTATTTGTATTTAATAGAACTACTCATGGGGCAATATTTTCCACTCGTACAAAGGAACAATTTGACGGGAACTTGTCGCTTTCGATAACTAAGAATCGAGTTTACTCTCTAATAAAATCCTTCTATTGTCACTTATAAAAGGGCGCTTCAAGCGTTAAAGCACCAAACCTATTTTTAAGAAACTAGTTTCTTAACTTAGAAAAAAAAGGATTCAACTAAGAATGATTGACATAAAGGGATTTTTGGATTTTTCTCGAGAATCGGATTGTAAACCTATAAACGTGTCCGAAAATAGCTTCAAAATCGTTTTCTAAAAGTGTCAAAGATCCCTAATTAACCAGTCAAAACAATTTTGCCCTTTTTGAACGGTTAAAAACTGACAAAGTTTACTCTTTTAAATGGACGACTTTTGAACTTATCAAGAAATATTAAGTATGGAAAACTTGTGTTAAAAGTTAAAAACTTGTGTTTCTACTGATACGGTGTTAAAATGCTATCATGACAATGATCCTTACATTCCAACCATAAAATATTTAGCCAGACATGGAAATAAAAGCAAGCATATTAAATTTGATTGAAATAAACATAGTAATAAAAGCAAGGCAAGGTAATAAAATAAGTAATGAAACTGCAAGATAAAGCAATTGAATAAAATAAAAAAACTTAAATAGAAACCTGCTCCAAATCAGAGTCTTTAAATCTTGCTACAACTGGAAAGTAAATGCTTGAAGTAAAATGGGGACAAGATTGTAAATAAAAGAGATGCTCCAACCTAATCAAGACTATGGTGCAATAATCCTTCGATGTGGTGAATTATTGCTTTTACACAAGTGAGTATAGGCTTAGCGTTGCATAACTAAGTTGGATCATGGAAAATGAAATGAAAACTACTACTTATAGAAGTTCTCCAGGCTATGCTTTGACAGGAACTTTCCCCAACTCCTTTTGGGCGGGAAGAAACTTAATTAAGACCAAACCCGTCGAGGCCCCTCTGTTGGCGCTGAGTGTGCAGATAGAGAGATCATGGGGGATGTGGCAGTTATCCCCTGGTTGGAGTTGGACACATCAGGGCGCCCCATATAGCGGCCGCTGAGCTGAACGCCATGTGTAGTATTTCACTGAAAATCTCGATTTCTTGGCCTTTTTGCTTGGTTTCTTCAAGAAGAGCTCCAAATGGGCATGTTTCCGGGAAAATAGACAAATACAAGCACAACGCAAGAAAACAATACTAAGAATTATGAAAAACATGTGTTATTTAAGTAAAATATGAAGTGCAATCAGGTGTTATCAAATTATCTCACTTACACCTTTGCTTGTCCTCAAGCAAAAAACTCTTAGAAGTATATGAAAAGAAGAACATTAGTTACAAGATTTTGAGCTAAAAATGCTTCTAAGTTCATGTAAGGATGTGCTGATAGGTACTAACTGATCAAACCATAGATATCATGATAACACTTTTTGCACAAAAATGCGGGCATAAACTTCATTCCTATAAAAACACATCCATGTTTTTCCACTATGCCTAAGCTTCCTCATTTTGTAATGTCCTTTTTCATCCAGGAGTAATCACATTAAGCCCGTTATCCATACTTACTCGTAGTAGAGTGACTGGTTAGTGACTCTAATCTAAAGCATGGGGTTCTGGTATATGAATAGGTATAACCCCTTTATTTATCCAACTTTGGTTTTGGGGGATCTGACCATAATCCGCCCTATCTAGTACAACACCAGACACCACTGAACCAACCAAAAATGGGCATAAACCTTTTATTTTCTTTTTGTTTCTTTTTATTTCAATATCTTACAACAATTTTTAGTTAAGTGACTGGGTGAGAGTCACCCAACACGGAGTTGTATTTTCAGTTAAAGAACAGAGACAGAGATGATTCAATTATTTTCATTGGCCCCCTGCGTAGAGCATGCTTATGTCGGAGCTGACTGCTAAGATAAACTACTAAAAGACCTTTGTTACAATAAAATAAAGCTACAGTATAGGGGTAACATGATCATTTCTTATATTTACAATGTTTATGGTGCTAAAATGATATAGATGTTTCAAAAAGAATTCCCAAGTGAAACATATCCTACCCTGAACCCGTCTTACAACTCAAAATTTTTAAAACACATTATTTTCTTGAGCACTAGAAATTTGTTGGGTAAGGCTAAAAGTGGGGAAATAAGGATACATAATGCAAAAATGCAAAGGACTCATCAAGCACATGAATTTTATTAAAAACAAAATAAACAAAACAACTAAAGTACTAAAAAGCGATAAGTAATGAAAATAACGAAATGAAAAGTGATAAAAATCTCCTCCCACACTTAAACCAGACATTGTCCTCAATGTTCCGATAAAAGAGTAGGAAGGAGTAACCCGGATTGTGCTAATGGGGTCCACTGGTTCCCTCGCCGTCCTGTGTGGGAAGATCGAAACGAAGGCTCCTTCTACGATGCTAACTCTCTCTGGAAATATCAACTCGGCCAACTCTTTGAGAAAGAGCGACGTTTGCTTCCTGCCGCTGGCGGGTTCTATCTAACCAGGTGCCTTGAGAGGCTTCCATTGAAGTAAAATGCCTTGTGAAGCTAGACTGCTGACGATGCTGCTCGATCAGGAAGGCAAGCTGGGTCCCCATAATGGTACGCAAGAAGCCAATATTTTTTAGTTGAGATTCTTGCATGAATTCCATGTTATCCACAAGCTGATGTTGCATGGAGGAAAGGAGGAAATCTCGCCTCTCCTCTCGAGCCATAAGCTCTCTCTACATGTCCTCAGTGACATAGAAACCAGGGGCGGAACCTGTAGGTGGGTTAGAAGAAGAGGGTGTCGTGTGTGTAGGTGGTACATTGTGAACAGGTGACTGCTCATGCAAATCATACTCATCATTAGTGTTGTTACCCTCCTCCAAAGGTAAATTTGGGGGTAACAGACTGGTAAAATCTAGAGCACTAAATAATAGGTCCAGATACGCTCAAATCGCACATTAGTGCACCGAGTGTAGGGAATAACAACACTAGGTACAGCAGTACCATTAATCATAAGTTGAAAACCTCCTTCATTCCTCACTTTGCATAATCGCATAGCTTTTAAAAAGTTTAAATTTATAATGCAAAGAGGAACTGGCTCAAAGTATATCCTACAAATTTTTATATATTTTCTTCTTGCTCCATGCATGATATAAATATAGTAATAAGTTAAAATAATCACACAAATAATAAAGGATATAATAATAAAAATATGTCTATAAGTGGTCATGGCAAAATGAAAAAAATAAATTGGTGTGGAAATAGAACGAACATAAATTAAAGAGTTAGCAAATAGGAAAATGTCTGGAAATGAAAAATATAATAGTAATAATAATACAGATGACATCTCTCAATCAACAGGAACAGTGTCACCAAAGGGGTGGAGGCTCGATAGTGTTTCCAAAACCTCGGACCTCTGCTAGCCGGCGCCTAAGATCAGTGTTTTCTTGAGATAATAAATCAGACTCGGATGCATGAGTGTCATCAATGACCTCATTATGCAAAGTAAGATTGAAAACCTCTTGACGAAGTGCGGCTAACTCAGTACGCATAGCAGCAAGCTGTGAATGAACATCTGTTTCCTGTAAAGCAAAATTGTTAGAATACACGGTGGTCAAGGGTGCCTCTGGCGCATGTGTATACTCAGGAAAAAAAGGCTCTCTAGGTCCATCAACCATCTCTCCCCATCCCTCTAAAGAGTAAGCCCAGTTTGTTGGGTTATAGATGCAAGTCATCTGAGGATCAGGCAAGGTCAAATGGTGGGCAGTCTCGTCATTGATTAAGATTATGTACTAGTGAGGATGAAATGAGACCTCCCTTATCAGGCCATGATTTAAGCCAAAGTCAATGTCCATAAAGGAAATACCAAAGTAGGAGGTCAAATGGTATAACTTGCTATCCAAGCCTAAAGCATATGCAATCTGAGTCATGTTACCACCCGCATGTATGGATCCCTCGGAAGATCTAGCAGTCTTGTGCAAACTCTCAATCAAGAAGTTACAACTAGTGATAGAGCAAGACTAGCTGGTACAGAATAAGAATAACAACTCTTCGACATTAACAAGGTCATCAGCATCACTCATTCCGAAAAAGGTATGGCAAAGGATCATCTGAAAATACCTGAAAGCTGGGTTATGAATCTTCTTGGACAGTTGAGTAGAGGGATCATGGCTACCTGCACTAGATATTTCTCTCCAGAACCTGTCTATGCTCCTATTCATGTAATAACTCAAAGGAATCTCAAGGATAGCAACTGGACTACTCTGAAAACCTAATAAATCACCAAACTTTTTCATGGTGAAAGAGTACTCGATTCCAAATATCTTGAAACTGATGCATCCTATATCATCTCCGCTACTCACGTACGACTCATAGTCGAGTGAGCTAAGAAACTCCAAGGTGAGGATTTTGTAGGTCACATTGACATCATCAACATACTCCTCCCACTTATGTTGGCTGCACAGGTATTTCACAATTGCTTCAATTCCTAGTGCTTCCATGCAGTTCGGGTCGGGATACCAGGTAGGTAGCATTGGACGTGCAGATAAGATATCATAGTGTCTCCATTGTGCATCATCCCTAAAAACCACGTGCATGTCATCAAAGTGCGACATCTTGAAAAATATAGTTAGATATCTGGTCCTGAAAAAATATTATAAAGATTAGTCCACATAAAACTAACTTGTGATAAAAAATAAAATAAATGAAAATAAATGAAAAGGAAACCATGGGTTGCCTCCAATGCAGCGCTTGTTTAACGTCATTAGCTCGACAATTAGATCTCACATTTCATAAGTATGCATTGGTGGGTCTATCAATGTGTGGCTGGAGTATTCAACTAGAAAGTTTCCTCCTTTATAAAGCTTTAATCTTTGTACATTTTACACGAAAGGGGTATAACAATTAATTTTGATTTCAACTTCCCCGGACCTCAAGATCTTGGAGATTTCATGGGGACCGGTCCATCTTGAACGTAACTTACTAGGAGAAAGTTGCAACCTGGAATTAAAAAGAAGAATATGATCGCCTATAATGAAGTCTTTTTCAATGATTCTCTTGTCATGCCATATTTTTGTTCATTCTTTGTAGATTATGGTATTTTCATGCGCATTCAAAAGGAGTTCCTCCAGTTTATGGATATCAAGGATACATTTTTCTCCGGTTGATAAGTAGTCTAAGTTAAAAGGTTTTATAGCCCGATATGCCTTGTGCTCTAATTCAAAAGGTAAGTGACATGACTTTCCGGAAACCAACTGGTAAGGGGTAGTTCCAATGGGGGTTTTATAGGCTATTGTGTAATCCCATAATGCGTCTTTCAGCTTTTCAGACCAACCTTTTATGGTTATTGAGACGGTTTTCTCCAAGATCTGTTTGATTTCCCTGTTGGACACCTCAACTTGACAACTGGTTTGCCGGTGATATGGTGTTGCTTCTTTATGTTTTACTCCATATTTACTCAAAATCTTGTCAAAGATTTTGGATATAATGTGTGATTCTCCATCACTTATGACAAGGCGGGGTATTCAAAACCTTGGGAATATGTTGTTATTAAATAACTTGATTACTACTCCGGTGTCGTTTATGGGTGATTCAATAGCCTCAATCCATTTGGACATGTAGTCCACAACTACTAGTATGTATTTATTTCCCATGGAGTATGGAAATGGTCCCATAAAATCTATACCCCATACACGAAAAAGTTTCGCTTCTTGGATATACCTTAAGGGAATTTCATCACGTCTTGGGATGTTCCCAGTGTGTTGGCACCGATCACCTTTGACAGTGTAGGTATGAACATCGTGCCACAAAGTTGGCCAGTAGAGGCCTGCTTGAAGGATTTTAGCATATGGTTTGGCGTGCTTACATGTCCACCATATGGTGCAGAGTGACAGTGTTTGATGATGTTTTCCACTTCCTCTTCTGGGATACAACATCTAAAGATATTGTCTATGCCTCTCTTAAATAGGAGTGGTTCATCCCAATAAAAATGTTTAACATCGTTGAAGAATTTTTTTTCTGTTGGTAGTTCAAATCAGGGGGTATGATATCGGTAACTAGATAATTTACAAAATCAACATACCAAAGTACACTTCTCATTATTGAAAATTTCTTAAGGTTTTCATCTATGTAAGGCTCAAATTTGTCTATCTTAGCTACAAGTCTGACATAGGTGAAATCATCATTTATAGGAAATATGTCAGGTTTCAAATAATCTAACCTAGAGAGATGGTCAGCGACTACATTCTTCGTGCCTTTTTATCTCTAATGTCCAGATCAAACTCTTGGAGTAAAAGGATCCATCTAAGTAATCGAGGTTTATCATCCTTTTTGTTTAACAGGTAACAAATAGAAGCATGATTTGTGTAAACAATGATCTTAACTCCAAACAAATAGGATTTGAACTTATCCATTGCAAAAATCACGGCTAGCAATTCTTTCGTTGTTTTTGCATAATTAAGTTGGGCAACATCTAGGGTATTACTAGCATAATATATGACATGTAATTTCTTATCTTTTCTCTGCCTTTGAACAGAACCAACGACATAATCACTAGCATAACACATGATTTCGAAAGGTTGTGTTCAATCTGGAGGTTGCATGATTGGGATCGAAATTAGTGCTTGTTTCAAAAGGTCGAAGGCTTCAATACATTTCTCATCGAAAACAAATTTGACGTCCTTCATCAGAAGATTGGTTAAAGGCTTTATTATTTTGGAGAAGTCTTTGATAAAACACCGGTAGAAACCAACATGTCCAAGATAACTTCTGACTTCCCTAACAGTTTTAGGTGGCTTGAGGTTCTCTATAACTTCTATTTTGGCTCTATTGACTCCAATTCCTTTTTCGGAGAAAATGTGTCCTAATATTATACCTTCATTAACCATAGAATGACACTTCTCTCAATCTAATACAAGGTTTACCTCAACGAATATTTCTAGGATTTTCTCAAGGTTAGAGAGACAATATTTAAAATCAAAGCCACATACCGAGAAATCATCCATGAATACTTCCATAATTCTATTAAGATAGTCTGCAAAAAGTGACATCATACAACGCTGGAAAGTGGCTGGCATATTACATAGTTCAAAGGGCATTCGTCTATAGGCAAGTGTTCCGTAAGGACAATAAAGGTAGTTTTTTCTTGATCCTCATGGTGAATAGGGATTTGGAAAAATCCTGAGTACCCATCTAGATAACAAAAATATGAGTGTCTAGACGCTCAAGCATTTGATCTATAATGGGAAGAGTGAAATAATCTTTCATAGTCTCTTTGTTTAACCTTTTGTAATCTATGCACATACGCCAACCTCCTTCTGTTCTCTGGGAAACATGGTCACCTTTCTCATTTTTCGTTACTGTGATGCCTCCTTTATTAGGTACCACATGTACAAGACTTACCCATTTACTATCTGAAATTTGATAAATTATACCAACCTCTTGTAACCTAAGAACTTATCTCTTATCAACATCTCTCATTATAGGGTTTATCCTCTTTTGATGTTCTCTATAGGGTTTAGAATCTTCCTCCAACATAATTCGGTGCATGCACACAAATGGGCTTATTCCTTTTAAATCAAAGATGTTATACCGTAAGGCTGAGGGATATTTTTGCAAGATATCTAAGAGTTGTTTTGTCTCGTCTTGATTTAAGGTAGCACTGACTATAATAGGATGATTAATTTCTTCATATCAGAACTCATATCTCAGATTCTTGGGTAGCTCTTTAAGGTCTAAAGATGGTTTCTTAGGGCAAGTCATAGGATCTGAAGTAATGGCTAAACATCCATAGAGGTTGTCATCAAATTAGGGTTCCATTCTTTCAAATCCATCATCCTCCCAAATGGGGGTTAAAGGTAACTTGATAGTTCTGACATGTTCGTCTTGATCTAGTTCCAACTTGAACTCATCAATGATGTCAAAGGCATAACATGCATCTCTTATGACTTGTGCCATTAAGAATTTCGAAAGATTAAATTTTGTCTTTTCATCACCTACCTCAAAAGTCAATTTTTCTTTCTTAATATCTATTATGGCTCATGCGGTTGATAGGACTGGTCTACCTAGAAGGATTGGGATTTCGTCGTCTTCTTTATTATCAATGACTAGGAAATCTGTTGGGATTTTGTCGTCTTCTTTAGACTGACGCTAGCTCCTAAGTCTAAAAAGGCTTTGTCAACCATGTGATTTCCTATGATACAAGTTATGGAAAAACTTCCCGGGTCCTTTTCTTTCTTGAAAAGTTTATTTTTGGAAATGAAATTGATGTGTAAAGGTTTAGTATCATCAAATATACACTTGTTGATCAGGATGTCTTTTATAAATTTTGCATAAGACGATATCTGAGTGATAGCTTCAGTAAAATTAATATCTACATGGAGTTTCTCTATAACCTTTATGGATTTTTTATATTGATTATCAATCTTGGTTTGTTTAAGTCTTTGCGGAAATGGGATCAGAGATTTGTATGGCAGTGGCAGTGTATAAGTTTTATCTTTAGTTTCCATTCCTGGGTATTTTTGCTTTTCAGGCTCCTCTAGTTCCTCTACTTGGTCTGAAGGCACTACATTTTCTTTAGGTTGTTCGGGAATGCATAATGTTAGGTTTTTTGATCCATCGTAAGAAGTCTTACTTTGTAAGGTAATGACATTAGCTTTCCCCTTGGGATTTGGTTGAGGTTGTCTAGGAAATTGTCCTCTAGGTGTAGTTTGAGGAGCTTGTGTCTAGGCTACCTGAGAGATCTGAGTTTCAAGCATCTTGTTATGAGTAACTATCTCGTCAACCATAGTTCCTAATTGTGTGATTAGTTCATTTATATGAATGTTCTAATTCAGGAACTCTTTATTTTGCTGAGTCTAGGCTGAAATGAAATTTTCCATAATTTTCTCATGGTTTGGTTTCGGTGGTACAACTTGCATAGGTTGATTTGGTCTTTGGGCTTGGAAACATTAGGGTCTCGGAGGTACAAAATTCTAAATCAGGTTATTGTTCTTATATGAAAATTTTGGGTGATTCCTCCATCCTGGATTGTAAGTGTTTGAGAATGGGTTCCCTTGGGTATAGTTGACTTGGTCAGTTCTAG
Source organism: Vicia faba (assembly GCA_948472305.1). Lineage (NCBI taxonomy): Eukaryota > Viridiplantae > Streptophyta > Magnoliopsida > Fabales > Fabaceae > Vicia > Vicia faba. Next base: position 857,527,132 of record OX451741.1, read on the forward strand.
ATCCATTAAACAGGTTAAAGTCTGAAGTTTGATGTCCTTGGGTCCCACATAGTTCACATCCCGAGTGTACTACAACTATAATGTTCGGGTTCTGAGACATGTTTTCAACTTTTAAGAAAAGAGTGTCCATTTTGGCATGCACCATATCCAAGAAACTTATCTCATGTACTCCTCCTTAGGCCTCCTTTTTCTTCTATTGTTGCTCATTCTTCCCCCCATTGGTAATGGTTTTGGGGCATATCTTCTATGAGAGTACAAGCTTCAGGGTAAGGTTTGTTCATCAGTGTGCCACCAGCGACAACATTGATAGACATCTTCATGTTATAATGGAGTACATTATAGAAGGTGTGGTTAATTAACAATTACTCTAGGCCATGGTGTGGACAAGATCTTAACAGGTCTTTATATCTCTCCCATGCTTCAAAAAGTGATTCTCATTGGTTTTAAGTAAATCTAGTGATCAGGTTTCAAAGGACTCCAGCTTTGCTTGGCTGGAAATATCTAGCAAGAAACACTCTCCTAAGGTCTTCCCAAGTCGTTATTGAATTGGCTGGAAGGGAATCTAACCAATCACGTGCTTTATCTCTGAGGGAGAAAGGGAATAGTCTTAGACAAATTTCCATTGGTGAAGCACCATTGGTCTTTAGAGTGTCCGCTAATTGGATAAAAACTTTCAAGTGTTGATTTGGGTTCTCTCAAGCGAGACCAGCGAATTGATTTTGTTACACTAATTGTAATAATGAAGGCTTTAGTTAGAAATTATTGGTGGTTATGGAAGGGTTTACTATACTGGAACTAGGCTCCTCGTCTGGTGGTTGGGCAAATTCCTTAAGGGGACTTCAGTTATGATCCTCGGCCATAGTTCTCTTTATCCTATGGAAAAAATACGTGCTCGAGTGTAACGTTTGGGTTCCACTAAAGGATCTACTAAATTTCCAGTACTGCGATTCTGGCGCATATACCGGATAATAAAGCCTTAGTCTAAATGGGATAAAAATAGAGTACACAATTTGATGAATTTTAGTCCCCGGAAATGGCGCCAAAAACTTGTTCGGTCTGTTTATAGAGTCTAAAATCTAACTGCAAGTGCATAGCCTATCGAAGTAATATAAAGGATTGTCGAACCACAGAGACCAATTTTCAATCTATCAACTCTATTATTAAGTTGCTTATCTAAGGAGGATGAATTCAGTTGAGGGGGTATAATGCAAAGGAAATAAATAGATAATGTAAATTCAGACAAAAGACAGGTTAGAATGTAAACCACATTGGTCAAATAACACTTCAATTTGTATTTAATAGAACTACTCATGGGGCAACATTTTCCACTCTTGTAAAGGAACAATTTGACGGGAACTTGTCGCTTTTGCTAATCAAGAACCGAGTTTACTATCTAATCAAATCCTTATATTGTCACTTATAAAAGGGCGCTTCAAGCGTTAAAGCAGCAATACTATTTTTAAGAAATTAGTTTCTTAACTTAATAAAAAAAGGTTTCAACTCAGAATCGTTGACATAAAGAGATTATTGGCTTTCGCTCGAGAATCGGATTTTAAACCTATAAACGCGTCCGAAAATATTTTCAAAATTGTTTTCAAAAAGTGTCAAAGATCCGTAATTAACCTATCAAAACACTTTAGCCCTTTTTAAAACGTTAAAAACAAACCAAGTTTACTCTTTTAAATGGACAAATTTCAATATTATCCAAAAATATTAAGTACGAAAAACTTGTGTCAAAAGTTAAAATAACCCCTATAGTGTTTCCACTGACATGGTGTTGAAATGTGTAGCGGTAGAAATGTTTAAGAGTAAGCCATTGGATTTACTAGACTTGTACAGATCAAAATAAAAATCGCCACCGCACTTTGTTATTTCCAAAGGAATGGGAAAAGAGCGAGTAACCCAAAAAGAAGGGGAAAGACTCAAGGTAAGGGGGTTGGTTATGAAAAGGGAAGGTATTAGCATCCTAGACATATACGGTACTTGGCAGGAACCTCTTTGTAAAATCTGTATATTTTGACTATAAAATGTTGTATGTAAGATAAATGGTGGAGGTGAGAAAAGAACTATATTTTTTATGATTTTTTCACCCGCCGTGGTTACGAACCTTTAGTGCCTACATACCACCTTTCATGCAATAGGGGATCAGGGTACACGTAGTTCCCCTTTAAAAATTTTAAAACACAAGTGCGTTAACTAATTTTAAGAGATAAGACATCATCGTTATTGTCCGTGTGGAAAACATACTTACTACCCAAAATCTTGAGAAAGGAGAATTTGCATCATCTCAAAGTGGAGGATATGGCTTGTATTTTAAAATCAACAATGCCTCACTCAACACCCAAGTGGAAAATATCTCTCTTCATTACATATTGTAGAAGTATAGTTGTTTGCATCACTACAAGGATTGACTAGAGTTTAATCTTTTGAGAAAGTTTTAAAATAAAAAGAATTAGTGGCAAAATGGTTTTAAATGAGATTGATTGACTTTTAGTCATCTCACAAAAAGGTAAAGGTTTTATTAAATTGATTGGAGTTTATTTATGAAAAATATTTTGAAAATGCATGGACCTAAGTCCAAGTTTATTATGAAAGTTGTTTAAGTTTAGAAACAAGAAGAGTTTTCAAAAGGAGAAAGAGGATTTTTGAAATTAAAGAAGATGGGGGGAGATGAAGGGACTACCCAAAAGCATAAGGTAAAATCTATGGATATGAACCATCTAACCAACAAGAAGCCAATACTTGACATTATGAGTCAAGATAGAATTCCCATTCCTTGGATTGAAACCAAGCAAGCAGAGATACTAGACTTCTTGAGACAACCAAACTTAAAATGTATTAAGACTTCACAAAAATTAGGCAGAGTAACAGTTGTATACGTGTGAATTCCAGATTATAAACAAAGTATGTAATCACAATAACCTTCACACAAAACAAACAAACAACCCAATGTCTTGAGGTAAACCTCAAGAACTCCATAAAAAATATCAATTAAGGTCACAAGGTCTCCAACATAGGCCAAGGTTTTAAATCCTAAGTCCAAGAAGTCCAATACTCCACAATGCCAAGGATAGTAACCAAATAGTCCAAGTATCATTAAAGTTTTATGGTTCATGTTGATTATTAAGTATCTTAAAAGGAAAATAAAAGCTCAAGTGAGCAAAATAAAAATGATAAGAATATAAAGGGGCTCAAGTGAGCAAAAATGAAAAATAGCATGAAATGAAATGCTTAAAGTAAATGGTGAATAAAATAAAAGGTCATATAATAAATAAAAAGATAAAGTCAATTATTAGTAATTAGTGGTTAGTTGGATGACCATCTTGAAACTTGAATTTGTAACTCATTAGAGGATTGGTAAAACCAAAGCCTCCATACAACAAGTTGTATTTGCTTTTTGTCAAGTATATCATCCATTTGGGAATTCTCACAAGTACCATTTAATGATCAACGATGTTTACGTGATCCGCGTTGACCAAAAGTGATGTAGATCCATTAGAGGATTGGTAGAACCAAAGCCTCCACTCAATGAATCTCAAGGTTATTGGATCAAAGAGATCAAATTAACATACTTGGGCTTGGAAACATAGGTTTGGGCCACGAATGATCATTTATTCGAATCGGTACAAAATTTAGTGCTATGTTAAGCAATCGTAAGTGGACTTATATATAATTCACACCTATTTTAAGACCGGTCAATAGCAATCTATGCACCATTTGTCTTGATCATGATATAGAGATCATGTTCCAATAACACTTAATGCAATAAGAAAGGGATGGGATGAAGAAGGGTGGGGGAAAATATACAAACCACATTTGAATTAAATTTTAATCAAACTATTATTAAAATCATTCATCCATTTTTATGGAGTTAAACTCAACACCATGGATCCAATGATGTTAACAAAGTTCATGATAAAAAATTCCACCCAAGATCAGCCATAAAATAATCACAAAATAATAATATATTTATTATATACATTAAAAAGGGTTTTAAAATAGAAAATTAAAGAGAAAAATATCAACCATGTTCAAATTAATCAAGAAATAATAAGTAAAACCGTAGCAAAATCAGAGATGAACTCAAATATTTTTGAAAAATTTTTGGTAATGTTTTTTAAGTAAGAAACTATTTTTAAACTAATTAAAATTGCTCAAACAAATATAAAATAGATCAAAAATAGTAATCATTAATATAAAATTCCATAAAATTTTCAAAAAGTCAGAAATATGTAAAATGATATTTATGAATTTTTTTAGAATTAAAAAATATCAGAAAATATTTTTAAAGTAATTAAAAGGAAAGAAATAATGAAAAAATATAAAAAATGTCAAATTTCAAAATAAAAATGTGAAAAAACAGTCATGAGATCAGAAATAATTCAAAGTATTTTTGTGAATTTTTTCATAATTTTTGGAAAAAAAATAAAAGTGTTATGAATTTTTGAAAATTAAATCAATTAAAATATAAAATCATAAAATAAAATAAAACCAAAAGGATGTGGGCCATCATGACTACACGTTAGGAAGATTATCCAATGGACCAGAGGCGCTGTGCTTGATATAGACCTTAGTGAGATACGCATAGGATTAGAAAAAAGGCAACCAATGAAATTAAAACGTTTGGCACGCTATCATTGGCTGAGATGAGACATGTCATCGTCTTCAACCTCCAGACACCCTGCAATGGAGATTTTGTGAGATCCTTCAAATGGAAAAATTAGGATCCCAGACTAGTATCATTGGATTTGTCTCTTCAAGACGATCCTAACACCACCTTCGCGCCAAATTTATATAAGGAATGCAAAGAGATATGAATCAAAAACCAAGAAAATAGCGAGCACCTTCAATTTGAGATTTGTCTCTCAATTCTACATGGATTTAAAAATTGTAAGAAGCACAAGAATCAGGAGAAATAATAGAATACGTTAGTGCTTTATTTGGATCCAAATGGTGGATAATTCTACCTTTTCAAAGTTCAAGAAAGAAGCTTTGAAATTGGACTTCTGTAGCTTGAATTATGGCTCGTTTTGCTTGGTTTAAGTGCTGGGGAGTTTGTATGATTCTTAAGGATGATTAATGTGAAAAGAATTTTGGAAGAAAAGGCTTGAATCTCAGAAAATGATTTCAAAAACTTTAAAGTTCGTGTGAGGTTTTGACAGAGTGTATTAGGCTCAAAAAGCTTGACGAAATGAATGGGGGATGACCCTCTATTTATAGGGAATCAAAAGGAATGTTCAAGCATGTGAAATGATGAAGTTTGGAGGGAAATCGTGTGAACCTGATACACGAGCAAGGTGTGATCTGTTTTGCATAAAAAATCATCCAATCCTTGCGTTTTAAGGCTCTAATCCACTTTGGAAACTTGGTTAAACATGTTTAGATCACAAACGCGTGCTAAATTGATGTGTTAGAAGCCAAAACATGAATTCCAAATTCTGACTTATGAAGAAACTTCAGTTTCAAGTTACCAAGTTCAATCCAATGGCATTGTCAGCTCAAGTAGTCTTAAGGCATGATTCTTGATGCTTTAGAAATATGAGATTACAAGCTTTGCAATAGAAAAAGAATGGAATCAAATGGATGTTTGAGCTGAAAGTTGCAATGAGTCAAAGTTGGGGAAAAAAGGTTGACTTTTCATACTTAGAAATATTTCATATTTTTCTTCAAAAGTGACCTATAATGTTTTGCATCCAAACATGGCCTTCCACCTGGAAATTGCTCTTGACCAAAACATATGGAATGAAATAGACCTTTTTAATTACATTTTGAGACATGAACCATTCAAAATCTCCAAAAATTGAGAGAGTTATGAATTGTTGAAGTTGGCAAAAAATCATGAAATGACCTATAATATTTTGTATCCTTAGGGCATCTTTCATCGATTTTCTCACTTTGAACATAAAATAATGCATCAGTTCATATCCTCAAGATCAATGTGGAAAAATAATGGGTTAAAGGTGAAAAAATTTGATCAAGTTATGATCATTTGAAATTACACTTGAGAATTTGGGGGTTCATCTAGAGGACTTGTAATCTTTCTTCAACATTAAGTTTCTTCCACATGAAAACTCCTTGAAACTTTTAAAGTGATTTGTTGATAACCCTTTGAAGAGAAGTATGTCTTTGGAATCACTCTAAAATACAAAAATATGAGCAAGATATTCTTCTTTGAAGTTCAAAACCCTAGCTCCTAGATCAAGAAAATGCTTTGAGGAAGTTTGACAATTTTGGACAAACTTCTTGAACCAACACCTTTACTTTGTTAATAGAAGTTTTTGATGATGATAATGAGAACTCATAACAACCAACACCACTTCCATATCTTGAGAATTGAGAGAAATGTGTACTTGTGACCAATGGGGACAATGCCTTGTCCAACCATGACAAGTTCTTCAATCAACCCCTTGTACTTTTTAATAAATCTTGATAACTTTGAAATATGGTGAACCAAAATGAACCTTGCCATGCCATTTCTTCCAAACTAACTTCAATGGTGAAGTTTGAATTTGTCAAGCTTTAATGACTGGGGCATGGAAATAAAGTCATGAACCTATGGATCAACTTGCTAAGCCACATTGCCTTTACCTACATTATTAATAAGTAAGACAAACCAAAATTGCATTTTGTTAATTAGAAAGAAAGTAAAAACAAAACATGCATAATCACAAAAGAAAAACAAGTCAAGTTGCTTGGTGATCTATCAAAGGGCAAAGCTAAAGATAGGGAGCAGAACAAAAATCCCTAATGTGATCTTGTTGTGATTGAATCAATATGGTATGATGAAGGGATCTTAGGGGCAAAAATTGGGGTACAACAACTGCCCTATTTTAAGTTTCTTCTATCTGGAGATACAAAGGTTAAAAATCTTTGTGTCGACGCGATCAAAGATACTTAAATATAAAACAATCCCTATTTTTGGCCTTAAGATGCCATGCAATACTTATGAGAATGAATGCATAAGAACAAATTCAAAGAGACGCAAAACACCACTGGGGATGTAGCGAAGGAAATAAGGATCAAAAGAGAAACCCAACAAGGAAAATAAATCACTTTTGAATAAAAAACACCTGACTCATAGACGATGGTAAAAGGTCAAGGGATACACCAACTTTTACTAAAGGCGATACTACTAACAATCACTGAAGATAGAAAGAGGAACAAAATTATAGCACCGACATTCTCTGACAGTGAGCTACCAACGTTTACCGAAGGTAGAGAGAAAATAAAAATCATCGACGTTCATTGACGATGAACTACCAACTTTCACTGAGGGTAGAGAGAAAATATCATAGCATCATCGTTCACTAACGAAGAACTACCAACGTTCATTGAAGGTATAAAAAAGATAACAATCACCAACTTTCACTGAAGGTGACCTACCAACTTTCACTGAAGGTAGATAGAAAATATATCATAGCATCGTCGTTCACTGATGATGAACTACCAACGTTCACTGAAGGTAGAAAAATGATAACAATCACCAACTTTCACTGAAGGTGACCTACCAAATTTCACTGAAGGTAGAGAGAAAATATATCATAGCACCACCATTCACTGAAAATGAACTACCAAGGTTCACTGAAGGTAGCAAAAAGATAACAATCACCAACTTTCACTGAAGGGGATCTACCAACTTTCCCTAAAGGTAGAGAGAAACTATATCATAGCACTGTCGTTCACTGACGATGAACTACCAACGTTCACTGAAGGTAGCAAAAAGATAAAAATCATAAACTTTCACTGATGGTGACCTACCAACTTTCACTGAAAATAGAGAGAAAATATATCATAGCATCACCATTCACTTACGATGAACTACCAACGTTCAATGAGGGTAGAAAAAAGATAACAATCACCAACTTTCACTGAAGGTGACCTACCAACTTTCACTGAAGGTAGAGAGAAAATATATCATAGCACCGTCGTTCACTGAATGTAGCAAAAAGATTATAATCACCAACTTTCACTGAAGGTGACAAACCAACTATCACTGAAGGTAGAGAGAAAATATATCATAGCATTGCCGTTCACTAACGATAAACTACCAACGTTCACTTAAGGTAGAAAAAAGATAACAATCACCAACTTTCACTGAAGGTGACCTACCAACTTTCACAGATGGTAGAGAGGAAATATATCATAGCATCATCGTTCACTGACGATGAAATACCAACTTTTATTGAAGGTAGAAAAAAGAAAACAATCACCAACTTTCACTGAAAGTGACTTACCAACTTTCACTGAAGGTAGAGAGAAAATATATCATAGCACCGCCGTTCACTGACGATGAACTACCAACGTTCACTGAAGGTAGCAAAAAGATAATAATCACCAACTTTCACTGAAGGTGACCTACCAACTTTTACTAAAGGTAGAGAGAAAATATATCATAGCACTGTCGTTCACTGACGATGAACTACCAACATTCACTTAAGGTAGCAAAAAGATAGAAATCACCAACTTTCACTGAAGGTGACCTACCAACTTTCACTAAAAATAGAGAGAAAATATATCATAGCATCACCAATTCACTGATGATGAACTACCAATGTTCAATGAAGGTAGAAAAAAGATAACAATCACCAACTTTCACTGAAGGTGGCCTACCAACTTTAACTGAAAGTAGAGAGAAAATATATCATAGCACCATCGTTCACTGAATGTAGCAAAAAGATGATAATCACCAACTTTCACTGATTGTGACCAACAAACTATCACTGAAGGTAGAGAGAAAATATATCATAGCATTGCCGTTCACTGATGATAAACTACCAACGTTCACTTAAGGTAGAAAAAAGATAACAATCACCAACTTTCCCTGAAGGTGACCTACCAACTTTCACTGATGGTAGAGAGAAAATATATCATAGCATCACCGTTCACTGACGATGAAATACCAACATTTTTATTGAAGGTAGAAAAAAGAAAACAATCACCAACTTTCACTGAAGGTGACTTACCAACTTTCACTGAAGGTAGAGAGAAAATATATCATAGCACCTCCGTTCACTGACGATGAACTACCAACGTTCACTGAAGGTAGCAAAAAGATAATAATCACCAACTTCCTCTGAAGGTGACCTACCAAATGTTTCTAAAGGTGGAGAGAAAATATATCATAGCACTGTCGTTCGCTGACGATGAACTACCAACGTTCACTTAAGGTAGAAAAAAGATAAAAATCACCAACTTTCACTGAAGGTGACCTACCAACTTTCACAGAAAATAGAGAGAAAATATATCATAGCATCACCATTCACTGACGATGAACTACCAACATTCACTGAAGGTAGAATAAAGATAACAATCACCAACTTTCACTGAAGGTGACCTACCAACTTTCACTGAAGGTAGAGAGAAAATATATCATAGCACCACCGTTCACTGAATGTAGCAAAAAAAATAATAATCATAAACTTTCACTGAAGGTGACCAACAAACTACCACTGAAGGTAGAGAGAAAATATATCATAGCATCTTCGTTCACTGATGATGACCTACCAACGTTCACTGAAGGTAGCAAAAAGATAACAATCACCAACTTTCAATGAAGGTGACCTACCAACTTTCACTGAAGGTAGAGAGAAAATATATCATAGCATCACCGTTCACTGACGATGAACTACCAACTTTCATTGAAGGTAGAAAAAAGATAACAATCACCAACTTTCACTGAGGGTGACTTACCAACATTCACTGAAGGTAGAGAGAAAATATATCATAGCACCGTCGTTCAATGACGATGAACTACCAACATTCACTGAAGGTAGAAAAAAGATAATAATCACAAACTTTCACGGAAGGTAACCTACCAACTTTCACTAAAGGTAGAGAGAAAATATATCATAACATCGCTGTTCACTGATGATGAACTACCAACGTTCATTGAAGGTAGCATAAAGATGACAAGTCTTTTCCCAAAATTCTGGCGTTTCGCCTAGAACGGGTCTCAACTTTTTCTATAACCGATGTATTCTGCCTGGAAAGGGTAATATATACGTTGTATCAAATAAAGAGACTACCACTTGCAAATATTTCATAACGAATTGTCTCTGCGATATTGAAGAGACTAGCCATCCACTGGAGTAATTTGACAATAAACTGTAAACTATCAACTCATAGAGAAGATATAAAAAAAGTAACATCGACCTTTACGAGGAAATACAAGTTGCTCAAATAAAGAGACCTTCTACTTGCTGTTATGGAGGATTGTAAAATGAATTCCTGGGGAAAATGTTATGACTTCCTGGGGAATGAATCATGACTTCACGGGGAAGGCAGTATAGCTTCTTGGGGAAAACAAAATGGCTTCCTGGGGAAAACAAAATGGCTTCATGGTGAAAACAAAATGGCTTCCTGGGGATAACAAAATGGCTTCCTAGGGAATACAAAATGGCTTCCTGGGGAAATGCCAACATATTCCTGCTTAGGAGATAAAGTATTCTCGTGTAAAATAAATGCACACTCAAACCAAGGCTCAAAGCTTGCAGAGATCAAAAGTAATAATATTGTTGGGAAGCAAAGATTCAAACCAAAAATAAACTAGAGTAAAACAGTGAGCCTAAACACATCCTTCGAGAAATAAACTCAAGGGGGAAACCTTAACCATCCAAACCAAGGGCTGTATAGGAAGGCTAAAGCAAAAAAACTTCCACGAGAGATAACTCAATGGGGAAATTTAAAGAATATACACTTTCTGCTTAAGGCTGACCCTCTATTTATAGGGAGTCAAAAGGAATGTTCAAGCATGTGAAATGATGAAGTTTGGAAGGAAATCGTGTGGACCTGATACACGAGCAAGGTGTAATCTGTTTTGCATCAAAAATCATCTAATCCTTGCGTTTTAAGGCTCTAATCCACTTTGGCAACTTGGTTAAACATGTTTAGATCAAAAACGCGTGCTAAATTGATGTGTTAGAAGCCAAAACATGAATTCCAAATTCTGACTTATGAAGAAACTTCAGTTCCAAGTTACCATGTTCAATCCAATGGCATTGTCAGCTCAAGTAGTCTTAAGGCATGATTATTGATGCTTTAGAAAGATGAGATTACAAGCTTTTCAATGGAAAAAGAATGGAATCAAATGGATGTTTGAGCTGAAAGTTGCTATGATTCAAAGTTGGGGAAAAAGATTGACTTTTCATACTTAGAAATATTTCATATTTTTCTTCAAAAGTGACCTATAATGTTTTGTATCTAAACATGGCCTTCCACCTGGAAATTGCTCTTGACCAAAAGATATGGCATGAAATAGACCTCTTGAATTACATTTTTATACATGAACCATTCAAAATCTCCAAAAATTGAGAGAGTTATGAATTGTTGAAGTTGGAAAAAAATCATGAAATGACCTATAACCTTTTGTATCCTTAGGGCATATTCCATCCATTTTATCACTTTACACATAAAATAATGCATCAGTTTACATCCTCAAGATCAATGTGGAAAAATAATGGGTTAAAGGTGATAAAAATTGACCAAGTTATGATCATTTGAAGTTACACTTGAGAATTTTGGGGTTCAGCTAAAGGACTTGTAATCTTTCTTCAACATTAAATTTCTTCCACATGAAAACTCCTTGAAACTTTTAAAGTGATTTGTTGATAACCCTTTAAAGAGAATTATGTCTTTGGAATCACTCTAAAATACAAAAATATGAGCAAGATATTCTTCTTTGAAGTTCAAAACCCTAGCTCATAGATCAAGAAAATGCTTTGAGGAAGTTTGACAATTTTGGACAAACTTCTTGAACCAACACCTTTACTTTGTTAATAGAAGTTGTTGAGGATGATAATGAGAACTCATAACAACCAAAACCACTTGCATATCTTGAGAATTGAGATAAATGTGTACTTGTGACCAATGGGAACAATGCCTTATCCAACCATGACAAGTTTTTTAATCAACCCCTTGTACTTTTAAATAAATCTTGATAACTTTGAAATATGGTGAACCAAATGAACCTTGCCATGCCATTTCTTCCAAAATAACTTCAACGGTGAGGTTTGAATTTCTCAAGCTTTAATGACTGGGGCATGGAAATAAACTCATGAACCTATGGATCAACTTGCTAAGCCACATTGCCTTTACCTACATTATTAATAAGTAAGACAAACCAAAATTGCATTTTGTTAATTAGAAAGAAAGTCAAAACGAAACATGCATAATCATAAAAGAAAAACAAGTCAAGGTGCATGGTGATCTCTCAAAGGGAAAAGCTAAAGATAAGGAGGATAACCAAAATACCTAAGGTGATCTTGTTGTGATTGAATCAATATGGTATGATAAAGGGATCTTAGGGGCAAAAATTGGGGTACAACAGCTGCCCTTATTGAAGTTTCTTCTATCCGGAGATACGAAGGTTAAAAATCTTTGTGTCGACGCGATCGAAGATACTTAAATATAAAACAAACCATATATTTGGCCTTAAGATGCCATGCAATACATATGAGAATGAATGCATAAGAAAAAATTCAAAGAGACGCAAAACACCACTGGGGATGTAGCAAAGGAAATAAGGATCAAAAGAGAAACCCAACAAGGAAAATAAATCACTTTTGAATCAAAAAGACCCGACTCATAGACGATGGTAAACAGTCAAGGGATACACCAACTTTTACTGAAGGCGATACTACCAACAATCACTGAAGATAGAAAGAGGAACAAAATTATAGCACCGAAATTCACTGACGGTGAGCTACCAACGTTTACCGAAGGTAGAGAGAAAATGAAAATCATCGACGTTCATAGATGATGAACTACCAACTTTCAATTAAGGTAGAGAGAGAATATCATATCATCGTCGTTCACTGACGATGAACTACCAACATTCACTGAAGGTAGAAAAAAGATAACAATCACCAACTTTCATTGAAGGTGACCTAACAACTTTCACTGAAGGTAGATAAAAAATATATCATAGCATCGTCGTTCACTGATGATGAACTACCAACATTCACTGAAGGTAGCAAAATGATAACAATCACCAACTTTCACTGAAGGTGACCTACCAACTTTCACTGAAGGTAGAGAGAAAATATATCAAAGCATCGCCCTTCACCGACGATGAACTACCAAGGTTCACTAAAGGTAGCAAAAAGATAACAATCACCAACTTTCACTGAAGGTGACCTACCAACTTTCACTGATGGTAGAGATAAAATATAGCATAGCATCACCGTTCACTGACGATGAACTACCAACTTTCATTGAAGGTAGAAAAAAGATAAAAATCACCAACTTTCACTGAAGGTGACTTACCAACTTTCACTGAAGGTAGAGAGAAAATATATCATATCACCGCCGTTCACTGACGATGAACTGCCAACGTTCACTGAAGGTAACAAAAAGATAATAATCACCAACTTTCACTGAAGGTGAACTACCAACTTTCACTAAAGGTAGAGAGAAAATATATCATAGCACTGTCGTTCACTGACGATGAACTACCAACGTTCACTTAAGGTAGCAAAAAGATAAAAATCACCAACTTTCACTGAAAGTGACCTACCAACTTTCACAGAAAATAGAGAGAAAATATATCATTGCATCACCATTCACTGACGATGAACTACCAATGTTCACTGAAGGTAGAATAAAGATAACAATCACCAACTTTCACTGAAGGTAGAGAGAAAATATATATAGCACCGCCGTTCACTGAATGTTACCAAAAGATAATAATCACAAACTTTCACTGAAGGTGACCAACAAACTATCACTGAAGGTAGAGAGAGAGAGAGAAAATATATCATATCATCTCCGTTCACTGACGATGACCTACCAACGTTCAATGAAGGTAGCAAAAAGATAACAATCACCAACTTTCACTGAAGGTGACCTACCAACTTTCACCGAAGGTTGAGAGAAAATATATCATAGCATCACCGTTCACTGACGATGAACTACCAACTTTCATTGAAGGTAGAAAAAAGATAACAATCACCAACCTTCACTGAGGGTGACTTACCAACATTCACTGAAGTTAAAGAGAAAATATATCATAGCATCGTCGTTCACTGACAATGAACTACCAACGTTCACTGAAGGTAGCAAAAAGATAATAATAACCAACTTTCACTGAAGGTGACCTACCAACTTTCACTGAAGGTAGAGAGAAAATATATCATAGCATCACCGTTCACTGATGATGAACTACCAACATTCATTGAAGGTAGCATAAAGATGATAAGTCTTTTCCCAAAATTCCGGCGTTTCGCCTAGAACGGGTCTCAACTTCTTCTATAACCGATGTATTCTGCCTGGAAAGGGTAATATATAAGTTGTATCAAATAAATAGACTACCACTTGCAAATATTTCATAATGAATTGTCTCTACGATATTGAAGAGATTAGCCATCCACTGGAGTAATTTTACAATGAACTGTAAACTATCCACTCATAGAGAAGATATCAAAAAAGTAACATCGACCTTTACGGGGAAATACAAGTTGGTCAAATAAAGAGACCATCTACTTGCTGTTATGGAGGATTATAAAATGAATTCCTGGGGAAAATGTCATGACTTCCTGAGGAATGAATCATGACTTCACGGGGAAGGCAGTATAGCTTCTTGGGGAAAACAAAAAGGCTTCTTGGGGAAAACAAAATGGCTTCATGGTGAAAATAAAAAGGCTTCCTGGGGATAACAACATGGCTTCCTGGGGAATACAAAATGGCTTCCTGGGGAAATGCCAACATATTCCTGCTGAGGAGATAAAGTATTCTCGTGTAAAATAAATGCACACTCAAACCAAGGCTCGAAGCTTGCAGAGATCAAAAGTAATAATATTGCTGGGAAGCAAAGATTCAAACCAGAAATAAACTAGAGTAAAACAGTGAGCCTAAACACATCCTTCGAGAAATAAACTCAAGGGGGAAACCCTAACCATCCAGACCAAGGGCTGTACAGGAAGGATAAAGCAAAAAAACTTCCACGAGAGATAACTCAATGGGGAAACTTAAAGAATATACACTTTCTGGTTAAGGCTGGCCCTCTATTTATAAGGAGACAAAAGGAATGTTCAAGCATGTGAAATGATGAAGTTTGGAGAGAAATCATGTGAACCTGAAACACGAGCAAGGTGTGATCTATTTTGCATCAAAAATCATCCAATCCTTGCGTTTTAAGGCTCTAATCCACTTTGGAAACTTGGTTAAACATGTTTAGATCACAAACGCGTGCTAAATTGATGTGTTAGAAGCCAAAACATGAATTCCAAATTCTGACTTATGAAGAAACTTCAGTTCCAAGTTACCATGTTCAATCCAATAGCATTGTCAACTCAAGTAGTCTTAAGGCATGATTCTTGATGCTTTAGAAAGATGAGTGTGATACGGTGGGAGAACTGACTATGAGTTTTGCGTTTGTTTTCGCAAATGTTTCGGTTGAGCAAGAGTCGCCACCGACTTTTTATTTTATCCTAAGGAAAGGTTTAAAAAGCACAGCAAAAACCTTTGAGATTTTTTCTTGGGTCTGGGGAGTAGATTATAGAAAGGGAAGGTATTAGCACCCTTTCTATCCCTGGTTATCCATGGGCTCTTAGGTACTTGCTTAGATTAACTTGCCTTGGTTTTCAATTGTTTGAAATGGTGCTTTGTGTGTGGTTTTGAAAATGTTTTGAAAAATATGCCTTGTCTAGGCTACCCTTGTAACAATTCTTTACTCGAATGTTTTACAAAAGGTGTTTGTCTTTTTGAAAAGATGTTTCAAGGTTTTTTTGAAAGTTTGTTTTGAAAGTGTGGTTTGGAAAAATAGGCAAGTGTTTTGTTTTGCAAGTTGACAAGTACTTAAGAGCTATCTACCCTAAAGTTCTCAAAGATTTTTGCTATGTTTTAACCCTTTTAACAATTTTGTTCCACCATTGCATTTGGTGGACAAACTTGTGTTAGGATGTGAAAGGGACGGGCGCGGGTCATCGTTTAGACCATAATTGCAATGGTGCCAAGTATCTTTGGGCAATTTTCCTTTAAGGGACTTGATCATTTTTAGGCAACTTTTCGAAAGCGTCATCGAGGGACTATGATCATTTGAATTGTGCTTGTTTTACCCAAAGAGACCTAACATGCAATATGGCCCATTATTGAAGGCAACAAGTGGAATACCCTAGGGGTGCAAGTGTGATTAGTGTTGTCCATTTTCATGCTTGATTATCTTGAAATTAGGTCAAACTATTTTGTTGTTTTTATTTGCATACAAACCCTAATTCTATCATGGTATATTTAGAAAAACTTTAAAGTGCGAAAATTAAAGTTCCTAAGCTATTACAACACAATATGGGAATGGGGGTACAAATGTTCAAATGGGGGGTATTTGACAAGGAATTTAAACCTAACTATTACATCAATTTGGAATTATTTACAAGATATTTAATTGCACAAATTAAATAGAAATAAAATAAATATGCAAGATGCAAAAAGGGTTTTTATATGTATGGGAAAAAAGTATTTTTATATGTCAAAATAAAATAAAATGAAAAGTATTATTTTTTTGAGTATTTTCAATGTTTTAGGGCAAAACCCTAATTTATTAAGTAAAATGTATTAATTATTTAATATGTACACATTTATTTATTATATACAAAAATAAAATAAAAATGAAGTATATTTGTAAAAAGGTATTTTTAATATTAAATATTAATAAAAAGTAAAAAGTATATATTTTGTATTTTTAACCTAAATATACTAATATATATATGAATTTGTATTATTTATTAAATATATTGCATATATACAAAATAATAATATTTAATATTTATATATAAAAAAAAGTATATTTTATATGAAATATTTTCAGAAGATAAAATGAAATAAAAATCAGAAATAAAATATGTTTGCATATTTTTTAGTATTTTTAAATAAAAGTATGTTTATATATTTATTTATGTACAAATACTTATTTAAACAAATAAATACCTAATAAATATGAAAATGGTGTAAAAAATATTTTTTATATTATTAATATTATAAGAAAAAATAAATAAGTCAGAATAAAAAAGAAAAAAGTCAAAAAAATCATTAAAATAAGCAAAATGGGCTCAGGGGGTGTAAAAGTAATAAAAGGGTGCAAAAAGAAAGTCAACTCAGGCCCAGCCCAAGAAGACTTCATCTTCAACCTCAGAACATGTTTGAACACAATCCACACACGTTTTTCATCTCTCAATTCCTGGACTTTCAAGCAAAACTCACAACATGAAAAATGTAGAGCATTAAGAGACGAATTCAGGGATATAAAGAACTTGACTTAACTCTCTAAGATGAGAGAGAATTTCTTCTCCCCCAATTCCTGACCTAATTTTTGTTCCATGTTCAGACTTAAAATTCTCTAAGCATACATAATATAAATGAAATCTAATTACATGGGCATGTTCAGGGCTATGAATGTGACATGTTTTCTTCACAAACCTAAAGCTAACAATGCCTGGATAGAGAGATACGTGTTCATGAACTTACCTGTTCAGTTGAAGTTGTATCTGGTGATGGAGGTGTCTTCAATGCAAGGTGATGATTGGTACAACTTCCTTGATGTCCAGGGATGCTATTCCAAGCTTTACTTTTTCTTGAAACCTTTTGAATCGTGCTATGGAACTTCAAATGCAAAACAAAAAAATGAAAATGGTGATGTTGCCTGGGAGTGTTACAGGTCGTGTTTGAGGTTTGGATTAGCTTCAAGGGATGTTGTGGGATGTGTTTGACAAGTTTTTAGCAAGAATGCATGGAAGGTTTGAGCTATGGAACTCAAACTGCAGCAGATGCTCTGTTTGGGCAGTTTGAGGGTGATTCTGGGAATGGGGAGGCAATGGAGATATTAGGGTCGTGTTCTAGCTCAGAATGGATGTTTAGAATATGTTTGACAAGTTTTTCTAAGCATCTGTTAACTGATATGAGAGTTGTGTTAAGTTATGGCAAGTTTCTTCTACTTTAAGCAACCAATGGCCAAGTTGAGTTTCTAGCTTGTACAGGACCCCCTAATGTGCTGCATAACTCAGTCTTGATCAGTGCAATTAGCCCATAAACTTGTGCCAAATAGATCTTAACTATACTTGCTTGGATTTGCATTTTGACATAAAGTTCACTTTTGCAAAAATGGTTAAAATGCTTTATCTATTTTGGGATTAAACCTCTATGCAATGCTTGAACACATAGAATATGGTCTTGGCACAAAGAGTTTTCATTAAATTTATGAGTGTAAAAGAGATTTAGGGCCTGTAATCAAGAAATGCATGCTGATTTGAAAATTGCCTAAGTGTATGAACATGGAAATTGGCCATAACAAAAGTGAGTTTTTCCCATATTGCCAAATTCGATTCTCTCTAACCATGAGGTTGTTTGATGAGTTCTTGGACATTTTGGAAAGCTTGGAATGTGTACTAAAATCCATCTTTGAAATGAAAATTGAAATTCCAAGTGGAAGTATATGAAAAATGGTCTTGAAGTTAGGTACAAACCTTGCCTAAAATAGGTCAAATTTTCTCTAAGTTAAGAATGGTTTAGTACCCTTGTTCCAAAAATTGTAACTTGAGATACAAGCTTCTTTTGGGAAAACTTTGTGACTCAAAGTTGTAGATTTTTCAATAGGCTACAACTTTCATGTTTTGACTTTTGCTTGAATCCAAATGAATCTTGGTGAGAAAGTGGGGCAAAGTTAGGAAAAAATTAGGGTTTTTCATAACTTAGAAAAATTCTAAGTTATAAAAAATCTTCATTTCAAACCCTAATTTGCAATTCTTGATTTATTGATGAACAAGTTTCATGATTTGGCATGTTTTGATGAAAAATGAATCTTGACACTTGATCTTGACCAAAAAGTCAAAGTTTGACTTTTCAGTATACAGTCAAAATTGATCAATTGACTGGGAAATTCAACTGTCAATCTTGTGCATTTGGGATCTTTTGAACTTGTTGAGCATGTCAAGACAATTCCATGGCGTCCTTGAGTCCATATGTGAGCTTGGTTTGCCATTGGCTAGGTCAAACAGTCAAAAATTGCCCTTGTGTAGTCAAAACCCTAAAAATGACCATTTTGCCCTTTTGGTGATTTGATCAAATTTCTTGTGGAGTTATGATCCAAGCTTGATCAAATGGTCCATATGAGTTCATAATGTTGATGTGGGTCAATGTTCATGAGATTTGACTGTCAATTGGCCACAGTTGACTTTTTCCCCAATACAGCTGATTTCTAGGTCAATTGTCCAATTGACTGGGCAAAACTTGGAATCAAGGCTTGAAATTTGATGTGGATAAACTTGGGAGTCCAACATGAAGCATGAAATTCATCTTAGGCATTTTAGGTCAAAACATCTTTGTGCAAACACAAACCCTAATTTGGGTCAACAGTGCAAGGAGAAGTCTTGAGCAGATGAAACCCTAACTGGATCTTGAGCTCCAAAGGCTTTGTGATGAGAAATTATTGAGAGATGGGAGGGAAAATTTTGGGGTACAACAGTTGCCCCTGTTCAATCTTCTTGAATCCGAAGAGTTAGATTGGCAAGTTTGCCTTTCGTGACTCGAGGGTAAAAGGAGATTGGACACTAGGGTGCCCTTAAATTTGCACTCGTCAAAGCAATGGATGCGGGAATGGGCTTAGAGATGCCATTTGGAGATGGGCTTAACGATGCCATCGGGAGGAGTGACAGAAACTTGTCGGGGATGGGCTTAAAGATGCCATCTGGAATGAGTATCAGAAAGGTGTCTGTGCTTAGGACCATCTGTGAACTGGGGGTCTGAACAAGCAATAGATTGACATCCGTATCTGGAGGCATCCGTAAACTATTTTCAGGAGTTGAGATTGAATAAGCAATAGAGCAGCATCCGTTGTTGGGGAGCGTCCGTAAACTGTTTTCAAAGGTTGCATCTGAACAAGCGATAGATTAACATCCGTTGTTGGGAAGAATCCATAGACTGTTTTCAGAAGTCTTGAGAAGAATCTGAACAAGCGATAGGTTAACATCCGTTACTTGGAGAACCCGTGAACTGTTTTCAGAAATCTTGAAGTTGAATAAGCAATAGAGCAGTATCCGTTGTTGGGAAGCGTCTGTAAACTGTTTTCAAAAAGTTGCATTTGAACAAGTGATAGATTAACATCCGTTGTTGGGAAGAATCCATAAACTGTTTTTAGAAGTCTTGAGAAGAATCCGAACAAGCAATAGGTTAACATCCGTTACTTGGAGAACCCGTGAACTGTTTTCAGAAATCTTGAAGTTGAATAAGCAATAGAGAAGCATCCGTTGTTGGGAAGCGTCCGTAAACTGTTTTCAAAAAGTTGCATCTGAACAAGTGATAGATTAACATCCGTTGTTGGGAAGAATCCATAAACTGTTTTCAGAAGTCTTGAGAAGAATCCGAACAAGCAATAGGTTAACATCCGTTACTTGGAGAAACCGTGAACTGTTTTCAGAAATCTTGAAGTTGAATAAGCAATAGAGCAGCATCCGTTGTTGGGAAGCGTCCGTAAACTGTTTTCAAAAGTTGAGAAGAGTCTGAACAAGCGATAGGTTAACATCCATTACTTGGAGAACCCGTGAACTGTTTTCAGAAATCTTGAAAAGGAACCGGTGTAGGGCTTCCTGATGATGAGCTCGTGTAAAACTGCATCTGGATGAATCTGGAATAAGCATCAGAATGTTGCCATGTCTGGGTCACATCTGAACTATTCCTGGAAAGAATCTCGGAAGATAATGATTTTTGTCTGTCGACTGATCTTATCTGAAAAGGTAAAGAGTTAGTTGTATGCAATGTCATGATGCATGATGCAATGTATGTTATATGATATGAATGTAAATGAATGGGCATGTAAGCTGGAGAGCTGTCTTGCGAAGGATAGATGAATCCGAGATGGCTGAAGATAAAAGCATCTTGACTGTTGCCGGGGAGAATAATTCCTGGTTGTTTCTGGGGAATAAGGAGCTTGGGTTGTATACCAATCTTCTGGGGAATTCCTGTCTTGAGGAGACCTTCACTGGAGAATCTTCGAATATACAATGAGGAACTGAAAACTAAAAGTCTTCAAATTTGCTTGGGGAATACCAGACCTTCAATCGTCGAGGGGCCTTAGAACCACTTGCGGGGACTTGGAATTTCCTTGGTGACTTGCAGGGTAAAAGAATTTCTGATGATTTCTACTGGGGATTTTAGAACCTGGTAGACTTAAGCTGGGGAGATAAGACTGAGAATCTCTAGTCTAGTGGGAAGAATTTTTGTGGGGAAAAGGTTCACTAGTCTGGCTCCGCTGGGGATTGATAGTTTGAAGTTTTAGCTCTTCTGGGAATACTGGAACTTAGACTCTGAGGGGAATTGAGTTCTGGAGGATTCTCTGGCTGGGGATAACAAAGATAAACTCCTCTGGGGATTGTATTGATAAGTTATGTTGGGGAACTCTGATGAACTCTGCTGGGGATAGGAATAAATTTGCCGAGTGCGATCTTCCGTGGCAATAAGCTGAGGATAACCCAGTTATAAGCCCTTGTGGGGAGTAACTTTGAATAAAGCACGGGAGAGACGTCCGTACTCTGCAGGGGATAAGCTTCCATAATCTACTGGGGATAAGCTTCAAGACTTGCTGGGGATATGCTTCAAGACTTGCTGGGGATATGGATTCCAAATCTCCTGGGGGTTTCCTTTAAAAGGGTATCAAGATATCCAACTGCACCTTCAACCTATCAGTAATCCTCTTTCTTGATTCCTAAGGAAATGATTATGTTCAAATGCATATGCCTATTTAACAAAACATTGGACGTTTCTCAAAATAAAACAATTAGTGCAAGAGAAAAAGAAAAAGGAAATGACACAATTTTCTGGGAAGAGTATTTGTATTAACTTTCTTTGAGTATGTTTGTACAAAGGAGACAATCATCCTAGTAAGAGGATTTTGTCGTAAATATTGAAAGATTTATACAAAATAAAGATGGCTATGTGAAATAATTCCATGGGATTCCATTCCGCTATAGCCTTCACAACTCTGAATATCTGTCCATCCAATGCTTCGTTTGCCGATGACTGGATTGATCAGAAACTTGGAACTGGTTGATGAAGAGATTGTCTTTGAAGTGATCCGATGAGACATAGTCATACGCTTTAATTCCCTAACTTTTTCCTGAATCACCCTTTCGGGTTTTCGATCCACCGGGAAACCCCTTTTTGCCCAAGCCGCCCTTTTAGGTTTTCAACTTGCTGGGTGTACAGATTTTTTTTTGTTTTTATCCCTAACTTTTGCCTGAACCGCCCTTTTGGGTTTTCGATCCACCGGGATGCCCATTTTTGCCCAAGCCGCCCTTTCGGGTTTTTGACTTGTCGGGTTATTTTATACGTAGTATCTTTTGACTATGTCTGCATTCACAGGGTGCGGCAAATCGTCGTCGTCCATGGTGGTTAGAATCATCGCACCACCAGAAAATATGCTCTTGATCACAAATGGTCCTTCATATGTTGGAGTCCATTTGCCCCTGGGATCACTTTGCGGCAAGATAATCCGCTTGATTACGAGATCTCCGACTTGATACACCTGACGTCTGACTTTCTTATTGAAGGCCTTGATCATCCGTTTTTGATACGTCTGACCATGGCATATAGCAGTGAGTCGCTTCTCGTCGATCAAATTGAGTTGATCAAGTCGGGTCTGAATCCAATCATCTTCATTCAAACCTGTGTCCTTCATAATCCTTAGAGAAGGAATCTGAACTTCCATAGGCAGGACAACTTCCATGCCATATACCAACGAAAATGGGGTTGCCCCAGTTGAAGTACGTGTCGTCGTACGGTATCCATGTAGAGCAAACGGTAACATCTCATGCCAGTCTTTGTAAGTGACTGTCATTTTCTGAATGATCTTCTTAATGTTTTTGTTCGCAGCTTCAACATCACCGTTCATCTTCGGCCGATAGGGAGATGAATTATGATGATAAATCTTGAACTGTTTGCACAAAGCGGTGATCATCGTGTTATTCAGATTTGTACCGTTGTCTGTGATGATCCTGTCTGGAACACCATACCGGCATATGAGATTTTGCTTGATGAAGCGGGCAACCACATTTTTAGTAACAGAGGCGAAGGAAGCTGCTTCGACCCATTTGGTGAAATAGTCAATGGCAACTAGGATGAAGCGATGTCCGTTGGAAGCCGTGGGCTTGATCTCTCCAATCATGTCAATGCCCCACATTGCAAATGGCCAAGGAGCAGTCAGAACATTGAGAGGAACCGGAGGGATATGAATTTTGTCAGCGTAGACTTGACATTTGTGGCAAGTACGGGAATGTTGATGGCAGTCAGCTTCCATGGTAGACCAGTAATAGCCTGCCCTTAGGATCTTCTTAGCCATTGTATGCCCGCTCAAGTGAGTGCCAAATGTGCCGCTGTGTATCTCGGTCATGATCAACTCTTCTTCAACTTTGTCTATGCATCGGAGTAATACACAATCATGGATTCGTTTGTAAAGGATGCCGTTGCTCAGGAAGAATTTGGCAGCAAATTTCCTTAAGAACTTCTTGTCATTTACGGAAGCTCCTTCGGGATAATCTCTAGTCTGGAGATACCTTTTGATTTCATGGAACCAGGGTTGTTCCACTACTTCTTCGGTATTAATCTCGTGACAATGTGCAGGTTCATCCATTCGCTCGATGGTGATTTGGGGAGCCTCGTTATCCCAGTTGAGTTTAAACATGGAGGACATTGTAGCCAGAGCATCTGCTAGCTGATTCTCTTCTCGCGGGAAATGCTCGAAGGTAATTTGCTCGAAATGAGGCAACAATGTCAAGACATGTTCTTTGTATGGGATAAGATTAGGATGCTTGGTATCCCACTCTCCTTTGATTTGACTGATAACCAAAGCCGAGTCCCCAAATACGATCAAAGATTTGATCCCCAAGTCTATAGCAGCCTTGAGACCAAAGATGCAAGCTTCATATTCAGCCATGTTGTTTGTGCAGCTGAAGCAAAGTCGGGCCGTGAAAGGTGTGTGACAACCTTCCGGGGAAATGAGTACCGCACCGATACCGTTTCCAAGTGCATTTGAAGCACCATCAAAGTACAGGATCCATCGAGATCCCTTTTCGGGTCCGTCATACGGTCCGTTACTTTCAATGTTGTCCAAATTCATGATATCCTCGTCTGGGAAGTCAAATCTCATGGGTTGATAATCTTCGATACCTTGATGAGCCAGATGGTCAGCTAGTACACTCCCTTTTATAGCTTTTTGGGTGGTGTACTAGATGTCATACTCAGTTAGGATCATTTGCCATCTAGCTATCCTTCCAGATAAGGCGGGCTTTTCGAAGATATACTTGATAGGATCCATTTTGGAAACCAACAAGGTAGTATGAGTCAACATATACTGCCTTAGTCGGCGAGCAGCCCATACCAAAGTGCATCAAGTTTTCTCGAGCAGTGAGTAGCGAGTCTCACAGTCGGTAAACTTTTTGCTAAGGTAATAAATAGCATGCTCTTTTCGACCAGACTCGTCATGCTGGCCCAAAACACACCCCATTGAGTTATCCAAGACGGTCAAATACATGATCAATGGTCTTCCTTCGACGGGTGGCATCAGAATAGGAGGTTCTAGCAAATACTCCTTGATCTTATCAAAAGCAGCTTGGCAATCATCGTTTCATTCGACTACCTGATCTTTCTTTGAGTTTGAAAATTAGCTCACAGGTAGAAGTCACATGAGAGATGAATCTGGCAATATAGTTCAAGCGCCCCAAGAACCCTCTAACCTCCTTTTCAGTACGGGGAGCAGGCATCTCTTGTATTGCTTTCACTTTTGCTGGATCGACTTCAATGCCTTTGTTGCTTACAATGAATCCTAGAAGTTTACCAGACCTTACTCCAAAAGTGCACTTACTTGGATTCAGCCTGAGTTTGTATTCTTTCAACCTGGAAAACAGCTTTTCTAGATGTTCAAGGTGCTCCTCCTCTGTTTGTGACCGAGCTATCATATCGTCTACGTAAACTTCAATCTCATGATGTATCATATCATGAAACAAAGCTACCATGGCACGTTGATAAGTTGCCCCAGCGTTCTTCAGTCCAAACGGCATCACCTTGTAACAGAAAGTGCCCTATTGTGTGACAAAAGTTGTTTTCTCCATATCCTCGGGGGCCATTTTGATTTGATTGTAGCCCGAGAATCCATCCATGAAGGAAAACACTTTGTGCTGAGCTGTATTGTCGATCAAAATGTCAATGTGTGGAAGTGGAAAATCATCTTTGGGGCTGGCTCTATTCAAATCCCGGTAGTCCACACACATCCTGACTTTGCCATCTTTCTTAGGTACTGGCACGATGTTAGCAACCCATTGAGGATAGGATGTAACAGCCAGAAAACTAGCGTCGAATTGCTTCATCACTTCTGCTTTGATCTTTTCAGACATGTCAGGCCTTATTCGAAGGACTTTTTGCTTGATCGGTGGACAATCCTCTCTTGTGGGGATTGTCTTCATAAGACCAAGCGAAGATTTCAACATACTCATTCAACAACTGTATCAGGCGTTCCTTGACACTTGGTTCCAGATTTGCACCCACTTGCACCTCCTTCCGGTCTTCCTCGGTCCCTAAGTTGACAGTTTCCAATGACTCTTCGTGCGGTAAGATGGCCCTTTCCTCTTGCTGTAGAAGTCTGGCTAGTTCCCCTGGTACTTCACAACCTTCGTCATCTTCATACTCGGCTTGATTGACCAGATCTTCAGAGTTATTGAAGGATATAGCAGAATAGTCACCCATGGAATCCGGAGTGGATGGGTACCTGCATTTGTGAGTGTGGGTGTGTGTAAGGGATAACCATCCTTAAACAAAAAATGCAAAAGGAAAGAAAATGAACACAGCAGTTTATCAAATGAAAAACGTCCAATGAATCATTAAACATGGCATATGGATATGAAAATAATCAAAACCCTTACAAGTGGACCTACATGCCCCGGGCAAGGCATGAGGTGAAAAGATAGTGTACGGATTTTTCGGAAATAAATATTACAGACCAATAGGAAATGTTTGACAGTTAAATTACTGATGAATAAAAGTGATGGGGACAAAGTCTTTTGCCTCCAAGTTGCACAATCCTCCTTTGATAGTCGGGTAAATCCACTCTTCGATGTTGCTCTCTTTGTCTTCGTCCTCCAAAGCGTTGATTCCGTAAGGAGAAATTTTGACTGGCGCCCTTTCAATCTTCGAACGGCGCATAGCTTTCTGGCCCGCGGTAGTGAACCCTAATCCAAATTTGTCTGTCTTATGTGGAATATCAGGCAACTGCCCCCATGCTGAATTCTTCCCCTCCTTTATTGCGGCCCTTGCATCCTCCAGAGATGCCATCCTGGCCATCTGCCTCTGTACTTCAGCTGCTAACTTTGCTACTGTTATCTCAGGAAGGACTTCTTCGAAATGCTGGAAAGGTGTCTCAATGAACTCACCTTCTACCTCCACATACCGGAAGGAGTTCAAGTGGCTGATCATGTACTCCTCTTCGCCATGGACGGTTATGATCTTCCCCTTGACAGGGTACTTCAACATCTGATGTAAGGAGGAGGTGACTGCCCCGGCATGGTGTATCCAAGGCCTACCCAACAAGCAAGAGTATGACGGACGGATGTCCATCACATAGAAAGTAGATTTAAACACCTCGGTGCCCACCTTGATGGGAATATCAACCTCCCCATGGACCATTCTCTTCGAACCATCGAAAGCTCTGACAACAATATCACTCGGCTTCAACTCCAACCCTTCACAATCTAGTCGGTCCAAGGCCTTCTTAGGCAGTACATTCAGCGACGAACCAGTGTCGACCAAGACATGTGCGAGATTAGTTCCTCGGCACTCGACTGAAATGTGCAAAGCATCATTGTGGTTTCTACCTTTAGGAGTTAGGTCGGCATCAGAGAAACCTAATCCATTGTCGCCAGTAAGGCTAGCCACGCAATTTTGAAATTGATCTGCAGAGGTCTCCTGGGGCACATGGGCTGCCTTCAGGAATTTTATCAAAGCTTTAGCGTACGCTTCCGAGCAAAGTAGTAGTGCCAACATGGAGATCTTTGAGGGGGGTTTGCCCCAGTTGTTCTACCACATCGTAATCACTCCTTTTGATTATCTTCAAGATCTCATCAATTTCCTTCTTGGAGGTTTCCGGGATGACCAAGGGTTGAGCCCTCGTCCTGACGAGATCATCTTGGATTCCCTTACCTTTATCAACAGCGGTAGGAGGGACAATACTAGGAACAACAACATCTTCAATCAAAGGGGTTCCAGCGGAGAGTTTTATTGGTGCAGGGATGACCTTGTCGGCAGATGAGGGTCCAAAGATTGCTCTTGGAGGGGCAATCTCTGGAGAAAATATTCTCCCGCTCCGAGTGATTTTGCTCGTGCCTGCAATGTTTCCAATGCTGGCTTCTTCATCATCCAAACTTTCTTCAGTTATTTCGATTTGTTTAATACCATGGTAGTAGACGTCACCGCCATAGTTCCATGGTATTGACTTCTCAGAAACATAGGGGACAGGCCCTGGCATTGTTATCTTCAAAGGAACAGATTTCGTAGCTGGTGTAATCTTAACAGGCTTTCTGACGGCCTTGAAAAGATTGGCGTGAATGGTTATGATTGAGACATCTTCAGTAGGGGTTGGAATAGCGGAAACTTTTTCAAACAAAATTTGTCGACTGTCCATTAGGACTTGGATGCCTTTCTTCAGTAACGGACAATCAAACGGAAGAGAGTAACAACAATAGCAGTCTTCTTTACATCCCGGGAAGATCCCGGCCCTTAACAGATTCAACTTGATGGTTAGCAATGGAGTTATCAGATCATTGACATCAGCAACATACAAATCTTCTTCAATGGCATTGACATTTCGGCCGTGCTTCGGCATGGGAGCAGATATCACATTAGGCTTCTCCGGAGCGTCAAACTCCACCTCCTTCGCCTCTATCAGGTCTTGGATTTTATGCTTGAGTGCCCAACAATCGTTGGTGTCGTGCCCGACACTGTCAGAATGGTAGGCGCATTTAACATTAGGATGGTAATGCGGAGAGGACGTATTCACATTTTTTGGTGCCTCTATGATAGTGGCGAGATTCAACTTCAACAGATGGGGAAGTACTTGCGCTGTAGTCATATTAATGCGGGTGAACTTCCATTGTGGCCGTTCCACCCGTTGCTGATTTGGTCAGGATTGGTTATAGCGAGGCTGCTCACTTGAAGGGTTTTGAATCATTACGACCCCCACGGTTGGCCGGTGCTCAGTTTTCCCTGCTCTTCTCTGGGAGTATACCATAGCCGTTTCCTTCTTGAAAGGTTTCTTCTCAACACTTGCAGCGGCACCCTTCTGAATCTTTCCTGACTTGATGCCTGCTTCTATTCTTTCGCCTGTTAAGATCAAATCGGTAAACCCCGCGGAAGAGTTACCAATCAGATGATTGAAAAATGGCCCAGATAGGGTCCCTAGAAACATATCAACAAGTTCACGGTCGGTTAAAGGAGTCTGCACCCTCCCAGCCAAATCCCTCCATTTTTGTGCATATTCTTTGAATCATTCGCCTGTTCCCAGTAACATACCCTGAAGTTGGGTACGCGTAGGAGCAAGGTCAAAATTGTATTGATATTGTTTGTAAAAGGCGGTGGCCAAATCTTCCCAGTTTCGGACGCTGGTTCCCTCTAGCTGATAAAACCACTCCAGTTGAGCCCCAGAAAGGCTGTCTTGAAAGAAATGGATCCAAAGGTTCTTATCTGCCGTATAAGGTTGGATATTTCTTACGTAGGACCTGAGATGCATTTTTGGACAGGACAGCCCATCATACCTCACAAAAACTGGCACTTTGAACTTTGGGGGAATCACAATCCCGACAACTAAACCCAAGTCTTCGAAATCCAAACCCGGCACCCTTTGTAGCTCCATGGCGGCCAACCTGTCTTCTAAACCTTTGTATTTATCATCAGCCGGAGGGTATTGTTGATCAGAGTAATCTTCATCCTCTTCGACCTCCTCTTCTTCCACATCGGACTCGGAAGGTACCGCAGCCCCACCTCCTTTACTGGTTCCTTCATCAGAAGTAGGAGGAAATTCAAGCACTCTCCTGGCCTCTCCGTCAAATCTTCTCCCTAAAGTAGCCACCCCGAGTCTCTTTTTCTTCTTTTTCACTGGGTCTTTATTCCCCAGCAAGGTCTTGAGATCCTCCTGACCCTTAGCCAAGGTCATCAAGAGTTGCTGGAACTGTGCATTTTGAACTTGTAGGTCTTTGACTGTTTGCTCGAGATCCATCCTACTGAAATAAACAGCAGACAGATAAGGAAACCTGGAGTGAGACCTGCTTATGCACATGATGAATGATATGCTTATGTATGCAATTCATTCAAGGATTTAGAACATTCAAAATTGTTGCAGACAAAGAAGAACGCACGTCATATTAATAAGAAGAAATTTGTTAGTACATAAATTCCCCATGGGCCAAATATTACAAAAACAACTTCTCAAGGTAAAAAGACATTGCGCATCCTCTTTGGTGCGATGTAGGTGTTGAGGGCCTCTTGCTCATGGAGTTGGTGGGTAAGCTCTAGAACCTTCTTCTCGCTAGCGTAGAAGTTGGCTTCAAAAGTGCTCAGTTCCTCCTTGAGCTGAATCCAACTTTTCTGCATTTCCTCCCACGATGTAGGCATGTCAGGATGTAGGATGGTGTAGGGAACCTCTCCTTCCTTGACGGGCTCTTTAATCACAGGGAGAACATGAGGATAAGGCATCATTAGACTCTAGGCTCGGGCTCGTACCCACTTGAGATAAGGCTCAAGAGGGATGGAGTTTTTGTGCCCCAGTGTCTTGCTATCAACCTTGTTGGGCATCCTCCAAGCTCTGATGAATCTTTGGAGAAGTCCTTGCGCATCGTTGTCGAAGTCAAAAACTAGGTCAGGAATCAACATGTCGTGAGGGCCATCCCTCCGTGCATATCCAAATTGCCTCAAAGCTAGGCAAGGGTTGTAGGTGATACCTCCTCTAATTCCAAGTAAAGGAACATTAGGGAACTCTCCACAATGATCAACGATGATGACATTTTCTCTGGACCGAGAACACCAATGTACATCAGAGTGAGTAAGAGTCATCAACCGTTGGGACCACCTTGAGCCTTGGTCATTCTTCAAGACAAATTGTGGAAGGTGCGAAATAAACCACCTTGCAAGGAGAGGAGCACATCACATGAGAACACCCCTCTTTCTCATTGTTCGTGTGTAAAATGAGTGAAGGATGTCCCCAAGCAATGTTGGTATTGGATTTCTGGACAAGAAGATTTTGACGGCGTTGACATCTACCAATTGGTCAAAATTTGGGAACAAGACCAACCCATAGATAAGGAGTGCCACAATCTCTTCAAAGGCTTGTAGGTCCAATGAATTCCAACACTCTTGTGCCTTCTCAAACAAGAATTTTGCTAAGAATCCTTTGACGCCGCTTCTGGTTTCCCAATGCCCCTTGATGTCGGATGATTGTAGATGTAATTCTCGAGCAACATCTTCCGGCTTTGGTTCCTTTTCCGTACCGTTGAAGGGTAGTTGATTAAGGATAGGAATTCTCAGGAGTTGAGAAAACTCCTCCAAAGTGGGCACCAACTGTTAATCGGGGAAAGTGAAACAGTGGTGAAGAGGGTCAAAGAACTGGAATAGCACTTTCATCATGTCTTCTTCAATGTTGGTGTTGACTAAGCTGAGCAGTCTACCATGTCTTTCACTGAAGGATGAGCTTTCTGGAATTCTTGAGGTGAGCTCCTTGAGTTGAGGAGAGATTCTCACAAGGTTGACTTGGATGGTTTTTCTGCGAGGAATTTCCATGACCTACAAAACAAGAACAAAGATGAAGATCTAAACCCTTGAAATGGTTAGTGAATGCATATGATGCTTTATGTTGTTTATGATGTATGCACAAACATATGTAAAAGCAAATCACACCAAACCCTAGTTTCAGGCTTGCATGGGGTTTCATAGGTAAGTACCCTCTTGAGTGTAATTGGCTTAAAAACCTGTCCTATAAATAGTAACCGGGTTCTAAGGAGCTCAATATCACTGGATTGTTTTCATTGTTCATTGTTTTGGTTTAGCCACTTAACTAGCGACCAAAATATTCCAAGAAAACAGCCCTCAATGAGTGTAGTATCGAGTATCTACCAACTTCGGACTGCACCAAAGCCGGTCATCTCACTACCCCTAATAAAGGCCAAGATGGTCAAGTAAGGTTCTAGGTCATTAGTGCTTAGTGACATCACTCAGCGGCCCCGTACTCTCCTTGATTGAACTCAAGGGTTACCGATACTCACAAATATGTCGCACTAATATAGCTATTGCTTTGACCGTGTCGGTTACCCCGCACAGTTTCCACAATGTATTGCTATCTATGAATGTTTCCCAAAATTCGGGTGTAGGATTGCAAACCCAAACAAGAGAGCCAAAATATAAAGCAATCAAATCAAACAATTAGTCATGCAAGAGGGTGATCTAAGCCCTAAGGTTACTCCACTTTTAAAATTGTTCCCCAACAGAGTCGCCAGTTCTGTGATACGGTGGGAGAACTGACTATGAGTTTTGCGTTTGTTTTCGCAAATGTTTCGGTTGAGCAAGAGTCGCCACCGACTTTTTATTTTATCCTAAGGAAAGGTTTAAAAAGCACAGCAAAAACCTTTGAGATTTTTTCTTGGGTCCGGGGAGTAGATTATAGAAAGGGAAGGTATTAGCACCCTTTCTATCCATGGTTATCCATGGGCTCTTAGGTACTTGCTTAGATCAACTTTCCTTGGTTTTCAATTGTTTGAAATGGTGCTTTGTGTGTGGTTTTGAAAATGTTTTGAAAAAGATGCCTTGTCTAGGCTACCCTTGTAACAATTCTTTACTCGAATGTTTTACAAAAGGTGTTTGTCTTTTTGAAAAGATGTTTCAAGGTTTTTTTGAAAGTTTGTTTTGAAATTGTGGTTTGGAAAAATAGACAAGTGTTTTGTTTTGCAAGTTGACAAGTACTTAAGAGCTATCTACCCTAAAGTTCTCAAAGATTTTTGCTATGTTTTAACCCTTTTAACAATTTTGTTCCACCATTGCATTTGGTGGACAAACTTGTGTTAGGATGTGAAAGGGACGGGCGCGGGTCATCGTTTAGACCATAATTGCAATGGTGCCAAGTATCTTTGGGCAATTTTCCTTTAAGGGACTTGATCATTTTTAGGCAACTTTTCGAAAGCGTCATCGAGGGACTATGATCATTTGAATTGTGTTTGTTTTGCCCAAAGAGACCTAACATGCAATATGGCCCATTATTGAAGGCAACAAGTGGAATACCCTAGGGGTGCAAGTGTGATTAGTGTTGTCCATTTTCATGCTTGATTATCTTGAAATTAGGTCAAACTATTTTGTTGTTTTTATTTGCATACAAACCCTAATTCTATCATGGTATATTTAGAAAAACTTTAAAGTGCGAAAATTAAAGTTCCTAAGCTATTACAACACAATATGGAAAGGGGGGTACAAATGTTCAAATGGGGGGTATTTGACAAGGAATTTAAACCTAACTATTACATCAATTTGGAATTATTTACAAGATATTTAATTGCACAAATTAAATAGAAATAAAATAAATATGCAAGATGCAAAAATGGTTTTTATATGTATGGGAAAAAAGTATTTTTATATGTCAAAATAAAATAAAATGAAAGTATTATTTTTTTGAGTATTTTCCATGTTTTAGGGAAAAACCCTCATTTATTAAGTAAAATGTATTAATTATTTAATATGTACACATTTATTTATTATATACAAAAATAAAATAAAAATGAAGTGTATTTGTAAAAAGGTATTTTTAATATTAAATATTAATAAAAAGTAAAAAGTATATATTTTGTATTTTTAACCTAAATATACTAATATATATATGAATTTGTATTATTTATTAAATATATTGCATATATACAAAATAATAATATTTAATATTTATATATAAAAAAAAGTATATTTTATATGAAATATTTTCAGAAGATAAAATGAAATAAAAATCAGAAATAAAATATGTTTGCATATTTTTTAGTATTTTTAAATAAAAGTATGTTTATATATTTATTTATGTACAAATACTTATTTAAACAAATAAATACCTAATAAATATGAAAATGGTGTAAAAAATATTTTTTATATTTTTAATATTATAAGAAAAAATAAATAAGTCAGAATAAAAAAGGAAAAGTCAAAAAAATCATTAAAATAAGCAAAATGGGCTCAGGGGGTGTAAAAGTAATAAAAGGGTGCAAAAAGAAAGTCAACTCAGGCCCAACCCAAGAAGACTTCATCTTCAACCTCAGAACATGTTTGAACACAATCCACGCGCGTTTTTCATCTCTCAATTCCTGGACTTTCAAGCAAAACTCACAACATGAAAAATATAGAGCATTAAGAGACGAATTCAGGGATATAAAGAACTTGACTTAACTCTCTAAGATGAGAGAGAATTTCTTCTCCACCAATTCCTGACCTAATTTTTGTTCCATGTTCAGACTTAAAATTCTCTAAGCATACATAATATAAATGAAATCTAATTACATGGGCATGTTCAGGGCTATGAATGTGACATGTTTTCTTCACAAACCTAAAGCTAACAATGCCTGGATAGAGAGATACGTGTTCATGAACTTACCTGTTCAGTTGAAGTTGTATCTGGTGATGGAGGTGTCTTCAATGCAAGGTGATGATTGGTACAGCTTCCTTGATGTCCAGGGATGCTATTCCAAGCTTTACTTTGTCTTGAAACCTTTTGAATCGTGCTATGGAACTTTAACTGCAAAACAAAAAAAATGAAAATGGTGATGTTGCCTGGGAGTGTTACAGGTCGTGTTTGAGGTTTGGATTAGCTTCAAGGGATGTTGTGGGATGTGTTTGACAAGTTTTTAGCAAGAATGCATGGAAGGTTTGAGCTATGGAACTCAAACTGCAGCAGATGCTCTGTTTGGGCAGTTTGAGGGTGATTCTAGGAATGGGGAGGCAATGGAGATATTAGGGTCGTGTTCTAGCTCAGAATGGATGTTTAGAATATGTTTGACAAGTTTTTCTAAGCATCTGTTAACTGATATGAGAGTTGTGTTAAGTTATGGCAAGTTTCTTCTACTTTAAGCAACCAATGGCCAAGTTGTGTTTCTAACTTGTACAGGCCCCCTTAATGTGTTGCATAACTCAGTCTTGATCAGTGCAATTAGCCCATAAACTTGTGCCAAAGAGATCTTAACTGTACTTGCTTGGATTTGCATTTTGACATAAAATTCAGTTTTGCAAAAATGGTTAAAATGCTTTATCTATTTTGGGATTAAACCTCTATGCAATGCTTGAACACATAGAATATGGTCTTGGCACCAAGAGTTTGCATTAAATTTATGAGTGTAAAAGAGATTTAGGGCCTGTAATCAAGAAATGCATGCTGATTTGAAAATTGCCTAAGTGTATGAACATGGAAATTGGCCATAACAAAAGTGAGTTTTTCCCATATTGCCAAATTCGATTCTCTCTAACCATGAGGTTGTTTGATGAGTTCTTTGACATTTTGGAAAGCTTGGAATGTGTACTACAATCCGTCTTTGAAATGAAAATTGAAATTCCAAGTGGAAGTATATGAAAAATGGTCTTGAAGTTAGGTAAAAACCTTGCCTAAAATAGGTCAAATTTTCTCTAAGTTAAGAATGGTTTAGTACCCTTGTTCCAAAAATTGTAACTTGAGATACAAGCTTCTTTTGGGAAAACTTTGTGAATAAAAGTTGTAGATTTTTCAATAGGCTACAACTTTCATGTTTTGACTTTTGCTTGAATCCAAATGAATCTAGGTGAGAAAGTGGGGCAAAGTTAGGAAAAAATTAGGGTTTTTCATAACTTAGAAAAATTCTAAGTTATAAAAAATCTTCATTTCAAACCCTAATTTGCAATTCTTGATTTATTGATGAACAAGTTTCATGATTTGGCATGTTTTGATGAAAAATGAATCTTGACACTTGATCTTGACCAAAAAGTCAAAGTTTGACTTTTCAGTATACAGTCAAAATTGATCAATTGACTGGGAAATTCAACTGTCAATCTTGTGCATTTGGGATCTTTTGAACTTGTTGAGCATGTCAAGACAATTCCATGTGGTCCTTGAGTCCATATGTGAGCTTGGTTTGTCATTGGCTAGGTCAAACAGTCAAAAATTGCCCTTGTGCAGTCAAAACCCTAAAAATGACTATTTTGCCCTTTTGGTGATCTGATCAAATTTTTTGTGGAGTTATGATCCAAACTTGATCAAATGGTCCATATGAGTTCATAATGTTGATTTGGGTCAATTTTCATGAGATTTGACTGTCAATTGGCCACAGTTGACTTTTTCCCCAATACAGCTGATTTCTAGGTCAACTGTCCAATTGACTGGGCAAAACTTGGAATCAAGGCTTGAAATTTGATGTGGATAAACTTGGGAGTCCAACATGAAGCATGAAAGTCATCTTAGGCATTTTAGGTCAAAACATCTTTGTGCAAACACAAACCCTAATTTGGGTCAACAGTGCAAGGAGAAGTCTTGAGCAGATGAAACCCTAACTGGATCTTGAGCTCCAAGGGCTTTGTGATGAGAAATTATTGAGAGATGGGATGGCAAATTTTGGGGTACAACAATGAGATTACAAGATTTGCAATGGAAAAATAATGGAATCAAATGGATGTTTGAGCTGAAAGTTGCAATGAGTCAAAGTTGGGGAAAAAAGGTTGAATTTTCATACTTAGAAATATTTCATATTTTTCTTCAAAAGTGACCTATAATGTTTTGCATCCAAACATGGTCTTCCACCTGGAAATTGCTCTTGACCAAAACATATGGCATGAAATAGACCACTTGAATTACATTTTGAGACATGAACCATTCAAAATCTCCAAAAATTGAGAGACTTATGAATTGTTGAAGTTGGCAAAAAATCATGAAATGACCTATAATCTTTTGTATCCTTAGGGCATCTTCCGTCCATTTTCTCACTTTGCACATAAAATAATGCATCAGTTCACATCCTCAAGATCAATATGGAAAAATAATGGGTTAAAGGTGATAAAAATTGACCAAGTTATGATCATTTGAAGTTACACTTGAGAATTTGGGGGTTCATCTAGAGGACTTGTAATATTTCTTCAACATTAAGTTTCTTCAACATGAAAACTCCTTGAAACTTTTAAAGTGATTTGTTAATAACCCTTTGAAGGGAAGTATTTATTTGGAATCACTCAAAAATACAAAAAAAATATGAGCAATATATACTTCTTTGAAGTTCAAAACCCTAGCTCCTAGATCAAGAAAATGCTTTGAGGAAGTTTGACAATTTTGGACAAACTTCTTGAACCAACACCTTTACTATGTTAATAGAAGTTGTTGAGGATGATAATGAGAACTCATAACAACCAAAACCACTTCCATATCTTGAGAATTGAGAGAAATGTGTACTTGTGACCAATGGGAACAATGCCTTGTCTAACCATGACAAGTTCTTCAATCAACCCCTTGTACTTTTAAATAAATCTTGATAACATTGAAATATGGTGAAACAAAATGAACCTTGCCATGCCATTTCTTCCAAACTAACTTCAATGGTGAGGTTTGAATTTCTCAAGCTTTAATGACTGGGGCATGGAAATAAACTCAAGAACCTATGGATCAACTTGCTAAGCCACATTAACTTTACCTACATCATTAATAAGTAAGACAAAACAAAATTGCATTTTGTTAATTAGAAATAAAGTCAAAAAAAAACATGCATAATCACAAAAGAAAAACAAGTCAAGGTGCTTGGTGATATCTCAAAGGGCAAAGCTAAAGATAGGGAGGAGAACCAAAAGCCCTGATGTGATCTTGTTGTGATTGAATCAATATGGCATGATGAAGGGATCTTAAGGGCAAAAATTGGGGTACAACAGCTGCCCTTATTTAAGTTTCTTCTATCCGGAGATACGAAGGTTAAAAATATTTGTGTCGACGCGATCGAAGATACTTAAATATAAAACAAACCCTATTTTTGGCCTTAAGATGCCATGCAATAATTATGAGAATGAATGCATAAGAACAAATACAAAGAGACGCAAAACACCACTGGGGATGTAGCAAAGGAAATAAGGATCAAAAGAGAAACCCAACAAGGAAAATAAATCACTTTTGAATCAAAAGGAACCGACTCATAGACGATGGTAAAAGGTCAAGGGATACACCAAATTTTACTAAAGGCGATACTACCAACAATCACTGAAGATAGAAAGAGGAACAAAATTATAGCACCGACATTCACTGACGGTAAGCTACCAACTTTCACTGAAGGTAGAAAGAGAATATCACAGCATCGTCGTTCACTGACGATGAACTACCAACGTTCACTGAAGGTAGAAAAAAGATAACAATCACCAACTTTCACTGAAGGTTACCTACCAACTTTCAGTGAAGGTAGAGAGAAAATATATCATAGCACCTCCGTTCACTGAATGTAGAAAAAAGATAATAATCACCAACTTTCACTGAAGGTGACCTACCAAATTTCACTGAAGGTAGAGAGAAAATATATCATAGCATCGCCGTTCACTGACGATGAACTACCAACATTCACTTAAGGTAGAAAAAAAATAACAATCACCAACATTCACTGAAGGTGACTTACCAACTTTCACTGAAGGTAGAGAGAAAATATATCATAGCACCGTCGTTCACTAACGATGAACTACCAACATTCACTGAAGGTAGCAAAAAGATAATAATCACCAACTTTCACTGAAGGTGACCTACCAACATTCACTAAAGGTAGAGAGAAAATATATCATAGCATTGTCGTTCACTGATGATGAACTACCAACGTTCACTGAAGGTAGCAAAAAGATAAAAATCACCAACTTTCATTGAAGGTGACCTACCAACTTTCACTGAAAATAGAGAGAAAATATATCATAGCATCACCATTCACTGACGATGAACTACCAACGTTCACTGAAGGTAGAAAAAAGATAACAATCACGAAATTTCACTGAAGGTGACCTACCAACTTTCACTGAAGGTAGAGAGAAAATATATCATAGCACCGCCGTTCACTGAATGTAGCAAAAATATAATAATCACCATCTTTCATTGAAGGTGACCAACAAACAATCACTGAAGGTAGAGAGAAAATATATCATAGCATCTCCGTTCACTGAGGATGAACTACCAACGTTCACTAAAGGTAGAAAAAAGATAACAATCACCAACTTTCACTGAAGGTGACCTACCAACTTTCACTAAAGGTAGAGAGAAAATATATCATAGCATTGTCGTTCACTAACGATGAACTACCAACGTTCACTGAAGGTAGAAAAAAGATAAAAGTCACCAACTTTCACTGAAGGTGACCTACCAACTTTCACTAAAAATAGAGAGAAAATATATCATAGCATCACCATTCACTAACGATGAACTACCAACATTCACTGAAGGTAGAAAAAAGATATCAATCACCAACTTTCACTGAAGGTAGAGAGAAAATATATCATAGCACCACCGTTCACTGAATGTAGCAAAAAGATGATAATCACCAACTTTCACTGAAGGTGACCAACCAACTATCACTGAAGGTCGAGAGAAAATATATCATAGCATCGCCGTTCACTGACGATGAACTACCAACGTTCAATGAAGGTAGCAAAAAGATAACAATCACCAACTTTCACTGAAGGTGACCTACCAACTTTAACTGAAGGTAGAGAAAAAATATATCATAGCATTACCGTTCACTGACGATGAACTACCAACTTTCATTGAAGGTAGAAAAAAGATAACAATCATCAACTTTCACTGAAGGTGACTTACCAACCTTCTCTGAAGGTAGAGAGAAAATATATCATAGCACCGTCGTTCACTGACGATGAACTACCAACATTCACTAAAGGTAGCAAAAAGATAATAATCACCAACTTTCACTGAAGGTGACCTACCAACTTTCACTGAAGGTAGAGAGAAAATATATCATAGCATCGCCGTTCACTGATGATGAACTACCAACGTTCATTGAAGGTAGCATAAAGATGACAAGTATTTTCCCAAAATTCCGGCATTTCGCCTAGAACGGGTCTCAACTTCTTCTATAAACGATGTATTCTGCCTGGAAAGGGTAATATGTAAGTTGTATCAAATAAAGAGACTACCACTTGCAAAGATTTCATAACGAATTGTCTCTGCGATATTGAAGAGACTAGCCATCCACTGGAGTAATTTGATAATGAACTGCAAACTATCCACTCATAGAGAAGATAGCAAAAAAGTAACATCGACCTTTACGGGGAAATACAAGTTGCTCAAATAAAGAGACCTGGTACTTGCTGTTATGGAGGATTGTAAAATGAATTCCTGGGGAAAATGTCATGACTTCCTGTTGAATGAATCATGACTTCACGGGGAAGGCAGTAGAGCTTCTTGGGGAAAACAAAATGGCTTCCTGGGGAAAACAAAATGGCTTTATGGTGAAAACAAAATGGCTTCCTGGGGAAAACAAAATGGCTTCCTGGGGAATACAAAATGGCTTCTTGGGGAAATGCCAACATATTCCTGCTGAGGAGATAAAGTCTTCTCTTGTAAAATAAATGCACACTCAAACCAAGGCTCGAAGCTTGCAGAGATCAAAAGTAATAATATTACTGGGAAGCAAAGATTCAAACCAGAAATAAACTAGAGTAAAACAGTGAGCCTAAACACATCCTTCGAGAAATAAAATCAAGGGGGAAACCCTAACCATCTAGACCAGGGGCTTTACAAGAAGGCTAAAGAAAAAAAACTTCCACGAGAGATAACTCAATGGGTAAATTGAAAGAATATACACTTTCTGCTTAAGGCTGACACTCTATTGGAGAGTGGACAACACAACTCTGCAAAACAGGGTAATATGTCAACAAGATATTGATGAATATGAATGAGCAGTGATTTGATAAATTTAACTATGCATGATACATGTATGAATGTATGAGTGTTATCATGTATATGCTAACAAAACAAACATATAATACTGGGGATAAACTAACAAAACCAACTCGGGCACAATCAACACTCGGCTAAATCACAATCAAGACAATCATTCCATAAGATAATAAGCACCAACTTAGGAAACAAAGTCCTACTTCATGGCTTAACTTCACTGGGGAGAAACATAATCCGGAAGTAAACAAATCATAGCGACATAACAGTACAGATACAGAGATATAACATCCTTCTCCAGGCTTCACCGGGGAATAGCACTCAGACTTCAATGGGGAAAAAATGTTTTCATGCGTAGCACTTCTACTGGGGATTGTAGTACTTATTTCGAATAAGGCGGATGGAAACTGTATTGGTAAAATATCAACTCAGGATTTCAAGCTGACATGATTGGGGAAATAACATACAAACTTCACTAGGGGAGATAACGCCTTATCATCAAGACATCACCTGGGAATTTGTGCTGACTCCATTGGGGATGTCAACACCACATCGAAGAGAGGAAACCCAGATACGTTCTTGAATTTTTAGAGTAATAATTGCACCAACTTCTTTGGGGAAAGAGTATGAAATCTCATGGGGATAACAACTTGGAGAGTTAAGAAGTCAAACATTATAGCAAGGAATCAATCTTATGGGGATTTTAAATCAAACCCAACACTTGGCGAGCGAAAACCCAAAAAGTTGATAACCAATTCAACACTTCTTAAATAAAACACTGCCCTTGCCTGATTATCGGGCAATCAAATAAAATGCAAATACCGCTGAAAAGAGATGCTTCACAAATGAGTCAAATCTCAGCATGCACGGGGAGGAAAAACTTTTATGAACTTAGCGAGGCCGTTACTGGGGAATTTCAGATTGAGTCTTCATATCACACAAACCTATTCCAACAAAAGGTGCCCTGGGATAGCCTTCCTGGGGAATCAAGAAGTCAACATATAGAAAGAGGTCAAACACTTGGGGATTTAAAATCAAACTCCACATTGGGCAGGTGAAAACCCAAAAGCTGACAATTGTCTCAACACTTCTTAGAAAATATACTGCCTTGGTCTAGTTACCTGGGAAATAAATACTAACAATAATGCCAACACTTCCAAAGCCAGCAACATTTTGCAAATAATCCCATCTCAGCACACCAAGGGTCGAGGCCTTTCGTCATATGAGAGAAGACTTCACCGGGGAATCCGGAATAAAGACCTCGGACCAAGCAAACCATAAAAGTCAGAATAAACCATCACTTGACTGGGGACACTGGGATCACAAACTCGGTACTACACATTACGCCAATTGGTATTGTCTTTAATATACAGTAAACATGTGCATACCAGCGAAAACAACCTAATAAAACCTTCCCGGGGAAAAAAAACTTCTCAAAACTACTGGAGTTCGTCCATTCCTGGGATACCACTGTTGTTTTCTTCTTGAATCACAAAATCTTATAGTAAAAGTAAGTTGTAGATTCTTTTTGAAAAAACAATTTTGTTATTTAATCCTTTTTGCTGTGAAAATTATTATCAATAATAAATGGATTCTTTGTAAGCTGAATAAAATAAGAAATACAAATAATTGGGTAAAAGCTCAAATTTTATTGATAGAATGGTAGTCTGCGAATGGCGAGACTCCATGGACAATTACAAAGTTTGGAAAATGGTAATATACAATGGAAAAGATACATTGAGATACAATGACCATTATCCCCTCTAACAACATTGAAATTCTGAGCAACAACTTCTGTTAAAGTTTGGTAAGGATCCAAGAAGATTGTTGCTTCAATGATCAAGTCTTGTCTGATGCAGTTACTTGCT
The DNA here is from genome assembly GCA_948472305.1 of Vicia faba. NCBI lineage: Eukaryota > Viridiplantae > Streptophyta > Magnoliopsida > Fabales > Fabaceae > Vicia > Vicia faba. Next base: position 857,568,907 of record OX451741.1, read on the forward strand.
AAGAAAGTCCCTAAATTTTGCCTAAGCTGCCCTTGCGGGTTTTCAACTTAGAGGGAAAATTTATTTTGTTTATGTCTCTAATTTTTTTATGTCCCTTTCGGGTTTTTGGCCTACCGAGACGCTCCTTTTTGCCTAAGCCATCCTTTTGGGTTTTCAACTTAGCGAGTTGTTCTTTTATTTCTTTAGGTGAAGTATTTCTTGACGGTATCAGCATTCATGGGACGTGGGAACTCCTCGCCATCCATAGTTTCAAGAATTAATGCACCTCTAGAGAAGGCTTTTTTGACAACATATGGGCCTTCAAAATTGGGAGTCCACTTGCCCCTAGAATCAGCGTTAAAAGATATGATCTTCTTGAGCACGAGGACGCCTTCTCTGGACTTACGAGGTTTGACCTTCTTATCAAAAGCTTTCTTCATTCTCTTTTGATATAACTGCCCATGACACAAAGTTGTCATTCTCTTCTCTTCGATCAAATTCAATTGGTCAAACCTGTTCTAGACCCATTCAGCCTCTGACAACTTAGTTTCCATTATCACACACATGGAGGGAATCTCAACCTCGATTGGGAGCACTGCTTCCATTCCATACACAAGTGATAATGGGGTTGCTCCTGTAGAAGTGCGGACATATGTACGATATTCTTATTAGCAACTTCGAGAACCCCGTTCATCTTCGGCCTGTATGGAGATGAATCATGATGGACAATCTTGAATTCCTCACAAAGTTCCGTCATCATCTTGTTGTTCATATTTGAACCATTGTCGATGATAATTCTGGTTGGCACACCATACCGACATATGAGATTATTCTTAATGAAGCGCACTACCAGCTGTTTAGTAACATTAGCATACGAAGCAGCTTCCACCCATTTGATGAAGTAATCAATTGCTACCAAGTTAAAACGGTGTCCATTCGGTGCTTTGGGTTCTATCATCCCAATCATATCAATACCCCACATAGAGAAAGGCCACAAGAAGAAATAACATTGAGAAGTGTCGGAGGCACATGAATCTTGTCCGCATAAATCTTGCATTTATGGATCTTCTTTGAAAATTTGTAACAGTCAAATTCCATTGTCAGCCAATAGTAAATCCCGTCCTATCTTAAAGTTTTCCCAAGTCCGGGTATAGGACATATAATAATCACTAGGCCCCCTGAAAAACAGGAAAAACCAAACAAACATATGTACAACATATAACACATAAACAACAATAGCACATATACATATATAAACAAAGATAGGTTTAACCCACTTAGGTATGGACCAGCAGGAAGTCAATATATCCCCGGTGAAGTCGTCATTTTTTTCTGTAGTGATAGAAATGTTTAAGACTAAGCCATTGGATTGACTAGAGTTATACAAATCAAAATAAAAATCGCCACCGCGCTTTATTGATTAAAAAGAAATTGGAAAAGAGAGAGTAACCCAAAAATAAGGGTAAAGATTCAAGGTAAGTGGGTTGGTTATGCAAAGGGAAGATATTAGCACCCTAAACATCTACGGTACTCCACAGGAACCTCTTTGTAAAATATGTATATTTTGACTATAAAATGTTGTATGTAAGATAGATGGTGGAGGTGAGAAAAGAACTATATTTTTTATGATTTTTTCACCCGCCGTGGTTGCGAACCTTTAGTGCCTACATACCACCTTTTGTGCAATAGGGGATCAGGGTACACGTAGTTCCCCTTTAAAAATTTTAAACACAAGTGCGTTAACTAATTTTAAGAGATAAGACATCATCGTTATTGTCCGTGTGGAAAACATACTTACTACCCACAATCTTGAGAAAGGAGAATTTGCATCATCTCAAAGTGGAGGATATGGCTTGGATTTTAAAATCAACAATGCCTCACTCAACACCCAAGTGGAAAATATCGCTCTTCATTACATATTGTAGAAGTATAGTTGTTTGCATCACTACAAGGATTGACTAGTGTCCAATCTTTTGAGAAAGTTTTAAAATAAAAAGAATTAGTGGCAAAATGGTTTTAAATGAGATTGATTGACTTTTAGTCATCTCACAAAAAGGTAAAGGTTTTATTAAATTGATTGGAGTTTATTTATGAAAAATGTTTTGAAAATGCATGGACCTAAGTGCAAGTTTATTATGAAAGTTGTTTAAGTTTAGAAACAAGAAGAGTTTTCAAAAGGAGAAAGAGGATTTTTGAAATTAAAGAAGATGGGGGGATATGAAGGGACTACCCAAAAGCATAAGGTAAAATCTATGGATATGAACCATCTAACCAACAAGAAGCCAATACTTGACATTATGAGTAAAGATATAATTCCCATTCCTTGGATTGAAACCAAGCAAGCAGAGATACTAGACCTCTTGAGAGAACCAAACCTCAAATGTATTAAGTCTTCAAAGAAATTGGGAAGAGTAACGGCTGTATACGAGTTAATTCCTGATTACAAACAAAGTATGTAATCACAATAACCCGCACACAAAACAAACAAACAACCAAATGTCTTGAGGTAAACCTCAAGAACTCCAGACAAAATATCAATTAAGGTCACAAGGTCTCCAACATAGGCCAAGGTTTCTAATCCTAAGTCCAAGAAGTCCAATACTCCATAATGCCAAGGATAGTAACCAAATAGTCAAAGTATCATTAAAGTATTATGGTTCATGTTATTTATTAAGTATCTTAAAAAGAAAAGAAAATCTCAAGTGAGAAAAATAAAAATGATAAGAATATAAAGGGGCTCAAGTGAGAAAAGATGAAAAATAGCAGGAAATGAAAAGCTTAAAGTAAATGGTGCATAAAATAAAAGGGCATATAATAAAAACACATGATAAAGTCAATTATTAGTAATTAGTGGTTAGTTGGATGACCATCTTGAAACTTGAATTTGGAACTCATTAGAGGATTGTAAGAACCAAAGCCTCCACACAACAAGTTGCATTTTCTTTGACCAAAACTGATGTAGAACCAAAGCCTCCACACAACGATGTTTAAGTGATCCGCGTTGAAAAAAAGTGATGTAGATCCATTAGAGGATTGGTAGAACCAAAGCCTCCACACAACGAATCTCAAGGTTATTGGATTAAAGAGATCAAACTAACATACTTGGGCTTGCAAACATAGGTCTGGGCCACGAATGATCATTTATTCGAATCTGGATAAATTTTATCTCTATGTTAAGAAATCGTAAGTGGACTTATATAGAAGTTGCACCTATTTTGAGGTCGGTCAATAGCAATCTAAGCACCAATTCAACCATGACAACTTCTTCAATCAACCCCTTATACTTTTGATTCAATCTTGATAACTTTGAAATATGGTGAACCAAAATGAACCTTGCCATGCCATTTCTTCCAAAATAACTTCAATGGTGAGGTTTGAATTTCTCAAGTTTAATGACTAGGGCATGGAAATAAACTCATGAACCTATGGATAAACTTGCTAAGCCACGTTGCCTTTACCTACATTATTAACAAGTAAGACAAACCAAAATTGCATTTTGTTAATTAGAAAGAAAGTCAAAACAAAACACGCATAATCACAAAATAAAAACAAGTCAAGGAGCTTGGTGATCTCTCAAAGAGAAAAGCTAAAGATAGGGAGGAGAAACAAAAGCCTTAATGTGATCTTGTTGTGATTGAATCAACCTGGTATGATGAAGGGATCTTAGGGGCAAAAATTGCGGTACAGAAAAATGCTATCATGACAACGATCTTTACATTCCATTCTTAAAATATTTATCTAGACATAGAAATAAAAGTAAGCATATTAAAGTTGATCAAAATAAACATAGTAATAAAAGCAAGGCGTGGTAATAAAATAAGTAATGCAAGTGCTTGACAAAGCGATTGAATAAAAGAAAAAAATCTTAAATAGAAACCTGCTCCAGATTGGAGTCTTTAAATCTTGGTACAACTAGAAAGTAAATGCTTGAAGTAAAATGGTTGCAAGATTGCAAATAAAACAGATGCTCCAACCTAATCAAGACTATGGTGTAATAATTCTCAAATGTGGCGAATTATTGCTTTTACACAAGTGAGTATAGGCTTAGCGTTGCAAGACTAAGTTGGATCATGGAAAATGAAATGAAAAGTACTATTTATATAAGTTCTCTAGGATATTCTTTGACACAAATTCTCCCCCCAACTCCTTTTGGGCGGGAAGAAATTTAACAAAGACCGCAACCGCCAAGGCCCCTTCGCGGGCGCTGAGTGTGTAAACAGAGAGATTGTGGGGGACGTCGCATTTATCCCCTGGGTGGAGTGGGATACATCACGGCTCCCCTATAGCGACCACTAAGTTGAACGCCATGTGTAGGATTTCACTGAAAATCTCGATTTCTGGGACTTTTTGCTTGGTTTCTTCAAGAAGAGCTCCAATAGGCATGTTGCCTGAAAACAAGAAAAATACAAGCATAACGCAAGAAAACATTACTAAAAATTATGAAAAACATGTGTTATTTGTGTCAAATATGTAGTGCGATCAGGTGTTATCACCACACCCCACCGCGATTCAGGATCAGGACCTTCCCTAGGAAAAGGTTCATCACCTCTTTTATTTAACAAACTGATAATCTACCAACACACTGATTTTTATAGCTTTCTGAGTACGAAATTTATATGGCACGAATTTGTCTGATTCATATGGTACAGGGCCTGGTAGTCAAATAACCACTAGAGCAACAACTATAGTACTCAATCACTATGGTACTCAATCTCTATAGCGGCAGGAACACCAAAACAAGGAAAAATAACATTCACCCCTTCTTCAGAATACTTAAACATCACAGAATTATTGTTGGAGAACATATCTTCATCAGAAGAAAAGAACTCATCTACAGAAGCATACTCATTATCTGATACAATCTTAGTCGAGCATTTTTCAATCACGTTAATTCCATTATAATCATATTTACTGCCCAAAACTTTGATAATACTATTATCCAATAATAATTGAACACCCCTTTTCAAAAATGGAATAACCACGAGAGTCTCTGCAGCAGATCTGGAAAAACCCATAATTGTGTTCTTCTTGACCATCCATGTGACAAAATGTAGTGTGCAATTGTACCAAATCGTCATTCATAGACCGCAATTCATCGAGACATCCATAGACCATATTCACATATTTGTACACTACCCATGGCCTAATTTTATGAATGACGCCTTCGTCCATCATTTCCTGACGATCAACTTTTATCTTATCACATCCCTGGATATTTTTACTATAAATACAACAACCAACATTGTCGTGCGTATAATAGCTGAATTTGCAAAGGCAACATTCATCTTTACCAAATCCCCTCTAACCAGGTTAATGTCAAGAATGCGTAAGTCCCCAGGACAACCAGCAACCATATTTACAGTATTTTCTCCTCTGTGTTTATGAAAAGGATAATATTTCACGTTAGGGCCAACATCTTTAAAGGATAGGAGGCCAGATCTCACCATCTTTTGTACTTCAGATTTCAAAGGATAACAGTTCTCAATATTGTGCCCTGGGACTCCTTAATGAAAAGCGCATTGCTGGTCTGCCTTATAATACCAGGGTACATGGGAAGGTATAGTAGGCGAAGGCCTGGTCTGAACTATTTTCTTCTGAATCAACGTCGGGAACAACTCTGCATAGCTCATTGGAATAGAGTCAAGGCTTCTCTCTTCTGACTTTGCCCTTGATTTCCCTGAGGAGATGGTCTCTGATAGGAAATAGTGGTTGGAGCTACATTGACAACAGGAGTCACAGAAGCAACCTGTTGTCGGTATCGATGATGTCTTCTAGGTGGTTTAATCTTCCTTTCCCCAATAAAATTATTCTTTTCACTTTCTTTCTTTTGAGAGAACCCGTATGACGACTTTTTTGTCCCTTCACCTTTTGTTAAGAGCCCTTCTCTGACAGATTCTCCTATACGAATACCAATGTTCACCATTTCAGTGAAATCACTTAGCGCACTGGCAACCATCCTTTCATAATAAAATGATCCAAGGGTTTTCAGGAAGACCTTGGTCATTTCTCGTTCTCCCATATGTGGCACCACCTGGGCAGCTATCTCGCGCCAACGCTACACATATTCTTTGAACGACTCCTTGTCTCTCTGAGCCATTTCCCTCAACTGGTCGCGATCAGGCTCCTTGAACATATTATACTTATACTGCTTGATAAAGGCTTCCCCCAAATCATTGAATGTGGGGATATTTCTACTTTCCAAACTCATATAATACTTCAGGGCGACACCAGTTAGGCTATCCTGGAATAAACGAATAAGCAAATGTTGATCATCAGTATGGGTGGACACGAGGGAAACATTTTCCCTTGTACCTCTCAAATTAAGGAACTTTAAACTTCGTTGGCACCTTCACATTGGGAAGTAGGAAGAGTTCACTGACGTTTTGTCCATATAATTCTTTTCCTGGAAGGGCCTTCACTTCCTTCTGCATCTCATTTAACTGATCCTGAAAATCATCCAACCGATCATAGAAACCCATACTCTCACTTGTTGGAGGAACAAGACGATAAACTTTATCATTAGAGAACGACATAACATTTACCAAAATAGGTTCAGTATAATGGATCTCATTTCTAGCCATAGGAGTAACATGCACCAAAGGAGGTGCAGGAGTAGCAGCAGCTTGAACAACTATTGCAACTTGAGCATAAAGATTATAACCTTATGGCATGAAATTTCCAGGAATCCCCCATGTGTAACCCTAAGGAATACCATTCATAGCAACAGTAACTGGAGTAACAGAAATGGGAATTGTCGGAGCTTTGGAAGCAATCATTGTTTGTTATGGTTAAGCAAGTGGTTGATGATTCTGAGCAGCCACCAACGATTCTATCAAAGCAGTCAGGTGGGCTTTAATGGCCTTCAAAGCAGTAACCTTTTCGTGCAGCTCGTGATTCTCTTGTTTAAGATTCTCCATTTTCTTCTATGAATTAGCCTGAGTATTGTACTAGTGAGACAACATGCTGAACAAAGTAGAGAAACACAATAAGACACCTGGTATGAACAAAAATGCAAGAAATATGTGCAATATGATGCATGATATCCAATGCACATGATTTATTTATTAATATTAATATTTCAAGGGACTCAAATAATTATAGACAATTCGTAAATGCTAAAGTACTGAAAATCTCATTATAATAACTTCAAAATGGATTACAACTTTTAGTACAAGTTTAAACAATCCCAAATACAAGAGAAGATAGAATCTAAAATACTAAGAATGAAAATATGATGAAGATCACTCCACACACTAACACTTTCTAGTGAGTCTTGCAATCTGAGCCTTCAACTACTTGTTCTCTTCTACATACAAGTCGGTGACCCCTTTCCAGCCACTAGAGTCAGGAAATGAGTAGCTATGTTCTGATTGAACTATAGAGGAAAATAAATCCTCTTTCCTCTCCATCATTTCTAAAGCACGACTCTCAAAAATCTCAACCAGGTTATCCTTATCTTTCAGGTCTGCCCGGTTGGACATCTCTAAAGTTTCACATTTATTCTTCGAGGCCTCCTTCTCCTGCTACATCCTGATTAGGTCAAGTTAAAGCTCTTCCACGTCATCTAAAAGTGGAGAACTGGTCTTCACAAACATATCAGGTAAAGGTTCCACCCGGGAATATTGCATCTTTAACTGAATTTCCCTTGCTTGTACCCACCGGAGATAAGGCTCCAAAGAGACAGCTCCCCTAGGTCCGAAGTCCTTTTTACTCTTCCTGTGAATATGGTGCCAAGCCTTTTCAATTTCCTCCCTAGATTCCTTATGATATTCTACACATTTAAGAAATAAACCACTTAGATGAATATTATTTGGCTCTTCTCTCATCATATACCTAAGCTCACGTCGTGCAAGAAAGGGATTGTAGTTAATTCCTCCCTTTGTATCGAGAAGGGGTACATTGGGGAAACTACCACTCCTATCGACAATCTCCACAACAAAGTAAGCATGGCGATACCAATTAATGTCAGAATGAGTGAGATCTATAATCTTCGCATCCCAACGGGGTTCCTTCTTGGTATCCCAAAAAGCATCAGATCGAGCTAAGTGAGAAATAAACCACTGATACAACAAAGGCATGCAACAAATGATCATCCCTCCATGATAAGAATCTTAAAGCTGAATGGAGTAATAAGCATCTCCTAATAATGTAAGGACTGGATTCCAAATCAAAAAGATCCGGGTGGCGTTAACATCCACAAATTTGTTGAAGTTAGGAAATAAGAACAACCCATAGGCCAGCAGAGCAAAGATAGCCTCAAAAGAAATTGTACTCTTTATCCTATCAAAGTAGAGAACTTTCTCCAATAAAAACTGAGTGGGTAATTCTCTAATTACTCCCTTGGTTATCATGTTGGCCTCAATCTAACACTTCCCCAAATGAACCAGATCACCAATCTTATTAGACTTGGGTTCTCCCTCCAAACTAGTGAAAGGAACACGATCTGTAACAGGTAAACTCAGTAGGTAAGAATACTCCTCAAATATAGGAATCAACTAATAATCAGGGAAAGTAAAACATGTATACACTGGATCATAGAAATGTACCAAAGTCGAGAGAATATCCTCCTTTATCCTGAGCTTCATAAGAGACATGATGGATCCATACTTCTTTAGAAAATCAGTAGAACTCTCGATTCCAGGAATTAGACTCACCAATTCATCTATCTTGGAATCCTTGAAACTGTACTTCCGAGTCTTTCTCTTTCCAGAATCCATGGTGAAAAGTACCTGAGATATTCGCAAGAAGTCAACTTTAAGTCCCTTGAAACAAACGTTTTAAAGGAAACTCATGGGTGTATGTATGCATGATGTAACAATCGCACCGAAGATCACAAACATGAGGGGTTCATAGGTTCAACGTCACGGGCATAAGGTCAGAGTTACTACCCACAAGGTATGATCTAATAGTTCATTACCTGCCGAACAAGGTTCAAAGAGGTTCCTAGAGTCTACATCCTTCCTTTGGATATTACCAATGTCTCGATTGACTCGATAATTAGTAATATTCTAAGGAAAAACTCGTCTGAGTGTAGTATCGTGTGACAACTATTTCTGGATTACTCCATCATAGCTTTCACACTACACCTAAAATGCCAAGATTTGTTAGAGGTTCTACGGTCCTCAGTTTCAGCAGGCTCCCAGGTCAAAAGCAGCATCTTCCCAATTACTCGATAAATGGCACTACAGTCAAAGGGGCCTCCATTGAGTGGGGGATCTCATGCCTCCTTTTTTATGATTATTCCCTCAAAGTTAACATGAATATACTTCCCATCCTATATTAAGTTTTCCAAGGTTCAGGAAGGGGACTTATGAGAAATCACCAAGCACCCTTAAAACTTTAAAATCTAGACAAACATATATGCAACACATAATACACAAACAATAACAACACATACTCAAATAAGGAAAGATAGGCTCAACCCACTTAGAGATGGACCAACATTTGGTCGATCTTTCCCCAATGAAGTCGCCATTTTTTTCTATAGCGGTTGGATTGACTTGACTCGCATAGATCAAATAAAAATCGCCACTGTGCTTTATTATTTCCAGCGGAGTGGGAAAAGAGCGAATAAACCAAAAGAGGGGGAGATAATCTAAGTTCAGGGGTTGGTTATGTAAAGGGAAGGTATTAGCACCCTAAACATCTACGGTACACCGAAAAACCTCTTTGAAAATTTGTGTATTTTGGCTATAAATGTTGTATACAAAAATAGATGGTTGAGATGAGAAAAGAAGTATTTATTAAATTTTTTGCACCCACCGAGATTGCGAACCTTTAGTGGCTACGTACCACCTTCCGTGCAATAGGGGATTAGGGTACTCGTAGTTCACCTTTAAATTTTTAAAACACAAATGTGTTGGTTAATTTTAAGAGACGAAACATCATCATCGTATCCCAATGGAAGAACATACTTACTACCCACAATTATGAGAAATGAGAATTTGCATCATCTCAAAGTGGAGGACATGGCTTGGATTTTAAAATAAACAAAGCCTCGCTTAACCTCCAAGTGGAAACTATCTCACTTTACTACATATCGTATAAGTATAGTACCTTGCATCACTACAAGGATTGACAAGAGTCTAATCTTTTGATAAAAGTTTTAAGGATAAAAGCCAAAATGGAAAAAAATGGTTTGAAAAAGATTGATTGACTTTTAGTCTTGTCACAAAAAAAATTCAAAGTATGAATAATTTGTTTAAATTTTAATTAAGAAAATATTTTTGAAAATGCATGGACCTAAGTTAAAGTTTATTGTGAAAGCGATTCATGTTTAAAAACAAGAAGAGTTTTCAAGAGAAGGAGAAGATTTTTTTAAATTATAAAAAGTTGGAGGAGATGAAGGGAATATCCTAAAGCATAAGGTAAAAGCTAGTGAAAAGAACAATCTAACCAACAAGAAGCCAACACTTGACACAATGAGTCAATGTAGAATTATCATCCTTTGGATTGAAACCAAATAAGAAAACTTAATATTCCTCTTGAGAATACTAAACTTTGAATACATTAACTCTTCACAAAAATTTGGCAGAGTAAAGGTTGTATACAGATGAATTCCCAATCAAAAACAAAGAATATAATTAGAATAATTTGCAAACAAAGAAAATAAACAACCCAATTTCTCGTGGTAAACCCCAAGAACTCCGGACAAAATAGCAATAGAAGCTACCAAGTCTCAAGTGTAGTCAAGGTCTCTACTCCTAAGTCCAAGAAGTCCATAACTTCAACATACCAAGGATAGTAACCAAAGAGTCCAAGTAACCTTAAAACTTTTTATTGTTCAAGATGTTTATTAGGTGTTTTAAAAAAGAAAATGAAATCTCAAGTGAGCAAAGTGAAAATACATAAAGGTAAGTTCTCAAGTAAGCAAAGATGAAAATAGAATGAAATATAAATTCTAAAATAAATGGTGCGTAAAAGTAAAAGCGTAAAGTAAAAGCATAAAAATAAAAGTAAATTGTTAATGGGTTAGAAATTAGAGGTTAGTTGAATGAACATCTTGAATCTTGCATTTGAAAACTCATTAGAAGATTGATAAAATCAAGGCCTCTCAACAACAAGTTTCATTTGCTTTTTGTCAAGTATATCATTCATTTCAAAATCTAGATGTAACAATAAATGATTAACGATGTTTAAATTATTCACTTGGTCCAAAAATTATGAAGATTCATCAGAGGATTAATAAGACCAAAGCCTCCTAACAATGAATCTCAAGGTAGTTAGATCAAAGGTTTCAAATTAAGCATACTTGGGCTTGCAAACATAGGTTTGGGCCACAAATGATCATTTCTCGAATCGGGACAAAATTTAGCGTTATGTTAAGCAATCGTAAGTAGACTTATATAGAAGTCGCACCTATTTTGAGGCCGGTCAATAGCAGTCTATGTGCCATATGTTTGGAGAGATGATATGTAGATCATCCTCTAATAACATGTATCACAGATGTGAAAGGGATAAGATGAAGAGGTACGAGATCCATTGTATGAAATTAGGGTTTCAAATATCATCAATATCATTGATCTATTTTGGTGGATTTGGTTTCTCAACCTATCAACACCCAAGATCCCATGAAGTTGAAGAATTTGTCACCAGATGAAGTCTAAGTCAGAACCAAAATAAATAATAATAAAATAATATTTAAATAAAACAATGTTTAAATGGTTAATAAAATGAAACTGAATGGTAAAATACAAAAAGCAAATAAACATCCTAAAAAATAGTCAGAGGTCAAACATTATTTAATAAAGGTTAACAAATTTTTTCAGAATTTTTAAAAGTCAGAAAATATTTTTTAAAATTGAAGGAAATAAGCAAAATAACAAAAAATAGTAAAAAATAGTAAAATAAGAAATAAAAATAAAATGAGGACACCAATATTTGTCAAGAGCTCATAGGATCCTTACATAATTTTTTCAGAATTTAAATATTATGAAAATTATTTTTAATCAATTAAAACAAGTTAATTAAAGTGAAAAATTACAAAAATATCAAATCATAAAATAAAATTGTGAAAAAATGAAAATAGAAAAGAGAAAAGTCCAAAATACTTTTAAGAATTTTTTCATATTTTTTTGAGTGAGAAATAAATTTCTTATGAATTTTTGAAGTTTAAATCAATTAAAATATAAAATCAAAAAATTAAAACCCGTTAGTAATGTCAAAATGCGTTAGTAATCAAATCCAAGGGATCTGTCACATTGTGGATATCATGGTCATTAGTGAATAAACCACTGGATCAAATATTAAATTAGATTTAAAAAAAACAACTTGCGCCTTGTCATTGTTTGAGACATGACACGTAAGTCATCTTCAACTTCCAGCCACGCGAATTGCAGGTCTCTCAAACAGTAAACACTGGAGCTCAGACCTATTTCATTCGCTTCGTCTCATCAAGATGAAGACAATCGTATCCTCGTGAAAGTTTTATTGAAAGTGTAGCACAATCAATTTGCAAAAAACCAGAAGGAAAAAGTTGAATAGGGATTTGAAAATTCATGACCAAAACTCATTTCCATTTTAAAACAAATGATGCGACAAGTATCAGAATGATGAGGGCTTCATTATAGTAACAAATTTTGAGAAAAATGATGAAGGAATCTACCTATTGAAGTTCAAATTCAGAGCTCTTAAACTTGACTTTGCTATCACGATTTAGGATGCTTTAAAGCTTGGTTCTTCTTCTGTTAGCTTCAATGTAGTTCAAGGATGAAAAATTAGAAAAGAAAATGGATTAAAGAAGGCTGTAAAACCAAATTCGAATTTGTAGAATTATGAGTTATAAAGAGAGTTTGGCAGGGTGATTCTGGCTGTTCAAGGTTGAGGAAATGAATGCAATATGTTCCTCTATTCTTGTACATAAAAATAATTGAAAGTGATTCTGGTTGTTAAAGCTTGAGAATTGGAAGCAATAGTGAGGTTTGGAGGGAAAATGATTGAAGTCTTGTACATAAAATAAGAGTTAAAGTTCAATCAAAAATATTAAAAGATAAGAAAGATATAGCCCTTAGAAGTTCAAAATCCTGGATCTTAAAGCACCAAAATGACTTGGAAACCCCTTTCAATTTTGGAAATCCTTCTTACACAATCACTTTTTCTATGTGAATAGAAGTTGTTATGGGTGATAATAAGAAACCATTGCAACAATAACCACTTACAATTATTAAGAATTGAAATATTTATACACTTGTGATCAAGGAATCAAGAACTTGTCCAATTAGGTCAAACTTCTTCAATCAATCAGTGTATCTTTTGACTTTCTTTGAAAAATTGAGGCATGATGAATCATAGTAGATGTTGTCATGATATTATTTTAAGCTACTCTCAATGATGAAGCTTGAATCTTAATGAAGCTTTGTTAAAAAAGGCTTTGAAATAAACTCATGAACCTATGCATCACTCTGATGAAATATGTTGTTCCCTCACCTATAATATTATCAATTAGAGCAAACATTCATTGTATTTGTTAGATAAAAGTTAATCAACACAAGACATATATGATCACAATATACAAATCAAGGTGTTTGGTGACCCCCCATGAGAAAACCTAAATATAGGGAGAAGAACCAAAACCCTAGTGTGATCTTGATATGATTGAGTTGATATGAGATAATAGAGGAATATTAGGGGCAAAAATTGGGGTACAACAACTGGTTTTCCTACGTTACACTCGAGATGCATTTAATTGTTGGTTCATGTATCATTGCACTTATAGTGGTATATCTTTGCCATATGCATTGGATTTTGATGTTTTTAAATCGACATTTTGTACGATTAATGTTATAATGCACATGTTGCCCCGTATTTGATTTTGTGCTTCCATTACTTGTTTGATTTTGCGTTATACATGATAATATGTCGTTCGAGTTGTGATGTCGTTTGTTGAGTTACATTTTATATTCCTTATTATTTGCTAACTCTTTTCGTGACATTGTGCAACTTTTGGAAGGTGATTCATCACGACGCATTTGTCCGATTTTTACTATTTGCTTACGTAGAATGGCTTGGTGCAGGACATTAGCTTGGAGGGCGCATAGCTTGAGATTTACTTTCGCATTGTAATATTTGATATTGTATATTATTTTGGTTAGTTTGTTGATGCTATCTTGTTATAAGTATTTCGGGTTTCTTATCTGTTAGTTTTATTTTTGGTTTATATTTCTTCATTTGTTTACCGCTTTTCTGATGCCATGAGAAGTAGGACTAGAGATGCATGTTATGGGAGTCGTTGCGTTAGGTGGGAAATGTTGTTTTAAAAGAATTGTAGTAGGAAATTCCTACTTGTTCTTGTGTGTTTACTATTTTGTGTGTTTACATTTGTGCCAAAGACCTCGATGAAGGCGCCCCATTCCCATTGTCCATTGATAAGTCCTCAAAGAAGGGCAGTGGAAAAGGGTCTGCAATCAACCCCTATAATTTCTAGTCCATAGGTCATTCCTAGCTCGCGTCGCATGTCGATGCTATGAATCGTGCTATTCTTGGATCGAGTCAGTTAAGTTGAGAAGGGTTCGTAATCAACCCCCACACTTTTACATTAGCTCGTGTGTCGTGAACTTTGACGCTCTGATGTGATATCACTATTTCCTTCTATCTCCTACATCCATGATCCAATATCTTTGCTAGGTGTTTAGTTTCTTGTGACGGTTCACTCTCGTTCTTCTTTTTCCTATATGATACAGTATCTTAGTTAAAAGTCGACACCCCTTTTTCTCCATGCCACGATAATGTGCTAACATGGTTAAGAACTACATATCCCTCATTCTTTCTTGCCTCAATGATTTGATATCTTGGTTAAGCCTCCATTTTAACCTACCTTGATGATATGTTATCATGGTTAGTTGCCCCTTCTCCCTGGTCCTACCTCGATGGTACGATATCCTGGTTAGGCGTGATCCCTCTCCCTTTCCTTCCTTGGTGACATGATACCTCAGTTAGGTGCGTGCTACTTTAGTGAGTGGATAATCCTCAAGCTTTATGTGTTTACTTTCTATTGAATGATTACATGCTCCCTTAGGATACGCTTGTTTCGTTTCTAATGAAAGTTAGACATTAGGTTCGTAATCCATGCATGCTAACGTGGGTAGAGATTTCCATTTTCCAACCTCAACTATAGGACCAATTATTGTATGATAACATTAGGGATAGAGTTTGAATAGTTTCCCTTAGACTTTTTATTTCCCTTTTTGCATCCTTAAAACTAAAACCTTTTCTTGGAAAATACATAAAATATTCTAATAATACAAAAAACTTTTTTTATGGTAAAAAACATCAACCTATTCAAACTTCATATTTTCGATTGGTTTTTATTTTAAAACCCCCTTTCAAGGTAAAAACATACAACAAACTGATACATGTTAGCCGAACTACGGTGCTCTGAATTTCCCATTGCAAGAGGGAGTGCGTAGGCACTAGATTGCGATGCTTAGGCAAGCAAAACTTTGTAAATATTCCTTCTTTTCCCTGTATGTTCTTTCACATGCATTCTGTTATACCCCAAAATTTGCCCTCCCATATTCCTCAAGAAATTGCCAAGCCAAGTCATAAAATTCCCCAAGGGTTGTGCAGTGCAACAGTCTCCTAAACAGTCCAAATTAGGGTTTTGAGTCTGATCAAGAAAAGGAAGTTTTCAAAGGCTTAATCAAGTCTCACATGCTTACAAACATGGTCAAGCATCCTCATATCAAGTTTCAAGGCATTCAGCTCAAGATTGCACAGTCAAAACCCTAAATTGCACTACAGTCAACTGTAGGGGCAAAATGGTCATTTGGCAGTCAAAAGTTCAAATTTTTGGTCAACATATCATTTTGAAGCTACAAACATCATTTGATCAATGCTTGATCATGATTCTCAAAGTTTGGCTCAGAAATCATCAAAGATGCAAAAGTTGCTATATTTGGACAGCTGAAAAAGTCAACTGAAATTGACCAGGGCATAACTTTCACATGGATTATCAGAAAAATTCCATCCAAAGCTCATTTTGAAGAGAAAGACATTTCCTACAACTCATCTTCATACTTCAAGTCCAAGAAATGCTCTCACAAAAAGTTATCAATTTCAACATTATAGGTCATTTTCAAAAGTCAACAAAAAGGGACTTTAAGTCAAAGGCCATAACTTGAGATTGGTACATCAAAATGACATGGGACCAAAGGCATTGGTTAAAGGACTCAAAGACCTTTCCAAAATGTCCAAGAAAATATGAAAAGCTTAAAAATTGAGCAAGTTATGCCTTGTAGAAGTTGGGAAATTTTTGTGAAATGGCAAAAGTCAACTATCCTTGAAACTCCAATTTTTGACAAAAGGGCCCACTTTTTCCACTTGGTTCATCCTTGTCATGCCACACACGTGTCCCATGGTTAATTTCAAGACCAAATATTGATTTTTTTTATTTTATTTAATTTTTGATGATTTAATTCATTTTAATTCTTTGAAAATTCAAATAAAATTTAAAAACCAATGAAATAGTGTCATGTGAACTTGGACAATTTCTATGTATCATGAACCAACTCAAGAAATCAGACTAGGGTTCATTTGCACACTAGGTCTAGGTTTTGGCTAAAAAGGAGGAAAAATGGTTAAGAGTGAAAACCCTAAGACTTGTTCTTTCCTAAGCTTGAATCTAGGTCAAAAAACAAACCAATTCCATTCCATGATCATCACTGAGTCAAACCCTAGGCCTAAGAGATCATAAGATGCGCCCAAACAAGCTTTGGCATTTTGAAATTTTTCCATAAAAGCTTAAAACTGAAATCAAAGTGGGAGAGTTTTTCAAGCCTTGATTCATATACCATTAGCATCCTGAGGCATTTCTGAAGGCATTCCACTTCCTAACATCAATCAAAACTCCTTGAACTGGTATCCATGAGTGAAACTGTACCTCCAAAATTTTGAAATCACATAACACGATTCAAGCATATTTTTGCATTTTTGTTTAGGTATTCATACTCATGATGATGTTTCTGAGCTAACCCTTGCGTTTGATTTCATTTTTGTGCCATGAATAAGAACTTGCCATGCGAGAATTCTAGGGTTACAGTTTTCTCGAATTGGGGCTTTGGCCTAAAGGAAAAATTAGGACTTAGCAGTACTACCATTGCATCCAGCACACCAAGACGAAGGGATTGGCCTACTCGCGACAAATTTATGAGCTACAAGATCCTAATCGCTATTTTCTAATATGCCTTCTATAGCAACGGGTTAAAACCGTTGCTTATGGCTTTTGTGTTTCAGAAAAAAAAGAGGAACGAGGACGATGATGTGCTGGCATGCAGGGATTGGGAGGTTTAAAATTTCGCGCGCGCTCCAAGTGTTGTGTTACTTTTCTTTTATATTATTTGTATTGCTATTATATATTAATTGAACACAAGTGGCTCAGTGGTAACACGTTAGGCACATGACATCAAAGACCTGGGTTCAAGTCCCAGGTCTGGCCAATTTCCACATTATTTTTCAAAACAAAATTCCATGCTTCACTAACTTCCAGGTACACCATGTTCCATCCTCCTCCAACCTCCACGCGTCCCCAGGGCCTCAGATCTATGGCCAATGTTCAAGATGCATTATACATCAAGTCAACTGTATCACACCTGATCAAAAAAAAAGTCAATGGACTTCAAGCAAATGGGCCTGATTTACTAGGCCTCACCTCCAATTTGGGGCTACCCCCCCCCCCTGGTTTGCATTTATTTTTCTATTTTTCTTCTTGTTTGATTTTGCTATTTTATTTATTGTTTTAACATAATTAATTTATTTTTCTACAAAACATAAAAAACATTCAAAAAAATCAGAAAAGTCCAAAATTTTAATAATTATTTTATTTTAAATATTGTTTTTTTTGTATAAATAATAACATGTAAAATGCTTAGTTTTAATTAGGTTCTCAAATTTAATTCTTTTAATAACTAAAATCCAAAAACTAGAATTTAGGTTTAATGACTTTTATTTTCTTTTTTAATTTTCCTTTTTTCAGAATAATAATATTATTTATTTATTTTCATAAACTAATTTAGAGTTAAATTAGGTTAGAAATTAAATCTTTTTCTTAAAAACTTAAAAAACATTAGAACTAGGGTTTAGCATTTTAGTTTTAATTAATTTTTCTTTTTTCTTTTAAACCTAAAAAACACAAAAATACTATTCTTCATTTAATTTTAATTTTAGATTCCTTGATTAATTTTAATTGTTTGTAAAAGGGTCCAACGCCCTAGTTTTGTTTAATTTCTTTATTTCGCGCATTTATTTTATATTGTTTAAATAATTCTGTATATGCCCCAAAGCCATGTAATAGCTATTAGACATTTCTTTTCTGCAATTTATTTTAAAACGGGTCTGGATTAATTTGGCGTTGTAGACCCTCGCCCTTTGTAATAGCGTAGGACTTTTATCCTTTCCGCACTTTAAACTGTTAAACAATAACATGAAAGAATGAATGCCCAAAAATAAAATTGAATCGTTAGATCACCAATGCATGACAAGACAAGCGATAAACTGAAAATGACACACAATTCGCACACACCACCCCTAGGGTACGCCTCACTGTTGCCTTTCGAAAGGTGATCGTCGAGTATAGGACCTCTTAGTAAGTCCTTATGTTCCATTGATCAAAGTTGCCTCGAATAAGTTGCCTCAGAATAAAAGATCAATGGCATAAGGGTAGCTTCTAAGGTGTCTTCCCATTGCTCTGGTGATCACCACGTCCCTAAAACTCGAATTGACCCGAACACCTCCAACGGTGGTGCTACCTACCTCTCAATGGTGGGATGGCACTACTTTAAAGGACGTTTACACAGACAAATTCCTTAGGGTAGGTAGGTTCTCAAGGATACTTGCTCTAATTTCAAACAAATCAACATACTTTTCACACCAACACACTTTCAAAAACTTTCAAAACAAACTTTTCAAACACTCTGACGTACGAGTTAAACTGAAACTTTTCAAAGAATATTTTTGAAACCCACATTGAAAAGCAAGCAAACAATTTTGAAAACACATTGAGCAAGTATCTAAGAGCCCATGGATAACCATGGATAGAAAGGGTGCTAACACCTTCCCTTTCTATAACCTACCTCCCGAACCGAGAGCAATCTCTTTAAAGGAATTTTTCTGTGCTTTTGTCCTTTCCATTTGGAGAAAATAAAAGACGGTGGCGACTCTTGCTTCCGCGACATTTCGCTAACCAGCTTTAAAACAGTCAGTTCCAGATCCACCGATCACAGAACTGGCGACTCTGCTGGGGATACACTTAAAGTGAGGTGTACCTTAGGGCTAGTCATAACTGTGTTTTCAATTGTTTTCCTTGTGTGCTTTAAAATTGTGGGTTGCTTGGGAGTTCTATAGATCCTAACCCGGATCTGGGGGATACCCTCTTAGAAAGTAGCAACAAGGCTGTGAGGGAACTGTGCGGGGTATACCGACATGGTTGAAACAGTCTGCTACGTTGATGCGGCACTTTGGTGTGTACCGGTAACCCTTGGGTCAGTCAAGGAGAGTACGGGGCCTCCATGTGGTGTCATGAAGCATCAACAGACCTGAGGAACCTTAATTGAACAATCTTGGCCTCTTTAGGGTAGTGAGATAACTGACTTTGGTGCAGTCCGAGGTTGGTTGATACTCGAAACTACACTCAATTGAGGGTTGCTTTCCTGGAATATTTCGGTCGCCAGTTCAGTGGCTAAATCGAAACGATGAACAATGAAAGCAATCCCGTGATATTGGGAACCTTAGAACCCGGTTACTTTGATTAGGACAGGTTGAACCCACCAACTTCAAGAGGGTACTACCCAGACCCCATGCTGGCCTTAAACCTTAAGGGCTTGTCTTGTGTGCCTTGTGTGCCTTACATGTTTGTCTTTGTAAATATCTGTGGTGTGTTTATTCATAGCATCATGACATCATCCAGCATCATACGCATTGACTAACCATTTCAGGGGTTCGAATTTTCATCTTTGTTCTTGTTTTGTAGGACATGGAAACTGTTCGTAGAAAGACAATTCCAATCAGTCTTGTAAGGATCCCTCCTCAGCTTAAGGAGCTTATATCCAGGATTCCCGAGAACTCTTCATTTAGTGAAAGGCATGGAAGTCTCATCAGCTTGGTCAACACCAACATTGAGGAAGATATGATAAAGGTCTTGTTCCAATTCTTTGACCCTCTGCATCACTGTTTCACCTTCTTGGACTATCAATTGGTACCTACATTGGAGGAGTTCTCCCGACTCCTGAAGATCCCTATTCTTGATCAGCTACCCTTCAACGGTACAGAAAAGGAACCTAAACTTGAAGAGATTGCTAAAGCCTTGCACCTACAGTCATCTGACCTCAAGGGACATTGGGAAGTTAGAAGTGGTATCAAAGGGTTCTTAGCCAGGTTTCTGTTTGAAAAGGCCTATGAATGTTGGAACTCCCTTGACTTACAAGCTTTTGAAAAGGTTGTGGCCCTTCTTGTTTATGGTTTGGTGTTGTTCCCTAACCCAGATCAGCTCATTGATATCAGTGCTGCCCAGATCTTTATGTCCAGGAACCCTATACCTACGTTGCTGGGGGACATCCTTCACTCATGTTACACTCGAACCATGAGAAAAAGAGGTGTCCTTATGTGTTGCACTCCTCTCCTGGGAAAGTGGTTTATTTCGCACCTCCCACAATCAGTCCTGAAGAACGAGCGGGGTTTGAGATGGTCACAACGGTTGATGACTCTTACACATGCAGATATACATTGGTGCCCTAGGTCCAGAGAAGATGTCACTATCATTGATCGTTGCGGGGAGTATCCTAATGTTCCTTTACTTGGAATCAGAGGGGGTATTACTTATAGTCCATGCCTGGCTTGGAGACAATTTGGTTATGCTCGGAGGGACGGTCCTCACGACATGTTGATTCCTGACATAGTTTTTGACTTCGACAACGATACTCAAGGACTTCGCCAGAGATTTATCAGAGCTTGGAGGACGCCTAGTAGGATAGACAGCAAGACACTGGGGCACAGGAACTCCATCCCTTTGGAGCCTTACCTCAAGTGGGTACGAGCCCGCTCTCAGAAGTTAGTAATGCCTTATCCTCACATGCTTCCAGTAATCAAAGAGCCTGCCTTGGAAGGAGAGGTGTCTCATGTTATTCAGCACCCTGATATGCCCACATCCTGGGAAGAGATGCAGAAGAGCTGGATCCAGCTTAAGGAAGAGCGGAATTCTCTTGAGACTAGTTTGCATGCCAGTGAAAAGAAGGTCTTGGAGCTCACCCGCCTGTTGCACGAGGAAAGGAATCTCAACACTTACATAGCTCCAAAGAAGATGCGCAACATATTTTGGATGTGATTTGATCTTTTTGTACTTCTGCCCATGAGGCTTTGATGTATTAAACAATGATTTTCTTAATAATAACGCGTGTTCCTTTTGGTCTACAACAAATTTGAATTTTCGAACTCTTGAATGCATTGCATAAACACATATCATTCATCATGTGCATCATAGGTACTCTTCTTTTCAGGTTGTTTACCGTTCTTCGCTGTTTATTTCAGCATCATGAATCCTGAATCATCAACCGAGGCGTCTATCAAGGCTCTTCAGGTGCAGAATGTCCAATTTCAGGCGCAAAACGCCCAATTTCAGGAGCTGATCAAGGGCTTGACTCAGGGTCAACAAGATTTGAAGACCATGCTTCTGAAGAAGACTAAGAAGAAGAGGAGGACTGTGCTATTTAACACTGGGCGCAGACTCGGGAACACTTTGGTTGAAGCTGAAAGGACTCCTCCATCTGTGACGGAAGGTAGTCACCATGAAAGGGAGGTCACTACTCCTGTGGGCTCTGATACTGAAACAGACTTCAACGACGACCAGTACCCTCCTGCTGAAGACCGGTACAAACAGCTGGAAGACAGATTAAAGGCTGTGGAAGTTCAGCGAGTGCCTGGATTGGATTTCGGAGACTTGGGGTTATCTACTGGAGTGGTGATCCCCCACAAGTTCAAAACACCTGCCTTCGTGAAGTATGATGGGGCTTCCTGTCCCAAGATGCACCTCCGTTCTTATGTAAGGAAGATCCAGCCTTACACAGCAGACAAGAACCTTTGGATCCACTTCTTCCAGGAGAGTCTTTCAGGGACTCACCTCGATTGGTTCTATCAGCTAGATGGAATCAGCATTCGTAACTGGGAGGATCTGGCCACTGCTTTTTACAAGCAGTATCAGTATAATGCCGACCTCGCTCCTACGCGTACCCAGCTCCAGGGTATGTCGCTAGGGTCGGGTGAAGGTTTTAAGGAGTACGCTCAGAAATGGAGAGACCTGGCTGGCAGGGTGCAGCCACCATTGACGGATCGGGAGCTGGTAGATATGTTCTTGGGGACCCTATCTGGTCCATTTTTCAATCATCTCATTGGTAATTCCTCTGCTGGGTTTACTGATCTGATCCTGACTGGTGAAAGGATCGAGGCTGGTATAAAATCGGGGAAGATACAGAAAGTTGCCTCCTCCAGTACTGAGAAGAAACCCTTCAAAAAGGAGGCTAGTGCTGTATATAACTCCCGGAGAACAGAGCGACCTGAGCACCGCCAATCTGTCAGTGCGGTAATGATTGCCAAACCTGCTGCCGCTCCTCGGCCAACTAATCCTCAAAAGTTTGAAAGACCCCGGAGAGAGTTTACCCGGTTAAACATGACCTTATCACAGATCCTGCCACAGTTGCTATCCACCAATTTAGTGACTGTCAAGGAGGCTCCAAAATTTCCCAATACTGCATCCCCCAAGTTCAATCCAAATGCTCGCTGTGCTTATCACTCTGATAGCCCGGGGCATAACACCGATGACTGTTGGGCCCTAAGGAATAAGGTTCAAGACTTCATTGATGCAAAGGAGATACAGTTTGAGGCGCCCGAGAGGCCGAATGTTGTAACTGCTCCCATGCCCCAGCATGGAGTGAATGCTGTTGAGGAGGATTTGTATGTAGCTTCGGTGGATGATGTTGCTACTCCGTTGCTGATGGTCAAGAAGAATCTGTTGCTAGCCGGTTTATTTCCAGGATGTAGCGAAGGTTGCCCTCTGTGTGTTGCTTCCCCTGCTGGTTGTTCTCTGTTGAAGTCAGGCATCCAAAACCTGATAGATAGTAGAGAGATTTTGTTCGAAAAGACTGTTGTTCCTGCTGCTCCTGTTGAAGAAGTGTCAATCGTTACCATATTCAACAACCATTCCGAGGCTCCTTCAAAGAAGCCTATACAAATTTTGTCAGTTCACAAGAGTGCTCCCATCACCATTACTGTTCCGGGGCCTATACCCTACAAATCTGATAAGGCTGTCCCATGGCACTATGGGGCGGATGTTTATGTTCTGGGTGTGAAACAAGAGTGCAACATTGATACTGGGGTCTCCAACATCACTGGGCCTGCTAAGGTCACTCGTAGTGGAAGACTGTTCTCGCCAGACATTGCTCCTCCGGCAATTCATAGGCCTTTGA
The DNA here is from genome assembly GCA_948472305.1 of Vicia faba. Taxonomy (NCBI): domain Eukaryota; kingdom Viridiplantae; phylum Streptophyta; class Magnoliopsida; order Fabales; family Fabaceae; genus Vicia; species Vicia faba. The sequence continues at coordinate 857,592,330 of OX451741.1, forward strand.
TCTTCACACCTGCTAGGGTACCTGTTTCTCCTTCTGACCAAGTATCCACCCCTGCTGCTGAGTCATCTGATACTCGGGGCAAGGGAATTGCTGCTGATGTGCCTGCCAGGACGGAGGCACCAAAGACCATTGTTGAGGCTTCCAAGCAGGAAATGGAAGAAATCCTCAAGATAATAAAGAAAAGTGATTTCAACGTTGTAGAACAGCTGGGGCACACCCCCTCTAAAATCTCCATGTTGTCACTGCTGCTGTGTTCAGAGGCCCATGCAAAGGCTCTGATTGCTTTTTTAAAGACTGCCCACGTACCCCAAGATACGACTGCTGACCAGTTCACCGACTGTGTGGCCAACCTAACTGCTGATAATGGCCTGGGTTTCTCTGATGCTGATCTGACAGCAAAGGGGAAGAACCATAATGATGCCCTGCATGTCTCCATTGAATGCAGGGGCACTACTCTTGCTCATGTGCTGGTTGATACAGGTTCTTCATTAAACGTGCTACCCAAGAAAGCTCTGGATAGGCTGGATTGTGAGGGTCTAGAGCTCAAACCAAGTAGCATTGTTGTCCGGGCCTTTGACGGGTCCAAAAGAATGGTGCATGGTGAAGTGGACATCCCAATCAGGGTTGGGTCACAGGTATTCGATTCAAAATTCTATGTGATGGATATCCATCCGTCCTATTCTTGTTTGCTGGGTCGCCCGTGGATCCACAAGGCTGGAGCTGTGACCTCCACCTTACATCAGAAGCTCAAGTACCCGGTCAGGGGGAAGATTGTAACAGTGCAAGGGGAGGAGGAGTATATGGTCAGCCACCTCAACTCTTTCAGATACGTAGAAATGGATGGGGAGTTCATTGAAACCCCCTTTCAACATTTTGAGGAAGTACCACCAACCTTGGCAGCAGCAGAAGATGAAGAGGTTTCTCCTATGAAGATGGCCTCCTTAAAAGACGCCCGGGCTGTGATCGAAAGAGGTGAATGTGCAAACTGGGGCAAGCTTCCTGATCTTACTCCTAAGACTAACAAGTTTGGGCTGGGTTTCACCACAGAAGCTCAGAAAGCGGTGCGCGAGGCAAGAATGGGAAGACCTCCGGTGCTCATCACTCACTCAGTGGTGAATGCTATTGGAGAGGAAGTCAAAGTGGAAGAGTCCGAGTTCGATAGCTGGATCTACCCGACGACCGACGGTGGATTGACCAATTGGACTGCTAAAGATTTTACACCCATAACTTTTGTTCCTCAGTAATGAATTTCTTTATTTTTGATTTGTAATAAACAATAATTTGAGACTATATGGCCCGGTGTCTTACCCGGGGCACCGTGGTTTTATTTATGAGGGTTTTTGTTTGTCACTATCATATATCATGAATAAAAGCATTGGACGTTTTTCACATTTCAAATTTTGCGCTCCTTTTCTTTCCTTTCTTTACATATTGCAAAACAGCTGTATTTACACACACACTCACTCATACAGGTTTCAATCCACTCTGGATCTCACTGGTAACGATTCTGCTACTGCCAGTTATGACTTCGAAAATCCGATCAACTTAGCCGAAGACGAAGGTGAAGATGATTGTGAAGTGCCTGGTGAACTTGCAAGGCTGTTACAACAGGAGGAGAGGGCAATTCAACCCCATGAAGAGCCAGTGGAAATAATAAACTTGGGTACTGAGGAAGACAAGAAAGAGGTGAAGATTGGTGCCAACCTAGAAATCAGCGTGAAGCAACGGTTGACTCAGATGCTGCATGACTATAAAGAAATCTTTACCTGGTCCTACGAAGATATGCCCGGATTAGATACCGACATCGTGGTCCATCATTTACCAACTAAAGAAGATTTCCCTCCGGTTAAGCAAAAGGTCCGCCGTATGCGTCCAGAGATGTCCGAGAAGATTAAAGCCGAGGTTATGAAGCAGTTTGATGCCGGGTTTCTTGCAGTGACTTCTTACCCTCAGTGGGTTGCTAATGTGGTGCCGGTACCTAAGAAGGACGGCAAGGTCAGGATGTGTGTCGATTACAGGGATCTGAACAGGGCCAGCCCCAAGGATGATTTCCCTCTACCCCACATTGATGTCCTTGTTGATAATACAGCTCAGCATAAAGTGTTCTCTTTCATGGATGGTTTTTCAGGCTACAATCAGATCAAGATGGCTCCTGAAGACATGGAAAAGACTACATTTGTTACTCAGTGGGGCACCTTCTGCTACAAAGTCATGCCTTTTGGACTAAAGAATGCTGGGGCAACCTACCAACGTGCCATGGTTGCTTTATTTCATGACATGATCCATCATGAGATAGAAGTGTATGTTGACGACATGATCGCTAGGTCCCAGACTGAGGAAGAACACCTTGATCATCTGCAGAAACTGTTTGACCGTTTGAAACTGTACAAGCTGAGGTTGAACCCGAACAAGTGTACCTTCGGGGTAAGATCGGGAAAGTTGTTAGGCTTCGTGGTCAGTGATAAAGGAATTCAAGTGGACCCTGCTAAGGTCAAAGCCATTCAAGAGATGCCAGCTCCTAAAACAGAGAAGGAAGTCAGAGGCTTTCTAGGACGCCTGAATTATATTGCTCGGTTCATCTCACACTTAACTGCTACCTGTGAACCAATCTTCAAGCTGCTGAAGAAAGATCAGGTAGTACGTTGGAATGATGAATGCCAGGCTGCTTTTGACAGAATCAAAGAATATCTCCAAGAACCACCCATCCTTATGCCACCAGTTGAAGGGAGACCTTTGATACTTTACCTGACAGTGCTTGATAATGCAATGGGGTGTGTGCTGGGGCAGCATGACGAGTCTGGCCGAAAAGAGCATGCCATTTATTACCTTAGCAAAAAGTTTACCGACTGTGAGACCCGATACTCACTGCTTGAGAAAAATTGCTGCGCTTTGGTATGGGCTGCTCGCCGGCTGAGACAGTATATGCTGACTCACACTACTTTGTTGATCTCAAAAATGGATCCTATAAAGTACATATTCGAAAAGCCTGCTCTGTCCGGGAGAATTGCAAGATGGCAGATGATCTTGACGGAATACGACATTCAGTACACGACCCAAAAAGCCATCAAGGGAAGTGTATTGGCAGACCACTTAGCGCATCAAGCTGTGGATGACTACCAATCAATGAACTTCGAGTTTCCAGATGAAAGCATTATGATAGTAACTGACTGTGAAGTACCTGGGCCGGATGAAGGACCTGAACCAGGATCCCGATGGTCTATGCACTTTGACGGAGCCTCCAATGCTTTGGGAAATGGTATCAGCGCCATAATCGTATCTCCACAAGGTACTCATACTCCACTCACCGCCCGGCTGTGTTTCAACTGTACCAACAACATGGCGGAGTATGAAGCATGTATTATGGGTCTTCAAGCTGCGATCGACCTGAGGATCAAATTTCTGAGTGTCTTCGGAGATTCCGCTCTTGTGATCAATCAGATCAAAGGAGAGTGGGATACGAAACATCCAAACTTGATTCCTTACAGAGAATGTGTGTTAGCCTTGATCCCCCACTTCACAGAGATAACATTTGAGCACTTTCCAAGAGAAGAGAATCAGCTGGCGGACGCGTTAGCTACAATGTCTTCAATGTTCAAGGTTAAATGGGATAATGAAGCTCCCCGGATCATCATCTGGAAACTGGACGAACCGGCATACTGTTGTGATCTCGAAACTGAACTGGTAACTGAGAAGCCCTGGTACCACGAAGTGAAGAGATATCTGGAAGCGCAGGAATACCCTGAAGGAGCATCTGTCAATGATAAGAAATTCCTGAGGAGGTTTGCAGCCAAGTTCTTTCTTAGCAATGGCATCTTGTACAAGCGAAACCAGGATTCAACCCTACTGCGTTGTGTAGATAAGACTGAAGCAGATAGGATCATGGAAGAGCTACATGAAGGGACCTTTGGTACACACTCCAGTGGACATACCATGGCAAAGAAGATCCTACGGGCAGGGTATTACTGGTCCACCATGGAAGCTGATTGCTACCAACATTCTAGGACATGCCATAAATGCCAGATCTACGCAGACAAGGTGCATGTTCCTCCGGTTCCCCTGAATGTTCTGACTGCGCCTTGGCCATTTGCAATGTGGGGCATAGACATGATCAGCGAGATTAAACCTACGGCATCTAATGGACATCGCTTCATCCTAGTGGCAATTGATTATTTCACGAAGTGGGTTGAGGCAGCATCCTATGCTACGGTGACCAAGACCGTTGTGGCACGGTTCATTCGGCACAATTTGATCTGTCGGTACGGTGTCCCTGAGCGGATTATTACAGACAACGGTACCAATCTGAACAATAAGATGATCGCTGAGCTCTGCGAACAGTTCAAGATACAGCACCACAATTCTTCTCCTTACAGACCGAAGATGAATGGGGCTGTAGAAGCAGCTAATAAGAACATCAAGAAGATCGTGCAGAAGATGACAGTAACGTATAAAGATTGGCACGAGATGTTACCGTTCGCTCTGCATGGGTATCGTACTTCAGCTAGGACGTCAACCGGGGCAACTCCTTTCTCTCTGGTTTATGGCATGGAGGCAGTCTTGCCGATCGAAGTACAAATTCCTTCTCTCCGGATAATGAAGGATGCAAATCTGAATGAAGATGATTGGATCCAGACACGACTTGATCAGCTCAACCTTATTGACGAAAAGAGACTTGCTGCTATCTGTCATGGTCAGACGTATCAGAAGCGAATGATCAGGGCATTTAACAAAAAGGTCAGACCACAGGAATATCAAGTCGGGGATCTGGTGATCAAGCGAATCATCCTTCCTCAGAGTGATCCAAGGGGAAAATGGACCCCTACGTACGAAGGGCCATTTGTGGTTAAACATGTGTTCTCAGGAGGAGCAATGATATTAACCAACATGGATGGTGACGACCTTCCTCATCCTGCCAATGCAGACATAGTTAAAAAATACTACGCATGAAAAAAAGACCCGCTAGGCTGACATGTCTAGGCAAAAATTAGGGCTTCCCGTCGAATCAAAAGGGGTTCGGGAAAAATGAAGGGATGAAAATAAAAAAATCTGTACACCCGGCAAGTCGAAAACCTGAAAAGGCGGCTTGGGCAAAAATGGGTATCCCGATGGACTGAAAACCCAAAAGGGCAGTCCAGGCAAAAATTAGGGATAAAAGCGTAATACTATGTCTCATTGGATCACTTTGCATCCAGAATCCGGTATTTACATCAAGACGGCATCGATCAGTCAGCTTCACCTTCAACCAAGGTCATCAAGTGATGAGACGCTCAGAGTTATAAAGGCAATAGCGGAGTTGAAACCCAGTGGATCATTCATATTTCACACAGCTGTTTATTTTCTTTTGTACAAAACTTGTATAAACTCTTTTGCTCGGCGACATTTCTCTTACTAGGATGTCAGCCTCTTGTACACAAAACGCCTATTCACAGGCTATTCCAAATCAATACAAATATACTTTTCAATTAAACGTGCCAACTATTTTTCTTTTTTTGTTTTGTTTTGTGAAGAACGTCCAAGGTTCAATTTGTGATATATGCATTGACAATAATTTGCTAGCTCATAAAAATTTGCATACGAAACAAAGAATTAATTGCAGGTGACACCAGAAACAGGGGCAATAAAGAGTTGTCTGAGCAGTCTAATTGTTCTATCCTCCAAGGTACCAAGGTGGGTTCAGCTAAAGAACCTAACCAGACATCTTAAATTCCCCAGAGGACAGCAAGTCAGTGCATTCTTCCCCAAACAAAGTTAACAAGTCTCAAGGAAATTAAGTATCCTCCAGTAGATCCCAATATTCCCCAGCAGCATATATTCTTAACAAGCATCCCCGGCGGTCTTGGTTTAAAGATTGTTCCCCGGTGGCATACATCAGCATTCAAAGGAATCACTTCCCCAGCATATCAAAACTTCCCCAGGAGAGTCCCATCCAAGTTCCCCAGGAAAGATGGAATTCATCTCCCCAAGCAGTAAGCTTATCCCCAGTAAATTCTGGAAGCTTATCCTTCACAGGACACGAACGCGTCGTCCGGCTTGATTTAAAGAGTTATTTCCTCAACAGGATATAACTGGGTTATCCTCAGCCAAAAGCCAAGGGAAGGTCGTCGTCAACGTAGTTCTTTCCTATCCCCAGCGAAGTCTATTCACACTTCCAATACAACAACGGTATCCCCAACAGAGTTACTATCAACATTCAGCAAGGCATCACTCTTCCCACAGAGTACAGCTCCCCAGCATGGTCGCTAGAGCATTTTTTTTCTCCCCGCAGAATCTTCCATTTGCCAAGCTATTCCGCAATGGAGTTATCTTCTCCTACCGGTATTCTTGCAATTATCATCCCTAGCGGAAACAAAATCAATACTTCAACATCAGCCCAGGATACGACTTCCCGGCACCCGTCAAGGATTTACTCTCCTAGACAAAAACATACATGAAACGTCACATACATCATTATAGCATGCATAACGCACTGCATCATACAAATCTCATTTATGTTGAGAACATCATTGCTTGATCCATATCATGCATTGCATATGACTGACTTTTATCTTTCAGGAAAGATCCAGTTAAGTTCTCAAGCTACACTTCAAGACCTAGACCGGTTCGGTTAAATCGTCCCAAGATTTTCCCGATGCTTATCCAGTCAAAGGCCTTCTCTGGTTCAGTCAGATCGACCTTAAGATCTCCCTGATACTTATCCCAGTTGAAGACACTTCAAGACCTAGACCGGTTCGGTTAAATCATCCCAAGATTTTCCCGATGCTTATCCAGTCAAAGGCCTTCTCTGGTTCAGTTAAATCGTCCCAAGATTTTCCTGATGCTTATCCAGTTGAAGACATTTCAAGACCTAGACCGGTTCAGTTAAGTCGACCTTAAGATTTTCCTGATGCTTATCCAGTCAAAGGCCTTCTCTGGTTCAGTCAGATCGACCCTAAGATCTCCCTGATGCTTATCCAGTTGAAGACATTTCAAGACCTAGACCGGTTCAGTTAAGTCGTCCCAAGATTTTCCTGATGCTTATCCAGTCAAAGGCCTTCTTTGGTTCAGTTAAATCGTCCCAAGATTTTCCTGATGCTTATCCAGTTGAAGACATTTCAAGACCTAGACCGGTTCAGTAAATCGACCCTAAGATTTTCCTGATTCTTACCCAGTCAAAGGCCTCTCTGGTTCAGTCAGATCGACCCTAAGATCTCCCTGATTCTTATCCCAGTAGAAGACACCCCAGATTTTTCTCAACGAGCGTTGTTGAAGTTAAAGTCGCCCAAGGCTCTCTTATCATTCATGCTAAGGAAGTAATCATCCCTGGTTCTTTCATCGCCGTTCGAAGCTCCAGACTCAGCTCCTGTAACCAGTCAGGACACTTCCAAAAATCAGCTCCTGCAACGTGTCAGGTATTCATTTTCTGTTTTGCAGGTATACAGGTTCTCGCCAAGGAATCTCCTACGCAATTAAACATCCAGATGGCATCTATAAGCCCATTCCCATCATTGCTAACATGTGAGCGCAAATTTCCGGGCACTCTAGTGTCCAATCATCTTTTACCCTCGGATTACGAAAGGTACGTCAGCCAATCTGCATCCTCAGGTCTAAGAAGATTGAACAGGGGCAACTGTTATACCCCAAAATTTGCCCTCCCATATTCCTCAAGAAATTGCCAAGCCAAGTCATAAAATTCCCCAAGGGTTGTGCAGTGCAACAGTCTCCTAAACAGTCCAAATTAGGGTTTTGAGTCTGATCAAGAAAAGGAAGTTTTCAAAGGCTTAATCAAGTCTCACATGCTTACAAACATGGTCAAGCATCCTCATATCAAGTTTCAAGGCATTCAGCTCAAGATTGCACAGTCAAAACCCTAAATTGCACTACAGTCAACTGTAGGGGCAAAATGGTCATTTGGCAGTCAAAAGTTCAAATTTTTGGTCAACATATCATTTTGAAGCCACAAACATCATTTGATCAATGCTTGATCATGATTCTCAAAGTTTGGCTCAGAAATCATCAAAGATGCAAAAGTTGCTATATTTGGACAGCTGAAAAAGTCAACTGAAATTGACCAGGGCATAACTTTCACATGGATTATCAGAAAAATTCCATCCAAAGCTCATTTTGAAGAGAAAGACATTTCCTACAACTCATCTTCATACTTCAAGTCCAAGAAATGCTCTCACAAAAAGTTATCAATTTCAACATTATAGGTCATTTTCAAAAGTCAACAAAAAGGGACTTTAAGTCAAAGGCCATAACTTGAGATTGGTAAATCAAAATGACATGGGACCAAAGGCATTGGTTAAAGGACTCAAAGACCTTTCCAAAATGTCCAAGAACATATGAAAAGCTTAAAAATTGAGCAAGTTATGCCTTGTAGAAGTTGGGAAATTTTTGTGAAATGGCAAAAGTCAACTATCCTTGAAACTCCAATTTTTGACAAAAGGGCCCACTTTTTCCACTTGGTTCATCCTTGTCATGCCACACACGTGTCCCATGGTTAATTTCAAGACCAAATATTGATTTTTTTATTTTATTTAATTTTTGATGATTTAATTCATTTTAATTCTTTGAAAATTCAAATAAAATTTAAAAACCAATGAAATAGTGTCATGTGAACTTGGACAATTTCTATGTATCATGAACCAACTCAAGAAATCAGGCTAGGGTTCATTTGCACACTAGGTCTAGGTTTTGGCTAAAAAGGAGGAAAAATGGTTAAGAGTGAAAACCCTAAGACTTGTTCTTTCCTAAGCTTGAATCTAGGTCAAAAAACAAACCAATTCCATTCCATGATCATCACTGAGTCAAACCCTAGGCCTAAGAGATCATAAGATGCGCCCAAACAAGCTTTGGCATTTTGAAATTTTTCCATAAAAGCTTAAAACTGAAATCAAAGTGGGAGAGTTTTTCAAGCCTTGATTCATATACCATTAGCATCCTGAGGCATTTCTGAAGGCATTCCACTTCCTAACATCAATCAAAACTCCTTGAACTGGTATCCATGAGTGAAACTGTACCTCCAAAATTTTGAAATCACATAACACGATTCAAGCATATTTTTGCATTTTTGTTTAGGTATTCATACTCATGATGATGTTTCTGAGCTAACCCTTGCGTTTGATTTCATTTTTGTGCCATGAATAAGAACTTGCCATGCGAGAATTCTAGGGTTACAGTTTTCTCGAATTGGGGCTTTGGCCTAAAGGAAAAATTAGGACTTAGCAGTACTACCATTGCATCCAGCACACCAAGACGAAGGGATTGGCCTACTCGCGACAAATTTATGAGCTACAGGATCCTAATCGCTATTTTCTAATATGCCTTCTATAGCAACGGGTTAAAACCGTTGCTTATGGCTTTTGTGTTTCAGAAAAAAAAGAGGAACGAGGACGATGATGTGCTGGCATGCAGGGATTGGGAGGTTTAAAATTTCGCGCGCGCTCCAAGTGTTGTGTTACTTTTCTTTTATATTATTTGTATTGCTATTATATATTAATTGAACACAAGTGGCTCAGTGGTAACACGTTAGGCACATGACATCAAAGACCTGGGTTCAAGTCCCAGGTCTGGCCAATTTCCACATTATTTTTCAAAACAAAATTCCATGCTTCACTAACTTCCAGGTACACCATGTTCCATCCTCCTCCAACCTCCACGCGTCCCCAGGGCATCAGATCTATGGCCAATGTTCAAGATGCATTATACATCAAGTCAACTGTATCACACCTGATCAAAAAAAAAGTCAATGGACTTCAAGCAAATGGGCCTGATTTACTAGGCCTCACCTCCAATTTGGGGCTACCCCCCCCCCCCCTGGTTTGCATTTATTTTTCTATTTTTCTTCTTGTTTGATTTTGCTATTTTATTTATTGTTTTAACATAATTAATTTATTTTTCTACAAAACATAAAAAACATTCAAAAAAATCAGAAAAGTCCAAAATTTTAATAATTATTTTATTTTAAATATTGTTTTTTTTGTATAAATAATAACATGTAAAATGCTTAGTTTTAATTAGGTTCTCAAATTTAATTCTTTTAATAACTAAAATCCAAAAACTAGAATTTAGGTTTAATGACTTTTATTTTCTTTTTTAATTTTCCTTTTTTCAGAATAATAATATTATTTATTTATTTTCATAAACTAATTTAGAGTTAAATTAGGTTAGAAATTAAATCTTTTTCTTAAAAACTTAAAAAACATTAGAACTAGGGTTTAGCATTTTAGTTTTAATTAATTTTTCTTTTTTCTTTTAAACCTAAAAAACACAAAAATACTATTCTTCATTTAATTTTAATTTTAGATTCCTTGATTAATTTTAATTGTTTGTAAAAGGGTCCAACGCCCTAGTTTTGTTTAATTTCTTTATTTCGCGCATTTATTTTATATTGTTTAAATAATTCTGTATATGCCCCAAAGCCATGTAATAGCTATTAGACATTTCTTTTCTGCAATTTATTTTAAAACGGGTCTGGATTAATTTGGCGTTGTAGACCCTCGCCCTTTGTAATAGCGTAGGACTTTTATCCTTTCCGCACTTTAAATTCCCGCACTTTTAACTGTTAAACAATAACATGAAAGAATGAATGCCCAAAAATAAAATCGAATCGTTAGATCACCAATGCATGACAAGACAAACGATAAACTGAAAATGACACACAATTCGCACACACCACCCCTAGGGTACGCCTCACTGTTGCCTTTCGAAAGGTGATCGTCGAGTATAGGACGTCTTAGTAAGTCCTTATGTTCCATTGATCAAAGTTGCCTCGAATAAGTTGCCTCAGAATAAAAGATCAATGGCATAAGGGTAGCTTCTAAGGTGTCTTCCCATTGCTCTGGTGATCACCACGTCCCTAAAACTCGAATTGACCCGAACACCTCCAACGGTGGTGCTACCTACCTCTCAATGGTGGGATGGCACTACTTTAAAGGACGTTTACACAGACAAATTCCTTAGGGTAGGTAGGTTCTCAAGGATACTTGCTCTAATTTCAAACAAATCAACATACTTTTCACACCAACACACTTTCAAAAACTATCAAAACAAACTTTTCAAACACTCTGACGTACGAGTTAAACTGAAACTTTTCAAAGAATATTTTTGAAACCCACATTGAAAAGCAAGCAAACAATTTTGAAAACACATTGAGCAAGTATCTAAGAGCCCATGGATAACCATGGATAGAAAGGGTGCTAACACCTTCCCTTTCTATAACCTACCTCCCGAACCGAGAGCAATCTCTTTAAAGGAATTTTTCTGTGCTTTTGTCCTTTCCATTTGGAGAAAATAAAAGACGGTGGCGACTCTTGCTTCCGCGACATTTCGCGAACCAGCTTTAAAACAGTCAGTTCCAGATCCACCGATCACACATTCCCTCTTAGCGTTAATATTTAGACATAGATTCTTACATACCCTTAGATTATAGAAAACTTAAGTGGATCATGTGGTGTACCACATGTAGCAGTAGAAATGTTGGCACTAAGCCATTTCATTAACTTGACTCACAAAGATCAAATAAAAATAACCATCGTGCTTTATTGTTTCAAGAGGAATGGGAAAAGAGCGAATAACCCAAAAATGAGGGGGAGAGAATCTAGGTATGGGTGTTGATTATGAAAAGGGAAGGTATTAGCACCCTAAAAATATGTGGTACTCCGCAGGAAGCTCTTTGAAATTTTTTCATTTTGGCTATCAATGGTGTATACAAAAATAGATGGTGGAGATGAGAAGAGAAATATTTTTTACAACTTTTGCACCCGCTGCGGTTGCAAACTATTAGTGTCTATGTACCACCATCCATGCAACAGGGGATCAGGTCACTCGTAGTTCTTCTTTAAAAATTGTAAAACACAAATATGTTGGTTAATTTTAAGAGACGTGACATCATCTTCATATCCGAGTGGAACAACTTACTTACTACCCACGATTATGAGAAACGAGAATTTGCGTCATCTCAAAGTGGAAGATAAAGCTTTGATTTTAAAATCAACAAGCCTCACCTTACACCCAAGTGGAAAATATATTACTTCACTACATATCGTAGAAGTATAGCAGCTCGCATCACTACAAGGATTGACAAGAGTATAATGTTTTGAGAAACTTTTAAAGTAAAAATACAAAGTGGCAAAAATGGTTTGAATGAGATTAGTTGACTTTTATTATTCTCACCAAAAATGTCAAAGTATGATTATGTTGGTTAAAGTTTGATTAGTAATGTGTTTTGAAAATGCATGGACCTAATTCCTAATTTATTGTGAAAGCGATTCAAGTTTGAAAACAATAAGAGTTTTGAAAAGGAGGGAGAAGATTTGGAAATTAAAGAAGATGGGAGGAGATGAAAGGACTATCCTAAAGCTTAAGGAAAATCTAGGGAAAAGAACCGTTTAATAAACAAGAAGCCAACACTTGACATAAAGAGTTAATGAAGAATTGCCTTCCTTTGGATTGAAATCATGCAAGCAAAGATAGTAAACCTCTCAAGAATACCATCCTTCAGATGTATTAAGTCTTCTCAAAAATTGGGTAGAGTAATAGCTTTATACAAAGTAATTCCCAATCACAGGCAAAGCACGTAATCAGAATATCCTATACACAAAGAAAATCAACCCAATGTCTTAGGGTAAACCTCAAGAACTCGAGAAAAAATAACAACAGAGTCACAAGGTCCCAAAGAGTATCAAGGCTTATAATCCTTAGTCCAAGAGGTTCACAACTCCATAATGCCAAGGATAATAACCAAATTGTCCAAATAACATTAAAGTTTTTTAGCGTTCAGGTTGGTTATTAGTTGAATGACCATCTTGAAAATTACATTTAAAATCTCATTATAAGATTTATAAGATCAAAGCTTCTCAACAACAAGCCTCATTTGATTTTTGTCAAGTATATCATTCATTTCAAGTTCTTGAAGCAACAACATATGATCAACGATGCTTAAATGATTCTCTTAGACCAAAGTTTATGAAAGTTTATTAGAGGATTGATAAGATCAAAGCCTCCTAACAATGTTCCTCAAGGTTGTAGGATCAAAGGATTAAAATTAAACATACTTGGGTTTGCAAACATAGGTTTGGGCCACGAATGATCATTTCTCGAATTAGGAAAAATTAAGCGTTATGTTAAAAAATCGCAAGTTGAATTATGTATAAGTCACACCTATTTTGAGGCCAGTCAATAGCAATCTATGTACCATATGTTTAGAGAAATGATATGTAGATCATTATCCAACAAGATGTAGCATAAGTAGGAAATGGATAAGATGAAGAGGGAGGGGGTTGTATTAAATAAAATTAGGGTTTCAAATATCATCAACATCATTCATCCATTTAGGTGGATTTGACTTTTCAACCTATCAACACCCAAGATCCAATGAGGTTGAAGAACCTGTCCCAAAATAACATCCAAATCAGGACCAAACAAAAATAATAAAATAATTTTTAATAAAACAATATTAAAATGGTTAATAAAAGGGAAATCATTGGTAAAATACACAAAGTATATTAAAACCCCAAAAAAAATCTCAAAAAAATAGTAAGCAGTTAAACATAAGTTAATAAGTGTTGTGAATTTTTTTTTGGAAATTTTTAAAGTAAAAAGGTATTTTTTAAATTTAAAGAAACATGAAAAATAAACCAAATATTGTAAAAAAAATAAAATCATAAATAGAAAAAATTAAGGTCACCAATCTTTGTCAAGAGGTCATTGGATCCTTCCATAATTTTTCCAGAATTTAAAAATTAAGAAAAATATTTTTAATCAATTAAAATAATTAAAATAAAGTGAAAAATAATAAAAAATATCAAATCATAAAATAAAATAGTGAAAAAAAATAGAAGAGAAAAATCTAAAGTATTTTTAGGAATTTTTTCAGAATTTTAGAAGTTAGAAAGGATATACACTTTCTTATTAAGGTTGACAATTTATTGGAGAGAGTGTAACATAACTCTGTGAAGAGTGTAATATGCCAACAAAAACATTAATGAATGTAAATGAGAAATGAATTTTAAATTTAACTATGCATGATGTATGTATGAATGCATGAATGTTATCATGTATATGCTGACAAAACAGACATACAATACTAGAAATAACCAGACAAAACCAACATTGGTAAAGTCACTACTCGACTAAATTACATCAAGGATGATGATTCCATAGAGAGTAAGCACCAATTGCGGAAACAAATTCCTACTTCACGGCCTAACTCCATTGGGAAGAAACATGGCTTGAAAATAATCACAGCATAATCTGATAGCAATAGACCAATACAAGATGCAAGGATATAACATCACCCTTTAGGCTTCACCGGGGAATATCATACAGACTTCAATAGGGAAGAAAAAATCTCATCATCTAGACTTCTAGTTGAGATTATAATATTGAATTCACTAGGGAAGCTGAAAACTACATTGTCGAGACATCAATTAGGGATCTCGTGCCGACTTCATTGGGGAGTACAACACCACAATCATCAAGGGGAGCCCCAATATATTCATCGATATCAAGAGTAATGGTTCTACAAACTTCTCAGGGGAGAAAGTATGAAGTCTCATGGGGATAACTACTTTCAGAGAAAAGCATCATCTTGGTTTCATTTGGCAATCTAAGAAATTTTAACAATACAAAAAGAAGTCAAAATTATGGGGATTTTAAACCAAACTCAACACTTGGCGAGAGAAAACCCAAAAAGTTGACAATTGTTCCAACGCTTCTTAGAAAAGATACTTCCCTTGTCTGGCTGCTCAACTGGAAAAAAATCCCTATCAAATCTTGATTGGAGAATCTAGGATAGAGGCATCAAGTCGTGCAAACCCAAAATCAAATTAACAACCAAAAATTAATTAGGGAAGATGGGATTACAGACCCTGTCGTAATACCTTAGATGCGTGGGGTACTAATACCTTACCCTGTCATAGCCGACTTCCTTACCCTTCATCTTGGTTGCAAGACCATCTTATCCATTTCTTTGGGGTTCTGTCGATATCTTCCCTTCCTTAAGGAAAAATAGAGTTTAATGGAGTCTCTGTGTTATTTTTCGCGGCACGACAACTGGCGACTCTAATGAGGACATGTTGACCAATTACTAGTCCATCATACGCAATTTAGTCCTAGATTTTGTTTGTTTTCTTGTCTTTGGGTGTTTTGAGTGTTATTACTTTATTGCTGCTTTACATACATGCTTTCGTGCATATGTTTGCATAGCATTTCATGACTTTCCATATATTGTTGTTGTGATGGATATCGTGTTTCTTTGTTGGGAGGGTGTTACTAAGGTAAAAGGCCCAATACCAAGGCCAAAGTTGTATACCACTTGGAACACATAGGAATATAATGGAGAGTCATCATGGATGATAGGCGTATGGTCTGTCGTGTGAGATTATGACGGCCACAGTCAGATGAGGTTCAAATGGGGTGATATCATCATCACGTATCTTGTACTATGATAGTACTTTCTGGAGAACTCACGACTCTGATTATCCTTGACCTTACCCTAACCTAGTCTTCACCCGTGAGTGGGGAGGGAAATATTCTAACAGGTACATATGGTGACAATGTTTAGATGGTGACTATGTACCTTGGTGACTATTAGTTCTGTTCATTGGTGACTGTAAGGTTCTATGTGTTGTACCCCAATTTTTGCCCCAAAGATCCCTTCATCATACCATGTTGATTCATTCACAACAAGATCATACTAGGATTCTTGGTTCCCCTCCCTATATTTAGCTTTGCCCTTTTTGAGGAATCACCAAGCACCTTGACTTATGTTCTTTTGTGATCATGAATATTTTTTGTCTTGATTTCTTCTTTTAACTAAAAAAATGAAATGTTGGTTTGTCTTGCTTGTTATCCATAAAGGTAAAGGAAATGAGATTTAATAAGCTACCCCATGGGTTCATGAGTTTATTTCCATGCCCTAGTCAATAAAGCTTGAGAAGGTCAAACCTCACCATTGGATTTGTTTGGAAGAAATGGCATGGAAAGGTTATTTTGGTTCACCACATTTCAAGGTTATCAAATTTGGTTGAAATTACAAGGGGTTGATTGAAGAAGTTGTGATGCTTGGACAAGGCTTTGTTCCCATTGGTCATAAGTGCATATTTCTCACAATTTTCAAGATATGGAAGTGGTTTTGGTGGCTATGAGTTCTCATTATCATCCTCAACAACTTCTATTTACAAATAATTTGTGTTGGTACAAGAAGTTTGTTCAAAATTCTTAAAATTCCTCAAAGCATTCTCTTGATCTAAGGAGCTAGGGTTTTGAACTTCAAAGAAATGTATCTTGCTTATATTTTGGTATTTTTAAGTGATTCCAAAGACATCATTATCTTAAAAGGGTTATCAATAAATCACTTCAAAAGTTCCAAGGAGTTTCCATGAGGAAGAGGCTTAATGAGGAAGAAAGATGACAAGTCCTCCAGATGAATCCCCAATTTTCCATGTGTGACTTCAAATAATCATAACTTGGTCAATATTTATCACCTTGAGCCCATTATTTTTCCATAATGATCTTTAAGGTGTGAACTTTATGCCTTCTTTAATGTTCAAAGTTATAAAATGGATGGAAGTTGCCTTTAAGATGCAAAAGATTATAGGTTATTTCGTGATTTTTTGCAAACTTCAACAATTCATAACTCTCTCAAATTTTGGAGATTTTGAATGGTTCAAGTTTCAAAATGTCATTCAAGAGATCTACTTCATGCCATATTTTTTGGTCAAGAGCAAATTCCAAGTAGAAGACCATGTTTGGATGCAAGACATTATAGGTAATTTTTGAAGAAGAACTTGAAATATTTCTAAGTATGGAAAGTCAACTTTTTTTCTCCAACTTTGACTCAACACAACTTTCAGTACAAGCATCAATTTAACTCCATTATTTTTCAATTGCAAAGCTTGTAACCTCATCTTTCTAAAGCATCAATAATCATATCCTAAGACCCCTTGCGTTGAGAATGCCATTGGTCAGAAGTTGGCAATTTGAAACTGAATTTTTCACCAAGTCAGAAGTTTGAAATCCTTGATTTGGCTTCTAAATGCTTTGTTTCTGCGCGTTTTTGCTTCTAAACATGTTTAGTGAACTTCCAGAAGTGATTAGCATAGCAAAACATGCGTTTTAGATGAGTTTTGATCAAGTTTGAAGTCACACTTTTCTTGTTTGCAACTTCACACGATTTCCCTCAAAACTTCATCATTTCATACGCTTGAAAATTCCATTTGATTCCCTATAAATAGAGGGTCATTCCCCATTAATTTTCTCAAGCTTGGATTGCCAGAATCACCCTTCCAAACTTGTTCCACAACACAAAATTTAGTAACTTCAAAATCCATTCCCAATCCCTTTTTAATCCAATTTTTCTATCAATTCACCTTCCCTGATCTTCCGTGAAGCTAACCATATAATTACATTCAAGAATCGTCCCCTATATTGCTCCATAGAAGTTCAGTTTTAGAGCTCTACAACTCAACTTCAATAGGTAGATTCCTTCATCAATTCTTCAAAACTCTGATATCATTGTGATGCTCTCATTGCCCTGGTTCTAGTCGCAACACTTTCCTTTTGCTGGAAACACGTTTTGACCATGAAATTTCAAGTCCCTTTTCAAAACTTTTGTTTCGGAATTGCTTGAGCTACAGTTTATATAAATTTGGCGGGAGCGTATGGTTGTCTTTGTTTTGAAGAGACGAAGCGATTGGCATAGGCCAGAGCTTCTGATTTTACAGTTTAAGAGACCTGCAAATCACGTTGGATGGAGGTTGAAGATAACATACGTGTCATCTTCCAACCAATGATGGCACGCCACTTGTTATTTTTGAAAATCTGATTTATATTTGATTCTGTACTTTATTCACTAATGACCATGATATGCACAGCGTGCCCGATCCTTTGGATTTGATTACTAACGCGTTTTGACTCTCATCCAATGGTTCACATATTTTTACTTTTATTTTCGTTTTTGATTTTTATATTTTAATTGTTTTAAATTTCAAAAAATCATAGAAAACTCATTTCAAGTTCAAAAAATCTAAAAAAATTATGAAAGATATTTTTGATTATTCTCTTTCTGATTGGTATTTTTTCACAATTTAATTGTGTTTTGGTATTTTTTTATAAATTTACACTTTATTTGAATTGTTTTAAATGTTTAAAAATACTTTTATACATTTTTAAATTCTATAAAAATTATGGAATAATTCAATGATATTGTGACAAATATTGGTGACCTTATTTTATTTTTGTTTCTGACTTTGCTATTTTTTATCATTTTTGGTTTATTTGACCTATTTCTTTTAATTTTAAAAATAGTTTATGACTTCAAAAATGACTAAAAAAAATTTATAAAATCATTTGAGCCCTTTTCTATTTTTCTATGGTCTTACTTATTATTCCTTGATTAATTTGAACATATAGTTGATATTTTTCTCTTTATTTTCTATTTTTAACCCTTTTGTATATATTAAAATGTAATATTATTTTGTGACTATTTTCTGGATGATATTGGGTTAAATTTTGGATCATGAACTTTCTTAACATCATCAAATCCATGGTGTTGAGTTTAATTCCAAAAAAATAGATGAATGATTTTAATAATAGTTTGATTAAATTTAATTCAAAAGTGGTTTGTATTTTCTCTCCCACCCCTCTTCATCTCATCCCCTTCTTATTGCACTAAATGTTGTTGGAGCATGATCTCTATATCATGTTTCAAAATAAGTGGTGCATAGATGGCTATTGACCAGCCCAAAATAGGTGAGACTTCTATATAAGTCCACTTACGATTGCTTAACAAGGCGCTAAATTTCGTCCCGATTAGAATAAATGATCATTTGTGGCCCAAACTTATGTTTGCAAGCACAAGTAAGTTAATTTCATCTCTTTGATCCAATAACTTTGAGATTCATTGTATGGAGGCTTTGGTTTTACCAATCCTCTAATGGATCTACAACACCTTTGGTCAACGCGGATCACTTAAACATCGTTGATCATTAAATGACATTTGTGAGAATTCTGAATGGATGATATACTTGACAAAAAGCAAATGCAACTTGTTGTCTGGAGGCTTTTGTTATACTAATCCTCTAATGAGTTCCAAATGCAAGCTTCAAGATGGTCATCCAACTAACAACTAATTATTAACTTGTTTTATTTTATGCTTTTATTTTTTTATGCTTTATGTACCATTTACTTTTAGCATTTACATTTCATGCCATTTTCATCTTTGCTCATTTGAGCATTTACTTTCTTGTCATTTATACTTTGCTTACTTGAGCTTTACTTTTCCTTTTTATGATACTTAATAATCAACTATAAACCCTAAAAATCATTAAAGGTACTAAGACTATTTGTTTACTAACCTTGGCATTATGGAGCATGGGACTTTTCTTGGACTTAGGATTAGAAACCTTGGCGTATCTTGGAGACCTTGTGATCTTATCTGATTATTTTTTATGGATTTCTTGAGGTTTACCTCAAGACATTGGGTTGCTTGTTTGTTTTTGTGTGCAGGTTTTTTGTGATTACACCCTTTGTTTGTAATCTGGAATTCACCCGTATACAACTGTTACTCTGCCCAATTTTTGTGAAGACTTAATACACTTGAAGTTTGGTTCTCTCAAGAGGTCTATTATTTTTTTGCTTGATTAGTTTCAATCCAAGGAATGGGAATTCTATCTTGGCTCATAATTTCAAGTATTGGCTTCTTGTTGGTTAGATGGTTCTTTTACCTAGCTTTTACCTTATGCTTTAGATAGCCTCTTCTTCTCCTCCCATCTTCTTTAATTTCAAAAATTATCTCCCTCCTTTTGAAAACTCTTCTTATTTTAAACTTGAACCACTTTCATAATAAACTTGGACATAGGTCCATGAATTTTCAAACATTTTTATAAATAAACCCTAATCAACTTAATAATACTTTGACATTTTTTGTGAGAAGACTAAAAGTCAATCAAATCTCATTTAAACATTTTTCCACTTTGGCTTTCATCTTTAAACTTTTCTCAAAAAAAGATTGAACTCTTGTCAATCCTTGTAGTCAGGAAAACAACTATACTTCTACAATATGTAGTGAAGAGAGATATTTTCCACTTGGGTGTTGTGTGAGGCATTGTTGATTTTAAAATCCAAGTCATATCCTCCACTTTGAGATGATGAAAATTATCTTTTCTCATAATTGCGGGTAGTAAGTATATTTTCCACAAGGACAATGACGATGATGTTTTACCTCATAAAATTAACCAACACATTTGTGTTTTAAATTTTTAAAAGAGGAACTACGTGTACCCTGATCCCGTATTGCACGAAAAGGTGGTACGTTGGCACTAAAGGTTCGCAACCGCGGCGGGTGCAAAAATCATAAAATAAATATATTTCTTTTCTCACCTCCACCATCCATTTTTATACAACATTTTTTATAGCCAAAATATACAGATTTTAAAAAGAGGTTCCTGCGGAGTACCATAGATGTTTAGGGTGTTAATACATTCCCTTTGCATAACCAACCCCCTTACCTTGAATCTCCCCCCATCTTTTTGGGTTATTCGCTCTTTTCCCATTCCTCCGGAAACAATATAGCGCGGTGGCGATTTTTATTTTGATCTGTATAAGTCAAGTCAATCCAATGCCTTAGTCTTAAAACATTTCAACCGCTACGGAAAAATGGTGACTTCACTGGGAAAAGGTTGACCTCTTGCTGGTCCATCCCTAAGTGGGTTGAGCCTATCTTTATTTATATCTGTATATGTGTTATTATTGTTTTTTGTGTTATATGTTGTATATTTGTTTGTCTGGATTTTCCTGGTCTTCAGGGTGCTTGGTGATTACTCATAAGTCTTATAGTCGGACTTGGGCAAACATTAAGATAGGACAGGCGATATAGTCATGTTAACTTTGAGGGAGTAATCCCAAAAAAGTAGGCATGAGATCCCCCACTCAGTGGAGGCCCCTTTGGTTGTAGTCTAGTTTACCGAGTAATCAGGAAGACGTACTGCTTTTGACCTTGGAGCCTGCTGAAACTGAGGACCGTAGAATACCAAACCCATCTAGGCCTTTTAGGTGTAGTGCGGAAGCTATGACTGGATAATTCGGAAATAGTTGTCACGCGATACTACGCTCAAACGAGTCTTTATTGAGAATATTACTAACTACCGAGTTAATCGGGAAGTTGGTAATATCCGAAGGAAGGATGTAGACTCTGGGAACCTCTAGAACCTTGTTCGGAAGGTGATAACTTTTATACCAACACCTTATGGGTATTACCTTCGACCTCATGCTCGTGACGTTGAACCTATGAACCTTATATGTGTGATCTTGTGTGTGATTGATGCATCATGCATCCATGCACTCATAAGCATCTTTTAAAGAAACCATATTTCAAGGGATTTAAAGATTGACAATTTGTAAATATCTCAGGTACTTTCTAACCATGGATTTTGGAAACAGAAAGACCGGGAAATACAGTTTCAAGGATCCCAATATGGATGAGTTGATCAGTCTAATTCCCGAGACCGAGTGTTCTGCAGACTTTAGGAAGAAGTATGGATCCATTATTCCTATCATGAAGCTGAATATGAAGGAGGGTATTCTCTCGACCTTGGTCCAGTTTTATGATCCGATGTATCATTGCTATACTTTTCCCGACTATCAGTTGATTCCCACACTGGAGGAGTATTCTTATCTATTGGATTTACCTGTTACCGATCGTGTTCCTTTTACTGGTTTGGAGGGTGAGCCAAAACCACATGAGATTGCTACTTTGATTCATCTGGGGAAATCTGAGGTGGAAGCCCATATGACTACTAAAGGAGGAATTAGAGGATTACCAGCTCAGTTCTTATTGGAGAAAGCTCATTACTTTTCCAGAATGAAGAGTACAATTGCTTTTGAGGCCATCTTTGCTCTACTTGCTTACGGGTTGTTCTTATTTCCTAATGTGGACCAGTTTGTTGACATTAACGCTATCAGGATCTTCAAGATTGGAAACCCATATCCTACATTGTTGGGTGATGCTTATTACTCTATTTATCTTCATAATTCATATCTTGGGGGATGATTATCTGTTGCACGCCTCTGTTGTACCGGTGGTTTATCTCTCATATGCCTCAGTCTGATGCTTTTTGGGATGTCAAGAAGGAACCCCGTTGGGCTCCTAAAATCATGGCACTTACTCACTCAGATATTGATTGTTATCATCGAGCTTACCAGGATATAAAGATTATTGACAATTGTGGTAGTTTCCTCAATGTACCTCTTCTTTGTACAAAAGGAGGAATTAACTATAACCATGTTCTTGCACGACGACAGCTCGATTATCCAATGAGGGATAAATCGAATAGTATTCATTTGATTATTTTCTTTATGAAGGAAGGAGAAAACCATAGGGAAGATAGGGAGCATATTGCGAAGGCCTGGCGTCACATTCATAAGAGGAGTAGGAAGGATTTGGGACCTAGTGGTGATGTGTCTTTGGATCCATATCTTCAGTGGGTCTGATTGAGAGCTATTCAGTTAAAGATGTCGTATACCCGGGAGACACCCATGCCTGATCTATTTTTGAATACCACACCCCCTTATTAGATGATCTAAAAGAGCTGCAACTTGCTTTTCTTAGGATGCAATAGGAAAAGGATGCTTGGAAGAACAATTTCCAAACTTTAGAGTGTTTCTATAGAGCATACTTGAAGGATAAAGACGACTTGATTGAGATCCTTGAGATTTGAGCGGTAGAGTATATGGAGAGGCAAGGGGATTTATTTTATCGTAAGCCTCAATCAGGTGCTGATAACTCACTTCCTTATTCAGATGATTGGAAGGAGGAAGCGTCAGCATATAGAGTGATCTCCATCAGTTCTATTTCTCAGGGTTTTAGATTTTATTTTCACCTTGTACTTGGGATCATTGAAACTTGTAATCCATTTTGGAGTTATCATTATAAAATTTTGTAGTATTTCAAATGCGTTATTACTTTGATGTTTACAATATGTCTATAAACTTTAAATCCCTTGAAATATTAATAACAAAATAAAATGAATCATGTGCACTGCACATCATGCATCATATTGAAGAAGTGAAAAACACAAGAAGGGGGGGGGGGGGGGGGGTTGAATTGAAAACTTGAAATCAAGAGCGCAATGACACAGTATTTTTATCCTGGTTCGTTTAATCTCAAACTACTCCAGTCCACCCGTCAAGGTGATTTCACCTCTCTCCAACGAGGTCTTAGTCCACTAATCTCAAAAGGATTAAAATATCTACTTTAACAACTGTTAAAGTCTTCTTGAGTACAACCACAATCCAGTTACTCTCAAGGAACATTGTTTTAATAAAATAAACAAGAGTACTGTGTGTTGTTGTTTTTCGTTATAAAAACTGTTATCACAACTGTGATAATTTACACAAATTTTGAGCGAGGTAGGATGATAAATATACTTGTAGCTTTTTGAATTCTCGTAAATAGTATATGCAAAATCTTTACCGATTTGATCACTTAGTTTGTTTATATAGGCAATGGATTCTCGTTGATCATTAAGCATGATAAATGTCATTAACTCAGTTTCCATTTGGAGAAGATCCTGTCTGAATGAAGCCATTGAACGTGATGCAGTCTTGAATGAATAATAACGCTTCATAATCTTTCATCCATGCTTGCTGCTGATGCTTCAGCACATTGATGACTTGGATTATTATGCTCTTGTTCAGAATCAGAGTTTACTTCACTTAAGCGCAGGTTCTGGTCATCAATCTTCAACGCAAATTCTGATTGCTTCAGCGTGTAGCTTTTATAGCTTATCTTCTGATGTTGCTTTGGTCAGAACTTCTGTATACACAATAACATAATTTTTAGGGTGCATATTTGTTCTTTGTATTTGTTATCATCAAAACTCTAACTAAGGGTTGTAGAATCAAACTATGTTTTAACAATCTCCCCCTTTTTGATAATGACAAAAACTAGCGTTTTCAATGAAAAATAAAGAACAAAAGGTTTAAGAGAAACTCCCCCTGAGTTGATTACTTCCCTGAAGTTCCTTCTCATTAGAGTTTTAGCTGCATCTCCTATCAGAATTTGTTCCTGTTCAAACTTTTCATAAAGTAGAGGTTAAATAATTCAGAATGTTTGAGACTTTTTTCCTGGTAAATAAATTATTAAAAATATCTTACTTTCTCCCCCTTTTTTGTCAAGTATCAAAAAGGCAATATAATCAGAGCCAACATAGATGAATTATATTTAAAACATAATGCAATGACAAGTTCCAAAAAAGAGGTAAAATTAAAAGTTACAGATAAACAATTTTAAAAGAAAATCTAAGAAGGAGGGGGAAGACGTGTGAACAACATTACCAACAAGCTCTTGATCTGAGTATTTGACCCTTCTTGCTTGCCCAGAATGCCTCTGATTTTCTTTGTTGTGTCTTCTTGTTTACCCAGAATACTATTAATCTCTTTGTTCGTATCCTCCTTCTTATCCAGCCTTGCATGGATTAAAGCGTTTTCTTTCTTCAACTCTTCCAGAGTTTGCATGACCAATGAGGAAGCTGGTGTCTCTTCAGGAGTTGGATGTTGCTCAGAGCATTCTGCAGCTTCTTTTGAATAAACAATTTCTTATACTGTAATCATGTCTTTTGGAGAAGTAGTCAGAGAGAGACTTTCTGATTCTAGTTCAGCTACATCTGAAGGATGATGCTCTTTCCAAGGAGCATTATCCAGCGAGAGGATATCTTTCTTGAACAGTTGGCTCAGAACATGGTCTTGAAAAGCCTTCAACTTATCACTAAA
The DNA here is from genome assembly GCA_948472305.1 of Vicia faba. NCBI lineage: Eukaryota > Viridiplantae > Streptophyta > Magnoliopsida > Fabales > Fabaceae > Vicia > Vicia faba. The sequence continues at coordinate 857,617,077 of OX451741.1, forward strand.
GTTCTGCTGAACCTTTTCATAACACAATTCCTTCAGCTTCAGCATTTCAGAGTTAAGCCAATTAATAAATCTTACCCATAGATAATCGGAAGTAGCAGGATTAGACATCTCCTGACTTGCATGCTTCAAAGAATTGATCCATTCCTGCATTCCTGTTTCAAAAATCAACAAACTTGTACCAACATCTGAGGTGGTTGCAGTTGGTTTAGGTTTGGGAATGGTAGTTTTGTGAGAGATGAAAGTTAGTCTTTCCAGCATAATTGGATCAATGACAAGTCTTAAGTTATCAACTGGACTGTTAGTGGGTGAAGGAGTGGGAGAGTCAGGAATGATAATTGGTCTGGTAGGGTTTTTGGAGGTGTGGATTCAAGGGATGAAGGAATTTCTAGTATGTCATGAATCGTGATAGGCATGCGAACCGCAAGAGGTTCACCTATTCCAAGTATTGGGATTGTGGTATCAGAGTCTGAATGAGAGTCTTCAGATTGGTTTGTGGAGGTGTGTTGAGTTTCTGGTTCAGGAATATCAGAAGATGGGTTTTCACAAGGTTGAATTTTTGGTTGTGGTGACTTGGGGTTCATATCTTCTGGTTGAGGATATTGTGGATGCGGAATTTCTGGTTGAGGAATTTATGGTTGTGGAGAGTGTGGTTGCGGAATTTCTGGTGGTTGAGAATTTGGATTTTCTGGTAAGGGAGAGGAAAAATCTTGATCAAATAAATCAATGTCAGACAGAACATTGGCAAGTTCTGGTTGGTGATGTTATGGATTTGGATTTTGAGTAGGGGAGTGAGGTTCATTCAAAAAATTTCCTAGAGTTAATGATGGATCAAACTCTATTTCAAAATCTTCAAAGGTTTGGGGTGATGAATTTTCTAGTTGAAAAGGCATGGCTTCAGATGTTGAAACAGTTATTGATTCTATAACAGAAACAGAGGATGGATTACCTTTCTTTTTGGCAGCTTTTGGTGTCCTCTGAGAGGGTCCTTCTCCTACTGCTTTCCTATTCTTTGATTTCTTCAGAACAACCTCTGGAGCAACCTTGTGCAAATCCTGAATGTTGATTTCTGGGGAAGTCCCATCAGCCTTGCACACTTCAAGGTATCTGACTATTATTTCTGGTTTGGAGTCTATCTATGAAAATAAAGGAAAATCCTTCAGAGGTATCCTTCTTGAAGTAATGGTCTCATGAGGGGTAACAATTTGTTCCTTCTTGATATTCTCAATGATCTTCATTTTCTTCAAATTTTTAGCGTTCAAGGGCTTCCCAGTAGTTGCTTCCAATGTGTTGATTTCCCGAGCCTCCATCAGATGCTCTATCTGCCTATTCTCTAATAGAATATCTGATATTAACCTTCCTAAGGGAATCCAATCACTCTTGGTCCTTTCGTCTTTCCTGGTTTCCTTCACACTTGTTATGAGATGGTTGAAGAGCAAGTATGGAAGATTTACCTTTGTCTTCTTAGAAATGAAATATATTAGAAATTGCTGATCAATGTTGATATAGTCAGGAGAGCTTGTAGGCTTCCTGTGGTGGATGCATCCCAGAATGATTCTGGCACAGATTTCGTGATGATCCTTCAAATCTCTGATTTTACTGGAGGGCTGTCCAAAAGTAAAAATTTCCCTTGCAATTGATTTTAGGTCAGAGCATCTCTTAGCCATGTCAACACATCTGACACCACCACCATTGTATCCAAGAAGATTTGCAATAAGATCTTCTATAATCACAATTTTCTTCCCACTGACATAAGAAGTAACCTGGTGATTTGAAGAAGAAGCATGTATCCAGAATTCTTTGACAAGAATGGGAAATGTTGGACCCAACAGACGGTCAAAGTACATGTTCCATCCTTGTGATGTAACATCTTCATACAGGTTGAAGCCATTTTCTTGCAAGCTCTCAAAATCAATAATCAGTTCAGAGAGAACTTCCAGATTATCAATAGGTGTAAGGAGCGTTCTATGGGGTTCTTCATACTGTTCCGTTGAAGTAGATTCATGAGCACTGACATTTTTGAGACTTGATGAAGCCATTCTTCACACGGGTTTTTGAGGAAGATGAAAAGTGTTTTTGAAAGCAAGAACTTGAAACGAGAGAAAATATTGATGAGAGTAAAAGTGAATGAATGTAAAAAGTAATTTTGAGTTTAAATAGGTTTCTTGAAAACGTAAGCAGTGAGAAAGAGAAAAAATTAGTCATGATTATATGCATTAATGACACCTGAAATTAGGGGATTTAGAAATATACTGAACGGTTACCGCTTACAAGTGTATCAGTGCATCCAATCAGCGCCTTGAACCCTTCAGAAATTGAACGCGTGTTCAGCTTCAGAAGGTAGCAGGTGAGAGGATGACAAGTGTTTGATGATGTGAACTGCACACCTCTATCCTTGAAATGAAACATTCAAATCTTCATGGATAGATTCTGAGGCAATCTGTACTTCTAATTTCTGAAGACAGGTTGATCAGTTGTTCACATAAAATAATAAAGTTCTGAGGGTTAAGATATAAATAAAACATTTTATTCTTGGAATTACTTCATGCTGAGATGTTTCAGAATGAAGTTGAACCTATCTTCATAAAGAGGTTTTGTAAAAACATCAGCCCATGGATGGTCTGTGTCAATAAATTTTAAGGTTAGAATCCCTTTCTAAATATAGTCCCTAATAAAATGATGTTTTATTTCTATATGCTTAGCCCTAGAATGCAAAATAGGATTCTTACTGAGACATATAGAAGAAGTGTTGTCACAGAGGATGGGAATGTTACTCTCAAAAATCTTGAAGTCTTCAAGTTGACTTTTCATCCAAAGCATTTGCGTGCTACATCCAGCAGCTGCTATGTATTCAACTTCTGTTGTAGATAGTGCTATTTTGGATTGTCTCTTGCTGGTCCATAAGATAAGATTTTCTCCCAGAAATTGGCAGCTTCCAGAAGTTCTTTTACCTTCTACTCTGTCTCCAGTGAAGTCAGCGTCACAATATCCTACTAAGCTGTAATCATTTGATTTTCTATAAAACCAACCCATATTAGTAGTACCTTACTGATACTTGAAAATCCGCTTAACTGCTGTTAAGTGAGATTCTCTAGGATCTGATTGGAATCTAACACATAAGAAAACACTAAATAAAATGCCAGGCCTTGAAGCCTTCAGATAGAGAAGAGAACCAATCATACATCTGTAGACCTTCTGTTCTACCTTTTTACTTACCTCTTCCTTTTCTATAATGCACGTGGGGTGCATTGGAATCCTTGAGGGCTTACATTCTGAGAGATCAAATTTCTTCAGAAGTTCTCTGACATATTTGCTCTGATGAATGTAAGTTCCTTCTGGAGTTTGGTTTATCTGAATGCCTAGAAAGAATTTGAGTTTCCCCATCAAGCTCATCTCAAACTCTGCTTGCATACATTTAGCAAACTCTCTTCCCAAAGAGGGTTTAGTAGATCCAAAGATAATGTTATCAACATAAATCCGACATACTAAAATGTCATTCTTAATTGTCTTACAGAACAGGGTTGTGTGCACTTTCCCTTTGGTGAATTCCTTTTCTAACAGGAAGTTACTTAGTCTTTCATACCAAGCTCTGGGAGCTTGTTTCAGACCATCGAGTGACTTCTTTAGTTTGAAAACATATTCTGGGTGTTTGGAATTCTCAAACCTAGGGGGTTGGTGCACATATACCTCTTCATCTATATAGCCATTTAAGAATGCACTTTTGACATCCATCTGATACAGAGTGATGCCATTGTTTAAAGCAAATGATATTAAAAGTCTGATAGATTCTAACCTGGCGACTGAAGCAAAGATTTTTGTATAGTCTATCCCCTCTTGTTGACTATAACCTTGTGCTACCAGTCGTGCTTTATTTCTGATGACTTCTCCTTGCTCGTTCAGTTTGTTTCTGAACACCCATTTTATTCCTATGACGTTGAATCCTTTTGGTTTGGGAACCAGAACCCATACATCATTTCTGGTGAACTGATTCAATTCCTCGTGCATTGCCAGAATCAAGTCATTATCCAAAAGCGCTTCACCAATTGTTGTTGGTTCAATTATAGGGACCAGTCCCATGAGGGATTCTTCAGAGCTTCTGAATGTTGATCTTGTTCTAATTGGATTATCCTTCGTTCCCAGTATTTTATCTCCTGGGTGAGGTATGCTGCTTCTGGATAGCCTTTTCTGAAGTTGATCAACTGAAGGTGCTGGATTGCTTGCAGTGACTCTTTTTAATGTTGTGGGAGCGTCTCTGTTGAGAACTTCTGACGAGTTGTTTTCAGTACCTATGAGTTCAACTTCCATACCTGCAAGGAATTCATTCTTCTTTCACTCTTGAGAGTCAAGCTTATCATCAAATCTAACACTGGTTGACTCTTCAACAATCTGTGTTTCTATATTGTATACTCTGTACCCTCTTGAGCGTTCAGAGTATCCTAACATGATACACTTTTGTGCTTTAGAGTCACACTTGTTCAGATAATTTTTTGTATTTAGAATAAAGCAAGTGCATCTAAATGAATGAAAATAAGAAATGTTGGGCTTTCTGTTCTTCCACAATTCATATGGAGTCTTTTCCAGAATAGGTCTTATGGAGATTCTATTCTGAATGTAACACACTGTGTTGATTGCCTCTGCCCATAAGATCTTAGCAATGTTAGTCTCATTGATCATGGTTTTGGCCATTTCTTGCAATGTTTTGTTCTTTCGTTCTACAACTCCATTTTGTTGGGGAGTTCTAGGAAAAGAGAAGTCATGCAAGATGCCTTTTTCATAAAAAAATGATTCAAAATTTTTATTTTCAAATTCCCGACCATGATCACTTCTGACTTTGACAATTCTAAGATCCTTTTCATTCTGAACTTGGTTACATAAAGTAATGAACATAGAGTGTGACTCGTCCTTGTGTCTTAAGAAATTTACCCATGTCCATCTTCTATAGTCATCTACGATTACTAACCCATACTTCTTGCCATTGACAGACGCAATTTTTACTGGTCTAAATAAGTCAATGTGCATAAGTTCTAATGGCTTAGAGGTGGAAACAACATTTTTGGATTTGAAAGCAGGTTTTGCAAATTTTCCTTTCTGACATGCTTCACACAGAGCATCTGAGCTGAACTTCAAGTTTTGAAGTCCTCTGACCAGATTGAGTTTGTTAATCTAAGATATTCTTCTCATACTAACATGCCCCAATCTTGTGTCAGACACATTGCTCGTTGTTAACAGAAAGTAGGCATTTTACATTCTGACTCTTTAGTTCAGGAAGTTTTATTTTATAAATGTTGTTTTTCCTCTTTCCATTAAATAGGATAGTCCTATCTTTCTCTAACAACTTTGCATGAATTTTGATTAAAGATTATATCATAACCGTTATCACTTAATTGACTTATGGATAACAGGTTATGCATTAATCCATCAACTAATAATACATTATTTATAGAGGGAAGATTTCCATTACCTACTGTTCCAGAGCCAATGATCTTTCCTTTTTGGTTGCCTCCAAAGCCCACGTAGCCTCCAGGTTTAAGTTCAAGGCTTTGGAACATATGCCTTCTTGCCGTCATATGTCGAGAGCAGCCAGAGTCCAAGTACTGTGTCTGGTGTTTTAGCCTTGCTGCTAAAGATATCTGCTACATATATAATTGTATCCTTAGGTACCCGTATCTTCTTGGGTCCTGGTTTGTTAGTTTTACCAAAATTCTAATTGAATTTTGGTTTGACAGAATAATCACTACTTGTGTATTTTATGTCATGTGTGTGTCCATATATAAAATGTGATTTGAGTGGTGTGCGTTTTATGACTAAGTCCATGGCTTGTTTAGGTGTGGATACCTTACCTTGATATCCTATCCCTTTTCTTCCATTTCTGCTAACTCCATAGATTATTGAAGCCATCTTGCTTCTATCTATGTTTTTAGCTAGAAACTTCTTAATGTTGTGATCATACTCTTTGATGATCTCATCAGCATTATTGGGAGTCTCTAAGATTGTTTCCTTCTGAGAATTTTGCAAATCATTTTCTAATTTTGAAAAAAAATTTTAACTCATAATTCTCTAATATGAGACTCTCAGACTTTTCAGAGTCAGAGGCAAGATCCCTTTTCAGGTTCTTGAATTTGACTTTGATTTTGCTGATACCTTTCCAGAATTTCATTTAGACTTTCTACAAGTTCAGCCTTAATAAAATTAATGGTAAAGTCAGGAAATACCTCTTGAGTGTCTAATTATGAGTCTGAACCAGAAGCTTCACTTTCTTCTGACACATTTGCTATGAGAGCTATGTTTTCTCTTTCATCATCTGACCCTGAGTCAGCTTCAGAGGTGTACGAATCATCCCATGTTGCCATAAGGCTTTTCTTATTTTCCTTGAAGAACTTATTTTTGGGCTTCTCCTTCTGAAGCCTTGGGCAGTCACTTTTGTAGTTCCCTTGCTCGTTACACTCATAGCAGGTGATGTCCTTGTTATTTGGCTTTCTGTATCTTAAAGAACCTTCAGATCTTCTGTGTCTAGAGGAAGACTCAGACTTTCTGTATCTGGAGGAGGATTCATTCTGATTCTCTGATCTTCTAGGATTTCTGAATTTCCTTTGTCTCTACTTCCACAGTTGGTTCACCCTTCTGGAGAGGAGAGACAATTCATCTTCTTCTAATGAGGATCCATCAGAAGTTTCCTCCACAGCCTGCAAAACCTTAGAGTCAGATTTTCTGTTAGATTTTAAAGCTAGTGGCTTACCATGCTTTTGAGGCTCATCTTCTTCTAGCTCTATCTCGTGACTTCTGAGGGAGCTGACAGGTTCCTCCAGAGATATTTTGTTGAGATCTTTGGCTAGCTTAAGTGTTGTGACCATTGGCCTCCATTGCTTGGGTAAGCTTCTGATGATCTTATTAACATGATCAGCAGTAGAATACCCTTTGTCAAGAACCTTCAGTCCATCAACAAGGATTTGGAATGTTGAAAACATAGCTTATATGGATTCACTATCTTCCATCTTGAATGCTTCATACTTCTGAATGAGCGCAAGGTCCTTGGTTTCTTTGAATTGAATGTTGCCTTCATGCTTCATTCTCAGAGAGTCAAACATGTTCTTTTCTATCTCTGTTTGAGATTTTCTCATATTCTAAGTATGAGACAGCGTTGAGGAGTATTATTCTGGCCTTATGGTTATTTCTGAAGTAACGTTTCTACTGGTCAGACATCATTTTTCTGTCTATCTTATGACCTCTTCCATCCACTGGATGTCTGTATCCATCAGTTACCATGTCCCATAGATCAACATCATGGGCCAGAAAGAAACTCTCAATTCTATCTTTCCAGTAGTCAAAGTTTTCTCCATCAAAGACTGGAGGTTTGCCACTTATGTTTTGGCTTGGTCCCACTATAGTGTTTTTCTGAAGCTTGGAGCTTGTACTGACACGGTTAAGTGTTTAAGCTCAGAACCAGGCGCTCTGATGCTAATTAAAGAAGTGAAAAACACAAGAAGGGGGGGTTGAATTGAAAACTTGAAATCAAAAGCGCAATGACACAGTATTTTTATCCTGGTTCGTTTGATCTCAAACTACTCCAGTCCACCCGTCAAGGTGATTTATCCTCTCTCCAAAGATGTCTTAATCCACTAATCTCAAAAGGATTACAATCACTACTTTAACAACTGTTAAAGTCTTCTTGAGTACAACCACAATTCGGTTACTCTCATGGAACACTGTTTTAATCAAATAAACAAGATTACTATGTGTTGTTGTTTTTCGTTACAAAAACGGTTATCACAATTGTGATAATTTACACAAATTTTGAGCGAGGTAGGATGATAAGTATACTTGCAGCTTTTTGAATTCTCGTAAATAGTATATGCAAAATCGTTACTGATTTGATCACTGAGTTTGTTTATATAGGCAATGGATTCCCGTTGATCATTAAGCATGATAAATGTCATTAACTAAGTTTCCATTTGGAGAAGATCTTGTCTGAATGAAGCCATTGAAAGTGATGCAGTCTTGAATGAATAATAACGCTTCAGAATCTTTCATCCATGCTTGCTGCTGATGCTTCAGCACATTGATGACTTGGATTATTATGCTCTTGTTCAGATTCAGAGTTTACTTCACTTAAGCGCAGGTTCTGGTCATCAATCTTGAATGCAAATTCTTATTACTTCAGTGTGTAGCTTCTATAGCTTATCTTGTGATGCTACTTTGGTCAGAACTTCTGTATACACAATAACATAATTTTTAGGGTGCATGTTTGTTCTTTGTATTTGTTATCATCAAAACTCTAACTAAGGGTTATAGAATTAAACTATGTTCTAACACATATTGCACATATTTCTTGCATTTGTTATGCATATCCAAATGTCTTACCATGCATCTTTACTTCGTTCAGCAAGATGACTCACCACTACAACACTCGGGATAATTTTAGAAAGAAGATGGATAACTTAGAACAAGAAAATCGCGAGCTGCATGAGGAAGTTTCTGCTTTGAAGGCCAGCATGGCCAATCTGATTACTCAGATGGAAACTCTGGTGGCTTCTCAGAATCTGCCACCAAGTGTTCAACCTCAACCAACAAGGGCAACTACTGAAGCTCCGACTGTTCTCGTATCTGCTACTCTAGCTGTTGTTCAGAATCGCATTCCCCAAGGTTATCCATGGGGAATGCTAGAGAATTTTGCACGTGAAGGTTTCAATCTTGGTCCTCAAGAAACTCCATTTGTTCAGACTATTGTTACTCCTGCACCTCCTGTGGTGCATACTGCTCCTGGTGCACCTCCTTCGGTGAATATGGTTTCGTTTGTTAATGATGATGTGTGTCGTCCTTTCCCTCCACCAATTGAAGACTTGGGTCTTTATGACAGAATGGGTGATTTTCAAGAGCAGTTTGACAAGATGCAGAGAGAAATGAAGGCCCTCAAGGGAATAGAGCTATTTGGGAAGAATGTGAATGAGTTATGCTTGGTCCTGAATGTTAAGATACCTGCTAAGTTTAAAGTCTCAGATTTTGAGAAGTACAAGGGAAACACTTGCCCTCGTGCTCATTTGGTGATGTATCTAAGGAGAATGTCTACCCATACTGATGATCAACATTTGTTGATTCACTTTTTTCAGGATAGTTTAACCGATGTTGCGCTGAAATGGTATATGAGTTTGGACAGCGCCATTATCCATACTTGTAATGATTTGGGAGAAGCATTTATCAAACAATACAAGTACAACGTGGATATGGCACCTGACCGTGATCAACTCAGGGCCATGGTTCAGAATGACAGGGAATCGTTCAAAGAATATGCACAATGATGGCATGAGGTAGTCGCCCAGGTGATTCCTTCCATGGAAGAGAAGGAGATGACTAAGATTTTCTTGAAGACGCTGGGTACTTTCTACTACGAGAGGATGGTATCAAGTGCGCCAAGTGACTTTACTGAAATGGTAGGGATGGGTATTCGCTTAAAGGAGGCTGTAAGAGAAGGTCGTTTAACGAAGATTGAAGGATCTGGAGGTGTGAAGAAGCCATCTTATGGGTTTACCAAGAAGAAAGAAGAATATGCAAATGTTGTTATACAAGAGAGGAGGGTAAATACTCCTAGAAGGAATTATCAGCGTCATCAGCAAGTCGCCTCAGTTACTCCCGTTATGAGTTCTGCTCCAACTACCGTTACTTATCAGAGACCGTCCCAGCAGGGGAATCAAGGGTATAATCAGAGAAGGGAGAGTTATGACCTTATTCCTATGAGTTATACGGAGTTACTACATGCTTTGATTCAGAAGAATTTGGTACAGACCCGACCATCTCCTGCCGTACCATCACCATTGCCTTGGTATTACAAGGCAGACCAAACATGTGCCTTTCATCAGGGAGCGCCAGGGAATAATGTTGAGAATTGTTATCCTTTGAAGACCGAGGCACAGAAATTGGTGAAGTCTGGTATTCTATCTGTCATACCCCAATTTTTGACCTAAGTTCCCTGCTTCATTTGCATTATTTTATATATACATAAAGGTCCCCGATTATGGTAGGTTCCGAATGTTTCGCTTTCAGGCTTTGACTGTGTAGAGATTATCAAGTGTTGTGAGCATTTTATCTTATGAATAACTAACAACTAATCAAGCATGAAGTGTATGTTTTGTTGTTTTGTTTTCATGTGCAGGAAATAGGTCTGAAAGAAGAACATCAGACGTCGTACATCAATTAAGGTTTCGAGTCTCGGGGTAGAAATACGGTCGGTCGTTAATTCTCGAAGGCTGGTTCATCAAATAATTTCAAAGAATTGTGCATTAATTTCCACACTCTATCCAACAGATGGTCTCCAGTTTCTCTGAATATTTTTCAGAAAGAACGGTCGAAGTTCTACTGTCTTTGGTTCATGTGTGTTTCACATTATTCTAAAATACAAGAAACCAAGCTATGCCCTTCATTTTCGATCACTTTGACCAAAAGTCATCTGCAAATTTTCTCATGACGCGGGGTGAATTTCGTCAAAATGGGATAATTAAATTCAAAACTGTTCTAGAAGAATTTATTCGGAATATTTGGAAATTTCTTTATTTGAACTCAAGTGATAATTAAAGAGGAGCTATCAAGAGATCTCATTCAAGAATAATCATTTATTGTATGAAATATTTATTCAAGATTATTTTTGTGATTATTTTGGTGGATTTACATAAAGCATTTATTCAAGAAGCTATGGGGAAAAGGAATTCGATCCAATTAATCGTTCATCACAAGATTAATTACATGAGGATTTATATTTGATTACAAAATTAATTCATGTCATTTATTTGGATCTCTATTACAAAAATGTAAGAATAAAGTCTAATACTTGCATTATTATTTATTCATCATTCAACAATTTATTCATGTATTGTTCAACTCTTTCCCAATTCAAATGGAAGGCCTTGAATTTTTATCAAGACATATGAAGATTCATTTTCATATGAAGATTCAAAGTTATTTATGGTTACAAGGTAATTGAGAATATATTGAAGAATACATGTTTATTCATGTTACAATTTACTTGGATTTATTGCTACAATGTTACAAAATAAAATACAAATTTTGTACATGAAAATCAAACTATTATTCTTGCTACAAAACAGTCCCAATGCTGCCCATTTTTCCAGCACTATATTAATCCAATAACAGTCCATTTTTTTTAAGTGTAGTGTTGTCCATTTTCTCCAACCTTGCTTCAACAAAGACCATGCCAAGTTGTTGTCCAAATATGCCCTGCAAAATAGTCCAGAATGCAGCCCAAAAGACAAAAATCTGCACCTTTTGCTGCTACAAAAACAGTTTACAAAACTCCAAATATTGCACTAAAATGGATACTTCAAAAAACTATCCCATAAAACATCAAAACAGGGCCTAGAATAGTTCAAAATTCTACTGTTCCCCCCCCCCCCCCCCCTAAAACCCCACACATTTCACTATAAATAGAGGCTTTCATCAACACAAAAGGGAGACAACAAGAGAAATCAAAAATCCAGCAACAGAGTGAAAACAGAAAAAGATAGTTTTGTTCCAAAAAAAAACTAAGTAGAGAGAAAAACCAGAAGAACATCGCAAAACTTAAGGAGAAAAACTTACTATATTTTAGAAGCCCCATCGGAGAGGCTCCGATAGGTATTATTTTCTTCTTCCTCTCTATCTACTTCTGCATATATTCATGTTTGAATCATTTTCTACGCCATTTTTTTGCCATACGATTCTTGCCTTATCATACCTTCTTTGTTGTATTTTCTTTGAGTTGCTGCATGTTGTTAGCATTTAAACATGTATAGAATCCATAAAAACAATAATAACACAATATAATGAAAGAACCATACTCCTTCCGTCGCGTAACATCAACTCCTATCTCTTCCTCTCCGTGTATCTCATAACCACCAATCGATAACAACCTGCAACCAACTCTGCTCAAACAGAAGAGATTCCAAAAACATAAAATTTATTCTAAAAATTAGAAGAGAAAATCTGAACAAAAAGAAAAACCAGAACTGAATTATAGAAATCGCTTCTACCACGCCTTTCTCAACAACTATAACAAAAACTTTTAACCTATTAACAAAACCTTAGAACCTGTCAACCACCAAAACAATTAACCTGTAGATATCAACAGAAAGTATTTAAGATTAAGAAAATAAACCAGACCGAAACTTAAACGCAGTGAACCAATTCCTTCTTCATCTTCCAACATAACTTTTCTTATCTGAACTTTATTTCTCTACATCCAAACCCTCTTTAATCCCCGTACACTCAACTTCCAGCAACACCGATCTTTCTTTTATCTGTAACAAAACCACACTATAACATTTTAAGAAACGGAGCAGGAAACAAAACCCAATGGAAGAAACAACTCAAAACTTACCCGAATCAGCATGATTTCTAACCCTTGTTATCCCCTTCTATCATCCCTATTTCTAACCCTTGTTATCCCCTTCTCCCTCGCTTCAGAAACCTCACAACAATGCTTCACAACACGCTCCTAACTCGTTGCTCTCACTCGCTCCGAATTGGTAACTCGTTTTTGCTTGATTTTCCTCGATCGTCATGCGGAAAGCATAATCCGACTCCAAAGCCGTTGATAGCCGGTTGAAACGCAAAGGCGCTGGAATTGGAAGGAAGCAGACGAAGAAAGGTGCTAAGGATCCAAACAAGCCTAATAGGCCTCCCAGTGCTTTCTTCGTTTTCATGGATGATTTTAGAGAACAATATAAGAGGGATCATCCTAACAACAAATATGTTGCCGCTGTTGGAAAAGCTGGCGGTAAGGAATGGAAATCCTTGTCTGAAGAGAGAGAGGGTCGCTATTTTCTTTTTGACTTGTTCTTGTAATTGCTTCTTTGATTAACAATAATTAATTTGTTTCTCTCTTTTCAACGTGATGAGACTTGTACCGCCGCGCCCCCTCAAGTGAAACTAGGGTTTTCTTTTTTTCTTCTTGTCCTTTTTAAACGTGTTGGCCCATTGGGCCTGTTGGTCCAACGTTTTTTGTCAATTTTCCCTTTATTTACTATTAGAAGCATATATGTAATAGATAAACAACATAGCTCATTTGGCAAGGCAATTCACAATGATTCAAGAGGGACACGGGTTCAAGTCGAGGCTGGGACGTTTTTTTATTTATTTTCTTTTAGCATTATCTCCTCCATTTTTCAAACTTGTTATTATATTTAAAATTATTATAAAACATAAAAAACATGCTTTTATAATTTAATTTTTATTTAATTTGTTATTAATCTTTTATTATTTAATCATTCAAAAATATATGTTTTATAATTTAGTTTTTTTATTTAATTTTTGTTATTTGTTTAAAATTGTTAAAAATACATGCTATTGTAATCTAGTCTTTATGTAATTTTGGTTTTTTACTTAATCGTTTAAAATACATGCTAGTATAATTTAATTTTCATTTAATTGTTCAATTATTATTTTAATTAATTTTGTCATCGATCGTTAATATCTTTCGTTCGTCTCAAATCCAAGGGAAATGTTTTGACTTTGTTTACTTCACGTCATCAAACACGTCTCGTCTAATCGTGAAAAACCCTCATTCTTCTTTCATTTGATTATTATTTTGTTTAAACTTAAGATAATTTTCTCAAAGACTCAATTTTCAAACTCACATCTTTTAAGTCAAAACTTCGACATTAGGTCGTCGTATCTTGAAAATCTCATCCGCACCCATTTTTTGCCAAACAAACTTTTTTTTAATCAAACAAACAATTTTAATAAACAGATATTTGAAAAAGGTTCCTATAGGATACTATAGATACATTGGGTGCTAATACCTTCCCATTGCATAACCAACCCCCGAACTCTAGATCTCTTTTCAAAAAACGCATTGTATTTTCGTTACTTTTTAAGTATTATTTAAGATTGCATATTTAGGGTTTTATTTCGCTCTTTTCCCTTTTCCCTTGGAAATAATAAAGTGCGGTGGCGACTCTTGATTTTGTGAGATGAGTTAATTAATAGCTGGATCTTCGATTTACCTCGCTATATTTTTTATCGCTACAGAATTGGCGACTCTGCTTGGGAAAGATTGACCTCTTGCTGGTCCATCCCTTAATGGGTTAAGCCTAGTTTGTTTTATCTGTTTTTATGTATTATCACTTGTTTGTTCGATTATATGTGATGTATTGTGGTTATTTGGGTGTTGATGATATTCACAAAGGACAAGTCCTATACCCGGAGTAAGTTACACTTAAGAATAGGACGAGCAGTATAGTCATGTTAACTTTGAGGGAGTAATCCCGAAGAAGGAGGCATGAAATCCCCCACTCAGTGGAAAGCCCCTTTGAACGTAGTATTTGTTTACCGAGTAATCAGGAGGACATTATTACTTTCGACCTGGGAGCCAGAGAAGCTGAGAACCGTAGAACCCTAACCCATCTTGTCCTTTTAGGTGTAGCGCAGAGACTATAACAGAGTAATCCGGAAGTAGTTGTCATGCGATGCTACGCTCGGATGAGTTTCTCTTGAGAATATTGCTAATTATTGAGTAATCAAGACGCTGGTAATATTCGAAGGGGGAATGTAGACTCTCTGGGAAACCTTAGAACCTTGTCTTGCAGGTGTGATTAAAGTTTTAGTAAATACCTTGGGGGTGGGCTTTACCTTTATCTCCATGCTCGAAGCGTTGAACCTTTGAACCCCATGTTTGTGAACCTATGTGTAACTGTTGCATTATCATACACCCATAAACATATTTTGTAAAACATGTGTTTCAAGGAACTTAATAATGATTTTTGCAGACATCTCAGGTACTGTTATCATGGATTTTGGAAGAAGAAACACTCGAAGTTATAGTTTTAAGGAGCCTGAGATTGAAGAGTTGAAGAGTTTTATTCCTAAGATCGAGAATCCTATGGAGTTTCAAAATAAATATGGGTCAATTATCCCTCTCATGAAGTGCAAGATGAAGGAAGGAATCCTTAGTACGTTGGTCCAATTTTATGATCCATTGTATCGATGCTTCACCTTTCCTGATTACCAGTAAATGCCCACTTTAGAAGAGTACTCCTATATACTTGGCTTGCCGATCACCGACTGTGTTCGTTTTTATGGTTTAGAAGAGGAACCCAAATCTCACGAGATAGCGACAATCACCCACTTGAGGAAGTCGGAGATAGAGGAGAACATGACTACCAAAGGGGGAATCTGAGGCTTATCTGCGCAGTTTTTGTTGAAGAAAGCTCGTCATTTCATTGAGATAAAAGATATTATTGCCTTTGAAGATGTCTTTGCTTTACTTGCTTATGGCATGTTCTTGTTACCTAACATTGATAAGTTCGTGGATATCAACGCCATCAGAATCTTCTTGATTGGAAATCCGGTCCCTACGCTGCTAGGAGATACCTACTACTCCATCCATCTTCGAAACTCCTATCAAGGAGGAATGATTATATGTTGTGCACCGTTGCTATACCAGTGGTATGTTTCTCATTTACATAGGTCTGATGTTTTCTGGGATCTCGAGAAGGAGCCACGATGGGTGCCAAAAATTATGGCTCTCACTCATTCTGACATAAATTGGTATAATTGAGCTTACTATGACGTGACGATCATCGATAGTTGTGGTGCTTTTCCCAACGTGCCTCTTCTTGGTACGAAGGGAGGAATTAACTATAATCCTGTTCTCGCGCACCGTCAGTTTGGATACCCGATGAGGGACAAGCCGAATAACATTCATGTGAGTGGTTTCTTTTTACAAGAAGGAAAAGATCACCAAGCAGCTAAGGAGGAGATTGAAAGAGCTTGGCTTCACATCCATAGAAATGGTAGAGACATGTTAGGGCATACAGGTGTTGTTTCTTTGGAGCCTTACCTTCAATGGATTCGTTCTAGGGCTTGTGCTCTCAAGAGATGCTTGGAAGGAAAAGTATAATATGTCTGAATACGAAAATAGGGTCCTGACTCGACAGCTGAAGGAGAAGGAGGATTTTCTATTTATTCAAGACGGTTGGTTTATTGATCATGATGAGAAGCTTCGTCAAAAGGATGCATTTCTCAGGAAGTGTGCTAATGAAAGGAAGAGGAAGAAGGAAGATTTGGTAGGTGTTGTTCCTGCTCCTAATCCATGGAAGGAAATCATCGATCAACTGGTAGCTGAGAAGAAAGAGATAGAGGGCTTCTATGAAGAGGAGATTAGGAAGCTCTAGTTACAGTTGGCATTTGGTCCTTCATCTGATGATTCTGAGTGACCCTTAGTTTATAGGTTTTTTTATTACTTATGTCATTTTGTAAAACTCTGTAAAAAGGGCTTCATGTTCCAAAGTTGTAATTTACTGCTTTTATTATTGGATTTTGCTGTCCCAAAGTTGTAATTTATTGTTTTTGTTGTCCCAAAGATTGTAATTTACCGCTTTGATTAATGAAATGAGTTTTTGTTGTTCCAAATTCTTTTACCATTGATGTGTGCAAAGTTATCAAAGTTCTAAAGTTCCTTGGAAAAACTATCAAAATGAATGATCATTTGCATCGCATATCATGCATCATCCAACATTCGACTTCACATGTTTTCTAGAGTCTTATCCTTGCTTCTTTTTCCACTCCGATAGATTGTCAAGTTGTCTCACTGGTACGATACCCGATCCAATCGTCAAAAGAAGATGGAGGATCTGGAACAGGAAAATCATGAGCTTTGCGACGAAGTTACTACTCTTCGTGTTGGAATGGAAAAGTTAACCGCGCTAGTGGAAAGCTTGATGACTTCTCAGAATCAACCATCGACTTCAGCTGCTGAAATTCAAACTTCAACTACTGTGGTTTCAGAGATCGTCACCGCTCCAACATCTGTGACTCAAGTCAACTCTCCACTCCAACATCGAATGCCAAAAGGTTTTCCGTGGGTTATTCCTTACAACTTCATGCCAGAAGGGTACTTGCCTGCTGTACAACCATTGATTCAACCTGTTGTGTCCTTTCCTTAACTTAAGACAACTACTGTGCAACCTGTAATCCAGCCTATGGTATCATTCCCTCAGCCTGTGATGACTACTTCCACTCTTGTGGTTCATACTATTCCATACACAAACGAACCCATTTATCATGCTGAACCTGCTGAAAGTTTGGGCCTCTTTGATAGGATGGAGGAGTTCTAAGACCAGTTTCAAGAAATGCAAAGGGAAATTAGAGCACTTAAAGGGAAAGACTTGTTTGGTAAAAATGCTCATGACTTATGTTTAGTTCCAAACATGAAGATTCCAACTAAGTTCAAAGTACCTGACTTTGAAAGATACAAAGGTGACTCATGTTCGCAAAGTCACTTGACCATGTATGTGAGAAAGATGTCCACTTATTCTGATGATCATAATTTATTAATTCACTACTTTCAAGACAGTTTGACTGGTGCCGCTCTGAAATGGTACATGGGTTTGGATAGCACCCGGATCCGTAACTTCAATGACCTTAGTTAAGCTTTTGTTAGTCAATACAAGTACAATGTTGACATGGCTCTTGACCGAGATAACTCCGGGATATGTCCCAAAAAGATAGAGAGTCCTTTAAAGAAAATGCGCATAGGTGGCGCGAGATTGCCGTTCAGATTTATCCCCCCCTTGAAGAGAAAGAAATGACAAAGATTTTCCTGAAAACTTTAGGTTCTTTCTATTATGAAGGAATGATTGCAAGTGCGCCTAGTGACTTCACTAAGATTGTGAATATGGGCATGCGGCTTGAAGAAGGAATTCTTGAAGGACGTTTGGTAAAGGAAGGAGGTACATCTAGTGGTGTCAAGAAGTTTGGAAGTGTATTCCCTAAGAGGAAAGAACAAGATGTCAGTGCAAATTTTCCTGGGAGACCAAGGAGATCGTATTCACATGTTGCGACAGTCACTCTTGTTGTCCGCCCAACAATGGTGACCCCAACTTATTAAGCCCCTCCAATTCAGCAACGACAATTTCAACAACAGCCTCGACAACAGGCTCATCAATTCAACAATCAGAATCGTTCACCGAGGAAACCATAATTTGATGCCATCCCAATGAGTTGCACTAAGTTGTTCCCCACTCTGATCAGGAAAAATCTCATAACGACGAAGACTCCTCCTATTGCACCGAATTATACTTCCCCTTGGTACAAGGCGGATAGATTTTGTGCATATCACCAAGGTTCGCCGAGGCATAATATTGAAAATTTCTTTGCTTTGAAGGCAGACGTCCAGAGGTTAATTAAGAACGGTATTTTGTCTTTCAAAGATGTCAACCCGAATGTTCGAGATAATCCTTTGCCTCGACATGGGGCAGCGTCGGTGAATATGGTGGAAGGATGTCCGGGAAATTTTCGAGTTTTCCAAGTTGAGCACATAAGAGACTCGTTGATCAGGATACATTAAAGCTTAAGTAGACTCTCCTTCTTTAAACATCAACATGATTATGACGTTTTTGAATTTTGTTCAATAGAAGATGATTGTCCTATTGTAAAAGAGGATATTCAGAAGTTGTTAGATCAAATGGTTATCACTATTACACATGACAGAGATCCAGATGAGGAAGTGAATGTTATAGTGCCACAGTTCAACATGCCTGAGCCAGTAGAGATTGTTTATGATAGTCAGACTTCACCTGCTGCTCCTTTGATTATTTGTCCACCTGGTCCCGTGCCTTACAACTCGGACCAAGCTATACCTTACAAATATAATGCCACAATGATTGAGAATGGGGTCGAAGTTCCTATACCGCCAATTCCATCTTTTGTTAATATTGTTGATGTGAGTAGAGTCACAAGAAGCGGACGTATATTTGCAGCAATACCTTTGAAAAGACCTGAAGTTCAAGTTAGAAGGCCTATACCGGCAGAAATTCCAGCGAGGAATGTTGAACAAAGAGTTGAGGTAGGCCGATCCAATGAACCTAACCCACATCCTGATGATGATGCGATTTTGAAACTCATTAAGAGAAGTGAATACAAGATTGTGGACCAACTATTGCAAACTCCTTCCAAGATTTATGTGCTTGCTTTACTAAGAGATTTTGGTGCCCATAGGGAAGCTTTGATGAAGGTCTTGGACCAGGCATTTGTAGATCATGATGTGACGGTTGACCAATTGGATGGAATTGTGGGAAATATTACTTCGTGTAACAATCTTGGTTTCAGTGATGAAGAGCTTCTGGAGGAGGGAAGGAACCATAATATGGCTTTTCACATCTCAATAAGTTTTGGAAATGATACTTTGTCAAGTGTGCTTGTAGATACAGGTTCATCATTAAATGTACTTCCCAAAACTACATTATCTCGACTTTCACATCAAGGTGCTCCCATGAGACCTAGTAGGGTAATTGTCAAAGCGTTTGATGATTCTAGGAAAACTGTCATTGGTGAAGTGGATCTTCCTATAACAATTGGTCCTCATACCTTTCGGATCACTTTTCAAGTAATGGATATCCGTGCGACCTACAGTTGCCTTTTGGGTCGCCCATGGATCCATGAGCAGGGGCAGTCACTTCCATGCTCCATTAAAGATTGAAGTTTGTAAGGAATGGAAAGTTGGTAATAATCGGTGGAGAGCAGGCTATGGTGGTAAGCCACTTGTCATCTTTCTCTTTTATTGATCCTGATGAGGATGTTGGAACCCAATTCTAAGATCTATTTGTTGCTAATAATGAAGTGAAGAAGCAAGGGACATTTATTTCTTCTTTTGAGGGTGCGCGACGAGTGGTTGAGAGTGGTTCGGCGAAAGGTTGGGGCCAGGTGTTGAATTTGCCTTAGAACAAGTCTGGAGAAGGCCTTGGCTTTCATCCTGTGTCTGCAAGAGTTAAGCAGGATACAGTTATCCGCCTGATACAATAGGTTTTCCGAAGTGCAGGTTTTATCCATCCAACTCCGCTTGAAGTTTATGCTATAATAAGAGACGATTCTGAAGAGGATTTAGCCGACTTTGTAACGCATGGAGTGGTTTGCCAGAACTGGACTGCTGTTGACATTCCTGTTGTGTTGCACATTTCTGAGTAATGCTTTGTTTTATTTTGAAAAAACCTTTCGCTCTGCACAAGGAGAAAGAGTATTTGTGTTGGGCTATGTTGAAAATAAATCCTTTTGATCTTCCCAAGGCAAAAGAGAAAATGTCTGGGCTCTTTTGTTTCAAGTATTGCCAATCATGAATAAAAATGTTATTTTGTCCCCTACTATTTTATTTTTCACTTTTTCTGGAAAATGGTATTGAAAATTAATTGGTAGTAATAGGAAAATATAATAATCTTTTTATATATGTACAACATTCACATTAATCGATTTCTAAAATAAAGCATAATCATATGTGCAGATTAATCTGTGACTTAACCATTGAAAACAATGATCTTATGCCCCTTCCCAACTTTGAATTCCCTGTGTTCAGAGCCGAGGAAGAAGATAGTGAAGAGATTCCTGATGAGATTTCCCGTTTACTTGAGCACGATGAAAAGACTATTCAGCCGTTTGGAGAGCCTGTAGAGATGATCAATTTGGGTAATGAAAAAGACAAAAAGGAGGTCAAGGTCGGAGCGTTGCTTATCCCAGAGGTCAAAGAGAAGATGTTGGAGCTTCTCATAGAGTATGTGAATGTGTTTGCCTAGTCCTACCAGGACATTCCAAGTTTGGATAACAATATTGTGGAGCATTGTTTGCCGTTGATACCTGAATGTCCGCCGATTAAGCAGAAGTTGAGAAGGACTCGTCCCGATATGGCTAACAAGATCAAAGAAGAAGTTCAAAAACAAATTAATGCAGGTTTCCTTGTTACATCGATATATACTCAATGGTTAGCCAATATAGTGCTTGTTGCTAAGAAGGATGGAAAAGTTCGAATGTGTGTAGACTATAGAGATCTGAATAGAGCTAGCCCAAAGGATGATTTTCCATTACCACACATTGACGTATTGGTCGACAACACCGCAAAGTTAAAAGTATTTTCTTTCATGGATGGTTTCTCTGGTTACAATCAAATCAAGATGGCACCAGAAGATATGGAGAAGACATCTTTTATTACACCTTGGGGAACATTTTGTTATCGAGTAATGCCATTTGGTCTGAAGAATGCCAGTGCAACGTACCGAAGGGCCATGTCTGCCTTGTCCGATGATATGATGCATAAAGAGATAGAAGTTTATGTAGATGACATGATTTCCAAATCACAAACTGAAGAAGATCATTTGGAACATTTATTGAAATTATACCAACGTTTGAGAAAGTATAAACTCCGTCTGAATCCTAATAAGTGCACTTTTGGTGTTCGTTCTGGAAGACTTCTGGGTTTCATTATCAGCCAGAGAGGTATTAAGGTAGATCCTGATAAAGTCAAAGCTATTCGGGAGATGCCCGCACCCAAGATAGAAAAACAAATCAGAGGATTCCTTGGAAGGCTGAATTATATTTCTAGATTTATATCTAATATGACTGCTACATGTGGGACAATTTTCAAGCTTCTCCGAAAGAACCAAGGATGTGTGTGGACAGAGGATTGTCAGAGAGCTTTTGATAGAATCAAAGAATATTTACTTGAACCTCCCATATTGATCCCTCCAGTGGAAAGAAGACCTTTGATTATGTACCTGACTATATTGAAAGATTCCATGGGATGTGTGCTTGGTCAACAAGATGAGACTGGAAGAAAGGAACATGCCATATATTATCTGAGTAAGAAATTCACAGAATGTGAGTCTCGATACTCAATTCTTGAGAAAACCTGTCGTGCTTTAGCTTGGGCTGCTCGCCGTCTGCGCCAATATATGATTAACCACACAACTTGGTTGATCTCCAAAATGGATTCGATCAAGTATATCTTCGAGAAACCCGCCTTATCTGGAAGAATAGACCGTTGGCAGATGTTGTTATCTAAATATGACATTGAGTATCACACTCAGAAATCAATCAAAGGGAGTATTTTAGCCTATCATTTGGCTCACCAACCAATTGACGACTATCAATCCATCAAGTTTGACATCCCAGACGAAGATGTTATGTACTTGAAAGCTAAAGATTGTGAGGAGCCATTACCTGAAGAAGGACCTAATCCCGAATCCCGTTGGGGTTTGATATTTGATGGAGCTGTAAATACTTATGGAAATGGAATTGGAGCAATCATCGTCACCCCCCGAGGTGCTCATATCCCGTTCACAACAAGGTTGAAGTTTTACTATACGAACAACATGGCTGAATATGAGGCATGTATTATGGGCCTCGAAGAAGCAGTGGACCTAAGGATCAAGATTCTTGATATATACAGAGACTCGACATTGGTAATTAATCAAATCAAAGGAGAATGGGAGACTCGTCATCCTGGTTTGATCCCTTACAGAGATTATGCTAGAAGACTGTTAACTTTCTTTAACGAAGTGGAATTACATCATATCCGTAGAGATGAAAACCAAATGGCTGATGCTTTAGCTACTTTGTCTTATATGTTCCAAGTGAATGATTGGAATGACGTGCCTTCAATTATAGTTATGCGCCTTGACAGACCTGCTCATGTGTTCTCAGCAGAGGAAGTCACCGACGATAAATCGTAGTTCTATGACATTAAACATGTTATTCAAACTCAACTGTACCCTCCTGGGGCATCTAATAATGATAGGAAGACGTTGAGGAGATTGGCAAGTAGTTTCTTCCTGAATGAAGAAGTATTATATAAAAGGAATTATGACATGGTCTTGCTCAGATGTGTAGACAGACATGAAGCAGACATGTTGATGCAAGAAGTACATGAAGGATCCTTTGGCACTCATGCCAATGGACATGCAATGGCTAAAAAGATGTTGAGGGCTAGTTACTATTAGTTGACAATGGAATCTGATTGTTGCAAATATGTCAAGAAATGTCATAAATTCCAAATTTATGCGGACAAGATATATGTGCCACCGACTCTCCTCAATGTTATCTCTTCACCTTGGCCTTTATCTATATGGGGCATCGATATGATTGGAATGATTGAACCCAAAGCTTCAAACGATCATCGTTTAATCTTAGTGGCCATCGACTACTTTACTAAATGGGTGGAAGCAGTATCTTATGCTAATGTAACCAGACAGGTGGTAGTCAGATTTATCAAGAATCAAATCATTTGTCGATACGGCATCCCGAGCAAGATCATCACTGATAATGGTTCGAGTTTGAATAACAAAATGATGAAAGAGCTTTGTGAAGAGTTCAAGATCGAACATCATAATTCTTCTCCTTAAAGGCCAAAGATGAATGGGGTTGTTGAAGCTGCGAATAAGAACATCAAAAAGATTATCCAGAAGATGGTGGTAACTTATAAAGATTGGCATGAAATGCCTCACTTTACTCTACATGGGTACCGTAATTCAGTTCGAACTTCAACAGGCGCAACCCTATTTTCCCTAGTTTATGGCATGGAAGCAGTAGTCCCCGTGGATGTTGAGATCCTCTCTATGAGAGTTCTGATGGAAGCTAAACATTCTGAGGCTGAATGGTGTCAAAGTAGATATGATCAGCTGAATTTAATTGAAGAAAAGAGATTGACAGCGTTGTGTCACGGTCAACTATATCAGTAAAGAATGAAGAAGGCATTTGATAAGAAAGTTCGACCACGCGAATTCAGAGAAGGTGACCTCGTGCTCAAGAAGATATTATCTTTCCAACCTGATTCTAGGGGAAAGTGGGCTCCAAATTATGAAGGGCCGTATGTCGTTAAGAATGTTTTTTCTGGAGGCGCCATGATTCTCACAAATATGGATGGTGAAGAACTCCCGCTCTCCATGAACGCTGATGCAGTCAAGAAGTATTTTGCTTAAGTTTGAGTTGACAGTTCGCTAAGTTGAAAACCCGAAGGGGAGGCTTAGGCAGACTTTTGGTCAAACCCGTCTTGGCATTTGAGCATATTTCGGAGTTCAAAGTTGTTAGGGAGAATAGTGATCATTGTTTTTATGTAACCTTTTTCTTTTATGTGTTATTTCCCAAACTTT
The DNA here is from genome assembly GCA_948472305.1 of Vicia faba. Classification (NCBI taxonomy): domain Eukaryota; kingdom Viridiplantae; phylum Streptophyta; class Magnoliopsida; order Fabales; family Fabaceae; genus Vicia; species Vicia faba. The sequence goes on from OX451741.1 coordinate 857,640,968, forward strand.
TGTAAATCGTTGGAGTCGCATTGTTAGTGAACTACCATCTTATTAATGAAATTTGAGCATTTATCTTTTTGTGGGCTAAATTTTAGCTTTTTATGGAAATATTTGAAACAAAGTTAAAAGTATTTCTATTTTGAAATTTTTCATGAATACTGGAAGGAATATTAACAGTTGCTCTGATGATGGTTAAGCCATGAAGTGAAAAAAAATACAATGATTCATCCTTGTATGATGAACATGTTTTCTTTCAAAATCATCACGAGGTGTTGGTTGTGTAAACTTGCGTTTCTAGTAGAGTACTAAACTTGGTGACTCCCCAGCAATTCCGGTTAAGCTTTGTTTCGGTTATCTCTAATTGGACAAATTTCCAAAGTGTAGTACATGTTGTATCATGTCAGTCGTCTGTTGATGATTAAAATATTGGATTTGAATACTTTTCTCTCCAGAAAGACTTAAGCCTTGTAGTATGATACGCTCTGACGTTGCTTTTTGTTCCGGTTCCAGTTATTTTTCGTATCTTTGAGATTAGTCGAGTATCTAATTATTTTGTGATATCTTATCATCTTTGAGTTATTTCCTCTATCTGTTTTGTCAGCATAATATTCATTTACTCATTTACAACTTTTTTCTGAAACATCTTTGGAAAACGACAAGCGGCGGTCTCTTCATGAGAAACTTGTGCGTTATTGACATCTTTGGAAAATGATAAGCGGCGGTCTCTTCATGAGCAACTTGTGCGTTAGTGGTATCTTTGGAAAACGACAAGCGGTGGTCTCTTTATCAGCAACTTGTGTGTTATTGACATCTTTGGAAAACGACAAGCGGCGGTCTCTTCATGAGCAACTTGTGCGTTATTGACATCTTTGGAAAACGATAAGCGGTGGTCTCTTCATGAGAAACTTGTGAGTTTTTGACATATTTGGAAAACGACAAGCAGCGGTCTCTTCATGAGCAACTTGTGCGTTATTGGCATCTTTGGAAGACGACAAGTGATAGTCTCTTTATTTGAGCAACTTGGGCGTTATAGTTTTCTTGGAAGACAACAAGTGGCGGCTTCTTTATTTGAGCAGCATGTATGTTATAGACATCCTTTGAAGATAGCAAGTGGCGGCTTCTTTATTTGAGCAGCTTGTATGTTATAGACATCCTTTGAAGACAGCAAGTGGCGACTTCTTTATTTGAGCAGCTTGTATGTTATAGACATCCTTTGAAGACAACAAGTGGTGGCTTCTTTATTTGAGCAACTTGTGTATCTACAAACATATATTATTTTAGCATCAATTAGTATCTCTCCAGAAAAGTCCCATAGAGAAGTTTGTTATGAAACATCTACCTTCAGAAGTCGGTAGTTCACTATCAGCAAAGGTTGATACATCCTTCGTCTATTTTTAACCTTGTGTTGTGAACTCCGTTAAGAGTCTATCATTCGAAGTCGATGGCTCATTTCCCCAGTAGTGTATATCTTTGTTCCTATGGGTTATTTGTGCTTAGTTTCTCCAGCATTATTTTGTCTCATACATTATCATTCTCCATAAAGTTCAAATATTACATTCATATCATAAACATAATGGTGGTATCTTAGGGCAAAAATTGTGTATTATGTATTTAAGTATCTTCAATCTCGTCGAGACGAAGATTTTAATCTTCATATCTCTGGATACAAGATGGTCTCCAGTTTCTCTGAATATTTTTCAGAAAGAACGATCGAAGTTCTATTGTCTTTGGTTCATGTGTGTTTCACATTATTCTAAAATACAAGAAAACCAAGCTATGCCCGTCATTTTCGATCACTTTGACCAAAAGCCATCTGCTAATTTTCTCATGACGTGGTGTGAATTTCGTCAAAATGGGATAATTAAATTCAAAACCGTTCTAGAAGAATTTATTCAGAATATTTGGAATTTTCTTTATTTGAATTCAAGTGATAATTAAAGAGGAGCTATCAAGAGATCTCATTCAAGAATAATCATTTATCGTATGAAATATTCATTCAAGATTATTTTTGTCATTATTTTGGTGGATTTACATAAAGAATTTATTCAAGAACCTATGGGGAAAAGGAATTCGATCCAATTAATCGTTCATCACAAGATTAATTACATGAGAATTTCTATTTGATTACAAAATTAATTCATGTGATTTATTTGGATCTCTATTAGAAAAATGCAAGAATAAAGTCTAAGACTTGCATTATTATTTATTCATCATTCAACAATTTATTCAAGTATTGTTCAACTCTTTCCCAATTCAAATGGAAAGCCTTGAATTTTTATCAAGACATATCAAGATTCATTTTCATATGAAGATTCAAAGTTATTTATGGTTACAAGGGAATTGAGAATATATTGAAGAATACATGTTTATTCATGTTACAATTTACTTGGATTTATTGCTACAAAGTTACAAAGTAAAATACAAATTTTGTACATGAAAATCAAACTATTATTCTTGCTACAAAACAGTCCCAATGCTGCCCATTTTTCCAGCACTATATTAATCCAATACCAGTCCTTTTTTTTTAAGTGTAGTGTTGTCCATTTTCTCCAACCTTGCTTTAACAAAGACCATGCCAAGCTGCTGTCCAAATATGCCCTGTAAAACAGTCCATAATGCAGCCCATAAGACAAAAATCTACACCTTTTGCTGCTACAAAAACAGTTTACAAAACTCCAAATATTGCACTAAAATGGATACTTCAAAAAACTATCCCATAAAACATCAAAACAGGGCCTAGAATAGTTCAAAATTCTACTGTTTTTCCCACCTAAAATCCCACACATTTCACTATAAATAGAGGCTTTCATCAACACAAAAGGGAGACAACAAGAGAAATCAATAATCCACCAAGAGACTGAAAACAGAAAAAGATAGTTTTGTTCCAAAAAAAAACTAAGTAGAGAGAAAAACCAGAAGAACATAGCAAAACTTAAGGAGAAAAACTTACTATCTTTTAGAAGCCCCATCGGAGAGGCTCCGATAGGTATTATTTTCTTCTTCCTCTCTATCTACTTCTGCATATATTCATGTTTGAATCATTTTCTGCGCCATTTTTTTGCCATACAATGCTTGCCTTATCATACCTTCTTTGTTGTATTTTCTTTGAGTTGCTGCATGTTGTTAGCATTTAAACATGTATAGAATCCATAATAACAGTAATAACACAATATAATGAAAGAACCATACTCCTTCTGTCGCGTAACAACAACTTCTATCTCTTCCTCTCCGTGTATCTCACAACCACCAATCGATAACAACCTGCAACCAACTCTACTCAAACAGAAGAGATTCCAAAAAATAAAATACATTCTTAAAATTAGAAGAGAAAATCTGAACAAAAAGAAAAACCAGAACTGAATTATAGAAATCGCTTCTACCACGCCTTTCTCAACAACTATAACAAAACCTGTTAACCTGTTAACAAAACCTTATAACCTGTCAACCACCAAAACAATTAACCTGCAAATATCAACAGAAAGTATTTCAGATTAAGAAAAGAAACCATACCGAAATTAAATGCAGTGAACCAATTCCTTCTTCATCTACCAACGCAACTGTTTTCCTATCCGAACTTTGTTTCCCTACAGCCAAACCCTCTTTAATCCCCGTACACTCAACTTCCAGCAACACCGATCTTTTTCTTATCTGTAACAAAACCGCACTATAACATTTTAAGAAACGGAGCAGGAAACAAAACCAAAAGGAAGAAACAGCTCAAAACTTACCCGAATCAGCATGATTCCCCTTCATCTTCTCAGTCTAACTATCTATCGTCTTTGTTTCTAACCCTTCTTATCGCCTTCTCCCTCGCTTCAGAAACCTCACAACAACGCTTCACAACACTCTCCTAACTCGTTTCTCTCACTCGCTTCGAATCGATAACTCGTTTTTGCCTAATTTTCCTCGATCGTCTTGCCGAAAGCCAAATCCGACTCAAAAGCCGCTGATAGCCGGTTGAAACGCAAAGGCGCTGGAATTGGAAGGAAGCAGACGAAGAAAGCTGCTAAGGATCCAAACAAGCCTAAGAGGCCTCCTAGTGCTTTCTTCATTTTCATGGCTGATTTTAGAGAACAGTATAAGAGGGATCATCCTAACAACAAATTTTTTGCCGCTGTTGGAAAAGCTTGTGGTAAGGAATGGAAATCCTTGTCTGAAGAGAGAGAGAGAGGATCGCTATTTTCTTTTTTACTTGTTCTTGTAATTGCTTCTTTGATTAACAATAATTAATTCGTTTCTCTCTTTCCAACGTGATGAGACTAGTACTGCCGCGCCCCCTCAAGTGCAACTAGGGTTTTCTTTTTTTCTTCTTGTCCTTTTTAAAGGGGTTGGCCCATTGGGCCTGTTGGTCCAACGTTTTCTGTCAATTTTCCCTTTATTTACTATTAGAAGCATAGATGTAATAGATAAATAGCATAGCTCATTTGGCAAGGCAGTTCACAATGATTCAAGAGGGACACGGGTTCAAGTTGAGGCTGGGACGTTTTTTTTATATTTTCTTTTAGCATTATCTCCTCCATTTTTCTAACTTGTTATTATATTTATAATTATTATAAAACATAAAAAACATGCTTTTATAATTTAATCTTTATTTAATTTGTTAGTAATCTTTTATTATTTAATCATTCAAAAATATATGTTTTATAATTTAGTTTTTTTATTTAATTTTTGTTATTTTTTTAAAATTGTTAAAAAATACATGCTATTGTAATCTAGTCTTTATGTAATTTTGGTTATTTACGTAATCATTTAAAATACATGATAGTATAATTTAGTTTTCATTTAATTGTTCAATTATTATTTTAATTAATTTTGTCATCGATCGTTAATATCTTTCGTTCGTCTCAAATCCAATGGAAATGTGTTGACTTTGTTGACTTCACGTCATTAAACACGTCTCGTCTAATCATGCGAATACCCTCATCCATCTTTCATTTGTTTATTATTTTGTTTAAACTTAAGATAATTTTCTCAAAGACTCAATTTTCAAACTCACATCTTTTAAGTCAAAACTTTGACATTAGGTCGTCGTATTTTCAAAATCTCATCCGCACCCATTTTTAGCCAAACAAACTTTTTTTAATCAAACAAACAATTTTAATAAACATATATTTCAAAAGGTTCCTATAGTATACTATAGATGCATTGGGTGCTAATACCTTCCCATTATATAACCAACTCTCGAACTCTAGATCACTTTTCAAAAAAAGCATTGTATTTTCATTACTTTTTAAGTATTATTTTACATTGCATATTTAGGGTTTTATTTCGCTCTTTTCCCTTTTCCCTTGGAAATAATAAAGCGCGGTGGCGACTCTTGCTTTTGTGAGACGAGTTAATTAATAGCTCGATCTCGGATTTACCCCGCTACATTTTTTATCGCTACACTATCCTTCAAGGATGTGGGTCCTAATGTGAAAGAAAATCCTCTACCCAAGCATGGAGGAGAAAATGCTATGAATATGGTGGCCGGTTGTCCAGGCGAATTGCGCATTTTTTATATTCATCTAGTTACAGGAGATTTGGTGAAAATACATGCAGACCTTTGTGGATTTAGCTAATATATGCATGACCATACTGGTTGTGCTATTTGCAGTACAGACAGAAAGGGTTGCGACAAGATAAAGACTGATTTACAGGAGATGATGGATGAGGGCCTCATCAGCATAATCAGGCCTAGGGCAGAGTATGAAGAGGAAGTGAATATGGTTTCTGGATGTCCTGGAGAATTCATAATTTTTGATGTAAAGTATATGAATGAGGACCTCGTGCAGTTTCATGCTACCTTCTTTCATACGGTTGTTCAGGTGGAACACCAATATGGATCTTGCCAAGTTTGTTGTCGAGACCCCCGAGGATGTTTAATCGTGAGTAAGGGTGTTCAGTTATTGTTAGAAAATAGAACTATCAAAGTTACAAGTCAGAGGGATGATTACCATGAGGTTGATATGATTGAGATTTGTTTGTCTGAAGAAGAGTCAGATGAAGAGTATGCCTCCGCATATGAGTATTTCTCTTCAGGTGAAGATTTGTTTTCCAGAAATGACTTATTGATGACTGACTATGTTGAAGAAGTGGTAAACGTCACCGTGCGTTGTTTTGGTGCACCCGCCCATTTTAAAGTTGAGTATTATAGCAAGCCAGTCGTTACCCTATTGGTGATTAGTTTTCCGGGTCCTATCCCCTAAAAGTCAAATAAGGTTGTGCCTTACAAATACAACGCTAAAATCTTAGAGGATAGAGTGGAAGTTCCCATCCAGCCAATTCTTGATGTTGGGAATATAGCTGAAAATAGCAGGGTGACCCGCATCGGTCGTGTGTTTGAACCAGTTGTTCGAAGAGATGGTGCTGGAAAGAAAATTGCTGAAAATGATGAACCTAAGAAGGCTACGGGTGAGACTAGTGGAGCTACATTAGAGAAAGAAGTGGATGATATTTTTAAGATAATCAAGATGAGCGACTACATAATTGAAGATCAGCTACTGCAGACTCCTTCAAAAATATCTATCTTAGCTTTATTGATGAACTCCTCTGCTCACAGAGAATCCTTGATGAGGGTACTGGACCAAGCTTTTGTGGAGAGTGATATGCCAATATACCAATTCAGCAGCGTAATAGGAAACATTACGTCATGTAATAACTTGAGTTTCTGTGATGATGAATTACCAGATGAAGGGAGGAATCACAACCTGGCCTTCCACATCTCTATGAACTGCAAAAATGATTCACTATTCAATGTGTTGATTGATAATGGATCCGCGTTGAATGTTATACCGAGGAGTATGCTTATGAAGTTGAAATATCAAGGAACTCCTGTGCGCCCGAGTGGAATCATTATGAAAGCGTTTGATGGGTTAAGGAAATTTGTTATTGGTGAAGTGGACTTGCCTATTCATATAGGACCACATTTGTTTCAGATAACTTTCCATGTCATGGACATTGTTCCTGCTTATAGTTGTTTGCTACGATGGCCGTGGATACATGAGGCAGGGGCTCTCACTTCAACTTTGCACCAGAAGCTAAAGTTTGTACGTGAAGGGAAAGTAGTGAACATAAATGGGGAACGATCATTGTTGATATCTCATTTGTCCTCTTTCAGCATTGTAGAAGTGGATGAAGCTGCTGTTGGAACCCAGTTCCAAGCCTTATCCATGGACAACATAAGAGGAAACGAGAACTCCAATGTTTCTCTTAGGGAAGTGCAGCAGGTTGTGCGTAATGGTCATAGGGAAGTTTGGGGATGAATTGTGGATCCACCTGTGAACAAGAACGAAAATAGCTTGGGGTTCTCTTCGAAGAATGACAAAGGTAAGGGCATAAAGCCGAAGTTTGTGGCAGGCAGGTATCAAGACATCCTCCATAGCGGGGGTTATCTTCATCCGACTGTTTCCAGGATTAACGCCATTGTAGAAGATGAAGCAAAGCAGGAAATGCCGAATTATGTGACGCATGGAGTTAGGGTTCAGAACTGGATCACCATTGATGTTCCTTCTTGCATACATGTTTCAAAGTAATTTGTTTTGTTAATATTTTTGAAAAAGCTTTCACTCTGCCCAAGGTGAAAGTATTAATGTTGTAGGACTTATCTGTTTGCTGCGACTTTTAAAATCAATAATAAAAGTTGTCTTTGCTTCCCATTGTGTTTTTTTTTTATTTTCTGATTTTCTTGGAAAATGGTAATCAGAAAAAACCTTTCAAGATAAATAATAACTGAAATTCAATATGCATGATCACTTGTTATATGTGTCAGTTTCTAAATGCAATCACAAATCATATGTGTAGATTAATTAAAAAACCTGTTAAATACAATGAACCTGCACCCTCTCCAAACTTTGAATGTCCTGTGTATGGGGCTGAAGAAGAAGATTATGATGAGACTCCAGAAGAGGTCTCACGGTTGCTTGAGCACGAGGAAAATAACATCCATCTATATAAAGAGCCATTAGAAGTGATCAATTTGGGTTAAGAAGAAGATCTGAAGGAAGTAAAGATTGGAGCATTGCTTCATCCTGATGTGAAGAGCAGGTTGATTGAGCTGTTAAAAGAGTATGCGGATATTTTTGCTTGGTCTTATAAAGATATGACTGGTCTAGATACATATATTGTAGAGCACCGTTTGCCGTTGAAGGCAGAGTGTCCGCCAATCAAACAAAAGTTGAGAAGAACTCACCCAAATATGGTAGTAAAAATCAAAGAGGAGGTTCTAAAGCAGATTAAAGCTAGTTTTCTTGTGACATCGGTGTATCCTCAATGGATTTCCAATATTGTCCCAGTACCGAAAAAAGAAGAAAAAGTTTGCATGTGCGTAGATTACAAAGATCTAAATAAATCTAGTCCAAAAGATGATTTTCCATTGCCACACATTGATATGCTAGTGGATAGCGCAACAAAATTCAAAGTATTCCCGTTCATGGACAGATTTTCCGGGTATAATCAAATAAGAATGGCTCAAGAGGACATGGAAAAAACAACGTTGATCACATCCTGGGGAACATTCTGTTACATAGTGATGCCCTTCAGGTTGAAGAACGCTGGTGCAACGTACCAGAGGGTTATGACAACCTTATTCCATGATCTGATGCACAAGGAAATTGAAGTATATGTTGATGATATGATTTCTAAATCCCAAACTGAAGAAGGGAATGTAGAAGTTTTGTTGAAGTTGTTTCAGCGTTTGAGGAAGTACCGTCTCCGCTTGAATCCAAATAAATGCACCTTCGGTTTCGATCAAGAAAATTGTTGGGTTTCATTGTTAGGCAGAAAGGAATTGAAGTTGACCCTGATAAAGTCAAGGAAATTCAAGAGATGCCAGCGCCAAGAACTGAAAAGCAAGTCAGAGGTTTCCTCGGGTGTTTGAATTATATTTCCAGATTCATTTCCCACATGACTGCGACATGTGAATCGATATTTAAGTTGTTAAAGAAAGATTAAGGTTATGTGTGGACGGATGACTACCAAAGGGAATTTGAAAGTATTAAAGAATATCTGCTTGAACCTCCTATCTTGCTCCCTCCTGTAGAAGGAAGACCGTTGATTATGTATCTGATAGTGTTTGATGAATCCATGGGTTGTATTCTGGGACAACATGATAAAACAGGGAAGAAGGAGTTTGCTATTTATTATCTCACTAAAAATTCACTGATTGTAAGTCGCGGTATTCCATGCTGGAAAAGACATGTTGTGCTTTGGCCTGGGAGACAAAGCGTTTGCAGCAATATATGTTGAATCACACTACTTGGTTGATCTCCAAAATGGATCCAATCAAGTACATTTTTGAAAAGCCTGCTCTTACTGGGATAATTTCCCGCTGGCAGATGTTGTTATCTTAATATGATATCGAATACCGCACTCAAAAAGCTATCGAAAGCAGCGTGTTAGCAGATTATCTTGCTCACCAACCAGTGGAGGATCACCAGTCTGTAGAATATGAATTCCCCGATGAGGATGTAATGTTCCTGAAAGTGAAAGATTGTGATGAACCATTTCCTGAGGAAGGTCCTGACCCTGAATCTCGTTGGAGTATGATATTTGATGGAGCAGTGAATGCGTATGGTAAAGGAATTGGTGTTTTGATTGTCGCTCCTCATGGAACGCACATTCCTTTTACCGCAAGGTTAACATTTTATTGTACTAATAATATGGCCAAATTCGAGGCTTGCATCATGGGTCTCGAAGAAGCTATTTATCTAAGAATTAAAATTCTGGATGTGTATGGTGATTCAGCTTTCGTGATAAATCAGATTAAAGGAGAATGTGATACTCGTCACCCCGGCTTGATCCCTTATAAAGTCGAACTCCATCACATTCCTAGAGATGAAAATCAAATGCCAGATGCTCTGGAAACTTTGGCTTCTATGTACCAAGTGAATACTTGGAATGATATACCCCGAATTATGGTTCGATGTTTGGATAGGCCCTCTCATGTGTTTACAACAGAGGAGGTAGCAGATGAAAAACCTTGGTATTATGATATCATGAATTTTTTTCAGACTCAGGAATACCCAATTGGTGCATCGAAGAAAGATAGAAAGACATTGAGAAGATTGGAAGGAAGTTTCTTCTTCAGTGAAAATGTGTTGTGCAAGAGAAATTATAACATGGTCTTGCTCAGATGCATGGATAGACACGAAGCAGACATGTTGATGTATGAGATTCATGAAGGTTCATTTGGAACTCATGCCAATGGACATTCAATGGCTAAAAAGATGCTAAGGGAAGGTTATTATTGGCTGACAATGGAGTCTGACTATTACAAATTTTCAAAGAAGTGCCATAAATGACAGGTTTATGCAGACAAGGTCCATGTACCAACGACACTTCTTAATGTGATTCCTCCCCGTGGCCTTTCTCTATGTGGGGTATTGACATGATTGGGATGATAGAAACCAAAGAATCGAATGGACACCGTTTTATCTTGGTAGCAATTGATTACTTCACCAAGTGGGTGGAGGCTGCTTCATATGCCAATGTTACTAATAAGGTGGTTGTGCGCTTCATTAAGAATAACCTTATATGTCGGTATGGTTTGTCGAGAAGAATCATCACTAACAATGGTTAAAATTTGAACAACAAGATGATGACAGAACTGTGTGAAGAAATTAAGATTGTCCATCATAATTCATCTCCATACATGCCAAAGATGAATGGGGTTGTTGAAGCAGCTAATAAGAATATCAAGAGAATTATCCAGAAAATGGTTGTTACTTATAAGGATTGGCATGAAGTGCTTCCTTTTACTCTGCATGGATATCGAACATTTTTCTGCACTTCAACAGGAGCAACACAGTTCTCCCTGGTGTATGGAATGGAAGTTGTACTCCCTATAGAGGTGGAGATTCCCTCTTTACGTGTGATAATGGAAACCAAATTGACAGAGGTTGAATGGGTCTAAAATAGGTTTTACCAATTGAACTTGATTGAGGAGAAGAGAATGACGGCTTTGTGTCATGGCCAGTTATATCAGAGAAGAATGAAGAAAGCTTTTGATAAAAAGGTCAAACCTCGTGAATTCAGAGAAGGCGACCTCATTCTCAGGAAGATCATGTCTTTCAACGCTGATTATAGGTTCAAGTGGACTCCCAATTTTGAAGGCCCATACGTTGTCAAGAAATCCTTTTCTGGCGGTGCATTAATTCTTGAAACTATGGATGGCAAGGAGTTCCCACGTCCCATGAATGCTGACGCAGTCAAGAAATACTTTGCCTAAAGAAATAAAAGAACAACTCACTAAGTTTAAAACCTGAAAGGGCGGCTTAGGCAAAAAAAAGAGCGTCTCAATAGGCCGAAAACCCGAAATGGCGGTCTAGGAAAAAATTAGAGACATAAACAGAATAAATTTCCCGCTAAGTTGAAAACCCGCAAGGGAAGCTTAGGCAAAAATTAGGGACTTTCTTGGCAAGTAACTACGTCAGACAAGACTTGATCGTTAAAGCAACAATCTTCTCGGATCCTCACCATACTTCAACAGAAGCTGCTGCTCAGGATTTCAGAAGTTGTTAGAGGGGATAGTGCTCATTGCATCTCAATGTATCTTTTCCATTATATATTACCATTTTCTGAACTTTGTAATCATCTATGGAGTCTCGCCATTCGCAGAATACCATTCTATTAATGAAATTTGATTTTTTACCCAATGCTTTGTATTTAATATTTTATTTAGCTTGCAATGACTCCATTTATTATTGATAATAAATTTCAAAGCAAAATATTAAATAACAAAATCAATTTTTTTAAAAAGAATTTACAATTTGCTTTTACTTTGGGATTTGTGATGAAGCAACGACAACAAAAATTGTGATCCCGGGAATGGACAAACTATAGTCGTTTTGAGAAGTTTTTGTTCCCCTCGTGAAGGTTCATGCATGATGTTTTCTCCGTATTGGGTTTATGACTCAGGTATCCTCGGTCAAGTTTGTATTCATTTCTCCTCTTTTCTGAGTTTTCATGATGTGAAGTTTTAACCCGTATTTTCTCCAGGGAAGTTTTAGTTCGGTCAGATAGAAGTTCTTTTTCCAGAGAGGTTGGTACCATAATCACTCTTGAAGAATGCAATTCCCTGGTTTCTCTAGTGAAGGACGTATTGTGGTTTTCCCTTTGTGGATGTGTTGTTAACCTCACCAATGAAGTAGGCGTGAATTCCCCAGTGAATGTTTTGATGTTTTGGTGTCAGTCTGCTTCACCTGAGACTGGTTTTGCAATTTCCAGTAGAAATGTTACTTTTAAAAAACATTTGTTTCCCCAGTGAAGCCTGGTGAGGGATGTTCTATCCCTGTATCTGTACTATTATGTCACTTTGTTTTGTTTACTTCCGGATTATGTTGCTCCCCAGTAAAGCTAAAGTAGCCAGTAGGTTTTGTTTCCTTAGTGGGCATTTACTTTTTCTTGGAATGATCATATTGGATGAAGTTTAGTCGAGTGTTGTTAGTGCCCGAGGTGGTTTTGCCTGGTTACTCCCGGTGTCGTATATCTGTTTTGTCAGCATACACGCGATAACACTCATACATTCATACATACATCATGCATAGCTAAAATTGGAAAATCATTGTTCATTGACATTTGTTAATATTTTTGTTGACATAACACTCTGTTTTGCAGAGTTACGTTGTCCTCTCTTCAGTAGAGTGTATGCCTTAAGCAGAAAGCGTATATTCTTTCAATTTCCCCACTGAGTTGTCCCTCGTGGAAGATTTTTCTTTAGCCTTCTTCTACAGCTCCTTGTTTGGATGGATTTGGTTTTCCCTCTTGCGTTTATTTCTCAAAGGATGTATTTTGGTTGACTGTTTCATTCCAGTTTATTTCTGGTTTGAATCTGTGGTTCCATGACAATATTACTTACTTTGGATTTCTGAAAATGTCAAGTTTTGGTTGGTGCATTTATTTTGCACGAGAAGACTTTATCTCCTCATCAGGAATGTCGTGGCATCTCCCTAGGAAGTCATATTTATTTCCCCAGAAAGTAATTTCTTTTTACAATCCTCCATGACAACAAGCAGCAGGTCCCTTTATTTGAGTAACTTGTGCTTCCCTGTAAAAGTCGACGTAACTTTTTTTTGCTATCTCCTCTATGAGTGAATAATTTGCAGTTTGTCGTCAAATTACACCAATGGATGGCAAGACTTTCAATATCACAAGAAACAAATCATTGTGAAATCTCGGCCAGTAAAAGTCTCTTTATTTGAGACAACTTATATATTACCCTTTCCAGGAAGAATGCCTTGGTTAAAGAAGAAGTTGAGACACGTTCTAGGTGAAATACCAGAATTTTAGGGAAACTTGTCATCTTTTTGCTACCTTCAGTGAAAGTTGTTAGGACATCGGCAATGAACGTCGATGTTTGTTATCTTTTTTCTACCCTCAATGAACGTTGGTAGTTCACTGTCAGTGAACAGTGGTGTTATGATATATTCTCTTTCTACCTTCTGTGAAAGTTGGTAGGACATCGGCAATGAACGTCGATGTTTGTTATATTTTTGCTACCCTCAGTGAACGTTGTTAGTTCACTGGTGAACGATAGTGTTATGATATATTCTCTTTCTACCTTCAGTGAAAGTTCGTAGGACATCGGTAGTGAACGTCGATGTTTGTTATCTTTTTGCTACCCTCATTGAACGTTGGTAGTTCATCATCAGTGAATGGCGGCGTTATTATATATTATATTTCTACCTTAAGTAAAAGTTGGTAGGACATCGGTAGTCAACATCGTTGTTTGTTATCTTTTTGCTACCTTCAATGAATGTTGGAAGTTCATCGTCAGTGAACGGCGGTGTTATGATATTTCCTTTCTCTCTACCTTCAGTGAAAGTTGGTAGGACATCGGCAGTGAACATCGATGTTTGTTATCTTTTTGCTACCCTCAATGAATGTTGGTAGTTCATCATCAGTGAACGGTGGTGTTATGATATTTCCTTTCTCTCTACCTTCAGTGAAAGTGGGTAGGACATTGGTAGTGAACGTCGATGTTTGTTATCTTTTTGCTACCCTCAGTGAACGTTGGTAGTTCATCGTTAGTGGACGACAGTTTTATGATATTTCCTTTCTCTCTACCTTCAGTGAAAGTCGGTAGGACATCGACAGTGAACGTCGATGTTTATTATCTTTTTGCTACCCTCAGTGAACGTTGGTAGTTCATCGTAAGTAAACGGCGGTGTTATGATATTTCTTTTCTCTCTACCTTCAGTGAATGTTGGTAGTTCATCCTCAGTGAACGTCAGTGTTATTTTTATTTTTTCTCTATACCTTCAGTGAACGTCGGTAGCTTCGCCTTCGGAAGAAGTTGTTGTATCCTTTGACCATTCTACCATCCTCTTTGGTTCAGGTGTTTTGATCCACTAGTGATTTATTTTCCTAGTGGGGTCGCTCTTTTGTTTCTTTATTATTGTTACATCCAAAGTGGTGTTTTGCGTCTCTTTGGTCTTGTTCATATGCATTCATGATCATAAAATTTGCATGGCATCTTATGGCAAAAAATACGGGTTTTTTTATATTTAAGTATCTTCGATCGCGTCGACACAAAGATTTTTAACCTTTGTATCTCTGTATAGAAGAAACTTAAATAAGGGCAGCCGTGGTACCCCAATTTTTGCCCCTAAGATGCCTTCATCATACCATGTTGATTCATTCACAACAAGATCATACTAGGATTCTTGGTTCCCCTCCATATATTTATCTTTGCCCTTTTGAGGAATCACCAATCACCTTGACTTATGTTATTTTGTGATCATGAATATTTTTTGTCTTGATTTCTTCTTTTAACTAATAAAATGCAATGTTGGTTTGTCTTGCTTGTTATCTATATAGGTAAAGGCAATGAGATTTAACAAGCTACCCCATGGGTTCATGAGTTTATATCCATTGGATTTGTTTGGAAGAAATGGCATGGCAAGGTTATTTTGGTTCACCACATTTCAAGGTTATCAAATTTGGTTGAAAAGTACAAGGGGTTGATTGAAGAAGTTGTCATGCTTGGACAAGGCTTTGTTCCCATTGGTCACAAGTGCATATTTCTCTCAATTTTCAAGACATGGAAGTGGTTTTGGTGGCTATGAGTTCTCATTATCATCCTCAACAACTTCTATTTACAAATCATTTGTGTTGGTACAAGAAGTTTGTTCATAATTGTCAAAGTTCCTCAAAGCATTTTCTTGATCTAAGGTGCTAGGGTTTTGAACATAAAAAAATGTATCTTGCTCATCTTTTGGTATTTTTGAGTGATTCCAAAGACATATTTCTCTTTAAAGGGTTATCAATAAATCACTTTAAAACTTCCAAGGAGTTTCCATGAGGAAGAGGCTTAATGATGAAGAAAGATTACAAGTCCTCCAGATGAATCCCCAATTTTCCATGTGTGACTTCAAATGATCATAACTTGGTCAATGTTTATCACCTTGATCCCATTATTATTCCATAATGATCTTGAAGGTGTGAACTTTATGCCTTCTTTCATGTGCAAAGTGAGAAAATGGATGGAAGTTTCCTTAAAGATGCAAAAGATTATAGGTCATTTCATGATTTTTTGTCAACTTCAACAATTCATAACCCTCTCAAATTTTGGAGATTTTGAATGGTTCAAGTTTCAAAATGTCATTCAAGAGATCTACTTCATGCCATATTTTTTGGTCAAGAGAAAATTCCAAGTGGAAGACCATGTTTGGATGCAAGACATTATAGGTCATTTTTGAAGAAGAACTTGAAATATTTCTAAGTATGGAAAGTCAATTTGTTTTCTCCAACTTTGACTCAACACAACATTCAGCTCAAGCATCCATTTAAATCAATTCTTTTTCCATTTCAAAGCTTGTAACTTCATATTTCTAAAGCATCAAGAATCATGTCTTAAGACCCCTTGAGCTGAGAATGCCATTGGTCAGAAGTTGGCAATTTGAAACTGAATTTTTCACCAAGTCTGAAGTTTGAAATCCTTGATTTGGCTTTCAAATTCTTTGTTTTTGCGCATTTTTGCTTCTAAACATGTTTAGTGAACTTCCAGAAGTGATTACCATAGCAAAATGTGCGTTTTAGATTGGTTTTGATCAAGTTTGAAGTCACACTTTTCTTGTTTGCAACTTCACACGATTTCCCTCCAAACTTCATCATTTCACACGCTTGAACATTCCATTTGATTCCCTATAAATATAGGGTTATTCCCCATTCATTTTCTCACACTTGGATAGCCATAATCACCCTGCCAAACTTGTTCCACAACACAGAATTCAGTAACTTCAAAATCCATTCCCAAGCCTTTTTCAATCCAATTTTTCCATCAATTCACCTTCCCTGATTTCCCTGAAGCTAACCATATAATTAAATTCAAGAATCATGCCCTATACTGCTCCATAGAAGTCCAGTTTCAGAGCTCTGCAACTCAACTTCAATAGGTAGATTCCTTCATCAATTCTTCAAAACACTGATATCAATGCGATGCTCTCATTGCCCTGGCTCTAGTCGCAACACTTACCTTTTGCAGGAAACATGTTTTGACCATGAAATTTCAAATCCCTTTTTAAAACATTCTTTCCAAATTGCTTGAGCTACAGTTTATATAAATTTGGCGCGAGGGTGTGGTTGTCTTCGTCTTGAAGAGACGAAGAGATTGGCATATGTCAGAGCTTCTGATTTTACAATTTGAGAGACCTGCAAATCACGTTAGATGGAGGTTGAAGATGACCTACGTGCCATCTTCCAACCAATGATGGCACGCCACTTGTTATTTTTTAAAATCTGAATTATATTTGATTCTGTACTTTATTCACTAATGACCATGATATGCACAGCGCGTCAGATCCCTTGGATTTGATTACTAACGTGTTTTGACTCTCATCCAATGGTCCACATATTTTTACTTTTATTTTCTTTTCTGATTTTTATATTTTAATTGTTTTAAATTTCAAAAAATCATAGAAAATTCATTTCAAGTCCAAAAAATATGAAACAATTATGAAAAATATTTTTGATTATTCTCTTTTTGATTTTTACTTTTTTACAATTTAATTTTGTGTTTTGGTATTTTTATAAATTTAAACTTTATTTGAATTGTTTTAAATGTTTAAAAATAATTTTATACATTTTTAAATTATAAAAAAATTATGGAATGATCCAATGATATTGTGGCAAATATTGGTGACCTTATTTTATTTTTGTTTCTGACTTTGCTATTTTTTTTTATCATTTTTGGTTTATTTTACCTATTTCTTTTAATTTTAAAACTAGTTTCTGACTTCAAAAATTAACAAAAAAAATTTATAAAATCATTTGAGCCCTTTTCTGATTTTTCTATGGTCTTACTTTTTATTCCTTGATTAATTTGAACATAGTTGATATTTTTCTCTTTATTTTCTATTTTTAAACAATAATTTTTAAACCCTTTTGTATATATTAAAATGTAATATTATTTTGTGACTATTTTCTGGATGATCTTGTGTTAAATTTTGGATCATTAACGTTATTAACATTATTGGATCCATGGTGTTGAGTTTAACACCACAAAAATGGATGAATGATTTTAATAATAGTTTGATTAAATTTAATTCAAAACTGGTTTGTATTTTCTCTCCGACCCCTCTTCATCTCATCCCCTTCTTATTGCACTAAATGTTATTGGAGCATGATCTCTATATCATGTCTCAAAACAAGTGGTGCATAGATTGCTATTGACCGACCTCAAAATAGGTGCGACTTCTATATAAGTCCACTTACGATTTCTTAACATAACGCTAAATTTCGTCCCGATTCGAATAAATGATCATTCGTGGTCCAAACTTATGTTTGCAAGCCCAAGTATGTTAATTTAATCTCTTTGATCCAATAACCTTGAGATTCATTGTGTGGAGGCTTTGGTTTTACCAATCCTCTAATGGATCTACAACACCTTCAGTCAACGCGGATCACTTAAACATCGTTGATCATTAAATGGCACTTGTGAAAATTCCAAATGGATGATATACTTGACAAAAAGAAAATGAAACTTGTTGTGTGGAGGATTTGATTCTATTAATCCTCTAATGAGTTCCAAATGCAAACATCAAGATGGTCATCCAACTAACCACTAATTATTTACTTGTTTTACTTTATGCTTTTATTTTTTTATGCTTTATGTACCATTTACTTTTAGCATTTACATTTCATGCCATTTTCATCTTTGTTCATTTGAGCATTTACTTTCTTGTCATTTTTAATTTGCTCACTTGAGCTTTTATTTTCCTTTTTAAGATACGTTATAATCAACATAAACCCTAAAAATCTTTAATGGTAGTCAGACTATTTGGTTACTATCTTTGGCATTATGGAGCATGGGACTTTTCTTTGACATAGGATTAGAAACCTTGGCCTATCTTGGAGACCTTATGATCTTATCTGATTATTTTGTATGGAGTTCTTGAGGTTTACCAAAATACATTGGGTTGCTTGTTTGTTTTCTTGTGCAGGTTTTTTGTGATTACACCCTTTGTTTGTAATCTGGAATTCACCCGTATACAACTGTTACTCTGCCCCATTTTTGTGAAGACTTAATACACTTGAAGTTTGGTTCTCTCAAGAGGTCTAATATTTTTTTCTTGATTGGTTTCAATCCAAGGAATGGGAATTCTATCTTGGCTCATAATGTCAAGTATTGGCTTCTTTTTGGTTAGATGGTTATTATCCCTAGCTTTTACCTTATGCTTTAGATATCCTCTTCCTCTCCTCCCATCTTCTTTAATTTCAAAAATTATCTCCCTCCTTTTGAAAACTCTTCTTATTTTAAACTTGAACCACTTTCATAGTAAACTTGGACTTAGGTTCATGCATTTTCAAACATTTTTATAAATAAACCCTAATCAACTTAATAATACTTTGACATTTTTTTTAGAAGACTAAAAGTCAATCAAATCTCATTTAAAACCATTTTGCCACTTTGGCTTTCATATTTAAACTTTTCTTAAAAAAATAATGAACTCTTGTCAATCCTTGTAGTGATGCAAACAACTATACTTCTACAATATGTAGTGAAGAGAGATATTTTCCACATGGGTGTTGAGTGAGGCATTGTTGATTTTATAATCCAAACTATATCCTCCACTTTGAGATGATGCAAATTCTCCTTTCTCATAATTGTGGGTAGTAGGTATGTTTTCCAAACGGACAATGACGATGATGTTTTACCTCATAAAATTAACCAACACATTTTTGTTTTAAATTTTTAAAAGAGGAACTACGTTTACCCTGATCCCCTATTGCACAAAAAGGTGGTACGTAGGCATTAAAGGTTCGCAACCGTGGCAGGTGCAAAAATCATAAAATAAATATATTTCTTTTATCACCTCCACCATCCATTTTTATACAACATTTTTTATAGCCAAAATATACAGATTTTACAAAGAGGTTCCTGCGGATTACCGTAGATGTTTAGGGTGCTAATACCTTCCCTTTGCATAACCAACCCCCTTTTTCCCCCTCTTTTTCGGTTAATCGCTATTTTCCCATTTATTCGAAAATAATAAAGCATGGTGGCGACTTTTATTTTGATTTGTATAAGTCATGTCAATCCAATGGCTTAGTCTTAAAACATTTCAACCACCACAATATGGTTTTGTTCAAAACTTTCGACTTGGTATTGGGCCCACTAGTAGTCCAATATTGCGGAAGCCTTGATCTCATCAAGTTGCATCATATAATATTTATTTTTACAAAAGAAATATCCAAAAAGATATATGTATATATCTAATTAGCATATGCATGTTCATTCTCGGGTATTTCAAAGATTGATAATAGCAATGATAACGGCAAAAAAGCTACCAGACACACTCATGGTTACTGAGTTTCTAACAATAAAATGTCACTTCTGAAGGGGTTGAGTACTCTGCTAGAAGGTGATAATCTAAATAAGTTTATCGACCGTTACGACAATCTTTTGTGGCTACTCGATATCATAGTTGATCCAAAAGCCATGGTGACACTCCTCCAATTCTAAGATACGAGATTGATGTGTTTTAAATTTCAAGATTACCAATTGGCACCCACTTTAGAAGAGTATGTGTATCTCTTGCAATTGAAAGTCAATGAGCACATGACTTTTGTCTATACACATGAGAAAGTAAGAGAGGATTTCATCGTCAGTGCTCTTTGTTTGAGCTCGAAGTAAGTGAAAGATAACTAGAAGCCGAATGAGGGTACCTATGGTTTCGCTTTGATGTTCCTGGAAGGAAAAGTTCAAGAAGAGGCTGAGAAAAGAAATTGGGTTGCTTTCAACGCACTTCTAGCTGTCATGATCTAAGGAATAATCCTGTTTCCAAACAAGAAGGAATTTATGGATTTATATGCTATATGCGTCTTCATGAACAATAATTAGGTACCAACATTTCTAGTAAACACAAATTATGTCATTCACTTGAGACATACCAAGAAAGGGATTGTTTACATTTGCTTACCTATGTTGTATAAATGGTTCATGCTTTATCTTCTTGTGAATGTTCCATTTATGGACACAAGGGACTCTCTTAATTGGTCAAAGAGACTCATTGCACTTACTTCCTATGACATCTTAGGTGAAGGTCCGAGTATCATCAACAGTTATGAGGAATTTCAGAACGTTCCTCTCATGCGAACAAAATTATGCATCAACTGTAATCCTGTTCTGGATTTTCGACAAATGGGATATGCCATAAATGATTGACCCAAAGAGATAGAAGTTGCAGAAACTGTATATTTTGGGAAGGGAATGAATCCAGAGTTGTTGCGAACAATAGAGAATGCTTGGAAAAATATTCACAAAAGATACATAAACTCCATAGGGAAAAAGGTTGCTATCACCAGAGCTCCTTATGTAGAATGGGTAAAAGAAAGTGTGGGGACCATTATGTTTCCGTTTCAAAGGGAGAATCTGTCATGTGAACAACCACCTCTTGTTTTATCCGAGTCTGTGTTTATTGATGAGTATAATCAAGTTCAAGTTGAAAACATAAAACTTCTCCAGAAAGACCATGAGTCAAGGAAGAAGGTTTATAAAGCTAGAGAAAATAAGTTGGACTTCGTCCAAAAACTCAAGATGATCAACGAGGGGACTTATAAATTAAATATAGACAAAAAGAGACCTGGGATAAAAGAAAATGCTTTTGGGTCTGCTGAAGACTATGCGAAAATTGTCGAAGATGCGGAGGAGAAGCATCGAGAATGTGAGAAGCTCCGGACATCTGAAGCCAAGTACAAAGAAAAGATCAGAGCGTTAGAAATATAACACGGGAGTGTCCGGCAAGACAAAGTTCAGAGACATGAAGACCAGATGATTCGTGTGATGCAAGAGAATGCAAGGCTCAGAGATCAACTAGAAGAAGTGACAAATGCTTTGAAGTAGTGAAAAACACAAGAAGGGGGGGTTGAATTGTAAAACTGAAAATCAATGCAATGAACAAGATATTTTTATCCTGGTTCGTTTGATCTCAAACTACTCCAGTCCACCCGTCAAGGTGATTTCTCCTCTCTCCAACGAGGTCTTAATCCACTATATTCAACTGAATATTACAGACTGCTTTAACAACTGCTAAAGCCTTCTTGATGCAAACCACAACCCGGTTTGTCAAGGAAACTCTTTCTTACAAAGAAGATAAATCTAAGTGTGGGAATGTTTTCTGCAAAACTGTATCACAACTGTGATGTATACACAACTTTAAGCTTAGAAACAAGATTGCTAAAACAAAGATTGAGTAAGAGGATGTGTAGTGTTTAGCAAACTGAGAGAAGGAAGATTATGATCAACTTTTAGGCGTGTAAAGATTTGGAGAGCATTAGCCAATTCAATCTTCATGGTCTTGTTTATATAGCACTGAGATGTTGAACGTTTGAGCAATATTCTTGATTCAATGCTAATAACAAACTTTCCTTATCGAGCAGATCTTGTCTGGAATGAGGCCGTTGGTATTAATTTGCTTTCAATGCACAATACCGTTGCTTACTTAATGCAAGTTCTGGCTTAGCTCATTCTGATTCTGCTTAGCTGCTGATGAACTGTTGTGTTTCTTTATCAGAGTGTTGAGCGCAGTTCTTGTTCATCAGACTTCAGCATACACGTGAGTTAATCTTATGATTCTGACATTCTGATATGGCAACTTCTGATGCTGATGTCAGGAACCAAATTTCTGATGCTGATTAGGTGTGATCTTGCTTATACCAATCAGAGTATCTGCAAATCAGAACGTAATAATTTAGGCAGCAAATAGTTCATACATGAATCATATAAATAATATATCTTTTCACTTTGTTATCATCAAAACTTAAACATAGGGTAGTAGATTCAAACTTTGTTCTAACATGCTTCTGTCCTGATTCCACTTCTTGAGTGCAAAGAATGCGAAAAGACGATTGATAACTTCCAGTTTATCCAAGCGCATTTGTAAAAAAAAGATGTTAACATTAAAAGCTTTGCAAGAGGTCAAGATCAGGAGAAGACCAAATAATTGTTCACAGAAAGCAATGACTAGAGTGCTGAATATTTCAAACACAAAGGGCCTTTGTATTACGCAAGAGATGGGGGATCGTACCATTTGATTGTTATTTTCTCTTATTGTATGATCACAACCAAGCTTGTTGGTCGGGATCTTTATCCTTTCATTATGTATTTTTCCAACTATCTTGTACGAACTTATTTGAAGTCATTCTTGAATGAAAATCAGTATTGTCTATATATTTTTCTGATTATTGTGTGTTTTGCTTATCATAATGCTTGTTATTCTGAATGGCTTAAAATACTCTTAAATACTTTAGAAATGACTAACACATCATGACTACTGTAGCGGTAGAAATGTGCAAGACTAAGCCATTGGATTGACTAGACTTTATAAAAATCAAAATCAAAATCGCCACCGCGCTTTATTGTTTCCAAAGGAATGGGAAAAGAGCGAATAACCCAAAAAGAGGGGGAAATATTCAAGGTAAGGGGGTTGGTTATGCAAAGGGAAGGTATTCGCACCCTAAACATCTACGGTACTCCGCAGGAACCTCTTTGAAAAATCTGTATATTTTGGCTATAAAAATGTGTTTTATATAAAATGGATGGTGGAGGTGAGAAAAGAAATATTTTTATGATTTTTGCACCCGCCGCGGTTGCGAACCTTTAGTGCCTACGTACCACCTTTTGTGCAATAGGGGATCAGGGTACACGTAGTTCATATAGAAAAGACTTGTTTGTTGATTGTTTTTAAACAAAGAGACAAGTCGTCATTGTTTGGAGAGAAATCTCGACTAACGCCCACAAGGTGTAAGAAAGATGGACCATGCGTCAACAAGAGTGAGGGTTTGAGAACGCCTCTAGTACTAAAATGGAAAAGTCGACACCTTTATAATCATAGGGATAGGAGAATGTTGCTCGACTATCAATGAAACATGTCTCACCTTGAAAAAAAGTTTTGAATGGAAAGGTGCTTGGGCGCACAAAAGAGTTTGAATGAGTTGAAGTGTTTTGTTAATTTTGAAAGAAATGTCAAAGTATGATTAAATGTATTGAAGTTTGTTTAAAGAAAATAAATTTTTAAAAGAAAAGGCACTCGACAAAGTCGAGGTTTATTATCAAAGTGGTTTGATTTTAAAACAAAGAAGATTTTGAAAGAAGATGAGAAGGTTTTGAAAATTAAAGAAGATGGGAGGAGAAGAAGAGGCTATCGTAAAGCATAAGGTAAAAGCTAAGGAAGAGAATCGTCTAACCAACATGAAGCCGATACTTGAAATTATAAGCCAATGTAGAATTCCCATTCTTTGGATTGAAACCAAGCAAGCAAAGATACTAGACCTCTTGAGAGAATCAAACTTCAAGTCTATTTAGTCTTCACAAAAATTGGGCAGAGTAACGGCTTTATACGGGTGAATTCCAGATTACAAACAAAGTATGTAATCACAATAACCTTCACACAAAACAAACAAACAACCCAATGTCTTGAGGTAAACCTCAAGAACTCCAGACAAAATATCAAATAAAGTCACAAAGTCTCCAAGATAGGCCAAGGTCTCTAATACTAAGTCCAAGAAGTCCATCACTCCATAATGCAAAGGATAGTAACCATGTAGTCCAAGTATCATTAAAGATTTTTATGGTTCATGTTGATTATTAGGTGTCTTTAAAAGGAAAAGAAAGGCTCAAGTGAGAAAAATAAAAATGACATAAAAGTAAATGCTCAAGTGAGCAAAGATGAAAATAGCATGAAATGTAAAATGCTAAAAGTAAATGGTACATAAAGCATGAAAATAAAAGCGTAAAGTAAAGTTAATTGTTAGCAATTAGTGGATAGTTGGATGACCATCTTGAAACTTGCATTTGGAACTCATTAGAGGATTGGTAGAACCAAAGCCTCCACACAACAAGTTGCATTTGCTTTTTGTCAAGTATATCATCCATTTTGGAATTCTCACAAGGCAACATGTAATGATCAACGATGTTTAAGTGATCCGCGTTGACCAAAGGTGTTGTAGATCCATTAGAGGATTGGTAGAACCAAAGCCTCCACACAATGAATCTCAAGGTTATTGGATCAAAGAGATCAAATTAACATACTTGGGCTTGCAATCATAAGTTTGGGCCACGAATGATCATTTATTCGAATCGGGACAAAATTTAGCGCTATGTTAAGCAATCGTAAGTGGACTTATGAAGAAGTCACACCTATTTTGAGGCCAGTCAATAGCAATCTATGTACTTCATGTTTGGATAAATGATATAGAGATCACCATCCCTTAACATGTAGCACAATTAAAAAACGAAAGGGATAAGATGAAGAGGGAGGGGAATGATAAGCTAATTTGGATCACCATTTCAAAATTCTTTCATCTTTAAATTCAAACACTCCTCTATATGGATTAAAACACTAAACATATCATTAATCCAAAGCACCAAAAATGAATTAAATAATTCACTCTTAGGTAGATTTGAATTGATGAACGTTTATCCAACTTCATCTACATCACAAAGTCCATTGAGTTTAAAGACAAATTGGACATTTAAAATTGCAATCCAAACCAACAATCAAAAGGAGTGAGTAGAAAAAGCATTTTGAATCAAAGTTTCCCCAAAACAAGGCAAAAAAATGCATTTTGTCCCTGTGTAAATCGATTGAACTATTGTGTAAATCGATTTACACAGTACAGTTTTCAAAAATCTGCATGAAATTGCTTCTGTGCAATCGATTGCACTACAGTTCAAATCGATTGCACACAGTTACAGTAGCAAAAACAACATTTTAAAAGGCCAATTTCTTGTTCAAACTTTCCATCAAACACCTTATGATCATGGATCCACTTGAGCACGAAAATTCCATCAAATTATGAGAAAATAACACCATTGAAATCACAAAATAATGCTCAAAGAATCAATCCCAAAGATCACCAAGAGATCACATTGTGAAAGATGAATTATCCAACTTACCAAAGGTAGATCTAGAGAATTATCAAAACAACTTCAAGAATTTGCTTCAATTCAACCACAAGAATCAATTGACCAAGCTTGGATGTAGAGAATTGATGGAGAAAAAGTGTTTGGATGAAGGTTTAGCTCAAAGATTAGTAAGATTCAATGCAAAGCTTACTAACTTTTTGAAAATGGAGCTTTGAGTGAATTTGGTAGATGGAGAGAATTGAGAGATTTTTTAGCAAGGTGGATTTGGCTATCAAAAGCTTGAAATTTGAATGAAATGAGGGCTCTATTTATAGAGTTTTAGGATTGGGATTAGTGGTAATTTGGTAATTGATTCTTGGAGCCAAAATTTGAATTAATGATAATTCTTTCAAATATTAGAGCCAAAATTTGAATTAATGATAATTCTTCTTAAAAATGAACAATTGGCACTAAAATTTGAATTAATGATACATCTTTCAAAAATGAAGAAAAATTGGAGCCAAAATTTGACAATTTTAAAATGCTGATTTTTTTTCAAATTTTCACGCTGTGCAATTGATTGCACTATAGTGCAAATCGATTGCACAATGTTTTTTTTTTCAAAAATGGCGCAAAATGCACTATGTGCAATCGATTGCACTCTAAGAGAAATCGATTGCATCAGTGAAAAAAAATGAAGATTTTTAATTCTTTTTCTTTGCAAATAGAGATTTTAGGGAAATAATACTGGAAAACCTTATTTGCCATATGCTTCGACTCGGTACCTACAAAACACAAATATGCAAAGACAAAGACAAATATTTTTTTTTTCATTTTGAGTAGAAGTTAGTCAACAAAACAAGAGAAACCTTAAAGATAGGATGCAAATGTGATGAATGAAGCTATTTATTAATGATTGTGACTGAATGATAAAATATGGTATGAAAGTTCGACTGAAAAAAGTTAGGGGCAAAATTTAGGGTACAACAGCTGCCCCTATTTAATTATCTTTTAGCCAGATAGGCATAAAGTAATTAAATACAAACAGACCTGAATTTTGTCCCTGATGCGGTGAGATGATAGTATATGTTATGAATGAATGCATGGACTCTTTTTTGACATATATTTTTTTAGTGATGTATGAGATGAGACAGACTCTGTGGGAATGTGGAAAGACTCGAAACTGGAAACTTGTGGTAGTTTAGATGAAATGACGCGAAAAGACACACCGGGGAGAAACAAGATACTTCTGGATATCTGTCAGGGTGACAAGGAGTAACCAGCAATACTTGGAAAAAAGAGATAAAACTCGAGAAGGAAAGCAGCAACATTCGAGAATGGAATTGAATGAGGCGAACAACTCTCTGGAAAAGGCAATCAGAAACATCTAGAAGAACATTAGATGTAGGATGAGACCAAATCTGAAGCTACATCAGAGTCGTCCAGGAAAGACGCTAGACGGAAAAGAAACACGCATCCAATACTGGCTTTGAATGAAGGGAAAACTCAACGTCTAATAATGACTTTAGACGAGAGAAACGATCATAATATCCAATACTGGCTTTGGATGGAAACAAAAGATCCTGATATTCAATACTGGCTTTGAATGAAAGAAAAGCTCAAAATATCCAATACTGGCTTTGGATGGAAACAAAAGATCCTGACATTCAATACTGGCTTTGAATGAAAGAAAAGCTCAAAATATCCAATACTGGCTCTGGATGGAAACAAAAGATCCTGACATTCAATACTAGCTTTGAATGAAAGAAAAGCTCAACGTCTAATACTGGCTTTAGACGAGAGAAAAGATCACAACATCCAATACTGGCTTTGAATGAGTGAAAGAGATATTGACATTCAATACTGGCTTTGAATGAAAGAAAAGCTCAACGTCTAATAATGGCTTTAGACGAGAGAAACGATCATAACATCCAATACTGGCTTTGAATGAGTGAATGGGATATTGACATTCAATACTGGCTTTGAATGAAAGAAAAGCTCAACGTCTAATAATGGCTTTAGACGAGAGAAACGATCACAACATCCAATACTGGCTTTGAATGAAGGGAAAACTCAACGTCTAATAATGGCTTTAGACGAGAGAAACGATTACAATATCCAATACTGGCTTTGGATGGAAACAAAAGATCCTGATATTCAGTACTGGCTTTGAATGAAGAAAAAGGTAACAAAATCCAATACTGGCTTTGGATGAAGGAAGAGAAACAACTCAAACTGATGTTTTCTTTGGTAGGTGCCAAGTAAGTTGGACTTTGATCTCAAGGTGACATGTCAACAGCAATAAGACCTTGGAAAATGAAAATGAGGATGAAACACTCTTGTTATGTATTATGTATGAATTTTGTTATGCATGATATGTGAATGATCTATGCAGGTAATGCCGATGTTTACTATAACAAAATTTGACTCTTTTGTAAAGGTAAGATTGGAAGTTTGATTCTTCAACACGGAGAACTCTGCCAAATTTAATTGGAAAGAAAAATATCCTGAACCCAAATTTGTCACACTTGTAAACTGTATTGAACTGATGATCTTCTGAGGAAGGACATGAAGAGCTACTTGGGGACTTGTCCCAGATTAGCTGACTGTTGAAGATAAATTGATCATGGCTTCATTCGAAAGTTGCTGGAAATAAGCTGATCACGGCTTCAGCTCCGAAATGACTATTGGAGATAAACTGATCATGGCTTCAGCTTCTAAAATGTTTGTTGGGAATAAACTGATCATGGCTTCAGTTCTAAAATGACTGTTGGGAATGAATGCCCCTGTATGAGTCTTGAAAATGATTTCTGGGCTGGCCAATTCTGAGAAAACTTGCATTGAGCAGTAAATCTTGAACTGATTCACAACAGGATCTGGAAGATACTTGCCCCTGATAGGGTCACTGACCAAGTTTCTCAGCTGTTTGAAATTCCTTGATGAGGAAAGCTTGTTTGCAAGCAAAAATTGTTATTCAAACATGGTATTTTTAATGCAAAGTTCATGCAAAAGTTTTGAATCAAAAAATCATTTTTGAAATGATGTTATTGGTGTATAGAAAATGCATCACTGGTTAAAACACATTGGTTTATACTTTTAAAGTGGAAGAGAAAGCAAAGGTATGATACTAAAAACAAATGATTTGCAAAAGATCATAGGAGTCAGTTTACGTAACCTTGCTGTAGTATGCTTTCAAAAGAAACCTGGCTTCAATTAGGTCTTTTGAGGGTTGTAACGTGGTCTGGTTCACGGTTTAAGAAATAAAGGATAAAGGCTCAAAGTTTATTTGTACCCAACCCAATCTTCATAATGTTCTCCAGTCTTACATTCAGTTAAATCAGACTATGCATTCAGGTTCCAAGAGATTTTGGAATTGCACTGATGGTAGTAATAAAGATGATTCAGAAGCTAAAGGATTCTTGAGAATGGCAGTCATTTCTTCTTACATATTTTTGTTGTTTTGAGGACTTTTGTCAACTCTAGTGGAGAATTTTGAGGATTTGAAGACCTCTTCTGATTGAATTTGTTATTCCCAACTTTTGCCTGAACTGTTTCATTTGAGATTATAGTCAGCAGGATGCCCCAGTTTTTTCCTGAACTATTTCATTTGAGATTACAGTCAGCGGGATGCCCCAGTTTTTTGCCTAAGTCTCCTTCGTAGGTTTTGACTTAGCGGGATTTTTCTATTGATTTTTATTTTCATTTCATTTTTCCTTTTTTTGGAAAGATAACGACTGCCTTGCTCAATGATTACGGGGAACCATCTTCGTCATTTTTTTGTTTGAAAGCATCTTTGACACTTCTTGCTGTGTGCAAAGGAAAGCTTGATCGCGACCTTTGTTGAAAGGTGTCTTGCATGATTTTTCTTGTAATTGAATGCATAACCAAATTAACTGAGAACTACCCATCCCCGGGTTAAGATTGTGGGTTTTTCTATATAGAAAGAAACTCCAACTTCTAGGCTCAAAGGGGTGAACGAGGGATTAACTTCCTTATTTCTCTAATGTTTGGGAGTTGAAACAATGCCTGTATATCCTTAGCAAAGTTTTATTCGAAAGCATACCAGCAACAATTATGGGTATTTCGTTTTCATCATCCTCCCTCAAATCTTTGCATAAACAAAATCTTGATAAAGGGAGTAAACAAGAGAAATATATTTGAAAGCAGTAAATGAAAAATGATTTGAATCAAAATATTGCAATGCTCATTTCATTAAACTTAACATGAAAGTACAAACAGAATTTGAAAGCAACAATTTTAACATAAACAAGGGAAAAATGCAAATAGGAAGAAACATGGCTTAGTGACTAATCAGTAACAAGGATGAGCTTTCCTGTCTGAAACACTAGCTTTAGGAGGTGACTTGAGGGTATCCCGACTCAGTCTTCAGCCACTTTGTTTTGGCAAAGGATTGTTGATGACATTAGGACCTGCCTGTTTGAAAGTAAGAAAATTGGTTTTCACCAATTCTTGCACTCTGTTTTTCAAAGCATAACAACTTTCTAAATCATGACCGGCATCTCCTTGATGAAACTCACAGTGAAGGTCAGATCAGAACCCGGCTGGAGGAGGATTTCGAGGAATCAGAGGCCTAGTTGTAATCAAGCCCTTCTGCACCAATGCAGGATACAATTCAGTGTACGTCATAGGGATGGGATCAAACTGAGCCCTATTCCGATTCTGATTCTACGCAATATTCTGTCGTTGAGGAACCTGAACTTGTTGAGCATTGACCGCAGGAGTAACAACCGCTACTTGTGGTTGATCAGTGTATTGAGGCCTACGGCGAGGTCCTCTTCTCTCAGTCGAGACAACATTGGCTTCTACCTCTTTCTTCTTCTGAAAGTTCCCAAGGTATTTCTTTGCACCATTAGAATATTCAGCAGCTTTAGACACTTTACCATTCTTGATTCCTTCTTCTAATCTCTGGCCAATGGTCACCAGGTGTGTGAAGCTGGAGAACACACTACCAATCATCTTCTCCCAAAAGAAAGGGGACAAAGTATCCATGAACAAACCAGTTATCTCTTTATCTTCCAGAGGTGGTTCAAATTGAGATGCCAATTCTCTCCATCGTTGAGCATATTCCTTGAAAGATTCTTTCTCATTCTGACACATATTTTGTAGTTGGCGACGATCAGGTGTCATGTCGAGGTTGTATTTGTATTGCTTTATGAAAGCATCAACAAGATCTTGGAAGCATTGGATACGACCTTTCTCAAGTCCCATATACCATTTCAATGAAGCTCCACTCAGACTGTCTTGGAAACAATGGATAAGCAGCTTGTCATTCTTGGTGTAAGCAGACATCTTTCGAAAGTACATCACCAAATGACTTCTTGGAGAAGTATGCCCCTTATATTTCTCAAACTCAGGAGTCTTGAACTTTGCAGGCATGACCAGATCAGAAACTAGGCACATATTGTTAGCATCAACACTGAAGAACTCATTTCCTTCCATACCTCTGAGTCTCTTCTCCAAAGTTTGATATTGTTCTTTGAAATCTTCAAACTCACCGAAGTCTCCTTGACTCACACTTCGAGGACTGACAGCATGGTGCTCAAAGAGAGGATTCCCAAAAGCAGCTTGTGCAGCAGGTTGACGAAAAGCAGTATGAACGATTGGCTGAGGTTCAGTTAAAATTGGAGCTTGAAAGACAGGTCAGGAAGACTGACCAACCATTGAAGTAATTAAAACAGGTGGAGAGTAATTCTGAGGTAACCCAAACTCTGGCCATGCAGTAGATGTATGCTGGATAGGTTGAGTGTCAACAGCAGCAATTGGGATTTCAGATATCACAGTCCTTAGAGGTGGCTCTCCTCTGGAAATTAGGACTTACATCATCTCAGTAAGTTTGGCCATGCCTGACTTTAACTCGTTGATTTCCATTCTGAGTTCCATGTTGTGTTGTTCTTGGTTTTCCATTCTCAATCTGACAGCAGCTCTAGTCCCGTAGTTATGTTGAGG
Organism: Vicia faba; assembly: GCA_948472305.1. Lineage (NCBI taxonomy): Eukaryota > Viridiplantae > Streptophyta > Magnoliopsida > Fabales > Fabaceae > Vicia > Vicia faba. Next base: position 857,672,250 of record OX451741.1, read on the forward strand.
AATCATCTTGACGGTAGATGACTAACTGGAAGGAAGAAGCAACTGGGAATAAGATCCTGATCAACCTGGATGTATGCAGAATGATGCAGAGGATGCAAATGATATGCAATGTTATGCAATGTACTGCACAGTAACAAGATCACACGGTTCAGAGTCACGAGCCTGGAGTCAAAGGTACAACCCATAAGGTATGGAATAACTGTTATCACTTGCCGAACAAGGTTCTAAGAGGTTCCCAGAGTCTACATCCTTCCTTCGGATATTACCAACTTCCCGATTAACTCGGTAATTAGTAATATTCTCAAGAAAAACTCGTCCGAGTGTAGTATCGAGTGACAACTATTTCCGGATTACTCCGTCATAGATTCCGCACTACACCTAAAAGGACAAGATGAGTTAGGTAATCTACGGTACTCAGCTTCAGTAGGCTCCCAGGTCGAAAAAAGTACGTCTTCCCGATTACTCGGTAAACGACACTACAGTCAAAGGGGCCTCCACTGAGTGGGGGATCTCATGCCTCCTTTTTTGGGATTACTCCCTCAAAGTTAACATGACTATACCGCCCGTCCTATCTTAAAGTTTGCCCAAAGTCTGCGTAGAGAACTTATAAGAAATCCCCAAGCACCCTGTAAACCAAGAGAATCCAGACAAACATATGTACAAAATATAACACATAAACACAATATCACATATACAGATATAAACAAAGATAGGCTCAACCCACTTAAGGATGGACCAGCAAAAGGTCAATCTTTCCCCAGTGAAGTCTCCATTTTTTCTGTAGCGGTAGAAATGTGCAAGACTAAGCCATTATATTGACTAGACTTTATACAAATCAAAATAAAAATCGCCACCGTGCTTTATTGTTTCCAAAGGAATGGGAAAAGAGCGAATAACCCAAAAAGAGGGGGAAAGATTCAAGGTAAGGAGGTTATTTGTGCAAAGGGAAGGTATTAGCACCCTAAACATCTACGGTACTCCGCAGGAACCTCTTTGAAAAATCTGTATATTTTGGCTATAAAAATGTGTTGTATATAAAATGGATGGTGGAGGTGAGAAAAGAAATATTTTTATGATTTTTGCACCCGCCGCGGTTGCGAATCTTTAGTGCCTACGTACCACCTTTCATGAAATAGGGGATCAGGGTACACGTAGTTCATCTAGAAAAGACTTGTTTGTTGATTGTTTTTAAACAAGGAGACAAGTCGTCATTGTTAGGAGAGAAATCTCGTCTAACGCCCATAAGGTGTAAGAAAGATGGACCCTGCGTCAACAAGAGTGAGGGTTTGAGAACGCCTCTAGTACTCAAGTGGAAAAGTCGACACCTTTATAACCATAGGGATATGAGAATGTTGCTCGACTATCAATGAATCATGTCTCACCTTGAAAAAAAGTTTTGAATGGAAAGGTGCTTGGGCGCACAAAAGAGTTTGAATGAGTTGAAGTGTTTTGTTAATTTTGAAAGAAATGTCAAAGTATGATTAAATGTATTGAAGTTTGTTTAAAGAAAAGAAATTTTTAAAAGAAAAGGCACTCGACAAAGTCGAGGTTTATTATCAAAGAGGTTTTATTTTAAAAACAAAGAAGATTTTGAAAGAAGATGAGAAGGTTTTGAAAATTAAAGAAGATGGGAGTAGAAGAAGAGGTTATCCTAAAGCATAAGGTAAAAGCTAGGGAAGAGAATCGTCTAACCAACATGAAGCCGATACTTGACATTATAAGCCAATGTAGAATTCCCATTCTTAGGATTGAAACCAAGCAAGCGAAGATACTAGACCTCTTGAGAGAATCAAACTTCAAGTGTATTTAGTCTTCGCAAAAATTGGGCAGAGTAACGTCTGTATACGGGTGAATTCCATATTACAAACAAAGTATGTAATCACAATAACCTGCACACAAAACAAACAAACAACCCAAAGTCTTGAGGTAAACCTCAAGAACTCCATAAAAAATATCAAATAAAGTCACAAAGTCTCCAAGATAGGCCAAGGTCTCTAATCCTAAGTCCAAGAAGTCCATCACTCCATAATGCAAAGGATAGTAACCATGTAGTCCAAGTATCATTAAAGATTTTTATGGTTCATGTTGATTATTAGGTGTCTTTAAAAGGAAAAGAAAGGCTCAACTGAGCAAAATAAAAATGACATAAAAGTAAATGCTCAAGTGAGCAAAGATGAAAATAGCATGAAATGTAAAATGCTAAAAGTAAATGGTACATAAAGCATGAAAATAAAAGCGTAAGGTAAAGCTAATTGTTAGCAATTAGTGGTTAGTTGGATGACCATCTTGAAACTTGCATTTGGAACTCATTAGAGGATTGGTAGAACCAAAGCCTCCACACAACAAGTTGCATTTGCTTTTTGTCAAGTATATCATCCATTTTGGAATTCTCACAAGGCAACATGTAATGATCAACGATGTTTAAGTGATCCGCGTTGACCAAAGGTGTTGTAGATCCATTAGAGGATTGGTAGAACAAAAGCCTCCACACAATGAATCTCAAGGTTATTGGATCAAAGAGATAAAATTAACATACTTGGGCTTGCAATTATAAGTTTGGGCCACGAATGATCATTTATTCGAATTGGGACAAAATTTAGCGTTATGTTAAGTAATCGTAAGTTGACTTATGTAGAAGTAACACCTATTTTGAGGTCGGTCAATAGAAATCTATGTACTTCATGTTTGGATAAATGATATAGAGATCACCATCCCTTAAAATGTAGCACAATTAAAAAAATAAAGGGATAAGATGAAGAGGGAGGGGAATGATAAGCTAATTTGGATCACCATTTCAAAATTCATTCATCTTTAAATTCAACCACTCCTCTAGATGGATTAAAGCACTAAACATATCATTAATCAAAAGAACCAAAAATGAATTAAATAATTCACTCTTAGGTAGATTTGAATTGATGAACATTTATCCAACTTCATCTACATCACAAAGTCCATTGAGTTTAAAGACAAATTGGACATTTAAAATTGCAATCCAAACCAACAATCAAAAGGAGTGAGTAGAAAAATCATTTTGGATCAAAGCTGCCCCAAAATAAGGGGAAAAAAATGCATTTTGTCCTTGTGTGAATCGATTGAACTATTGTGTAAATCGATTTACACAGTACAGTTTTCAAAAATCTGCGTGAAATTGCTTTTGTGCAATCGATTGCACTACAGTTCAAATCGATTGCACATAGTTACAGTAGTAAAAACAGCATTTTAAAAAGGCAATTTCTTGTTCAAACTTTCCATCAAACACCTTATGATCATGGATCCACTTGAGCACGAAAATTCCATAAAATTATGAGAAAATAACACCATTGAAATCACAAAATAATGCTCAATAAATCAATCCAAAAGATCACCAAGAGATCACATTGTGAAAGATGAATTATCCAACTTACCAAAGGTAGATCTAGAGAATTATCAAAACAACTTCAAGAATTTGCTTCAATTCAACCACAAGAATCAATTGACCAAGCTTGGATGTAGAGAATTGATGGAGAAAAAGTGTTTGGATGAAGGCTTAGCTCAAATATTAGTAAGCTTCAATGCAAAGCTTACTAACTTTTTGAAAATGGAGCTTTTAGTGAATTTGGTAGATGGGGAGAATTGAGAGATTTTTTAGCAAGGTGGATTTTGATATCAAAAGCTTGAAATTTGAATGAAATGAGGGCTCTATTTATAGAGTTTTAGGATTGGGATTAGTGGTTATTTGGTAATTGATTCTTGGAGCCAAAATTTGAATTAATGATAATTCTTTCAAATATTAGAGCCAAAATTTGAATTAATGATAATTCTTCTTAAAAATGAAAAATTGGCACTAAAATTTGAATTAATGATACATCTTTCAAAAATGAAGAAAAATTGGAGCCAAAATTTGACAATTTTAAAATGCTGATTTTTTTTCAAATTTTCACGCTGTGCAATTGATTGCACATTGTTTTTTTTTCAAAAATGGCGCAAAATGCACTATGTGCAATCGATTGCACTCTAAGAGCAATCGATTGCATTAGTGAAAAAAAATGAAGATTTTTAATTCTTTTTCTTTGCAAATAGAGATTTTAGGGAAATAATACCGGAAAACCTTATTTGCCATATGCTTCGACTCGGTACCTACAAAACACAAATATGCAAAGACAAAGACAAATATTTTTTTTTGCACTTTGAGTAGAAGTTAGTCAACAAAACAAGAGAAAACTTAAAGATAGGATGCAAATGTGATGAATGAAGCTATTTATTAATGATTGTGACTGAATGATAAAATATGGTATGAAAGTGCGACTGAAAAAAGTTAGGAGCAAAATTTAGGGTACAACACATACCATGTATATCATTCATATCATGTGAAATACAGGTTTATTTAGAATGGTATTATTATTTGGTTATGCTTCTTCTTATCAGAGTTAATAAGACAACTTCTCTACGTTTGTACCGCATTCAAGCTAATCAACAGAGAACCATGGAACAGTTTGATTAGAATCAGAATGCTCATTGTAAGGACATGGAAACCATAAGGGAAATAATTGATCAGCTTAGGGAGACCCTCCATGATGTTATTCGGGGGTTGGAAGAAATTAGGTAGAAGGTCACCAAAATTGTCGATAGTGCTGCTACTTCTGAGAATGGGGATCTAAGACTGCAACTAGGAGGACTCCTAAAGGGAATCCTCAGGTTATAGTGGATGATCATCACAAATTTATTGATCTCTATGACCCTCAAAATGATCTTACTATTGACTTATCTGAAACTGCCAAAATGTATCATGCTCTTGAAGAGCGCCTAAAGGCTATGGAGACTTCCAAGAAGCCTTGTTTTAATGTTGTTGCTATGTGTTTGATTCCTAGGGTTGTTATTCCTCTGAAGTTCAAGGTTCCATAATTTGAAAAATATAATGGAACCACTTTTCTTGAGACTCATCTCTGTTCTTACTGCAGGAAAATGGCCGCCTATGTTGGTAATGAGTCGCTGCTTATGCACTTTTTTCAGGATAGCCTAGTTAAGGCTCCTTTAGAGTGGTATATGCAACTTGAGCGGACTCATGTTAACACATGGGGAGAAATTGTTGATGCTTTGCTAAAGAATTATCACCATAACACTTCTATGGCACCTAGTTGTTCTCAGCTTCAGAGCATGTCACAAATTACTAGTGAATCTTTAAAGGAGTACGCCAAGAGGTGGCATGGACTAGCTGCGAGGGTCCAACCTTACGTACTAGATCGTGAGTTGGTTGATCTATTTATGAATACTCTTAGAGGTCCTTAACTCTATCATATGCTTGGAATTACTTCACATTTTTTCTCAGACATGGTTATTATCAGGGAACATGTTAAGATGTGTGTTAAGGCTGGTATGATTCCTGGTGCTTTTGGCACTAACAACAGTAATTCGGGTAATGGTAAGAATCCTTGTTGTTGGTTTGTTAAGAAGAAGGAAGGTGATTCAAGTAATGTATCTATTGACAAAGGGAAGGCTGCTGTTTAGTTTCCGTATTATCCAACTCCTACTACAGCTCCATAACTACATCAGACACCTCCCGAGAAGTACCAACAGTAGAGTTAGAGACCTCAAGGGCAAAGGGCTCAATAAAGACTACAAAGGTACCCAAAAATAAAGCTGGATCAAATTCCCATGTCATATTCTCAACTCATTTCACACATGCCATCTAGTCAGTTGGCTCAGCTCTGTGAACTTGGTCCTCCACTAGAGAATCTCTCAAAGGGATATAATGCAAATGCGCACTGTGAATTTCATTGGGGGCTCCAGGACACTCGATTAAGAATTTTAGACCATTAAAATATAAGGTTCCACACCTTATTGATGCTAAGTTCATAAGCTTTACCCCTATTTTTCAGAACATTATGAATAATCCCATGCCTCCTAACAATAGGGCAAAAGCCAATGCTATTGGGATTGATGATGGCCAAGATTTGATGGCTCGTGTAGATGAGATTCAGATACTGTTAGCGATTGTGAGAGAACATTTGTTGCAACAAGAGGTTTTGCAAGAACTTCATGATTTATGTGTACAATGGTCTTCCAATCCAGAAGAATACATTAAGCTGAAGAGCGTTATTAAGAAGTTGATAAATGAATGTGTTCTTTAGGTGGAGAAGGTAGTTCTTAAGGATGATGTTGCTATACCGAAAATTCCTTACTATCTGACCGATAGTCCGAGGAATGTTTCGAGAGTTCCTTTCTTAAATTAAGTCCCTGCACTTCCTGTGCCAAGTAAGGCTCCAACTACTCCTTTATTGATTCAGGCTCCAATTTCTCCAGATCAAGTTCCTTTTCCAATTGATAATCCAAAAGAAATATCGTGATAATTCAAAAGCAATTTCTTCGAATTACAATGCCATGTACATATGTGGGAAGAAGGTTATTTTCTCTCTAGTGGAAAACAAAGACGTTATCAATTTCATTTTCACCAGTGGTAGGGTCTTTGCTCCTAATACACCTACCCCCGAGGACATTAATGAAGAGATTTCAGCAAGAGGTAAAGTTAAGAAAGTGGTCATTAAAGCTCCCGAACTGACTTTAAAGTTGTATATCAGCTTAATCGGACACCGACTGAAATCTCCATCTTGTCTCTTCTCCTGTATTATGAGGCACACCGTACTGCCTTGATGAAGATTTTGCATGGCTCCCATGTTAATCCTGATATTTCTGTTGCCTATTTTGAAGGGGTGGTCACCAATATTTCTATAGGAAACTATTTGGGGTTCTGTGATGATGAACTTCCAACTGAGGGCAGAGCCCATAATAAGGTTTTACACATCTCTATAAGGTGCTTGGACACTATGTTATCTCGAGTCCTCTTAGACACAGGGTCTTCCCTTAATGATATTCCCAAACATACTCTATTCAAGCTGAATATGGATGAAGTTATGATGAAGCCCAACACTTTAACGATCAAAGCATTCGATGGTTCGAGGAGATCTGTTGAAGGGGAAGTAGATTTTCCAATTAAAATTTGTCCTCATGTTTTCTATATCTCCTTCTACATCATGGATATTCATCCTTTGTACATATGTCTCCTGGAGGAGTTGTATCCTCGACTTTTCACCAGCGCTAGAAGTTCGTTGTGAAAGAAAAAGTCATTGTCATTGGTGGTGAAGAAGATGTTATGATCAATATTGCTACCTCTTTTGTTTATTTAGAGGTGGATGGGGAAGTACATGAAACCCCCTTTCGGGCATTGGAAATTATTTCAGTTTAATGATGCTAGAGCCATTTGTTTATGATTGAAGTGCATGAGAAACAAGACTAGTTTGGTCTCGAATATCAGCCTTCATCCTCCATTCAAGCTGGTTCGGACTTACTGCTACAAGGTCATGCCTTTTGGTCTCAAAAATACTGGTGCAACATATCAAAGTTTACATTGACGATATGATTGCAAAATCACAAATTGAGAAGGAACGTTTGGTCCATATGTAAAAGTTGTTTGCTCGTCTGCGAAAGTTTAGGCTAGGGATTAATTTGAACAAGTGTACCTTTGGGGTACAATTTGCTAAAATACTTGGTTTCATTATAAGTCAACAAGGAATTTAATTATATCCTGACAAAGTAAAAGCAATACAGAATATGCCATCACTTAAAAATGAAAACAAAGTAAAAGGGTTCCTTGGGAGGTTGAACTACATAGCCAGGTTCATGTCTAATCTCACAGCTACTTGTGAACCCATCTTTAAATTGTTGTGCAAAAATCAAAATGTTCAATGGTATTCCAATTTCCAAAAAGCCTTTGAAAAGTTCAAACAATATCTTTACGAGCAACCAATCCTTGTTCCTCTAGTGCCCGGGAGGCGACTCGTCATGTACTTGACGATGCTGGAAGGATCTATAGGGTTTTTAATTGGACAACATGATAAAATAGGAAGTAAAGAGCATGCCATTTATTATATAAGTAAAAATTTTATCGACGATGAATCCTGGTATTCATTACTTGAAAAAACGTGTTGTGCACATGCTTGGGCAGCTCGACGTTTAAGGCAATACATGCTGACATACATTATGCTTCTAGTATCGAAGATGTACCCGATAAAATACATCTTTGAGAAACCGGCACTTACAGGCGGACTTTCCATGTGGAAGATGATTATGTTTGAGTATGACATTCATTATGTTACACAAAAGGTTATTAAGAGTAACATTCTTGCAGATCATCTCACTCATCAGTCGTTGGAAGAGTAACTTCGGATCTCTTTTATTTCAGCAATGCGCTGATCCTGTTTTCTTTCTCCTTACTATTTTTTCCATCACTTTCATTTTCATTATTCAAAAACACCAAAAACATTTTATATTTTTACATGCCTTATTTGATTCCTTACATCAAAAAAGACTAAAAATATTTTCTTAAACTAATTCATTTAATACAAATAAAACAAGTTCATTTTTTACATTCTTATACATCATTCAATATGGTTGTAATAGATGATTAGGACTTTAATTTCTTGTAAATCCCATTTATACTTTATACACCCCCCCCCCCCCCAAGTATTGTAATAGCGTAGTAACTTTAAATTCCGCAATTTATCACTTTATATATAACATGCTAGTAATTAGGTTTTGTATGGAAAGACTAAAACCAATACTTAGAAAACCCTAATTCAAGACAAAAACAAGCATGAAAACAATACATTTGAACACAAGCCCCCTAGGGTCATTCCACTTGGTTTCCTTATACAAAAGGGTCATATTATGCATGTAAGGTATTTTATAAAAAACAAAGCAAATACAAGATCATAGTCCCTCGATGACGCTATCTAAGTTTCCTTTCAAATGATCTTAGTCCCTAAAAAGAATGCTAAGACACCTTGCAACATTGCTAATTATGGTTATATTATGACCTACGCCTGTCCCGTTTACATCCAAAGATAAGGTTACTTACCAAATCAATGGTAAGATAACAATGTCAAAGGAAAAGGAAATGAACATGAAATACTTTTTGAGTAGGTAGAATGCTCCTAATTACTTGCTCAATTTCAAAACAAAACATTCTTGCTATTTTCAAACACCTACACTTTCAAAACATCTTACAAATTGAATACATTTTCAAAAGATCAAACATCTTTGCATACATTCTTACAAACAAGAATCATTACAAATATTTCCTAAACAATGGCCTCTTTACAAAATACTTTCAAAAACCACACCAAGCACAATTTTCATACAAAAAGCAAGTGATCTAGCAAGTAACTAAGAGCCCATGGAAAACCGTGGATGAAAAGGGTGTTAATACCTTCCCTTTTCATAATCTACCCCCCGAACTCAAGAAATAATCTCAATGGTCTTTCCTATGCTTTTTCACCTTTCCTTTTGGATAAAAGAAAAGTCGGTGGTGACTCTTGCTAACCGCAAAATTTGCGATAAAATGCAAAACACCTAAGTCAGTTCTCCCACCGTATCACAGAACTGGCAACTCGGCTGGGGATAATTCTAAAAGTGGGGTTACCTTAGGGTTAGATCACATTTACTTGCTTTCATTTTTTGATTTGTATGCTTTACATTATGGTTCTTTGTTTGGGTTTGAATCCTCTACCCGGATTTGGGATACAATATAGGTAAGTAGCAATACATTATGGAAATTGTGCGGGGTATACTGACATGGTCTAAGCAATAGCTACGTTAGTGCAACATATTTGTGGGTACCAGTAGCCTTTGAGTTAATCAAAGAGAATACGGGGCCGCTGAGTGATGTCATAAAGCAGTAATGAACTTCTAGAACCTTTACTTGACCAACTTGGCCATTAGGACGTAGTGAGATGACCGACTTTGGTGCAGTCCTAAGTTGGTAGATACTCGATACTACACTCATTAAGGTTTAGTTTTTTGGGATATATTTGTCGCCATTAAGGAGGCCTATGCTGAAACAATGAACAAGGAAACAAACCAGTGATATTGAGCTCCTTAGAACCCGGTTACTATTACTAGGACAGGTTTGAGCCAACTAAACTTCAAGAAAGTACTTACCTATACGACTCCATGCAAGCCTAAACCTAAAGATTTGTTTTCTTTGTTTGTATATACATACTTGCACATAACATCATGGACATCATAACATCATACTCATTCACTAACCATTTCAAGGATCTTGGGATTTATCTTTGTTCTTGTTTTGTAGGATATGGATTCTCTTCGCAGGAAAACTATTCAAGTAAACCTTGTAAGGATCCCTCCACAACTTAAGGAGCTAGCTTCAAGGATTCCGGAAAATTATCGATTTACCGAGAGACACCGTCGTCTACTCAACTTGGTCACCTCCAACACAAATGATGACCTGATGAAGGTGCTCTTTCAGTTCTTTGATCCTTTACAGCATTGCTTCACATTTCCCGATTATCAACTTGTGCCTACTTTGGAAGAATTCACCCGACTCTTGAGGATTCCCATTCAATTATCAACTACCTCTCAATGGTACGGAAAGAGACCCAAAGCCAGAAGAGATTTCTCAAGCTCTACACTTGCAATTATCTGATGTCACAACCAATTGGGAAACAAGGAGTGGTGTCAAGGGTTTCCTAGCAAAGTTCCTGTTTGAGAAAGCCTAAAACTGTTGGAATTCTTTGGACCTGCAAGCTTTTGAGGAAATTGTGGCTCTCCTCATCTATAGGATGGTTTTGTTTCCAAATCTTGATCAACTCATAGATGTGAACTCCGACAAAATCTTCATATCTCGTAACCCGGTGCCTATATTGCTAAGGGATATCCTACACTCTTTTCACACTCGCACAATGAGGAAAAGAGGTTTCCTTATGTGTTTCACTCCTCTCTTGGCAAGATGGTTTATTTCGCATCTTCCCCAATTTGTATTAAAGAATGAGTAAGGTTCAAGGTGGTCACAAAGGATGATGACGCTCAAACATTCAGACATTCATTGGTGCTCCCGATCCATAGAGAATGTTACTATTATCTACCGTTGTGGAGAATTTCCTAATGTCCCTTTACTTGGCATTAGGGGAGGTGTGACACGATGGGAGAACTGACTTGAGGTTTTTTGCGTTTGTGTTTGCAAATGTTGCTGTTTAGCAAGAGTCGCCACCGACTTTTCTTTTATCCAATAAGGAAAGGTGAAAAAGCACAGGAAAGACCTTTCGAGATGTTTTCATGAGTTCGGGGGGTAGATTATGAAAAGGGAAGGTATTAACACCCTTTTCATCCATGGTTTTCCATGGGCTCTTAGTTACTTGCTAGATCACTTGCTTTTGTTTGAAAATTGTGCGTATGTTTGGTTTTGAAAGTATTTTGAAAAGGTGCCATCATTTAGGCAAACTTTGTGATTGTTCTCGTTTGTAAGAACATATACAAGGTGTTGAGCTTTTGAAAATATTTTGAGTTTTGGAAAGTGTTTGGAAAGTGTATGTGATTGTTTTCGAGAATAGCAAGGATATTTGTTTTGAAATTGAGCAAGTAACTAAAAGTAATCTACCTACTCAAAAGGTCTTAGATGTGTTTTTCCTCCTCCTTTAGATGTTGTTATCTTACCATTGATTTGATAAGAAGCCCCATCGTTGGATGTGAAGGGACAAGCATGGGTTATCATATGACCATGATAGCAATGTTGTGAGATTACTTAGCACTTTTCATTAGGGACTAAGATCATTTTGAAAGGAAACTTTGACAGCGTCATCGAGGGACTATGATCTTGTATTTTTTGATTTGTTTGTGCTAAGACATCCCTCATGCATAACATGGCCATTTTTATAAGGAAACAAGTGGAATTACCCTAAGGGTGCATGTGTGCTAGTGTGTTTGATTGCATGCATTGGTCTTTGATTTTTAGTGGTCTACTTGTTGGTTTTATCTTGCCATACACGCCTAATTACTATACAGTATAAGGAAAACAGTAATTTGCGGAAAATGAAATTCTACATTATCACAATATTTAGGGGATGGGAGTACATATTTATGAATTGGGATTTGCAAGTAAAAATAAGTCCTAAATTACTATTACAACCATATTGAAATGCATAAGAATGTACAAGGAAATGTGAGCTGAGCTTGTTTTAAGAAAAACATTTTTTATCTTTAGTTCTAAGAAATAAAATAACGTGTGAAAAAAATGTTTTTGGTGTCTATTGATTAATGAAATAGAAAATGATAGAGAAAATAATGAAAAAAAGGAAAAATAGAATCAGCGTATTGCTGATTAAGGGAAGTCATAAGTTTTGACTCTGGCGCACTGCAAAAAAGAATTCCTGATAGTAAAAAGAAAATAAGTAGAGTAAGAAGTTCTGAGTCCACTGGGAGAACATTAGCTTTCAGAAGTTCTGATACCACCAGCAACAGAATAGGTTTCAGAAGTTCTGATGCCATTAGTAACAAAGTGGATTTCAGAAGCTCTGATACCACTGGCAGAACTTGGTCTTTCTTTCCATGCTTGTCAGAACATCTGCAACTTAGTCATTTCTTCACAAAACAGAAGATGTGCATATGACAGTTATGGAAGGTTTCATAGCATTTCAGAAACAAGAAATATCAGAACCATAAATCAGAGGCAAGTGTAAATTTGCTAATCCTAATTCTGAGTTCTAATTTCTTCTAGAAGTTCTGAAACTGATTTATTCCATACTTAGTGCAGGCAAATGCATGAGATCTCAGAATATGTACATCATCAGAAACATGATATCTACATTGTATTTTTGAGCATGTAAATCTGGTAATGCTCTAAGTATCGTGAAAAAGAGTCAGCAGGAGTTTACCTTGCAGCTGAAAATAATCTATGGGACAGAGGTTGATCCCAAATTCTGGTGAGGTTCTGAGCAACTTCTTCACGTACTCAGCAGGATGGAGCTTCTCAACTTCTAATACAGCAAAGAGGTGATGTTCTGATTTCTTTGAGAAGATGGATAGAGAATGTGAGGTAGTATGAATACAGATATTTAGGTAGTTTCCATCGTATAGATCAGAAACTGTGTGAATGGTTTTTTATTCAAGAAATATTTGAGAACAAATGGAGTTCAAATGAAATGAATCAAAAGTTAACAAGGTTTTATGTGGTGTGTTTACAGTTCTTAGAGCTCTTGGGATTTTGGCAGGGGTTCAAGGCTTTTCATTCTCAAATTTTCGACCCTGTTTCAATGGCCAAGGGTGTTCTATTTATAGGAAAGGATTTTGTAGTTTTGGAGAGGTCAAGTAGCGCCAAGATCATACGCTAGATGCTGACTTGTTCTTGAAGCAAGTTCAAAAAAAAGGGTGTGATAGTTGACAGTTTTTTAGCCTAGACTGTATTAGCAAGCAGGGATTAAGGAAAAGTAAACCCACAAGTAAAAAGTAACGCATGGACCCTCCCATACTTCTGTATAAAAGTTTGCTTTTAAGGATAACAAGAGTATTTCTATTCCACTCGTGGAGAGGTCCCTTGGACAAAGACTAAAATGTGGTTGTGAGCATTAATGAGCATTAAATGATGATGAGATTTGTAAAAATCAGAAATCCTATAATTTGAGATTTTGCATCATTGATTTATTCTGGATCAAAAGTTCTATCTAGGACAAACATCCATCTTCTGATCTTTGTACCTTGTTGCCTCAGCATGTTCTGAAGGATTTCCCAAGCTTTCCAGTAACCTTCTTTGATTTATCTTTGAAAACTCTGGATTAGATGTTCTACTTTAGTGTAGCATCCAATCTTCTGATCCTCTTACCTTCTGGTTCCAGCATGTTATGAAGGAGCTTTCAGGCTTCGTATTACGCTTTATTACCTTCTTTGCATTACCCTAGCAAACTCTGACTGAACTTGCGTAGATGCTAAAGAGCCATGTTCTGACTGAAGACTATGTGCTGAACTATGTTTTCAACTTCTGATTGCACCTGCCTGGAGGCTGGCTCAGAAGTTCTGAAGTGTCATTATTTCTTAAATACTTGGAAAAAAGCCCAAGTATTTAGAAATTTGGCTTTTCCATAGTAAATTTGACTTTGAACATTTTGGTGATACAAACTTCATATTCCAACATGTCTTGATGAAATATGATTCTTGAAACTTGGTTTTGGTCCAAAAGTCAAAGTTAGACTTCTCGGAATTCAAATGACCATTTTGCCCATGTGAATGGTTTGCTTGGAAAAATTGATAATTCAAAGCTTGGAATTGTATGAGAGAAAACTTGAGAATCCAGGGTGATTCCTTGAGAAATGAGAGGGCAAATTTTGGGGTACAACAGCTGCCCCTGTTCAATCTTGTTGAACCTAAAGAATTAGATTGGAGGATCCGCCATTTGCGACTAGAAGGTGAAAGATGATTGAACACTAGAGTGCCCAGAAATTTTCACTCGAAAATGGATGGTAAATAGGCTTATAGATGCCATTTGGAGGAATGTTGGTAAACGCTCAGAGGAAGTATCAGCATAAATCTCTTGTTGATCTATACTAAACTTGACGTTTTACCTGGGAGAAAAGGGGTTAGTAAGATGCAGATATTTGCATGATGTTCACCAGATGTGGTATCATGCTAAATGCATATGGTATGTACATGCTGTGATGTATGAATGTGAGATGTATTTTTCTATCTGGGAAAATAAATCCCTGACTACTGCTGAGGAAATCCAGGGAGGTTGAATCCCTGATTGCTTGCTGGAAATGAAGAACATGCATATCTTCAAATCTTGTTGAAAGGGTGCTTTTTCTGGGGAATATCGCTTAGACGTCAGTTGTTATCTGGTGGGATCCAGGCTTCACAATTGCTGAGGATGAAGTAATTGGCTGCCATCGGGTCGGATCCGGACTTCGTGGCAACTTACTGGAAGAGGAAATGAATTAACTATTATCTGGTCGGATCCAGGCTTTGCAGAAAATTCTTTGAAATTGAATAGTCATCTGGTCGGGTCCAGGCTTTGCAGAAAATTCCTTGAAATTGAATAGTTATCTGGTCAAGTCCAGGCTTCACAATAACTTGCTGGGGATGCAGAGGTTAACTGTTATCTGGTCGGATCCAGGCTTCACAGTAACTCTTTGAAAACTGTTATCTGGTCGGGTCCAGGCTTTATAGTCTTTTGGAAAACTGTACTATTATCTGGTCGAATCCAGGCTTCATAGTGTCTTTCTGGAGATCATGGTTAATTGTTATCTGGTCGGGTCCAGGCTTCACAATAGACTGCTTGAAAACTGTTATCTGGTCGGGTCCAGGCTTTGCAGATTTCTTTGATGGAGTTAATAGTTATCTAGTCGGGTCCAGGATTTACAATAAACTGGTTTGGGATTTAGTTACTATTTGGTCAGTTTCCAGGTTTCACAACGAATCTCTGAGGGTGATTGCTATCTGGTCAGATCCAGGCTTCGTAACGGCTTTCTTGAAAGGATGGAAATGAGAACTGATATCTGTTCGGGTCCAGGTTTCTCAGCCCTTCGTTGGGGATATAGAGACAACTCTACTGGGGAAAAGAAATCAATCCTTGGTCGGATTGAGTTCAGGTTCTCTTATATCTTTGGAGAGCTAGGCTATTATCTGGTTGGGTCCAAGCTTCATAGCATTTTGAAAAATAAGATCAACTATTATCTGGTCGGGTCCAGGCTTAAGTAACTCAAGAAGTCATATTGTTATCTGGTCGGGTCTAGGCTTCAGTAATTTGAAGAAGTCAAACTGTTATCTGGTCGGGTCCAGGCTTCAGTAACTTGAAGATTGGGCTAATATCTGGTCGGGTCCAGGCTTCATAGCATTTCTTGGTAATAATAAAGGCTTTGTCGAAGGCTTTACTGGGGGTTAGGGATTGTGGCCCTGTGATTTGCAGTCATTTGAAAGGGAAATTCAAATTTGGAGAGTATAGACTCAGTTGGGTAAGATAGACTCAGTTTGGGGAGGATACATCCATCTGGGGATGACGGGCTTAGCCGGGGATGATGGGGTCATCTGGGGATAAAAGACCTTAGTTGGAAGATATACTCCGCTGGGGAAATAACTCTGTTGGGGAAGGGAACCCTATTGAGGAGGTGAATTACTTTTAGGAAGAGATCTTCTAGGCTTTAGCTGGGGGAGAAAGTTTCCAAGTGGTTGAGACTCCTGCCGGGGATCATCACGTGTAAGGAGATTTTAATGGCAACTCTTTCGGGGAAAGGTCTATTGTCACTGCCCTGGTGGGTATAATGATGATGAGATAACTAGGTGGGACAATTTCATATACATTAAAAGAGATGCTCACTGTTGTGTGCTGATGCTTTGTTGTTTATGTTCTGTTTAGCAGGACACATGTGCCAAAAGTTTTAATTATGTTCATATGCATATATTCATTCAATTTTAGTCATTGGACAAATTTGCATTCAAAACGAAAATAGAAAATTCTGCACTTCAAAGTGTATTTGTATTGATATTTCGCCCATGTATTGGCGTTTTTGTACATAAAGACGAAAATCCTAGTAAGAGGAAATCGTCAAAAAGGAAAACAATTTTGAGAATGAAAACAAATAGCCATGTGAAATTATCTCATTACCTTCCAGCCCTACTATTGCCCCATATGTCTTTGAACATCCTTTTTCGTTGATCAAAATTGATTGGACTGATCCTGGACCATTTGAATTGGGACCTTGGTGATGGAACTGACTTTGTTGATTTTGCGGTACATATTCACACACTTTTAATCCTTAAGTTTTTCCTGAACCTCCATTTCGGGTTTTCGGTTCACCAGGATACCCTTTTTTGCCCAAGTCGCCCTTTCGGGTTTTCAACTTGTCGGGTGTACAAACTTTTGCATATATCCCTAATTTTGGCCCAAACCTTTTGGTTTGTCGGGATGCCCTTTTTTTGCTTAGGTGTGTCAACCTAACGGATCTCTCATGCGTAATATTTTTTGACTATGTCCGCATTTACCGGATGCGGTAAATCTTCGCCATCCATGGTAGTCAGCATCATGGCACCGCCAGAGAAAACTATCTTGACAACAAATGGCCCTTCATAGGTGGGAGTCCATTTTCCTCTAGGGTCACCTTGTGGTAAAATGATGTGTTTTATCACCAAGTCACCGATTTGATATACCCTAGGCTTAACCTTTTTGTTGAATGCTTTGATCATACGTTTTTGATATGCTTGACCATGACAAATAGCAGCTAATCGTTTTTCATCAATCAAGTTTAGTTGATCCAATCTCATTTGAATCCACTCGTCTTCGCCTAGGCCTGCCTCAATCATAATCCTCAGCGAGGGAATCTGGACTTCCACTGGCAGAACAACTTCCATGCCATAGACTATAGTGAAGGGAGTTGCCTCAGTTGATGTTTGAGCCGAAGTGAGGTAGCCATGTAGAGCAAACGGTAACATCTCATGCCAATCTTTATAGTTCACTACCATCTTCTGCACAATCTTCTTGATATTTTTGTTGGCTGCTTCCACTGCGTCGTTCATCTTGGGTCTATACAGAGAAGAATTGTGATGCTTGATTTTGAATTGAGTTCAAAGTTCAGTAATCATAGCATTATTGAGGGTAGTCCTATTGTCTGTAATGATCCTTTCAGGAATTCCGTAACGGCAGATGAGGTTATGTCTGATAAACCTGGCTACCACATTCTTGGTTACTGAGGCATATGAGGAAGCTTCGACCCATTTGGTTAAATAGTCAATGGCAACAAGGATGAAATAGTGTCCGTTAGAAGCAGTAGGTTTAATATCTCCAATCATGTCAATGCCCCACATTGCGAATGGCCACGGAGCAGTCATGACATTGAGAGGAATAGGAGGTACATGGACCTTGTCAGCATAGATTTGGCACTTGTGGCAAGTCCTAGAGTGTTGATGGCAATCAGTTTCCAAGGTTGACCAATAATAACCAGCTCTTAGGATTTTCTTTGCCATAGTATGTCCACTGGAATGGGTTCCAAAGAGGCCATTATGCATATCTTCCATAATTTCCTCTGACTCCTTCTTGTCCACACATCATAGTAGAGTAAAATCATGGTTGCTTTTATATAGAATTATGTTGCTTAGAAAGATTTTAGCCGAAAATCTTCGCAATAACTTTTTATCATTGATGGAAGCCCCCTCGGGATATTCTTGTACCTCAAGATACCTCCCCACCTCATGATACCATGGTTTTTATTCGTCGGTGGCGAGCTCATTTCAATGCACAGGTTCGTCAAATCTCTCAATCATAATCATGGGAGCTTCATTGTCCCACTTGACTTTTAACATAGAAGACATAGTGGCCAAAACATCAGCCAATTGATTCTCTTCTCTAGGAAAATGCTCAAAAATGATCTCTTCAAAGCATGGTATCAGAGTCAACACAAGCTCTTTGTAAGGAATGAGGTTAGGATGCTTAGTATCCCATTCCCCTTTTACTTGGATAATTACTAAAGTAGAGTCTCCAAAAACACTCAAGTGCTTGATTCTCAAATCAATGACAGCTTTCAATCCCAGGATACACGCTTCATATTTTGCCATGTTATTCGTATAATCAAAGAATAATCTAGTTGTGAAGGGAGTATTGCAACCCTCGGGAGAGATAATTACATCACCTATTCCATTGCCCAGAGCGTTGGAAGCCCCATCAAAAACCATGGTCCATCGGGATCCTGGTTTGGGTTCTTCATACGCTCCAGGTTTTGCACAGTCGGTCACTAACATAATGTCTTCATCCGGGAAGTCGAAATTCATAGATTGATAATCATCAACAGCCTGGTGAGCCAAATGATCTGCCAATATGCTTCCTTTGATGGCCTTTTGTGTTGTGTATTGAATATCGTATTCAGTCAGAATCATTTGCCACTTGGCTATTCTTCCGGATAGGGGTGGTTTCTCAAAGATGTATTTGATAGGGTCCATCTTAGAAATCAACAGAGTAGTGTGAGTCAGCATATACTGAAATGACCTGGCAGAACCGTCATCTCGTAATGAGACATCAATGAAGTCGCCACCGGACGTCTTTTATCCCGCCGAAAGGGAAAGGTAAACATCGAGAAAACCTGACGAGGGAGAAATCATGGTATTTCGACCGAGAAATCGGGTAAGGGAGTCTGTTACGCGAGGGGAAGGTATTAGCACCCCACACACTTGTAGTACTCTATGGTATCCACTCTTGTTGTCTAATCTAATGGGTGTGGTCAAAACCTATGTCTATGGCTTAAAGCTAAGAAGGGAATGCATGCGAAAGAAAAAAAGAAAACAATGTAGGGAAAATAAAAGATGTGCTCGGTTGGGCCCTACCCCTTTGCCTACGTATCCCTTTTAAGGAATCAAATCAGCCGTAGTTCGGCTTATATATTCTGGTTGGTTTGTGTTTTTTAGTTAAGACAACAAAAACAGTCAAGATGGCAAAACATCAAATAAAACAAAAAACAAATGAGATGGTAGAACATCGTTTAAATAATAACAAAGTAACATGTCAAAGATGGAGAAACATCAAATGATAAAACATCACACCAATGATATTGAGAATCAAAGTAGGATAACCAACATGTGCAACGGAGAAACATCGGCTTCAAATAAAGTATCCGATGGCGAAACATCGGCTAAAAGATAACAAGATATCATGGAAAAAGATGGCGAAACATCAATAAACCAGATGACAAAACATCACACCTAACAATGATATTGAGAATCAAAGTAGGATAACAAACATGTGCGATGGAGAAACATCGGCTTCAAACAAATGTGCGATGGCGAAACATCGGCTATAAGATAACGAGATATCATGGCAAAGACAGCGAAACATCAATAAAATGAATGACAAAACATCACACCTAACAATGATATTGAGAATCAAAGTAGGATAACAAACATGTGCGATAGCGAAACATCGTCTATAAGATAAAGAGATATCATGGAAAAGATGGCGAAACATCAATAAAATGGATGACAAAACATCACACCTAACAATGACATTGAGAATCAAAGTAGGATAACAAACATGTGCGATGGCGAAACATCGGCTTCAAACAAATGTGCGATGGCGAAACATCGGCTTCAAACAAATGTGCGATGGCGAAACATCGGCTAAAAGATAACAAGGTATCATGGAAAAGATGGCGAAACATCAATAAAACGGATGACAAATCATCACACCTAACAATGACATTGAGAATCAAAGTAGGATAACAAACATGTGCGATGGAGAAACATCGGCTTCAAACAAATGTGCGCTGGCGAAACATCGGCTAAAAGATAACAAGGTATCATGGCAAAGATGGAGAAACATCAATAAACCGGATGACAAAACATAACACCTAACAATGATATTGAGAATCAAAGTATGATAACAAACATGTGCGATGGCGAAACATCGGCTTCAAACAAGTATGTGATGGCGAAACATCGGCTATAAGATAACGAGATATCATGGCAAAGATAGTGAAACATCAATAAAACGGATGACAAAACATCACACCTAACAATGATATTGAGAATCAAAGTAGGATAACAAACATGTGCGATGGCGAAACATCGACTATAAGATAACGAGATATCATGGAAAAGATGGCGAAACATCAATAAAACGGATGACAAAACATCACACCTAACAATGACATTGAGAATCAAAGTAGGATAACAAACATGTGCGATGGCGAAACATCGGCTTCAAACAAATGTGCGATGGCGAAACATCGGCTAAAAGATAACAAGGTATCATGGCAAAGATGGCGAAACATCAATAAAAAGGATGACAAATCATCACACCTAACAATGACATTGAGAATCAAAGTAGGATAACAAACATGTGCGATGGAGAAACATCGGCTTCAAACAAATGTGTGATGGCGAAACATCGGCTAAAAGATAACAAGGTATCATGGCAAAGATGGTGAAACATCAATAAACCGGATGACAAAACATCACACCTAACAATGATATTGAGAATCAAAGTAGGATAACAAACATGTGCGATGGCAAAACATCGGCTTCAAACAAGTATGCGATGGTGAAACATCGGTAAACCAGGTTTAAAAACAAAACCAAGAGGTGCACAAACAAATAAGATTGATTTGTATCTTTTACCTTGAAGAAGGGTTTGAGTTTATTAGAGTTGTTTTATGATTTGCCAAGAAAACAATTTTTGTTTTAAGATACAAATTGCAAAGGAAGGAAAAAAACAACTAAGGGAAACTAGCCTAGCATTATCCCTAGTGTTATCATACAATGATTGACCCTAAGGTTGAGGATAAAGGAAAATCCTACCCTATGCTAGTATACATGGATTCCTACCTTAATCAACATGTCAAAGGAAGCTTAACAAAACTATCCTATAGGGAACAAGCAATGAGAGAGAAGTCGTCATCTCAATTTCTAAATTGAGTGACTCATCGATCAAAAATTAAAGAAACAAACACAATAAATATCCTATAGGGAAAATGAACTGAGAGCGAAGTCGTGATCTCAATTTCTAAATTGAGTGACTCATCGATCAACAATTAAAAGAAAAAAACAATAAACATCCTATAAGGAACATGCACTAAGAGCGAAGTCGTGATCTCAATTTCTAAATTGAGTGACTCATCGATCAACAATTAAAGAAACAAACACAAACACATCACATGTATTAAACAAAACAGAGAACCTCCTGACATATATCAGCAACAGAGGTCCCGTCATACAACATAGAACTATGAAAATAGAAGAAAGGAGATAGTGCAATACCAAACGGATAACTATCCGTAGCAACTAAACAAGAATAAAAGAAACCCAGAGAACTTCAAGCAAGCTGGCATCAGCAGACAAATCAAGTCAGAAAAATACGCCATCAGGATGTAAGTATTGAGATTTTCAGATATGAACAGATCCCATGGGCAATGTATGGAATTCATAATCACATATACATATCCTGCATAGATGATCAAATATGCCAAACACAAGAGCAGTGCCAATATAATAAATTGAGTTCCACAAATAAAGTGAAAAGCAGTAGCCTCAAGTCAAAAATGGAAAACTTTTCTCAAAGTACCTTGCACATTCAACAACCAAGTTAGTATTCCCATAAATTGAATGATGACTCACGTGAGGGATGGATGATGACACCAAAATGGAGTGAGGAAACATGATAGCAACTATCAAAACATTAGATATGATAGACAAAAAGAAACAGTCATATGCACAATTTGGTCAAAAATTAGAGGAATGTTGCTCCTTTTTATCACCATGTTGAGTTGACAATTGAATATCAATCAAGGATCATGGGAGCTTGAGAAGAATACAATCAAAGACCATGAGGTTCAGTAGCAAACACAATTAAATCATACTCAATTACTTCATCACAACTCACAAGCATAATAGAAGAGGAATCCCACACAATGCATCAACAGGTTCAATCATTCAAACATAGGGCATTAAGTGAAATGACTTGAGTTTATATGGATAAACAGAACCAACATGATGATTAGGTTCCCAATTATAGGCCTCACTCAAGTTCATTGGCCATCAAGAAAATTGCAACAAGATATGCAACATTAATTGGGTACCTTCACTTTAAAAACACATCAAAAATAGAAACAAGGATCAATAATTCACACAAAAAATCTATTAGCATCTTTGAAGTGTGTAGATGTCAGAAAGAAAGTCTCAAGTTCATGAATGGTTGAGGAGGGGATCAAATGAGGCCCAAAGTTCAAAACTAGTTGGCCAAACTATCAAAACTAGAAAAGTTATCAAAATAATTTATGGAAAAATATCAAACCAAGTCAAATAATTCAAGAAAAATGGTTTTCAGATTCTCAATACATCCATGTACCATAATCAAGACCTAAATTCCATTGAAAATCCAGGGCATACTGGTTTTTGAATTGAAACTTACACAATAAGCAACAAAACCCTAATTATTTGACTTTTAATCTTAAATATTAATTAGATAAGATCAAAATTCAAAACAATTAAGAACAAATATACATCAAACATGACAAAACTCAAGAGGTAAGAATACCTATTTTTCCATATTTTTTGAATTAAAGAAAAGTCAAAAATAAAATCAAATTCAAATAATTAATCAATTAAACAAATAATCACATTTCAAAATAAAATTCTAATAAAAAATCATAAAAATATCCAACAAAAATTATATTTAAATATTAGAATTAAAAACACACATCCCTGATTTTTTTGTAGAATTTTTGAACTAAAGGAAATATTAAAACAAAATTATGAAGCAAACATTTCAAATAAACATCTCAAATTAAATTTCTAATCAAAAATAGAAAAAATGCTAAACAAAAATCAGAATCAATTTCTAAATTATTTTATGAGTCCAAAACATTTTTTGTGGAATTTTTAGATCAAAATAACTATTAAAATAAAAATAATCATTGAACAAACAATTAATTAAACTTATGAAATTTTAAACCGATCAAAACATTTTAAAAAATTCAAAAAAAAAATGAAAAATACTAGAAATTATTATTGGCTTATGGTAATTTTTTCATGATTTTTGAAAATGTTTTGATCACAAAATAAAATCAAACATAATACCATATAAAACAAATAATTCAAATAAGACAATATTCAAATGGACCAATCATATTGCGCCACCACATCATCTTCAACCTCCGGACAAACTCAAAAACGCGCGCAAAACTCGGTCCTAGGGCTGATGTTCAAATCCATCATACATACTCATTTCTCCACAAAAATTAATGAAATCAAGTGTAAATTAAAGCTCAGATAACAAACTATATTGTGCCTTTCAAATCAAATCGAAACATCAACTATATAATTCAGAATCAAGCCACGAAAATGAGCAAAAATGTCCTGAATCAGAAAATTCAGAACACTCAATCATGCATAATTCACCGAATCAAACATTATAAAGCTTCAAAAACATTCAAACAACATCAGTGAACACTAATCCAAGCTCAAACACATCAATAAACAAGTACATCTCGAAAATCAAAGTTTAGGATTATTACCTCAAGGCAAAAAGTGTTCTACTATCTCCTTTACTCCAAGTGCAAACAAATGGTGCTAACTTGATCTCCTCCCTTCATTGAAGCTGAATCCACAAGAATTTTGAAGAAAACACGAAGGAATTGAGAGAATCGAAGCAAATTGCAAAAGAATGGTGGAAAACTCAGATCTGAAATACTTATAATAGGAGCGTGTCCAGTGTAAAACAAGGCTTGCCTCTTCTTATATAGAGTTAATAGAGGAGCATAGAAGTGGAAATGCAACCTCAAGGCCGTTGGAGGGGAGGATTGGTAGTTTTGGCCAAAAATGAGGATGCACATGGAGCCTGCGTTTCACTCGTGCATTTGCTTGCCTTTTATGCGTTTTGTGAGCCAAATGAGGTCAAAAATACATGTTAAAAATGCCAGCTCGTGATTGTTTAAAATGAAGAAGTGTTGGTGAATTTGCAAAATTGAGCATGTTTTGTATTTTTTCATTCAAGCAAGTTCAAGAAGCACATGGGCACGAAATGGTGAGTGTAATGGGCCTCAGCATGTCACAAGTTGTTCATGGGCTTGATTAGAAACAAAAGGAATGGCTGAAACTCGAGTTCTCATGAATTGGCCATTTTGCATAATTGTCAAATTTCAATAAAATGCCTCAAAATTCCAAAGTTCATAACTTGCTCATATTTTTGAATTTGAACACAAATGAGTACAATTTGGAAAGGTATTGAAAAGTTCTACAATCCCTTAGTTTTGAGTTTTTGCAATTGAATCCATTAAGCTCCTCAAAATTTGACATGAAATTCACTAATTTTGGAAAATGACCTATAAATTGATTTGGAATATGAAAAGTACACCCTTGAATTGATGGTTGACCAAAAGTTCACTTGATCAACCTTGACTTTGACTGATTTTGACCAAAATGACCATTTTGCCCCTTTGAATCAATTGATCCACTTCCCTTCAAAATTGATGATCAAAACTTCAAACATATGATCTTCCAAATATATAGAGGCCATGTACAAAGTTACACTTCCAAATCAAGACTTGTACATTGATCAATAACCTTGATCAAGCAAAACCCTAATTTTGACTGGTGAATCAAAAGAGTGATTTTTCTTATAATCAATCTCAAACTTCAATCCTATGAAGATCCAAAGAGATGGATAAAATATTTTGAGATATGCAATAACTTTTGAGCTTGAAAGGCCCAGAGGTTTAGATGATAAGATTCTACTTAAGCAACTTGTCAATGCAAACAACCTCCAAAGCTTGAGGAATACTTGATAATCAAAGTACTTTGATCTCATCACAATGTATGAATGCAATGCAATATGATATTCATGATGAAACATAAGCCTAAATTAAGAGGGTAAATTTTGGGCTGCAACAGCTGCCCCTATTCAAATCTCTTCAAAATGATAAGTGAGAAAAGTTACAAATTTCGAGCGTTCAGAGTTAAAGATGATTGAATACAAAAGAACCTAGAAATTTACACTCTTGAAGAAGAAAGAAAAAGAAGCAGAAAAACCGCAAGACATGCGTCAGAATGAAGCTGTAACGTAGGTTGAAACAGGACAAAAACAAAGAAGAGTAGACGCAACCAAACTTCCGGACAAATGTGCCAGGGAAAAACTGGGCTTCAAAAATGGTGAGATAAAACTCAAACCACAGAGTATAGGTGAAACTAAGCTCTGGAAAAGAAAACGTACGCGGGTGAGGAGGCGAAACTCTGAGCTCAACCCAATGCATAGTGGCTAGAGTGCGTGATTCTAGGAGCACTTGCTAATCTCAACTAAGATAGACAGTATGAAGGAACTGAAAGAATCCTAGAAAAGAGGAACAAAAGCGAGACGAAACTCGACTCGATAACCAGTTAGACAAAACTAAACTAGATGAGTACCAGGACAAAACTGGATTTCACGCACGGGTAACGAGGCGAAACTAGACCCATAGAAAAGTGATGAGAGCGCATCTTTCTCAGAGCACCTGCTGGTCTCAGATAAATGGAGAAACAGTGACGAAAACTGATAGAAGCATCTAAGGAACAAAGGAGACTAATTTTAAACCAGGGACGCAATATGAACACTGCACTCGGTAAACGAACACCGTCAAAGGGTCCAAGGTATGAAAGCAAAAACGAGACGAAACTCAACTCAATAACTAGTTAGGAGAAACTAAACTAGATGAGTACCAGGACAAAACTGGATTTCATGCGCAAGGTGAGAAGACAAAACTCTGAGCTCAACACAAAGCAAGGAGATTAGGGCGTACACCTAAAAACCTGCTGAAAGCGAATATCAGGACGAAACTGGTATTTGAAAGGGGCATCAATACACATTGGAATGAACCGAAGAGGGTAGTGAAGACTAAACCCGAGAAGACCGCGCCAGGGCTAAACTGAAATACAGTCAAGAGTAGATACCCAAACAAACAAATGATTGACGTTAAAAGGATATTAGTATGGGGGGAAACTGAGATAATGAGGACGAAGACCTCGCTGGGGATTTAATCCGAAGTATTAGCAAACTCAATGGGGACAACAGAAACAATAATGGCTTATGTTCCGATGCATGTTTGAATTATTTCTATATAGCGCAATGCTCCATATAATGTAAATGCTACGCGTTTTGGTAGATGCAATGTAATGATGCGTGTTTAAAAGCTTCACTGGGGAATGGCCAATTCAGAAGCCAAAAAACAAGAATAAATTGCAAAATCCAAATGAGAGGAGAAAACATGGGAACCACTTGAGAGGGAACCTCGAAGAGATGAAGCTTTGTTGAGAATAACAACCGAGCAACCAGTAGAAACGGGCCACAAACATTGAGAGGAGCTGCAAAAATAAATTGCAAACTCCTAGAGAAGATCGGATCGACACTGTAGCTTCTGGAGAGGGAAGTTATCTGAAGATCAGACATTGAGGGAGAAGATCAGGGCAAGACTGTAATCTCTGGGAAAGACAGCGCGCGGCCGTGTTGAGGATGACACCAAGATAACAAAACCAACGTGAGGGGTGAAAAAACCTTTGCCGGGGGAACAAAGCTCTGCTGAGGAAACGGGACTTCGTCGGGGAGACATAACTTTGTTGAAGATTTTTGTTGGAGAGAGATTTTCCTTTGGAACGCAACCATTTGATGGATTACGCAGATAGTCACACAGTATCGACTTTACTAGGGATAAGGAAAGATCTTAACATAAGGATGCTTCAATCAACAGACTGGTTGGGAAATGAGAGGTCATGGCGAGGGATCTCTGATGGCAACTCCGTTTGGGATATGCGATACCTTCAAACTCAGGGTCTCAGAATGAAGCCTTTAAAAGAAGATTCCTGGGGAAACAAAACTTCGTTGCGGAAACGAAACTTCACTGGGGATAGGTAAAGTCCTATTCATACATGGGTTCTTTCTAGCAGATGAAAACCAAATATTCCCTTCCTGACAATCATTAAGCTCTTTACAGGTGTTCAATGTGTAAACTCTTTTTTTTTGTCAAACAAATGTTTTGCATGCAGAAAGATGTTTATTTTGGGAATGAAAGACCCGATGCGATGATTATTTAAGCCTTAAAGTTGAAAAACCTTAACAAAGTGTCGCATCTCTATTGTGAATGAATCATTGTCTAGAGTGCAAAAATTTCAAAAATTTTCTTCGCCCTTCTTCTTTTTTAAAAAAAAATACGAGTCAAGATGCGGGTGATAAAATACCAACATGGACATGCAACACATATTTGGGACTTTAGGAAATGTTATCCTGTTGTAGTATGCTTTCGAGTTAAACCCTTGTTTCCGTTAGGACTTTTAGAGGTTGTAACGTGGCCTGGTTCGAGGTTTTTTTTTAGAAAAAAAAAGTTTTTCAAGGCTCAAGTTATTTGGTGCCCACCCCCTTTGTGATATTCTCCTGTCCTAAGTTCAGCTGATTTATCACAAGCATTCATCTTTCAAAAGGATTTATAATGGTTGAGTGATCACGACAAATTCTCCAACATGATTGTCACTTAACTTTTGCTGGTTTTGTTTTTGATATTATTGTTCTTCTTCTTTTGATGAAAATTTTATTGAATAATCTTTTTTCGGCCTTTTAGGCTCTTCTTTTCCCTAACTTTTGCCTGGACAAAATATTTTGAATTTCAATTTTGGGAGTCCAGCGGGATGCCCTTACTTTTGCCTAAGTGACTTGTTTTCAAGTTTCGACTTAGCAGGGCTTTTTGTTTCTTTCTTATTCATACTTTCAACTTTGAACAAGTTAATATGACTTTAAGTCTTTGAACTGTTTCTTTCTTTCTCTCTTTTTTTGAAGAAAATAAATGCCTCATTCCTTTGTCGGCGATGGATAGCCATTATTTTATCGATTCGATCTCGACCTCGGCACTTTGTGAGGAAATAAACATCGTGGTTTAGACATTTTTCCGGATCTCATGATGCGAAAGATAAAATGTGGTGATCCTTAGATGGGACATTCCTTCTGAAATTTGAATCCTTGGTCAAATTAACTGAACATCTACCCTGCCCCTGGTTAAAAAAATAAGGTTTTTTTTAACGGAAAAGAAACTCCTACTTCGAAGGCTCAGAGGGGTTAACGAGGGTCTAAATCCCTTATATCTCCAGTGTTTGGGGATTGAAATAATGCCTGTACATCGTCAACGAGGTTTTACTCAAAAGCATACCACTATAGTCATCGTTTTTATCTAACCTCCTTCCTCCAAACTCTTGGCTAAGAAAAAGAATTGGCACAGTTGGTATCAAAATGCCCGAAAAAATCGATTAAAGAGTGATACTGGATGGATTAAGTAAAATGAAACAATTTCTTCAAGGAAAAAATATTCAACGCATCAAGACTGTCATTCGGCCATAAACAAAATCCTATATGCAGACAATGCTAAAATAATCAATCAAGATAACACATGAAAGTGCGGAAAAGAAATATCTGCAACTAGGTTCGCCGACCTGCCGTAATCTTGATATTACCCTAACCCATAACCTTTACCAACAACACGGATCTGTGAAACAAATTGGCAAGGCATCCACCAGTAAAGTGAATGAGAATCCCATCAATCATAGAACCAAACACGCCCCTTGCACAGTAGTAGTGGTGTTTGTTATCCGTATTTCAAGCGATCAACTAACCATGACTTATATTACCATTTCCGTGTAAGGCCCATGAAGTTTATATGCACATGCTTATCAAAATATTGGACGTTTTTGCAAACAAAATAGTAAAAGGGGAGAAAAGAAAGGTATACTTGAAAGAAGATATTCTATTGATTTTGAGAAATTAGCATGTGAAAAAGGCATTTAAATTTGGAAGCAAGAAATTACAAAATCAAAGCAAACAAGTATTTACAAATGGCAATGTGAATGTGAATATCCATCAAGTCCTGACTCTGATATGACTCTTATGACTCTCACGCTTTCATCTTCCTGCTTTCAGAAAAATCATTCTTGGATTAGCTTTGAGCTTATGCCAGGTGACAGAATGAAGGAAAGAAACAAAGGATCTCATGCTGAGCGTAGTCATTTGCTTTAAGTCCCTAACTTTTTCCTGAATCACCCTTTCGGGTTTTCGATTCACCATGACACCCTCTTTTTACCTAAACTACCCTTTCGGGTTTTCAGTTTAGCGGGTCTTTTTTATTATTATTATTTTTTTATGAAAATTATTTTTTAACTACGTCAACATTCACAAGGAGAGGGAAGTACTCTCCATCCATAGTTCTGAGCATCATCGCTCCTTCAGAGAAAACTTTTCTTACCACGAAAGGTCCTTCATATGTCAGAACCCACTTTCCCCTGGGATCACCCTGGGGGAGAATTATCCTTTTTAGCACAAGGTCACCTGGCTTGTAACACTAAGGTCGTACCCTCTTATCAAAGGCTTTCCTCATCCTTTGCTGATATACCTGACCATGACATACAGTCGTCAACCTCTTCTCGTCAATAAGTTCCAACTGATCCAGCCGATTCTGTACCCATTCACTTTCATCCAGCTCAACATCCCTCATGATCCTAAGAGAAGGAATCTCGACTTCTACCGGCAATACTGCTTCCATGCCGTAAACCAATGAAAATGGGGTTGCCCTAGTCGAAGTACGCACATTGGTGCGATAACCATGCAAAGCGAAAGGCAGCATCTCATGCCAATCTTTATAGGTTACCACCATCTTCTGTACGATATTCTTAATATTCTTATTGGCCGCTTCGACAACACCGTTCACTTTGGTCGGTATGGGGAAGAGTTATGATGCTTGATTTTGAAGGACTCACAAAGCTCCTTCATCATTTTTTGTTTAAATTAGACCCATTATCGGTAATGATCTTTTCAGGCACTCCGTAGCGACAAATAATATTGTGCTTAATGAACCGAGTTACCACCTGCTTGGTGACATTGGCATAGGATGCAGCTTCGACCCATTTTGTGAAATAATCGATGGCAACCAGAATGAAACGGTGCCCGTCGGATGCAGTCGGTTAAATTTTGCCGATCATATCAATTCCCCACATCGTAAACGGACAAGGGGAAGTCAAGACATTCAAAGGTACTAGCGGTGGATGCACCTTATCAGCATACACTTGACATTTGTGGCAAACCCGTGCATGATTATAACAGTCAGTCTCCATGGTGGACCAATAATAACCTACTCGCAAAATCTTTTTAGCCATAGTATTCCCACTGGAATGGGTCCCGAAATCACCTTCGTGTATCTCCTCAATGATTCTAGCTGCTTCTTTCTTGTCAACACATTTGAGAAGTAAACCGTCATGATGCCTTCTATACAACACACCGCCACTGAGAAAGAACTTGGCCGAAAATCTTCTCAAGAACTTCTTATCCGTGACGGATGCCTCTTCAGGGTACTCTTATGTTTCAAGATATCGTTTAACATCATAAAACCAAGGATTACCATCTGATTCCAAACTAGCCTCAAAACAGAAAGCTGTCTCACTCAAACTTCTGATGGTAATGGAAGGTGCCTCATTAGCCCTCTTAACCTTGAACATGGAGGACAAAGTTTCCAGTGCTTCAGATAGATTGTTTTCTTCTCTGGGAATGTGCTCAAACATGATCTCTTCGAAGTACGGAATCAACTTCATAACATGCTCACGATAGGGAATTAGGTTCTGATGGCGAGTCTCCCAATCTTCATTAATCTAGCTAATAACAAGATTGGAATCCCCGTAAACATTTAAAAATTTGATGCGCAGGTCGATCGCCGCTTCAATGCCATAAATGCAAGCCTCATATTCGGCCATGTTGTTAGTGCAATCGAAACAAATACGAGCCGTGAAAGGAATGTTGTATCCCTCAGAGGAAGTGATAATAGCTCTGACTTCGTTGCCCATGGCATTGGAGGCACCATCAAAAACAAGCATCCAAAGTGATCCCGGCTCGGGTCCCTCGTTTGGGTCTAGCATGATACAATTCGGAATATACATAATTTCCTCATCTGGAAAATCAAACTTCATCGGTTCATAATCGTTCATGGGCTGATGAGCAAGATGGTCGGCCAGTACACTACCCTTAATTGCTTTTTGAGTAGTGTATTGGATATCATATTTGGTGAGTATCATCTGCCAACGGGCTACCCTGCCTATAAGAGCTGGCTTCTCGAAAATATTCTTGATTGGATCCATTTTGGATATCAAGTAGGTTGTGTGAGTTAACATGTATTGCCTCAAACGTTTGGCGTCCCAGGCAAGCGCACAACAAGTCTTTTCCAGCAATGAGTACTTCGACTCGCAATCCATAAACTTCTTACTCAAGTAGTAAATAGCCTACTCTTTCTTCCCTGTCTCGTCGTGCTGACCGAGGACACAACCCATTGAGCTCTTCAACACAGTTAGATACATGATTAGTGGCCTTCCTTCCACTGGCGGCATGAGTATCGGAGGTTCCTGCAAATACTCCTTTATTTTGTCAAAGGCCTTCTGACAATCCTCATTCCATTTCACTATTTTACTTTTCTTCAACAACTTGAACAAGGGTTCACAGGTGGCTGTGAGATGAGAAATAAATCTAGAAATGTAGTTTAACCTTCCCAAGAAACCACGTACCTCCTTATCTGTCCTTGGTTCAGGCATTTCCTATATCACTTTTACTTTGGTCGGGTCCACCTCGATACCTTTTTCACTTACAATAAACCCAACAGCTTGCCCGATCTCACCCCGAAGGTGCACTTATTCGGATTCAACCTTAGCAAGAACTGCCTCAGTCTCTCGAAAATTTTTTCCAGATGAATAAGATGTTCCTCTTCCGTGTCAGACTTAGCAATCATATCGTCCACATAAACCTCAATCTCTTTGTGAATCAAATCATGAAAGAGAGTGACCATGGCGCGTGATATGTTGCCCCGACATTTTTCAAACCAAACGGCATCACTTTATAACAGAAAGTTCCCCAAGGCGTGATAAATGTTGTCTTCTCCACATCCTCCGGAGCCATCTTAATTTGATCGTAACCCGAAAAGCCATCCATGAACGAAAACACTTTGGGATGAGCAGTATTATCGACCAACACATCAATATGCGGAAGAAGAAAATCATCTTTAGGGCTGGCCCTGTTCAAATCCATATAATCCATGCAAATCCTGACCTTACCATCCTTCTTGGGCACAAGCACAATATTTGCAATCCATGGAGGATAATTGATGACCTTTAAGAAATTCGCGTCTAACTGCTTCTAGACCTCCTCCTTGATCTTCTTGGACATCTCAGGATGAGTTTTTCGGAGCTTTTGCTTGACAGGAGAACAACCTTCTTTGAGCGGTAGTCGATGCATCACTATGTATGTATCCAACCCAGGCATATCCTCATAAGACCAAGCGAAGATATCAGAATACTCACGGAGTAGCTCAATCAATCTGACCTTTATACTTTCTTCGAGATCTGTCCCTATCTTGACTTCTCTTCTTACTTCTTTTGTGCCAATATTCACCACCTCAATTGAATCCTGATTCGGCTGGATAACCTTCTCCTCTTGTTTTAACAATCTTGCTAATTCCTCATGAAGATCACAATCCTCATATGCTTCTTCTTCAGGTTGATAGATAGGAGTATCAGAGTCATAATGAGCCATAGAAGAGTCGTTATCAATATAATCGGTGGTGGAAGTGCATCTGCATGAATGACATTTTGGCGTTTTTTAGTGACAGTGTGTGAAAAGAGAAACATTTCCATTCAAAATAAAATAAAATAAAAGAAATGGAGCAAAATTTTGAATGCAAGAACGTCCTTTATTTCATGATAAACTTTTGAAAATAAACATGGTGGCCCTACACAAATGATCCACCACGCCTTGGGCAGAGCGTAGGAATTATGATATGATAAGAAAAGAAAACAAGAAAATTACTCCTCAGCATCTTGAAACTTGGATAACATCCAGAGAAGTCCAATTGTTGAGTGTCTGGCCTAGAATACTCGGACGAATCCAATCTTCGATATTGTAGCCATCAACCCTATCTCCTCCAACTGCATTGACGTGTCCTTCTTGACCAGCACAAGGACTGGAAAACTTCACAGAAGTAGATAAACTAGATGCTATGGGAGTTGTACTCTGCTGACCTGGGCTAAAACCAAGACCAAATTTATTAAATTTTGGGGTAACGTTCAGCACCTGACCCCAACCTTCAGGGTTACCATTTTCCACCACAACTCTCGTATCCTTGAGAGAATACATAATAGTTTCAGGCTTACTTTTCTGCTCTGGAGGAGGAAAATTGACAGCATGAACTGTCTCAAATGCCTGAAACAGAGTCTCATGTATCTCGCCTTCAACTTCAACATAGCGGAATGATGTTAAATGACTCATGATGTACTCTTCCTCGCCGCACACAGTTACCACCTTCCCCTATGCAAGATACTTGAGTTTCTGATGAAGAGTAGAAGTGACTGCCCCGGCTCTATGAATCCACGGCCGCCCCAACAAACAACAATACACTGGCTGTATATCCATCACAAAAAAAGTAGCTGTGAAGGTGCGAGGACCAACCTTGATTGGTAACTCCACCTCCCCAAACACTGACCTTCGAGACCCATCAAACGCCTTCACCATCAAATCACTAGGTCACAACTGCAGTCCAGAATAATCAATCTTCATCAGTGCTGACTTAGGAAATACATTCAAAGACGATCATGTATCCACCAAAACCCTGGATAAAGTAGTGCCCCTGCACTTCACTGAAATATGCAATGCTTTGATATGGTCTCGCCCCTCCGGAGGAAGATCAAAATATGTGAAGCCCAGACCATTCTCGACAGACATGTTAGCACAAACATTCTCAAACTGATTTACTAATATCTCATGTGGCATGAACGCATTCTTTAACAACTTCATCAAAGCATTTTTGTGAGGTTCTGAATAAATTAACAGAGACAAGATAGATATCTTAGAAGGAGTATGGCTCAGATGATCAATTATGCTATAATCACTCTTTCTGATAATTCACATTAACTCTTCAACCTCATCGGGAACTGAAGAAGCTTCCGGTATCGGAATTGGTTGAGTCACATTGGCTGGCGTAACCCTTGGATTACCAATCATCGTCTGTTGTTTTCATTTTTCTCTTGCATAAGAATCTTCCTCATCTTGCACATTGGAAGGACCAAATACTCTCCCGCTTCTAGTGATTCGACCCACGCCAGAAAAATTATGAACTTCCCCTTCATTATCTTCAGCACGTTCTTCCTCAGACAAACGAGTACTTACTTCCTGCTTCACCCCATGGTAATAAACATCAGCACCATAATGCCATGGGATGGCCTTCTCACTAGTATACAACATGGGACCAGCTACCGTAATCATCAAAGGAGGTTCCCTAGATGGGGTAGAAATGCGCACAGGGGTGTAAGGAATAGATACCACATCAACATCTTCTTCGATAACCTTACGGTAGCTCAGTTTTCTATTGAACTGCAGGGAACCCTCTTTTATCAACAACTGGATATCGGCTTTTAAATCATCGCAGCCCTTCAGTTGCTCTCTGGACTTGGCACACTCTGAAGTACAACCCGGGAAAATAGAATTGTCAAGCAAATACCTCTTAACATACCACAACGAAGTAGTTACTTGTTCGGCATTCATGATTAAATTCAACACTTCACCATTATCATCAATCATATTAACAACACCCCCTCCATGCCTAGGCATTGGGTTCTGAGTAACATTCGGACCAGTCACTGGAGTAAACTCAATTGCCGTAGCATCCAACAAGTCTTGTATTTTGCACTTCAGCATAAAGCAATTGTCAGTGGAATGACCAACTCCGCCTGAATGGAATTCACATCTTGCGTTAGCATCATAGTTAGGAGGAAGTCTTGCGGGGGGTGGTGGCATATTTCTCAAATAGATCAACTTCAAATCGAGCAAATGGTGGAGTGCTTCAGTAAGAGATATCGGCAAGGGATCGAATTTTCTCAACTATCTCTATTGTTGATTATTATACTGACGGGGAGCATCTTGCTGTCTTTGTTGTTAAGGCACTGTATTCGGTCTCTACTACGGAGGAGCATTAACAGGAATAGAAACAACATTGACTTGTTGGTGCTGACGATCCTCTCCTCTTCCTCTACGAGATTAAACCGCACTTGAGTCGCCTTCCTTTTTCTTAGGGTAAGTGTTGCATGGTTTCTTACTGCCCCCTGATGAGCCATTAGTACCTCCAATCTGAATTTTCCCCAATTTTAAATCTACCTCAATTCTTTCACCAGCCATAACCAAGTCTTCAAATCCTGCCGAAGTACTTCCTATCATGTGCTCATAGAATGGCCCTTGCAGGGTACCCATAAACATATCAATGAGTTCTCTCTCCATGAGTGGAGGTTGAACCCTCACAGCCAACTCTCGCCACCTTTGAGCGTATTCCTTGAACGATTCTCTTGGTCCTTGTGATAGATTTTGTAACTGAGTGTGATTAGGCGCCATATCCACATTGTACTGATAATGTTTGACAAAAGCCCGAGCAAGATCATTAAAAAAACGAATATGGATTTTCTCCAACTTCATGTACCACTCCAGGGATGCCCCAGATAAGCTGTCCTGGAAAAAGTGAATCAAAAGCCCCTGATCCTCATTATGCACCGACATCTTTCGGAAATAAGCAGTTGCATGAGTAACAAGACATGATGTTCCATTGTACTTTTCAAATATAAGAGGCTTTAACTTTGGAGGAACTTTCACCCCAGACACCAACCCGAGATCATTAGCATCCATACCAAGGGCTTCTTGCCCTTCCACATCCTTCAAACGTTCTTCCAACAACCGATACTTCCTATCCTCAACCTGAACTTCCGGCTCTGAACACCGAACAGAAAACTGATCTTCATCGTGGTTAAATTCATAATCCTGCTCCTGATAGTTCCTTACACTGCCCTGATTATCTCCTCTGTTCCCCACAAGACGAGGTCCCGGAGACGGGAGAAACTGTCTTACGTTGCGCACAAAAGGGTTTCTGGGCATCCCGTGAAAATTTCCAACAGGCTGATCTTGCACATCCCTCAATCCTACATAAATGTCCTGATAGAGCCCTTGATTTCCACCATCCTCTGGATAGCAGCGCTAGTTGTTGACAATGGCAGCCAGTTCCTCCTGTCGTCGATTCACATTGGTGATGACCTCCATGAACTGGGTCATCTGAGTAGCCATCTGGGCCCTCATTTCAGCGAGTTCAGCTTAAACTTGTTCCATCTGCCTTGACAAATTATTTCTGGTGGAATACCGATGAGTAGTCGTCTTGAATTATGAATAAGAAAAGAAGAAGAATAAGAATAATGTCTTGAGATAACCTCTGATGTTATGAAATGCATGATGTGCATGATATGTTTGTCATTTCCCGGTATTCAAGAGTCATTTTATTCATCAATCACGATGCGCAACCAAAAATAATCAAGCATGCAATTAAAGGGAAAAAAAGAAAGGACAAAAAGACAAACACTTCAATTATTTACAAACAAAAGAAACAATGTTCAAGTGACTTCGGACATTTAAGAGTGTAATGATAAACAACAAAATACGTGTTTCAAAGTAAACTTACAAAAACTGAATAATTAAAACAAACAATGGTCCCTTCAAACAATCCTGGAGGTGACCAAATACACAAAAGGTAAGTAAGAAAACTAAATCTCCGGAACAAGACACGCTTCAAGGTGTTGACAATACTCTTCAAGCCTGACTTTCTCCTTCAAAAGTTGTGATGCGACTACTTTACTTTCTTGAAACCGATCCTCTGCGACATGCCTCTGGGCTACTTACTTCTTAAGCTGAACATCTTTGTCTTTGAGTTGTGTCTCCAAGTTTTTAATCTTCTTCTTGTAGCTATTCTCAGATGTCTGAAGCTTCTGGCACTCTTGCTGGGTCTTACTCAACTCTTCTTCCATTTCATCGTGATATCTCTTCCTAAAACTGGTTGCATCAGAAGTTTCCCCTTGAGCTTCTTTGAGTTTGCGAGCTAAGTCAGCCCATTCTTGATCTACCCAATAAAGTTTCATTCCTACCTCGTGGTCTTTTGCACGAAGTTGAATGTTCTCAACATGAACCTAGCTGAACACCTCGGTAAGCACCGTGTTACTCAGAACAGTAGGAGGTTGCTCACATATAGGAGCCGACCTTGCAAATGGTAACCATAAAATCTTAACCCTGTCTCTAATCCATTCCAAGTAAGGAACCCTAGCAATAGGAACCTTCTTGCCCAAAGTAGTTCTATCCTTCTTGTGAATTCCCTTCTAAGCACTTGTCACTCTTTTCAACTACACCGGATCACTTCCTCTAACAAAATACACTAATTCGGACACCTCCTCAACCTTTGGCGGTCCATTCATTGCATATCCCAATTGACGATAAGCAAGCACAGGATTATAGTTGATACACCCCTTAGTTCCTATGAGGGGAACATTAGGGAAATCTCCGCAGCTAGTGATAATAATTCATACTTCCCCCATGTCATAATTCCACCGTATATCAAATGAAGTAAGGTTGACAAGCCTTGATAACCATCGGAGAGAATGCCCGGTATCCACGAAAGGGCCACTTACCGGTAGGTGCAACTTAAATCATTGATACAACATCAAATGACATAAACTTACATTACCTCCTTTCCCATGCCTGAAATGAATGTTGTAAAGAGTATCTGCCAATAGTGTCGGTACCGGGTTCTTATTTATAAAAACATAAATAGTCGTCAAATTCACAAAATTTCTCTTGCGAGGGAAGAGGATGATCCCGTATATCATGAGAGCAAACAGAGAGCTGAAGTCACTCCAATTCCCTTTCTTCGCCCAGTCTTCAGCTTTCTTCACTAAATTTCCAAATAAAACCCTGTAGTATCCTCACTTGATTTCCAATTGTGTTTCACTTCTTTCCAACTCAAATGAAGAGTTTCAGCAATAACTTCAAACTTCGGCTTCTCCGGCACCTGGACAAAAGGAACTTCATCGGACAACCTGATATTAAGTAGTTACGCGTACTCTTCTAGTGTGGGAGCCATTTGATAATCTTGAAAAGTAAAAAACCGTAATTCCTTGTCATAGAACTGGAAGAGGGTGATCAAAGCCATTGGGTCAACTAGAGTGTTAAGGATTAGTAACAAATTGCCATAGTTTTTGTTGAAATTATTCAGAACAACACCCTTCAGATAAGAACTCAACCTCTTCAATTCGGACACATCAATAGTAGGAATCTGATAAGAGAATGTATGCCTTTTGGCCTCTTTAACACGAACTGAATCAAACTCATCTGACGGGAGGCCAACGATTTCTGATGGAAAGAAGACTCTTGAATGTCCCTGGAAGATGACATGCGCATGCTAGTTATTTTTGTATACATCATTTTTTTTAGATATAAATATGCTATGATGCAACATGACAGGATCAAAGTTTCACACTGGATATTGGATGGACCATTACAGAACAACACCACTCAAGATCAAAAGAAAATCCCAAAGCTTTCCCGCCCTCTCACGGGTGTAGTCTAGGTCAAGGTAAATTTAAAAGCCAAATCAGAGTAAAAGAGCTCGATTGTCGGTATCATCATACGATAACACCTATCTGAACTACCTCTGAAGTCATGGGTCTCATGGTCAGGTCTACAAAGCATCCGCCTCATAGCTGCCATGGCCACTCTATTCCTAGTTCCTATGGAATTCACTCATAGCCTGGGTACGAGGCCTTTTACCTCATGGAACAACCCACCCACCAAGAAATCCAGAAACCAAACAGTCAAGCGAAATCCATTATGCAGAAAGTAAAGCGCACATAGGATGCAATGCAAACAGATAAATATGCAAAGCAGTAAAATAAACACCCAAAAGAAAACAAACAAGAGCTAGGATCGACTCCGAGATGGACCAGCAAAAGGTCAATCTGTCCCTAGTGAAGTTTCCACCTGAAACGACCTGGCGGAACCGTCATCTCGTAATGAGACATCAATGAAGTCGCCACCGAACGTCTTTTATACCGCCGAAAGGGAAAGGTAAACATCGAGAAAACCTGAAGAGGGAGAAATCATGATCTTTCGACCGAGAGATCGGGTAAGGGAGTCTGTTACGCGAGTGGAAGGTATTAGCACCCCACACGCCCGTAGTACTCTACGGTATCCACTCTTGTTATCTAATCTAATGGGTGTGGTCAAAACCTATGTCTATGGCATAAAGCTAAGAAGGGAATGCATGTGAAAGAAAAGAAGAAAACAATGTAGGGAAAATAAAATATGTTCTCGGTTGGGCCCTACCCCTTTGCCTACGTATCCCTTTTAAGGAATCAGAGCAGCCGTAGTTCGGCTTATATATTCTGGTTGGTTTGTGTTTTTTTAGTTAATACAACAAAAACAGTCAAGATGGCAAAACATCAAATAAAATAACAAACAAATGAGATGGTAAAATATCGGTTAAATAATAACAAAGTAACATGTCAAAGATGGCGAAACATAAAATGATAAAACATCACACCTAACAATGATATTGAGAATCAAAGTAGGATAACCAACATGTGCAACGGCGAAACATTGGCTTCAAACAAAGTATGCGATGGCCAAACATCAGCTAAAAGATAACAAGATATCATGGCAAAAGATTGAGAAACATCAATAAATTGGATGACAAAACATCACACCTAACAATGATATTGATAATCAAAGTAGGATAACAAACATGTGTGATGGCGAAACATCGGTTTCAAACAAATGTGCGATGGCGAAACATCGACTATAAGATAACGAGATATCATGGCAAAGATGGCCAAACATCAATAAAACGGATGACAAAACATCACACCTAACAATGATATTGAGAATCAAATTAGGATAACAAACATGTGTGATGGCGAAACATCGGCTTTAAACAAATGTGTGATAGCGAAACATCGGCTATAAGATAACGAGATATCATGGAAAAGATGGTGAAACATTAATAAAACGGATGACAAAACATCACACCTAACAATGACATTGAGAATCAAAGTAGGATAACAAACATGTGCGATGGAAAAACATCGGCTTCAAACAGATGTGCGATGGCGAAACATTGGCTAATTGATAACTAGGTATCATGGCAAAAAAGGAGAAACATCAATAAACCCGATGATAAAACATCACACCTAACAATGATATTGAGAATC
Source organism: Vicia faba (assembly GCA_948472305.1). Lineage (NCBI taxonomy): Eukaryota > Viridiplantae > Streptophyta > Magnoliopsida > Fabales > Fabaceae > Vicia > Vicia faba. The sequence continues at coordinate 857,712,633 of OX451741.1, forward strand.
AAAGTAGGATAACAAACATGTGCGATGGCGAAATATCGGCTTCAAACAAGTATGCGATGGTGAAACATCGGTAAACCATGTTTAAAAACAAAACCAAGAGGCGCATAAACAAATAAGATTGATTTGTATCTTTTACCTTGAAGAAGGGTTTGAGTTTATTAGAGGTGTTTTATGATTTTCCAAGAAAACAATTTTTGTTTTAAGATGCAAAATGCAAAGGAAGGAAAAAAACAACTAAGGGAAACTAGCCTAGCAATATCCCTAGTGTTATTATACAATGATTGACCCTAAGGTTGAGGATAAAGGAAAATCCTACCCTATGCTAGCATACATGGATGCCTACCTTAATAAACATGTCAAAGGAAGCTTAACAAAACTATCCTATAGGGAAGAGGCAATGAGAGCGAAGTCGTGATCTCAATTTCTAAATTGAGTGACTCATCGATGAACAATTAAAGAAACAAACACAATAAATATCCTATAGGGAACATGCACTGTTAGCGAAGTCGTGATCTCAATTTCTTAATTGAGTGACTCATCGATCAACAATTAAAAGAAAAAAACAATAAACCTCCTATAGGGAACATGCACTGAGAGCGAAGTCATGATCTCAATTTCTAAATTGAGTGACTCATCGATCAACAATTAAAGAAACAAACACAAACACAACACATGTATTAAACAAAACAGAGGGCCTCCTGACATATATCAGCAACAGAGGTCCCATCATGCAACATAGAACTATCAAAATAGAAGAAAGGAGATAGTGCAATACCAAACGGATAACTATCCGTATCAACTGAACAAGAATAAAAGAAACTCAGAGAACTTCAAGCAAGCTGGCATCAGAAAACAAATCAAGTCAGAAAAATACGCCATCAGGATGTAAGTATTGAGATTTTTAGATATGAACAGATCCCATGGGCAATGTATGGCATTCATAATCACATATACATATCCTGCATAAATTATCAAATATTCCAAACCCAAGAGCAGTGCCAATATAATAAATTGTGTTCCACAAATAAAGTGAAACGCAATAGCCTTAAGTCAAAAATGGAAAACTTTTCTCAAAGTACCTCTCACATTCAACAGCCAAGTTAGTATTCCCATAAATTGAATGATGACTCACATGACGGATGGATGATGACACCATAATGGAGTGAGGAAATATGATAGCAACTATCAAAACATTAGATATGATAGACAAAAAGAAACCGTCATATGCACAATTTGGTCAAAAATTAGATAAATGTTGCTCCTTTCTATCACCATTTTGAGTTGACAATTGAATATCAATCAAGGATCATGGGAGCTTGAGAAGAATACAATCAAAGACCATGAAGGTCAGTGGCAAACACAATTCAATCATACTCAATTAATTCATCACAACTTACAAGCATAATAGAAGAGGAATCCCACACAATGCATCAAAAGGTTCAATCATTCAAACATAGGGAATTAAGTGAAATGGCTTGATTTTATTTGGATAAACAGAACCAACATGATCATTAGGTGCCCAATTATATGCCTCACTCAAGTTCATTGGCCATCAAGCAAATTGCAACAAGATATGCAACATTAATTGGGTAACTTCACTTCAAAAATACATCAAAAATAGAAACAAGGATCAATAATTCACACAAAAAATATCTTAGCATCTTTGAAGTGTGTAGAAGTCAGAAAGCAAGTCTTAAGTTCATGAATGGTTGAGGAGGGGATCAAAGGAGGCCCAAAGTTCAAAACTAGTTAGCCAAACTATCAAAACTAGACAAGTTTTCAAAATAATTTATCGAAAAATATCAAACCAAGTCAAATAATTCAAGAAAAATGGTTTTCAGATCCTCAATACATCCATGTACAATAATCAAGACCTAAATTCCATTGAAAATCCAGGGCATAAGGGTTTTTGAATTGAAACTTACACAATAAGCAACAAAACCCTAATTATTTGACTTTTAATCTTAAATATTAATTAGATAAGATCAAAATTCAAAAAAATTCAGAAAAAATATCCATCAAACATGACAAAACTCAAGAAGTCAGAATACCTATTTTTCCATATTTTTTGAATTAAATAAAAGTCAAAAATAAAATCAAATTCAAACAATTAATAAATTAAACAAATAATCACATTTCAAAATAAAATTCTAATAAAAAATCAGAAAAATATCCAAACAAAATTATATTCAAATATTAGAATTAAAAACACACATCCCTGATTTTTTTTGTGGAATTTTTGAACTAAAGGAAATATTAAAACAAAATTATGAAGCAAACATTTCAAATAAACTTCTCAAATTAAATTTCTAATCAAAAATAGAAAAAGTGCTAAACAAAAATTAGAATCAATTTCTAAATTATTTTATGAGTCCAAAACATTTTTTGTGGAATTTTTAGATCAAAAGAACTATTAAAATAAAAATAATCATTGAACAAACAATTAATTAAACTTATGAAATTTTAAACCAATCAAAACATTTTAAAAAATTCCAATAAAAATATGAAAAATACTAGAAATTATTATTGGCCTATGGTAATTTTTTCATGATTTTTGAAAATGTTTTGATTGCAAAATAAAATCAAACATAATACCAAATAAAATAAATAATTCAAATAAGACAATATTCAAATGGACCAATCATATTGCGCCACCACATCATCTTCATCCTCCGGACAAACTCAAAAACGCGCGCAAGACTCGGTCCTAGGACTCATGTTTAGATCCATCATACCTACTCATTTCTCCACCAAAATTAATGTAGTCATGTGTAAATTAAAGCTCAGATAACAAACTACATCGTGCCTTTCAAATCAAATCGAAACATCAACTATATCATTCACAATCAAGCCACGAAAATGAGAAAAAACATCCCGAATCAGAAATTTCAGAACACTCAATCATGCATAATTCACCGAATCAAACATTATAAAGCTTCAGAAACATTCAGACAACATCAGTGAACACTAATCTAAGCTCAAACACATCAATAAACAAGTACATCTCGAAAATCAAAGTTTAGGATTATTACCTCAAGGCAAAAAATCTTCTACTGTCTCCTTCACTCCAGGTGCAAACAAATGGTGCTAACTTGATCTCCTCCCTTCACTGAAGCTGAATCCACAAGAATTTTGAAGAAAACACTAAGGAATTGAGAGAATCGAAGCAAATTGCAAAAGAATGGTGGAAAACTCAGATCTAAAATTCTTGTAATGGGAGCGTGTCCAGTGTAAAACAATGCTTTCCTCTTCTTATATAGAGTTAATAGAGGAGCATAGAGGTGGAAATGAAACCTCAAAGTCGTTGGAGGGCAGGATTGGTAGTTTTGGCCAAAAATAAGGATGCACATGGAGCATGCGTTTCACTCGTGCATTTGCTTTCCTTTTGTGCGTTTTGTGAGCCAAATGTGGTCAAAAATACATGCTCAAAATGCCAGCTCATGATTATTTGAAATGAAGAAGTGTTGGTGAATTTGCAAAATTTAGCATGTTTTGTATTTTTTCATTCAAGCATATTCAAGAAGCATATGGGCACAAAATGGTGAGTGTAATGGGCCTCAGCATGTCACAAATTGTTCATGGGATTGATTAGAAACAAAAGGAATGGCTGAAGCTCGAGTTCTCATGAATTGGCCATTTTGCATACTTCTCAAATTTCAATAAAATGCTTCAAAATTCAAAAGTTCATAACTTGATCATATTTTTGAATTTCGACACAACTTGAGTACAATTTGGAAAGGTATTGAAAATATCTACAATCCCTTAGTTTTGAGTTTTTGCAATTGAATCCATTAAGGTCCTCAAAAATTGACATGAAATTCACTAATTTTGGAAAATGACCTATAATTTAAACTTGAGGCATGAACTTCCAAAGACCATAACTCTTGACTCTTTGCTAATTTGGACATGAGACCAAAAGGAGATGAAATATCATCCTCTTATCTTTTCAAGCATGTTTCATTTTCATTTGTTTGATCAAAGGTGAATAAAATATGAATTTTTAAAGTTAAGTCCTCATTTTCCAAAATTAAAAACTTTTAGGGTTTCTTCATGAACAAGTTTAAACCCAAACCTCAATCTTTTTGATCCAATGATCAAAATGGACTTGGAATATGAAAAGTACACCCTTGAATTGATGGTTGACCAAAATTTCACTTGGTCAACTTTGACTTTGACTGATTTTGACCAAAATGACCATTTTTCCCCTTTGAATCAATTGATCCACTTCCCTTCAAAATTGATGATCAAAACTTCAAACATATGATATTTCAAATATATAGAGGCCATGTACAAAGTTTCACTTCAAAATTCTCAAGAAATCTTGATGAAATCCCAAACCCTAGTTTTGGTTAACACCTTAGGAGACTGATGGATCATCTCTAAAATTTCAAATCCTCTGGGCATCTTGACCAATTTCTTGTACAAAGACTTTTCAAATACCAATGAGATGTTGTAACTTCCAAATCAAGACTTGTACATTGATCAATAGCCTTGATCAAGCAAAACCCTAATTTTGACTGGTGAATCAAAAGAGTGATTCTTCTTATAACCAATCTCAAACTTCAATCCTCTAATGATCCAAAGAGATGGATAAAATAACTTGAGATATGCAATAACTTTTTAGCTTGAAAGACCCAGAGGTTTAGATGATAAGATTCTACTTGAGCAACTTGTCAATGCAAACAACCTCCAAAGCTTGAGGAAGACTTGATAACCAAAGTACTTTGATCCCATCACAATGTATGAATGCAATGCAATATGATATTCATGATGAAACATAAGCCTAAATCAAGAGGGTAAATTTTGGGGTGCAACATATACTGCCTTAGCCGGCGAGCAGTCCACGCTAAAGCACAGCAAGTTTTCTCGAGCAGTGAATATTTGGTTTGACAGTCGGTAAACTTTTTTCTTAGGTAGTAAATTGCGTGTTCTTTTCGGCCAGACTCGTCATGCTGACCCAACACACACCCCATAGAGTTCTCTAGTACCGTCAAATACATGATTAATGGTCTTCCTTCCACTGGTGGCATCAGAATAGGAGGTTCTTGCAAATACTCTTTGATTTTATCGAAGGCAACCTGACAATCGTTATTCCACTTAATTACTTGGTCTTTCTATAAGAGTTTAAAGATCGGTTCACAAGTAGCGGTCAGGTGGGATATGAAACGGGCGATGTAGTTAAGGCGACCCAGGAATCCTCTAACCTCCTTTTCAGAACGAGGAGCAAGCATCTCTTGAATGGCTTTTACCTTGGAAGGATCAACTTCGATGCCTTTATCACTGACGATAAAACCTAAAAGCATCCCAGATCTTACTCCGAATGTACACTTATTAGGGTTCAATCACAACTTGTATTTCTTCAACCTCTCGAATAGCTTCTGCAAGTGATCGAGATGTTCTGCCTCAGTTTGAGACCATGCCATCATATTGTCCACATATACCTCTATTTCATGATGGATCATATCATGAAACAAAGATACCATAGCCCTTTGATATGTTGCCCCTGCATTCTTCAATCCAAATTGCATGACTTTGTAGCAAAAGGTGCCCCATTGCGTAACGAAAGTTGTCTTATCCATGTCTTCGGGAGCCATCTTGATTTGGTTGTAGCCAGAAAATCCATCCATAAAGGAAAAGACCTTGTGTTGAGCGGTATTATCAACCAAGACGTCAATATGAGGTAGAGGGAAGTCATCCTTGGGGCTTGCCCTATTCAGATCCCTATAATCTACCCACATGCGGACCTTTCCATTTTTCTTTGGCACAAGAACTACATTTGTAACCCATTGAGGATAAGATGTGACGGCCAAAAAACCTGCATCGAACTGCTTCATTACCTGAGCCTTTATATTCTCAGACATATCTTGTCGCATCCGACGGACCTTTTGTTTAACAGGAGGGTAGTCTTCCTTCGTAGGCAGACGATGAACCACAATATCGGTATCTAACCCTGGCATATCTTCATATGACCAAGCAAATACTTCCACGTAGTCATGTAGCATCTGAACCAATCTGATTTTGATATTGTCTTCTAGGTTGGCGCCTATCTTGATCTCTCTCTCTCTTGTCTGTCTCAGTACCTAAGTTGATGACTTCAATTGGCTTTTCACAAGGTTGAATAGCTTTCTGTTCTTGTATAAAAAGTCTGGCTAGTTCCCTTGGTATTTCGCAATCTTCCTCGCCTTCGTCTTCGGCTTGGTGAATTGGATGTTCGAAATTATACTTGGCAATAGAAGAGTTATTGATAATAAGATCCAGAGGGGATGATGATCTTCAAATGTGTGTGTGTGTGCACATGTAAGATACATGGCTATTGAAAAAAGTAATAAAGGAAATGAAAGACAATGAACATAAAATTTGAATTCAAAGAAGTCCAATGGTTTATATTAAATGATCATATGATAGATGAAACATGAGCAAAACCCTTAACAAATGGACCAAAGTTCCCCGGGCAAAGCACATGGCTTAGAAATCGTTGTTTGGAAATAATATTACAGACATAGAGTTCTTCAATTGACAGAAAAAGTAAACAGTAATTACTCCTCAGTGAAAGAAACAGGGATGAAATCCTTTTCATGCCAATTGTTGAGCTTCCCTTTGGTTGTTGGGTAGATCCAATCTTCGAAAGCACACTCATCATCGGAGTCTTCTACAATGTTCACTTCAAGATTTTTGGGGTGGAGTGGAAGATTTCCAGCACGAGCACTTCTTACTTCTTTCTGAGCTTGGGAGGTGAAACCTAACCCAAACTTGTCTGCCTTGAATGGGATGTCGAGGAGTTGACCCCACATCTCATTGTTTCCTTCTTCTACCATAGCACGGGATTCCTTAAGAGAAACCATCTTGGCAGTAACTTTATCATCTCTTGGAGTGTCAGAGGATATTTTGGTGGCAGCCACAACTTCAGACGTCTAGAAAGGAGATTCTATGAATTCTCCATCCATTTCTATGTATTTGAAAGAATTGAGATGGCTTACCATAAATTCTTCCTCACCACAAACAGTGACAACCTTCCCTTGAACCGGATACTTTAACTTCTGGTGGAGAGTAGAAGTGACCGCACCTGCTCCATAGATCCATGGGCGTCCAAGCAAACAAGAATACACAGGACGTATGTCCATTATATAGAATATGGAGTTGAAAATATGTGAACCAACCTTAATTGGGAGATCCTCCTCTCCATGAACCATCCTTCTCGACCCATCAAATGCCCTCACAACAATATCACTTGGATTTAAAACCAAACCTTCACAGTCTAGCCGATCTAAAGCGCCTTTAGGTAACACATTTAAAGATGACCCGGTATCCACCAAGACATGATCCAAAGGTATCCCCTTACACTCAACAGAAACATGTAAGGCTTTATTGTGTTTTTTTCCCATGGGAGTTAAATCTGCGTCGGAGAACCCCAAACCATTGTCAGCTGTCAGACTTGCTACACGGTTCTCAAATTGATCGATTGTGGTTTCCTAAGGCACATGAGCCTTTTTAAAAAACTTAATCAAATCTTGTGCATGGGCGTCAGAGCATAGCAATAAGGACAACATTGATATTTTAGAAGGGGTTTTCCCCAATTGCTCTACTATTTTGAAGTCGCTTTTCTTGATGATCTTCAGAATCTCCTCAATCTCTTGAGTGGATTGTTCTTCCATAATAGTCTTTTTAGCAGGTGCCTCTTCCCTAGAAGGCTCGCCTTCTTTCCCTTTCCCTCTAGTACTGGTACCAGCATTGTCGTTGGTTATGCGGGTTGGAACTGTGGGAGTGGTTGGTGGTGAGATAACAGGGGAAAAGACCCTTCCTATTCTTGTGAGTTTACTAGAACCAGTAATATTAGTAACAGCAGCTTCATTATCATCAATCCAAGAATCTTGTTTTACCCAATGGTAATAAACCTCGGCCCCGTAATTCCATGGCACCGCTTTATCAGAGGCGTATGGAACAGGTCCGGCAACAGTTATTATGAGAGGAGCAATGATCAGTTCGTTCGAAATCCTAATAGGACCTTTGGACGAGATCCTAAAAGGTTTGTTTGAAATTGTTATGATGGCCAAATCTTCAGCTTTGTTTGTTGAATTTTTGATGGTGGGAATCTTTTCGAATAGAATCTCGCGGCTATTTATCAGGCGTTGCACACCTTTCTTCAGTAGCTTGCATCCATTTTCTCGTTGATCACAACAAGCACAATTTTTGGAACATCCAGGAAACACACCGGCTTTTAACAAATTAGCTTTCACAATGGTCAAGGGAGTTGTTAAATCTTTGACATAAGCGATAAAAGTAACATCATCAATGGCGTTAACCCCTTCGCCATGCTTTGGCATTGGCGTGGTTATCACATTTGGAGTAGCGGGTGGATCAAACTCAATTGTCTTATCATCTATTATATCATGAATTTTGTTTTTCAATGCCCAGCACTGATCGGTCTCATGGCCGGGGCTGTTGGAATGGTATGCGCATTTCGCATTCGGTTTGTAATTAGGTGAGGAAACGTCAGGGTTGGGTCGTTGATTGCACAGAGTCACCAAATTGACCTTTAGCAGATGTTATAAGGCTTGTGATAATGACATGCTTATTCTTGTAAATAGTCATCGGGGAATTTCAGGTCTCCGATTGTTGGAGGGTTTCCATTGATTAGGTTGAGGGTTGGAAATTAATACATCATTTACAGATGAGTGGTGATCCTTCATGGTATGGGCTCTTTCACCATACAAAGCATTTGCTTCCTTTTTTCCAGTGAAAGGCCTTCTGAAGGAGATAGATGTGGAACCAGATGCCATAGAAATTTTGCCGCTTTTAATATCGCTTTCAATCCTTTCACCAGTTAAAATCAACTTGGTGAATTTGGACGAAGAACTTCCAATTAACAGGTTGAAGAATGGACCAGCTAATGTACCCATAAACATATCAACTAGCTCTCTTTCAGTCAAAGGTGGTTGGACCCTACTGGCAAGGTCCCTCCATTTATGGGCATATACTCTAAACCCTTCGTCACTTCCCATGGTCATATTCTGAAGTTGAACTCTCGTTTGTGCCAGGTCGTTGTTGTATTGATACTGGTGATAAAAGGCAGTGGCCAAATCCTCCCATGTATGGAAGCGGGAACTTTCCAATTCATAAAACCACTCTAGCTGAGTTCCAACTACGCTCTCCTGGAAAAAGTGAATGCACAACTTTTTGTCAGCAATGTATGGTTGTATTTTGCGTACATAAGATCTTAGATGTAGTTTGGTACAGAAGACCCCATCATACTTGGATAAGACTAGTTTTTTGAACCTATAAGGAATGACGACCCTAGGAACTAGGCCCAAATCACTAAAATCCAAGCTAGGCATAGCTTGAATTTCAACTGCCTTTAGTCTATCCTCCAATTCTTTGTACTTTTCCTCACCAGCAGGTGAGTACTGTTCGTCAAAGTGATCCTCATCTTCATAAGCTTGATCATTCACACCTTCATCACGGGTGTTTCTTGCCTCTTCTGCTTGGTTCTCATCCTCCTCAGAGGAGTCTTTTACTACTTGCACCTGGCGAATCTGTTATTTGAATCTCTTCCCCATGTTGATGAGGGCCTTCTTTTTCTTATTTTTGGTGGTTAATGCTGTCATTAGCTCTTGTTGCCCTTTGGCTATAGTCATCCGGGTGACTTGGAACTGAATGTTATGAGCTTGCAAGTCTTTCACTGTTTGTTCGAGATCCATCCTTACTGAAATAAACAGTTGAAAGATGAGGAAACCTATCGTGAAAAGCTTGCTTATGACATGATGCATGAATATGTATATGCGAATGATTTCAAGGTGTTTAAAGAATTTAAGTTTGTATAGACAAAGAGTGAACAAACGTTAACTTGCATTAAAGAGTTCTGATTTGAATACAAAAACGCCTCTTGGGCTTACAACAACATAAATAAGCATAAAGTAAAGTCCTAAGACAGAAAAGTTGTGCGCATCCTCTTTGGAGCCATGTGGGTGTTTAAACTCCTTTCTTCATGAAGCTCCCTTTTAAGCTCTAATATCTTCTTCTCGCCCTCATAGAACTTAGCTTCAAAGGTGTCTCTCTCTCCTTTTAACTAAATCTAATCATTTTGCAAATCTTCAAGAGAAGTAGGCATATCAGGATAGAGGATAGTATGTGGAACGTCTCCCTCAACTAGTGGCTCCATGATGACAGGTAAAACGACTTCATAAGGCATCTTAAGACTTTGAGCGCGAGCCCGCACCCATTTAAGAGAAGGTTCCAAAGGAATGGAATTTTTACGCCCCAATGTCTTGCTATCAACTTTGTTAACCAAACTCCAAGCTTGTATAAGTCTTTGACGATAACCTTGGTCTTCTTTGTCATAGTCGAACACCAAACCTTGAATGAGAATTTTATGAGGGCCGTCTCTTCCGGCATACCAAAACTGTCGAAGAGCTAAACAAGGATTGTAGGTGATACCTCCCTTAATACCAAGCAAAGGAACGTTAGGGAATTCCCCACAGCGGTCAATGATGGAGACGTCTTCCAAGGATCTTGAACACCAACGGATGTCGGAATGGGTGAGGGACATTATCCTTTGAGACCATGTCAATCTTTGCTCATTCTTCAGTACTGATTAAGGTAGATGTGAGACAAACCATTTGGCGAGTAGGGGAATACAAACAAGAGAGTGCCTCTTTTCTTCATGGTGCGGGTATGAAGGCAATGCAAGATGTCTCCCAATACGGTAGGTATGGGATTGCAAGAGAGAAAGACTTTGATGGCATTAACATCTATGAATTGGTCTGAGCCAGGACATCTTCAAAAGCTTGGAAATCCATTTCGTCCCATAATGAACGAGCCTTCTCCAATAGAAACTTGGCTAGGAAACCTTTGACCCCACTTCTTGTCTCCCAATTGGCTATGACGTCAGCCCTTCTTAGATGCAAAGTTTCGGCAATGACTTCAGGCTTTGGAATCCCTTCTAGTCCGGTGAATGGTATCAGATCAAGCATGGGCACCCCTAAGAGTAGAGAGAACTCTTCTAATGTAGGTACCAACTGATAGTCCTGGAAAGTGAAACAATGATGTACGGGATCAAAGAATTGGAATAGTACACACATCATCTTTTCTTGGAAGTTGGATGTAGCCAAACTGAGGAGTCGGCCATATTTCTTGGTAAAAGGAGAATCCCCGAGCACTCTTGAGGCTAATTCTTGAAGTTTAGGGTGTGCTTTTACAAAGCTGATTCGGATGGTGTTTCTTCGTCCGGGATTCATGACCTACAAAACAAGAACAAAGATAAATTTATAAATCCTTGAAATAGTTAGTGAGTATGCGTATGATGCTTTATGATGTTTATGATGTTATGTACAAGTAAGTATATACACACAAAGCAAACAAATCCCTATGTTTTAGGCTTGCAGGAGGTTTTATAGGTAAGTACCCTCTTGAAGTTTAGTTGGCTTAACCTGTCCTAGTAATAATGATCGGGTTCTAAAGGATATCAATATCACCAACCTTTCCTTTAGGCATTGTCTCAGCACAATCAATATTTTCTTGCGGCCGAGATATCCCAAAAGTCCAGCCTCAATGAGTGTAGTATCGAGTATCAACCGATTTTCAGCTTTACACCGAAACCAGTCATCTCACTACGTTCTAATGGCCAAGTTGTTCAATAAGGGTTCTACAGTCGATTAGTGCTTCACGATGCCACTCATCGGCCCCGTATTCTCCTTGATTCACCACGAGGGATACCGGTACCCACAAATGCGTCACACTAACATATACATTGTATCAACCATATCGGTCTACGCCGTAGAGTTTCCACAATCTATTGCTATTTACCTAAAAGGTGTCCCCAGATCCGGGTGGAGGATCAAAGTAAGCCCAAACAGAGCACCATAATGTAGAGCATACAAATCAAACAAAGAAAGCAAATAAATGTGATCTAACCCTAAGGTAACCCCACTTTTAACTTCTTTTCCCCAGCAGAGTCTCCAGTTCTGTGGCACTGTGGGAGAACTGACTTAAGGTTTTTTGCGTTTGTGTTCGCAAATGTTGCGGTTTAGCAAGAGTCGCCATTGACTTTTCTTTTATCCAATAAGGAAAGGTGAAAAAGCACAGGAAAGACCTTTCGAGATGTTTTCTTGAGTTCGGGGGGTAGATTATGAAAAGGAAGGTATTAACACCCTTTTCATCCATGGTTTTCCATGGGCTCTTAGTTACTTGCTAGATCACTTTATTTTGTTTGAAAATTGTGCTTTTGTGTGGTTTTGAAAGTATTTTGAAAAGGTGCCATCGTTTAGGCAAACTTTGTGATAGTTCTCATTTGTAAGAACATATACAAAGTGTTGAGCTTTTGAAAATATTTCGAGTTTTGGAAAGTGTTTGGAAAGTGTATGTGATTGTTTTCGAGACTAGCAAGGATATTTGTTTTGAAATTGAGCAAGTAAATAAAAGTAATCTACCTACTCAAAAGGTCTTAGATGTGTTTTTCCTCCTCCTTTAGATTTTGTTATCATACCATTGATTTGATAAGAAGCCCCATCGTTGGATGTGAAGGGATAGGCATGGGTCATCGTATGACCATGATAGCAATGTTGTGAGATGACTTAACACTTTTATTTAGCGACTAAGATCATTTTGAAAGGCAACTTTGTCAGCGTCATCGAGGGACTATGATCTTGTATTTTTCGATTCGTTTGTGCTAAAACATCCTTGATGCATAACATGGCCATTTTTATAAGGAAACAAGTTGAATTACCCTAAGGTTGCATGTGTGCAAGTGTGTTTGATTTCATGCATTGGTCTTTGATTTTTAGTGGTCTACTTGTTGGTTTTATCTTGCCATACACGCCTAATTACTATACAATATAAGGAAAACAGTAAATTGCGGAAAATGAAATTCTACGCTATTACAATATTTAAGGGATGGGGGTACATATTTATGAATGGGGATTGCAAGTAAAAATAAGTCCGAAATTACTATTATAACCATATTGAAATGCATAAGAATGTACAAGGAAATGTGAACTGAACTTGTTTTAAGAAAAACATTTTTTATCTTAAGTTTTAAGAAATAAAATAACGTGTGAAAAAAATGTTTTTGGTGTCTATTGATTAATGAAATAGAAAATGATAGAGAAAATGATTAAAAAAAGGAAAAATAGAATCAACGTATTGCTGATTAAGGGAAGTCAGAAGTTCTGACTCTGGTGCACTACAAAACAAAATTCCTATTAGTAAAAAGAAATTAAGTAGAGTCAGAAGTTCTGAGTCCACTAGGAGAACATTAGCTTTCAGATGTTCTGATACCACCAGCAATATAATAGGTTTCAGAAGTTCTGATACCATTAGTAACAAAGTGGATTTCAGAAGCTCTGATACCACTGGCAGAACTTGGTCTTTCTTTCCATGCTTGTTAGAACATCTGCAACTTATACATTTCTTCACAAAACAGAAGATGTGCATATGACAGTTTTGAAAGGTTTCATAGCATTTCAGAAACAAGAAATATTAGAACCATAAATCAGAGGCAAGTGTAAATTTGCTAATCCTAATTCTGAGTTCTAATTTCTTCCAGAAGTTCTGAAACTGATTTATTCCATACTTAGTGCAGGCAAATGCATGAAATCTAAGAATATGTAAATCATCATAAACATGATATCTACATTGTATTTTTGAGCATGTAAATCTGGTAATGCTCTAAGTATCGTGATAAGAGTCAACATGAGTTTACCTTGCAGCTGAAAAGAATCTATGGGACAGAGGTTGATCCCGAATTTTGGTGAGGTTCTGAGCAACTTCTTCACGTACTCAGCAGGATGGAGGTTCTCAACTTTTGATACAACAAAGAGGTGACGTTCTGATTTCTTTGAGCAGATGGATAAATAATGTGAGGTAGTATGAATACAGATATTTAGGAAGTTTCCAACGTATAGATCAGAAACTGTGTGAATGGTTTTTTTATTCAAGAAATATTTGAGAACAAATGGATAAAAGTTAACAAGGTTTTATGTTGTGTGTTTACAGTTCTTGGAGCTCTTGGGATTTTGGCAGGGGTTCAAGGCTTTTCTTTCTCAAATTTTCGACTCCTTTTCAATGGCCAAGGGTGTTCTATTTATGGGCAAATATTTTGTAGTTTTGGAGAGGTCATGTAGCGCCAACATCATACGCTAGATGCTGACTTGTTCTTGAAGCAAGTTCAAAAAAAAGGGTGTGATAGTTGACAGTTTTTTAGCCTAGACTGGATTAGAAAGCAGGGATTAAGGAAAAGTAAACCCACAAGAAAAAAGTAAGGCATGGACCCTCCCATACTTCTGCATAAATGTTTGCTTTTAAGGATAACAATAGTATTTCTATGCCACACGTGGAGAGGTCCCTTGGACAAATACTCAAAAGTGGTTTTGAGCATTAATGAGCATTAAATGATGATGAGATTTGTCAAAATCAGAAATCCTGTAATTTGAGATTTTGCATCATTTCTTAATTCTGGATCAATAGTTCTATCTAGGACAAACATCCATCTTCTGATCTTTGTACCTTGTTTGCCTCAGCATGTTCTGAAGGATTTCCCAGGCTTTCCAGTAACCTTCTTTGATTTATCTTTGAAAACTCTGGATTAGAAGTTTTGCTTCAGCGTAGCATCCAATCTTCTGATCCTCTTACCTTCTGGCTCCAGCATGTTCTGAATGAGCTCTCAGGCTTCGTATTACGCTTTATTACCTTCTTTGCATTACCCTAGCAAACTTTGATTCAACTTGCGTAGATGCTGAAGAGCCATGTTCTGACTGAAGACTATGTGTTGAACCATGTTTACAACTTCTGACTACACCTGCGTGGAGGCTGGCTCAGAAGTTATGAAGTGTCATTATTTCTTAAATACTTAGAAAAAATCCCAAGTATTTAGAAATTTGGCTTTTCCATAGTAAATTTGACTTTGAACTTTTTGGTGATACAAACTTCATATTCCAACATGTCTTGATGAAATATGATTCTTGAAACTTGGTTTTGGTCCAAAAGTCAAAGTTAGACTTCTAAGCATGCAAATGACCATTTTGCCCTTGTGAATGGTTTGCTTAGAAAAATTGATAATTCAAGGCTTGGAATTGTATGAGAGAAAACTTGAGAATCCAGGGTGATTCCTTGAGAAATGAGAGGGCAAATTTTGGGGTACAACATGAGGTATCACCTATAACCCCTGCTTAGCCTTATGAAGATTTGGTTAAGCCCGAAGGGATGGCCCGCATGAGATGTTGATTCAAGGTTTGGTATTTAACTACGACAAAGAGGATCAAGGTCTTCGCCAGAGATTTATCCAAGATTGGAGGATGTTGAACAAGGTAGATAGCAAGACTTTGGGGAACAAGAGTTCCATCCCTCTTGAGCCTTACCTCAAATGGGTATGAACTCATGCTCAGAGTCTTATGATGCCCTATCCCTCCATTCTCCCGGTAATCGTTGAGCCTGTCATAGAAGGATATGTTCCATATACTATCCTACATCCTGACATGCCCACTGTTAGAACAAAGTTTGAATCTACTACCCTAAGTTTAAGTTTTGATGATAACAAAATGAAAAGATATATTAATTATGTGATTCATGTAAGAACTATTTGCTACCTAAAATATTACTTTCTGTTGTGCAGAGACTCTGATAGGTATCAGCAATAGTACATCATAATCAGCATCAGAATATTGGTTATCAATATCAGCATCAGAAGATGCTATATCAGAATACCAGAATCAGAAGAACAACTCACGTGTATGCTGAAGCTTGATGAACAGAACTGCGCTCAACACTCTGATAAAGACAACAACAGTTCATCAGCACTTAAGCAGAGTCAGAATGAGCCAAAGCCAGAACACGCTTTAAGTAGAAACGATACTGTGCATTCAAGACGAGTTATTACCAACGGCATCATTCCAGACAAGATCTGCTTAATTAGGAAAGATTGTTATTGGCATTGAATCAATATTATTGCTCCAACATTCATCAATTTGAATGCTATATAAACAAGACAATGAAGATTGAATTGGATAATGCTCTACAACTATTTCCACGCCTAAAAGCTATACATCATCTTCTCATTCTCAGTTTTCTAAAAAGCTCCATATTTCCTTACTCAATTATCTTTAGCAATCTAGTTTCAATAAGCTTAAGTTGTGTAGTATCACAGTTGTGATAAACAGTTTTGTAGAAAACATTCACACACCTAGATTTCTATTCTTTGTAAGAAAGTGATTCCTTGACAAACCGGTTTGTGGTTTGCATCAAGAAGGCTTTAGCAGTTGTTAAAGCAGATTGTAATATTCAGTTGAATATAGTGGATTAAGACCTCGTTGGAGAGAGGCGAAATCACCTTGACGGGTGGACTGGAGTAGTTTGAGATCAAACGAACCAGGATAAAAATATCGTGTTCATTGCATTGATTTTTAGTTTTACAATTCAACCCCCCTTCTTGTGTTTTTCACTTCTTCAATTGGCATCAGAGCGCCTGGTTCTGAGCTAAAACACTTAACCGTGTCAGTACAAGATCCAGCGTCAGAAAAACACAATGGCAGGAACTTATTCTCACACCAGCAATGACAACCATGAGGACAGAGACAGATTCAGCGGCAAACCTCTAGTCTTTGATGGAGAAAATTTTGATTACAGGAAAGACAGAATTGAAAGCTTCTTTCTGGCACATGATGCTGATCTATGGGACATGGTGACAGATGGATACACGCACCCTATGAATGCAAGCGGTCATAAGATTGATAGGAAAACAATGTCTGACCAACAAAAGCGTGACTTCAAGAATCACCACAAGGCCAGAACCATCCTTCTCAGCGCCATCTCGTATGCTGAATATGAAAAGATCTCCAATAGAGACACATCAAAGAACATGTTTGACTCACTCAGAATGACGCATGAGGGAAACGTTCAGGTCAAAGAAACTAAAGCTCTGGCGCTCATTCAGAAGTATGAGGCATTCAAAATGGAAGAAAGTGAATCCATTGAAACAATGTTCTCAAGATTCCAGATTCTGGTAGCTGGTCTCAAGGTTCTGGACAAAGGTTACTCTACTGCTGATCATGTCAAGAAAATCATCAGAAGCTTACCCAAGTAGTGGAGGCCAATGGTTACAGCTCTGAAGCTAGCAAAAGATCTCAACAAAATTTCTCTGGAGGAACTTATCAGCTCCCTCAGAATTCATGAGATAGAGCTAGAAGCTGATGAACCCCAGAAGCAAGGTAAGCCTTTAGCATTAAAATCTAACAAAAAGTCTGAGTCTAAAGTTTTGCAGGCAGTTGAAGAAACATCTGATGGATCCTCATCAGAAGAAGACGAACTCTCCCTCCTCTCCAGAAGAGTGAATCAACTGTGGAAGTAGAGGCAAAGGATGTTCAGGAATCCCAGAAGATCTGATCAGAACGAGTCTTCTTCCAGATACAGAAGGACAGATTCCTCCTCTGGATACAGAAGATCTGAAGGCTCCTCAGGAAGTAGAAAGCCAAACACCAAGGACATCATCTGCTATGAGTGCAATGAGCAAGGACACTACAAGAGGGACTGCCCAATGCTTCAGAGGGAAAAGCCCAAAAAGAAGTTTGGAAGAGAAAAGAAGAAAAGTCTCATGGATACATGGGATGACTCTGACTCGTCTGAAGCTGACTCAGAATCAGATGATGAGAGAGCAAACATAGCTCTCATGGCCAACATTTCAGAAGATAGTGAAGCTTCTGAATCAGACTCAGAATCAGATACTGAAGAGGTATTTCCTGACTTTGCAGTTAATTTTACCAAGGCTGAACTTGCTGAAAGCCTTAATGAAATTCTGGAAAGGTATCAGCAGATTAGAGTTAAATTCAGAAACCTGAAAAGGAATCTTGAATCTGACTCTAATAAGGCTGAGAGTCTTAAATTGGAGAATTCTGAGCTGAGAAATAAAATTTCAAAATTAGAAAATACTTTACAAAACTCTCAGAAGGAACCAATTTCTGAAACTCCCAGCAACGCTGATGAGATCATCAGGGAGTATGATCACAGTTTCCAGAAGTTCCTTGCTAAAAGCATAGATATAAGCAAAATGGCTTCAATGATCTATGGAGTTAGTAGAAACGGGAGGAAGGGAATAGGATACCAAGGTAAGGTTCCTACACCAAAGAATGTCACGGATTTAACCATTAAACACACTCCTCTGAATTCACATTTTGTGTATGGTCACACACATGATATTAAATATACTAGAAGTAAGTACTCTATGAAACCAAAATTCAACCAGAGTTTTGGTAAATCTAACAAATCAGGACCCAAGAAAATCTGGGTACCTAAGGATAAAATAATACATGTTGCAGATATCTTTAGCAGCAAATCAGAAACACCAGTCATGGTACCTGGACTCTGGCTACTCGCGACACATGACGGGAAGAAGGCATATGTTCCAAAGCCTGGAACTTAAGCCTGGAGGCCACGTTGGCTTTGGAGGCAATCAGAGGGGAAAGATAATTGGCTCTGGAACTTTAGGTAATGGAAATATTCCCTCTATTAATAATGTTCTGCTAGTAGATGGATTAATGCATAATCTGTTATCCATAAGTCAATTAAGTGATAACGGTTATGATATAATCTTTAATCAAAAATCATGTAAAGCTTTTAGTCAGAAAGATGGGACTATCCTGTTTAATGGAAAGAGGAAAAACAAAATTTACAAAATCAAACTTTCTGAACTGAAAAGTCAGAATGTAAAGTGCCTTCTGTCTGTTAACAACGAGCAGTGGATCTGGCACAGAAGATTGGGGCATGTTAGTATGAGAAGAATATCTCAGATTAACAAACTCAATCTGGTCAGAGGACTTCCTAATTTGAAGTTCAATTCAGATGCTCTGTGTGAAGCATGTCAGAAAGGCAAGTTTGCAAAACCCTCTTTTAAATCTAAAAATGTTGTTTCTACCTCTAAGCCATTAGAACTTCTGCACATTGACTTATTTGGACCAGTTAAAACTACTTCAGTCAGTGGCAAGAAGTATGGGTTAGTAATCATAGATGACTATAGCAGATGGACATGGGTAAAGTTCTTAAGACACAAGGACGAGTCACACTCTGTGTTTGTTACCTTCTGTAACCAAGTTCAGAATGAAAAAGATCTTAGAATCGTTAAAGTCAGAAGTGATCATGGTGGAGAGTTTGAAAACAAAGATTTTGAGTCATTCTTTAATGACAGAGGCATTCTGCATGATTTCTCTTGTCCTAGAACTCCCCAACAAAATGGAGTTGTAGAACAAAAGAACAGAACATTGCAAGAAATGGCCAGAACCATGATCAATGAGACAAACGTTGCTAAGATCTTCTGGGCAGAAGCAATAAACACATCGTGCTACATTCAGAATAGAATCTCAATAAGACCTATTTTGGAAAAGACTCCATATGAATTGTGGAAGAACAGAAAGCCCAACATTTCATATTTTCATCCATTTGGATGTACTTGTTTTATGTTAAATACAAAGAATTATTTGAACAAGTTTGACTCTAAAGCACAGAAGTGTATTATGTTAGGATACTCTGAACGCTCAAGAGGGTACAGAGTATACAATACAGGAACACAGATTGTGGAAGAATCAATCAGTGTTCGTTTTGATGATAAGCTTGACTCTGAAAAGTCAAAGCAGAATGAAGTTTTTACAGGTATGGAAATTGAGTTTACAGGTTCTGAAGACAAATAATCAGAAGCTCTCAACACAGACACTCCTTCAACGTCTGAAAGGAGCACTGCTAGCAATCCTACAACAGCTGCTGATCAACCTCAGAAGAGATTACCAAGAAGCAGCTTGGATCACCCAGAAGAAACTATCTTAGGAAGAAAAGAAGATCCAATCAGAACAAGAGCAAGCTTCAGAAACTCTGAAGAAACCCTCATGGGACTTGTGTCTTTGATTGAACCTTCTTGTATTGATGAAGCACTTCTGGATAACGACGGGATTCTGGCAATGCAAGAAGAGCTGAATCAATTCACCAGAAATGACGTATGGGATCTTGTTCCCAAACCAAAAGGATTCAACGTCATTGGAACAAGATGGGTGTTCAGAAACAAGCTAAATGAACAAGGTGAAGTCATCAGAAACAAAGAACGACTGGTTGCACAAGGTTATAGTCAGCAAGAGGGGATAGACTATACAGAAACCTTTGCTCCAGTCGCCAGGTTAGAATCTATCAGACTTTTAATTTCATTTGCTGTTAATAGAGGCATCACTCTGTATCAGATGGATGTCAAAAGTGCATTCTTAAATGGTTATATAGAAGAAGAGGTTTATGTGCACCAACCCTCTGGTTTTGAAAATACAAAAAATCCAGAACATGTTTTCAAACTAAAGAAGTCACTATATGGTCTGAAACAAGCTCCCAGAGCTTGGTATGAAAGACTAAGTAACTTTCTGTTAGAAAATGAATTCACCAGAGGGAAGGTGGACACTACCTTATTCTGTAAGTCAGTTAAGAATGACATCTTAGTCTGTCAAATTTATGTTGATGATATTATTTTTGGATCTACTAATCCTTCTCTTGGAAGAAAATTTGCTAAGTGTATGCAGGCAGAATTTGAGATGAGCCTCATGGGGGAACTGAAATTCTTTCTAGGAATTCAGATCAATCAAACTCCAGAGGGAACTTACATTCATCAGAGCAAATATATCAGAGGTCTTCTGAAGAAATTTGACCTCTCAGAATGTAAGCCATCAAAGATTCCAATGCATCCCACGTGCATTCTGGAAAGAGAAGAGGTAAGCAAAAAGGTAGAACAGAAGGTCTAAGAGGTATGATTGGTTCTCTCCTTTATCTGACAGCTTCAAGACCTGATATCTTATTCAGCGTATGTATTTGTGCTAGATTCCAATCAGATCCTAGGGAATCTCACTTAACAATTGTTAAGCGAATTTTCAAGTATCTGAAAGGTACTACTAATATGGGTTTATTTTATAGAAAATCTAGTGATTACAGCTTAGTAGGCTACTGCGATGCTGACTTTGCTGGAGACAGAGTAGAGCGTAAAAGTACTTCTGGAAGCTGCCAGTTTCTGGGAGAAAATTTGATCTCTTGGTCCAGCAAAAGGCAATCCACAATTGCGCTATCAACAGCAGAAGCTGAGTACATAGCAGCAGCAGGATGTAGCACACAAATGCTCTGGATGAAAAGTCAGCTTGAAGACTTCCAGATTTTTGAGAGTAACATCCCTATACTCTGTGACAATACTTCTGCTATTTGCTTAAGTAAGAATCCCATTTTACATTCTAGAGCTAAGCATATAGAAATAAAACATCATTTCATTAGGGACTACATTCAGAAGGGAATTTTGAACTTAAAATTTATAGATACATACCATCAATGGGCTGATATCTTCACTAAACCCCTTTCTGAAGATAGGTTCAATTTCATTCTGAAACATCTCAGCATGAAAATCTTCCCAGAGTGAAAATGCTTTAATTCTATATATTTATCTTCAGAATATATTTGTTTTACTGTGAACTTCTGATCAATCTCTTTTCAGAAAGATAGAACATGCAGATTGTATCAGATGCTAGTCTTAAAGATCTGAGCGTTTCAGCTCAAGGATAGACGTGCTGATCACTAAATCAAACAAGTGTCATCTAATCATCAGCAAATCTCTGAAGCAGAACGCGTGCACGCTTCTGAGAAGGCAAAACACTGATTGGGTGCATTGAGACACATGTCTGGTAACCTTTTCAAGTATCTTTCTCAAATCCCCCAAAATCAGCAAGCATTAAATGAAAGTAATCATGTTTTAAAAACGTAATCATGATTTTATTTCTCTTTCTTGAAACCGTTTACACTTTCAAAATATTCTGAAATCTATTTAAGCACGTTAACTTCTCACATTAATCTTTTACAGTTTCTCATAATCTCTCAAATATTTTCTGCATTTTCTCTGTGTTCATCTCTTTCAAACTTAAACCCATTTTCTTAGTTTTCTCAGAAAAACCCTAAGTGTTAACATGGCAACCACCAGCAGTGCTTTTGTAGGTTCTCAGAAGAAAGCTTCCTCTGAACAGTACCAAGTTCCATTCAGAACACTCCTTACACCAGTGAAGAATCTAGAAGTGTTGTCTGAACTGATTATTGATTTTGGCAGTCTGAAAGAGAATGGTTTTGACTTGACAGAAGAAGTTAGGGCACATAAATGGGAGAGATATTTTGACAGGTTGGTTGGACCAACATTCCCAGTTTTGGTCAAGGAGTTCTGGATTCATGCGTCCACTTCAATGCATCAAGTCACCTCCTACATAATGGGAAAGAAGATTGTGATCACTGAGGATCACATAGCAAAACTGATTGGTTACAGTGGCGGTGGCGTCCGCTGTATTGATATGGCTGAAAGATGCTCTGACATTGGTGTCATAGCAGAACAGATTTTCACCCATGGGGTGCCCAGCAGCAAAATCAGAGACCTAAAGGATCACCACAGAGTTTGGGCGAAGATCATTCTGGGGTGTTTTAATCATAGGAAGCCAACAAGTTCCCCTGATTACATAAATATAGATCAGCAGTTTCTGATCTATTTTATCAATCAGAAGGTAAAAATCAACTTGGCCCATCTTCTGTTTAATCACCTCAGAACTAGCGTCAAGGAAACCAGGGAAGAAGAAAGAACAAAGAGGGATTGGATACCCTTTGGAAGGTTAATATCAGATATTCTGACTGAGAATAGGCTGATAGAGCACCTGATAGAAGCTCAAGAGTTAAGCACCATTGAACCAACTGTTGGCAAGCCTCTGAACGCGAAGAATCTGAAGAAAATGAAGTTAATAGAGAATATCAGAAAGGAACCCAGCGTGACTCCTATTGCTGACATCACCAGCAGAAGAGTCCCACTGAGTGACTTTTCATTATTTTTTGAGATAGAATCTAAACCAGTGGTGGTTCTCAGATACTTGGACGCGTGCAAGGCTGATGGTACAGATCCCAAGCTGAATATCAAAGATCTGCACCAAGCTCAACCAGAAGTCTCTCTGAAGAAGACGAAGAAAAGGAAGGCCCCATCAGAAGGAACATCCCAGCAGACTCCCAAGAAAAGAGGTAATTTATCAGCTGCTTCTGTTTTAAATTCTTCTGCTATTCCAACATCTATCCCAACTCCAACTTCTCATGAAATCCCAATCCCCTTCCCAACTATAGATGAAACCGAACTAGAAGATGACCCTTCTGAGGCACTAATACTCAGAAGACCCCGCACCAAACATACCAAACCAACAACTTCAACAACATCAGAACTTGACAAAGTTCTGTCTGACATTGATCAACATGCTTCTGATCACCTCCCCAATAATCCAAACACTGAACCAGATATTGCCCAATCTGCTCAACCAGAACATCCTCTCTCACCCATACCAGAAGAACCACGTATTTCTGAACAATCAGAAATTCCTCCTCCTTCTCCACAACCAGCAATTCCTTCTCCCTCCCCTCAACCAGAAATTCATCCACCATCACCTCAACCTGAGTTTCATCATTCTGAAACTCCATCTCCTCCACCTCATTCTCCTAAATCCTCTGAGCCACAACCTTTGGCAATACAGCTGCCATGTGGAACAACTGTAACCATGGACCAGCTGCCATCCTCGCAAGAAACCACTCCTCCAAACACTCCCAAAACCCCACACAGTCCAATCATTATTTCTGATTCTCCCACTCCATCTCCCAAACAAACATCTCCCAAACAAACCACAGAAGACCCCAGCAGGACCTTCATAGATTTAACAATCCTTGACCGTCTTGCTGATCTGAAAAATAAAATAGCCATTCCAAAACCAAAACAGCCAGATGTTGGCTCTGGCATTGTGAATTTTGAAACAGGTTTGCAGCAGTGGATTGCTTCTCTGAAGCAAGTCTGTCCTGGAATGATTGATCCTGCTGCCTCAGACCAGCTCTGGACACGATTCAGAATTTGGGTACGTGCTGAAGCTCTAAAATTACAAGACATCAATTATGAGCAAGCACAGCAGAATTTCAGCAAGCTTCTGAACAAAGTTGGAAGTCAGCTGCTGAAAGAAGACGTGCTCCTTCTGGATAGTGAGCCATGGTCTGAGAAGCGTCCAGCTTTAAAAGTACAGCCAGAAGAAGATCAGACAATTCAAGCTGAAGCCAGTCAAGCTGAAGATGTTGCAGAAAGCTCTCAGAAGCTCCCTGCTTCTGATGTTTCTCAAGCTGCCTTGGACAGGCAGACTCTGGAAGAGATGAAGCTGAATGATATTCGTCTGCAGCAAAGGATGGATGAAAATGATCATAAGATGAAGGAGAGGATGGATGTGCAGGATAGCAATATAGATACAGTAGTGAGCATTGTGCACAAGCAGATTGAGACTACTGATCAGATTAAAGCAATGCTGGAGACTCTGTTCACACGCTTTCCTCCCCAACCTTAGATTTTCGTTCATGCTATTTTCATGTTTTCTTTGCATATCTTCTGTACTGTTTTGTCTGGCTCTGAATATTTTAATATAACAAGTTTTCTGATCTAATTGTTTTAGCACATCACTTACACTTTTTGATTGCTGACAAAAAGGGGGAGAACAATAATGATATTTTTCAATAACGGATTACTGAGACAAAAAATCTCAAACATTCTAACTCTGATATTTTTGAATGTTTTCTATGTTTGCTTAAGTCTACAGGTACAAGAATGCTTTCTGATACACTGAAGACTAAAGCCCTGATACTTTGATCCAAAGAGAAAAACTCTGACAAAGCTCTGATATTCTGATCTGAAGTTCTGATAGTCAAAGCTCTGATATAAGCTCTGATATTCTGATGTTCAAAGAATTCAATAAAGATCTGATCCTGAAGAACTCTTGGAATTAAAAAGGGAAGTAATAAATTCAGGGGGAGTATCTCCGATCTTATCTCTGATATCTTTTCACACTATTTTCAATTAAAAATATCTAGTTTTTGTCATCATCAAAAAGGGGGAGATTGTTAGAACAAAGTTTGAATCTACTACCCTAAGTTTAAGTTTTTATGATAACAAAATGAAAAGATATATTAATTATGTGATTCATGTAAGAACTATTTGCTACCTAAAATATTACTTTCTGTTGTGCAAAAACTCTGATAGGTATCAGCAATAGTACATCATAATCAGCATCAGAATATTGGTTATCAATATCAGCATCAGAAGATGCTATATCAGAATACCAGAATCAGAAGAACAACTCACGCGTATGCTGAAGCTTGATGAACAAAACTGCGCTCAAAACTCTGATAAAGACAACAACAGTTCATCAGCACTTAAGAAGAGTCAGAATGAGCCCAAGCCAGAACACGCTTTAAGTAGCAACGATACCGTGCATTCAAGACGATTTATTACCAACGGCATCATTCCAGACAAGATCTTCTTAATAAGGAAAGATTGTTATTGGCATTGAATCAAGATTATTGCTCCAACGTTCATCAATTTGAATGCTATATAAACAAGACAATGAAGATTGAATTGGCTAATTCTCTACAACTATTTCCACGCCTAAAATCTATACATCATCTTCTCATTCTCGGTTTGCTAAAAAGCTCCATATTTCCTTACTCAATTATCTTTAGCAATCTAGTTTCAATAAGCTTAAGTTGTGTAGTATCACAGTTGTGATAAACAGTTTTGTAGAAAACATTCACACACCTAGATTTCTATTCTTTGTAAGAAAGTGATTCCTTGAAAAACCGGTTTGTGGTTTGCATCAAGAAGGCTTTAGCAGTTGTTAAAGCAGATTGTAATATTCAGTTGAATATAGTGGATTAAGACCTCGTTGGAGAGAGGCGAAATCACCTTGACGGGTGGACTGGAGTAGTTTGAGATCAAACGAACCAGGATAAAAATATCGTGTTCATTGCATTGATTTTCAGTTTTACAATTCAACCCCCCTTCTTGTGTTTTTCACTTCTTCACCCACCTCTCTTGAAGACCTACAAAGGTATTGGATACAACTCAAGGGGAATTGAGATACTTTCGAAGCCCAATTCGACGCAAGCGAGAAGAAGGTTTTGGAACTCACTAAGCTACTTCATGAGGAGCAGACTCTGAATGCCTACATTGCACCAAAGAGGATGCGTACTACCTTTTTATCTTATAGTTCTTGTATTATTTTTTCCCAAGAAGGCATTGATGTACTCAAAGATTTAATTTATTAATATAACGTGTGTTTCCATTTTGTCTAAAACAAATTTGTATCTTAAGATCCTTGAAATCATTGGATACACATTTATCATTCATCATAACATAAGCAGGTTTCTTGCAACAAGTCTCCTCATCTCTCTATTGTTTATTCCAGTAAGATGGATCTCGAACAAACGGTGAAGGACCGCCAAGCTCATAATGCATAGTTTCAACAGTTATTCTTAACTCTAGCCAAAGGACAAGAAGAGTTGAAGACCATGTTGGCTGAAGAGAAGAAAAATAAGACGAAGAAGATAACCGGAGTTCTAAACATGGGAAGAAGATTCCACGAGCATACAAGAAGGACCCTAGACTTTGCAACAATGTTCAGTGAGAAAGACAATCAAGATGGGAAGGGCAAGGAAACAGTTGTTCAGTCTGATTCAGAAGAAGAAGAGGAAGAAGAAGATTATTCTGA
The DNA here is from genome assembly GCA_948472305.1 of Vicia faba. Classification (NCBI taxonomy): domain Eukaryota; kingdom Viridiplantae; phylum Streptophyta; class Magnoliopsida; order Fabales; family Fabaceae; genus Vicia; species Vicia faba. Next base: position 857,739,200 of record OX451741.1, read on the forward strand.
AGAACAACACCCTCCAGGCGATGACAAGTATAAGCATCTAGAAGAGCGGTTGAGTGCAATGCAAATCCAAAAAGTGCCTGGATTGGACTTTGAGGAGTTGGGACTAGTATCGGAAATTATCATCCCTCCAAAGTTCAAAGCACCTGTGTTCGCCAAATATGACGGATTTTCATGCCATAAAATTCATCTCCAGTCCTACGTGAGGAAAATCCAGCCCCATACCGTTGACAAAGATTTATGGGTACATTTCTTCCAGGACAGTCTGTCTGGAACTCAACTTGATTGGTTTTATCATCTAGAAAGAGCCAATGTTCATAACTGGGAAGATCTTGCTGCAGCCTTTTACAAACAATACCAATACAACGCTGATCTTGCACCTACCCGTACTCAACTCCATATTATGGCCATGGTTTCAAGTGAAGGCTTCAAGGACTATGCGCAAATATGGAGAGACTTGGCCAGAAGTGTTCAACCACCCTTTCTGAAAGAGAATTAGTATACATGTTTTTGGGAACCTTGTCTTGTCCCTTCTTCAATCACTTAATTGGAAGTTCATCGACAGGTTTTACTGAATTGATATTGACCGGAGAAAGGGTAGAAGTCGGGATAAATAATGGAAATATTTAAAAAGATGCATCCTCTACTGCTGTAAGAAAGCCATTCATCAGAAAAAAAGAAGTGGTTGTTGTGTATCCTCAGAGAAATCAAGATAGGGTCGAACACCGTCCAAAGATATGGGCTATTATGATTCCTAAACCTGCGCCTGATCAGCAAAGGAATAACCAACCAAGGATGGAAAGACCAAGAAGACAATTCACCATAATTAACATGACCTTATCTCAAGTATTGCCACACTTGCTAAGATCCAACCTAGTGACCTTGAAAGAAGCTCCAAAGAAACCTAACACAACATCTCCTCACTATCATCCTAATTCCCGTTGTGCATACCACTATGAGAGTCCCGACCATGATGCTAATAACTGTTGGGCTCTAAAGAACAAAGTATAAGACCTCATTTAAGCCAAAGAGATTGAATTCGATGCACCCGAAAAGCCAAATATCATTTATGCCCCTATGCCCAAACACAGCCATAATGCCAATGCCATTGAGGAAGATATGTTTGTTACTTCAGTTGATGAACTTATGACCCCACTCCTGACTATCAAAAAGAACTTATTGAAGGCCAGTGTTTTCCCGGGCTGTGATGAAAGTTGTCATTTCTGTTTGTCCTCACAAACCAGCTGTCCTTTGTTAAAAGCAGGCGTTCAGTGCCTAATAGATAACAAGGAGATTTTGTTCAAAAAGACTTTTGTTCCACCTGTTCCTTGTAATGATATTTCTATCATTACCATTTCCTTTAATTCTTCCAGGGTCTCCACCAAAAGACCCGTTAGAATTACATTAGTTCCAAAAGTAACCCCTTTGATAATTACAATGCCTGGAGCGGTCCCGTATTCGTCAGACAAAACCATACCTTGGAATTATATAGGGGATGTCTACTTCTACGGTATCAAGCATGAATGGCCAGTTGCCAAAGATTCATGTTCCGAGAGAGCTAACTTCGATATCAGTAATATTGCAGGGACTAGCAAGATTACTCGAAGCAGAAGGATATTCTCTCCAGAAATTGCTTCCCCAAAAGTAGTATTTGGATCCGTAATCATTCTTGTTGTTGTTGCTCCTCTGAAAGTTATCCCGAGTCCTATAATCATCTCCACCAATACTCCAACTGACAAAGTTGTTACAACCCCAGTTATCACTCCTACTGACATTCCTGTTGCCGAGTCAACTAAGACACGAGGTAAAAGTTTTCTGATTGAGCCTGTCCGGACAAAGGCATAATCATTGGCTATCCCTGAGACCTCCCGGAAAGAGATGGAGGAAATTATAAAGATCATAAAAAGAAGCGACTACAATGTAGTTGAACAACTGGGGCAAACTCCACCTAAAGTTTCCATCCTAGCTTTACTACTATGTTCTGAGGCGCATGCAAAGGCCTTGGTAAAGTTCCTGAAAACTGCCCATGTACCCCAAAACACATTTGCCGATCAGTTCCAAGACTGCGTAGCCAGCTTCACTGTAGATAATGGTTTAGGTTTTTCAGATGCTAATTTAACGCCAAGAGGGAAGAAGCATAATGAGGCATTGCATGTCTCATTGGAATGTAGGGGCACGGCCTTGGCTCATGTTTTGGTAGACATCGGTTCGTCTCTGAATGTGTTGCCTAAAAAGGCTCTTGATAGGCTTGGCTATGAGGGATTGACGTTGAAACCAAGCAACATAGTAGTGAGGGCCTTTGACGGCTCAAAAAGGAAGGTGCATGGGGAAGTGGATATCCCCATAAAGGTTGGAACCAAAACATTTGATTCAACTCTTTATGTAATGGATGTCCTCCCTTCATATTCCTTCTTGCTAGGCCGACCATGGATTCACAATGCTGGCGCTGTTACTTCTACGTTGCACCAAATGCTTAAATATCCCATCCAAGGCAAGATCATCACTGTTCATGGAGAAGAAGAGTTCATGGTCAGCCATCTTAATTCCTTCAGTTATGTGGAGTTAGATGGTGAATTTATTGAAACTCCATTCCAGCACTTTGAAGAAGTCCCGAAAGAGGTGGCAGTGACTAAGGCCGTGTCTCAAGTTCCCAAGATTACAACGCCACCACTCTGGATGTAATCTTTGAAGGATGCCAAGGCGGTGATAGAAGAAGGTGGGTTCACTATTTGGGGACAACTCCCTGATATCACATACAAATCTGACAAGTTTGGTCTGGGTTTCACTTCAGGTGCCTAGAGGGTTGTACGCCGCGCTCGTGCCTGAGGACCACCCTTGAAGATCAACAACCACCAAGTCAATGCAGTAGAGGAGGATGAAGACAACTACAACCTGGAGGATTGGATTTTCCCAACTGTCAGTGGAGGGATCAGTAACTAGGAGGCTAGAGATTTTGTCCCGATCACATTTATCCCACAGTAATTTATCTTTGCATCTTGTTGGATATGTAATATTAAAACAATTCAGACTCTTAAAACCTTGTGTCTTACCCGAGGCACAATGGTCCATTTGTAAGGGTTATTATCTCATTTCCATATGACATCAATGATTCATGGACGTTTTTTGCATACAAGCTTTGTGCTCGTTGTTTTTCTTTTTACATTTTCATTTCTTTCAAAGATAGCTATACTCTTACACACACTCACACTCACAATGCAAGTCTACATCCATTCGGGATCCCATGGATGACGGTTCTGCTATGGCCTTTTGTGACTCTGAAAATCTAATATACCAAGTCGAAGACGAAGGTGAGGAAGATTGTGAAGTACCAGGGGAACTTGCCAGATTATTACAACAAGAAGAGAGAACCATTCAGCCCCACGAGGAACCAGTGGACACCATCAATCTAGGTATCGAAGAAGACAAAAGAGAAGTCAAGGTGGGTGCCAATCTGGAACCTAGTGTTAAGGAGCGTCTGATTCAGTTGCTACACGAATATGTTGAGGTATTTGCCTGGTCATATGAATTCATGCCAGGACTTGATCAAGATATTGTGGTATATCGTCTACCTACAAAAGAGGATTTCCCACCAGTAAAATAAAAGGTACGTCGAATGCTACCAGATATGTCGAAGAAGATTAAAGCTGAATTTATGAAGCAATTCAACGCTTGATTCTTGGCCGTCACCTCTTATCCGCAATGGGTTGCCAATGTTTTTCCCGTGCCCAAAAAGGACGGCAAGGTACGAATGGTCGTAGACTATAGAGATTTGAATAGGGAAAGCCCTAAGAATGATTTCCCACTTCCCCACATTGATATTTTAGTTGACAATACGGCACAACATAAGGTGTTTTCCTTCATGGACAGTTTCTCATGCTAAAACCAAATCAAAATGGCGCCTGGGGACATGGAGAAGATAACCTTTGTCACAAAATGGGGCACATTCTGCTACAAGGTGATGCCATTTGGACTGAAGAATGCTGGGACAACCTATCAGCGTGCCGTGGAAGCCCTAATTCACGACATGATACATCACAAAATAGAGGTCTATGTGGACGACATGACAACTAGATCTCAAACAGAAAAAGAGCATCTTGATCATTTACAAAAGCTGTTTGAGAGCCTAAAGAAGTACAAGATGAGGTTGAACCCAAATAAATGCACATTTGGAGTAAGGTCTGGCAAGCTCCTAGGCTTTATCGTCAGCAATAAGGGTATTGAAGTAGATCATGCCAAGGTGAAAACGAAAGAAGAGATGCCTGCTCCTCGTACTGAGAAGGAAGTCAGAGGATTCTTGGGACATTTGAACTACATTTCCAGATTCATTTCTCACCTGACACCTACTTCTGTGTTGATGCCACCAGTCGAGGGAAGGCCATTAATCATGTATCTAACTGTTTTGGAAATTTTAATGGGGTGTGTGCTGGGGAAGCATGATGAGTCTGGCCGAAAAGAGCACGCTATTTATCACCTGAGCAAAAATTTTACTGACTGTGAAACAAGATATTCACTGCTTGAGAAAACTTGCCGCACTCTGGAATGGGCTGCTCGCCGGCTAAGACAATATATGCTGACCCATACTACCTTGTTGATATCTAAAATGGATCCGATAAAATACATCTTCGAGAAACCTGCCCTCTTTGAGAGAATAGCGAGATGGCAGATGATCCTAACAGAATATGACATACAATATACTACCCAGAAAGCAATAAAGGGCAGTGTACTAGCTAATCACCTTGCTCATCAAGCTGTGGATGACTACCAATCCATGAAGTTCGAATTCTCAGATGAAGACATCATGAGGGTAAACAACTGTGAATAATTCAAACCATATAACGGACCTAAACAAGGATCCCGATAGACCCTGGTTTTCGATGGGGCATCCAACGCACTCAGAAATGGTATTGGTGTTGTACTCATATCTCCGGAAGGATGTCACACTCCCTTTATGGCAAGACTCTGCTTCAATTGTACAAATAACATGGCAGGATACGAAGCGTGCATCTTTGGTCTCAAAGCTGCAATAGACTTGGGGATCAAATCTTTGAATCTATTCGGAGATTCAGCTTTGGTCATCAGCCAGATCAAATGGGAATGGGACACCAAACACCATAACCTTATCCCTTACAAAGAACATGTTTTGACATTTCTCCCACATTTTGAGAAGATTACCTTCGAGCACTTCCCGCGAGAAGAAAATCAGCTATCAAACGCACTAGCCACAATGTTATCTATGTTTAAACTTAAATGGGATAACGAGGCTCCCCAGATTACCATTGAACGAAGGGATGAACCAGCACACTGTCACGAGATTAATACTGAAGAAGTATTGGATTAGCCTTGGTTTCACGAAGTCAAGAGGTATCTCGAAACTCAGGAATATCCAGAAGGAGCTTCACTCAACGACAAGAAGTTCTTAAGGAAATTTTCTTGTAAATTCTTCCTTGGTAATGGCAGTCTTTACAAACGCAACCATGGCTCTTTGTTACTTCGTTGCGTAGACAAGGTTGAAGCTGAAAGGATCATGGCTGATTTACACGAGGGCACTTTTGGCACCCATTCCAGTCGGCATACGATGGCAAAGAAAATCCTACGGGCAGGCTATTACTGGTCTACCATGGAAGCAGACTGCTATCAACACTCTTGAATTTGCCACACGTGTCAAATTTATGTTGACAAAGTGCACGTACCTACGGTTCCTCTAAATGTCTTGACGGCTCCTTGGCCCTTTGATATATGGGGAATTGATATGATTGGGGAAATCAAGCCAACAACATCCAATGGACACCGTTTCATTTTAGTGGCAATTGACTATTTTACCAAGTGGGTGGAGGAAGCTTCTTTCGCTTTTGTTACCAAGAATGTTGTCGCCCGGTTCATCAAGCAGAATCTCATCTGTTGTCACGGTATCCCGGAGAGGATCATTACAGAAAATGGTACAAACTTTAACAATACTATGATCACCGCCTTGTGAGAACAATTCAAGATCTGGCATCATAATTATTCCCCTTACCGGCCAAAGATAAATGGTGTTGTCGAAGCCACGAATAAGAACATTAAAAAGATCATACAGAAAATGACAGTCACATACAAAGACTGGCATGAAATGCTACCATTCTCTCTCCAAGGATATCGTACCACCGCTCGCACATCAACCGGGGCAACACCCTACTCTCTGGTTTACGGCATGGAGGTTGTCTTGCCTATTCAGGTCCAGATCCCCTCTCTAAGAAATACGAAGGATACAGGATTGAATGAAGACGATTGGATCCAGACTCGACTTGATCAGCTAAAATTGATTGATGAGAAAAGACTTATTGCTGTATGTCATGATTAGATGTATCAAAAATGGATGATCAAGGCTTTCCACAAAAAGGTCAGACGCCAAGTGTATCATATTGCTGCAAGGTGATCCCATGGGTAAATTGACTCCTACATACGAAGGACCATTTGTGATAAAAAAACATATTCTCTGGTGGAGCAATGATCTTGACTACCATGGACGGTGATGACCTGCCACACCCTGCAAACGCAGACATAGTCAAAAGATACTACGCATAAGAAACCCTCTAGGTTGACACACCTAGGCAAAATAAGGGCATCCCGGCGAACCAAAAAGGTTCAGGAAAAAATAAGGGATAAAATTAAAAAGAAACTTTTACACCCGACAAGCTGAAAACCTGAAAGGGCGGCTTGGGAAAAAAATGGTATCCCGGTGGACTGAAAACCCGAAAGGGCGATCCAAGAAAAAGTTAGGGATTTAGAGCGTATAACTATGTTCTATTGGATCACCCTACAGACAAACTGACAAGCTCAGAGGTTCTGATCAATTCAATGATCTTCAGACGAGGCCACAAATAGACAAGATGCTCAGAGATACGAGGGCTATAGCAGAATGGGAACCCCATGGTATTATTGCACATGGCTATCTTTTCTTTGTATCAAAATTTTCATTTTTCTATGACGAAATTATCTTACTAGAATGTTTGTCTCATTGTACAAAAATACTTACTCAAAGTCAATGCAAAGATATCCCTTTGAAAGTGAAAAACGATCTGTTTTTCTTTACTTTTGTGTTTTGTTTAAAAAAACGTCCAAATGATTCATTTTTGAACATATGCATTTGAACATAATTATTATTTACAAATGAACAAAATAGAAAGACAACCACTGATGGCTTTAAGAGGTTGATAAATCTCTCTATGCTATTTCCATAAATCCCCTGTAATGTGCAGTTTAGTCCCCAGTGGAACAAAGCTTCCAGTTATCAATCCCCGGTAGAAGTCACCGAAATGCTCAGGATTTACCAACAAGATTTTACAAGCAGCACACGATATTTCCCTGACAACAGAGTTTATTTCTCTAAGTGGAAATTCATCAACACTTCAACTTCACAACACGAATACTTACACTCCATATCCTCAGCAGAAGTCAGGGATTTATTTTCCCCAATCCAACAGCAGTATAACAGATTAGCTCACATGTGCATACATCGCATCCATATATCATAAACATTGATAACATGAATGCATCATACCTTGCATTTCATACAACAACATTGCATAATAGCTAACATTTTACTCCTTTTCAGGATAAAAGTTTGATTAACAGCTACCATTAACAATGTTCAAAGTTTTTCAGATACAATTCAGATACGCTCTAGATACGGATGCCATTCTGATACTCATTCAGATTTCCTTCTCAGTTACAATTCAGATATGCTCCAGATATGGATTCCATTATGATACTCATTCATATTTCCTTGTCAGATACAGTTCAGATACGCTCCGAACATGGATGCCCTTCTGATACTCATTCAGATTTCCTTCTTAGATACAGTTCATATACACTCCAGACACGGATGCCATTCTGATACTCCTTCAGATTTCCTTCTCATATACAATTCATATATGCTCCTAACACATATTCCATTCTGATACTCATTCAAATTCAGCCTTCAGATACAGTTCAGATATGCTCCAGATGCGGATGCCATTCTGATACTCATTCAGATCCAGGCTTCAGATACGGTTCAGATACGCTCCAGATATGTATTCCATTCTGATACTCATTCATATTTCGTTCTCAGATACAATTCAGATACGCTCTAGACACGGATGTTATTCTGATACTCATTCAGATTCAGCCTTCAGATACAGTTCAGATATGCTCCATATACGGATTCCATTCTGATACTCATTCAGATTCGACTTTCAGATACAATTCATATACGCTCCAGATACGAATGCCATCCTGATACTTATTATGAATCAACTTTCATATACAGTTCAGATATGCTCTAGATACGGATGTCATTCTGATACTCATTCAGATTCGACTTTCAGATACATTTCAGATAAGTTCCAGACACGAACGCCATTCTGATACTCATTCTGTTTCAGCTTACAGACACGGTTCAAAAATCATTTCTGGATGGCATCTGCAAGCCCATCTCCAACAAATTTCTATCATTTCTCCAAATGGTATCTTTAAGCCTCTTCCATATACTATCAACTATCACATCACTGAGTGCAAATTTCTGGGCACTCTAATGTCCAATCATCATCCACCTTCGAGTCACGAATGGCAAATCCGCCAATCTAACTCTTCAGGTTTAAGAAGATTGAACATGGGAAGCTGTTGTACCCCAAAATTATCCCTCCCACTTATCAATTATTTTCTCACAAAGATCTCTTTTGGTTCAAGACTGCACTAGGGTTGATCAACTCAAGACATCCCCTTAAGCACTAATGACCAGAATTAAGGTTTGGGATTTCACAAGGATAATTGAACTTTCAATGCTTCATATGAATTTCATGGATCACCCTGGATCCTCAGGTTTGTTCCCATCCAATTTCAAGCCTTGAATTATAAAATTTCCAAGAAAGTCATTCACAAGGGCAAAACGGTCATTTGCATACTAAAAAGTCAAACTTTGACTTTTGGATCAAAATCAAGTTTCTAGAATCATGTTTTATCAAGACATGTTGGAATGTGAGATTTGTTTCATCAAGATATTCAAAAGTCAAAATTATTTTGGAGATGTCAAATTTCTAAATACTTAGAATTTTTCTAAGTGTTTAAGAAATATGACAAGCTCAGAACTTCTAATTAGATTATCACCATGATGCAAGCTGATTCTGGAAGAACTTCTGGCACAAAAGTTATAGATTTCAATAAGATATAAAATAACGCAGAACATAACTTCTCCTAGAAATGCTGGGATTTCAAGTTAAATCCTAAAAGATACGTCCCTGAAATTGAAGCATTCAGCAAATTCTGGACACTTTCAAAACAGATTTTGGTCAGAACTTCTGGGCCAGTTTTCACAAAGGTTCAGTCAGAATTTGCAAGGGTAACTAAAAGAAGGTTACAAAGCATGCTTCAGGCTTCCTGGAAAGTCTGAGAACTCCTTCAGAACATGTTGGAACAAGGAGATACAAAGATCAAAAGTTGAATGTCTATTCTAAGTAACGTTGAAGCTGAACTTCTGATCCAGAATTAAGCAATGATGCAGAATCTCACATTGCAGGATTTTCCAGTTTGATAAATCTCATCATCATTTAATGCTCACAACCACTTTTGGGTCTTTGTCCAAAAGATTTCCCCACGTGTGGCATAGAAGTACCATTACTATCTTGGAAAAGCAAACTTTTGTACAAGAGCATGTTGGGCCCATGCGTTGTTTTTCTTTTGAGGTTGCCTTTCCTTAATTCTTGCTTACAAATCCAATTTAGGCGCTGCTAAAGCTGCTAACCACCATACTTGCTTCAAGAACAAGGCAGCACCCTAGCATGTGATGGTTGTACTCTCCAAGCTACAAGATCTTTGCCTATAAATTGAAAGCCATTGGAAACGGAAAAGGGGTCGAAAATTTGAGAAAGGAAAAGCCTTGAACCCCTGCTAAAATTCCAAGAGTCCAAAAACTGCAAACAAAAAATACAAAAACCTGTTAGCTTTTGATTCTTGCATTAAAACCTTTTTTTCCCTTCAAGTGTTTCTTGATCAAAACCATCCATAGAGTTTCTGATACAGATATTAGAAGTTATACCAACTTCTGTGTTCAGACTGTAACACACTCTCCATCCATATCCACCTCAAAGAAATCAGAACTTTTCCCCTTGGTTGTTCCAGAATTTTCTAATCATTCATAGCCCAAGTTGAAACTTCCAGCCTGCTGAGCACGTGAAGGAGCTGTTCAGAACATCACTAGCATTTAGAACCAGACTCCAGCTCAAAGAGCATTTCCATCCGCAAGGTATGTTTCTACTGACTATCATCATATTACTAGGGCATTGTTAAATTTGCATGTTCAAAAATACAATGTAGACATCCTGATTCTGATGCTGTATATTTCCTGAAGTTTCATGTATTTGTCTGCCTAAGTAGAGAGAATATCAGTTCATAACTTCTTAAGGAAATTAGTTTTAGCATATACATGCTTGTTTTTGATTTACAGTCTTGACATATTTTATGTTTCTGAAACCATGATGGAAGCCTACCATAATTGTTATGTTTGTGTTTTATGTTCTGTTGAGAAATGACCAAGTTGCTGATGTTCTGATTAGCATAATGAAAGAGTTGGAGTTTATCATCAGGACTTCCAAACTCTCCCAACAACCAGAAACTCCTGCCCTTTCAGCAATATTAGCATTTCTAGGCTGCCAGTGGCATTAGAACTTCTAGAATCTCTTTTGTTCCTAGCGGATCCAGAACTTCTGACCCACCCTTTTTCTACTAACATGTTATTTCTGTTTTTGCAGCACGCCAGAGTTAAAACTTTTGATCTTTTTTATTTCAGCAATGCGTTGATCCTGTTTTCTTTTTCCTTACTATTTTTTCCATCACTTTCATTTTCATTAATCAAAAACACCAAAAAGATTTTACATTTTTACCTGCCTTATTTTATTCCTTACATAAAAAAAGACTAAAAATATTTTCTCAAACTAATTCATTTAATACAAATAAAACAAGTTCATTTTTTACATTTTTATACATTATTCAATATGGTTGTAATAGATAATTAGGACTTTAATTTCTTACAAATCCCATTTATACTTTGTACACCCCCCCCCCCCCCCACAAGTATTGTAATAGAGTAGTAACTTTAAATTCTGTAATTTATCGCTTTATATATAACATGCTAGTAATTAGGGTTTGTATGGAAAGACTAAAACCAATACTTAGAAAACCATAATTCAAGACAAAAACAAGAATGAAAACAATACATTTGCACACAAGCACCCCTAGGGTCATTCCACTTGGTTTCCTTATACAAAATGGCCGTATTACGCATGTAAGGTATCTTAGCAAAAACAAAGCAAATACAAGATCATAGTCCCTCGATGACGCTTTCTAAGTTGCCTTTCAAATGATCTTAGTCCCTAAAAAGAATGCTAAGACACCTTGCAACATTTCTAATCATGGTTATATGATGACCCACGCTGGTCCCGTTTACATTCAAAGATAGGGTTACTTACCAAATCAATGGTAAGATAACAATGTCAAAGGAAAAGGAAATGAAAATGAAAGAATTTTTGAGTAGGTAGAATGCTCCTAATTACTTGCTCAATTTCAAAACAAAACATCCTTGTTTTTTTTCAAACACCTACACTTTCAAAACATCTTACAAATTGAAAATTTTTTCAAAAGATCAAACATTTTTGTATACATTCTTACAAACAAGAATCATTACAAAGATTGCCTAAACAATGACCTCTTTACAAAATACTTTCAAAAACCACACCAAACAGAATTTTCAAACAAAAAGAAAGTGATCTAGCAAGTAACTAAGAGACCTTGTAAAACCATGGATGAAAAGGGTGCTAATACCTTCCCTTTTCATAATCTACCCCCCGAACTCAAGAAATAATCGCAAAGGTCTTTCCAATGCTTTTTCACCATTCCTTTTGGATAAAAGAAAACTCAGTGGCGACTCTTGCTAACTGCATCATTTGCGATAAAACGCAAAAACCTCAAGTCAGTTCTCCCACCGTATCACACCATCCATCAAGTACAAATCTCAACATCGAACTATCTCCCTTAATTAAGAGACTACCATCCATCAGAGTAAAACATCTCAACTACGAACTATTTCCCATAATGATGTGACTACCATCCATCAGAGTAAAACATCTTAAAAACGAAATATCTCCCATAATGAAGAAACTACTATCCATTAGAGTAAAAAAACTCAACAACGATCTATCTCCCAAACTTAAGAGACTACTATCCATCAGAGTAAAATATCTCAACAATGGACTATTTTCCATATTGAAGAGACTATCATTCATCACAGTACAAATCTCAACAACGAACTATCTCCCTTAATGAACAGACTACCATCCAATGTAGTACAAATCTCAACAACAAACTATCTAACTTAAAGAAGAGACTACCATCCATCAGAGTATAAATCTCAACAATGAACTATCTCCCTTAATTAAGAGACTACCATCCATCAGAGTAAAACATCTCAACTACGAACTATTTCCCATAATGATGTGACTACCATGCATCGGAGTAAAACATATTAACATAGAAATATCTCCCATAATGAAGAAACTACTATCCATTAGAGTAAAATAACTCAACGATGATCTTTTTCCCAAAATTAAGAGACTACCATCCATCGGAGTAAAATATCTCAAAAATGAACTATTTTCCATAAAGAAGAGACTATCAATCATCAAAGTACAAATCTCTACAACGAACTATCTCTCTTAATGAAGAGACTATCATCCATCAAAGTACAAATCTCAACAACGATCTCTCACCATTAATGAAGAGACTACCATCAAATGTAGTACAAATCTTAACAACGAAGTATCTAACTTAAAGAAAAGACTATCATTCATCAGAGTACAAATCTCAACATCGAACTATATCCCTTAATTAAGAGAGTACTTATCCGTTGTCGTGTGCGGATCAAAACGAGTGCTTTTGCGAAATGGTAATATAGCGACAACTGTAACTCGAATATCGTTCTCACAAGGAATCTTGATTTTATTAACTGAAGGTAAATCGAATTTGGCTTGGGGGGGGGGGGGGGGTGGTTTGGGTTCAAAAACGAAAATGCAAAATAAGCGCTTAAAATAAGTGATTCTCGAAATAAGCTAAAATAAACCAATGAACTGTATCGACATCCGACTTATCATCAATCCCTATAAAATCCCAATTCCCTAACGGGTCCGTTCCTATTCAATCACAAAAGCTAGTGACAAGCGCAATTGCAATTGTACGATGTCTATCCCTAAATTCTGAGTATAGCTAACGGATAATAACTATTAAAAATTAAGCAAACACAACATGATCTGACGCGATAATGCAAAAGCTACACTAATCACAAATTTGATTCAGGATCATTAATCAACAATCGAATCTAAGAATTTTGTCCTATAACAACAATCAAATTAAACAAATAATTGAAATTATAAGAAAGATTCAAAGGAAACGAAATAAATTAGGATTTATAAAAACCTCAAAGTGGAATTCGAATACAGCCGATGGATTCTTGGAATTTAGTTCTCCATGGATGATTCGTACAAAGCCATAGTTTTCTCGTGAACAATATTTTTTATCGTCAAAAGTTAATACGTGAACATTACACAGCTGTTTTGGGATATAGTGAAACATAAATTTATGGTTACAACCAAACTGGGTAAAAAATATAACCCAAGCCCATTACAAATGACCCAAAACAAGAAATATTTCTAAAGTTGCAACTTCAACGAAATTTCTGGCCCTGCTACACTCAGTTTCAGCTCTCGACTTCTGAATGAAAATTGTAGTTCTTTCTCTTAGCTTTCCAACGACTGGTAGCACACCTCATTCCGACTCCTGAAGCTCAAGTTATGAATTTATTTGTGAAAGCTGCTAAAACTGAAAATAAAGTGCGAAAAATAAATAAGTACAAAAATAAAATAAATTATAAAAAATACAATAAAAAGGAAAAATAACCAAACTAAAACATATAAATGCATAAGTATAAATATAAAGGAATGTGCATCAAAATGCATTAATCAACTACCATCCATCAGAGTAAAACATCTAAACTACGAACTATTTCCCATAATGATGTGATTACCATCCATCAGAGTAAAACATCTTAAAAACGAAATATATCTCATAATGAAGAAACTACTATCCATTAGAGTAAAACAACTCAACAACGATCTATCTCTAAAAATTTAGATACTACCATCCATCAGAGAAAAACATCTCAGCAACGAACTATCTCCAATAACTAAGAGACTACCATTCATCGAAGTACAAATCTCAACAACAAACTATCTGCCTTAAAGAAGAGACTACCATCAATCAGAGTACAAATATCAAAAATGAACTACCTCCCTTAATTAAGAGATTACCATCCATCAGAGTAAAACATCTCAACAACGAAGTATCTTCCATATCGAAGAGACTACCATTTATCGGAGTACAAATATCGAAATCTAACTATATCCCTTAAGGAAGAGACAACCATCCATCAGAGTACAAATCTCAGCAATGAACTCTCGCCATTAATGAAAAGACTACCATCCAATGCATTACAAATCTTAACAAAGAACTATCTAAATTAAAGAAAAGACTACCATCCATAAGAGTACAAATCTCAACAACGAACTATCTCCAATAATTAAGAGACTACCATCCATCAGAGTAAAACATCTTAACTACGAACTATTTCCCATAATTATGTGACTACCATCCATCGGAGGAAAACATCTTAATAACTAAATATCTCCCATAATGAAGAAACTACTATCCATTAATGTAAAACAACTGAACAATGATCTATCTCCCAAAATTAAGAGACTACCATCCATGGGAGTAAAATATCTCTAAAATGAACTATTTTCCATAACAAAGAGACTATCATTCATCCCAGTACAAATCTCAACAACTAACTATCTCCTTTAATGAAGAGACTACCATCAAATGTAGTACAAATATCAACAACGAACTATCTAAGTTAAATAAGAGACTACCATCCATCAGAGTCGAAATCTCAACAACGAACTATCTCCCTTAATTAAGAGACTACCATCCATCAGAGTAAAAATATCTCAACTACGAACTATTTCCCATAATGATGTGACTACCATCCATCAGAGTAAAATATATTAACAACGAATTATCTCCCATAATGAAGAAACTACTATCCATTAGAGTAAAACAACTCAACAATGATCTATCTCAAAAAATTAAGAGACTACCATCCATCGGAGTAAAATATCTCAAAAATGAACTATTTTCCATAAAGAAGAGACTATCATTCATCAAAGTACAAATCTCTACAACGAACTATCTCCCTTAATGAAGAGACTACCATCCATCGAAGTACAAATCTCAACAACAAACTCTCGCCATTAATGAAGAGACTACCATCCAATGTAGTACAAATCTTAACTACGAACTATCTAACTTAAAGAAAAGACTACCATCCATCAGAGTATAAATCTCAACATCGAACTATCTCCCTTAATTAAGAGACTACCATCCATCAGAGTAAAACATCTCAATTACGAACTATTTCTCATTATGATGTGACTACCATCCATCGGAGTAAAACATCTTAAAAACGAAATATCTCCCATACTGAAGAAACTACTATCAATTATAGTAAAACAACTCAACAACGATCTATCTCCAAAAATTAAGAGCATATCATCCATCAGAGAAAAACATCTCAATAACGAAGAGACTACCATTCTTCGAAGTACAAATCTCAACAATGAGCTATCTCCCTTAATGAAGAGACTACCATCCATTAGAGTACAAATATAAAAAATGAACTATCTCCCTTAATTAAAAGACTACCATCCATCAGAGATCAAATTTAAAAAACGAACTATCTTCCTTAATTTAGAGACTACCATCCATCAGAGTAAAACATCTCAACTACGAACTATTGCCCATAATGATGTGACTACCATCCATCGGAGTAAAACATATTAATAACGAAATATATCCCATAATGAAGAAACGACTATCCATTAGAGGAAAACAACTCAACAAAGATCTATCTCCTAAAATTAAGAGACTACCATCTATCAGAGTAAAATATCTCAATAATGAACAATTTTCCATAACGAAGAGACTACCATTAATCTAAGTACAAAACTTAACAACGAACTATCTCCCTTAATGCAAAGACTACCATTCATTAGAGTACAAATCTCAATAACGAACTATCTCCCTTAATGAAGAGACTACCATCCATCAGAGTACAAATCTCAACAATAAACTATCTCCCTTAATGAAGGGACTACCATCCAATGTAGTACAAATCTCAACAAAGAACTATCTAACTTAAATAAGAGACTACCATATATCAAAGTATAAATCTCAACAATGAACTATCTCCCTTAATTAAGAGACTACCATCCATTATAGTAAAACATCTCAACTATGAACTATTTCACATAATTATGTGACTACCATCCGTCGGAGTAAAACATCTTAAAAACGAAATATCTCCCATACTGAAGAAACTACTATACATTAGAGTAAAACAACTCAACAATGATCTATCTCCCAAAATTAAGAGCATAACATCCATCAGAGAAAAATATCTCAATAACGAAGAGACTACCATTCATCAGAGTATAAATCTCAACAATGAGTTATCTCCCTTAATGAAGAGACTACCATCCATTAGAGTACAAATAAAAAAAATGAACTATCTCCCTTAATTAAAAGACTACCATCCATCAGAGATCAAATTCAAAAAACGAACTATCTTCCTTAATTTAGAGACTACCATCCATCAGAGTAAAACATCTCAACTACGAACGATTGCCCATAATGATGTGACTACCATCCATCAGAGTAAAATATATTAATAACGAAATATCTCCCATAATGAAGAAACGACTATCCATTAGAGTAAAACAACTCAACAAAGATCTATCTCCTAAAATTAAGAGACTACCATCTATCCGAGTCAAATATCTCAACAATGAACAATTTTCCATAACGAAGAGACTATCATTCATCACAGTACAAATCTCAACAATGAACTATCTCTCTGAATGAAGAGACTACCATTCATCGAAGTACAAAACTTAACAACTAACTATCTCCCTTAATGCAGAGACTACCATTCATTAGAGTACAAATCTCAATAATGAACTATCTCCCTTAATGAAGAGACTACCATCCATCAGAGTACAAATCTCAACAATGAACTATCTCCCTTAATGAAGGGACTACCATCCAATGTAGTACAAATCTCAATAATGAACTATCTAACTTAAAGAAGAGACTACCATCTATCAGAGTATAAATCTCAACAATGAACTATCTCCCTTAATTAAGAGACTACCATCCATCATAGTAAAACATCTCAACTATGAACTATTTCCCATAATTATGTGACTACCATCCATCGGAGTAAAACATCTTAACAATGAAATATCTCCCATAATGAAGAAACTACTATCCATTAATGTAAAACAACTCAACAGTTATCTATCTCCCAAAATTAAGAGACTACCATCCATCGGAGTAAAATGTCTCAAAAATGAACTATTTTCTATAACAAAGAGACTATCATTCATCCCAGTACAAATCTCAACAACTAACTATCTCCCTTAATGAAGAGACTACCATCCAATGTAGTATAAATATCAACAACGAACTATCTAAGTTAAAGAAGAGACTACCATCCGTTAGAGTAGAAATCTCAACAACGAACTATCTCCCTTAATTAAGAGACTACCATCAATCAAAGTAAAACATCTCAACTATGAACTATTTCCCATAATGATGTGACTACCATCCATCAGAGTAAAATATATTAACAATGAAATATCTCCCATAATGAATAAACTACTATCCATTAGGGTAAAACAACTCAACAATGATCTATCTCAAAAAATTAAGAGACTACCATCCATCGGATTAAAATATCTCAAAAATGAGAAATTTTCCATAAAGAAGAGAATATCATTAATCAAAGTAAAAATATCTACAACGAACTATCTCCCTTAATGAAGAGACTACCATCCATCGAAGTACAAATCTCAACAACAAACTCTCGCCATTAATGAAGAGACTACCATCCAATGTAGTACAAATCTTAACAACGAACTATCTAACTTAAAGAAAAGACTAACATCCATCAGAGTACAAATCTCTACATCGAACTATCTACCTTAATTAAGAGACTACCATCCATCAGAGTAAAACATCTAAACTACGAGCTATTTCTCATAATGACGTGACTACCATCCATCGGAGTAAAACATCTTAAAAAGGAAATACCTCCCATAATGAAAAAACTACTATCCATTAGAGTAAAACAACTCAACAACGATCTATCTCCCAAAATTTAGATACAACCATCCATCAGAGAAAAAGATCTCAACAACGAACTATCTCTAATAACTAAGAGACTACCATTCATCTAAGTACAAATCTCAACAAGAACTATCCCCCTTAAAGAAGAGACTACCATCAATCAGAGTACAAATATCAAAAATGAACTATCTCCCTTAATTAAGATACTACCATTCATCATAGTAAAACATCTCAACAAAGAAGTATCTTCCATAACAAAGAGACAACCATTTATCGGAGTATAAATATCAAAATCTAACTATATCCCTTAAGGAAGAGACTACTATCCATCATAGTACAAATCTCAAAAATGAACTCTCGCCATTAATGAAGAGACTACCATCCAATGTAGTACAAATCTTAACAACGAACTATCTAAATTAAAGAAAAGACTACCATCCATCAGAGTACAAATCTCAACAAAGAACTATCTCCAATAATTAAGAGACTACCATCCATCATAGTAAAACACCTTAACTATATTCTATTTCCCATAATTATGTGACTACCATCCATCGGAGTAAAACATATTAACAATGAAATATCTCCCATGATGAAGAAACTACTATCCATTAATGTAAAACAACTCAACAATGATCTATCTCCCAAAATTAAGAGACTACCATCCATGGGAGTAAAATATCTCAAAACTGAACTATTTTCCATAACAAAGAGACTATCATTTATCCCAGTACAAATCTCAACAACGAACTATCTCCTTTAATGAAGAGACTACCATCAAATGTAGTACAAATATCAACAACGAACTATCTAATTTAAAGAAGAGACTACCATCCATCAGAGTCGAAATCTCAACAACGAACTATCTCCCTTAATTAAGAGACTACCATCCATCAGAGTAATAACATCTCAACTATGAACTATTTCCCATAATGATGTGACTACCATCCATCAGAGTAATATATATTAACAACGAAATATCTTTGTTGTACCCCAAAATTTGCCCTCCCTTTTTCACAAGAAATCACAACCCTAGGGTTTTCTATGATTTTTAAGATTGGCTCAGGAATTGATCAAACAGACCTTTCTTTGGCAACAAATCAATAATTAGGGTTTTCTCTCGCATTTCACAGAAGAAATTGAATCCACAGAAATTCAGTTTACTGTTACATTGTTTTCACACTTTTTCAAAGTTTGCTGAAAGGATAACTGATTGTTCTCAAAGCCTGATTATCTGGGATAAGAGCTGAGACTTTTATTTGGAATATTAAGGCATATTATTCTTAATGGAATGAAAGGTTTGCCGTTTAATGGAATGCTTGTTTGTTTAACTATATAATGCGTATGTTAATTGTAATGCTGTTGCAAAGTTACGAAACTGCAAAGTTTTGGATTATTTGAGATTTAAGTGATCTGGATTAGAATTGTTGGAATGCAATTTCAATTATTTTTTATTGTGAGAAACTTAAATAATTAAGTAAAGGTGCAAAGAAGAATGGCAAGATATGTGACAATAGAAAAATTCTTTTGGATAAAGACTTTTTATTCATTTCAAATGTTGTTACAAAATTATTTGAATATTGTAAGTTTACAACTTATAATATTTAAAATAATAATTGTTTATAATAAATGGAAAATAAATATAAGTCTAAAGCCTAAACTCGATTGCCCCATGCTCAAGGTTTTTGCTTCCTCTGCTTCCTCTATCGTCCAATTGGTGCTCACCTGCAAAAGACAAAGGAAAAGAAAATTAGTACAAGAATTTTCAAATAGAAAAGAAAGAAAAAATAAGGTCATCATTAAAGTTTGCCGGTCGGAATCAGAATGCTATTTGTTCATCATGTTTTTATTTTTCTCTTTGCAAATCGCAAGAAGATTGCTCTTCTTGGTTCACAAAGAGAAAAGTAAAAGATAAAAAAATACAACCATACAATTTGTTCAAATGCAAAAACATGGGCCATGCTGTACAAAGTAAGGTACAAGGATGCATACAAAGCTAACTTGCAGCAAAACTGAATACCAAACTGCAGTAACCAAGACAGGCTGCATACAAAGCAAACATGCAGCAAAACTATACTAAACTGAATACCAAACTGCAAGTAACCAAACTGAATACCAAACTGCAAGTAACCAAGCTGAATGCATACATAAGCATAACAACTAAAGCAAACTGAGTTACAAAGCAATTGGAAGCAACCAAGTACAATGCAGAAAGTATGCAGTCAGAAAAGTACACAATGCAACAGGCAAATACAATGCAGAAGGAAAACAAATTGACAAGCCAAAGGCTTGTCATATCTGTCATCATGTTCCAGGCATAGGCAACTTTTCAGAATATAATATAATAAGCAAAAAGTGCTTATTTTAGGGAGAGAGGAAGAGAGAAAGAGAGGACCTTTTGTGAAAAGTTTGTAGTTTGGCTAAAGCAGGCTGTCACAAGTCAAATAACAAGAGGATATAAAACTACCTAACTGCATAAACAGCAGGAAGAAAAAAAAATACTTGGAAAAAAACCCAAGCCAAGCTCAAAACCTGTCAAAACAAACAAACTGGCCAAACCTACAAAACTCACAAGTTTACCACAACCAAAAGCTTGCTCAAACCAAAAGCCAAGCTCAAAACTTGTCAAAACAAACAAACAGGCCAAACTACAAACTCAGTAAGCAAACCAACAAAACTTTCCAACCTGCTTGCCAAGCCTACAGTTCCAAACTGCAAAACTACAAACTAGACCAAGCCTAGCAATCTGTTGTCAAAGCTGTACCAAACTGCACAACCATTAACCAAACAGTTTCAAACAAAAGCCAAAGTCTGAAGTTTTCCAAACAAATCCAAAAACTAGTTTGCCAAGCCTGAAGTTTGCCCAACACCATGATAGTTTCACAAACTAACATCAAATCCAAAAACTAGTTTGCCAAACAAATCAACAAAAGTTTCAGAGACATTCTCATCATCAATGTTCAATATCAAAGAAAGAGGAAGAGGTTTCAGAAGTTTATAGAAATCTTCATCATCAACCAACAATCATCATCATCATTAAACAATCCACAATAGAAAATCAAAAGCTTCAGAACAAGTTTATCATCATTCAAGAGAGGAAGAAATAATGTTTTCAAGAAGTGAAACAACCAACACAAGTTTCAGAATTTTTCACCATCAACAAAAATCAAGAACAACAAGTTTCATAATTCGTTCATCATCAACATCAATATCTGAGAAAGAAAAGACAAACGCTACAAGAAAAAGCGCACAACCATCATCACTCCGTCCTCCGCCAGGCCACCAAGGATGCGCCTCTGCCTCACCCTTTTCTCTCCCTTCATTTTCCAGAAAAGTCCCCCAAGGTATGATCTTCTCAAACCATTACTACATATCAAGCATGTAAACATCCAAAGGTTAAAATATTAAACTTTAAAGTAACATGAAGAATCAAACAAACAATGAAACTGTTAAAACTCAAATATGACGAAACGTACCATTCACTCATAACCCTGGATCATCGTGAAGAGGATAAAGAGTGGGGTGGCGCTCTAGTGGTCTGAGAGGAAAAGATCAGAAGCGTGCTTGAGAAAGATGAAGAAGCGAGTGGGAGAACGGCACCGTTGTGTCCATAATAACACAAACCCCAATCTGCTAAAATGAATGAACCCCTGAGCAAAAAGAAAAACGTTGTACAACTTGTCACTGGGCCTGTCCGCCCCAAACATAAACTTAAGCCCACAACAACATTTGGCCATCGAACCCCCCTCTTGTCTCCATTTTGACCCCTTTTTGTTCCTTCTTCCATTTTTCACTTAGGCCCAACAATAAACCTAAGCCCATTCCTTCTTTAATCTCTTTTGATTCACCAAACACTAACCTTTTTTTTTATTTCATTAATTTGTTTTTTTTTAATAATACTAGTAGTATTTATTTTTTTAAATTAATTTGTCTTCTTTTATTATTAATAATTGTTACACTAATAAAAATAAAAAAATAAAATAATAGAAACATTAATTTATGTAATTTTTCTTTCTTTAAAACTTTTTCTTTTCATAATTAATTAAAACCAAATAATAATAAAATTTATAATCTTTCTTTCTTTTAGAATAGATTTTTATTTGTAAATAAATACATGCATCTCATAATTTACTGATTTTCCTTATTTTTATAATTTATTATAATTTTACACTGAATTGCGACAATTCGATTTGGTTGTAACATTTGATATATGGACATTATTATTCTTGTCAGACTCATCCCCATTTGTAAATAATTGTACCCCCATCCCCGGATACTTTTTTGTAATAACTTAGACTTTTAATTCCCGCAATTTATTGCTTTCAATATACTGTATAGTAATTAGGCGTGTATGGCAAGATTCAAAATCAATCGCTAGATGAGCTAATACAAGATTTGAATGCATGAAAATCAAACACAATGCACACTTGCACCCCTAGGGTTACAATCCACTTGTTGCCTTCAAAAATGGGCCATGGTATGCATCTTGGGTACTTTGGCAAAACAAAAACAAAACAAAAGATCATAGTCCCTCGATGATGCTATCTTGGTTGCCTAAACAAAAATGATCAAGTCCCTCAAAAATTTGCCAATAAATACTTGACACAATTGCTATCATGGTCTATACGATGACCCGCGCCTGTCCCGTTTAACATCCTAACACAAGGTTGTTCACCAAATGCAATGGTGAAATAACACTGTCAAAAGGATTAAAACCATAAGAAAGATCTTTGAGTAAAATAGCGTAGACAACTCTTAATTACTTGATCAAAAGCTTGCAAAAACATCCTTGCCATTTTCAAACACACATCACAACACAATTCAAAGCATTTCCCAAAAACAAACTTTCAAAACATTGAAATATCTTTTCAAAAAGACAAACACCTTTGTATATATTCAAACAAGAATCATTACAAAGGTTGCCTAGACAAGGCCTCTTTTTCAAAGCATTTTTAAAACCATACACACAAAGCACCATTTCAAACAATTGAAAAGCAAAGGCAAGTGATCTAAACAAGTAACTAAGAGGCCATGGAAAACCATGGATGAAAAGGGTGCTAGCACCTTCCCTTTTCATAATCTACCCCCTGAACCCAAGAAAACATCTCAAAGGTCTTTCCTGTACTTTTTGACCTTTCCTTTGGATAAAATAAAAAGTCAGTGGCGACTCTTTCTAAACCGCACAATTGCAAACACAAAACGCGAAACCTCAAGTCAGTTCTCCCACGGTATCACAGAACTGGCGACTCTGCTGGGGAGAAATTCTAAAAGTGGGGTTACATTAGGGTTTTAGATCACCCTTTACATGCTCATCTTGCTTGACTTGTATGCTTTACTTTTTGGTTCCTTGTTTGGGTTTGTTTTAAATCCTACACCCGGATTTGGGGCACCTTTTAGGTAAGTAGCAATAAATTGTGAGGGAACTGTGTGGGGTATATCGACATGGTTGAAGTAGTGGCTACGTTAGTGCGACATATTTGTGGGTACCGGTAGCGTTTGAGTCAATCAAAGAGAATACGGGGCCGCTGAGTGATGTCATAAAGCACCAACAAACTCTTAGAACCTTACTTGACCATCTTGGCCTTATTAGGGGTAGTGAGATGACCGGCTTTGGTGCAGTCTGAAGTTGGTAGATACTCGATGCTACACTCATTGAGGATTGTTTTCTTGGAATATTTCGGTCGCCAGTAAAGTGGCTAAACTGAAACAATGAACACAGAAAATAATCCAGTGATATTGAGCTCCTTAGAACCCAGTTACTATTTCTAGGACAGGTTGAGCCAACTAACTTCAAGAGGGTACTTACCTACTCTATGCAAGCCTAAACCTAAGGACTTGTCTGCTTTGTGTGAATGTGATTATCTGTATATACACTTGTTTACTTTCGCATACTTGTACATAACATCATAACATCATACCACGACATTTTCAATAACCATTTCAAGGATCTCGAGGGTCTTTGATGCAGGGTCACGTCAAACAAAACGTCTATCAAAGGGCAAGAGGGTTCATTCTCCACTAAACAAACACCGTCAAAGATCAGGTACAAACAACTTGAATCGAGGGCTATGACCCACTTGACATGGTGAGCTTGATTCTCGTTGAAAGACATCCGCCAATACAAAGTTCTCCAATCAAAGATGTTGATCGAAGTTTAATCTCTAACATTTTCTTGTGTTTACCCTGCGAGATCCTTGAAAACATGCATCCACATATCATGCATTGTATCATAACAGGTTTTCCCTTTCAGGTTTCCTTATTCTCCTACTGTTTATTTCAGTAGAGATGGCTCTAGAGAGGACTGTCAAAGATTTTCAGGCTCAAAATGCTCAACTTCAAGAAATGTTCTTGAACCTGTCCCAGGGGCAAGAAGAAGTGAAAGCTCTCCTCACAAGGGGCCTGGTCCAAGGAAATCCAGGGGGCATCAGGACTGATCAATTGTAAGGGCTACAGATTGAGTTGGCAACATTGAAAATCCAGATGATGGGACAACTGGTGGGCCAGATGGCTCTCATTCAAAACCTGGCTCAAGGACAAGAAGAGCTAAGAGTCTTCATCAACAAACTGCTTCAAGATAACCAAGTGGGGCAAACAACTAGGGTTGAAGATCAAGTCATCATTCAGCCTCCTTTGAGACAAGAAGACAAGGGAAAGTCTCCCCAGCTTGCTTCAGGGTCACAAGCCCAACAACGACCTCGCCAGTGTCAACAGGGTAATCAGCGTAAGCAAAATACATCTGGAAGACATTTCACTGAGATTGACATATCATTATCTCTAGTAATGGAATTCTTGTTGGAGGTCAATCTGACTGTTTTAAAGGATCCTCTTCGGAATCCCAATACCTCTGCTCCTGGCTATCACCCCAACTCATTTTGTGTATATCACTCCTATAGTCCTGGACATGACACCGATGACTGTTGGGCTTTGAAAAACAAGATCCAAGATTTGATTGACAGAGGAGTGCTGAAATTCACACAGGAGGGCCAGATGAAAATCTTCCGCTGAGGGTTCTCCACCTGAAATGACAAGTTCGAACTAAGAGACTTTTTGTTTCATTTGAATTTTCAAGTTGTAATTTCTTTTGTTATTCAAACAATTATCTGTTGATGTCAAACTCTGTTTCATTAATGCATTGCATATGTTTGTCTTGAATTCATCCATTCGTTTTCACTATTATTGAATTATGCTTTCTACTTTATTTATGACATTTAAACTCTTGCTAAAAGTTACAAGTCTTTAGAGGGAGGATGACGAAAATAATGCCATAATCTCATACAGTATGCTTTTGGACAGACCTTGCTGACGATGTACAGGCGCTTCTTTCAAATCCTAAACACTGGAGTTATAAGGAAGATAATCCCTAGTCAACCCCTTCAAGCCAAAGAAGTAGAAGTTTTCTGTTTTAAACACAAATTGAAACCTTTTAATCAAACCTGGGACAGGGTAGTCTCTCAATTAATTCAAAATGCGCGTTTAGTCACAAACTCTCAGTTTGTAATACAGCGAACGGCATCAAAATTTCCTTTAAAACCAAAGGACAGTGATGGTTCCTTATCTCATAGGCAGTCATTATCTCTCAAAGAAAAAGCCCACTGAGTCGAAACCTACAAAGGAGGCTTAAGAAAGCTGGGGCATCCCGCTGACTGTAATCTCGAAAACAGAAACAGTCAAGCAAAAAATAGGGATAATGAATCAAAAGAAAGAGGTCACTAAAAATCCTCAACAACATGAAAAATGTTGCAAAAATGACTGCCTTCCAACAAATTCAACTTGTGTGGACCATCACCAAAACGTCGTTCCAAACTCGAATAGAGTTCAACGCACAATAAACTGAGTTTAGGATTGAAGAACATCACGAAGAGTGGGTGGGAACAAATATACTTTGATCCTTTATCCTTTGTTTCTTAAACCGTGAACCAAGCCACGTTACAACCCTTCAAAAGTCCTAATTGAAGCATGGGTTCGTTCGAAAGCATACTGTTACAAAAGGTATCCTGACTCCTGTAAGGCTTTGCTCTAAATCTTGAGCTGATTTTTCTTATAAAAAGTTTTATGCTAAAAAACTCATTTTTCAAAACTTCAAGACAAGCATGAACTTTACATTATTTGAATATCGTTGTTTGCACATGGTTATTTGTTTGACAGCGAAGAAATTCACACAGTGAATGTTCGGATGAACGAAAGCTCTCTCAGTGAATAAAATCACTTCAAGTGGGATGACACTCCCGTTGCAAAAATCTCCTATCAACAAAGGGGGACTTGGTATTGTCCAGTAAACCTGGGGCAGTCCAGTCAAGATTTCAACAAATCTTTCAAAGCCCAGTAAACCTGGGGCAGTCCAGTCAAGATTCCAACAAATCTTTCAAAGTCCAGTAAACTTGGGGCAGTCCAGTCAAGATTTCAAGAAATCTCTCAACTGCAGATTAACCTGGGGCAAGTCGCCGTCACCATCACTTGGGCCATTAAACGTCAATCCCAAAGGGTTACACACATTCCAAATTTCCTGGAAGTGTCACAAATATCTGATACTAGGGGCAGTGACGAATCTCTCCAAAATCTTTCTGAAATCCTCGAGAAGTTCATCACCTCTCTAGCAGACCAGAAGCCATGGGTTTATTTCCCCAACACTTGTCAAGGATTTATTCTCCAAAATGAAATTATATTTCAACAACATTCATAACATATGCAGATTGATCGACGGGTAAAGATTCCTTCATAACCTTTTGGAGTTACGGTCGTCGAGGATTCCTTCATCACCTGTTGGAGTTACAGTCGTCCAAGATTCCTTCATCACCTTTTGGAGTAGCAATCGTCAAGGATTCCTTCATCACCTGTTGGAGTTACGGTCGTCGAAGATTCCTTCATCACCTATTGGAGTTACAGTCGTCAAAGATTCCTTCATCACCTGTTGGAGTTACGGTCGTCCAAGATTCCTTCATTACCTTTTCGAGTAGAAATCGTCAAGGATTCCTTCATCAAGTTTTGGAGTAGCAGTCGTAAAAGATTTCTTCATCATCCGGTTGAGTCAAAGTTAAACCAAGACCCTCTCTGTTTTGGTCAGATCGACACTAAGATCTCCCTGATTCTTATTCCAATGGAAGATATTCCGGGTTTTTTCTGTTTCAGATAAATCTCTCAGCGATTTATTCTGATCTTTTCACTATCAGAGATGAAGAATCCAACTCTTTTCTCCCTTATCAGCTCAAGATTTATTTTCCCCAGCGAAAGGTCATCTTGAAATACATTACACCTCCGTGCATCAGGATATCATGCAACGCAATCTCATTTATTTTGAGAACATCATTGTTTGATATATGCCACTAACCTTTACCTTTTAGGAAAGGTAAAATCAAATTCAAGCGACAAATCTTTTCGTCAGTCGAATTACGGACAAGTTCCTAAATCTCAACAAAGCTTTTACTTCAGTTGAATTACGGACAAGTTCCTAAATCTCAGCAGAAACAACCTACCAGCAGAATGACGGACAAATGAAGCTCCTGAAATTCTTTTTCTCTCAAGAATGAAGATTCTCTTCCTTGAAACCTCAGAAGATTGGTATACTCCCAAGCTCATGATACCGTTAATAGAATGAAGATTCTCATCCTTGAAACCTTAGGAGATTGGTATACTCCCAAGCTCCTGATACCGTTAACAGAATGAAGATTCTCATTCTTGCTTCCCCAGTAGATTGGCATACTCCCAACCTCCTGACCCAAACGCCTGAATGAAGATTCTCATTTATGCCTCCCCAGTAGATTGGTATACACCCAAGCTTCTGATATTCCCGACAGAATGAAGATTCTCATTCTCAAAGTGGCATATAACATGAATTCCTGATACTCCCAACTGAATGAAGATTCTCATTCTCAAAGTGGTATATAACTTGAATTCCTGATCTTCCCAACAGAATGAAGATTCTCATTCTCAAAGTGGTATATAACCTGAATTCCTGATATTCCCGACAGAATGAAGATTCTCATTCTCAAAGTGGTATATAACATGAATTCCTGATATTCCCGACAGAATGAAGATTCTCATTCTCAAAGTGGCATAGTACCCGATATTTCCGACAGAATGAAGATTCTCATTCTCAAAGTGGCATATTACCCGAGTCCCTGATATTCCCGACAGAATGAAGATTCTCATTCTCAAAGTGGCATGTTACCCGATATTCCCGACAGAATGAAGATTCTCATTCTCAAAGTGGCATACGACTTAACTTCTGAAAACAGGAATAACCTTTTCCCAGGATCCCGAGCTTATTCTCCAGCAAGATAGCTACTCTTCAGCAGTATAGCTATTCCCCACAGAGTTCTTACTCCCCAACAAAGTCAAGATTCTCATCCTTGATTCTCCAGAGCTTTCTTTACTCTCAGCATGAATTTGTCAGAGTTTTTAATCCCCTGCAGATCGAAGATTCTCGTTCTTGGCTCCTCAACACAAATTCCCCTAGCAGAATGAAGATTCTCATTCTCAATTCCTCATAGAGTTTTCAGATATTCCCCAGCAGAGTTCTCCTCAAATAACAAAACAGAAGCCCCCAGTAGATTGGCATACAACACAAACTCCTGATTTCCCCAGTAGTATAACTTCTCCCCGCAGAGGTTGTCAAAAGGCTTGAAGACACACATACTCTTCAAACCATGGTCCAGGATTTATTTTCCTCGACAGCAGTCAAAGATTTTATTATCTCCAGCTATCCAGGATTTATCTTCTTCAGCAAGACAGCTTATCAGCTTACATGCGCATACATCACATTCATAAACATTGATAAAACACATATATTGCATCATACATTTCATGCAACATAACTTTGTGTTTCAGCCAATGTTTTACCCTTTTCAGGATAAGATTAGCAAGCTTTGAATTCAAGAATCATGAAAATGGTTTACGGATGCTTCCCAACATGGATTTTAATCTATCGCTTGTTCAGATTCAACTTTTGAAAATAGTTTACGGATGCTTCCCAACATGGATGTCAATGTATTGCCGTTTAATGGAATGCTTGTTTGTTTAACTATACAATGCGTATGTTAATTGGAATGTTGTTGCAAAGTTACGAAACTGCAAAGTTTTGGATTATTTGAGATTTAAGTGATCGAGATTGGAATTATTGGAATGCAATTTCAATTATTTTTGATTGTGAGAAACTTAAATAATTAAGTAAAGGTGCAAGGAAGAATGGCAAGATATGTGACAATAGAAAAATTCTTTTGGATAAAGAATTTTTATTCATTTCAAATGTTGTTACAAAATTATTTGAATATTGTAAGTTTACAACTTATAGTATTTAAAATAATAATTGTTTATAATAAATGGAAAATAAATCTAAGTCTAAAGCCTAAACTCCATTGACCCATGCTCAAGGTTTTTGCTTCCTCTGCTTCCTCTATCGTCCAATTGGTGCTCACCTGCAAAAGACAAAGGAAAAGAAAATTAGTACAAGAATTTTCAAATAGAAAAGAAAGAAAAAAAAAAGGTCATCATTAAAGATTGTCGGCCGGAATCAGAATTCTATTTGTTCATCATGTTTTTATTTTTCTCTTTGCAAATCGCAAGAAGATTGATCTTCTTTGTTCACAAATAGAAAAGTAAAAGATGATAAAATGCAAGCATACAATTGGTTCAAATGCAAAAACATGGGCCATGCTGTACAAAGTAAGGTACATAGCTGCATACAAAGCAAACTTGCAGCAAAACTGAATACCAAACTGCAGTAACCAAGACAGGCTGCATACAAAGCAAACTTGCAACAAAACTATACCAAACTGAATACCAAACTGCAAGTAACCAAACTGAATACCAAACTGCAAGTAACCAAACTGAATACCAAACTGCAAGTAACCAAGCTGAATGCAAACATAAGCATAACAACTAAAGCAAACTGAGTTACAAAGCAATTGGAAGCAACCAAGTACAATGTAGAAAGTATGTAGTTAGAAAAGTACACAATGCAACAGGCAAATACAATGCAGAAGGAAAACCAATTGACAAGCCAAAGGCTTGTCATAGCTGTCATCATGTTCCAGGCATAGGCAACTTTTCAAAATATAATATAATAAGCAAAAAGTTCTTATTTCAGGGAGAGAGGAAGAGAGAAAGAGAGGACCTTTTGTGAAAAGTTTGCAGTTTGGCTAAAGCAGGCTGTAACAAGTCAAATAACAAGAGGATATAAAACTATCTAACTGCATAAACAGTAGGAAGAAAAAAAATACTTGGCCAAAAACCCAAGCCAAGCTCAAAACCTGTCAAAACAAACAAACTGGCCAAACCTGCAAAACTCACAAGTTTACCACAACCAAAAGCATGCTCAAACCAAAAGCCAAGCTCAAAACCTGTCAAAACAAACAAATAGGCCAAACTACAAACTCAGAAAGAAAACCAACAAAACTTCCCAACCTGCTTGCCAAGCCTACAGTTCCAAACTCCAAAACTACAAACTAGACCAAGCCTAGCAATCTGTTGTCAAACTTGTACCAAACTGCACAGCCATTAACCAAACAATTTTAAACAAAAGCCAAAGTCTGAAACTCAAGGTTCTAAACCTGTCAAACAAAACTGCCCAACACCATGATAGTTTCACAAACTAACATCAAAGCCAAAAACTAGTTTTCCAAACAAATCAACAAAAGTTTCAGAGACATTCTCATCATTAATGTTCAATATCAAAGAAAGAGGAAGAGGTTTCATAAGTTTATAGCAAGCTTCATCATCAACTAACAATCATCATCATCATTAAACAATCCACAATAGAAAATCAAAAGCTTCAGAACAAGTTTATCATCATTCAAGAGAGGAAGAAATAAAGTTTTCAAGAAGTGAAACAACCAACACAAGTTTTAGAATTTTTCATCATCAACAAAAATCAAGAACAACAAGTTTCAGAATTCGTTCATCATCAACATCAATATCTGAGAAAGAAAAGACAAAAGATACCAGAAAAAGTGCGCAACCATCATCACTCCGTCCTCCGCCCGGCCACCAAAGACGCACCTCCGCGTCACCCTTTTCTCTCCCTTCATTTTCCAGAAAAGTCCCCCAAGGTATGATCTTCTCAAACCATTACTACATATCAAGCATGTAAGCATCCAAAGGTTAAAAGATTAAACTGTAAAGTAACATGATGAATCAAACAAACACTGAAATTGTTAAAACACAAAGATGACGAAACGTACCATTCACTCATAACCCTGGATCATCGTGAAGAGGATAGAGAGTGGGGTGGCGCTCCGGTGGCCTGAGAGGAAAAGATCAGAAGCGTGCTTGAGAAAGATGAATAAGCGAGTGGGAGAACGGCACCATTGTGTCCATAACAACATAAACCCTAATCTGCTAAAATGAACGAACCCCTGAGCAAAAAGAAAAACGCTGTACAACATGTCACTGGGCCTGTCCGCCCCAAACGTAAACTTAAGCCCACAACAACATTGGCCATCGCACCCTCCTCTTGTCTCTATTCTGACCCTTTTTTGTTCCTTCTTCCACTTTTCACTTAGGCCCAACAATAAACCTAAGCCCATTCCTTCTTTAATCTCTTTTGATTCACCAAACACTAACCTTTTTTTTTTATTTCATTAATTCGTTTTTTTTAATGATACTAGTAGTATTTATTTTCTTAAATTAATTTGTCTTCTTTTATTATTAATAATTGTTACACTAATAAAAATACAAAAAAAAATAATAGAAACATTAATTTAAGTAATTTTTCTTTCTTTAAAACTTTTTCTTTTCATAATTAATTAAAACCAAATAATAATATAATTTTTAATCTTTCTTTCTTCTAGAATAGATTTTTATTTGTAAATAAATACATGCATCTCATAATTTACTGATTTTCCTTATTTTTATAATTTATTATAACTTTACACTGAATTGCGACAATTCGATTTGGTTGTAACATTTGATATGTGGACATTATTATTCTTGTGAGACTCATCCCCATTTGTAAATAATTGTACCCCCATCCCTGGATACTTTTTTGTAATAACTTAGACTTTTAATTCCCGCAATTTATTGCTTTCAATAAATGTATAGTAATTAGGCGTGTATGGCAAGATTCAAAATCAATCGCTAGATGACCTAATACAAGATTTGAATGCATGAAAATCAAACACAATGCACACTTGCACCCCTAGGGTTACAATCCACTTGTTGCCTTCAAAAATGGGCCATGGTATGCATGTTGGGTACTTTGGCAAAACAAAAACTAAACAAAAGATCACAGTCCCTCGATGATGCTATCTATACGATGACCCGCGCCAGTCCCGTTTAACATCCTAACACAAGGTTGTTCACCAAAAGCAATGGTGAAATAACACTGTCAAAAGGGTTAAAACCATAAGAAAGATCTTTGAGTAAAATAGGGTAGAAAACTCTTAGTTACTTGATCAAAAGCTTGCAAAAACATCCTTGCCATTTTCAAACACACATCACAACACAATTCAAAGCATTTCCCAAAAACAAACTTTCAAAACATTGAAATATATTTTCAAAAAGACAAAAACCTTTGTATATATTCAAACAAAAATCATTACAAAGGCTGCCTAGACAAGGCCTCTTTTTCAAAGAATTTTCAAAACCATACACACAAAGCACCATTTCAAACAATTGAAAAGCAAAGGCAAGTGATCTAAAGAAGTAACTAAGAGCCCATGGAAAACCATGGATGAAAAGGGTGCTAGCACCTTCCCTTTTCATAATCTACCCCCCGAACCCAAGAAAACATCTAAAAGGTCTTTCCTATGCTTTTTGACCTTTCCTTTGGATAAAATAAAAAGTCGGTGGCGACTCTTGCTAAACCGCACAATTGCAAACACAAAACCTCAAGTCAGTTCTTCCACCGTATCACAATCTCCCATAATGAAGAAACTTCTATCCATTAGAGTAAAACAACTCAACAATGATCTATCTCAAAAAATTAAGAGACTACCATCCATCGGAGTAAAATATTTCCAAAATGAACTATTTTCCATAAAGAAGAGACTATCATTCATCAAAGTACAAATCTCTACAACGAACTATCTCCCTTAATGAAGAGACTACCATCCATCAAAGTAC
This sequence comes from Vicia faba, assembly GCA_948472305.1. NCBI lineage: Eukaryota > Viridiplantae > Streptophyta > Magnoliopsida > Fabales > Fabaceae > Vicia > Vicia faba. The sequence continues at coordinate 857,772,560 of OX451741.1, forward strand.
AAATCTCAACAAAAATTTCTCGCCATTAATGAAGAGACTACCATCCAATGTAGTACAAATCTTAACATCGAACTATCTACCTTAATTAAGAGACTACCAAATATCAGAGTAAAACATCTCAACTACGAACTATTTCTCATAATTATGTGACTACCATCCATCGGAGTAAAACATCTTTAAAACGAAATATCTCCCATAATGCAGAAACTACTATCCATTAGAGTAAACCAACTCAACAACGATTTATCTCCCAAAATTAACAGAATATCATCCATCAGAGTCAAATATCTCAACAATGAACAATTTTCCATAACAAATAGACTATCATTCATTACAGTACAAATCTCAACAATGAACTATCTCCCTAAATGAAGAGACTACCATTCATCGAAGTACAAAACTTAACAACGAACTATCTCCTTTAATGCAGAGACTACCATTCATTAGAGTACAAATCTCAATAACAAACTATCTCCCTTAATGAAGAGACTACCATCCATCAGAGTACAAATCTCAACAATGAACTATCTCCCTTAATGAAGAGACTACCATCCAATGTAGTACAAATCCCAACAACGAACTATCTAATTTAAAGAAGAGACTACCATCTATCAGAGTACAAATCTCAACAACGAACGATCTCCCTTAATTAAGAGACTACCATCCATCAGAGTAAAATATCTCAACTACGAACTATTTCCCATAATGATGTTACTACCATCCATCGGAGTAAAACATCTTAACAACAAAATATATTCCAGAATGAAGAAACTACTATCCATTAGAGTAAAACAACTAACCAACAATCTATCTCCCAAAATTAAGAGACTACCACCCATTGGAGTAAAATATATAAACATTGAAATATTTTCCATAACGAAGAGACTATCAATCATCACAGTACAAATCTCAATAACGAACTATCTTCAATAACAAAGAGACTACCATTCATCGAAGTACAAATCTCAACAATTAGCTATCTCCCTTAATGAAGAGACTACCATCCATCAGAGTACAAATATTAAAAATGAACTATCTCCCTTAATTAAGAGACTACCATCCATCAGAGTTCAAATCTAAACAATGAACTATCTTCCTTAATTTAGAGACAACATCCATCAGAGTAAAAAATCTCAACTACAAACTATTTCCCATAATGATGTGACTACCATCCATCAGAGTAAAACATCTTAATAACGAACTATCTTCAATAACAAAGAGACTACCATTCATCAAAGTACAAATCTCAACAATTAGCTATCTCCCTTTATGAAGAGACTACCATCCATCAAATTATAAATCTCAACATTGAACTATCTCCCTTATGAGGAGACTACCATCCATCAGAGTACAAATATCAACAATGAACTATCTCCCTTAATGAATAGACTACCATCCATTAGAGTACAAATCTCAATAACAAACTATCTCCCTTAATGAAGAGACTACCATCCATCAGAGTACAAATCTCAACAATGAACTATCTCCCTTAATGAGGAGACTACCATCCATTGTAGTACAAATATCAACCACGAACTATCTAACTTAAAGAATAGACTACTATCCATCAGAGTACAAATCTCAACAACGAACTATCTCCCTTAATTAAGAGAATACCATACATCAGAGTAAAACATCTCAACTATGAACTGTTTCCCATAATGATGTGACTACCATCCAACAGGGTAAAACATCTTAACAATGAAATATCTCCCATAATGAAGAAACTACTATCCCTTAGAGTAAAATAACTTTACAATGATCTATCTCCCCAAATTAAGAGACTAACATCCATCCGAGGAAAATATCTCAACAATGAACTATTTTCCATAACGAAGAGACTATCATTCATCACAGTACAAATCTCAACAACAAACTATCTCCCTGAATGAAGAGACTACCATCAATCGAAGTACAAAACTTAACAATGAACTATCTCCCCCAATGAAGAGACTACCATCCATCATAGTACAAATCTCAACGATGAACTATCTAAATTAAAGAAGATATTACCATCCATCAGAGTACAAATCTCAACAATGAACTATCTACTTTATTGAAGAGACTACCATACATAGAAGTACAAATCTCAACAACGAATAATCTCCCTTAATAAAGAGACTACCATCCATCAGAGTAAAACATATCAATAATAAACTATCTCCCATAATGAAGTGACTACCATCCATCAGAGTAAAACATCTCCACAATGAATTATCTCCCAAAATGAAGAGACTACCATCCACCAGAGAAAAACTTTTCAACAACGAAGTATCTCCAATTACGAAGAGACTACCATTCATCGGAGTACAAATATCAACAACAAATTGTCTCCCTTAATGAAGAGACTACCATCAATCATAGTACAAATCTCAACAACGAACTATCTCCCTTAATAAAGAGACTACCATCCATCGGAGTAAAACATATCAACAATGAATTATCTCCCAAAATGAAGAGACTACTATTCAACGGAGAAAAACTTGTCAACAATGAACTTTCTCCAATTACTAAGAGACTACCATTCATCGGAGTACAAATATCAACAATAAACTATCTCCCTTAATGAAGAGACTACCATCCATCGGAGTACAAATCTCAACGATGAACTATCTCCCTTAATGAAGAGACTACCATCCATTAGAGTACAAATCTCAATAACAAACTATCTCCCTTAATGAAGAGACTACCATCCATTAGAGTACAAATCTCAATAACAAACTATCTCCCTTAATGAAGAGACTACCATCCATCAGAGTACAAATTCTCAACAATGAACTATATCCCTTAATGAAGAGACTCCCATCCAATGTGGTACAAATATCAACAACGAACTATCTAACTTATATAAGAGACTACTTTGTATCAGAGTAAAAATCTAAACAACGAACTATCTCCCTTAATTAAGAGACTACCATCCATCACAGTAAAACATATTAACTACGAACTATTTCCCATAATGATGTGACTACCATCCATCAGAGTAAAACATCTTAACAACGATATATCTTCCATAATGAAGAAACTACTATCCATTAGAGTAAAACAACTTAACAACGATCTATCTCCCAAAATTAAGAGACTACCATCCATCAGAGTAAAATATCTGAACAATGAACTATTTTCCATAACGAAGAGACTATCATTCATCAAAGTACAAATTTCAACAACGAATTATCTCCCTAAATGAAGAGACTACCATCAATCGATGTACAAAATATAACAACGAACTATCTCCCTTAATGAAGAGACTACAATCCATCAGAGTATAAATCTCAATAACGAATTATCTGCCTTAATGTAGAGACTACCATCCATCCGAGTACAAATCTCAATAATGAACTATCTCCCTTATGAAGAGACTACCATCCATCAGAGCACAAATCTCAACAATGAATTATCTCCTTTAATGAAGAGACTACCATAAATCGAAGTACAAATCTCATAAATGAACTATCTACCTTAATGAAGAGACTACCATCTATCAGAGTACAAATCTCAAAAACCAATCATCTCCCTTAATGAAGAGACTGCCATCCATCATAGTACAAATCTCAACAACGAATTATCTCCCTTAATAAAGAGACTAACATCCATTAGAGTAAAACATCTCAATAACAAACTATCTCCCATAATGAAGTGACTACCATCCATCAGAGTAAAACATCTCCACAATGAACTATCTCCCTTAATGAAGAGACTACCATCCATCAGAGAAAATATTTTCAACAATGAAGTATCTCCAATTACGAAGAGACTACCAATCATTGGACTACAAATATCAACAATGAACTATCTCCCTTAATGAAGAGACTACCATCCATTGGAGTACAAATCTCAACGAAGAACTATCTCCCTTAATGAAGAGACTATCATCCAACGGAGTAAAAATCTCATTAACAAACTATGTAACTTAAAGAAAAGACTACCATCCTTCAGAGTACAAATCTCAACAACAAAATATCTCCTTTCATAAAGAGACTACCATCCATTGGAATACAAATATCAGAAATGAACTATCTACCTAATGAATTGACTACCATCCATCAGAGTACAAATATCAACAACAAACTATCTCCCTTAATAAAGAGACTATCATCTATTAGAGTACAAATCTCAATAACGAACTATCTCCCTTAATAAAGAGACTACCATCCATCGGACTAAAACATCTTAACAACGAACTATCTCCCATAATGAAGTGATTACCATCCATCAGAGTAAAACATCTCAAAAATGAATTATCTCCCAAAATGAATACACTTCCATCCATCGGAGTAAAATATCTCAACAACGAACTATCTCCAAAAATAAAGAGACTACATTCCATCGGAGAAAAAAATCTCAACAACTAAGTATCTCTCATAACAAAGAGACTACCATTCATCAGAGTACAAATCTAAACCACGAACTATGTCCCTTAATGAAGAGATTACCATCCATCAGAGGAACAAACAGAACAAAAGAACTATCTCCCTTAATGAAGAGACAACCATCCATCGGAGTACAAATATCAACAATGAACTATCTTCCTTATGAAGAGACTACCATCCAACGAAGTACAAATCTAAACAACGAACTATCTAACTTAAAGAAGATACTACCATCCATCAGAGTACAAATCTCAACAATGAACTATCTCCTTTATTGAAGAGACTACCATACATCGAAGTACAAATCTCATAAATGAACTATCTACCTTAATGAAGAGACTACTATCTATCAGAGTACAAATCTCAAAAACGAATTATCTCCCTTAATGAAGAGACTACCATCCATCATAGTACAAATCTCAACAAAAAACTATCTCCCTTAATAAAGAGACTACCATCCATCAGAGTAAAATATCTCAACAACGAATTATCTCCCAAAATGAAGAGACTACTATCCATCAAAGAAAATTTTGTCAACAACGTACTATCTCCAATTACGAAGAGGCTACCTTTCATCGGAGTACAAATATCAACAACGAACTAACTCCCTTATTGAAGAGACTACCATCCATCAAAGTAAAAATCTCAACGAAGAACTATCTCCCTTAATGAAGAGACTACCATTCATTAGAGTACAAATCTCATTAACAAACTATCTCCCTTAATGAAGAGACTACCATCCATCAGAGTACAGATCTCAACAATGAACTATCTCCCTTAATGAAGAGACTACCATCCAATGTAGTACAAATATCAACCACGAAATATCTAACTTAAAGAAGAAACTACCATCCATCAGAGTACAAATATCAACAACTAACTATCTCCCGTAGTTAAGAGACTACCATTCGTCAGAGTAAAACATCTCAACTACGAACTATTTCACATAATGATGTGACTAACATCCATCGGAGTATAACATCTTAACAACGAAATATATCCCATAATGAAGAAACTACTATCCATTAGAGTAAAACAACTCAACAACGATCTATCTCCTAAAATTAAGAGACTACCATGCATCCTAGTAAAATATCTCAACAATGAACTATTTTCCATAACGAAGAGACTATCATTCATCACAGTACAAATCTCAACAACGAACTATCTCCCTTAATGAAGAGACTACTATCAATTGAAGTACAAAACTTAATAACGAACTATCTCCCTTAATGAAGAGACTACCATCCATCAGAGTAAAAATCTCAATTATGAATTTTCTCCCTTAATGAAGAGACTACCGTCCATCCGAGTACAAATCTCAACAATGAACTATCTCCCTCATGAAGAGACGACCATCCAACAAAGTACAAATCTCAACAACGAACTATATAACTTAAAGAAGATACTACATTCCATCAGAGCATAAATCTCAACAAAGAATTATCTCCTTTAATAAAGAGACTACCATACATTGAAGTACAAATCTCATAAATGAACTATCTACCTTAATGAAGATACTACCATCTATCAGAGTACAAATCTTAAAAACAAATCATCTTCCTTAAAGAAGAGACTACCATCCATCATAAAACAAATCTCAACAACGAACTATCTAACTTAAAGAAGATACTACCATCCATCAGAGCACAAATCTCAACAATGAATTATCTCCTTTAATGAAGAGACTACCATAAATCGAAGTACAAATCTCATAAATGAACTATCTACCTTAATGAAGAGACTACCATCTATCAGAGTACAAATCTCAAAAACCAATCATCTCCCTTAATGAAGAGACTGCCATCCATCATAGTACAAATCTCAACAACGAATTATCTCCCTTAATAAAGAGACTAACATCCATTAGAGTAAAACATCTCAATAACAAACTATCTCCCATAATGAAGTGACTACCATCCATCAGAGTAAAACATCTCCACAATGAACTATCTCCCTTAATGAAGAGACTACCATCCATCAGAGAAAATATTTTCAACAATGAAGTATCTCCAATTACGAAGAGACTACCAATCATTGGACTACAAATATCAACAATGAACTATCTCCCTTAATGAAGAGACTACCATCCATTGGAGTACAAATCTCAACGAAGAACTATCTCCCTTAATGAAGAGACTATCATCCAACGGAGTAAAAATCTCATTAACAAACTATGTAACTTAAAGAAAAGACTACCATCCTTCAGAGTACAAATCTCAACAACAAAATATCTCCTTTCATAAAGAGACTACCATCCATTGGAATACAAATATCAGAAATGAACTATCTACCTAATGAATTGACTACCATCCATCAGAGTACAAATATCAACAACAAACTATCTCCCTTAATAAAGAGACTATCATCTATTAGAGTACAAATCTCAATAACGAACTATCTCCCTTAATAAAGAGACTACCATCCATCGGACTAAAACATCTTAACAACGAACTATCTCCCATAATGAAGTGATTACCATCCATCAGAGTAAAACATCTCAAAAATGAATTATCTCCCAAAATGAATACACTTCCATCCATCGGAGTAAAATATCTCAACAACGAACTATCTCCAAAAATAAAGAGACTACATTCCATCGGAGTAAAAAATCTCAACAACTAAGTATCTCTCATAACAAAGAGACTACCATTCATCAGAGTACAAATCTAAACCACAAACTATGTCCCTTAATGAAGAGATTACCATCCATCAGAGGAACAAACAGAACAAAAGAACTATCTCCCTTAATGAAGAGACAACCATCCATCGGAGTACAAATATCAACAATGAACTATCTTCCTTATGAAGAGACTACCATCCAACGAAGTACAAATCTAAACAACGAACTATCTAACTTAAAGAAGATACTACCATCCATCAGAGTACAAATCTCAACAATGAACTATCTCCTTTATTGAAGAGACTACCATACATCGAAGTACAAATCTCATAAATGAACTATCTACCTTAATGAAGAGACTACTATCTATCAGAGTACAAATCTCAAAAACGAATTATCTCCCTTAATGAAGAGACTACCATCCATCATAGTACAAATCTCAACAAAAAACTATCTCCCTTAATAAAGAGACTACCATCCATCAGAGTAAAACATCTCAACAACGAATTATCTCCCAAAATGAAGAGACTACTATCCATCTAAGAAAATTTTGTCAACAACGTACTATCTCCAATTACGAAGAGGCTACCATTCATCGGAGTACAAATATCAACAACGAACTAACTCCCTTATTGAAGAGACTACCATCCATCAAAGTACAAATCTCAACGAAGAACTATCTCCCTTAATGAAGAGACTACCATTCATTAGAGTACAAATCTCATTAACAAACTATCTCCCTTAATGAAGAGACTACCATCCATCAGAGTACAGATCTCAACAATGAACTATCTCCCTTAATGAAGAGACTACCATCCAATGTAGTACAAATATCAACCACGAAATATCTAACTTAAAGAAGAAACTACCATCCATCAGAGTACAAATATCAACAACTAACTATCTCCCGTAGTTAAGAGACTACCATTCGTCAGAGTAAAACATCTCAACTACGAACTATTTCCCATAATGATGTGACTAACATCCATCGGAGTATAACATCTTAACAACGAAATATATCCCATAATGAAGAAACTACTATCCATTAGAGTAAAACAACTCAACAACGATCTATCTCCTAAAATTAAGAGACTACCATGCATCCTAGTAAAATATCTCAACAATGAACTATTTTCCATAACGAAGAGACTCATTCATCACAGTACAAATCTCAACAACGAACTATCTCCCTTAATGAAGAGACTACTATCAATTGAAGTACAAAACTTAATAACGAACTATCTCCCTTAATGAAGAGACTACCATCCATCAGAGTAAAAATCTCAATTATGAATTTTCTCCCTTAATGAAGAGACTACCGTCCATCCGAGTACAAATCTCAACAATGAACTATCTCCCTCATGAAGAGACGACCATCCAATAAAGTACAAATCTCAACAACTAACTATATAACTTAAAGAAGATACTACATTCCATCAGAGCATAAATCTCAACAAAGAATTATCTCCTTTAATAAAGAGACTACCATACATTGAAGTACAAATCTCATAAATGAACTATCTACCTTAATGAAGATACTACCATCTATCAGAGTATAAATCTTAAAAACAAATCATCTTCCTTAAAGAAGAGACTACCATCCATCATAAAACAAATCTCAACAACGAACTATCTAACTTAAAGAAGATACTACCATCCATCAGAGCACAAATCTCAACAATGAATTATCTCCTTTAATGAAGAGACTACCATAAATCGAAGTACAAATCTCATAAATGAACTATCTACCTTAATGAAGAGACTACCATCTATCAGAGTACAAATCTCAAAAACCAATCATCTCCCTTAATGAAGAGACTGCCATCCATCATAGTACAAATCTCAACAACGAATTATCTCCCTTAATAAAGAGACTAACATCCATTAGAGTAAAACATCTCAATAACAAACTATCTCCCATAATGAAGTGACTACCATCCATCAGAGTAAAACATCTCCACAATGAACTATCTCCCTTAATGAAGAGACTACCATCCATCAGAGAAAATATTTTCAACAATGAAGTATCTCCAATTACGAAGAGACTACCATTCATTGGACTACAAATATCAACAATGAACTATCTCCCTTAATGAAGAGACTACCATCCATTGGAGTACAAATCTCAACGACGAACTATCTCCCTTAATGAAGAGACTATCATCCAACGGAGTAAAAATCTCATTAACAAACTATGTAACTTAAAGAAAAGACTACCATCCTTCAGAGTACAAATCTCAACAACAAAATATCTCCTTTCATAAAGAGACTACCATCCATTGGAATACAAATATCAGAAATGAACTATCTACCTAATGAAGTGACTACCATCCATCAGAGTACAAATATCAACAACAAACTATCTCCCTTAATAAAGAGACTATCATCTATTAGAGTACAAATCTCAATAACGAACTATCTCCCTTAATAAAGAGACTACCATCCATCGGACTAAAACATCTTAACAACGAACTATCTCCCATAATGAAGTGATTACCATCCATCAGAGTAAAACATCTCAAAAATGAATTATCTCCCAAAATGAATACACTTCCATCCATCGGAGTAAAATATCTCAACAACGAACTATCTCCAAAAATAAAGAGACTACATTCCATCGGAGTAAAAAATATCAACAACTAAGTATCTCTCATAACAAAGATACTACCATTCATCAGAGTACAAATCTAAACCACGAACTATGTCCCTTAATGAAGAGATTACCATCCATCAGAGGAACAAACAGAACAAAAGAACTATCTCCCTTAATGAAGAGACAACCATCCATCGGAGTACAAATATCAACAATGAACTATCTTCCTTATGAAGAGACTACCATCCAACGAAGTACAAATCTAAACAACGAACTATCTAACTTAAAGAAGATACTACCATCCATCAGAGTACAAATCTCAACAATGAACTATCTCCTTTATTGAAGAGACTACCATACATCGAAGTACAAATCTCATAAATGAACTATCTACCTTAATGAAGAGACTACCATCTATCAGAGTACAAATCTCAAAAACGAATTATCTCCCTTAATGAAGAGACTACCATCCATCATAGTACAAATCTCAACAAAAAACTATCTCCCTTAATAAAGAGACTACCATCCATCAGAGTAAAACATCTCAACAACAAATTATCTCCCAAAATGAAGAGACTACTATCCATCAAAGAAAATTTTGTCAACAACGTACTATCTCCAATTACGAAGAGGCTACCATTCATCGGAGTACAAATATCAACAACGAACTAACTCCCTTATTGTAGAGACTACCATCCATCAAAGTACAAATCTCAACGAAGAACTATCACCCTTAATGAAGAGACTACCATTCATTAGAGTACAAATCTCATTAACAAACTATCTCCCTTAATGAAGAGACTAACATCCATCAGAGTACAGATCTCAACAATGAACTATCTCCCTTAATGAAGAGACTACCATCCAATGTAGTACAAATATCAACCACGAAATATCTAACTTAAAGAAGAAACTACCATCCATCAGAGTACAAATATCAACAACTAACTATCTCCCGTAGTTAAGAGACTACCATTCGTCAGAGTAAAACATCTCAACTACGAACTATTTCCCATAATGATGTGACTAACATCCATCGGAGTATAACATCTTAACAACGAAATATATCCCATAATGAAGAAACTACTATCCATTAGAGTAAAACAACTCAACAACAATCTATCTCCTAAAATTAAGAGACTACCATGCATCCTAGTAAAATCTCTCAACAATGAACTATTTTCCATAACGAAGAGACTATCATTCATCACAGTACAAATCTCAACAACGAACTATCTCCCTTAATGAAGAGACTACTATCAATTGAAGTACAAAACTTAATAACGAACTATCTCCCTTAATGAAGAGACTACCATCCATCAGAGTAAAAATCTCAATTATGAACTTTCTCCCTTAATGAAGAGACTACCGTCCATCCGAGTACAAATCTCAACAATGAACTATCTCCCTTATGAAGAGACGACCATCCAACAAAGTACAAATCTCAACAACGAACAATATAACTTAAAGAAGATACTACATTCCATCAGAGCATAAATCTCAACAAAGAATTATCTCCTTTAATAAAGAGACTACCATACATTGAAGTACAAATCTCATAAATGAACTATCTACCTTAATGAAGATACTACCATCTATCAGAGTACAAATCTTAAAAACAAATCATCTTCCTTAATGAAGAGACTACCATCCATCATAAAACAAATCTCAACAACGAACTATCTCCCTTAATAAAGAGACTACCATCCATCAGAGTAAAACATCTCAACAACAAACTATCTCCCATAATGAAGTGACTACCATCCATCGGAGTAAAACATCTCCATAATGAATTATCTCCCAAAATGAAGAGACTACCATTCATCGAAGTACAAATATCAACAACGAACTATCTCCCTTAATGAAGAGACTACCATCCATCGGAGTACAAATCTCAACGACGAACTATCTCCCTTAATGAAGAGACTATCATCCAATGGAGTACAAATCTCAGTAATAAACTATGTAACTTAAAGAAAAGACTACCATCCTTCAGAGTACAAATCTCAAAAACAAACTATATCCTTTCATAAAGACACTACCATCCATTACAGTACAAATCTCAGAAATGAACTATCTACCTAATGAAGTGACTACCATCCATCAGATTATAAATATCAACAACAAACTATCTCCCTTAATAAAGAGACTATCATCCATTACAGTACAAATCCCAATAACGAACTATCTCCCTTAATAAAAAGACTACCATCCATCAGACTAAAACATCTCAACAACGAACTATCTCCCATAATGAAGTGATTACCATCCATCGGAGTAAAACATCCCAACAACGAACTATCTCTAAAAATAAAGAGACTACCATCCATCGGAGTAAAAAATCTCAATAACTAAGTATCTCTCAGTACAAAGAGACTACCATTCATCAGAGTACAAATGTAAACCATGAACTATTACCTTAATGAAGAGATTACCATCCATCATAGGAACAAATAGAACAAAAGAACCATCTTCCTTAATGAAGAGACTACCATCCATCGGAGTAAAACATCTCAACAACGAACTATATGCCATAAGGAAGAGACTACCATATATCGGAGTACAATTCTCAACAAAAAACTATCTCCCTTACGGAAGAGACTACCATCCATCGAAATACCAATCTTAACAATGAACTATCTTCCTTAATCATGAGACTTCCATCCAACGAAGTACAAATCTCAACAACGATCTATCTAACTTAAAGAAGAGACTACCATCAATCAGAGTACAAATCTCAACAACGAACTATCTCCTTTAATGAAGAGACTACCATCCATCGGAGTACAAATCTCAGAAATGAACTATCTACCTTAATGAAGAGACCACCATCTATCAGAGTACAAATCTTAACAAAAAATTATCTCCCTTAATGAGGAGACTAACATCCATCATAGTACAAATATCAACAACAAACTATAACCCTTAATAAAGAGACTACCGTCCGTCAGAGTAAAACATCTCAACAATGAATTATCTCCCAAAATAAAGAGACTACCATCCATTCGAGAAAAACTTCTCAAATACAAACTATCTCCAATAACGAAGAGACTACCATTCATAAGAGTACAAATCTCAACAACGAACTATCTCCCTTGATGAAGAGACTACCATCAATCAGAGTACAATCTCAACAACAAACTATCTCCTTTATTAAAGAGACTGCCATCCATTGGAGTACAAATCTCAGAAATTAACTATCTACCTTAATGAATAGACTACCATCCATCAGAGTACAAATCTCAACAACGAATTATCTCCCTTTATGAAGAGATTACCGTACATTAGAGTAAAACATCTCAATAATGAATTATCTCCCAAAATGAAAGACTACCATCCATCATAGAAAAACATCTCAATAACGAACTATCTCCAATAACTAAGAGACTACCATTCATCAAAGTACAAATATCAACAACGAATTATCTCCCATAATGAGAAGATTAGCATCCATCAGAGTACAAATCTCAACGATAACCAATCTCTCTTAATGTAGAGACTACCATCCAATGGATTACAAATCTCAACAAGAAACTATGTAACTTAGAGAAAGAGACTACCATCCATTGCAGTACAAGTCTAAGAAATGAACTATCTACCTCTATGAAGAGACTACCATCCATCAGAGTACAAATCTCAACAACAAACAATCTCCCTTAATAAAGAGACTATCATCCATTAGAGTAAAAATCTCAATAATGAACCATCTCCCTTATTAAAGAGACTACCATTCATCGGACTAAAACATCTCAACAACGAACTATCTCCCATAATGAAGAAACTACCATCAATCGGAGTAAAAAATCTAAAAAATGAATTATCTCACAAAATGAAGACACTACCATCCATTGGAGTAAAACATCTCAACAATGAACTATCTCCAAAAATAAAGAGACTACCATCCATCGGAGTTAAAAATCTCAACAACGAAGTATCTCTCATAACAAAGATACTACCATTCATCAAAGTACATATCTCAACAACGTACTATGTCCCTTAATAAAGACACTACCATCCATCGGAGTAACAAACATAAAAAGAAGAACTATTTCCCATAATAAAGAGACTACCATCCATCGGAGTACAAATTTCAGCAACGAACTGTCTACCTTAATAAAGAGATTAACATGCATCGAATTACAAATCTTAACAACAAACTATATCCCTTAATGAAGAGACTACCATCCATCAGATTATAAATCTCAACAACGAACTATTTTCCTTAATGAAGAGACTACCAACCATCGGAGTAAAACATCTCAACAACGAACTATCTCCCAGAACGAAGAGACTACCATTCATCGGAGTACAAATATCAACAACGAACTATCTCCCTTAAAGAAGATACTACCATCCATCGAAATACAAATCTCAACAACGAACTATCTCCCTTAATGAAGAGACTACCATCCACTGAAGTACAAATCTCATTAACGAACTATCTAACTTAAAGAAGAGACTACCATCCATCAGAGTACAAATCTCAACAACGAACTATCTCCTTTAATGATGAGACAACCATCCATCGGAGTACAAATCCCATAAATGAACTATCTACCTTAATAAAAAGACTAACATCTATCAGATTACAAATATTAACAACAAACTATCTCCCTTAATGAAGAGACTACCATCCATCGCAGTAAAAATCTCAACAACAAACTATCTCCTTTCATAAAGAGACTACCATCCATCAGAGTAAAAATCTCAGAAATGAACTATCTACCTTAATGTAGAGACTACCATCCATCAGAGTACAAATCTCAACAATGAACTATCTCCCTTAATGAAGATACTATCATCCATCAGAGTAAAACATCTCAATAACGAACTATATCCCTTAATAAAGAGACTACCATCCATTGGAGTACCAATCTCACAAATGAACTATCTACCTTAATGAAGAGACTACCATCAATCAGAGTAAAACATGTCAACTACGAACTATTTCTCATAATGAAATGACTACCATCCATCGGGGTTAAACATCTCAACAACGAAATATCTCCCATAATGAATAAACTACCATCCATTAGAATAAAAAACCTCAACAACGAACTCTCTCCTAAAATGAAGAGACTACCATCCATCAGAGTAAAATATCTCAACAACGAACTATTTTCCATAACTAAGAGACTATCATTCATAAGAGTACAAATATCAACAATGAACTATCTCCCTTAATGAAGAGACTACCATCCAATGGAGTACAAATCTCAGAAACGAACTATCTAACTTAAAAAAGACTACCATCCATTAGAGTACAAATCCAACAACAAACTATCTCCTCTCATAAAGTGACTACCATCCATTACAGTATAAATCTCAACAACGAACTATCTCCCTTAATGAAGAGACTATCATCGATCAGAGTGCAAATCTCAATAATGAACTATCTCCCTTAATATAGAGACTACCATCCATCAGACTAAAACATCTCAATAACGAACTATCTCCCATAACGAAGTGACTACCATCCATCAGAGTAAAACATCTCAACAATGAGATATCTCCATTAATGAAGAGACTACCATCCATAGGAGTACAAATATCAAAGACGAACTATCTCCCTTAATGAAGACACATCCATCCAACGGAGTACAAATCACAATAATGAATTATCTAACTTAAAGAATAGACTACCATCCAACTTAGTACAAATCACAACAACCAACTATCTCCTTTCAAAAAGATACTACCATCCATTGGAGTACAAATATCAGAAATGAACTGTCTACCTTAATGAAGAGACTACCATCCATAAGAGTACAAATCTCAACAACGAACTATCTCCCTTAATGAAGAGACTATCATCCATCAGAGTACAAATCTTAATAATGAACTATCTCCCTTAATGAAGAGACTACCATCCATCGGAGCACCAATCTCACAAATGAACTATCTACCTTAATGAAGAGACTACCATCCATCGGAGTACAAATCTCAATAACCTTCTATCTCTGTTAATGAAGATACTACCATCTATTATAGTAAAAATCTCAAAAATGAACTATCTCCCTTAATAAAGACACTACCATCCATCGGAGTAAAACATAAAAACTACGAACTATTTCCCATAATGAAATGACTACCATCCATCGGTGTAAAACATCTCAACAACGAAATATCTCCCATAATGAAGAAACTACCATCCATTAGAGTAAAAAAAACTCAACAACGGACACTCTTCCATAAAGAAGAGACTATCATTCATCCGAGTAGAAATCTCAAGAACGAAATATCTCCCTTAATGAAGAGACTACCATCCATCGAAGTACAAATCTTAACAACGAACTATTTCCCATAATAAAGAGACTACCATCCATCAGAGTGTAAATTGAAATAATGAACTATCTCCCTTAAAAAAGAGACTACCATCCATCGGAGTAAAATATCTCAACAATGAACTATCTCCCATAACATGGAGACTACCATTCATCAAAGTACAAATCTCAACAATGAACTATCTCCCTTAATGAAGAGACTACCATCCATCGGAGTACAAATCTCAAAAACGAAATATCTCCTTTAAGGAAGAGACTACCATCCAACAAAGTACAAATCTAAGCAACGAATTATCTAACTTAAACAAAAGACTACCATCCATCAGAGTACAAATCACAACTACAAACTATCTCCTCTCAGAAAGAGACTACCATCCATTGGAGTACAAATCTCAGAAATGAACTATGTAACTTAAAGAAAAGACTACCATCCTTTAGAGCACAAATCTCAACAATAAACTATCTCCTTTCATAAAGTGACTACCATCCATTAGAGTACAAATCTCATAAATGAACTATCTACCTAATGAAGTGACTACCATCCATCAGAGTATAAAAATCAACAACAAACTATCTCCCTTAATAAAGAGACTATCATCCATTAGAGTACAAATCTTAATAACGAACTATCTCCCTTAATAAAGAGACTCCCATCCATCGGACTAAAAAATCTCAACAACGAACTATCTCCCATAATGAAGTTATTACCATCCATCGGAGTAAAACATCTCAATAACGAACTATCTCCAAAAATAAAGAGACTACTATCGATCAGAGTAAAAAATCTCAACAACTAAGTATCTCTCAGTACAAAGAGACCACCATTTATCAGAGTACAAATCTAAACCACGAACTATGTCCCTTAATGAAGAGATTACCATCCATCAGAGGAACAAACATAACAAAAGAACCTTCTCCCTTAATGAAGAGACTACCATCCATCAGAGTAGAAATCTCAACAACAAACTATCTCTCTTAATGAAGAGACTACCCTCCATCGAAGTGAAAATCTTAACAGCGAACTATATCCCTTAATGAAGATACTACCATCCATCAAAGCACAAATCTCAACAACGAACTATCTTCCTTAATGAAGAGACTATGATCCATCAGAGTAAAACATCTCAAAAACGAACTATCTCCCATAAGGAAGAGACTACCATATATCGGATTACAAATCTCAACAATGAACTATCTCCCTTAAGGAAGAGACTACCATCCATCGAAGTACAAATCTCAACAATGAACTATCTCCCTTAATCAAGAGACTTCCATCCAACGACGTACAAATCTCATCAACAATCTATCTAACATAAAGAAGAGACTACCATCAATCAGAGTACAAATCTCAACAACGAACTATCTCCTTTAATGAAGATACTACCATCCATCGGAGTATAAATCTCAGAAATGAACTATCTACCTTAATGAAGAGACCACCATCTATCAGAGTACAAATCTTATCTTAAAATTATCTCCCTTAATGAAGAGACTGCCATCCATCATAGTACAAATATCAACAATGAACTATATCCCTTAATAAAGAGACTAACGTCTGTCTGAGTTAAACATCTCAACAATGAATTTACTCCCAAAATAAAGAGACTACCATCCATTCGAGAAAAACATCTTGAATACAAACTATCTCCAATAACAAAGAGACTACCATTCATAAGAGTACAAATCTCAACAACGAACTATCTCCCTTAATGAAGAGACTACCATCCATCAGAGTACAATCTCAACAATAAACTATCTCCTTTCATAAAGAGACTACCATCCATTGTAGTACAAATCTCAAAAATTAACTATCTACCTTAATGAAGAGACTACCATCCATCAGAGTACAAATCTCAATAACGAATTATCTCCCTTTATGAAGAGATTAGCGTCCATCAGAGTAAAACATCTCAACAACAAACTATCTACCATAATGAAGTGACTGCCATCCATCAGAGTAAAACATCTCAACAATGAATTATCTCCCAAAATGAAGAGACTACCATCCATCAGAGAAAAACATCTCAAAAACGAACTATCACCAATAACTAAGAGACTTCCATTCATCAGAGTACAAATATCAAGAATGAACTATCTCCCTTAATGAAGATATTAGCATCCATCGGAGTACAAATCTCAACGATGAACTATCTATCTTAATGAAGATATTAGCATCCAATGGAGTACAAATCTCAACAACAAACTACGTAACTTAGAGAAAAGACTACCATCTATCAGAGTACAAATCTCAACAACGAAGTATCTCCTTTC
Source organism: Vicia faba (assembly GCA_948472305.1). Lineage (NCBI taxonomy): Eukaryota > Viridiplantae > Streptophyta > Magnoliopsida > Fabales > Fabaceae > Vicia > Vicia faba. The sequence continues at coordinate 857,790,704 of OX451741.1, forward strand.
ATAAAGAGACTACCATCCATTGCAGTACAATTCTAAGAAATAAAACTATCTACCTTTATGAAGAGACTAACATCCATCAGAGTACAAATCTCAACAACGAACTATCTCCCTTAATAAAGAGACTATCATCCATTAGAGTAAAAATGTCAATAACGAACTATTTCCCTTAATAAAAAGACTACCATCCATCGTACTAAAACATCTCAACAACGAACTATCTCCCATAATGAAGTAACTACCATCCCTCTGAGTAAAACATCTCAAAAATGAATTATCTCACAAAATGAAGACACTGCCATCCATTGGAGTAAAATATCTCAACAGTGAACTATCTCTAAAAATAAAGAGCCTACCATCCATCCGAGTTAAAAATCTCAACAACGAAGTATCTCTCATAACAAAGTTACTACCATTCATCAAAGTACAGATATCAACAACGTACTATGTCCCTTAATAAAGAGACTACCATCCATCGGAGTAACAAATAGAACAAAAGACCTATTTCCCATAATGAAGAGACTACCATCCATCGGAGTACAAATGTGAGCAACAAACTATCTCCCTTAATGAAGAGACTACCATCCATCGAATTACAAATATTAATAACGAACTATATCCCTTAATGAAGAGACTACCATCCATCCGAGTACAAATCTCAACAACGAACTATTTTCCTTAATGAAGAGACTTACAACCATCGGAGTAAAACATCTCAACAACGAACTATCTCCCAGAACGAAGAGACTACCATTCATCGGAGTACAAATATCAACAATGAACTATCTCCCTTAAAGAAGATACTACCATCCATCGAAATACAAATCTCAACAATGAACTATCTCCCTTAATGAAGAGACTATCATCCAACGAAGTACAAATCTCAACCACGAACTATCTAACTTAAAGAAGAGACTACCATCCATCAGAGTACAAATCTCAACAATGAACTATCTCCTTTAATGATAACACAACCATCCATCAGAGTACAAATCCCATAAATGAACTATCTACCTTAATGAAAAGACTAACATCTATCAGAGTACAAATCTTAACAACAAATTATCTCCCTTAATGAAGAGACTACAATCCAACATAGTACAAATATCAACAATGAACTATATCCCTTAATAAATAGACTACCATCCATCAGAGCAAAACATCTCAACAACGAACTATCTCCCATACTTAAGTGATTACCATCCATCAGAGTAAAACATCTTAACAACGAATTATCCCCCAAAATGAAGAGTTTACCATCCATTCGAGAAAAACATCTCAAGTACAAACTATATCAAATAACAAAGAGACAGCCATTCATCGGATTACAAATATTAACAATGAACTATCTCCCTTAATAAAGAGACTACCATCTATTAAAGTACAAATCTTAACAACAAACTATCTCCTTTCATAAAGAGACTACCATCCATCGGAGTAAAAATCTCAGAAATGAACTGTCTACCTTGTTGTAGAGACTACCATCCATCAGAGTGCAAATCTCAACCACGAACTATCTCCCTTAATGAAGAGACTATCATCCATCTACGTACAAATCTCAATAACGAACTATCTCCCTTAATAAAGAGACTACCATCCATTGGAGTACCAATCTAACAAATGAACTATCTACCTTAATGAAGAGACTACCATCCATCAGAGTACAAATCTCAGCAACGTGCTATCTCCCTTAATAAAGAGACTACAATCAATCAGAGTAAAACATCTCAACTACGAACTATTTCTCATAATGAAATGACTACCATCCATCGGGGTTAAACATCTCAACAACGAAATATCTCCCATAATGAATAAACTACCATCCATCAGAGTAAAATATCTCAAAAAAAAACTTTTTTCCATAACTAAGAGACTATCATTCATCAGAGTACAAATCTCAACAATGAACTATCTCCTTTAATGAAGAGACTACCATCCATCAAAGTACAAATCTCAACAACGAACTATCTCCCTTAAGGAAGAGACTACCATCCAATGGAGTACAAATCACAACAACGAACTATCTAACTTAAACAAAAGACTACCATCCATCAGAGTACAAATCACAACAACAAACTATCTCCTCTCATAAAGTGACTACCATCCATTACAGTACAAATCTCAACAACGAAATATCTCCCTTAATAAGAAGACTATCATCCATCAGAGTGCAAATCTCAATAATGAACTATCTCCCTTAATATAGAGACTACCATCCATCGGACTAAAACATCTCAATAAAGAACTATCTTCCATAACGAAGTGACTACCATCCATCAGAGTAAAACATATCAACAATGAAATATCTCCATTAATGAAGAGACTACCATCCATAGGAGTACAAATCTCAAAGACGAACTATCTCCCTTAATGAAGAGACATCCATCCAATGGAGTACAAATCACAACAATGAATTATCTAAATTAAAGAATAGACTACCATCCATCTTAGTACAAATCTCAACAACAAACTATCTCCTTTCAAAAAGACACTACCATCCATTGGAGTACAAATATCATAAATGAACTGTCTACCTTAATAAAGAGACTACCATCCGTCAGAGTACAAATCTCAATAACGAACTATCTCCCTTAATGAAGATACTATCATCAATCATAGTACAAATCTAAATAATGAACTATCTCCCTTAATGAAGAGACTTCCATCCATCGGAGTACCAATCTCACAAATGAACTATCTACCTTAATGAAGAGACTACCATCCATCGGAGTACAAATCTCAACAACCTTCTATCTCCGTTAATGAAGATACTACCATCTATCATAATACAAATCTCAAAAAAGAACTATCTCCCTTAATAAAGAGACTACCATCCATCGGAGTAAAATATCTCAACTACGAACTATTTCCCATAATGAAATGAATACCATCCATCAATGTAAAACAACTCAACAACGAAATATCTCCCATAATGAAGAAACTACCATCCATTAGAGTAAAACAACTCAAAAAAGAACTCTCTCCCAAAATGAAGATACTACCATTCATCGCAGTAAAATATCTTTACAACAAACTATTTTCCATAACGAAGAGACTATCATTCATTGGATTACAAATCTCAAGAACGAAATATCTCCCTTAATGAAGAGACTACCATCCATCGAAGTACAAATCTTAACAACGAACTATTTCCCATAATAAAGAGACTACCATCCATCAGAGTGTAAATTGCAATAATGAACTATCTCCCTTAATTAAGAGACTACCATCCATCGGAGTAAAACATCTCAACAACGAACTATCTCCCATAACATAGAGACTACCATTCATCAGAGTACAAATCTCAACAATGAACTATTTCCCTTATGAAAAGACTACCATACATCGGAGTACAAATCTCAACAACGAACTATCTCCTTTAAGGAAGAGACTACCATCCAACGAAGTACAAATCTAAGCAACGAAATATATAACTTAAACAAAAGACTACCATCCATCAGAGTATAAATCACAACTACAAACTATCTCCTCTCATAAAGATACTACCATCCATTGGAGTACAAATCTCAGAAATGAACTATCTACCTTAAAGAAGAGACTATCATCCATCAGAGTATAAATCTCAATAATGAACTATCTCCCTTAATATAGAGACTAACATCCATCAGACTAAAACATCTCAACAATGAACTATCTCCCATAACGAAGTGATTACCATCCATCGGAGTAAAACATCTCAACAATGTATTATCTCCCAAAATGAAGACACTACCATCCATCCGAGAAAAACATCTCAACAACGAACTATCTCAAATAACAAAGAGACTACCATTCATCAGAGTGCAAATCTAAACAAAGAACTATGTCCCTCAATGAAGAGACTACCATCCATCAGAGTAACAAACTAAACAAATAACTATCTCCCTTAATGAAGGGACTTCCATCCCTCGGAGTAAAATCTCAACAACGAACTATCAAACTTAATAAAGACACTATCATCCATCAGAGTACAACTCTCAACAATGAACTATCTAACTTAATAAAGACACTATCATCCATCAGAGTACAACTCTCAACAACGAACCATCTCCCTTAATGAATAGACTACCATCCATTGGAGTACAAACCACAACAATGACCTGTCTACCTTAATCTAGAGACTACCATTCGTCATAGTACAAATCTCAACAATGAATTATCTCCCTTAATGAAGAGACTACCATCCATCATAGTACAAATCTCAATAACAAACTATCTCTCTTAAGTAAGAGACTACCATCCAAAGGAGTACAAATCTAAGCAATGAAATATCTAACTTAAACAAAATACTACCATCCATCAGAGTACAAATCACAACAACAAACTATCTCCTCTCATGAAGAGACTACCATGCATCATAGTACAAATCTCAACAAGGAACTATCTCCCTTAATTAAGAGACTATCATCCACCAGAGTACAAATCTCAATAATGAACTATCTCCCTTAATATAGAGACTACCATCCATCAGACTAAAACATCTCAATAATTAACTAATCCCATAACTAAGTGACTACCATCCATCGGAGTAAAACATCTCAACAATAAATTATCTCCCAAAATGGAGACACTACCATCCATCGGAGAAAAACATTTTAACAACAAACTATCTCCAGTAACGAAGAGACTACCATATATCAGATTGCAAATCTCAACAACAAACTATGTCCCTTAATGAAGAGACTACCATCCATCGGAGTAACAAACTGAATAAAGAACTATTTCCTTAATAAAGAGACTACCATCCATCAGAGTAAAATCTCAACAACGAACTATCTAACTTCACAAAGAGACTATCATCCATCAGAGTCCAAATCTCAACAACGAACTATCTCCCTTAATGAATAGACTACCATCCATCGGAGTACAAATATCAACAATGACCTATTTACATTAATCTCAAAAATGAACTATCTACCTTAATAAAGAGACTACTCTCCATCATAATACAAATCTCAACAACGGATTATCTCCCTTAATGAAGAGACTATCATCCATCTGACTAAAACATCTCAACAACGAACTATCTCCCATAATCGAGTGACTACCATACATCAGAGTAAAACATCTCCACAGTGAATTATCTCCCAAAATGAAGACACTACCATCCATCAGAGATAAACACTTAACAATGAACTATCTCCAATAATGTTGAGACTAACAGTCATCGAAGTACAAATCTCAACAACGAACTATTTCCCTTAATGAAGAGACTACCATCCATCCGAGTAATAAACTGAATAAATAACTATCCTGCTTAATGAAGAGACTACCATCCATCGAAGTACAAATCTCAACAATGAACTATCTCCCTTAATGAAGAGACTACCATCCAATGGAGTACAAATCTCAACAATGAACCATCTAACTTAAAGAAGAGACTACCATCCATCGGAGTATAAATCTCAACAACGAACTATCTCCTTTCGTTAGAGACTACCATTCATTGGATTACAAATCTTAGAAATGAACTATCTACCTTAATGAAGAGACTACCATCCATCATAGTACAAATCTCAACAACGAATTATCTCCCTTAATGAAGAGACTATCATGCATCGGAGTACAAATCTCAATAATGAACTATATGTTAGAACAAAGTTTGAATCTACCACCCTAAGTTTAAGTTTTGTTGATATCAAAATGCAAAGATATATTAATTGTATGATTCATGTAAGACATATATGCTACCTAAAAATCACATTCTGTTTTACAGAAACTCTGATGGGTATCAGCAAGAGAATATCATCATCAGCATCAGAAGATGAAATATCAACATCAACATCAGAGGATGTTATATCAGATGCCAGAATCAGAAGATCAACATGTGCTTACGCTGAAGCTTGATGAACAGATCTGCGCGTAACAATCTGAACTCTGATCAAGACAACAACAATTCATCAACACCTAAGCAGCGTCAGAATAAGCCAAATCCAGAACACGCTTAAGTGGAAACGGTACTGTGCATTCAAGATACTTTATTATCAACGGCATTATTCCAGAAAAAGATCTTCTCAATTTGGAAAGAATGTAATTGGCATTGAAACGGAATAACTGGCTCCAACGTAATCATCTCCAATGCTATATAAACAAGTCAGTGAAGATTGAATTGGCTAATGCTCTACAACGCTCTACACGCCTAAAGCTATTCATCATCTTCCTCACTCTCAGTTTGCTAAAACTATCAAATTCCTTACTCAATTATTTTAGCACTCTAGTTCTCATAAGCTTAACGTGTGTAGTATCACAGTTGTGATAAACAGTTTTTGTAGAAAACATTCAACACACTTAGATTTCATTTATCTGTAAGAAAGTATTTCCTTGAGAAACCGGTTTGTGGTTTGACTCAATAAGGCTTTAGCAGTTGTTAAAGCAGTTGTAATATTCAGTTGAATATAGTGGATTAAGACCTCGTTGGAGAGAGGCAAAATCACCTTGACGGGTGGACTGGAGTAGTTTGAGATCAAACGAACCAGGATAAAAATACCGTGTTGACTATAATTGATTTCAAGTTTTTACAATTCAACCCCCCTTCTTGTGTTTTTCACTTCTTCAATTGGCATCAGAGCGCCTGGTTCTGAGCTAAAACACTTAACCGTGTCAGTACAAGATCCAGCGTCAGAAAAACACAATGGCAGGAACATATCAACACACCAACAATGACAACAATGAAGACAGAGACTGATTCAGAAACAAACCTCCAGTCTTTGATGGAGAAAATTTTGATTACTGGAAAGACAGAATTCAAAGCTTCTTTCTGGCACATGATGCTGATCTGTGGGACATGGTGACAGATGGATACACGCACCCAGTGAATGCAAGCGGTCAGAAGATTGACAGGAAAGCAATGTCTGATCAACAAAAGTGTGACTTCAAAAATCACCACAAGGCCAGAACCATTCTTCTCAGCGCCATCTCTTACGCTGAATATGAAAAGATCTCTAACAGAGACACAACAAAGAACATGTTTGACTCACTCAGAATGACGCATGAAGGCAACATTCAGGTCAAAGAAACTAAAGTTGTTGCGCTCATTCAGAAGTATGAGGCATTCAAAATGGAAGAAAGTGAATCCATTGAAACAATGTTCTCAAGATTCCAAATTCTGGTGGCTGGTCTCAAGGTTCTGGACAAAGGATACTCTACTGTTGATCATGTCAAGAAGATCATCAGAAGCTTGCCAAAACAGTGGAGGCCAATGGTTACAGCGCTGAAGCTAGCTAAAGATCTCAATAAAATTTCTCTGGAGGAACTTATCAGCTCCCTCAGAAGTCACAAGATAGAGATGGAAGCTGATGAACCTCAGAAGCAAGGTAAGCCTTTAGCATTAAAATCTAACAAAAAATCTGAGTCTAAAGTTTTGCAGGAAGTTGAAGAAACATCTGATGGATCCTCATCAGAAGAAGACGAACTTTCCCTCCTCTCCAGAAGAGTGAACCAACTATGGAAGCAGAGGCAAAGGAAGTTCAGGAATCCCAGAAGATCTGATCAGAATGAGTCCTCTTCCAGATACAGAAGGTCAGATTCTTCCTCTGGATATAGAAGATCTGAAGGCTCCTCAGGAAGCAGAAAGCCAAACACCAAGGACATCATCTGCTATGAATGCAATGAGCAAGGACACTACAAGAGTGACTGTCCAAAGCTTCAGAGGGAAAAGCCCAAAAAGAAGTTTGGAAGAGAAAAGAAGAAAAGTCTCATGGCTACATGGGATGACTCTAACTCGTCTGAAGCTGACTCAGAATCAGATGATGAGAGAGCTAACATAGCTCTCATGGCCAACATTTCAGAAGACAGTGAAGCTTCTGAATCAGAACCAGAATCAGACACTGAAGAGGTATTTCCTGACTTTGAAATTAATTTTACTAAGGCTAAACTTGCTGAAAGCCTTAACAAAATTCTGGAAAGGCACCAGCAGATTAGAGTTAAATTTAGAAACCTGAAAAGGAATCTTGAATCTGACTCTGATAAGACTGAGAGTCTTAAATTGAAAAATTCTGAGCTAAAAAATAAAATTTCAAAGTTAGAAAATGTTTTACAAAACTCTCAGAAGGAAACAATTTCTGAAACTCCCAGCAGCGCTGATGAGATCATCAAGGATTATGATCATAGCTTTCAAAAGTTCCTTGCTAAAAGCATAGATAGAAGCAAAATGGCTTCAATGATCTATGGAGTTAGCAGAAATGGCAGAAAGGGAATAGGATACCAAGGTAAGGTACCTACACCAAAGAATGCCATGGATTTAACTATTAAACACACTCCTCTGAACTCACATTTTGTGTATGGTCACACACATGATATTAAATATACTAGTAGTAAGTATTCTGTGAAACCAAAATTCAACCAGAGTTTTGGTAAATCTAACAAATCAGGACCCAAGAAAATCTGGGTACCTAAGGATAAAATAATACATGTTGCAGATATCTTTAGCAGCAAATCAAAAACACCAGTCATGGTACCTGGACTCTGGCTTCTCGCGACACATGACAGGAAGAAGGTATATGTTCCAAAGCCTGGAACTTAAGCCTAGAGGCCACGTAGGCTTTAGAGGCAATCAGAGGGGAAAGATCATTGGCTCTGGAACTGTAGGTAATGGAAATTTTCCCTCTATAAATAATGTTCTATTAGTAGATGGATTAATGCATAATTTGTTATCCATAAGTCAATTAAGTGATAACGGTTATGATATAATCTTTAATCAAAAATCATGTAAAGCTGTTAGTCAAAAAGATGGGACTATCCTATTTAATGGAAAGAGGAAAAACAACATTTATAAAATCAAACTTTATGAACTGAAAAGTCAGAATGTAAAGTGTCTTCTGTCTGTTAACAACGAGCAATGGATCTGGCACAGAAGATTGGGGCATGTTAGTATGAGAAGAATATCTCAGATTAACAAACTCAATCTGGTCAGAGGACTTCCTAATCTGAAGTTCAATTCAGATGCTCTGTGTGAAGCATGTCAGAAAGGCAAGTTTTCAAAACCTTCTTTCAAATCTAAAAATGTTGTTTCCACCTCTAAGCCATTAGAACTTCTGCACATTGACTTATTTGGACCAGTTAAAACTGCTTCAGTCAGTGGCAAGAAGTATGGGTTAGTAATCGTAGATGACTATAGCAGATTGACATGGGTAAAGTTCTTAAACACAAGGACGAGTCACACTCTGTGTTTGTTACCTTCTGTAACCAAGTTCAGAATGAAAAGGATCTTAGAATCGTTAAAGTCAGAAGTGATCATGGTGGAGAGTTTGAAAACAAAGATTTTGAGTCATTCTTTAATGATAGAGGCATTCTGCATGATTTCTCTTGTCCTAGAACTCCCCAACAAAATGGAGTTGTAGAACGAAAGAATAGAACATTGCAAGAAATGGCCAGAACCATGATCAATGAGACAAACGTTGCTATGATCTTCTGGGCAGAGGCAATAAACACAGCGTGCTACATTCAGAATAGAATCTCCATAAGACCTATTCTGGAAAAGACTCCATATGAATTGTGGAAGAACAGAAAGCCCAACATTTCATATTTTCATCCATTTGGATGTACTTGTTTTATGTTAAATACAAAAAATTATTTGAACAAGTTTGACTCTAAAGCACAGAAGTGTATTATGTTAGGATACTCTGAACGCTCAAGAGGGTACAGAGTATACAATACAGAAACACAGATTGTGGAAGAATCAATCAGTGTTCGTTTTGATGATAAGCTTGACTCTGAAAAGTCAAAGCAGAATGAAGTTTTTGCAGGTATGGAAGTTGAATTTACAGGTTTTGAAGACAAGTCATCAGAAACTCTCAACAAAGACACTCATTTAACATCAGAAAGAGGCACTGCTAGCAATCCAGCAACATCTGTTGACCAACCTCAGAAAAGACTACCCAGAAGCAGCTTGGATCACCCAGAAGAAACTATCTTAGGAAGAAAGGAAGACACAATCAGAACAAGAGCCAGCTTCAGAAACTCTGAAGAATCCCTCATGGGACTTGTGTCTCTGATTGAACCATCTTCTATTGATGAAGCACTTTTGGACAACGACTAGATTCTAGCAATGCAAGAAGAGCTGAATCAATTCACCAGAAATGACGTGTGGGATCTAGTTCCCAGACCAAAAGGATTCAACGTCATTGGAATAAGATGGGTGTTCAGAAACAAGTTGAACAAACAAGGTGAAGTTATCAGAAACAAAACACGACTGGTAGCACAAGGTTATAGTCAGAAAGAGGGGATAGACTATACAAAAACCTTTGCCCCAGTCACCAGGTTAGAATCTATCAGACTTTTAATTTCGTTTGTTGTTAATAAAGGCATCACTCTGTATCAGACGGATGTCAAGAGTGCATTCTTAAATGGTTATATAGAAGAAGAGGTTTATGTGCACCAACCCCCTGGTTTTGAAAGTACAAAAAATCCAGAATATGTTTTCAAACTAAAGAAGTCACTATATGGTCTAAAACAATCTCCCAGAGCTTGGTATGAAAGACTAAGTAACTTTCTGTTAGAAAAAGAATTCACCAGAGGGAAGGTGGACACTACCTTATTTTGTAAGTCAGTTAAGAATGACATCTTAGTCTGTCAAATTTATGTTGATGATATTATTTTTGGATCTACTAATCCTTCTCTTGGAACAAAATTTGCTAAGTGTATGCAGGCAGAATTTGAGATGAGTCTCATGGGAGAACTGAAATTCTTTCTGGGAATTCAGATCAATCAAAATCCTGAGGGAACTTACATTCATCAGAGAAAATATGTCAGAGAACTTCTGAAGAAATTTGACCTCTCAGAATGTAATTCATCAAAGATTCCAATGCATCCCACGTGCATTCTGGAAAGAGAAGAGGTAAGCAAAAAGGTAGAACAGAAGGTCTACAGAGGTATGATTGGTTCTCTCCTTTATCTGACGACTTCAAGGCCTGATATTTTATTCAGCGTATGTATTTGTGCAAGATTCCAATCAGATCCTAGAGAATCTCACTTAACAGCTGTTAAGCGAATTTTCAAGTATCTGAAAGGTACTACTAATCTGGGTTTATTTTATAGAAAATATAGTGATTACAGCTTAGTAGGTTACTGCGATGCTGACTTTGCTGGAGACAGAGTAGAGCGTAAAAGTACTTCTGGAAGCTGCCAGTTTCTGGGAGAAAATCTGATCTCTTGGTCCAGCAAAAGGCAATCCACAATTGTGCTATCACCAGCAGAAGATGAGTACATAGCAGCAGCTGGATGCAGCACACAAATGCTCTGGATGAAAAGTCAGCTTGAAGACTTCCAGATTTTTTAGAGTAACATCCATATACTCTGTGACAATACTTCTGCCATTTGCTTAAGTAAAAATCCTCTTTTGCATTCTAGGGCTAAGCATATAGAAATAAAACATCACTTCATTAGGGACTATATTCAAAAAGGAATTTTGAACTTAAAATTTATTGATACAGACCATCAATGGGTTGATATCTTCACTAAACCACTTTCTGAAGATAGGTTCAACTTCATTCTGAAACATCTCAGCATGAAGCTCTGCCCAGAGTGAAAATGTTTTAATTTTATATATTAACCTTCATAATGTGTTTTCTTTTTACTGTGAACTTCTGATCAATCTTCTTTCAGAGAGATAGACATGCAGATTGTATCAGATTCTATTCTTAAAGATATGAGCATTTCAGCTCAAGGATAGACGTGTTGCTCACTAAATCAAACAAGTGTCATCCAATCATCAGCAAATCTCTGAAGCAGAACACGCGTGCACGCTTCTGAGAAGGAACAATGCTGATTGGATGCATTGAGACACATGTCTGGTAACCGTTCCAAGTATCTTTCTCAAATCCCCCAAAATCAGCAAGCATTAAATGCGTGTAATCATGAGTTAAACTGTAATCATGAATTAATTCTCTCTCTTAAAACCGTTTACGTTTTCAAAACACATTTTAAAATCTATTTAAGCACATTAACATCATTCATTAAACTTTTACCGTCTCTTACAATCATCCAAAATATTTTCTGCATTCTTCTTGTGTGTTCATCCTTTTTCAAAAGAAACCCTTTCTCAAATTTTTTCTCATAAAACCCTAGTGTGAACATGGCAACTTCTAGCACTTTTTCTGCAGGTTTTCAGAAGGAGGCTTCATCTGAACAATACCAGATTCCCTTCAGAACTCTACTGACTCTGGTGAAGAACTTGGAGGTCCTGTCTGAACTGATCGTTGATTTCACCAGTTTGAAAGATAATGGCTTCGATTTGACTGAAGAAATTGGGGCACAAGGATGGGAGAAGTATTTTGATAGGTTGGTGGGGCCAACATTCCCCATTCTGGTTAAGGAGTTCTGGATTCACGCATCTGCTTCAACACATCAGGTTACATCATACATCATGGGAAAGAAGATAGTGATCACTGAGGATCACATTGCTATACTGATTGGATACAACGGTGGTGGCATCCGCTGTATTGACATGGCAGAAAGATCTGGAAACACTGGTTTAGTTGCTAGACAGATTTTCACTCATGGAGTTCCCAGCAGCAAAATCAGAGGTTTAAAGGATCAGCACAGAATCTAGGCAAAGATCATCTTGGGTTGCTTCAACCACAGGAAGCCCACAAGCTCTCCTGACTACATCAACATAGATAGCAATATCTGCTCTATTTAATTGCTAAGAAGACCAAGATCAACCTTGCTCATCTTCTGTTCAATCACTTGAAGACCAGCGTCAAGGAGACAAGAGAAGAAGAAAGGACAAAAAGGGATTGGATACCCTTTGGAAGATTAATATCAGATATTCTGACTGAGAATAGGATGATAGAACACCTTACAGAAGCTCAAGAAATAAGTTCTCTGGAACCAGCGGTTGGCAAGCAGCTGAACGCAAAGAATATGAAAAATATGAAACTGATAGAGAATATCAGAAAGGAGCCCAACGTCACTCCTCTTGCTGACATCACCAGCAGAAGAGTCCCTCTGAGCGACTTTCCCATATTCTTTGAGATTGACTCTAAACCAGTCATCGTTCTCAGATACTTGGACGCGTGCAAAGCTGATGGCACAGATCCTAATCTGAACATCAAAGATCTGCACCAGCAAACTCCAGAGGTTACATTGAAGAAGAATAAGAAGAGAAAGGCTGCTTCAGAAGGACCATCCCAGCAGACCCCTAAGAAGAGAGGTAATCTATCTGTTGTTAATGTTTTAAATTCTTCTGCTATGCCAACATCAATCCCAACCCCAGCTTGATATGAACTCCCAATCCCCATACCAACCATTGATGATACCGAACTAGAGTTTGACCCTTATGAGTCACTAACTCTCAGGAGATCCCGCACCAAATCCCAAAATCCAAAACCCACAACATCAACAGAATCAGAACTTGACAAAGTTCTTTCTGAAATTGATCAACGTTATTCCGCTCCCCTCTCAAAAAATCCAAACACTCAACCAGAAACTCCCCATTCACCACAACAAGCAACTACACTATCTCCAATACCAGAGGAACCAGAAATTCAACCTCCCTCTCCACAACCAGAACTTCATCCACCTTCACCTCAACCATCATCTCCACAACCTGAGTTTCAACACTCTGAAACTCCATCACCTGAACATCAAACTCCTGAACCTCTTTCACCTCAATCCTCTGAACCACAACCCTTGGCAATTCAGCTGCCTTGTGGTACAACTATAAACATCCCCCAACTGCCATCCTCACCAGAAACCACACCTCCACACACTCCAAACAGTCCAATAATCATTTCTGATTCTCCCACTCCATCTCCCAAACAAAATAAAGATGACCACAACAAGACCTTCATTGACCTCACAGTCCTTGACCGCCTTGCTGATCTTAAAAACAAAATAGCCATTCCCAAACCCAAACAACTAGATGTTGGTTCTGGAATTTTGAATTTTGAAACAGGCTTGCAGAATTGGATTGCTTCTCTAAAGCAGGTTTGTCCTGGAATGATTGATCTTGCTGCTTCAGACCAACTCTGGACACATTTCAGAAGTTGGGTACGCGCTGAAACCTTCAAGCTGCAAGACATAAACTATGAACATGCTCAACAGAACTTCAGCAAGCTGCTGAAGGAAGTTGAAGGTCCAGTCATGAGTCAGCTGCTGAAGGAGGAAGTGCTACTTCTGGATAGTGAGCCATGGTCTGAAAAGCGTCTAGCTTCAAAAGTTCAACCAGCAGAAGATTAGACTATCCAAGCTGAAGATGTTAGTCAAGCAGAAGATGTTGCAGAAAGCTCTCAGAAGCATCTTGTTTCTGATGTCTCTCAAGCTGCTCTGGACAGGCAGACGCTTGAAGAGCAGAGGCAGAATGATATTCGTCTGCAGAAAAGAATGGATGAGAATGATGAACGTATGAAGGAAAGGTTGGATGTGCAAGACAACAAGATTGATACAGTAGTCAGCATGGTGCACAAGCAGAATGAAACTGCTGATCAGATTAAGACAATGCTAGAGACTTTGTTCACACGCTTTCCACCCCAACCTTAGATTGTGTTTTTTCTATGTTTTCATTGTTTTCTCTACATATCTTCTGTACTATCTTCTAAGCTTTGACATCTATACAATTTTTTTTCTTCTCTGATCGTTTTAGCTTATATTACTTGCACTTTTTGATTGCTGACAAAAAGGGGGAGAAAAAGAATGATATTTTTCAATAACGGACCACTGAGACAAAAATTTAATAAGCTTACAGGTACAAGAAGTTAATAATCTCTGATACACTGAAGCTCTGCTTGAGTAAAGATCTGATGCTCAAAGAAAGTTCAAGAAAGATCTGATGCTAAAGGATTCAAGGAATTAAAAAGGGAAGTAATAAACTCAGGGGGAGTCCTTCTGATCATAACTCTGATAGTTGTTCTCGTATCCCCTTAAGCTCTGATACCTTTTATTTCTCCTTATCCGTGTTACCTACATATCTATCTCTGATACCTATCTGTTTAATTCTGATACAATTTATACTTGGTTATCTCTGATACTTTTCTCGTTAATCTTCAATTGAAAAAATTCTAGTTTTTGTCATCATCAAAAAGGGGGAGATTGTTAGAACAAAGTTTGAATCTACCACCCAAAGTTTAAGTTTTGATGATAACAAAATGCAAAGATATATTAATTGTATGATTCATGTAAGACATATATGCTACCTAAAAATCAAATTCTGTTTTACAGAAACTCTGATGGGTATCAGCAAGAGAATATCATCATCAGCATCAGAAGATGAAATATCAACATCAGCATCAAAGGATGTTATATCAGATTCCAGAATCAGAAGATCAACATGTGGTTACGCTGAAGCTTGATGAACAGATCTGCGCGTAACAATCTGAACTCTGATCAAGACAACAACAATTCATCAGCACCTAAGCAGCGTCAGAATAAGCCAAAGCCAGAACACGCTTAAGTGGCAACGGTACTGTGCATTCAAGATACTTTATTATGAACGGCATTATTCCAGACAAAGATCTTCTCAATTTGGAAAGAATGCAATTGGCATTGAAACGGAATAACTGGCTCCAATGTAATCATCTCCAATGCTATATAAACAAGTCAGTGAAGATTGAATTGGCTAATGCTCTACAACTCTCTACACGCCTAAAGCTATTCATCATCTTCCTCACTCTCAGTTTGTTAAAACTCTCAAATTCCTTACTCAATTATTTTAGCACTCTAGTTCTCATAAGCTTAACGTGTGTAGTATCACAGTTGTGATAAACAGTTTTTGTAGAAAACATTCAACACACTTAGATTTCATTTATCTGTAAGAAAGTATTTCCTTGAGAAACCGGTTTGTGGTTTGACTCAAGAAGGCTTTAGCAGTTGTTAAAGCAGTTGTAATATTCAGTTGAATATAGTGGATTAAGACCTCGTTGGAGAGAGGCGAAATCACCTTGACGGGTGGACTGGAGTAGTTTGAGATCAAACGAACCAGGATAAAAATACCGTGTTGACTACAATTGATTTCAAGTTTTTACAATTCAACCCCCCTTCTTGTGTTTTTCCCTTCTTCACTATATCCCTTAATAAAGAGACTACCATCCATTGAACTAATTCATCTCAACAACGAACTATCTCCCATAATGAAGTGACTACCATCCATCAGAGTAAAACATATCAACAATGAATTATCTCCCAAAATGAAGACACTACCATCCATCGAAGATAAACATATTAACAATGAACTATCTCCAATAACGAAGATACTACCATTCACAGAAGTACAAATCTCAACAACGAACTATCTCCCTTAATAAAGAGACTAACATTCATCAGAGTACAAATCTCAACAACTAAATTTGTCCCCTAATGAAGAGACTACCATCCATCCGAGTAACAAACTGAACAAAGAATTATCTCCCTTAATGAAGAGAGTACCATCCAATAGAGTACAATCTCAACAATGAACTATCTAACTTAACAAAGAGACTATCATCCATTAGAGTACAAATCTCAACAACAAACTATCTCACTTAATGAAGAGACTACCATCCATCGGAGTACAATATCTCACCAACGATCTATTTTCCATAACGAAGAGACTGCCATCAATCAAAGTACCAATATCAACAACGAACTATCTCCCTTAATGAAGATACTACCATCCATCGAAGTACAAATCTTAACAACGAACTATCTCCCTTAATGAAGAAACTACCATCCATCAGAGTAAAAATCTCAACAACGACCTATCTACCATAATCAAGAGACTATCTTTTATCAGAGTAAAACATCTCATTAAAGAATTATCTCCCTCAATGAAGAGACTAACATCTATTAGCGTAAAACATCTCAACAACAAACTCTCTCCCATAATGAAGAAACTACCATCCATCAGAGTAAAACAACTCAACAACGAACTATCTTCCTTAATGAAAAGACTACCATCCATCGGAGTACAATATCTCAACAAAGAACTATATTCCATTACGAAGAGACTAACATTCATCGGAATAAAAATCTCAACAACGAACGATCTCCCTTAATGAAGATACAACCATCTATCGAAGTACAAATCTTAACAACGAACTATCTCCCTTAATGAAGAGACTAACATCCATCCAAGTACAAATCTTAACAACGAACTATCTCCTTTAATGAAGAGACTACCATTCATCAAAGTACGAATCTCAAAAATGAACTATCTACCTTAATGAAGAGACTAACATCCATCGAAGTAAAATATCTCAACAACGAACTATTTTCCAAAACGAAGATACTACCATTCATCGGAGTACAAATCTCAACAAGGAACTATCTCCCTTAATGAAGATACTACCATCCATTGAAGTAAAAATCTTAATAACGAACTATATCTCTTAATGAAGATACTACCATCTATCAGAGTACAAATCTCAACAACGAACTATCTCCCTTTATTAAGAGACTTCCATCCATTGGAGTAAAACATCTCAACAACAAACTATCTTCCATAACAAAGAGACTACCATTCATCGCAGTACAAATCTCAACAATGAACTATCGTCCTTAAGGAAGAGACTGCTATCCATCGAAGTACAAATCTAAACAACTAACTATTTCCTTTAATGAAAAGACTACCATCCAATAGAGTACAAATCATAACAACTAACTATTTAACTTAAAGAAGAAACTTCTTCCATCAGAGTACAAATATCAACAATGAACTATCTCCTTTCATAAGAGACTACAATCCATTGGAGTACAAAACTCATAAATGAACTATCTACCTTAATGAAGAGACTACCATCCTTCAGAGTACAAATGTCAACAACGAATTATCTCCCTTAATGAAGAGACTATCATCCATCAGAGTATAAATATCAATAATGAACTGTATCCATTAATAAAGAGACTACCATCCATCAGACTAAAACATCTCAACAACGAACTATCTCCCATAATGAAGTGACTACCATCCATCGGAGTAAAACATATTAACAATGATTTATCTCCCAAAATGAAGACACTACCATCCATCAGAGATAAACATTTTAACAACTAAATATCTCTAATAACGAAGAGACTACCATTCACAGAAGTACAAATCTCAACAAAGAACTATCTCCCTTAATGAAGAGTGTTGTATTCCAAAACTTTCCCTCTAATTTTACTCAACACATGCCCATTGAGGTACTCAAGTTGCTCAAGGATGCCCAGGAGTTGACCAGACAAGCTCTCTTCTAAGGCAATGTACCTCAAATTAGGGTTTCCATTTTCATCAAGGTTTGGGAACTCCAAAGGTCCCAAATTCTTTCCACAGTCCTAATATGTTCTCAAGATCATCCATGTCAAGTTTCATGCCTTGCACAAGAAGTTTGCTTAGTCAAGTGCTCAGATGCCTGAAAATCAAAACCCAAAAGTGAAAACCCAAAAGTTGCTAAATTAGGGTTTCTTAGGAAAAGTCAACCAAACTTTGACCAAGCATAACTTCCTCATACTTTATCAGAAACTTTCCATCAAAGGCTCATTTTCAAGAGGATGCAATTCCCTATAATTCATCTTCATCCCTCAAGTTCAAAATATGCACTCATCAAAAGATATGAATTTCCACATTATAGGTCCTTTTGAAAAGTCAACAAAAACACCTTTTAGGTCAAAGCTTATTACTTGAACATGGAAGACCCATTTGAGATTAGACTAAAAGGGTTGTTTAGGGGACATCCTAGGATTTCTAAAAAGTCCAAGAAAACCTCTCTAGGGTTAAAATTGAAAGAGATATTCCTTGTCAAAGTTTACCATTTTTGCAAAATTGCCAAAAGTCAAATGTGCTCAAAAGTGTATTTTTTGTCAAATGGGCTTAGCATTTCATGATTGAAGCTTGTTTGTGACATGGTCCACGACCAAAATCAGCATCCACACATTATTTGCTTCATTATTTATTTTATTTTGTTTTTTTATTATTTAAAATTCAAATTAAATAAAATAAATTGCAAAAAATATAAAACGATTGGTTTTGATATGATTTTTGTTGGAATCACAATCCAATTAGGCTGGCTATCAGATCAAATCATGCAAATAAAATCGAAGCACAAATTGGTATGATTAGATTTATTTTGGAAACATATCATACAACAGGAAAATCAAATCAAATCTCCATGATTATCAAAGATACAAAGCATTTTTGTTGACCTAATATGCTCTACTATATATGGTGAAGATAACCAATGCGCGAGAATAGGGTTTGGAGGTCGTGAGAGCTGGAAACAAAACTGAAAAAATTGATAAAAAGGGGTGAATCGTTTTCCAACATAGAGGGCAATTCAAAGCATTTCAACACTCCCAATCGTTTCTTGGACCTTCCCAGAAGCTAACACGATCAATTACAAGCTTCCACAAGCCCAGAATCATCACATAATACTCTCACGGTTTACTTCTTTTTCAAAATCCGATTACAATGATTCTTGCATCATAAACATGTTTTAATGATATATTTCTGTTTGTTGACATATTTGCAACATATTTGAATGGTTTAATTCATGTTTCAGTGCATATATTGATGATTACCATTCCTAGGGTTTGAGGTTTTGTTTTAGGGTTTCTCTTGTACAGGTGAAATTGGGCCAAGAAAAGAGTACTATCATACTAGTGAGATCAAAACGAGTTGAACCATGTGCTTAGAATTAATTTATCATGGTTGCTGTTGATTTTGGAAGGTTGCAGGTTTGTAGCTATAGAAGATGTCTGTGGGTAAAAATATTGTACCTGAAACGAAGGACTCAGGAAGAAGGTGATGAGGTGAATGATAACCATTCGCTTGTTTGAATAATAGGCGCGTGTTTTTAGTTGTTTTAGTTATCCATGTTTTTTTTACATATAGTATATTGTTGTTATTATATTATCAATTAAGCAGCACAGTGCAGATGGAAAGGACTCGTGTTTGAAAGTGGGAGGACCTGGGTTCGATCCCAGGTCCAAGCGTTTTCTTTGTTTTCTCAATATTTGATTGCAGATCGAGCGCGTTATGCTTCCAGGCATCCACCATGCAGCCACACAATCCAGCCAATGGATTCATCTTCAATCCAATCCAACGTCCCTGGCACCAAAGACCATGGTGCACCATCCAATCATGGTCACCACTGAATCTAGCACAGAGAGTGGGCTGAGCAGCTAATGGGCCTTGACAAATTCAGCATCATACCCCCCTGGATTGCTATATAGGCCAAATTTCTTCCTTTTCTTTTTATTTTATTTTATTAATTATTTTCTTCTTACAAAATAACCCAAAAATCATTATTTTTTCATTAAATCAAAAAATTACAAATTAACATTGAAAATCATTTTTTTCATAAAAATATTTTATTTGCATAATTAATTAGATTAATTTAATTTAGGGCAATTTAATTCCTTTTTTACATAATTTAAATCAATTAGAAATTAGGGTTTAATATGTACACAACCTAATTAATTTTTATCAAAAAACTAACCTAAATCTTTTTCAACTAGATTTTTTAGGTTTTATAATTATTTCTCGTGCTTAATTCGCCGCGCGCATTTTTAGTATCCTTTTTATTATTTTTGTAACTTCTTCGAGTTTGTAATAGTTTTAACTAGGTTTTAATTATTCATTTTATTTTACAGTCAAAAATAATTATGCATCAGCGAGAGCCTTGTAACAGCTAGGACTTTAAACTTTCCACACTTTAAATTCCTGCAAATTTTAAATCTCTAGATGCATGGCTAATAGGATTGTATGGAAAGAATACTTGAAAATTAAAATGGTAGAAAACCCTAAATGTGCAAAGACAAATTAACTGAAAAAATTCACTCGCACATGCTCACTCCTAGGGTTTACTCTACTCCGGTTGCCTTCGGTTAAACGGTCATAAAGTATAGGGTTTGTTAGTGGTCGTCTTCTAGCCCTGAAAGATCTAAAATGACCCATTCGGATGTTGTCTCGGAAGAAGATCTTTAAGGCTCTAGGATGATTACTAACATTTCCTAACATTGCTTTTGTTATCGTACATGTCCCTTCGAACATCCCTTTAAAACTCCAACGATGGTGCTACATATTCCTTAATAATAGGATAACGCTGTCTAAAGGAAAACGAACAAACTTTTTTTAGTAGGTAGATTAGTTCCTAGGTACTTGCTCAAACAAACAAATCTTTTTCAAACCAAAACTTTTCAAACAATGTTTTCAAAAACAACTTCGCAACACTATTGAGGACAGAAGCAAGGGTTAAAACGAAGTAAAACAAAACTTTTCAAAACAAGCACACACAAACAATTTCAAAATGAGCAAGTACCTAAGAGCCAGTGGAAAACCACAGATAGAAGGGGTTCTAACAACTTCCCTTTCTATAATCTAACCCCGTACTCAGAAACATCTCAAAAAAGGTTTTTTCTGTTCTTTTTCCTTTTCCTTATTGGATAAAATAAAAGTCGGTGGCGACTCTTGCTTACCGCGACATTTGCAGAAAAAAACGCAAACCAGTATTAACAGTCGGTTCTGCCACCGTATCACAGAATTGGCGACTCTGCTGGGGAGTATATAAGTGGGGTACACATTAGGATCTAGGTCATTTTAAAAAAAATTCTTTCTTGTTTTGCCTTGCATGCTTTAAATTCAAGGGTTTGTTTGAATATTATTAAAGATCCTACACCCGGATTTGGGGACACTTTTTAGGTAAACAGCAATAGATCGTGGATATTGTACGATGTAGACCGATATGGTTTAAGCGATGGTTATGTTGGTGTGACACTTTGGCTGGTATCGGTATCCTTCGTGGGGAAACGAGGAGAATACGGGGCCGCCGCGTGGTGTTGTGAAGCACTAACGGACCTTAGAACCTTAGTTGAACCAACTTGGCCATTAGAAGGTAGTGAGATAGCCGGCCTCGATATAAAGCTGAGGATTGGTTCATACTCAATGCTACACTCATTGAGATCATACTTTCGGGATATTTCGGCCGTAAGAAAAGATTGCTTGAGCTGAAACAATGCCAGATAAAGGATGATCAGTGATATTGAGAATCTTTAGAACCCGATTATTTCTCTAAGACATGTTTGAAACAAACTAAGCTTCAAAAGGGTATGACCTTAAAACTCAAGCAGGCCTTAAACCTAAGGACTTTGTGTAATTTGTCTACGTTTGCTATACATGTGGTTTATCATGACATCATGCATCATAACATAGCATCCATTCTTATTGCACTAACCCTTTCAAGGACCAAGGGAATTTATCTTTGTTCTATTTTGCAGATCATGGCTTCAGTTTGTAGAAACACTATCTGAATCAGCTTTGTAAAGATACCTTCCCATAAAGAGCTAGTATCAAGGGTTTCTAAAATTTCTACGTTCACTGAGAGACATGGTCGACTTCTCAACCTGGTTACTTCAAACTTTGGTGAAAAGATGATGAGTGTACTCTTTCAGTTCTTTGATCCCAAGCACCACGACTTCACCATTTCAGACTATCAGTTGGTTCCTACCGTGGAAGAATTCTCTCAACTGTTGGATATACCTATTCCTGAAGAGTTTCCTTTCACAGGTATGGAAGAAGTTCCTAAGCCAGAAGTCATTGCCTCAACCTTGCATCTGAAACTGGTCGACGTGGTATCCAATTGGGAAACAAGAAGCGGAGTCAAGGGTTTTCTAGCCAAGTTCCTGATAGACAAGACTCGTCTGTTTTAGGATGATATGAATTTTCAAGCTTTTGAGGAGGTTTTGTCTCTTCTAATCTATGGGTTAGTACGGTTCCCTAATCCAGAATCATTCATAGATATGAATGCTATAAAGATCTTCCTCTCTCACAACCCCGTGCCTACCTTGCACGAAGATATTTAGCACACTCTCCATAATCGTACCATAAAGAGAAGAGGGGTTCTTATGTGTTGCATGCCATTGCTATCGAGGTGGTTTATTTCTCACCTCCATAAGTTCGTACTGAAGAATGAAGAAGGTGTGGGTTGGTCACAAAGGATAATGTCACTCGCTCACATGGATATTCTCTGGTGTTCCTGAGCTATGGAAAACACTGCTATTATTGACCGTTGCGGGGAGTATCCTAATGTCCCGTTACTTGGAATCAGAGGGGGTAAAACCTACAATCCTTGTTTAGCTCTGCGACAATTTGGTTACGCTCGAAGGGATGGTCCCCATGAGTTACTTATCGATGGAATTGTATTCAACTATGAGGATAATGTTCAAGAGTATCGCCGAAGGTTCATATGAGCTTGGAGCATGGTAAATAGATCTTGTGCCAAGGCTTTGGGGCCAAAGGCTTCCATTCCTATGGAACCCTATCTCCAATGGGTAGGAGCTCGCGCCCAAAAACTTATGATGCCCTACATGGCCGTTCTACCAGTGATTGTGGAACCCACTACTGAAGGGGGTATTCCTTACACGATTCTCTATCCTGATATGCCGACTGATCTTGGAGAATTATAGAGGTCGTGAATTCAGTTGAACAAAGAGCGGGATACTTACAGGGACCAGTTCTGTGCATAGGAAAGGAAGGTCTTAGAGCTTACAAAACAGCTCCAGGAGGAAAGAAGCCTCAATGTCTATCTCGGCGCGAAGAGGAAGCATCCATGGGATTTTTGATTTTGTTTTCTAGTTTTTTAGATTTGTTTTAAATTGTAACGCATAAAAGGCATGTGACCTTTGAATCTAACTAATAAAAGCTTTGTTTCATTTTGGTTTGCAAAGTTAAAATTCCCAAAGTCTTTGAAAACATTGCATACATATATCATACATATCATTGCATAATAGGATTCATAACAGGTTTCACATCACCTCTGTTGTTTATTTCAGCAATGGCTCTTGAACAAACTGTGAAAGATCTTCGGACCCATGACACGCAGTTCTAGAAAATGATTATGGCTCTGGCCAAAGGACAGGAAGAGCTGGAGACTTTGATTGTTAAGAAGAACAAGAAGACCAAGAGGAGAGCTGGTGTGGTAAATATGGGCAAAAGGTTCAGAGGGCCGCCAGGACAGGTTATTGAGCTAGCTTCTTCATCCAAAGAGGGAGAGAATCAAGAGGGTGAAGAAAGAGAAGAGGACCCTAGTCCTAAAGAGTCTGACAATAAAACTTATTACAATGAGGAGCAGTACCCTCCGACTGATGAAAGGTATAAGTAGTTAGAAGAGCGTTTGAGCGCTATGGAAATCCAGAAGGTTCCTGGGCTAGATTTTGAAGAGTTGGGTTTGGTCTCTGGGGTTGTCATCCCCCCAATGTTTAAGGCACCGGTATTTTCTAAGTATGATGGGGTCTCTTGTCCCAAAATGAATCTCCATTCTTATGTGAGGAAGATACAGCCTCACACTGTTGACAAAGACCTATGGGTTCACTTCTTCCCAGATAGTCTATCTGGAACATAACTGGATTGGTTCTATCAGCTGGAAAGAGCTAATATTCGTAACTGGGAAGACCATGCTGCTGCATTTTATAAGCAATATCAAAATATTGCAGACCTCGCTCCCACTCGTACACAACTCCAAAATCTGTCTATGGGTTTGAACGAGGGTTTCAAGGATTATGCTCAGAAATTAAGAGATTTGGCTGGAAGAGTTCAACCTCCCTTGGCTGACCAGGAGCTCGTGGATATGTTTCTCGGAACTTTGACTGGGCCGTTCTTCAACCATCTGATTGGAAGTTCATCGGCAGGTTTTATTGAACTAATTTTAACGGGAGAAAGAGTTGAAGCTAGAATCTGAAGTGGAAAAATTCAGAGGGATAGCTCTTCTAGTGCTGCAAGGAAGCCGTTTGAAGGTAAAAAGGAAGTCAGTGTTGTATACAACCAAAAGAATCAGAATCGAACCGAGCGTTATCCGGCGGTAGGGGTTGTTATGATTCCCAACCCTGCACCTGCTCAACAAAGAATTAATCAGCCGAGAGCAGAGAGTCCAACTAGACAGTTCACTCGAATCAACATGATGTTGTCTCATATTTTACCTCAGTTGCTGAAGACCAATCTGGTTACTCTGAGGGAAGCTCCGTAAAATCCGAACACCACCTCTCCCTACTATAAACCAAATGTTCGTTGTGCTTACCATTTGGAGATTCCAGACCATCACACGAATGACTGCTGGACTTTGAAGAACAAAGTACAGGATTTGATTGATGCTAAAGAGATTGAATTTGATCCCTCGGAGACTCCTAAAGTTATCACTGCTCCCATGCTGAAACATGGTCTGGGTGTTAATGTCGTTGAAGAAGATGTGTTTGTGACCTCTGTGGAAGAATTTGTAACCCCACTCATGACTATTAAGGAGAGTTTGTTGAAATCCACTTTATTTCCAGGTTGTGGTGAAGGTTGCCACTTTTGTTCGTTTCTACCGACTAGTTGCCCTTTGTTGAAGGCAGGTGTTCAGCGCCTGATGGATGACAAAGAGATTCTATTTGAGAAGACTCCCGTTCTGACTATTTCCTGTGAAGACATTGCCATCATAACCATTTCCGCCAATCCTCCCAGGGCCTCCACTAAGAGACCCGTCAGGATTACATCAGTTACGAAAGTAACTCCGTTGATCATAGCCAGGCCTGGGCCAATCCCCTACTCCTCGGACAAAGTTGTTCTTTGGAACTATGGGGCCGACGTCTATTACTACGATGTCAAGTAGGATATGCTAGCCATTGAAGACAATATTGCTGAAGATGCTGATTCCGACATCGTCAATATTGTCGGAACTAGTAAGATAACAAGAAGTGGAAGAGTGTTCTCCCCTAAGATTTCTCCTCCAAAGACCGCTACCGGACCTGTGATCATTCCTGATGTGGTTCCACCCGATACTACTACTACAACTCCAGTAATTACTCCTGTTGACCCTCCCATCATCGAGTCGGCCGAGACTCGAGGAAAAGACATACTAATTGAACCTGTCCTAACAAGAGCTAATTCAATAACCATACCAGAAGCTTCCAAGAAAGAAATGGAAGAAATTTTGAAGATAATAAAGAAGAGTGACAACAATGTGGTCCAGCAGCTGGGGAAGACCCCATCCAAAATTTCTATGCTGGCTTTGTTGTTGTGTTCCGAGGCGCATGCGAAGGCTTTGGTTAAATTTCTGAAGACGTCTCACATACCACAAAAAACATTTGCTGATCAGTTTGAAGAATGTGTGGCTAGTCCAACTTCCGATAATGTTTTGGGTTTCTTAGACGCGGATCTGACACTGAAAGGAAGAAAGCATAATGATGCTCTTCATGTTTCCGTTGAATGCAGGGGCACGACTCTGGCCCATGTTTCGGTAGATATTGGCTCCTCATTGAATGTGCTACCTAAAAAAGCTCTAGACAGATTGGACTGTGAAGGCTTGACCTTGAAGCCTAGAAATATAGTAGTGAGAGCTTTCGATGGTTCGAAGAGGATGATACACGGTGAAGTGGATGTCCCTATCAAAGTTGGTTCCCAGACCTTCGACTCCACTTTCTATACAATGAATATCAAACCATCATATTCTTGCTTGTTGGGACGTCCTTGGATACACGGGGTTGGGGCTGTTACTTCTACCCTCCACCAAATGTTGAAGTACCCGGTAAGAGGAAATATTGTCACTTTGCATAGTGAAGAGGAGTACATGATTAGTCACTTGAATTCCTTCAGATATGTAGAGATGGATGGTGAGTTCATCGAGACTCCTTGCCAGAACTTTGAAGAGGTACCTCAGATTTCGGCTATAGCATGAACTATTAACAGTCCTCCGAAAGTCACCAAGCCTCCTTTGAAGATGGCTTCTCTCAATGATGCATGAGAAGTGGTTGAAGAAGGTGGGTCTACCATTTGGGGTCAGCTCCCATTTATTCATTACAAGTCTGACAAATCTGGTTTGGGCTTTACTACAGGTGCTCAAAGGGTGGTTCGTCATGCTCGGGCTGGAGGACCTCCCCTACGCATCAACAATCCTGGGGTCAATGAACTTGAAGACAGTGATGGTGATTCCGACATTGACAGTTGGATCATCCCGACTACCAACGGTGGACTCAGTAACTGGATTGCCAAGGACTTTGTGCTGATTACTTTTGTTCAGGAGTAATTGTCTTTTTTATTTTTTTCGGATATGTAATTTAAAAAAATATAAACTCTATAGCCATGTGTCTTACCCGGGGCACAATTGTTTTATTTGTGAGGGTTATCATGTTTCATTTTCATATGACATTAATAAAGCATTGGATGTTTGCATACAAATTTTGCGCTCTTTGTCTTCTTTTCTTTTATCTTGTCTATAGAACTATGCTCTTACACACACTCACGTATCCAAATGCAGATCCATATGCAATCTGGATCCCATTGATAACAGTTCTGCTACTGCTCATTATGACTTTGAAAATCCGATCAACCAAGCCGAGGACGAAGGTGAAGAAGATTGTGAAGTACCCGGAGAACTTGCTAGACTATTACAGCGATAAGAAAGGGCCATACAGCCTCAGAAAGAGCCGATTGAGACAGTTAACTTGGGTACAGAGGAAGACAGAAAAAGGTTAAGATAGGTTGAAATCTAGAGCTTAGTGCCAAACAGCGGTTGGTACAGATGTTGCAGGAGTATGTTGAAATCTTCGCTTAGTCATACGAATACATGCCGGGACTAGACACGGATATAGTGGTTCATCGTTTTCCGACTAAAGAAGCTTCCCTATGGTAAAGCAAAAGGTCCCCGTATTCGCCCTGAGATGTCAGCGAAGATTAAAGCCGAGGTTGTGAAGCAGTTCAACACAGGGTTCTTAGCTGTCACCTCCTATCCACAGTGGGTCGCTAATGTGGTTCCAGTACCTAAGAAAGATGGTAAAGTATGAATGTGTGTGGATTACAGAGACCTGAACAGGGCAAGCCCCAACGATGACTTCCCGCTTTTCCATATCGATGTTCTGCTTGACATTACCGCACAACACAAAGTATTTTCCTTCATGGACGGTTTCTCTGGCTACAATCAGATCATGATGGCACCTGAAGACATGTAGAAGACAACCTTTGTTACACAGTGGGGATCTCTCAGCTACAAGGTGATGTTGTTTGTGTTGAAGAATGCTAGGGCAATTTATCAGCGAGGTATGGTAGCTATGTCCATGACATGATTCACCATGAGATAGAGGTTCACATCGATGATATGATAGCCAGGTCGCAAATTGAAGAAGAACATCTTCATCATCTGCAAAAGTTGTTTAATAGGTTGGAGACGTATAAGCTGAGGTTAAATCCGAACAAGTGCACCTTCGGGGTATGGTCTGGTAAGCTTCTGGAATTAATTGTTAGTGACAAAGGTATTCAGGTAGACCCTGCAAAGGTGAAGGCCATACAAGAGATGCCGGCTCCCCGTACAGAGAAGGAAGTTAGAGGTTTCTTGAGATGCTTAAATTACATTGCCCGATTCATTTCACATTTGACTGCTACTTGGGAGCCAATCTTTAAGGTTTTGAAGAAAGATCAAGTGGTGAAGTGGAATGAAGAATTCCAGGTAGCCTTTGATAGAATTAAACAATATCTCTAAGAGCCTCCTATTCTAATGCCTCCGACTGAAGGAAGACCCTTGATAATGTATTTAACAGTGCTAGATAATTCAATGGGGTGTGTGCTGGGGTAGCATGATGAGCATGGTCGAAAAGAGCACACAATATACTACTTTAGCAAAAAGTTTACCGATTGTGAAACACGATACTCACTTCTCGAGAAAACTTGTTGCGCTTTGGCATGGGCTGCTCGCCGACTGAGATAGTATATGTTGACCCACACTACTTTGTTGATATCTAAGATGGATCCGATCAAGTACATTTTCGAGAAGCCTGCTCTCTCCAGAAGGATCGCAAGATGGAAAATGATCTTAACCGAATACGACATCTAATACACAATCCAAAAGGCAATTAAGGGAAGTGTGTTAACTGATCATTTGGCGCATCAGGCCATGGACGACTACCAGTCCATGAATTTTGAGTTCCCGAATGAGAATATCATGTTAGTAACCGAATATGAAGAACCTGGACCGAATGAAGAACCTGAGGAAGGATCCCGATGGTCTATGTATTTTGATGGAGCCTCAAACGCACTGGGTAAAGGAATTGGCGTTGTAGTAATATCTCCCGAGGGCTGTCATACTCCGTTCACTGCCCGATTATGTTTCAATTGTACCAACAATATGGCGGAGTATGAAGCATGTATTATGGGTCTTCGAGTTGCTATCGACCTAAGGATCAAGTTCTTGAGTGTATTCGGGGATTCCGCTTTGGTGATAAGTTAGATCAAAGGCGAGTGGGATACGAAGCACCCAAACCTTATTCCTTACAAAGAGTACGTACTGACACTACTGCCGCTTTTTGTAGAGATCACCTTTGAACATTTCCCACGAGAAGAGAATCAGTTAGCGGACGCGCTAGCTACTATGTTGTCAATGTTCAAGGTCAGGTGGGACAATGAAGCTCCCCAAATCACTATTAAGAGGTTGGATGAACCGACATACTGCTGTGAGATCGATACTGAGGAGGTAGCCGACAAACCTTGGTTTCATGAGGTGAAAAGGTATCTCGAGGCTCAAGAATACCCCGAGGGGGCATCTGTTAATGACAAGAAATTTCTGAGAAGGTTTGCTGCAAAGTTCTTCCTCAGCAATGGAATCCTCTATAAGCGCAACCATGACTCTACCTTATTGTGATGTGTATACAAGAGCGAGGTAGAGAGGGTCATGGAAGACCTACGTGAAGGTAACTTTGGCACTCATTCCAGTGGACATACCATGACAAAGAAAATCCTACAGATAGGATATTATTGGTCCATAATGGAGGCCGAATGTCATGAGCATTCTCGAACCTGTCATAAGTGCCAAATCTACGCTGATAACGTGCATGTACCTCCAGTTCCTTTGAATGTTTTGACGGTTCCTTGGCCTTTTGCAATGTGGGGCATTGACATGATTGGTGAGATCAGACTTACCGCGTCCAACGGGCATCGCTTCATCCTAGTGGCCATTGATTACTTCATGAAGTGGGTTGAGGTTGCCTCCTTTGCTACGGTTACTAAGAACGTGGTGGCATGGTTCATCAAGCATAACCTGGTGTGTCGTTATGGTATCCCTGAGAGAATCATCTAAGACAACAGTACCAACCTCAACAACTCGATGATCACTAAACTCTGTAAACAGTTAAAGATTCAACATCACAACTCTTCTCCTTTACCGGCCGAAGATGAGTGGGGCTGTTGAAGCTGCTAACAAGAATATCAAAAAGATCATACAGAAGATGATGGTGACATACAAATACTGGCATGAGATGTTACCGTTTGTTCTCCACGGGTACCGTACTTCAGCATGTACGTTGACAGGGGCAACACCCTGTTCTCTGGTATACGGCATGGAGTTTGTCCTACCCATAAAGGTCCAGATCCCTTCTCTACGGATTATGAAAGATACGGGTTTGAGTGAAGATGATTGGTTCCAGACTCGACTTGATCAATTGAACTTAATCGACGAAAAAAGACTTGTTGTTGTCTTCCATGGTCAAATGTATCAAAAACGGATGATCAAGGCCTTCAACAAAAAAGTTAGACAATAAGCGTATCAAGTAGGGGATCTGGTAATCAAGCGTATCATACTTCCGCAAGGTGATCCCAGGGGAAAATGGACTTCCAATTATGAGGTATCATTTGTAGTCAAGAACATATTTTTCGGTGGAGCCATGATTCTGACCACCGTGGATCGTGCCGACCTTCCACACCCTGTTAATGCGGACATAGTGAAAAAATACTACGCATAATAAAGACCCGCTAGGTTGACATACCTAGGCAAAAATAACAGCATCTCGATGAACCAAAAGGTTTCGGTCAAAAATTAGGTATAAAAATGAAAAATTTGTACACCCGGCAAGTCGAAAACCCGAAAGGGCGGCTTGGGCAAAAAAGGGTATCTCGGTGGACTGAAAACCCGAAAGGGCGGTCCAGGAAAAAGTTAGGGATTAAAGTGTATCACTATGCCCCATTGGATCACCTGGCGATCAGACTTTAGTAATCAGATACCAAGCTCAAACGGTACCGATCCATCCAGTCAGCTTCGTACAAGTAGCAAAGTCATGAGATGCTCGAAGGCATAGGGGAAATAGCAGAATTGAAACCCAATGGGATCACTACACATAGCTTTTTTATTTTTGTACACAATTTCTGTAATAATTTCCATTTTTACAGCGGTGTTCTCTTACTAGAGCGTCAGGCTCTTTGTAAAAAGTGCCTGTTATAGGCAAATTTCAAATCAATACAAAGCGTCATTCAAGTAAAAAACTCTGTGTTTGTTTTTCCTTTTTCTGTTTTTTTTGCAAAAAAATCCAATGTTTTATTCTTGACATATGCATTTAAATATGATTACTGTTCACAAATATCTGCATATAATATAGAAAGACAGTTACTAAGAACTCAAAGAAATTGGTGCAAAACCTAAATTCAGACAGTTACCCCATCCATCATAGTACAAGGGGCAGAGACAGTTGGAAGCAAAGTCACTAGCACGTATAAGCTAGTGATATCTATACTCCCCGCAGAGCCGAGACAACCAAGGTCCAACCTCTGTGTCCCCAATCAGAAATTCCTTCCCCAGCAGGCTCTTTCAGAAAGCTGATATTTGTATTCCCCAGCTGAGTTGTATAATCATAAATAGTTTATCAATTTTTTCTCTCGAGCAAAGTTTATTTCTCTGACGGCGGAAGCTCGATCTCCAACAGAGCTCTTCTCTCCAGCAATGGAAGTTCATCCTCAACTGAGTTTATTTCTCCAAATCCGCATATCTTCCAACAGAGTCCCTCTTCCCCACACAGTCATTACCCTGCAGGATTTGTTCTATAACAAAGTCTCTCTAGGAAGAATGATCTCAAGCATAATGGATGTAAATCTCAAACTAATCATCTTGGGTCACTATCCCCAGCGGAAACGAAGAACTCAACTCCTTATACTCTCCAGCAGCAATCCATGATTTCTTCTCCCCAGCTAGAGAGTATCACAATGGAATTACATATCAATACATCACTACATGTGCATACATATTATACAACATAATCTCATTTATTTTGAGAACATCATTACTCAATACATCTCATACATCATGACATTGCATACGACTAACCCTTTACCTTTCAGGGAAAGATGCACTCAAGTTCTCAAGAGTTCTCTCTGGTTCAATCAAACCAACACAAGGGTTTCTATTCCAATTGAGGATATTCCAAGTCTTCTATGGTCCAGTCAAACCGACACTATGGTTTATGTTCTAGTTGAAGATGTTTTAAGACTTTCTTCGGGATCAGCCGAATCACCGCTAAGATTCCTCTGATTTATATGCCAGTCAAAGTTAATTGACACCTCTCCCGGGATCAGTCAAATCGATACTAAGATTTCTCTCCTAGTTGAAGTTCTCACAAGTTTTCTCTGGTTCAGTCAAACCGACACTAAGGTTTCTATTCTAGTTGAAGACGTTTTAATACTTTCATCTGGGTCAGCCAAATCACCGCTAAGATTCCCCTGATTTCTAATCCAGTCAAGGTTAATCCGAGACCTCTCTCGGGATCAGTCAAATCGATACTAAGATTTCTATCCTAGTTGAAGTTCTCACAAGTTTTCTCCAGTCCAGTCAAACCGACACTAAGGTTTCTGTTCTAGTTGAAGATGTTTTAAGACTTTCGCCTGGGTCAACCGAATCACCGCTAAGATTCCCCTGATTTCTATGTCAGTCAAAGTTAATCCGAGACCTATCCCTAAATCAGTCAAATCGATACTAAGATTTCTCTCCTAGTTAAAGTTCTGACAAGTCTTCTGTGGTTCAATCAAACCGACACTAAGGTTTCTATTCTAGTTGAAGATGTTTTAAGACTTTCGTCTGGGTCAGTCGAGTCGCCTCTAAGATTCCCCTGATTTCTATGCCAGTCGAAGTTAATATGAGACCTCTCCTGGGATCAGTCAAATCGATAATAAGATTTCTCTCCTAGTTGAAGTTCTCACAAGTCTTCACTAGTTTTGTCAAACCGAAACCAAGGTTTCTATTCTAGTTGAAGATGTTTTAAGACTTTCATCTGGGTCAGCCGAATCGCCGCTAAGATTCCCCTAATTTCTATGTGAGTCAAAGTTAATCCGAGACCGCTCTCGGGATCAGTTAAATCGATACTAAGATTTCTCTCCTAGTTGAAGTTCTCACAAGTTTTCTCCAGTTCAGTCAAACCGATACTAAGGTTTCTATTCTAGTTGAAGACGTTTTAAGTATTTCGTTTGGGTCAGCCGAATCGCCACTAAGATTCCCCTGATTTCTATGCCAATCAAAGTTAATCTGAGACCTCTCTCGGGATCAGTCAAATCAATACTAAGATTTCTATTCCAGTTCAAGCTATGATGCCCGGAAATCGACCAGAAAACAACTTAATCCCCAGCAAGTTACTGTGAAGCCTGGAAATCAATCGGATAACTGTACAAGATACTATGAAGCCTAGAATCGACCAGATAGTGGTATAAGACACCGTGAAGCCTGGCGCATAACCAGATAACGGTATAAGACGCTGTGAAGATTGGAGCACGGCCAGATAGCGGCAAAAGACATTGGGAAACCTGGGATACGACCAGATAAGAGTATAAAGTACTGCGAAGCTTAGAGTTGTACCAAGTAGCAGTTTACTCGGCCAATTACTATGAAGCCCGGAAATCGACCGGATATTAGTATGCCTTAAATTCAAGTTAAAACCCGAATGAGACCGGATAACTACTTAATTCCTTCTGAAGCCTGGAACACAACCAGATAAGAATTGAGAAATTGCAAAGCCTGGAGCACAACCAGATAGCAAGTTTAATCTCATATCCCCTTTAATTCACTGTGGAACCTGGAGCACGACCTTATAGCAGTCAGTCTTATTATCGTCAACAAATCACTGTAAATCCTGGAGCACAACCAGATAGCAATTCATTTTACTCTCCTCGATTTAGAGATGATTCCCCAGTAAAGTAACGGACAACTGAAGCTCCTAAAATTTTATTTCTCCCCTAGACAGAGACCAACATTCCTTAGCAGATTCCTACTCAATGACATGAATGAGAATTCTCATCAAAGGAATATATCGGGAAATCAACATTATTCTGGATGGCGTCTTTAAGCCCATCTCCGACGATTCTCCGTCATATCCTCTAGATGGCATCTTTAAGCCCATCTTCGGCGATTATCCGTCATATCTTTCGGATGGCATATTTAAGCCCATCCCCGACGATCTTCCATCATCTTTTCCAAATGGAATCTTTAAGCCCATTCACGATATCACCTACACAGCCAAGTATCATTTCAGACGAGTGCAAATTTTGGGGCACTTAGTGTTCAATCATCTTCCATCTTCAGATTACGAAAGGCAGACAAGCCAATCTACATCCTCAGGTTTAAGAAGATTGAATAGGGGCAACTGTTGTACCCCAAAATTTTCCCTCTAGTTTTACTCAACGCATGCCCATTGAGGTCCTCAAGTTGCTCAAGGATGCCCA
Source organism: Vicia faba (assembly GCA_948472305.1). Lineage (NCBI taxonomy): Eukaryota > Viridiplantae > Streptophyta > Magnoliopsida > Fabales > Fabaceae > Vicia > Vicia faba. The sequence goes on from OX451741.1 coordinate 857,825,076, forward strand.
AGAGTTGACCAGACAAACTCTCTCCTAAGGCAATGTACCTCAAATTAGGGTTTCCATTTTCATCAAGGTGTGTGAACTCCAAAGGTCCCAAAAGCTTTCCACGGTCCTAATATGTTCTCAAGATCATCCATGTCATGTTTCATGCCTTGCATAAGAAGTTTGCTCAATCAACTGCTCAGATACCTGAAAATTAACTATACTAGGTCAAAAGTCAACTGTGGCCCACATATAGTCAAACCACAAGATTTTTGGTCAACATCAACATTTTGAAGTGATATTCATAATTTTATCAAGGGTTGATCATGATTCCCCAAGGAATGCCCCAAATTCATCAAAACCCAAGAGTTGCTAAATTAGGGTTTCTCAAGAAAAGTCAACCAAACTTTGACCAAGAATAACATCCTCATACTTTATCAGAAATTTTCCATCCAAGGCTCATTTTGAAGAGGATGCAATTCCCTAAAATTCATCTTCATCCATCAAGTTCAAAATATGCACTAATCAAAAGATATGAATTTCCACATTATAGATCCTTTTGAAAAGTCAACAAAAACACCTTTTATGTCAAAGCTTCTCACATGAACATGGAAGACCTATTTGAGATGAGACCAAAAGGGTATTTTAGGGGACAAGCTAAGATTTCTAAAATGTCCAGGAACACCTCTCTAGGGTTAAAATTGGAAGAGATATGCCTTGTCAAAGATGACCATTTTTGCAAAATTGCCAAAAGTCAAATGTGCTCAAAAGTGCATTTTTTGTCAAATGGGCTTAGCATTTCATGATTGAGGCTTGTTTGTGATATGGTCCACGACCCAAATCAGCATCCCCACATTATTTGCTTAATTATTTATTTTATTTTGACTTTTTATTACAATCCAATTAGGCTGGCATATCAGATCAAATCGTTCAAAGCAAATTGAAGCAAAAATTGGAATGATTAGACCTATTTTGGAAACATATCATACAAGAGGAAAATAAAATCAAATCTCCATTATTATAAAAGATAGAAAGCATTTTTGTTGACCTAATATGATCTACTATATATGTTGAACATAACCAATGTGCAAGAACAGGGTTTGGAGGTCGTGGGAGATGGAAACAAAACTGAAAAAATTGATAAAAAGTGGTGAATTGTTTTCCATCCTAGAGGGAAATTCAAAGCATTTCAACACTCCCAATCGTTTCCTGGACCTTCCAAGAAGCTAGCACGATCAATTACAAGCTTAGAATTAATTTATCATGCTTGCTGTTGATTTTGGAAGGTTGCAGGTTTGTAGCTATGGAAGATGTCTGTAGGTAAAAATATTGTACCTAAAACGACGGACTGAGGAAGAAGATGATGAGGTGGATGATAACCATTGGCCTGTTTGAATAATAGGCGCGTGTTTTTAGTTGTTTCAATTATCCATGTTTTTTTGCATATACTATATTGTTGTTATTATATTATCAATTAAGCAGCGCATCGCAGATGGCAAGGACGCATGTTTGAAAGTGGGAGGACCTGGGTTCGATCCCAGGTCCAAGCGTTTTCTTTGTTTTCTCAATATTTGATTGAAGATCTAGCGCGTTATGCTTCCTGGCGTCCACCATGCAGCCACACAATCCAGCCAATGGATTCATCTTCAATCCAATCCAACGTCCCATGCAGCAAAGACCATGGTGCACCCTCCAATCATGGTCACCACTAAATCTAGCGCAGAGAGTGGGCTGAGCAGCTAATGGGCCTTGACAAATTCAGCATCATACCCCCCTGGATTGCTATACAGGCCCAATTTCTTCCTTTTCTTTTTATTTTCTTATTTTAATTATTTTGTTAATTATTTTCTTTTTACAAAATAACCCAAAAATCATTATTTTTTCATTAAATCAAAAAATCACAAATTAACATTAAAAATCATATTTTTCATAAAAATATTTTATTTCCATAATTAATTAGATTAATTTAATTTCGGGCAATTTAATTCCTTTTTTACATAAATTAAATCAATTAGAAAATAAGGTTTAATTTGTACGTAACCTAATTAATCTTTCTCAAAAAACTAACCTAAATATTTTTCAACTAGATTTTTTAGGTTTTCTAATTATTTCTCGTGCTTAATTTGCTGCGCGCATTTTTAATTTCCTTTTTATTATTTATCTAACTGCTCTGAGTTTGTAAGAGTTTTAACTAGGTTTTAATTCCGCATTTTATTTTACAGTAAAAAATAATTATGTATTTGCGAAAGCCTTGTATTAGCTAGGAATTTAAACTTTGCGCACTTTAATTTCCTGCAAATTTTAACTGTCTAGATGCATGGCTAATAGGATTGTATGGAAAGAATACTTGAAAATTAAAACGGTAGAAAACCTAAATGTACAAAGACAAATTAACTGGAAAAATTCACTCGCATATGCTCACTCTTAGGGTTTACTCTACTCCGGTTGCCTTCGGTTAAACAATCATAAAGTATAAGGTTTGTTAGTGGTCGTCCTCTAGCCCCTAAAGATCTAAAATGACCCATTCAGATGCTTCCTTAGAAAAAGATCTTTAAGGCTTTAGGATGATTACTAACATTTCCTAACATTGCTTTTGTGATCATACATGTCCCTTCGAACGTCCCTTTAAAACTCCAACGACGGTGCTACCTATTCCTTAATAATAGGATACCGCTGTCTAAAGGAAAACGAACAAACTTTTTCGAGTAGGTAGATTAGTTCCTAGGTACTTTCTCAAATAAACAAATCTTTTTCACACAACCACTTTTTAAACAAAGTTTTCAAAAACAAGTTCGTAACACACTTAGGGACGGGAACAAGGGTTAAATAAAAGTAAAAAAAAAAACTTTTCAAAACAAGCACACACAAGCAATTTCAAAATGAGCAAGTACCTAAGAGCCCGTGGAAAACCACGGATAGAAGGTGTGCTAACACCTTCCATTTCTATAATCTACCCCCCGTACTCAGAAACATCTCAAAAAAGGTTTTTTCTTTTCTTTTTCCTTTTCTTGATTGGATAAAATAAAATTTGGTGGCGACTCTTGCTTACCACAAAATTGCAAACAAAAAACGCAAACCAGTATTAACAATCATTTCTACCACCGTATCACAAAGAGACTACCATTCATCAGAGAACAAATCTCAACAATGAACTATGTCCCTTAATGAAGACACTACCATCCATCAGAGTATTAAACTGAACAAAGAACTATCTCCCTTAATGAAGAGACTACCATCCATTAGAGTACAATCTCAACAACGAACTATCTAATTTAATAAAGAGACTATCATCCATCAGAGTACAAATCTCAACAACGAACTATCTCCCTTAATGATGAGACTACCATCCATCAGAGTAAATATCTCAACAATGATTATCTACCTTAATCAAGAGACTACCATTCATCATAGTACAAATAATTACAATGAATTATCTCCCTTAATGAAGAGACTACCATCCATCAGAGTACAAATCTTAACAACGAACTATTTCCCTTAATGAAGAAACTACCATCCATCAAAGTACAAATCTCAACAACAACCTATCTACCTTAATCAAGAGTCTATCATTCATCAAAGTAAAACATCTCAACAACGAATTATCTCGCTCAATGAAGAGACTACCATCCATTAGCGTAAAACATCTCAACAACAAACTACCTCCCATAATGAAGAAACTACCATCCATCAGAGTAAAACAACTCAACAACGAAGTATCTCCCTTAATGAAGAGACTACCATTCATCGAAGTACAATCTCTCAACAACGAACTATTTTCCATAACAAAGAGACAACTATTCTACAGAGTACGAATCTCAACAATGCACAACCTCTCTTGATGAAGATACTACCATCCATCGATGTACAAATCTTAACAACGAACTATCTCCCTTAATGAAGAGACTACCATCCATCAAAGTACAAATCTAAACAATGAACTATCTCCCTTAATGAAGAGACTACAATCCATCAAAGTAAAATATCTCAATAGTGAACTATTTTCCATAACAAAGAGACTACCATTCATCGGAGAACAAATCTGAACAACGAACTATCTCCCTTAATGAATATACTACCATCCATCGAAGTATAAATCTTAACACCGAACTATCTCTCTTAATGAAGATACTACCATCCATCAGAGTACAAATCTCAACAACGAACTATCTCCCTTAATCAAGAGACTACCACTCATTGGAGTAAAGCATCTGAACAATGAACTATCTCAAGTAACAAAGAGACTACCATTCATCGCAGCACAAATCTCAACAACGAACTATCTCCCTTAAGGAAGAGACTGCCATCCATCGAAGTACAAATTTTAACAATGAAATATCTCCCTTAATGAAGAGACTACCATCCGATGGAGTACAAATCTGAACAATGAACTATCTAACTTAAAGAAGAGACTTCATCCATCAAAGTACAAATATAAACAACGAACGATCTCCTTTCATAAGAGATTACCATCCATTGGAGTACAAATCTCAGGAATGAATTATCTACCTTAATGAAGAGACTACCATCCATTAGACTATAAATCTCAATATCGAATTATCTACCTTAATGACGAGACTATCATCCATCAGAGTATAAATATCAATAATGAATTGTATCCCTTAATAAAGAGACTACCATCCATCTGACGCAAACATCTCAAAAATGAACTATCTCTCATAATGAAGTGACTACTATCCATCAGAGTAAAACATCTCAACAATGAATTATCTCCCAAAATGAAGAGACTACAATCCATCGGACTAAAACATCTCAACAACGATCTATCTACCATAATGGAGTGACCACTATCCATAGGAGTAAAACATCTTAACAATGAACTATCTCCCTTAATGAAGGGACTACCATTCATCAAAGTACAAATCTCAACAACGAACTGCGTCCCTTAAATAAGAGATTACCATCCATCCGAGTAACAAACTGAACAAAGAATTATCTCCCTTAATGAAGAGACTACCATCCATCGTAGTACAAATCTCAACAATGAACTAACTTCTTTAATGAAGAGACTATCATCCAACGGAGTACAAATATCAACAATGAACTATCTAACCTAAAGAAGAGTCTACTGTCCATCAGAGTACAAATTTCAACAACGAACTATCTCCTTTCATAAGAGACTACCATCCATTGGATTACAAATCTCAGAAATGAACTATCTACCTTAATAAAGAGACTAGCATCCATCATAGTACAAATATCAACAACGAATTATCTCCCTTAATGAAGAGACTATCATGCATCGAAGTACAAATCTCAATAATGAACTATATCCCTTAATATAGAGACTACCACCCATCGGACTAAAACATCTCAACAACGAACTATCTCCCATAATGAAGTGACTACCATCTATCGGAGTAAAAGATCTCAACACTGAATTATATCCCAAAATGAAGACACTACCATCCATCGGAGATAAACATATTAACAATGAACTATCTCCAATAACGAAGAGTCTAACATTCACAGAAGTACAAATCTCAACAATGAACTATCTCCCTTAAAGAAGAGGCTACCAGTTATCGGAGTACAAATCTCAACAACGAACTATGTTCCTTAATTAAGAGACTACCATCCATCCGAGTAACAAACTTAACAAAGAACTATCTACCTTAATGAAGAGACTACCATCCATCATAGTACAATCTCAACAATGAACTATCTAACTTAATAAAGAGACTATCATCCATCAGAGTACAAATCTCAAGAAAGAACGATCTCCCTTAATGAAGAGACTACCATCCATCGGAGTACAATATTTCACCAACAATATATTTTCCATAACAAAGAGACTACCGTCCATCGAAGTAAAAATATAAAGAACGAAGTACCTCCCTTAATGAAGATACTACCATCCATCAAAGTAAAAATCTCAACAACGAAGTATCTCCCTTAATGAAGATACTACCATCCATCGAAGTACAAATCTTAACAACGAACTATCTCCCTTAATGAAGAAACTACCATCCATCTGAGTACAAATCTTAAAAACGACCTATCTACCTTAATTAAGAGACTATCATTCATCAGAGTAAAACATCTCAACAACAAATTATCTCCCACAATGAAGAGACTACCATTCATTAGCGTAAGACATATCAACAACGAACTATCTCCCATAATGAAGAAACTACCATCCATCGGAGTACAAATATCAACAATGAACTATCTCCCTTGATGCAGAGACTACCATTCATAAAAGTACAAATCTCAACAATGAACTATCTACCTTCATAAAGAGACTACCATCCATGGAATTAAAATAAATCAACAACGAACTATCTCCCTTATGAATATACTACCATCCATCAAAGTACAAATCTTAACAACGCACTATCTCTATTTATGAAGATACTACCATCCATCAGAGTACAAATCTCAACAATGAACTATCTCCCTTAAAGAAGAGACTACCATCCATCAGAGTAAAACATCTCAACAACAAACTATCTCCCATAACAAAGAGACTACCATTCATCGCACTACAAATCTCAACAACGAACTATCTCCCTTAAGGAAAAGACTGCTATCAATCGAAGTACAAATCTAAATAACTAACTATATCCCTTAATGAAAAAACTAGCATCCAATGGAGTACAAATACGAGCAATGAAATATCTAACTTAAAGAAGAAACATCGTCCAACAGAGTACAAATATCAACAACGAAGATCTCCTTTTATAAGAGATTACCATCCATTGGAGTACAAATCTCAAGAACGAACTATCTCCCTTAATGAAGAGACTACCATCCATCGGAGTACAATATTTCACCAACGATCTATTTTCCATAACGAATAGACTACCGTCCATCGAAGTACAAATCTCAACAACGAACTATGTCCCTTAATGAAGATATTACCATCCATCGAAGTACAAATATTAACAATGAACTATCTCCCTAAATGAAAAAACTACCATCCATCAGAGTACAAATCTGACCAACGACCTATCTACCTTAATTAAGAGACTATCATTCATCAGAGTAAAACATCTCAACAACAAATTATCTCCCACAATGAAGAGACTACCATCCATTAGCGTAAGACATCCCAACAACGAACTATCTCCCATAATGAAGAAACTACCATCCATCAGAGTAAAACAACTCAACACTGAACTATCTGCCTTAATGAAGAGACTACCATCCATCAGAGTACAATATGTCAAGAACGAACTATTTTCCATAACGAAGAGACTACCATTCATCAGAGTACAAACCTCAACAACGAATGATCTCCCTTAATAAAGATACTACCATCCATCGAAGTACAAATCTTAGCGACGAACTATCTCCCTTAATGAAGAGACTACCATCCATCGAAGTACAAATCTTAACAACAAACTATCTCCCTTAATGAAGAGACTACCATTCATCAAAGTACAAATCTCAACATTGAACTATCTACCTTAATAAAGAGACTACCATCCATGGAAGTAAAATAACTCAACAACGAACTATCTCCCTTATGAAGATACTACCATCCATCAAAGTACAAATCTTAACAATGCATTATCTCTATTAATGAAGATACTACCATCCTTCATAGTACAAATCTAAACAATTAACTATCTCCTTTAATGAAGAGACTACCATCCATCGGAGTAAAACATCTCAACAACAAACTATCTCCCATAACAAAGAGACTACCATTCATCGCACTACAAATCTCAACAACGAACTATCTCCCTTAAGGAAGAGACTGCTATCAATTGAAGTACAAATCTAAATAACTAACTATCTCCTTTAATGAAAACAATACCATCCAACAGAGTACAAATATGAACAACGAACTATCTAACTTAAATAAGAAACATCGTCCATCAGAGTACAAATATCAACAACGAACGATCTCCTTTCATAAGAGATTACCATCCATTGGAGTACAAATCTCAGAACTGAACTATCTACCTTAATGAAGAGACTACCATCCCTCAAAGTAAAAATCTCAACAACGAATTATCTCCCTTAATGAAGAGAATATCATCCATCAGAGTACAAATATCAATAATGAACTGTATCAATTAATAAAGAGACTACCATCATTAAGACTAAAACATCTCAAAAACGAACTATATCCCATTATGAAGTGACTACCATCCATCAGGGTAAGACATTTCAACAATGAATTATCTCCAAAAATGAAGACACTACCATCCATCGGAGATAAACATTTTAACAATGAACTATCTCCAATAATAAAGAGACTACCATTCATAAAAGTACAAATCTCAACAACGAACTATGTCCCTTAATGAAGACACTACCATCCATCCGAGTAACAAACTGAACAAAGAAGTATCTCCCATAATTAAGTGCCTACCATCCATCAGAGCAAAACATCTCAACAACGAATTATCTCCCAAAATAAATAGACTACCATCCATCAGAGAAAAGCATCTAAACAAAGAACTATCTCTAATAACAAAGAAACTACCATTCATCGAAGTACAAATCTCATAAATGAACTATCTAACTTAATAAAGAGACTACCATCCATCAGAGTATAAATCTCAACAACGAACTATCTCCCTTAATGAAGAGACTACCATCCATCATATTACAAATATCAACAACAAAATATCTCCCTTAATAAAGAGACTACCATCCGTCGGAGTAAAACATCTCAATAATAAACTATCTCCCCTAATGAAGAGACCACCATCCATCAGAGTAAAACATGTCAACAACAAATTATCTCCCAAAATGAAGAGACTACCATCCATCAGAGAAAAACATCACAACATAAAACTATCTCAAAAAACGAAGAGACTACTATTCATCAGTGTACAAATCTCAACAACGAACTGTCTCCCTTAATGAAGCGACTACCATCCATCGGAGTACAAATCTCAACAACGAACTATCTCACTTAATGAAGAGACTACAATCCAAGGGAGTACAAATCTCAACAACAAACTATCTCTTTTCATAAAGATACTACCATCCATCAGATTACAAATATAACCAATGAACTATCTCCTTTCATAAAGAGACTACCATCCATTGGAGTATAAATCTCAAAAATGAACTATCTACCATAATGAAGAGACTACCATCCATCAGAGTACAAATATAAGCAATGAACTATCTCCCTTAATAAAGAGACTACCATCCATCTGAGAGAAAATGTCCACAAAAAACTATCTCCTTTACTAAAGAGACTACCATAAATCAGAGTAAAACATCTCATAAACAAGCTATCTCCGATAATGAAGTGACTACCATCCATCGGAGTAAAACATCTCAACAACAAATTATCTCCCAAAATGAGGACACTACCATCCATTATAGAACAACATATCAACAACGAACTATCTATACTAACGAAGAGACTACAATTCATAGAAGTATAAATCTCAACAACGAACTATGTCCCTTAATGAAGAGACTACCATCCATCAGAGTACAAATCTTAACAACTAACTATCCCCTTTCATGAAGAGACTACCATCCATCATAGTAAAACATCTCAACAATGAACTATCTACCATAGCGAATGGACTACCATTCATCGGAGTACAATTCTCAACAAATAACTATCTCCCTTAAGGTTGTTACTACCATCCATCAGAGTACAAATCTCAATAACGAACTATCTCCCTTAATGAAGAGACTACCATCCAATGGAGTACAAATATAAAAAATGAACTATCTAACTTAAAGAAGAGACTACCATCCATCAAAGTAATAATCTCAACAATGAACTATCTCATTTAATGAATAGACTACCATCCATCAGAGTACAAATATCAGAAATGAACTATCTACCTTAATGAAGAGACTACCATCCATCATATTACAAATATAAACAACAAACTATCTTCCTTAATAAAGAGACTACCATCCATCGGAGTAACACATCTCAATAACAAACAATCTCCCCTAATGAAGAGACCACAATCCATCAGAGTAAAACATGTCAACAATGAATTATCTCCCAAAATGAAGAGACTACCATCCATCAGAGAAAAACATCACAACCACAAACTATCTCAAAAAACGAAGAGACTACTATTCATCAAAGTACAAATCTCAACAACGAACTGTCTCCCTTAATAAAGTGACTACCATCCATCAGAGTACAAATCTCAACAACGAACTATCTCACTTAATGAAGAGACTACCATCCAACGGGGTACATATCTCAACAAAAAACTATCTCCTTTCATAAAGAGACTACCATCCATCAGATTACAAATATCAACAATGAACTATCTCCTTTCATAAAGAGACGACCATCCATTCGAGTATAAATCTCAGAAATGAACTATTTAGCATAATGGAGAGACTTCCATCCATCTGAGTACAAATATTAGCAATGAACTATCTCCCTTAATGAAGATACTACCATCCATCTGAGAGAAAATGTCCATAAAAAACTATCTCTCTTAATAAAGAGACTACCTTAAATCAGAGTAAAACATCTCATAAACAAGCTATCTCCGATAATGAAGTGACTACCATCCATCAGAGTAAAACATCTCAACAACAAATTATCTCCCAAAATGAGGACACTACCATCCATTATAGAAAAACATATCAACAACGAACTATCTCTACTAACAAAGAGACTACCATTCATCCAAGTATAAATCTCAACAACGAACTATGTCCCTTAATGAAGAGACTACCATCCATCAGAGTACAAATCTTAACAACTAAGTATCCCCCTTCATGAAGAGACTACCATCCATCATAGTAAAACATCTCAAAAATGAACTATCTACCATAGCGAATCGACTACCATTCATCGGAGTACAAATCTCAACAAATAACTATCTCCCTTAAGGTTGTTACTACCATCCATCAGAGTACAAATCTCAATAACGAACTATCTCCCTTAATAAAGAGACTACCATCCAATGGAGTACAAATATCAAAAATGAACTATCTAACTTAAAGAAGAGACTACCATTCATCAAAAAAATAATCTCAACAATGAACTATCTCATTTAATGAATAGACTACCATCCATCAGAGTACAAATATCATAAATGAACTATCTACCTTGATGAAGAGACTACCATCCATCATATTACAAATATAAACAACAAACTATCTACCTTAATAAATAGACTACCATCCATCGGAGTAAAACATCTTAATAACAAACCATCTCCCCTTATGAAGAGACCACCATCCATTAGAGTAAAACATGTCAACAAATAATTATCTCCCAAAATGAAGAGACTACCATCCATCAGAGAAAAACATCACAACAACAAACTATCTCAAAAAACGAAGAGAATACTATTCATCAGATTAAAAATCTCAACAACGAACTGTCTCCCTTAATGAAGTGACTACCATCCATCGGAGTACAAATCTCAACAACGAACTATCTCACTTAATGAAGAGACTACCATCCAACAGAGTACAAATCTCAACAACAAACTATCTCCTTTCATAAAGAGACTACCATTCATCAGATTACAAATATCAACAATGAACTATCTCCTTTCATAAAGAGACTACCATCCATTGGAGTATAAATCTCAGAAATGAACTATCTAGCATAATGAAGAGACTACCATCCATCTGAGTACAAATATTAGCAATGAACTATCTCCCTTAATGAAGAGACTACCATCCATCTGAGAGAAAATGTCCACAAAAAAATATCTCTCTTAATAAAGAGACTACCTTAAATCAGAGTAAAACATCTCATAAACAAGATATCTCTGATAATGAAGTGACTACCATCCATCAGAGTAAAACATCTCAACAACAAATTATCTCCCAAAATGAGGACACTACCATCCATTATAGAAAAACATATCAACAACGAACTATCTCTACTAACAAAAAGACTACCATTCATCCAAGTATAAATCTCAACAACGAACTATGTCCCTTAATGAAGAGACTACCATCCATCAGAGTACACATCTTAACAACTAACTATCCCCCTTCATGAAGAGGCTACCATCCATCATAGTAAAACATCTCAATAATGAACTATCTACCATAGCGAATCGACTACCATTCATCGGAGTACAAATCTCAACAAATAACTATCTCCCTTAAGGTTGTTACTACCATCCATCAGAGTAAAAATCTCAATAACGAACTATCTCCCTTAATAAAGAGACTACAATCCAATGGAGTACAAATATAAAAAATGAACTATCTAACTTAAATAAGAGACTACCATCCATCAAAGTAATAATCTCAACAATGAACTATCTCATTTAATGAATAGACTATCATCCATCAGAGTACAAATATCAGAAACGAACAATCTACCTTAATGAAGAGACTACATGCATGATATTACAAATATAAACAACAAACTATCTTCCTTAATAAAGAGACTACCATCCATCGGAGTAAAACATCTCAATAACAAACAATCTCCCCTAATGAAGAGACCACCATCCATCACAGTAAAACATGTCAACAATGAATTATCTCCCAAAATGAAGAGACTACCATCCATCAGAGAAAAACATCACAACAACAAACTATCTCAAAAAACGAAGAGACTACTATTCATCAGAGTACAAATCTCAACAACGAACTGTCTCCCTTAATGAAGTGACTACCATCCATCGGAGTACAAATCTCAACAATGAACTATCTCACTTAATGAAGAGACTACCATCCAACGGAGTACAAATCTCAACAACAAACTATCTCCTTTCATAAAGAGACTACCATCAATCAGATTACAAATATCAACAATGAACTATCTCCTTTCATAAAGAGACTACCATCCATTGGAGTATAAATCTCAGAAATGAACTATCTAGCATAATGAAGAGACTACCATCCATCTGAGTACAAATATTAGCAATGAACTATCTCCCTTGATGAAGATACTACCATCCATCTGAGAGAAAATGTCCACAAAAACTATCTCTCTTAATAAAGAGACTACCTTAAATCAGAGTAAAGCATCTCATAAACAAGCTATCTCCGATAATGAAGTGACTACCATCCATCAGAGTAAAACATCTCAACAACAAATTATCTCCCAAAATGAGGACACTACCATCCATTATAGAAAAACATATCAACAACGAACTATCTCTACTAACAAAGAGACTACCATTCATCCAAGTATAAATCTCAACAACGAACTATGTCCCTTAATGAAGAGACTACCATCCATCAGAGTACAAATCTTAACAACTAAGTATCCCCCTTCATGAAGAGACTACCATCCATCATAGTAAAACATCTCAACAATGAACTATCTACCATAGCGAATCGACTACCATTCACCGGAGTACAAATCTCAACAAATAACTATCTCCCTTAAGGTTGTTACTACCATCCATCAGAGTACAAATCTCAATAACGAACTATCTCCCATAATAAAGAGACTACCATCCAATGGAGTACAAATATCAAAAATGAACTATCTAACTTAAAGAAGAGACTACCATCCATCAAAGTAATAATCTCAACAATGAACTATCTCATTTAATGAATAGACTACCATCCATCAGAGTACAAATATCAGAAATGAACTATCTACCTTAATGAAGAGACTACCATCCATCATATTACAAATATAAACAACAAACTATCTTCCTTAATAAAGAGACTACCATCCATCGGAGTAACACATCTCAATAACAAACAATCTCCCCTAATGAAGAGACCACCATCCATCACAGTAAAACATATCAACAATGAATTATCTCCCAAAATGAAGAGACTACCATCCATCAGAGAAAAACATCACAACCACAAACTATCTCAAAAAATGAAGAGACTACTATTCATCAGAGTACAAATCTCAACAACGAACTGTCTCCCTTAATGAAGTGACTACCATCCATCGGAGTACAAATCTCAACAACGAACTATCTCACTTAATGAAGAGACTGCCATCCAACGGAGTACAAATCTCAACAACAAACTATCTCCTTTCATAAAGAGACTACCATTCATCAGATTACAAATATCAATAATGAACTATCTCCTTTCATAAAGAGACTACCATCCATTGGAGTATAAATCTCAGAAATGAACTATCTAGCATAATGAAGAGACTACCATCCATCTGAGTACAAATATTAGCAATGAACTATCTCCCTTAATGAAGATACTACCATCCATCTGAGAGAAAATGTCCACAAAAAACTATCTCTCTTAATAAAGAGACTACCTTAAATCAGAGTAAAACATCTCATAAACAAGCTATCTCTGATAATGAAGTGACTACCATCCATCAGAGTAAAACATCTCAACAACAACTTATCTCCCAAAATGAGGACACTACCATCCATTATAGAAAAACATATCAACAACGAACTATCTCTACTAACAAAGAGACTACCATTCATCCAAGTATAAATCTCAACAACGAACTATGTCCCTTAATGAAGAGACTACCATCCATCAGAGTACAAATCTTAACAACTAAGTATCCCCCTTCATGAAGAGACTACCATCCATCATAGTAAAACATCTCAACAATGAACTATCTACCATAGCGAATCGACTACCATTCACCGGAGTACAAATCTCAACAAATAACTATCTCCCTTAAGGTTGTTACTACCATCCATCAGAGTACAAATCTCAATAACGAACTATCTCCCTTAATAAAGAGACTACAATCCAATGGAGTACAAATATCAAAAATGAACTATCTAACTTAAAGAAGAGACTACCATCCATCAAAGTAATAATCTCAACAATGAACTATCTCATTTAATGAATAGACTACCATCCATCAGAGTACAAATATCAGAAATGAACTATCTACCTTAATGAAGAGACTACCATCCATCATATTACAAATATAAACAACAAACTATCTACCTTAATAAAGAGACTACCATCCATCGGAGTAAAACATCTCAATAACAAACCATCTCCCCTTATGAAGAGACCACCATCCATTAGAGTAAAACATGTCAACAAATAATTATCTCCCAAAATGAAGAGACTACCATCCATCAGAGAAAAACATCACAACAATAAACTATCTCAAAAAACGAAGAGACTACTATTCATCAGATTAAAAATCTCAACAACGAACTGTCTCCCTTAATGAAGTGACTACCATCCATCGGAGTACAAATCTCAACAACGAACTATCTCACTTAATGAAGAGACTACCATCCAACGGAGTACAAATCTCAACAACAAACTATCTCCTTTCATAAAGAGACTACCATTCATCAGATTACAACCATCAATAATGAACATTCTCCTTTCATAAAGAGACTACCATCCATTGGAGTATAAATCTCAGAAATGAACTATCTAGCATAATGAAGAGACTACCATCCATCTGAGTACAAATATTAGCAATGAACTATCTCCCTTAATGAAGATACTACCATCCATCTGAGAGAAAATGTCCACAAAAAACTATCTCTCTTAATAAAGAGACTACCTTAAATCAGAGTAAAACATCTCATAAACAAGCTATCTCTGATAATGAAGTGACTACCATCCATCAGAGTAAAACATCTCAACAACAAATTATCTCCCAAAATGAGGACACTACCATCCATTATAGAAAAACATATCAACAACGAACTATCTCTACTAACAAAGAGACTACCATTCATCCAAGTATAAATCTCAACAACGAACTATGTCCCTTAATGAAGAGACTACCATCCATCAGAGTACAAATCTTAACAACTAAGTATCCCCCTTCATGAAGAGACTACCATCCATCATAGTAAAACATCTCAACAATGAACTATCTACCATAGCGAATCGACTACCATTCACCGGAGTACAAATCTCAACAAATAACTATCTCCCTTAAGGTTGTTACTACCATCCATCAGAGTACAAATCTCAATAACGAACTATCTCCCTTAATAAAGAGACTACAATCCAATGGAGTACAAATATCAAAAATGAACTATCTAACTTAAAGAAGAGACTACCATCCATCAAAGTAATAATCTCAACAATGAACTATCTCATTTAATGAATAGACTACCATCCATCAGAGTACAAATATCAGAAATGAACTATCTACCTTAATGAAGAGACTACCATCCATCATATTACAAATATAAACAACAAACTATCTACCTTAATAAAGAGACTACCATCCATCGGAGTAAAACATCTCAATAACAAACCATCTCCCCTTATGAAGAGACCACCATCCATTAGAGTAAAACATGTCAACAAATAATTATCTCCCAAAATGAAGAGACTACCATCCATCAGAGAAAAACATCACAACAATAAACTATCTCAAAAAACGAAGAGACTACTATTCATCAGATTAAAAATCTCAACAACGAACTGTCTCCCTTAATGAAGTGACTACCATCCATCGGAGTACAAATCTCAACAACGAACTATCTCACTTAATGAAGAGACTACCATCCAACGGAGTACAAATCTCAACAACAAACTATCTCTTTTCATAAAGAGACTACCATTCATCAGATTACAAATATCAATAATGAACTATCTCCTTTCATAAAGAGACTACCATCCATTGGAGTATAAATCTCAGAAATGAACTATCTAGCATAATGAAGAGACTACCATCCATCTGAGTAAAAATATTAGCAATGAACTATCTCCCTTAATGAAGAGACTACCATCCATCTGAGAGAAAATGTCCACAAAAAAATATCTCTCTTAATAAAGAGACTACCTTAAATCAGAGTAAAACATCTCATAAACAAGATATCTCTGATAATGAAGTGACTACCATCCATCAGAGTAAAACATCTCAACAACAAATTATCTCCCAAAATGAGGACACTACCATCCATTATAGAAAAACATATCAACAACGAACTATCTCTACTAACAAAAAGACTACCATTCATCCAAGTATAAATCTCAACAATGAACTATGTCCCTTAATGAAGAGACTACCATCCATCAGAGTACACATCTTAACAACTAACTATCCCCCTTCATGAAGAGGCTACCATCCATCATAGTAAAACATCTCAACAATGAACTATCTACCATAGCGAATCGACTACCATTCATCGGAGTACAAATCTCAACAAATAACTATCTCCCTTAAGGTTGTTACTACCATCCATCAGAGTACAAATCTCAATAACGAACTATCTCCCTTAATAAAGAGACTACAATCCAATGGAGTACAAATATAAAAAATGAACTATCTAACTTAAATAAGAGACTACCATCCATCAAAGTAATAATCTCAACAATGAACTATCTCATTTAATGAATAGACTATCATCCATTAGAGTACAAATATCAGAAACGAACAATCTACCTTAATGAAGAGACTACATGCATTATATTACAAATATAAACAACAAACTATCTTCCTTAATAAAGAGACTACCATCCATCGGAGTAAAACATCTCAATAACAAAGAATCTCCCCTAATGAAGAGACCACCATCCATCACAGTAAAACATGTCAACAATGAATTATCTCCCAAAATGAAGAGACTACCATCCATCAGAGAAAAACATCACAACAACAAACTATCTCAAAAAACGAAGAGACTACTATTCATCAGAGTACAAATCTCAACAACGAACTGTCTCCCTTAATGAAGTGACTACCATCCATCGGAGTACAAATCTCAACAATGAACTATCTCACTTAATGAAGAGACTACCATCCAACGGAGTACAAATCTCAACAACAAACTATCTCCTTTCATAAAGAGACTACCATCCATCAAATTACAAATATCAACAATGAACTATCTCCTTTCATAAAGAGACTACCATCCATTGGAGTATAAATCTCAGAAATGAACTATCTAGCATATTGAAGAGACTACCATCTATCTGAGTACAAATATTAGCAATGAACTATCTCCCTTAATGAAGATACTACCATCCATCTGAGAGAAAATGTCCACAAAAAACTATCTCTCTTAATAAAGAGACTACCTTAAATCAGAGTAAAGCATCTCATAAACAAGCTATCTCCGATAATGAAGTGACTACCATCCATCTGAGTAAAACATCTCAACAACAAATTATCTCCCAAAATGAGGACACTACCATCCATTATAGAAAAACATATCAACAACGAACTATCTCTACTAACAAAGAGACTACCATTCATCCAAGTATAAATCTCAACAACGAACTATGTCCCTTAATGAAGAGACTACCATCCATCAGAGTACAAATCTTAACAACTAAGTATCCCCCTTCATGAAGAGACTACCATCCATCATAGTAAAACATCTCAACAATGAACTATCTACCATAGCGAATCGACTACCATTCACCGGAGTACAAATCTCAACAAATAACTATCTCCCTTAAGGTTGTTACTACCATCCATCAGAGTACAAATCTCAATAACGAACTATCTCCCATAATAAAGAGACTACCATCCAATGGAGTACAAATATCAAAAATGAACTATCTAACTTAAAGAAGAGACTACCATCCATCAAAGTAATAATCTCAACAATGAACTATCTCATTTAATGAATAGACTACCATCCATCAGAGTACAAATATCAGAAATGAACTATCTACCTTAATGAAGAGACTACCATCCATCATATTACAAATATAAACAACAAACTATCTTCCTTAAAATTGAGACTACCATCCATTGGAGTAAAACATCTCAATAACAAACAATCTCCCCTAATGAAGAGACCACCATCCATCACAGTAAAACATGTCAACAATGAATTATCTCCCAAAATGAAGAGACTACCATCCATCAGAGAAAAACATCACAACAACAAACTATCTCAAAAAACGAAGAGACTACTATTCATCAGAGTACAAATCTCAACAACGAACTGTCTCCCTTAATGAAGTGACAACCATCCATCGGAGTACAAATCTCAACAACGAACTATCTCACTTAATGAAAAGACTACCATCCAACGGAGTACAAATCTCAACAACAAACTATCTCCTTTCATAAAGAGACTACCATTCATCAGATTACAAATATCAACAATGAACTATCTCCTTTCATAAAGAGACTACCATCCATTGGAGTATAAATCTCAGAAATGAACTATCTAGCATAATGAAGAGACTACCATCCATCTGGGTACAAATATTAGCAATGAACTATCTCCCTTAATGAAGAGACTACCATCCATCTGAGAGAAAATGTCCACAAAAAACTATCTCTCTTAATAAAGAGACTACCTTAAATCAGAGTAAAACATCTCATAAACAAGATATCTCCGATAATGAAGTGACTACAGTCCATCAGAGTAAAACATCTCAACAACAAATTATCTCCCAAAATGAGGACACTACCATCCATTATAGAAAAACATATCAACAACGAACTATCTCTACTAACAAAGAGACTACCATTCATCCAAGTATAAATCTCAACAATGAACTATGTCCCTTAATGAAGAGACTACCATCCATCAGAGTACACATCTTAACAACTAACTATCCCCCTTCATGAAGAGACTACCATACATCATAGTAAAACATCTCAACAATGAAGTATCTACCATAGCGAATCGACTACCATTCATCGGATTACAAATCTCAACAAATAACTATCTCCCTTAAGGTTGTTACTACCATCCATCAGAGTACAAATCTCAATAACGAACTATCTCCCTTAATAAAGAGACTACCATCCAATGGAGTACAAATATCAAAAATGAACTATCTAACTTAAATAAGAGACTACCATCCATCAAAGTAATAATCTCAACAATGAAGTATCTCATTTAATGAATAGCCTACCATCCATCAGAGTGCAAATATCAGAAATGAACAATCTACGTTAATGAAGAGACTACATGCATTATATTAAAAATATAAACAACAAACTATCTTCCTTAATAAAGAGACTACCATCCATCGGAGTAAAACATCTCAATAACAAACAATCTCCCCTAATGAAGAGACCACCATCCATCACAGTAAAACATGTCAACAATGAATTATCTCCCAAAATGAAGAGACTACCATCCATCAGAGAAAAACATCACAACAACAAACTATCTCAAAAAACGAAGAGACTACTATTCATCAGAGTACAAATCTCAACAACGAACTGTCTCCCTTAATGAAGTGACTACCATCCATCGGAGTACAAATCTCAACAACGAAATATCTCACTTAATGAAGAGACTACCATCCAACGGAGTATAAATCTCAACAACAAACTATCTCCTTTCATAAAGAGACTAACATCCATCAGATTACAAATATCAACAATGAACTATCTCCTTTCATAAAGAGACTACCATCCATTGGAGTATAAATCTCAGAAATGAACTATCTAGCATAATGAAGAGACTACCATCCATCTGAGTACAAATATTAGCAATGAACTATCTCCCTTAATGAAGATACTACCATCCATCTGAGAGAAAATATCCACAAAAAACTATCTCTCTTAATAAATAGTCTACCTTAAATCAGAGTAAAGCATCTCATAAACAAGCTATCTCCGATAATGGAGTGACTACCATCCATCAGAGTAAAACATCTCAACAACAAATTATCTCCCAAAATGAGGACACTACCATCCATTATAGAAAAACATATCAACAACAAAATATCTCTACTAACAAAGAGACTACCATTCATCCAAGTATAAATCTCAACAACGAACTATGTCCCTTAATGAAGAGACTACCATCCATGAGAGTACAAATCTTAACAACTAAGTATCCCCCTTCATGAAGAGACTACCATCCATAATAGTAAAACATCTCAACAATGAACTATCTACCATAGCGAATCGACTACCATTCATCGGAGTACAAATCTCAACAATTAACTTTCTCCCTTAAGGTTGTTACTACCATCCATCAGAGTACAAATCTCAATAACGAACTATCTCCCTTAATAAAGAGACTACCATCCAATGGAGTACAAATATCAAAAATGAACTATCTAACTTAAAGAAGAGACTACCATTCATGAAAGTAATAATCTCAACAATGAACTATCTCATTTAATGAAAAGACTACCATCCATCAGAGTACAAATATCAGAAATGAACTATCTACCTTAATGAAGAGACTACCATCCATCATATTACAAATATAAACAACAAACTATCTTCCTTAATAAAGAGACTACCATCCATCGGAGTAAAACATCTCAATAACAAACAATCTCCCCTTATGAAGAGACCATCATCCATTAGAGTTAAACATGTCAACAAAGAATTATCTCCCAAAATGAAGAGACTACCATCCATCAGAGAAAAACATCACAACAACAAACTATCTCAAAAAACGAAGAGACTACTATTCATCAGAGTACAAATCTCAACAACGAACTGTCTCCCTTAATGAAGTGACTACCATCCATCGGAGTACAAATCTCAACAACGAACTATCTCACTTAATGAAGAGACTACCATCCAACGGAGTACAAATCTCAACAACAAACTATCTCCTTTCATAAAGAGACTACCATCCATCAGATTACAAATATCAACAATGAACTATCTCCTTTCATAAAGAGACTACCATCCATTGGAGTATAAATCTCAGAAATGAACTATCTAGCATAATGAAGAGACTACCATCCATATGAGTACAAATATTAGCAATGAACTATCTCCCTTAATGAAGAGACTACCATCCATCTGAGAGAAAATGTCCATAAAAAAATATCTCTCTTAATAAAGAGACTACCTTAAATCAGAGTAAAACATCTCATAAACAAGATATCTTCGATAATGAAGTGACTACCATCCATCAGAGTAAAACATCTCAACAACAAATTATCTCCCTAAATGAGGACACTACCATCCATTATAGAAAAACATATCAACAACGAACTATCTCTACTAACAAAAAGACTACCATTCATCCAAGTATAAATATCAACAACGAACTATGTCCCTTAATGAAGAGACTACCATCCATCAGAGTACACATCTTAACAACTAACTATCCCCCTTCATGAAGAGGCTACCATCCATCATAGTAAAACATCTCAACAATGAACTATCTACCATAGCGAATCGACTACCATTCATCGGAGTACAAATCTCAACAAATAACTATCTCCCTTAAGGTTGTTACTACCATCCATCAGAGTACAAATCTCAATAACGAACCATCTCCCTTAATAAAGAGACTACCATCCAATGGAGTACAAATATAAAAAATGAACTATCTAACTTAAATAAGAGACTACCATCCATCAAAGTAATAATCTCAACAATGGACTATCTCATTTAATGAATAGACTACCATCCATCAGAGTACAAATATCAGAAACGAACAATCTACCTTAATGAAGAGACTACATGCATTATATTACAAATATAAACAACAAACTATCTTCCTTAATAAAGAGACTACCATCCATCGGAGTAAAACATCTCAATAACAAACAATCTGCCCTAATGAAGAGACCACCATCCATCACAGTAAAACATGTCAACAATGAATTATCTCCCAAAATGAAGAGACTACCATCCATCAGAGAAAAACATCACAACAACAAACTATCTCAAAAAACGAAGAGACTACTATTCATCAGAGTATAAATCTCAACAACGAACTGTCTCCCTTAATGAAGTGACTACCATCCATCGGAGTACAAATCTCAACAATGAACTATCTCACTTAATGAAGAGACTACCATCCAACGAAGTACAAATCTGAACAACAAACTATCTCCTTTCATAAAGAGACTACCATCCATCAAATTACAAATATCAACAATGAACTATCTCCTTTCATAAAGAGACTACCATCCATTGGAGTATAAATCTCAGAAATGAACTATCTAGCATAATGAAGAGACTACCATCCATCTGAGTACAAATATTAGCAATGAACTATCTCCCTTAATGAAGAGACTACCATCCATCTGAGAGAAAATGTCCATAAAAAAATATCTCTCTTAATAAAGAGACTACCTTAAATCAGAGTAAAACATCTCATAAACAAGATATCTTCGATAATGAAGTGACTACCATCCATCAGAGTAAAACATCTCAACAACAAATTATCTCCCTAAATGAGGACACTACCATCCATTATAGAAAAACATATCAACAACGAACTATCTCTACTAACAAAAAGACTACCATTCATCCAAGTATAAATATCAACAACGAACTATGTCCCTTAATGAAGAGACTACCATCCATCAGAGTACACATCTTAACAACTAACTATCCCCCTTCATGAAGAGGCTACCATCCATCATAGTAAAACATCTCAACAATGAACTATCTACCATAGCGAATCGACTACCATTCATCGGAGTACAAATCTCAACAAATAACTATCTCCCTTAAGGTTGTTACTACCATCCATCAGAGTACAAATCTCAATAACGAACCATCTCCCTTAATAAAGAGACTACCATCCAATGGAGTACAAATATAAAAAATGAACTATCTAACTTAAATAAGAGACTACCATCCATCAAAGTAATAATCTCAACAATGGACTATCTCATTTAATGAATAGACTACCATCCATCAGAGTACAAATATCAGAAACGAACAATCTACCTTAATGAAGAGACTACATGCATTATATTACAAATATAAACAACAAACTATCTTCCTTAATAAAGAGACTACCATCCATCGGAGTAAAACATCTCAATAACAAACAATCTGCCCTAATGAAGAGACCACCATCCATCACAGTAAAACATGTCAACAATGAATTATCTCCCAAAATGAAGAGACTACCATCCATCAGAGAAAAACATCACAACAACAAACTATCTCAAAAAACGAAGAGACTACTATTCATCAGAGTATAAATCTCAACAACGAACTGTCTCCCTTAATGAAGTGACTACCATCCATCGGAGTACAAATCTCAACAATGAACTATCTCACTTAATGAAGAGACTACCATCCAACGAAGTACAAATCTGAACAACAAACTATCTCCTTTCATAAAGAGACTACCATCCATCAAATTACAAATATCAACAATGAACTATCTCCTTTCATAAAGAGACTACCATCCATTGGAGTATAAATCTCAGAAATGAACTATCTAGCATAATGAAGAGACTACCATCCATCTGAGTACAAATATTAGCAATGAACTATCTCCCTTAATGAAGAGACTACCATCCATCTGAGAGAAAATGTCCATAAAAAAATATCTCTCTTAATAAAGAGACTACCTTAAATCAGAGTAAAACATCTCATAAACAAGATATCTTCGATAATGAAGTGACTACCATCCATCAGAGTAAAACATCTCAACAACAAATTATCTCCCTAAATGAGGACACTACCATCCATTATAGAAAAACATATCAACAACGAACTATCTCTACTAACAAAAAGACTACCATTCATCCAAGTATAAATATCAACAACGAACTATGTCCCTTAATGAAGAGACTACCATCCATCAGAGTACACATCTTAACAACTAACTATCCCCCTTCATGAAGAGGCTACCATCCATCATAGTAAAACATCTCAACAATGAACTATCTACCATAGCGAATCGACTACCATTCATCGGAGTACAAATCTCAACAAATAACTATCTCCCTTAAGGTTGTTACTACCATCCATCAGAGTACAAATCTCAATAACGAACCATCTCCCTTAATAAAGAGACTACCATCCAATGGAGTACAAATATAAAAAATGAACTATCTAACTTAAATAAGAGACTACCATCCATCAAAGTAATAATCTCAACAATGAACTATCTCATTTAATGAATAGACTACCATCCATCAGAGTACAAATATCAGAAACGAACAATCTACCTTAATGAAGAGACTACATGCATTATATTACAAATATAAACAACAAACTATCTTCCTTAATAAAGAGACTACCATCCATCGGAGTAAAACATCTCAATAACAAACAATCTCCCCTAATGAAGAGACCACCATCCATCACAGTAAAACATGTCAACAATGAATTATCTCCCAAAATGAAGAGACTACCATCCATCAGAGAAAAACATCACAACAACAAACTATCTCAAAAAACGAAGAGACTACTATTCATCAGAGTACAAATCTCAACAACGAACTGTCTCCCTTAATGAAGTGACTACCATCCATCGGAGTACAAATCTCAACAACGAAATATCTCACTTAATGAAGAGACTACCATCCAACGGAGTATAAATCTCAACAACAAACTATCTCCTTTCATAAAGAGACTAACATCCATCAGATTACAAATATCAACAATGAACTATCTCCTTTCATAAAGAGACTACCATCCATTGGAGTATAAATCTCAGAAATGAACTATCTAGCATAATGAAGAGACTACCATCCATCTGAGTACAAATATTAGCAATGAACTATCTCCCTTAATGAAGATACTACCATCCATCTGAGAGAAAATATCCACAAAAAACTATCTCTCTTAATAAATAGTCTACCTTAAATCAGAGTAAAGCATCTCATAAACAAGCTATCTCCGATAATAGAGTGACTACCATCCATCAGAGTAAAACATCTCAACAACAAATTATCTCCCAAAATGAGGACACTACCATCCATTATAGAAAAACATATCAACAACAAAATATCTCTACTAACAAAGAGACTACCATTCATCCAAGTATAAATCTCAACAATGAACTATGTCCCTTAATGAAGAGACTACCATCCATGAGAGTACAAATCTTAACAACTAAGTA
The DNA here is from genome assembly GCA_948472305.1 of Vicia faba. Classification (NCBI taxonomy): domain Eukaryota; kingdom Viridiplantae; phylum Streptophyta; class Magnoliopsida; order Fabales; family Fabaceae; genus Vicia; species Vicia faba. The sequence continues at coordinate 857,850,602 of OX451741.1, forward strand.
TCCCCCTTCATGAAGAGACTACCATCCATAATAGTAAAACATCTCAACAATGAACTATCTACCATAGCGAATCGACTACCATTCATCGGAGTACAAATCTCAACAATTAACTTTCTCCCTTAAGGTTGTTACTACCATCCATCAGAGTACAAATCTCAATAACGAACTATCTCCCTTAATAAAGAGACTACCATCCAATGGAGTACAAATATCAAAAATGAACTATCTAACTTAAAGAAGAGACTACCATTCATGAAAGTAATAATCTCAACAATGAACTATCTCATTTAATGAATAGACTACCATCCATCAGAGTACAAATATCAGAAATGAACTATCTACCTTAATGAAGAGACTACCATCCATCATATTACAAATATAAACAACAAACTATCTTCCTTAATAAAGAGACTACCATCCATCGGAGTAAAACATCTCAATAACAAACAATCTCCCCTTATGAAGAGACCATCATCCATTAGAGTTAAACATGTCAACAAAGAATTATCTCCCAAAATGAAGAGACTACCATCCATCAGAGAAAAACATCACAACAACAAACTATCTCAAAAAACGAAGAGACTACTATTCATCAGAGTACAAATCTCAACAACGAACTGTCTCCCTTAATGAAGTGACTACCATCCATCGGAGTACAAATCTCAACAACGAACTATCTCACTTAATGAAGAGACTACCATCCAACGGAGTACAAATCTCAACAACAAACTATCTCCTTTCATAAAGAGACTACCATCCATCAGATTACAAATATCAACAATGAACTATCTCCTTTCATAAAGAGACTACCATCCATTGGAGTATAAATCTCAGAAATGAACTATCTAGCATAATGAAGAGACTACCATCCATATGAGTACAAATATTAGCAATGAACTATCTCCCTTAATGAAGAGACTACCATCCATCTGAGAGAAAATGTCCATAAAAAAATATCTCTCTTAATAAAGAGACTACCTTAAATCAGAGTAAAACATCTCATAAACAAGATATCTTCGATAATGAAGTGACTACCATCCATCAGAGTAAAACATCTCAACAACAAATTATCTCCCTAAATGAGGACACTACCATCCATTATAGAAAAACATATCAACAACGAACTATCTCTACTAACAAAAAGACTACCATTCATCCAAGTATAAATATCAACAACGAACTATGTCCCTTAATGAAGAGACTACCATCCATCAGAGTACACATCTTAACAACTAACTATCCCCCTTCATGAAGAGGCTACCATCCATCATAGTAAAACATCTCAACAATGAACTATCTACCATAGCGAATCGACTACCATTCATCGAAGTACAAATCTCAACAAATAACTATCTCCCTTAAGGTTGTTACTACCATCCATCAGAGTACAAATCTCAATAACGAACCATCTCCCTTAATAAAGAGACTACCATCCAATGGAGTACAAATATAAAAAATGAACTATCTAACTTAAATAAGAGACTACCATCCATCAAAGTAATAATCTCAACAATGGACTATCTCATTTAATGAATAGACTACCATCCATCAGAGTACAAATATCAGAAACGAACAATCTACCTTAATGAAGAGACTACATGCATTATATTACAAATATAAACAACAAACTATCTTCCTTAATAAAGAGACTACCATCCATCGGAGTAAAACATCTCAATAACAAACAATCTGCCCTAATGAAGAGACCACCATCCATCACAGTAAAACATGTCAACAATGAATTATCTCCCAAAATGAAGAGACTACCATCCATCAGAGAAAAACATCACAACAACAAACTATCTCAAAAAACGAAGAGACTACTATTCATCAGAGTATAAATCTCAACAACGAACTGTCTCCCTTAATGAAGTGACTACCATCCATCGGAGTACAAATCTCAACAATGAACTATCTCACTTAATGAAGAGACTACCATCCAACGGAGTACAAATCTGAACAACAAACTATCTCCTTTCATAAAGAGACTACCATCCATCAAATTACAAATATCAACAATGAACTATCTCCTTTCATAAAGAGACTACCATCCATTGGAGTATAAATCTCAGAAATGAACTATCTAGCATAATGAAGAGACTACCATCCATCTGAGTACAAATATTAGCAATGAACTATCTCCCTTAATGAAGAGACTACCATCCATCTGAGAGAAAATGTCCATAAAAAAATATCTCTCTTAATAAAGAGACTACCTTAAATCAGAGTAAAACATCTCATAAACAAGATATCTTCGATAATGAAGTGACTACCATCCATCAGAGTAAAACATCTCAACAACAAATTATCTCCCTAAATGAGGACACTACCATCCATTATAGAAAAACATATCAACAACGAACTATCTCTACTAACAAAAAGACTACCATTCATCCAAGTATAAATATCAACAACGAACTATGTCCCTTAATGAAGAGACTACCATCCATCAGAGTACACATCTTAACAACTAACTATCCCCCTTCATGAAGAGGCTACCATCCATCATAGTAAAACATCTCAACAATGAACTATCTACCATAGCGAATCGACTACCATTCATCGGAGTACAAATCTCAACAAATAACTATCTCCCTTAAGGTTGTTACTACCATCCATCAGAGTACAAATCTCAATAACGAACCATCTCCCTTAATAAAGAGACTACCATCCAATGGAGTACAAATATAAAAAATGAACTATCTAACTTAAATAAGAGACTACCATCCATCAAAGTAATAATCTCAACAATGAACTATCTCATTTAATGAATAGACTACCATCCATCAGAGTACAAATATCAGAAACGAACAATCTACCTTAATGAAGAGACTACATGCATTATATTACAAATATAAACAACAAACTATCTTCCTTAATAAAGAGACTACCATCCATTGGAGTAAAACATCTCAATAACAAACAATCTGCCCTAATGAAGAGACCACCATCCATCACAGTAAAACATGTCAACAATGAATTATCTCCCAAAATGAAGAGACTACCATCCATCAGAGAAAAACATCACAACAACAAACTATCTCAAAAAACGAAGAGACTACTATTCATCAGAGTATAAATCTCAACAACGAACTGTCTCCCTTAATGAAGTGACTACCATCCATCGGAGTACAAATCTCAACAATGAACTATCTCACTTAATGAAGAGACTACCATCCAACGGAGTACAAATCTGAACAACAAACTATCTCCTTTCATAAAGAGACTACCATCCATCAGATTACAAATATCAACAATGAACTATCTCCTTTCATAAAGAGACTACCATCCATTGGAGTATAAATCTCAGAAATGAACTATCTAGCATAATGAAGAGACTACCATCCATCTGAGTACAAATTTTAGCAATGAACTATCTCCCTTAATGAAGATACTACCATCCATTTGAGAGAAAATGTCCACAAAAAACTATCTATCTTAATAAAGAGACTACCTTAAATCAGAGTAAAGCATCTCATAAACAAGCTATCTCCGATAATGAAGTGACTACCATCCATCAGAGTAAAACATCTCAACAACAAATTATCTCCCAAAATGAGGACACTACCATCCATTATAGAAAAACATATCAACAACGAACTATCTCTACTAACAAAGAGACTACCATTCATCCAAGTATAAATCTCAACAACGAACTATGTCCCTTAATGAAGAGACTACCATCCATCAGAGTACAAATCTTAACAACTAAGTATCCCCCTTCATGAAGAGACTACCATCCATCATAGTAAAACATCTCAACAATGAACTATCTACCATAGCGAATCGACTACCATTCACCGGAGTACAAATCTCAACAAATAACTATCTCCCTTAAGGTTGTTACTACCATCCATCAGAGTACAAATCTCAATAACGAACTATCTCCATTAATAAAGAGACTACCATCCAATGGAGTACAAATATCAAAAATGAACTATCTAACTTAAAGAAGAGACTACCATCCATCAAAGTAATAATCTAAACAATGAACTATCTCATTTAATGAATAGACTACCATCCATCATAGTACAAATATCAGAAATGAACTATCTACCTTAATGAAGAGACTACCATCCATCATATTACAAATATAAACAACAAACTATCTTCCTTAATAAAGAGACTACCATCCATCGGAGTAAAACATCTCAATAACAAACAATCTCCCCTAATGAAGAGACCACCATCCATTAGAGTAAAACATGTCAACAATGAATTATCTCCCAAAATGAAGAGACTACCATCCATCAGAGAAAAACATCACAACAACAAACTATCTCAAAAAACGAAGAGACTACTATTCATCAGAGTACAAATCTCAACAACAAACTGTCTCCCTTAATGAAGTGACAACCATCCATCGGAGTACAAATCTCAACAACGAACTATCTCACTTAATGAAGAGACTACCATCCAACGGAGTACAAATCTCAACAACAAACTATCTCCTTTCATAAAGAGACTACCATCCATCAGATTACAAATATCAACAATGAACTATCTCCTTTCATAAAGAGACTACCATCCATTGGAGTATAAATCTCAGAAATGAACTATCTAGCATAATGAAGAGACTACCATCCATCTGAGTACAAATATTCGCAATGAACTATCTCCCTTAATGAAGAGACTACCATCCATCTGAGAGAAAATGTCCACAAAAAACTATCTCTCTTAATAAAGAGACTACCTTAAATCAGAGTAAAACATCTCATAAACAAGATATCTCCGATAATGAAGTGACTACCATCCATCAGAGTAAAACATCTCAACAACAAATTATCTCCCAAAATGAGGACACTACCATCCATTATAGAAAAACATATCAACAACGAACTATCTCTACTAACAAAGAGACTACCATTCATCCAAGTATAAATCTCAACAACGAACTATGTCCCTTAATGAAGAGACTACCATCAATCAGAGTACACATCTTAACAACTAACTATCCCCCTTCATGAAGAGACTACCATCCATCATAGTAAAACATCTCAACAATGAACTATCTACCATAGCGAATCGACTACCATTCATCGGATTACAAATCTCAACAAATAACTATCTCCCTTAAGGTTGTTACTACCGTCCATCAGAGTACAAATCTCAATAACGAACAATATCCCTTAATAAAGAGAATACCATCCAATGGAGTACAAATATCAAAAATGAACTATCTAACTTAAATAAGAGACTACCATCCATCAAAGTAATAATCTCAACAATGAACTATCTCATTTAATGAATAGACTACCATCCATCAGAGTACAAATATCAGAAACGAACAATCTACCTTAATGAAGAGACTACATGCATTATATTACAAATAAAAACAACAAACTATCTTCCTTAATAAAGAGACTACCATCCATCGGAGTAAAACATCTCAATAACAAACAATCTCCCCTAATGAAGAGACCACCATCCATCACAGTAAAACATGTCAACAATGAATTATCTCCCAAAATGAAGAGACTACCATCCATCAGAGAAAAACATCACAACAACAAACTATCTCAAAAAACAAAGAGACTACTATTCATCAGAGTACAAATCTCAACAACGAACTGTCTCCCTTAATGAAGTGACTACCATCCATCGGAGTACAAATCTCAACAACGAACTATCTCACTTAATGAAGAGACTACCATCCAACGGAGTATAAATCTCAACAACAAACTATCTCCTTTCATAAATAGACTAACATCCATCAGATTACAAATATCAACAATGAACTATCTCCTTTCATAAAGAGACTACCATCCATTGGAGTATAAATCTCAGAAATGAACTATCTAGCATAATGAAGAGACTACCATCCACCTGAGTACAAATATTAGCAATGAACTATCTCCCTTAATGAAGATACTACCATCCATCTGAGAGAAAATGTCCACAAAAAACTATCTCTCTTAATAAATAGTCTACCTTAAATCAGAGTAAAGCATCTCATAAACAAGCTATCTCCGATAATGAAGTGACTACCATCCATCAGAGTAAAACATCTCAACAACAAATTATCTCCCAAAATGAGGACACTACCATCCATTATAGAAAAACATATCAACAACGAACTATCTCTACTAACAAAGAGACTACCATTCATCCAAGTATAAATCTCAACAACGAACTATGTCCCTTAATGAAGAGACTACCATCCATGAGAGTACAAATCTTAACAACTAAGTATCCACCTTCATGAAGAGACTACCATCCATCATAGTAAAACATCTCAACAATGAACTATCTACCATAGCGAATCGACTACCATTCATCGGAGTACAAATCTCAACAAATAACTATCTCCCTTAAGGTTGTTACTACCATCCATCAGAGTACAAATCTCAATAACGAACTATCTCCCTTAATAAAGAGACTACCATCCAATGGAGTACAAATATCAAAAATGAACTATCTAACTTAAAGAAGAGACTACCATCCATCAAAGTAATAATCTCAACAATGAACTATCTCATTTAATGAATAGACTACCATCCATCAGAGTACAAATATCAGAAATGAACAATCTACCTTAATGAAGAGACTACCATCCATCATATTACAAATATAGACAACAAACTATCTTCCTTAATAAAGAGACTACCATCCATCGGAGTAAAACATCTCAATAACAAACAATCTCCCCTAATGAAGAGATCACCATCCATTAGAGTAAAACATGTCAACAATGAATTATCTCCCAAATTGAAGAGACTACCATCCATCAGAGAAAAACATCACAACAACAAACTATCTCAAAAAACGAAAAGACTACTATTCATCAGAGTACAAATCTCAACAACAAACTGTCTCCCTTAATGAAGTGACTACCATCCATCGGAGTACAAATCTTAACAACGAACTATCTCACTTAATGAAGAGACTACCATCCAACGAAGTACAAATCTCAACAACAAACTATCTCCTTTCATAAAGAGACTACCATCCATCAGATTACAAATATCAACAATGAACTATCTCCTTTCATAAAGAGACTACCATCCATTCGAGTATAAATCTCAGAAATGAACTATCTAGTATAATGAAGAGACTACCATCCATCTGAGTACAAATATTAGCAATGAACTATCTCCCTTAATGAAGAGACTACCATCCATCTGAGAGAAAATGTCCACAAAAAACTATCTACTTAATAAAGAGACTACCTTAAATCAGAGTAAAACATCTCATAAACAAGATATCTCCGATAATGAAGTGACTACCATCCATCAGAGTAAAACATCTCAACAACAAATTATCTCCCAAAATGAGGACACTACCATCCATTATAGAAAAACATATCAACAACGAACTATCTCTACTAACAAAGAGACTACCATTCATCCAAGTATAAATCTCAACAACGAACTATGTCCCTTAATGAAGAGACTACCATCCATCAGAGTACACATCTTAACAACTAACTATCCCCCTTCATGAAGAGACTACCATCCATCATAGTAAAACATCTCAAAAATGAACTATCTACCATAGCGAATCGACTACCATTCATCGGATTACAAATCTCAACAAATAACTATCTCCCTTAAGGTTGTTACTACCATCCATCAGAGTACAAATCTCAATAACGAACTATCTCCCTTAATAAAGAGACTACCATCCAATGGAGTACAAATATAAAAAATGAACTATCTAACTTAAAGAAGAGACTACCATCCATCAAAGTAATAATCTCAACAATAAACTATCTCATTTAATGAATAAACTACCATCCATCAGAGTACAAATATCAGAAATGAACAATCTACCTTAATGAAGAGACTACATGCATCATATTACAAATATAAACAACAAACTATCTTCCTTAATAAAGAGGCTACCATCCATCGGAGGAAAACATCTCAATAACAAACAATCTCCCCTAATGAAGAGACCACCATCCATCACAGTAAAACATGTCAACAATGAATTATCTCCCAAAATGAAGAGACTACCATCCATCAGAGAAAAACATCACAACAACAAACTATCTCAAAAAACGAAGAGACTACTATTCATCAGAGTACAAATCTCAACAACGAACTGTCTCCCTTAATGAAGTGACTACCATCCATCGGAGTACAAATCTCAACAATGAACTATCTCACTTAATGAAGAGACTACCATCCAACGGAGTACAAATCTCAACAAAAAACTATCTCCTTTCATAAAGAGTCTACCATCCATCATATTACAAATATCAACAATGAACTATCTCCTTTCATAAAGAGACTACCATCCATTGGAGTATAAATCTCAGAAATGAACTATCTAGCATAATGAAGAGACTACAATCCATCTGAGTACAAATATTAGCAATGAACTATCTCCCTTAATGAAGATACTACCATCCATCTGAGAGAAAATGTCCACAAAAAACTATCTCTCTTAATAAAGAGACTACCTTAAATAAGAGTAAAACATCTCATAAACAAGCTATCTCCGATAATGAAGTGACTACCATCCATCAGAGTAAAACATCTCAACAAAAAATTATCTCCCAAAATGAGGACACTACCATCCATTATAGAAAAACATATCAACAACTAACTATCTCTACTAACAAAGAGACTACCATTCATCCAAGTATAAATATCAACAACGAACTATGTCCCTTAATGAAGAGACTACCATCCATCAGAGTACAAATCTTAACAATTAACTATCCCCCTTCATGAAGAGACTACCATCCATCATAGTAAAACATCTCAACAATGAACTATCTACCATAGTGAATCGACTACCATTCATCGGAGTACAAACCTCAACAAATAACTATCTCCCTTAAGGTTGCTACTACCATCCATCAGAGTACAAATCTCAATAACGAACTATCTCCCTTAATGAAGAGACTACCATCCAATGGAGTACAAATATCAAAAATGAACTATCTAACTTAAAGAAGACACTACCATCCATCAAAGTAATAATCTCAACAATGAACTATCTCATTTAATGAATAGACTACCATCCATCAGAGTACAAATATCAAAAATGAATTATCTACCTTAATGAAGAGATTACCATCCATCATATTACAAATATAAACAACAAACTATCTTCCTTAATAAAGAGACTACCATCCATCGGAGGAAAACATCTCAATAACAAACAATCTCCCCTAATGAAGAGACCACCATCCATCATAGTAAAACATGTCAACAATGAATTATCTCCCAAAATGAAGAGACTACCATCCATCAGAGAAAAACATCACAACAACAAACTATCTCAAAAAACGAAGAGACTACTATTCATCAGAGTACAAATCTCAACAATGAACTGTCAACCTTAATGAAGTGACTAGTATCCATCGGAGTACAAATCTCAACAACGAACTATCTCACTTAATGAAGAGACTACCATCCAACGGAGTACAAATCTCAACAACAAACTATCTCCTTTCATAAAGAGACTACCATCCATCAGATTACAAATATCAACAATGAACTATCTCCTTTCATAAAGAGACTACCATCCATTGGAGTATAAATCTCAGAAATGAACTATCTAGCATAATGAAGAGACTACCATTCATCTGAGTACTTATCTTAATAAGGAACTATCTCCCTTAATGAAGAGACTACCATCCATCTGAGAGAAAATGTCCACAAAAAACTATCTCTCTTAATAAAGAGACTACCTTAAATCAGAGTAAAACATCTCATAAACAAGATATCTCCGATAATGAAGTGACTACCATCCATCAGAGTAAAACATCTCAACAACAAATTATCTCCCAAAATGAGGACACTACCATCCATTATAGAAAAGCATATCAACAACGAACTATCTCTACTAACAAAGAGACTACCATTAATGCAAGTATAAATCTCAACAACGAACTATGTCCCTTAATGAAGAGACTACCATCCATTAGAGTACACATCTTAACAACTAACTATCCCCCTTCATGAAGAGACTACCATCCATCATAGTAAAACATCTCAACAATGAACTATCTACCATAGCGAATCGACTACCATTCATCGGATTACAAATCTCAACAAATAACTATCTCCCTTAAGGTTGTTACTACCATCCATCAGAGTACAAATCTCAATAACGAACTATCTCCCTTAATAAAGAGACTACCATCCAATGGAGTACAAATATCAAAAATGAACTATCTAACTTAAAGAAGAGACTACCATCCATCAAAGTAATAATCTCAACAATAAACTATCTCATTTAATGAATAGACTACCATCCATCAGAGTACAAATATCAGAAATGAACAATCTACCTTAATGAAGAGACTACCATCCAACGGAGTACAAATCTCAACAAAAAACTATCTCCTTTCATAAAGAGTCTACCATCCATCAGATTACAAATATCAACAATGAACTATCTCCTTTCATAAAGAGACTACCATCCATTGGAGTATAAATCTCAGAAATGAATTACCTAGCATAATGAAGAGACTACAATCCATCTTAGTACGAATATTAGCAATGAACTATCTCCCTTAATGAAGATACTACCATCCATCTGAGAGAAAATGTCCACAAAAAACTATCTCTCTTAATAAAGAGACTACCTTAAATAAGAGTAAAACATCTCATAAACAAGCTATCTCCGATAATGAAGTGACTACCATCCATCAGAGTAAAACATCTCAACAAAAAATTATCTCCCAAAATAAGGACACTACCATCCATTATAGAAAAACATATCAACAACTAACTATCTCTACTAACAAAGAGACTACCATTCATCCAAGTATAAATATCAACAACGAACTATGTCCCTTAATGAAGAGACTACCATCCATCAGAGTACAAATCTTAACAACTAACTATCCCCCTTCATGAAGAGACTACCATCCATCATAGTAAAACATCTCAACAATGAACTATCTACCATAGTGAATCGACTACCATTCATTGGAGTACAAACCTCAACAAATAACTATCTCCCTTAAGGTTGCTACTACCATCCATCATAGTACAAATCTCAATAATGAACTATCTCCCTTAATGAAGAAACTACCAACCAATGGAGTACAATATCAAAAATGAACTATCTAACTTAAAGAAGACACTACCATCCATCAAAGTAATAATCTCAACAATGAACTATCTCATTTAATGAATAGACTACCATCCATCAGAGTACAAATATCAAAAATGAATTATCTACCTTAATGAAGAGATTACCATCCATCATATTACAAATATAAACAACAAACTATCTTCCTTAATAAAGAGACTACCATCCATCGGAGTAAAACATCTCAATAACAAACAATCTCCCCTAATGAAGAGACCACCATCCATCATAGTAAAACATGTCAACAATGAATTATCTCCCAAAATGAAGAGACTACTATTCATCAGAGTACAAATCTCAACAATGAACTGTCAACCTTAATGAAGTGACTAGTATCCGTCGGAGTACAAATCTCAACAACGAACTATCTCACTTAATGAAGAGACTACCATCCAACGGAGTACAAATCTCAACAACAAACTATCTCCTTTCATAAAGAGACTACCATCCATCAGATTACAAATATCAACAATGAACTATCTACTTTCATAAAGAGACTACCATCCATTGGAGTATAAATCTCAGAAATGAACTATCTAGCATAATGAAGAGACTACCATCCATCTGAGTACTTATCTTAACAAGGAAATATCTCCCTTAATGAAGAGACTACCATCCATCTGAGATAAAATGTCAACAAATAACTATCTCCCTTAATAAAGATACTACCATAAATCAGAGTAAAACATCTCATAAACAAGCTATCTCCGATAATGAAGTGACTACCATCCATCGGAGTAAAACATCTCAACAACGAATTATCTCCCAAAATGAAGACACTACCATCCACTATAGAAAAACATTTCAATAACAAACTATCTCTAATAACAAAGAGACTACCATTCATCGAAGTATAAATCTCAACAACGAACTATGTCCCTTAATGCAGAGACTACCAACCATCGGAATAACAAACTAAGCAAAGAACTATCTCCCTTAATGAAGACACTATCATCCATCGTAGTACAATCTTAACAACAAACTATCTAGATTAATGAAGATACTATCATCCGTCAGAATACAAATCTTAACAACGAACTATCTCCCTTAATTAAGAGACTACCATCTATTGGAGTATAAATTTTAACAACTAACTATCCCCCTTAATGTAGAGACTACCATCCATCAGAGTAAAACATCTCAAAAATGAACTATCTACCATAACGAATCGACTACCATTCATCAGAGTACAAATCTCAGCAAATAACTATCTCCCATAAGGAAGTTACTACCATCCATCAGAGTACAAAACTCAATAACGACCTATCTACCTTAATGAAGAGACTACCATCCAATGAAGTACAAATCTCAACAATGAACTATCTAAATTAAAGAAGAGACTACCATCCATCAGAGTACAAATCTCAACAATGAACTATCTCATTTAATGAATAGACTACCATCCATCAGAGTACAAATATCAGAAACGAACTATCTACCTTAATAAAGAGACAACCATCCATCATAGTAAACATCTCAACAACGAATTATCTCCTATAATGAAGAAACTACCATCCATTAGAGTAAAAGAACTCAACTAAAAACTATCTACCAAAAAGAAGAACTACCATCCATCATAGTACAAATCTCAACAACGGACTGTCTCCCTTAATGAAGTGACTACCATCCATCGGAGAACAAATATCAACAAAAAACTATCTTCCTTAAGGAAGAGACTACCATCCATAGAAATATAAATCTCAACAATGAACTATCTCCCTTAATGATGAGACTACCATCCAACGGAGTACAAATCTCAAAAAGGAATTATCTAACTTAAAGAAGAGACTACCATCCACTAGAGTACAAATCTCAACAACGAACCATCTCCTTAAGTGAAGAGACTTCCATCCATCAGAGAAAAAATCTCAGAAATGAACTATCTACCTTAATGAAGAGACTACCATCCATTAGATTAAAAATCTCAACAACGAACTATCTCCCTTAATAATAAGGCTACCATCCATCAGAGTACAAATCTCAACAATGAACTATCTCACTTAATAATGAGACTACCATCCATCGAAGTAAAACATATCATCAATGAACTATCTCCCATAATGAAGTGACTACTATCAATCGGAGTAACACATCTCAATAAAGAATTATCTCCCAAAATGAAGAGACTACCAACCATTAGAGAAAAACATCTCTACAACAAACTATCTCCAATATCGAAGATACTACCATCCATCTGAGTACAAATCCCAACAACGTACTATCTCCCTTAATGAAGAGACTACCGTCCCTCATAGTACAAATATTAACAACGAACTATCTTCCTTAATAAAGAGACTACCATCCATCAGATTACAAATATCAAGAACGAACTATCTCCCTAAATAAAGAGACTACCATCCATCAGAGTAAAACATCTCAACAACGAACTATCTCCCATAATGAAATGAGTAACATCCATCAGAGTAAAACATCTCAACAATGAATTATCTCCCAAAATGAAGACATTACCATCCATTGTAGAAAAACATCTCAACAACGAAACATCTCGAATAATGAAGATACTACCCTTCATCGAAGTATAAATTTCAACAACGAACCATGTCCCTTAATGAAGAGACTACCATCCATCGGAATAACAAACTGAACAAAGAACTATCTCAGTTAATGAAGATACTACCATCCATCGCAGTACAATCTCAACAACAAACTATCTAACTTAATGAAGAGACTATCATCCATAAATGTACAAATCTAAACAACGAACTATTTCCCTTAATGAAGAGACTACCATCCATCAGAGTACAAATCTTAACAACTAACTATCTCCCTTAATGAAGAGACTACCATTCAACGGAGTACAAATCTCAACAACGAACTATATAACTTAACGAAAAGACTACCATCCATCATGGTACAAATATTAACAAAGAAATATCTCCTTTAATGAAGAGAATACCATCCATCTAAGTATAAATCTCATAAATAAACTATCTACCTTAATGAAGAGACTACCATCCATCACAGTATAAATATCAATAATGAACTATCTCCCTTAATGATGAGACTACCATCCATCATATTATAAATATCTACAAGAAACTATCTCCTTTAATAAAGATACTACCATCCATCAGAGTAAAACATCTCAACAACAACCTATCTCCCATAATGAAGTGACCACTATCCATCAATGTAAAACATCTCAACAATGAAATATCTCCCAAAATAAAGAGACTACCATCCATCAGAGTATAAATCTCAACAACGAACTATCTCCCTTAATGAAGAAACTACCATCCATCAAAGTACCAATCACAAAAATGGACTATCTAACTTAATGAAGAGACTACCATCCAACGGAGTACAAATCTCAACAACGAACTGTCTAACTTAATGAAGAGACTACCATCCATCAGAGTACAAATCTCAACAACGAACTATCTCATTTCATAAAGAGACTACCAACAATTGGATTACAAATATCTGAAATGAACTATCTACCATAATGAAGAGACTACCATCCATCAGAGTACAAATCTCAACAACAAACTGTCTCCCTTAATAAAGAGACTACCATCCATCAGAGTAAAAATCTCAACAACGAACTATCTCCCATAATTAAGTTACTACCATCCATCGGAGTAAAACATCTCAACAACGAATTATATCCCAAACTGAAGAGACTACCATCCATCAGAGAAAAGCATCTAAGCATAGAACTATCTCTAATAACAAAGAGACTACCATTCATCGAAGTACAAATCTCATAAATGAACTATCTAATTTAATGAAGATACTACTATCCATCAGAGTATAAATCTCAACAACGAACTATCTCCCTTAATGAAGAAACTGCCATCTATCATATTACAAATATCAACAACAAACTATCTCCCTTAATAAAGAGACTATGATTCATCGGAGTAAAACATCTCAATAACAAACTAACTCACCTAATGAAGAGACCACCATTCATTAGAGTAAAACATGTCAACAACGAATTATCTCCCAAAATGAATAGACTACCTTCCATCAGAGAAAAACATCACAACAACAAACTATCTCCAAAAACGAAGAGACTAATATTCATCAGAGTACAAATCTCAACAACGAACTGTCTCCCTTAATGAAGTGACTATCATCCTTCGGAGTACAAATCTCAACAACGAACTATCTCACTTAATGAAGAGACTACCATCCAACGGAGTACAAATCTCAACAATAAACTACCTCCTTTCATAAAGAGACTACCATCCATTGGAGTATAAATCTCAGAAATGAACTATTTACCATAATGAAGAGACTAACATCCATCAGAGTACAAATCTTAACAACGAACTATCTCCCTTAATGAAGAGACTACCATCCATCTGAGAGAAATTGTCAACAAAAAACTATCTCCATTAATAAAGAGACTATCATAAATCAGAGTAAAACATCTCAACAACAAGCTATCTCCGATAATGAAGTGACTACCATCCATCGGAGTAAAACATTTCAACAACGAATTATCTCCCAAAATGAAGACAGTACCATCCATTATAGAAAAACATCTCAACAACGAATATCTCTAATAACAAAGAGACTACCATTCGTCGAAGTATATCAACAACGAACTATGTCCCTTAATGAAGAGACTACCATCCAACGGAATAACAAACTAAACAAAGAACTATCTCCCTAATGAAGAGACTACCATCCATCATAGTACAATCTTAACAACAAACTATCTATATTAATGAAGACACTATCATCCGTCAGAATACAAATCTTAACAACGAACTTTCTCCCTTAATTAAGAGACTACCATCCATCGGATTATAAATCTTAACAACTAACTATCCCCCTTAATGAAGAGACTACCATCCACCAGAGTAAAACATCTCCACAATGAACTATCTACCATAACGAATCGACTACCATTCATCGTAGTATAAATCTCAACAAATAACTATCTCCCTTAAGGAAGTTACTACCATCCATCAGAGTACAAAACTCAATAACGACCTATCTCCCTTAATCAAGAGACTACCATCCAATGGAGTACAATTCTCAACAATGAACTGTCTAACTTAAAGAAGAGACTAACATCCATCAGAGTAAAAATCTCAACAATGAACTATCTCATTTAATGAATAGACTACCATCCATTAGAGTACAAATATTATAAATGAACTATCTACCTTAAAGAAGAGACACCCATCCATCATAGTAAACATCTCAACAACGAATTATCTCCTATAATGAAGAAACCACCATCCATCCGAGTAAAAGAACTCAACAACAAACTATCAACCAAAATGAAGAACTACCGTTCATCGGATTACAAATCTCAACAACGGAGTATCTCCCTTAATGAAGTGACTACCATCAATCGGAGTACAAATCTCAACAAAGAACTATCTTCCTTAAGGAAGAGACTACCATCCATAGAAGTATAAATCTCAACAATGAACTATCTCCCTTAATGATGAGACTACCATCAAACGGAGTACAAATCTCAAAAACGAAGTATCTAACTTAAAGAAGAGACTACCATCCACTAGAGTACAAATCTCAAAAACGAACAATCTCATTAAATGAAGAGACTACCATCCATCAGAGACAAATCTCAGAAATGAACTATCTACCTTAATGAAGAGACTACCATGCACTAGATTACAAATCTCAATAACGAACTATCTCCCTTAATAATAAGGCTACCATCCATCAGAGTACAAATCTCAACAATGAATTATATCACTTAATAATGAGACTACCATCCATCGAAGTAAAACATATCAACAATGAACTATCTCCCATAATGAAGTAACTACCATCCATCAGAGTAACACATCTCAACAAAGAATTATCTCCCAAAATGAAGAGACTACCAACCATTAGAGAAAAACATCTCAACAACAAACTATATCCAATAACGAAGATACTACCATCCATCTTAGTACAAATCTCAACAACGAACTATCTCACTTAATGATGAGACTACCATCCAACGAAGTACAAATCTCAACAACAAACTATCTCCTTTCATAAAGAGACTACCATCCATTGGAGTATCAATCTCAGAAATGAACTATCTATCATAATGAAGAGACTACCATCCATCAGAGTACAAATCTTAACAACGAACTATCTCCCTTAATAAAGAGACTGCCATCCACCTAAGAGAAAATGTCAACAAAAAACCTACTCCCTTAATAAAGAGACTATCGTAAATCAGAGTAAAACATCTCAACAACAAGCTATCTCCGATAATGAAGTGACTACCATCCATCAGAGTAAAACATCTCAACAACGAATTATCTCCCAAAATGAAGACAATACCATCCATTATAGAAAAACATCTCAACAACTAACTATCTCTAATAACAAAGAGACTACCATTCATCGAAGTATAAATTTCAACAACGAACTATGTCCCTTAATGAAGAGACTACCATCCATAGGAATAACAAACTAAACAAAGAACTATCTCCCTTAATGAAGAGACTACCATCCATCGTAGTACAATCTTAACAACAAACTATCTAGCTTAATGAAGATACTATCATCCGTCAGATTACAAATCTTAACAATGAACTATCTACCTTAATTAAGAGACTACCATCCATCAGAGTATAAATCTTAACAACTAACTATCCCCCTTAATGAAGAGACAACCATCCATCAGAGTAAAACATCTCAACAATGAACTATCTATAATAATGAATCGACTACCATTCGTCGGAGTACAAATCTCAACAAATAACTATCTCCCTTAAGGAAGTTACTACCATCCATCAGAGTACAAAACTCAAAAACGACCTATCTCCCTTAATGAAGAGACTACCATCCAATGGAGTACAAATCTCAACAATGAACTATCTAACTTAAAGAAGAGACTACCATCAATCAGAGTACAAATCTTAACAATGAACTATCACATTTAATGAATAGACTACGATCCATCAGAGTACAAATATCAGAAATGAACTATCTACCTTAATGAAGAGACAACCATCCATCATAGTAAACATCTCAACAACGAATTATCTCCTATAATGAAGAAACTACCATCCATCAGAGTAAAAGAACTCAACAACAAACTATCCACCAAAAAGAAGAACTACCGTTCATCAGAGTAAAAATCTCAACAATGGACTATCTCTCTTAATGAAGTGTCTACCATCCATCGGAGTATAAATCTTAACAAAGAACTATCTTCCTTAAGGAAGAGAATACCATCCATAGAAGTATAAATCTCAACAACGAACTATCTCCCTTAATGATGAGACTACCATCCAACGGAGTACAAATCTCAAAATAGAATTATCTAACTTAAAGAAGAGACTATCATCCACTAGAGTACAAAAACCAACAACAAAATGTCTCCCTTAATGAAGTGACTACCATCCATCGGAGTACAAATCTCAACAACGAACTATCTCACTTAATGAAGAGACTACCATCCAACGGAGTACAAATCTCAACAACAAACTATCTCCTTTAATAAAGAGTCTACCATCCTTTGGAGTATAAATCTCAGAAATGAACTATCTACCATAATGAAGAGTCTACCATCCATCAGAGTACAAATCTTAACAACGAACTATCTCCCTTAATAAAGAGACTACCATCCATCTGAGAGAAAATGTCAACAAAAAACTATCTCCCTTAATAAAGAGACTATCATAAATCAGAGTAAAAAATCTCAACAACAAGCTATCTCTGATAATGAAGTGACTACCATCCATCAGAGTAAAACATCTCAACAACGAATTATCTCCCAAAATGAAGACAGTACCATCCATTATAGAAAAAGATCTTGTGATCGGTGGGAATATAACTGACTGTTTTGGAATGTTGGTTCGCGTTCGCATTTGTTTTTGCAAAATGTCGCGGTAAGCAAGAGTCGCCACAGTCTTTTATTTTATCCATCAAGGAAAGGACAAAAGCACAACAAAATTCCTTTTCGAGATGTTTCTCGGGTTCGGGAGGTAGATTATAGAAAGGGAAGGTGTTAGCACCCTTTCTATCCGTGGTTATCCACGGGCTCTTAGGTACTTGCTCAAAGTTTTCAAAAATTTGCTTTTCTTTGTGATTGTGGGTTTGAAAAAGTTTCTGTTCGAAAACTTCAATTTAACTCTTGTTTCTGTCCTCAAGAGTGTATGAAGTGTTTTTGAAAGCTTTGTTTGAAAAGTGTAAGTGTCAAAATTTTGTTTTGTTTTAAAAGAGCAAGTACCTAAGAACCTTTACCTACTCATAAGGAATTAAACTGTGTAAATGTCCTTTAGACAATGCTATCCCGCTATTGAGAAGTAGGTAGCACCGTCGTTGGAGTTTTCGAGTCAATTCGATTTTAGGGACGGGTGGTCACTAAAGCAACGTTAGGACGCCTTAGTGGTAACCCTAATGTCTTAGATCATTTTTTTACCCGAGGCAACCGTTTTGAGGCAACATTGATCTTTAGACAGGAGGGCGACCCCTAAAACATCCTATACTCAATGACCACGTTCGAGGCAACCAAGTGAGGCGTACCTTAGGAGTGGCATGTGCAAGTGTGTCAATTTTCAGTTATGTTATCTTTACATGTCATGGTGAGCTACGGTTGATTTTAATTTAAGATAGATCTTGTCATACATAGCCTAGTTAGCATACATCTAGCAGTTAGTGGTTGCGGAAAATAAAACTAAGCTATTACAAGGCGTCGGGTATTTACATCGCCAAAAACAAACCCTTAAAAGTAAATGCGGAAAGTAAATAACAGCGGTAAATAAAAAATCCTAAGTTAAAACTATTACATCCTCAGAGCAATTACAATATATGGATCAAAATAATACGCGCGAGAAAAGTTTTTTCAAATAAAGCATGTTTTTGGTCTTTTTTAAGTTAGGAATTAAGTCTAAATTAATAAAAAGGAAATATTTTGGGTTTTATCTTAATTAAGGAAAAAAAATTAAAATTAAAAAAAAAAAAGGTGAAAAGACTAAAACCTAATTCTAAGTCAATTTTTATTTATTGCAAAAATGTTAAGATTAAACCTAATTAAAAAAAAACTAGACTAATTGGTTAATAGTTTATTTACAAAATTAATTACTAAAATTAATTGGTGAGAATAATATCTTTTGTTGTCTGTTTTTTTTTAATGAAAAAGAAGGTTAGTGTGTTGATTAGTTAGTTAGTTTTTAATGATAATAATAAGAGAAAAAGCAATATGAAAAGAAAAGA
Organism: Vicia faba; assembly: GCA_948472305.1. Classification (NCBI taxonomy): domain Eukaryota; kingdom Viridiplantae; phylum Streptophyta; class Magnoliopsida; order Fabales; family Fabaceae; genus Vicia; species Vicia faba. Next base: position 857,870,828 of record OX451741.1, read on the forward strand.
AAAACAAAAGCAAACTGTGGGGCGTTGGGCCTGAAGAAGGGAGGTTTGGTCAGCATTTTTTCCAGGCTCAGCACACTGGCCTTTGGATCTAGCTCGAAGCCGCTGGGAAGGTTGAGATCTGAGGACGTATGGTGTTCCCTGCCTTCAGCGCTGGATCTGAGTACCTGAAGAAAAAGCGTAACAAAGTTTTGGGGGACCTGGGATTCGAATCCAGGTCCCACGGGGTCTTGCACTGACGCTTTCACCAACCGGCCAATCTGCTTCATTCATTAGTTACATAGAGAACAAATATTCTATACAAACAATAATTAAGTCTGGAAAAAAAATAAAAAAACGCGTAATTGATTCAAACGAACCAATCACGCCCAGCCACGTTATCATCTTCCTCACAATAGCCTGTTTTTTTTTACCTGCAGATTTCGTTCTGCAGGAAGTTTCGTAGGATGGTTCTAAAACTTGCTTCAGGCCATGAAAACGTTATTCAAAAACATAGACATGTTCGTCTCTGCCTTCTCATCATCTCTACACCAACCATTAGCCTTAATTTCACCTGTATAAGAAACGCCTAAAAACTAGAACATGAACCCAAGGTTCTGGATACAGGGTTAGAGGTCACGAGAATGTAATCAAATAATGCAGTTTTCTTAGGAATTTAATGGCCAGTATGAATATGCAATCAAATTAGCAAAAAAATGCAAGGAGTACGATTTACGATTTCATGTGCAGAGCAAAGTTCCTGGAGACTTACAGTGCGTTATGGGCGATGGAAAGACTCCCTTTTGATGGGTATAGCACCACTGGATGACAAGGAAGGAAGTTGCGCTTTCTTTTGGTCTAAATTCCCCTCTAAACCAGAATTTGGTCACCACTTTTCAAGCTTTTCTTTTCAAGGTTGGGGCGTCGTTTCTGTAGAGTTTGTGTAGGTGTTTTTTCACGTGTCTTCCTGTAAGGGTTTTTCGTGTGTCATTTGTTTATGAGCAGCAGGTTTATATAGGCAAAGAAATTAGGTTAACAAATGTGTATCAAATCTTGGTCCATTATGGTGGAGAGATTTGATTTGATCTTCATGAAAACTTTCCAAATTTGATTCAATCATGCGTTTCTGCCAGCTTGCTCTGAGTTGTTTGGGCCTCCAACTTGATGGAAATCAAAAACTGACTTACCCCTTCGATTTCGCCTTCTTTGCCAGTTTCGATTGCTTCAGATTCCCAATTCGAATCTATTCTTGATTAGACAACCTCGACCAGCCCTTGGCCTTGTGATGAGTCTAAGTTCTAATTCGAAGTGTTCAGAACTTCCTTTATCAGATTATCTTAGGTTGAGAGAAACTTTGCACTGAAATGCCATTCGAAAATCATTTCGTTATGATGTTCTTATTCAGGGAAATTCTGCACTGAAATGTCATTCGAAGGGCATTTGTCCATATACCATTCGAAGGGTACTAATTGAAACTTCAATTGAAATACACTATTAACAGGAAAATCGAAAGGTCTCGCTCATGCTAATTGAAGGGTCTTGTGTTGCTAGTCGAAGGGTCTTGCACTGCCCCCTTCGAATGGACTTCTTGTGTACCTTTCGAATGGGCCTTCTGAGTGCTTCTTCGAATGAGTCATTTACATGTTCTTCGAATGAGCTTCTTGCCTGGTGAGTCGAAGGTAAGCCTGAAGTATCTAGTGCATAGTCGAAGCATTGTGATATTGAATTGATCGAAGGAGGGTCCAGCGCTCAATCGAAGACTTGCACATCAAGGCTTGATCGAAGGAGGGTCCAACGCTCAATCGAAGACTTGCACATCAAGGCTTGATCGAAGGAGGTCCAGCGCTCAATCGAAGCTTATTAATCAAATCCTGATCGAAGAGTGCCAAATGCCCAATCGAAGACTGGTGAACCAAGCCTGATCAAAGGATTTTGGATGCTCAATCGAAGACTTTTCCCAGATGCTAATCGAAAGGCATTTTATTCATCTTCAAAAAAAACTTTATTTTTCTTAGGCAAGGGTTTGTGACCAACTTTGTAAGGGAAGACCTTTGGAAACATGAGAGGGAAAATTTTGGGGTACAACAGTTGCCCCTGTTCAATTTTCTTAAACGTGAGGATATAGATTGGCGTTCGAGCCTTTCGTGATCCGAAGGTGGAAGATAATTGAACACTAGAGTGCCCAGAAATTTGCACTCTCATGGTGTAGTATAAGCATTGTGACGTCGGGAATGGGCTTACAGATGCCATTTGGAGGTTGTTGGTAGGAGGATGGGCTTATAGATGCCATCTGCAGGAGTGTCGATCACATAAGATATTCCTTAGCGAGAACTTGCATACCTGAGAAAGAAAGATGGTATTCCTGGCTTGTTACATGTGTTAATCTTCAATCTCTTTGTGTAAATGGTTTTCCTGGCTTGTTACAGGTATCAGTCGTCCACAGATATTTTCCTGGCTTGTTACAGGTATTCATCTGGAACTTAAAAAAGGTTGGTCAAGGAGATAGTTGTCCTGGCTGGTTTCACGTATTAATCTCTGACCTGAGAAAGAAAGATGGTCTTCCTGGCTTGTTACAGGTATTTATCTTCAATCTCTTCATGTAGATAACTTTCCTGGCTTGTTACAGGTATTGCTCTCCAATCAGTCGTCCACATATATTTTCCTGGCTGGTTACAGGTATTAATCTGGAACTTAAGGAGGTTGGCCGATGAGATAGTTATCCTGGCTGGTTTCAGGTATTAATCTCTGACCTAAGAAAGAAAGATGGTCTTCCTGGCTTGTTACAAGTATTGATCTTCAATCTCTTCATGTAGATAACTTTCCTGGCTTGTTAAAGGTATTGATCTACAATCAGTCGTTCACAGATATTATCCTGGCTTGTTATAGGTATTAATCTGGAACTTAAGGAGGTTGGCCGATGAGATAGTTGTCCTGGATGGTTTCACGTATTAATCTCTGACCTGAGAAAGAAAGATGGTCTTCCTGGCTTGTTACAGGTATTGATCTTCAATCTCTTCATGTAGATAACTTTCCTGGCTTGTTACAGGTATTGATCTACAATCAGTCGTTCACAGATATTTTCCTGGCTTGTTACATGTATTAATCTGGAACTTAAGGAGGTTGGCCGATGAGATAGTTGTCCTGGATGGTTTCAGGTATTAATCTCTGACCTGAGAAAGAAAGATGGTCTTCCTGGCTTGTTACAGGTATTGATCTTCAATCTCTTCATGTAGATAACTTTCCTGGCTTGTTACAGGTTATGATCTACAATCAGTCGTCCACAGATATTTTCCTGGCTTGTTACAGGTATTAATCTGGAACTTAAGAAGGTTAGTGGTATCCCTCTTTTGTTCGACCTTTTCCTGAAAAAGGTAAAACGTTAGCTGTATGCAATGTCATGATGTATGAAATGCATGATGTCATGATGTTCTCAGAAATAAATGAGGTTGTGTCGTATGCACTTTATCATGTATGTAAATAGGAGGTATGACATGTGAAATGTTTATGAATGTATTTTTGTCTGGGAAAATAAATCCTTGATAAATGCCGGGGAGTTTGTTAAATCCTGGGATGCTGTTGAAGATTATGGTTGACCTCTTCGTTTCCACTGGGGATGATGCACGAAGATGATTGCAAGAATAAACCTGTAGGAGAAAATAACTCCGTTGGGGAATAAACATGGTGAAGAGATTACTCTGCGGGGGATTACTCTATGGGGAAGAGATACTTCGCTGAGATTTTAATGATAAACTCCACTGGGGATTCCGTTGATAAGTTATGTTGGGGATTTTGATGATGAACTCCGCTGGGGATAGAAAGAATTTCGCTAGGGATGATCTTTCAGTTGCAACTTGCTGAGGATAACCCGGTTAGACTCTTGTGAGGATAACCCCTGAATTTGGATGGGGAGATACATTTGTATTCTGCAGGGGACAAGCTTCCAGATCCTACTGGGGAAGATGATTCAGCTCCATTGGGGAAACCTTTTTTAGACTGCGCTGGAAAAATGGCTCCACTGGGGGTATCTTGCCTTCTGCCGGGGAACATTCTTATATTCCGTTGGGGAATATTAAGACTGCCATGGATACTCTTGGGCTTGCTGGGGAATATCCTTATACTCCGTTGGGGAATATTAAGATCTTCTGGGGATACCCAACCTTTTTAGGGGTGATGGTAGACCAACTCTTCTCGGGGGAGAGTATGAATGATTCGTTCAAAGTTGCAAGTCTCAGTTTGAGAGAGCTATGATTACTATCTTACTCTGCGGGGAGTGAAGGTATCTTGGTCGCATTCTTCATCCGAACTTACCTTGGTGCCTTGGTGGACAGATCAACTAGACTGCTCAGACAATTCTTATTGCCCCTACTTCTGATATCACCCGTAATTAGTCCTTTGTTTCGCATGTAAATATTTATGAGCAGCACTTAATGTCAAATGCATATATCAAAAATGAACATTTGACGTTCTTTGCAAAACAAAACAGATAAAGGGAAAACAGGTTGACATTTGTCTGAAAATGAATTTGTATTGACTTTGAAGTTTGCCAGTAAATAGGCGCTTTTGTACAAGAGGCTGACGTCCTAGTAAGAGAACGCCGCCGAACAAATAAGATTTATACAATTTGTGAAAAGAGAACAAAACAGCTATGTGAATAGTCCCACTGGGTTCCAACTCTTCTATTGCCTTTATATCTTTAAGCATCTCATCACTTTGCTGCTTAGTTGGAGATGAATCTGATTGATTGGTGTCGTCCGAGCCTGATAGTTGATACCAAAGTCTGGATGCAGGGTGATCCAATGAGACATAATGTTACGCTTATCCCTAACTTTTGCCTGGACCGCCCCTTTCGGGTTTTCAGTCCACCGGGATACCCATTTTTGCCCAAGCCGCCTTTTCAGGTTTTCGACTTGCCGGGTGTACAGATTTTTTTTATTTTCATCCCTTATTTTTGCCCGAACCCTTTTGGTTCACCGGGACACCCTTATTTTTTCCTAGGCCAGTCGACCTAGCGGGTCTTTGATTATGCATAGTATCTTTTCACTATGTCTGCATTGACGGGGTGAGGAAGGTCGTCACCATCCATGGTGGTTAGAATCATCGCTCCTCTTGAGAATATATTCTTAACCACAAATGGCCCTTCGTAAGTAGGGGTCCATTTTCCCCTGGGATCACCTTGAGGTAGAATAATGCGCTTGATTACCAGGTTCACAACTTGATACTCTTGTCGTCTGACTTTCTTGTTAAATGCCTTGATCATCCGTTTTTGGTACGTCTGACCATGACAAATAGCAGTGAGTCTCTTTTCGTCGATTAGGTTCAGTTGATCAAGTCGGGTCTGGATCCAGTCGTCTTCGCTCAAGCCTGCATCTTTCATGATCCGAAGAGAGGGTATCTGAACTTCAATGGGCAAGACTGCCTGTATGCCGTAAACCATGGAAAAGGGTGTTGCCCCTGTTGACGTCCGTGCTGAGGTACGATACCCATGAAGAGCAAATGGTAACATCTCGTGCCAGTCCTTGTAGGTCACTGTCATCTTCTGCACAATCTTCTTAATGTTCTTATTTGCCGCTTCGACAACCCCATTCATCTTCGGCCGGTAGGGAGAATAGTTGTGGTGTTGTATTTTGAATTGCTCGCAGAGCTCAGTGATCATCTTGTTGTTAAGATTGGTACCATTATCCGTAATGATCCTCTCTGGTACGCCGTATCGACAGATCAGGTTGTGCCGAATGAACTGTGCCACGACATTATTGGTTACGGTAGCAAAGGAAGCTGCTTCAACCCACTATGTAAAGTAATCAATCGCTACCAGGATGAAAAGATGCCCCTTGGATGTCGTAGGTATGATCTCGCCGATCATATCAATGCCCCACATTGCGAAAGGCCAAGGTGTTGTCAAGACGTTTAGAGGAACTGGAGGAATGTGCACCTTATCAGCATAGACCTGGCACTTGTGACATGTCCGAGAATGATGATAACAGTCGGCTTCCATTGTGGACCAGTAATATCCTGCCCGAAGGATTTTCTTTGCCATGTATGTCCACTTGAATGAGTTCCGAAGGTACCTTCATGCAGCTCTGCCATGATCCTTTCTGCTTCAATCTTATCCACACAACGCAGTAAGGTTGAATCATGGTTACGTTTGTAAAGAATGCCATTTCTGATGAAGAACTTTGCCGCGAATCTTCTCAGAAACTTCTTGTCATTAACAGATGCACCCTCGGGGTATTCTTGAGCTTCAAGGTACCTCTTCACTTCATGATACCAAGGCTTTTCTGTTACCTCTTCGGTCTCAAGATCACAGCAATGTGCATGTTCATAGAATTTCCAAATAATGATTCGAGGAGCCTCGTTGTCCAACTTGACTTTGAACATAGAAGACATCGTAGCTAACGTGTCCGCCAACTAATTCTCCTCTCTTGGGAAGTTTTCAAAGGTTATCTCCTCGAAGTGGGGAAGCAAGGTCAATACATACTCCTTGTAAGGAATAAGATTTGGGTGTTTCGTATCCCACTCTCCTTTGATATGACTGATCACGAGAGCGGAATCTCCGAAGACACACAGAAACTTAATCCTTAGGTCAATTGCGGATCGAAGACCTATAATGCATGCTTCATACTCTGGCATGTTGTTGGTGCAGTTGAAACACAGTCGGGCGATGAGTGGAGTATGTGAGCCTTTAGGAGATATGATCACAGCGCCAATGCCATTACCCAAAGCGTTCGAAGCTCCATCAAAATGCATAGACCATCGGGATCCTTCCTCTCGTCGTTCATGCGGTCGAGGTGGTTCACAATCAATCACTACCATGATATTCTCGTCTGGAAATTCAAAGTTCATAGACTGGTAATCATCTACTGCCTGATGTGCCAAATGGTCTGCCAACACACTTCCCTTGATTGCTTTTTGAGTTGTGCACTGGATGTCATACTCAGTCAAGATCATCTGCCATCTTGCTATTCTTCTGGACAAGGCAGGCTTTTTGAAGATATACTTAATTGGATCCATCTTTGAAATCAATAGAGTAGTGTGAGTCAGCATATACTATCTCAGCCGGCGAGAAGCCCATGCCAAAGCGCAGTAAGTTTTCTCGAGCAGTGAGTATCGGGTCTCACATTCGGTAAACTTTTTGCTAAGGTAATAAATAGCATGCTCTTTTCGGCCAGACTCGTCATGTTGTCCCAGCACACACCCCATTGAGTTGTCAAGTAATGTCAAGTATAAGATTAGAGGTCTCCCTTCCACTGGTGGCATCAGAATGGGTGGTTCCTGGAGATACTCTTTCATTCTTTCGAAAGCAGCCTGACATTCATCGTTCCAATGTACCACTTGATCCTTTTTTAACAGTTTGAAGATTGGCTCACAAGTAGCAGTTAGGTGCGAGATGAATCGGGCAATGTAGTTCAGACGTCCTAGAAAGCCTCTAACCTCTTTCTCTGTCTTGGGAGCTGGAATCTCTTGTATGTCTTTCACCTTGGCAGGGTCCACTTGAATACCTTTGTCGCTCACGACGAAGCCTAGCAGTTTGCCAGACCTCACCCCGAAGGTGCACTTGTTTGGGTTCAACCTCAGTTTGTACAACTTCAACCGGTCGAACAGCTTCTGTAGATGGTCAAGGTGTTCCTCTTCAGTTTGGGACCTCGCAATCATATCGTTGATGTATACTTCAATCTCATGATGGATCATGTCACGAAACAAAGCAACCATGGCACGCTGATATGTTGCCCCAGCATTTTTCAACCCAAAAGGCATGACCTTGTAACAAAAGGTGCCCCACTGAGTAACAAAAGTGGTCTTCTCCATGTCTTCAGGAGCCATCTTGATTTGATTATAATCGGAGAAACCATCCATAAAGGAGAAGACCTTGTGCTGAGCAGTATTGTCAACCAGAACGTCGATGTGAGGTAGAGGGAAGTCATCCTTGGGGCTTGCCCTATTCAAATCCCTATAGTCAACACACATTCAAACCTTACCATATTTCTTCGGCACTGGAACCACATTGGCGACCCACTGAGGGTAAGAAGTCACTGCTAGAAACCCGGTGTCAAATTGTTTCATAACCTCAGCCTTGATTTTCTCAGACATCTCTAGGCGCATACGGCGAACCTTCTGTTTTACGGGAGGGCATCTTCCTTGGTAGGCAGGCGATGAACCACAATGTCAGTATCCAACCCAGGCATATCTTTGTAAGACCAGGCAAAGATTTCCACGTAGTCATGCAGCATCTGAATTAACCGTTGTTTCACACTAAGCTCCAGATTTGCACCGATCTTGACTTCCTTTTTATCTGTCTCAGTACCCAGATTCACTATTTCCACTAGCTCTTCATGTGGCTGAATGGCCCTCTCTTCCTGGAGTAGCAGTCTTGCAAGTTCACCAGGAACTTCGCAATCATCTTCACCTTCGTCTTCGGCTAAGTTGATCGGATTTTTGAAGTCATAACTGGCAGTAGCAGAGTCGTTACCAATGAGATCCAGAGTGGATTGAGACCTGTATATGTGAGTGTGTGTAAAATAGCTGTTTTGCAATATATAATAAAGAAAGACAAAGAGTGCAAGATTTGAAATGCAAGAGCGTCCAAATGCTTTTATTAATTATATATGAAAATGGCACACAAAAGCCCACACAAATGAAGCCACGGTGCCCCGGGTAAGACACCGGGCCATAAAGTTTCACAATATTGTCTGTTACAAATTCAAAACAAAGAGTTCATTACTGAGTAACAAATGTGATAGGGATGAAGTCCTTCGTTGTCCAGTTGCTTGGTCCACCGTTGGTCGTAGGGTAGATCCAGCTATCGAATTCAGACTCCTCCACGTCATCTTCGATGGCATTTACTCCCGGGTTGCTGATGAACACAAGAGGTCTTCCAATCCTTGCACTACGAACAACCCTTTGAGAATCTGCAGTGAAACCCAAACAACACTTGTTAGTCTTCTGAGTGAAATCAGGAAGTCGTCCCCAGTTTGCACACTCACCCTTCTCAATAACAGCCCGGGCATCCTTTAAGGAAGCCATCTTCATAGGGGAATCTTCAACCATAGTCTCAGCTGATGCCAGTGTCTGAGGAACCTCTTCAAAGTGTTGAAATGGGGTCTCAATGAACTCCCCATCCATCTCTATGTACCGGAACGAGTTGAGGTGGCTGACCATGTACTCCTCCTCCCTTTGTACTGTCACAATCTTCCCTCTGACTGGGTACTTCAGCTTCTGATGGAGTGTTGAGGTCACAGCTCTAGCTTTGTGGATCCATGGACGACCTAACAAACAAGAATAGGATGGCCGAATGTCCATCACGTAGAATGTAGAATTGAAGACCTGAGAACCAACTTTGATTGGAATATCCACTTTACCATGCACCATCCTCTTAGACCCATCAAAGGCCCGGACAACAATGTTACTTGGCTTTAGCTCCAACCCTTCGCAATCCAACCTGTCTAGAGCTTTCTTGGGCAAGACGTTCAATGAGGAACCAGTGTCAACCAACACATGTGCAAGAGTAGTGCCCCTGAATTCAATGGAGACATGCAGGGCATCATTATGGTTCTTCCCTTTAGCAGTCAGATCAGCGTCGGAGAAACCCAAACCATTATTAGCAGTTAAATTGGCCACACAATCGGTAAACTGATCAGCTGATGTCTCTTGTGGCACGTGGGCCGTTTTCAGGAAGGTAATCAGAGCCTTGGCATGGGCCTCTGAACACAACAATAGTGATAACATAGAAATCTTGGATGGGGTTTTCCCAGTTGCTCAACTACATTATAATCATTCTTCTTAATAATCATCAGAATCTCTTCCATCTCCTGTTTGGAAGCTTCAACAGTGCATATCAGTGGTGATCCCTTTTCCCCGAGCGTCAGATGACTCGACGACAGGGGTAGGACTAAGAACATGATTAGGCATGGCATTAGGCACACTTTCAGGTGTGATGACAATAGGTCTTCGGACATTTGGTGGCGCAATATCAGGTGAGAAAAGTCTACCACTGCGGGTGACTTTAGCAGGCCCGGTAATGTTGCTGACGCCGGTATTAGTATCAAACTCTTGCTTAACTCCAAGAACATAAACATGTTCCCCATAATGCCAAGGGACAACTTTGTCAGAGGTGTAGGGAATAGGCCCCAGAACAGTGATGATTATGGGTGCAATCTTCTGAACAGGCGTAATTCTAACAGGCTTCCTCGAGGGAGCCTTGGGAGAATTGTTGAAAATGGTAATAATGGAAACTTCTTCAGTAGGGGCGGAAGGAACTGCAATCTTCTCAAACAGGATCTCCTTGTTATCCATCAGGTTTTGGATACCTGACTTCAAAGATGGGCAACCAGTAGGTAAAACAGAACACAGGTGGCAAACTTCGCCACAGCCCGGAAATAATCCGGCTAGCAACAGGTTCCTCTTGACGGTCATCAGCGGGGTAACAACATCATCCAGAGGCTACAAACAAATCTTCCTCTACAACATTTACTCCATGTTTGGGCATGGGAGAAGTCACAACATTAGGCCTCTCGGGCGCCTCAAACTCAATCTCCTTTGCATCGATTAGGTCCTGAACCTTATTCTTCAAAGCCCAACAATCATCCGTATTATGCCCCGGGCTGTCAGAGTGATAAGCGCAGCGGGCGTTAGGATTGTACTTTGGGGATGTTGTGTTTGAAATCTTCGGAGCTTCTTTTAGAGTCACCAGATTGGTCGTTAGCAACTGCGGCAAAATCTGAGACAAGGTCGTGCTGAGACGAGTGAACTGCCTTCGAGGTCTCTCACCCCTTTGTTGGTTGTGATGCTGAGGAGCACCAGCAGGTTTTGAAATAACAATTGCGTTGACAGCTTGGCGGTGTTCAGATCTATTCTATCTTTTTGAACCGTAGACAACACTGGACTCTTTCTTGAATGGTTTCTTCTCGGTGCTCGATGAGGCACCCTTCTGTATCTTCCCAGCCTTGATACCAGCTTCAATCCTCTCACCAGTCAAGATAAGGTCTATAAACCCGGCTAAAGAGTTTCCAATCAAATGGTTAAAGAATGGACCAGATAGGGTCCCCAAAAACATATCAACAAGTTCACGATCAGTTAAAGGTGGATGCACCCTTCCGGCAAGGTCTCTCCATTTGTTAGCATACTCTTTAAATCCTTCACCCGTCCCTATTGACATACCCTGGAGTTGGGTACGCGTAGGAGCGAGGACGGAGTTATATTGATACTGCTTATAGAACGCATTAGCCAAATCTTCCTAGTTACGGATACTGGCTCCATCCAACTAATAGAACCACTCAAGCTGAGTTCCTGAAAGATTGTCTTGAAAGAAATGGATCCACAAATTCTTATCATCAGTGTAGGTTTGGATCTTCCTCACGTATGACCGGAGGTGCAGCTTTGGACAGGAAGCTTTGTCATACTTTGCAAAGGCAGGCGCCTTGAACTTATGGGGAATCACCACCCCAGAGGATAGACCTAGATCTCCGAAGTCCAGACTGGGCACCTTCTGTATTTCCATAATGCTCAAACGGTCTTCCAGCTGTTTGTACTTATCCTCAGCAGGAGGATACTATTCTTCATCATAGTCTGTCTCGTTGTCGGAGACTATAGGGCTAGGGACCCTCCTTTCTTCTGGGCTGTCTTTCCCTCCAGATGAGGTGGCCAGATCAACTTTGTTTTGCAGCCCGTTTCTAAACCTGCGTCCAGTGTTGAACAGGACAGTCCTCTTCTTCTTCTTCTTCCTCTCTTTCAGAATCAGGGTCTTTAGGTCCTGCTGACCCTTAGCTAGGCTCATAACCAACTCTTGAAACTGGGCATTCTGGGCCTGGAGGGCCTTGATAGCTTGCTCAGTGGAAGGTTCAGTAGACATGATGATTGCTAAAATAAACAGCGAAGAAGATAAGAGTCCTGTAAAAGGGTTCCTGTTTATGCAGTGCATGAGATGAAATGCGTATGATTTATGATTTCAAAGACAATCGGGATTCAAATTTGTAGACAAGAAAGGAAACACACTTTATTAGATTTAACTTCAGAATTTAAATTGTTCAACACATTGCCCTTAGGCGTTACAAGAATGGAAATACTGAAAAGTAAATAAAACTGTAAAAGAAATTCTCAAAGGTCCATCAATGCTCTCATGGCCTCTTCTTCTCAGTGCGGATATAATCATTCAGGATCCGCTCGCTCTCCAATTGCTTAGTCAGCTTCTGGATCTTCTGTTCTTGTTCGTTGAACCTCTCCCGATAAGAGTCCCGTTCTTCCTGCAGTTGCGCTAAATACCTCTTCAGTGTGCCAACATCAGTGGGCGTATGAGGATGGAGAATAGTTGGAGGAACCCCATCTTCATCAGCAACTTCAAGAGTAATAGGCCTGACAGCTTCGTATGGCATACCTAACTTCTGGGCACGGATGCCGACCCATCTGAAATATGACTCCATTGGCAGAGAAGTTTTTGGTCCCAACTCATGTGGGTCAGATTTGTGAACTCTATCCCAAGCCCTGATGAATCTATGACGCAGCTCGTCGCTATCTCCCTGAAAATCAAAGATGATATGAGGTATCAACATCTCATGAGGCCCTTCTCTTCTGGCTCTTCCAAACTGACGAAGAGCTAAACATGGGTTATAAGAGATTCCTCCATGGGTTCCGATCAATAGAACATTAGGATATTCTCCACAATGATCAATGACAGTCACCTCATCCAAGCCTTTGAGAGTCCAAATAATGTCATTATTAGTAAGAGACATTATCCTATGAGCCCAGCCCATTCCTTCTTTGTTCTTCAGTACGGGCTTAGGGAGGTGCGAAATAAACCACCTCGACAATAAAGGAGCACAGCAAATCAAAGTTCCCCGCTTGCGGGCAGTACGAGCATAGAGCTGATGAAGGATATCACCCAAGAGAGTGGGTACAGGGTTCCGAGAGATGAAGATCCTTATGAAATTAACATCAACAAAGGTGTCAGGATTTGGAAACAATACCAGACCATAGATTAAGAGAGCCAGAATGTCCTCGTACGCTTTGAAGTCTAGGTCATCCCAAAAGCAGTTAGCTTTGCCAACCAGAAACTTAGCCAAAAAACCCTTAACTCCACTTCTAGTCTCCCAGTTAGCCATTACCTCTTCTTTGGTGAAGTGAAGGGCTGCAGCAATCTCTTCAGGCCTAAGAGTCTTTTCCCAACCAGTGAATGGAGTCTGCTCCAAAACAGAGATACCAAGCAACTCAGAGAACTCTTCCAGGGTAGGAACCAGCTGGAAGTCTTGAAAGGTGAAGCAATGGTATAGGGGATCATAGAACTGGACCAGGACGCTCATCATTTGTTGGTCCAACTTTGAGGTGACTAAACCGAGAAGAGAACCATGCCTCCTAATGAAGGAAGTAGTGTCTGGAATCCTGACAACCAACTCTTTAAGCAAAGTAGGTGCTTGAACAAAGTTGAGCCGAATAGTATTCCTACGCATGGGCATCATGAGGTCCTACAAAACAGAGCAAAGATGAGACCCTCTTGTCTTTGAAATGGGTTAGTCCTTATGCAAGATGTATGCAATGTTATGATGTTATGATGTCATGGTAAAGGCGCACCACAAGTATTCCCAAAAGGCAAACATGGTAAAGGCACACAAGTCACACAAAAGAGCCCTTAGAGTTTAGGCGTGCATGAAGCTTTAGGTATTACCCTCTTTCAGTTTCAGTTGGTTAAGACCTGTCCTAAAAATAGTAACCGGGTTCTAGAGGATCTCAATATCATTGACTACCCTCAATCGGTCATAATTCCAGTTTGGAAACCTTTTCTTACGGCCGGAACCATCACGAGAGTTTAGTCTCAATGAGTGTAGCATACTGCTACTATTCTATGGCCAAGTTGGTCAATTTAAGGTTCTAAGGTCAGTTAGTGCTTAATGACTCCTCAGAAGACCCATATTCTCCTCGTTCCAACATAAGGGATATCGGTACAGACCAAGGTGTCACAGCAATGTGGCTACTGCTTCATCCGTGTCGGTCTACGCCGGACAGATCCCTCACAGTTTTTTGCTACTTACCTAAAAAGGGTACCCCAAGATCCGGGTTAGGATCTATAAAACTCCGATACAAGCCTACAAAATTTAAAGCATACAAAGCATACAATTGAAAACACAAGTGATTTAATCCTAAGGTACACCTCACATCAATATTCCCCAGCAGAGTCGCCAGTTCTGTGATCGGTGGGAATAGAACTGACAGTTTTGGAATGCTGGTTCGCGTTCGCGTTTGTTTTTGCAAAATGTCGCGGTAAGCAAGAGTCGCCACCGTCTTTTATTTTATCCAACAAGGAAAGGACAAAAGCACAGCAAAATTCCTTTTCGAGATGTTTCTCGGGTTCGAGAGGTAGATTATAGAAAGGGAAGGTGTTAGCACCCTTTCTATCCGTGGTTATCCACGGGCTCTTAGGTACTAGCTTAAAGTTTTAAAAAATTTGCTTTTCTTTGTGATTGTGGGTTTGAAAAAGTTTCTGTTTGAAAACTTCAATTTAACTCTTGTTTCTGTCCTCAAGAGTGTATGAAGTGTTTTTGAAAGCTTTGTTTGAAAAGTGTAAGTGTGAAAATTTTGTTTTGTTTTGAAAGAGCAAGTACCTAAGAACCTCTACCTACTCAAAAGGAATTAAACTGTGTAAATGTCCTTTAGACAGTGCTATCCCGCTATTAAGAAGTAGGTAGCACCGTCGTTGGAGTTTTTGGGTCAATTCGATTTTAGGGACGGGTGGTCACTCAAGCAACGTTAGGACGCCTTAGTGGTAACCCTAATGTCTTAGATCATTTTTTATTCGAGGCAACCGTTTCGAGGCAACTTTGATCTTTAGACAGGAGGGCGACCCCTAAAACATCCTATACTCAATGACCACGTTCGAGGCAACAAAGTGAGGCGTACCTTAGGAGTGGCATGTGCAAGTGTGTCAATTTTCAGTTATGTTATCTTTACATGTCATGGTGAGCTACGGTTGATTTTAATTTAAGATAGATCTTGTCATGCATAGCCTAGTTAGCATACATCTAGCAGTTAGTGGTTGCGGAAAATAAAACTAAGCTATTACAAGGCGTCGGGTATTTACATCGCCAAAAACAAACCCTTAAAAGTAAATGCGGAAAGTAAATAAAAACGGTAAATAAAAAATCCTAAGTTAAAATTATTACATCCTCGGAGTAATTACAATATATGGATCAAAATAATACGCGCGAGAAAAGTTTTTTCAAATAAAGCATGTTTTTGGTCTTTTTTAAGTTAGGAATTAAGTCTAAATTAATAAAAAGGAAATATTTTGGGTTTTATCTTAATTAAGGAAATAAAATTAAAATTAAAAAAAAAAAAAGGTGAAAAGACTAAAACCTAATTCTAAGTCAATTTTTATTTATTGCAAAAATGTTAAGATTAAACTTAATTTTAAAAAAACTACACTAATTGGTTAATAGTTTATTTACAAAATTAATTACTAAAATTAATTGGTTAGAATAATATATTTTGTTGTCTATTTTTTTTTTATGAAAAAGAAGGTTAGTGTGTTGATTAGTTAGTTAGTTTTTAATGATAATAATAAGAGCAAAAGCAATATGAAAAGAAAAGAAAAACAAAAGCAAACTGTGGGGCGCTGGGCCTGAAGAAGGGAGGTTTGGTCAGCATTTTTTCCAGGCTCAGCACGCAGGCCTTTGGATCTAGCTCGAAGTCGCTGGGTACGTTGAGATCTGAGGACGTATGGTGTTCCCTTCCTTCAGCGTTGCATCTGAGTACCTGAAGAAAAAGCGTAACAATGTTCTTGCACTGACGCGTTCACCAACCGGCCAATCTGGTTCATTCGTTAGTCACATAGAGAACAAATATTCTATACAAACAATAATTATGTCTGGAAAAAAATAAAAAAACGTGTAATTGATTCAAACGAACCAATCACGCCCAGCCACGTTATCATCTTCCTCACAATAGCCTATTTTTTTTTACCTGCAGATTTCGTTCTGCAGGATGTTTCGTGGGATGGTTCTAAAACTCGCTCCAGGCCATGAAAATGCTATTCAAAAACATAGACATGTTCGTCTCTGCCTTCTCATCATCTCTACACCAACCATTAGCCTTAATTTCACCTGTATAAGAAACGCCTAAAAACTAGAACATGAACCCTAGGTTCTGGATACAGGGTTAGAGGTCACGAGAATGTAATCAAATAATGCAGTTTGCTTAGGAATTTAATGGCCAGTATCAATATGCAATCAAATTAGCAAAAAAAATGCAAGGAGGACGATTTACGATTTCATGTGCAGAGCAAAGTTCCTGGAGACTTACAGTGCGTTATGGGCGATGGAAAGACTCCCTTTTGATGGGTATAGCGCCACTGGATGACAAGGAAGGAAGTTGTGTTTGCTTTTGGTCTAAATTCCCTTCTAAACCAGAATTTGGTCACCACTTTTCAAGCTTTTCTTTTCAAGGTTGGGGCACCGTTTCTGCAGAGTTTGTGTAGGTGTTTTTTCACGTGTCTTCCTGCAAGGGTTTTTCGTGTGTCATTTGTTTATGAGCAGCAGGTTTATATAGGCAAAGAAATTAGGATAACAAATGTGTATCAAATCTTGGACCATTATGGTGGAGAGATTTGATTTGATCTTCATGAAAACTTGCCAAATTTGATTCAATCATGCGTTTCTGCCAGCTTGCTCTGAGTTGATTGGGCCTCCAACTTGATGGAAATCAAAAACTGACTTACCTCTTCGATTTCGCCTTCTTTGCCAGTTTTGATTGCTTCAGAGTCCCAATTCGAATCTATTCTTTATTAGACAACCTCGACCAGCCCTTGGCCTTGTGATGAGTCTAATTTTTGATTCGAAGTGTTCAGAACTTCCTTTATCAGATTATCTTAGGTTGAGAGAAACGCTGCACTGAAATGCCATTTGAAAATCATTTTGTTATGATGTACTTATTCAGGGAAATTCTGCACTGAAATGTCATTCGAAGGGAATTTGTCCATATACCATTCGAAGGGTACTAATTGAAACTTCAATCGAAAGACACTGTTAACAGGCTAATCGAAAGGTCTCGCTCATGCTAATCGAAGGGTCTTGTGTTGCTAGTCGAAGGGTCTTGCACTGCCCCCTTCGAATGGACTTCTTGTGTACCTTTCGAATGGGCCTTTTGAGTGCTTCTTCGAATGAGTCATTTACATGTTCTTCGAATGAGCTTCTTGCCTGGTGAGTCGAAGGTAAGCCTGAAGTATCTAGTGCATAGTCGAAGCATTGTGATATTGACTTGATCGAAGGAGGGTCCAGCGCTCAATCGAAGACTTGCACATCAAGGCTTGATCGAAGGAGGGTCCAGCGCTCAATCGAAGACTTGCACATTAAGGCTTGATCGAAGGAGGTCCAACCCTCAATCGAAGCTTATTAATCAATGCCTGATCGAAGAGTGCCAAGTGCCCAACCGAAGACTGGTGAACCAAGCCTGATCGAAGGATTTTGGATGCCCAATCGAAGACTTTTCCCAGATGCCAATCGAAAGGCATTTTATTCATCTTCAAAAAAAACTTTATTTTTCTTAGGCAAGGGTTTGTGACCAACTTTGTAAGGGACGACCGTTGGAAACATGAGAGGGCAAATTTTGGGGTACAACACATCTCAACAACGAACTATCTCTAATAACAAAGAGACTACCATTCATCGAAGTATAAATTTAAACAACGAACTATGTCCCTTAATGAAGAGACTACCATCCATCGGAATAACAAACTAAACAAAGAACTATCTCCCTTAATAAAGAGACTACCATCCATCGTAGTACAATCTTAACAACTAACTATCTAGCTTAATAAAGATACTATCATCCGTCAGAATACAAATCTTAACAACGAACTATATCCCTTAATTAAGAGACTATCATCCATCGGAATACAAATCTTAAAAACTAACTATCCCCCTTAATGAAGAGACTAACATCCATCAGAGTAAAACATCTCAACAATGAACTGTCTATCATAACGAATCGACTACCATTCGTCGGAGTATTAATTTCAACAAATAACTATCTCCCTTAAGGAAGTTACTACCATCCATCAGAGTACAAAACTCAATAACGACCTATCTCCCTTAATGAAGAGACTACCATCCAATGGAGTATAAATCTCAACAATGAACTGTCTAACTTAAAGAAGAGACTACCATCTATCAGAGTACAAATCTCAACAATGAACTATCTCATTTAATGAATAGACTACCATCCATCAGAGTACAAATATCATAAATGAACTATCTACCTTAATGAAGAGACAACCATCCATCATAGTAAACATCTCAACAATGAATTATCTCCTATAATGAAGAAACTACCATCCATCGGTGTAAAAGAACTCAATAACAAACTATCTACCAAAAAGAAGAACTACCGTTCATTAGAGTACAAATCTCAACAACGGACTATCTCCCTTAATGAAGTGACTACCATCCATCAGAGTACAAATCTCAACAAAGAACTATCTTCCTTAACGAAAAGACTACCATCCATAGAAGTATAAATCTCAACAATGAACTATCTCCCTTAATGATGAGACTACCATCCAACGAAGTACAAATCTCAAAAAAGAATTATTTAACTTAAAGAAGGAACTACCATCCACTAGAGTACAAATCTCATCAAAGAACAATCTCCTTAAATGAAGAGACTACCATCCATCAGAGAACAAATCTCATAAATGAACTATCTACCTTAATGAAGAGACTACCATCCATTAGATTACAAATCTCAACAACGAACTATCTCCCTCAATAATAAGGCTACCATCCATTAGAGTACAAATCTCAACAATGAATTATCTCACTTAATAATGAGACTACCATCCATCGAAGTAAAACATATCAACAATGAACTATCTCCCATAATTAAGTGACTACCATCCATCAGAGTAAAAATTCTCAACAAAGAATTATCTCCCAAAATGAAGAGACTACCAACCATTATAGAAAAACATCTCAACAACAAACTATATCCAATAACGAAGATACTACCATCCATCTTAGTACAAATCTCAACAACGTACTATTTCTATTAATGAAGAGACTACCATCCATTAGAGTACAAATCTCAACAACAAACTATCTCACTTAATGAAGAGACTACCATCCAATGGAGTACAAATCTAATCAACAAACTATCTCCTTTCATAAAGAGACTACCATCCATTAGAGTATAAATATCAGAAATGAACTATCTACCATAATGAAGAGACTACCATGGATCAGAGTACAAATCTTAACAACGAACTATCTCCCTTAATAAAGAGACTACCATCCATCTGAGAGAAAATGTTAACAAAAAACTATCTCCCTTAATAAAGAGACTACCATCCATCTGAGAGAAAATGTCAACAAAAAACTATCTCCCTTAATAAAGAGACTATCATAAATCAGAGTAAAACATCTCAACAACAAGCTATCTCCGATAATGAAGTGACTACCATCCATCGGAGTAAAACATCTCAACAACGAATTATCTCCCAAAATGAAGACAGTACCATCCATTATAGAAAAACATCTCAACAACGAACTATCTCTAATAACAAAGAGACTACCATTCTTCGAAGTATAAATTTAAACAACGAACTATGTCCCTTAATGAAGAGACTACCATCCATCGGAATAACAAACTAAACAAAGAACTATCTCCCTTAATGAAGAGACTACCATCCATCGTAGTACAATCTTAACAACAAACTATCTAGCTTAATGAAGATACTATCATCCGTCAGAATACAAATCTTAATAACGAACTATCTCCCTTAATTAAGAGACTACCATCCATCGGAGTACAAATCTTAAAAAATAACTATCCCCCTTAATGAAGAGACTACCATCCATCAGAGTAAAACATCTCAACAATGAACTATCTATCATAACGAATCGACTACCATTCGTCGGAGTACAAATATCAACAAATAACTATCTCCCTTAAGCAAGTTACTACCATCCATCAGAGTACAAAACTCAATAACGACCTATCTCCCTTAATGAAGAGACTACCATCCAATGGAGTACAAATCTCAACAATGAACTGTCTAACTTAAAGAAGAGACTACCATCTATCAGAGTACAAATCTCAACAATGAACTATCTCATTTAATGAATAGACTACCATCCATCAGAGTACAAATATCAGAAATGAACTATCTACCTTAATGAAGAGACAATCATCCATCATAGTAAACATCTCAACAACGAATTATCTCCTATAATGAAGAAACTACCATCCATTAGAGTAAAAGAACTCAACAACAACCTATCTACCAAAAAGAAGAACTACCATTCATTAGAGTACAAATCTCAACAACGGACTATCACCCTTAATGAAGTGACTACCATCCATCGGAGTACAAATCTCAACAAAGAATTATCTTCCTTAAGGAAGAGACTACCATCCATAGAAGTATAAATCTCGACAACGAACTATCTCCCTTAATGATGAGACTACCATCCAACAGAGTACAAATCTCAAAAACGAATAATGTAACTTAAAGAAGAGACTACCATCCACTAGAGTACAAATCTCAACAAAGAACATCTTAACAATGAACTTTCTCCCATAATGAAGTGACTACCAGCCATCTGAGTAAAACATCTTAACAATATGTTATCTCCTAAAATGAAGACACTACCACCTATTGTAGAAAAACATCTCAACAACGAACTATCTCCAATAACTAAGAGACTACCATTCATCGAAGTATAAGTATCAACAACGAACTATGTCCCTTAACAAAGAGACTACCATCCATCGGTATAACAAACTGAGCAAAGAACTATCTCCCTTAATGAAGAGACTACCATCCATCACCGTACAGTCTCAACAATGAACTATCTAACTTACTGAAGAGACTATCATCCATCAGAGTACAAATCTCAACAACGAACTATCTCCTTTCAAAAAGAGACTACCATCCATTGAAGTACAAGTCTCGGAAATGAACTATCTACATTAATGAAGTGACTACCATCCATCAGAGTAAAAATCTTAACAACGAACTATCTCCCTTAATGAAGAGACATCCATCCATCTTATTAAAAATCCCAAAAAACATCTATCTCCATTAATAAAGAGATTACCATCCATTGGAGTACAAATCTCAACAAAGAATTATATCCCATAATGAAGTGACTACCCTCCACCAGTGTAAAACATCTCAACAACGAACTATCTAACACAACCAAGAGACTACCATTCATCAGAGTACAAATATCAACAACGAACTATATCCATTAATGAAGAGACTACCATCCATCGGAGTACAAATATCAACACCGAACTATGTCCCTTAATGAAGAGACTACCATCAAACATAGTAAAAATCTCAACAAGGGACTATCTAACTTAAAGAAGAGACTAACATCCATCAGAGTACAAATCTCAACAATGAACTATCTCCTTTCATAAAGAGACTATAATCCATTGGAGTACAAATCTCAGAAATGAATTATCTACCTTAATAAAGAGACTTCCATCCCTCAGAGTACAAATCTTAACAAAGAACTATCTCCCTTAAGGAAGTGACTATCATCCATCAGAGTACAAATCTTAACAACGTACTATCTCCCTTAATTAAGAGACTACCATCCATCTGAGTAAAACATCTCAACAATATGTTATCTCTTAAAATGAAGACACTACCACCTATTGTAGAAAAACATATCAACAAAGAAGTATCTCAAATAACTAAGAGACTACCATTCATCGAAGTATAAATATCAACAACGAACTATGTCCCTTAGTGAAGAGACTACCATCCATCTGTATAACAAAATGAGCAAAGAACTATCTCCCTTAATGAAGAGACTACCATCCATCGCAGTACAGTCTCAACAATGAACTATCTAACTTAATGAAGAGACTACCATGCATCAGAGTACAAATCTCAACAAGGAACTATCTCCTTTCATAAAGAGACTACCATGAATTGAAGTACAAGTCTCAGAAATGAACTATCTACCTTAATGAAGTGAATACCATCCATCAGAGTACAAATCTTAACAACGAACTATCTCCCTTAATGAAGAGACTACCATCCATCTTATTACAAATCACAAAATAGAATTATCTCCCTCATAAAGAGATTACCATCCATTGGAGTAAAAATCTCAACAAAGAAATATCTCCCATAATGAAGTGACTACCCTCCATCAAAGTACAACATCTCAACAACGAACTATCTAACAAAACGAAGAGACTACCATTCATCAGAGTATAAATCTCAACAACGAACTATATCCATTAATGAAGAGACTGCCATCCATCGGAGTACAAATATCAACAACGAACTATGTCCCTTAATGAAGAGACTACCATCCAACGGAGTAAAAATCTTAACAATAAACTATCTCTCTTAATGAAGAGACTACCATCCCTCAGAGTACAAATCTTAACAATAAACTATCTCTCTTAATGAAGAGACTACCATCCATCTCGGTACAAATCTCAACAACGAACTATCTCCAATAATGAAGTGACTACCATCCATCAGAGTAAAACATCTCAACAATGAATTATCTACCAAAATGAAGACACTACCACCCATTGTAGAAAAACATCTCAATAATGAACTATCTCCAATAACGAAGAGACTACCTTTCATCGAAGTATAAATCACAACAACGAACTATGTCCCTTAATGAAGAGACTACCACCTATCGATGTACAAATCTCAACATTGAAATATCTCCCTTATTGAAGAGACTACCATCAAACAGAGTACAAATCTCAACACTGAACTATCTAACTTAAAGAAGAGAATACAATTCATTGGAGTACAAATCTCAGAAAAGAACTAACTCCCAAATGAAGAGATTAACATCTATCATAGTACAAATCTTAACAACAAACTATCTCCCTCAATGAAGAAACTACCATTCATCAAAGTAAAACATCTCAACAATGAACAATCTCCTATAACGAAGATACTACAATTCATTGGAGTACAAATCTGAAAAAAGAACTATCTTCCTTAATGAAGAGACTACCATCCAACGAATTACAAATCTCAACAACAAACTATCTCCCTTAATGAAGAGACTACCATCAAACAGAGTACAAATCTCAACAATAAACTATCTAACTTAAATAATAGACTACCATTCATGGCAGTACAAATTTCAACAACAAACTATCTTCATAAATAAAGAGACTACCATCCATCAGAGTAAAAATCTCATAAATGAACTATCTACCTTAACAAAGAGACTATCATCCATCAGATTACAAATCTCAACAACAAAATATCTCCCTTAATAAAGAGAATAACATCCATCATAGTACAAATCTCAATAACGAACTATCTCCCTTAATGAAGAGAATACCATCCATTAGAGTAAAACATCTCAACAACGAACTATCTCCCAAAATGAAGTGACTACCATCCATCGGAGTAAAACATCTCAACAACGAATAATATCCCAAAATGTAGAGACTACCATCAGTTGGAGAAAAACATCTCAATAATGATCTATTTCAAATAACAAAGAGAATACCATTCATCGGAGTACAAATCTTAAAAATGAACTATCTTGCTTAATGAAGAGACTACCATCCATCACCGTACAGTCTCAACAATGAACTATCTAACTTACTGAAGAGACTGTCATCCGTCAGAGTACAAATATCAACAAGGAACTATCTCCTTTCAAAAAGAGACTACCATCCATTGAAGTACAAGTCTCGGAAATGAACTATCTACGTTAATGAAGTGGCTACCATCCATCAGAGTAAAAATCTTAACAACGAACTATCTCCCTTAATGAAGAGACTACCATCCATCTTATTAAAAATCCCAAAAAAGATCTATCTCCCTTAATAAAGAGACTACCATTCATCGAAGTATAAATATCAACAACGAACTATGTCCCTTAATGAAGAGACTACCATCCATCGGTATAACAAACTGAGCAAAGAACTATCTCCCTTAATGAAGAGACTACCATCCATCGCAGTACAGTCTCAACAATGAACTATATAACTTAATGAAGAGACTACCATGCATCAGAGTACAAATCTCAACAAGGAACTATCTCCTTTCATAAAGAGACTACCATGAATTGAAGTATAAGTCTCAGAAATGAACTATCTACCTTAATGAAGTGAATACCATCCATCAGAGTACAAATCTTAACAACGAACTATCTCCCTTAATGAAGAGACTACCATCCATCTTATTACAAATCACAAAATAGAACTATCTCCCTCATAAAGAGATTACCATCCATTGGAGTAAAAATCTCAACAAAGAAATATCTCCCATAATGAAGTGACTACCCTCCATCAAAGTACAACATCTCAACAACGAACTATCTAACAAAACGAAGACACTACCATTCATCAGAGTACAAATCTCAACAACGAACTATATCCATTAATGAAGAGACTGCCATCCATCGGAGTACGAATATCAACAATGAACTATGTCCCTTAATGAAGAGACTACCATCCAACGGAGTAAAAATCTCAACAAGGAACTATGTAACTTAAAGAAGAGACTACCATCAATCAGAGTACAAATCTCAACAATGAACTATCTCCTTTAATAAAGAGATTATAATCCATTAGAGTACAAATCTCATTAATGAACTATCTACCTTAATAAAGAGACTACCATCCCTCAGAGTACCAATCTTAACAAAGAACTATCTCCCTTAAGGAAGTGACTATCATCCATCAGAGTACAAATCTCAACAACGAACTATCTCCCTTGATGAAGAGACTACCATCCAACAATGTACAAATCTCAACAACGAACTATCTAACTTAAAGAAAAGACTACCATCCATTAGAGTATAATTCTAAACAAGAAACTATCTCCTTTGATGAAGAGACTACCATTCCTCAGAGTACAAAGCTCAGAAATGAACTATCTACCTTAATGAAGAGACTACCATTCATCAGAGTATAAATCTCAACTACTAACTATCTCCCTTAATGAAGCTAATACCATACATCATAGTACAAATCTCAACAACGAACTATCTCCCTTAATAATGACACTACCATCCATCAAAGTAAAAGAACTAAACAACAAACTATGTACCCAAATGAAGAGACTATCGTTCATCAGAGTACAAATCTCAACAACAGAATATCTCCTCTAATGAAGAGACTACCACCCATCTGATTACAAATCTCAACAACGAACTATCTCCCTTAATAAAGAGACTAACATCCATCATAGTAAAACATATCAACAATGACCAATCTCCCATAACAAAGAGACTACCATTCATCAGAGTACAAATCTCGACAATGAACAATATCCCTTAAGGAAGTGGCTACCATCCATCAGAGTACAAATCACAACAACGAACTATTTACCTTAATGAAGATACTACCATCAAAAGTTGTACAAATCTAAACAACTAACTATCTCCATTAATGAAGATACTACCATCAATCATAGTACAAATATCAAAAAATAACTATCTCCCTTAATAAAGAGATTACCATCCATTGGAGTAAAAGTCTCAACAAAGAACTATCTCCCTTAATGAAGTGACTACCCTCCATCGAAGAAAAACATCTCAACAATGACCTATCTAACAAAACGAAGAGACTACCATTCATCAGAGTACAAATCTCAACAACAAACTATATCCCTTAATGAAGAGACTACCATCCATCAGAGTACAAATATCAACAACGAACTATGTCCCTTAATGAAGAGACTACCATCCAACAGAGTACAAATCTCAACAAGGAACTATCTAAATTAAAGAAGAGACTACCATCCATCAGAGTACAAATCTAAACAATGAACTATCTCCTTTCATAAAGAGACTACCATCCATTGGATTCAAATCTTAGAAATAAACTATCTACCTTAATAAAGAGACTACCATCCCTCAGAGTATAAATCTTAACAACAAACAATCTCTCTTAATGAAGAGACTACCATCCATCTCAGTACAAATCTCAACAACGAACTATCTCCAATAATGAAGTGACTGCCATCCATCGGAGTAAAACATCTCGACAATGAATTATCTCCAATAACGAAGACTCTTCCTTTCATCGAGGTATAAATCTCAACAATGAACTATGTCCCTTAATGAAGAGACTACCACCTATCGATGTACAAATCTCAACATTGAAATATCTCCCTTATTGAAGAGACTACCATCAAACAGAGTACAAATCTCAACAATGAACTATCTAACTTAAAGAAGAGAATACCATTCATTGGAGTACAAATCTCAGAAATGAACTAACTCCCAAATGAAGAGATTAACATCCATCATAGTACAAATCTTAACAACAAACTATCTCCCTCAATGAAGAAACTACCATTCATCAAAGTAAAACATCTCAACAATGAACAATCTCATATAACGAAGATACTACAATTCATTGGAGTACAAATCTGAAAAAAGAACTATATTCCTTAATGAAGAGATTACCATCCAACGAAGTACAAATCTCAACAACAAACTATCTCCCTTAACGAAGAGACTACCATCAAACAGAGTACAAATCTCAACAATAAACTATATAACTTAAATAATAGACTACCATACATGGCAGTACAAATTTCAACAACGAACTATCTTCATTAATAAAGAGACTACCATCCATCAGATTAAGAATCTCATAAATGAACTATCTACCTTAACAAAGAGACTATCATCCATCAGATTACAAATCTCAACAACAAATTATCTCCCTTAATAAAGAGAATACCATCCATCATAGTCCAAATCTCAACAACGAACTATCTCCCTTAATGAAGAGAATACCATCCATCAGAGTAAAACATCTCAACAACGAACTATCTCCCAAAATGAAGTGACTACCATCCATCGGAGTAAAACATCTCAACAACGAATAATATCCCAAAATGTAGAGAGTACCATCAGTTGGAGAAAAACATCTCAATAATGATCTATTTCAAATAACAAAGAGAATACCATTCATCGGAGTACAAATCTTAAAAACGAACTATCTTTCTTAATGAAGAGACTACCATTCATCGCAGTACAATCTCAACAATGAAATATCTAACTTAATAAAGAGACTATCATCCATCGGAGTACAAATCTCAACAAAAAATTATCTCCCTGAAAGAAGAGACTACCATCAATCGGAGTACAAATCTTAACATCGAATTATCTCCCTTAATAAAGAGACTACCATCCATCATAGTACAAATCTCAACAACGAACTATCTCCCTTAACAAAGAGACTACAATCCATCGGAGTAAAACATCTCAATAATGAACTATCTCCCATAACGAAGATAGTACAATTCATCGGAGTACAAATCTCCAAAAAGAACTATCTCCCTTAATGAAGAGACTACCATCTAACGGAGTACAAATCTCAAGAACAAACTATCTCCCTTAATGAAGAGACTACCATCCAACGGAGTACAAATCACAACAAAGAACTATATAACATAAATAATAGACTACCATTCATTGGAGTACAAATATCAACAACAAACTATCTCCTTTAATAAAGACACTACCATCCATCAGAGTACAAATCTCATAAATGAACTATCTACCTTAATGAAGAGACTATCATCCATCAGATTACAAATCTCAACAACAAACTATCTCCTTTAATAAAGAGACTACCATCCATCATAGTACAAATCTCAACAACAAACTATCTCCCTTAATAAAGAGAATACTATCCATTGGATTAAAACTTCTCAATAACGAATTATCTCCCATAATGAAGTGACTACCACCCATCAGAGTAAAACATCTCAATGACGAATTATCTCCCAAAATGTAGAGACTACCATCCATTGGAGAAAAATATCTTAACAACGAACTATCTCCAATAACAAAGAGACTACCGTACATCGGAGTACTAATCTTAACAACGAAGTATCTCCTTTAACAAAGATACTACCATCCATCGGAGTAAAACATCTCAACAACGAACTATCTCCCATAAGGAAGTGACTACCATACATCGGAGTAAAACATCTCAACAATGAATTGTCTCCCAAAATGAAGACACTACCATCCATTGTAAAAAAAAATCTCGGCAACGAACTATCTCCAATAATGAAGAGACTAGCATTCATCGAAGTATAAATCTCAACAACGAACTTTGTTCCTTAATGAAGAGTCTACACTCCATCGGAGTAACAAATTGAAAAAAGAACTATCAATGAATAGACTACAATCCATCTAAGTACAATCTCAACAATGAACTATCTAACTTAATGAAGAGACTATCATCCATCAGAGTATAAATATTAACAATGAACTTTCTCCCTTAATGAAGAGACTACCATCCATCGGACTACAAATCTCAACAAAGAATTATCTCCATTAAGGAAGTGACTACCATCCATCAGAGTACAAATCTGACCAACAAACTATCTCCCTTAATAAAGAGACTACCATCCAATGGAGTATAAATCTCAACAACGAACTATCTAACTTAAAGAAGTGACTACCATCCATCAGAGTACAAATCTCAAGAATGAACTATATACTTTGATGAAGTGACTACCATTCATTAGAGTACAAATCTCAGAAATGAACTATCTACCTTAATGAAGAGACTTTTATCCATCAGAGTATAAATCTGAACAACTAACTATCTCCCTTAATGAATTTACTACCATCCATCATAGTACAAATCTCAACAATGTACTATCTCCCTTAATAAAGAGACTACCATCCATCGGATTAAAACATCTCAACAATGAACTATATCCCATAATGAAGTGACTACCATCCATCAGAGTAAAAGAACTCAACAACGAAATATTTCCCATAATGAAGAAACTAGCATCCATCAGAGTAAAAGAACTCAACAACAAACTATCTACCAAAATAAAGAGACTACCATTCATCAGAGTACAAATCTTAACAACGGACTATCTCCCTTAATGAAGAGACTATCATCCATCAAAGTACTAATCTTAAAAATGCACTATCTCCCTTAATGAAGAGACTACTATCCATCGAAGTGCAAATCTCAACAATGAACTATCTCACTGAATGAAGAGACTATCATCCAATGAAGTACAAATCTCAAAAATGAACTATCTAACTTAAAGAAGAGACTACCATACAACAGAGTACAAATATCAACAACGAAATATCTCCTAAAATGAAGAGACTACCATCCATAAGAGTACAAATCTCAGAAATGAACTATCTACCTTAATGAAGAGACTAACATCCATTAGATTACAAATCTCAACAACTAACTCTCTCCCTTAATGATAAGACTACCATCCATCAAAGTAAAATATCTCAACAGAGAATTATCTCCCAAATGAAGAGACTACCATCCATTGGAGAGATACATCTCAACAACGAACTATCTCCAATAACGACGAAACTAGCATCCATCGGAGTACAAATCTAAACAACGTACTATCTCCCTTAATGAAGAGACTACCACCCATCTGAGTACAAATCTCAACAACGAACTATATCCCTTAATGAAGAGACTACCATTTAATGGAGTACAACTATCCACAATGAACTATCTAACTTAAAGAAGAGACTACCATCCATCAGAGTACAAATCACAACAACGAACTATCTCCTTTCATAAAGAGACTAGCATCTATTGGAGTACAAATCTCAAAAATTAACTATCTAACTTAAACAAAAGACTACCATCCATCAGAGTACCAATCACAACAACAAACTATCTCCTTTCATAAAGAGACTACCATCTATAGGAGTACAAATCTCGACAAAGAACAATCTCCCTTAAGGAAATGACTACCATCCATCAGAGTACAAATCTCAACAACGAACTATTTACCTTAATGAAGATTCTACCATCCAATGGTGTACAATTCTCAACAACAAACTATCTACTTTAATGAATAGACTACCATCCATCAGAGTACAAGTCTCAGAAATTAACTATCTACCATAATGAAGAGACTACCATCCATCAGAGTACAAATCTCAACAACTAACTATCTCCATTAATGAAGATACTACCATCAATCATAGTACAAATCTGAAAAAATAACTATCTCCCCTAATAAAGAGATTACCATCCATTGGAGTACAAGTCTCAACAAAGAACTATCTCCCATAATGAAGTGACTACCCTCCATCAGAGTAAAACATCTCAACAATGAACTATCTAACAAAACGAATAGACTACCATTGATCAGAGTATAAATCTCAACAACGAACTATATCCCTTAATAAAGAGACTACCATCCATCGGAGTACAAATATCAATAATGAATTATGTCCCTTATTGAAGAGACTACCATCCAATAGAGTATAAATCTCAATAAGGAATTATCTAACTTAAAGAAGAGACTACCATCCATCAGAGGATTAATCTCAATAATGAATTACCTCCTTTCATAAAGATACTACCATCCATTGGAGTACAAATCTCAAAAATAAACTATCTACCTTAATAAAGAGACTACCATCCCTTAGAGTACAAATCTTAACAACGAACTATCTCCCTTAATGAATAGACTACCATCACTCGAAGTAACAAACTGAAAAAAGAACTATCTCCCTTAATGAAGAGACTACCATCCATCAGAGGACAATCTCAACAATGAACTATCTAACTTAATAAAGAGACTATCATCCATCAGAGTACAAATATCAATAACAAACAATCTCCCTTAATGAAGAGACTACCATCCATTGGAGTACAAATTTTAACAAAGAACTATCTCCCTTATGGAAGTGAATATCATCCATCAGAGTACAAATATCAAGAACGAACTATCTCCCTTAATGAAGAGACTACTATCGAACGGAGTACAAATCTCAACAACGAACTATCTAACTTAAAGAAAAGAATACCATCCATTAGAGTACAAATCTTAACAACAAACTATCTCCTTTGATTAAGAGACTACCATCCCTCAGAGTACAAAGCTCATAAATAAACTATCTACCATAATGAAGAGACTACCATCCATCAGAGTATAAATCTCAACTACTAACTATCTCCCTTAATTAAGATAATACCATCCATCAGAGTAAAAGAACTAAACAACAAACTATCTACCAAAATGAAGAGACTATCGTTCATCAGTGTACAAATCTCAACAAAAGAATATCTCCTCTAATGAAGAGACTACCACCCATCTGATTACAAATTTCAACAACGAACTATCTCCATTAATAAAGAGACTACCATCCATCAGATTAAAACAACTCAACAATGACCAATCTCCCATAACAAAGAGACTACCATCATCGGAGTTAAAATCTCGACAAAGAACAATCTCCCTTAAGGAAGTGACTACCATCCATCAAAGTACAAATCTCAACAACGAACTATTTACCTTAATGAAGACACTACCATCCAAAGCTGTATAAATCTCAACAACGAACTATCTCCTTTAATGAATAGACTACCATCCATCAGAGTACAAGTCTCAGCAATTAACTATCTACAACAATGAAGAGACTACCATGCATCGGAGTACAAATCTCAACAACTAACAATCTCCATTAATGAAGATACTACCATCAATCATATTAAAAAACTAAAATAATAACTATCTCCCTTAATAAAGAGATTACAATCCATTGGAGTATAATTATCAACAAAGAATTATCTCCCATAATGAAGTGACTACCCTCCATCGGAGTAAAACATCTCAACAATGAACTATCTAAAAAAACGAAGAGACTACCATCCATCATAGTACAAATCTCAACAACGAACTATATCCCTTAATGAAGAGACTACCATCCATCAGAGTACAAATATCAACAACGAACTATGTCCCTTAATGAAGAGACTACCATCCAACAGAGTACAACTCTCAACAAGGAACTATCTAACTTAATGAAGAGACTACCATCCATCAGGGTACAAATCTCAACAATGAACTATCTCCTTTCATAAAGAGACTATCATCCATTGGAGTACAAATCTAAAAATAAACTATCTACCTTAATAAAGAGACTACCATCCCTCAGAGTACAAATCTTAACAACGAACTATCTCCTTTAATGAAGAGACTACCATCCATCTGAGTACAAATCTCAACAACGATTTATCTCCAATAAAGAAGTGACTACCATCCATCAGAGTAATACATCTCAACAATGAATTATCTCCCAAAATGAAGTCACTAGCACACATTATAGAAAAACATCTCAACAATGAAGTATCTCTAATAACAAAGAGACCACCTTTCATCAAAGTATAAATCTCAACAACAAAATATGTCCCTTAATAAAGAGACTACCATCCATCAGAGTAACAAATTGAACAAAGAAATATCTCCTTTAATAAAGAGACTACCATCCATCAGAGTACAATCTCAACAACGAACTATCTAACTTAATAAAGAGACTATCATCCATCAAAGTACAAATATCAACAACAAACAGTCTCCCTTAATGAAGAGACTACCATCTATTGGAGTACAAATCTTATCAAAGAACTATCTCCCTTAACAAAGTGACTATCATCCATCAGAGTATAAATATCAACAACAAACTATCTCACTTAATGAAGAGACTACCATGCAACGGAGTACAAATCTCAACAACTAACCATCTAACTTAAAGAAGAGAATACCATCCATCAGAGTACAAATCTCAACAATGAACTATTTCCTTTCATAAAGAGACTACCATCCATTGGAGTACAAATCTCAAAAATAAACTATCTACCTTAATAAAGAGACTACCATCCCTCAGAGTACAAATCTTAACAATGAACTATCTCCTTTAATGAATAGACTACCATCCATCTGAATATAAATCTCAACAACGAACTATCTCCAATAATGAAGTGACTACCATCCATCGGAGTAATACATCTCAACAATGAATTATCTCCCAAAATGAAGTCACTACCACCCATTATAGTAAAACATCTCAACAATGAAGTATCTCCAATAAAATAGAGACTAACTTTTATCGAAGTATAAATCTCAACAACGAACTATGTCCCTTAATGAAGAGACTACCATCCATCGGAGTAACAAATTGAACAAACAAATATCTCCCTTAATAAAGAGACTACCATCCATCAGAGTACAATCTCAACAACGAACTATCTAACTTAATAAAGAGACTATCATCCATCAAAGTACAAATATCAACAACAAACAGTCTCCCTTAATGAAGAGACTACCATCCATTGGAGTACAAATCTTAACAAAGAACTATCTCCCTTAATGAAGTGACTATCATCCATCAGAGTATAAATATCAACAACGAACTATCTCACTTAATGAAGAGACTACCATCCAACGGAGTACAAATCTCAACAACGAACCATCTAACTTAAAGTAGAGAATACCATCCCTCAGAGTACAAATATAATAAATGAACTATCTTCCTTATTGAAAAGACTACCATCCATCATAATCTCAACAACGAACAATCTCCTTTAATAATGAGACTACCATGCATCAGAATAGAAGAACTCAACAAAAAACTATCTACCAAAATGAAGAGACTATCGTTCATCAGAGTACAAATCCCAACAATGGAATATCTCCCTTAATGAAGAGACTACCATCCATCGAAGTAGAAATCTTAACAACACACTATCTCCCTTAATGAAGAGACTACCATCCATCAGAGTACAAATATCAACAACAAACTATCTCCCTTAATGAAGCTACTAACATCCATTGGAATAAAGCATCTCAATAATGAACTATCTCCAATAACAATGAGACTATTATTAATCGGAGTATCAATCTCAATAAAGAACTATCTCCCTTAAGGAAGAGACTACCATCCATCAGGGTACAAATTTCAACAACGAACTATCTCCTTTAATGATGAGACAACCTTCCAACAAAGTACAAATCTCAAAAACAGACTATCTAACTTAAAGAAGAGACTACCATCCACCAGAGTACAAATTTCAACAACGAACTACCTCCTTAAATGAAGAGACTACAATCCATAAAAGTATAAATCTCATAAATGAACTATCTACTTTAATGAAGAGACTACCATCCATTAGATTACAAATCTTAACAATGAACAATCTCCATTAAGAATAAGACTACCATCCATCAGAGTACAAATCTCAACAATGAACTATCTCCCTTAATAATGATATTACCATCCATCAAAGTAAAACATATCAACAATGAACTATCTCCCATAATGAAGTGACTACCATCTATTAGAGTAAAAAATCTCAACAAAGAATTATCTTCCAAAATGAAGAGACTACCATCCATCAGAGAAAAACATCTTAACAATAAACTATCTCCAATAACGAAGATACTACCATCCATCGGAGTACAAATATCAACAACGTACTATCTCCCTTAATGAAGAGACTACAACCCATCGAAGTATAAATATGAACAACAAACTATCTCTCTTAAAGAAGATACTACCATCAAACTGAGTACAAATTTCAATAATGAACTATCTAACTTAAAGAAGAGACTACCATCCATTGGAGTACTAATCTCAGAAATGAACTATCTACCTTAATGAAGAGACTACCATCCATCAGAGTACAAATTTCAACAACAAACTATCTCCCTTAATAAAGAGACTACCATCCATCAGAGTACAAATCTCAACAACGAACTATCTCCATTTATGAAGAGACTACCATCCATAAGAGTACAAATCTCAAAAATTAACTATCTACCTTAATGAAGAGACTACGATCCATCAGAGTACAAATCTGAACAACGAACCATCTCTTTTGATGAAGAGACTAACATTCATCAGAGTATAAATCTCAAAAATGTACTATCAACCTTAATGAAGAGACTACCATCCATTAGATTGAAAATCTCAACAAAAAACTATCTATTAGAACATAATTTGGTTCTACATCTCAACAAGAGTTTTGATGATAACAAACACATGATATAAAGAACAAATATGCTCGCTATGAAAAAGTATCTTTACATGCAGGATGTTCTGATGTTAAA
The DNA here is from genome assembly GCA_948472305.1 of Vicia faba. Classification (NCBI taxonomy): domain Eukaryota; kingdom Viridiplantae; phylum Streptophyta; class Magnoliopsida; order Fabales; family Fabaceae; genus Vicia; species Vicia faba. The sequence continues at coordinate 857,905,659 of OX451741.1, forward strand.
AAGATGTTCTGATGCAACTGGAAGTTCTACCAAAACATCACCAGAAGTTCTGATTATGCGAGCATAGAAGTTGAGAGTATAATGAAAGATTCATACGCATCAAATATGCATGACACGCTTATATAAAGAAGTTCTGATTGAATTTCTGAATGCATCAGCACTGATAAACAGAATCATTGATACTCTGATGTGCAAAATTCTGATCAAGATGTAAAGAACTCTCAACGGTAATATTCATCCTTTGATGTGAGAAGCTCTGAAGCGTTATAATTCCATCAATGCAAGATCATAAGTAATGGCTACAAATAGACAAGGATCTCCTGATTTGGAAAGCTCATTAACTCGTGTTATGGACTTAACAAAAATATCTTCTTATGTCCCTATTGTAAGGCCTATATAAAGCAGACTAGAAGAAGATTTCATGATGATGAACAACTGCGCTCATAAAGAAAAACTCACGTGAAAAAGTAAACAACGCAACTTTCATTCTTCATCTTCAACAATTCAATATAAAAATGTGTAATACATCACAAGTTTGTGATACTGTTTATTTAGAAACATCATTGTACACTTTTATTCAATTAACTGTTTAGTGAAATTCCTTGAGAACACCGGGTTGTGGTTTTGGACTCAAGAAGATTTTAACAGATGTTAAAGTAGAATTGTAATCAAGTTTGATTAGTGAATTAAGTCCTCGTTGGAGAGAGGCGAAATAAACTTGGCGGGTGGACTGGAGTAGTTTAAGATCAAACGAACCAGGATAAAAATATCGTGTCTACTACTTTTGATTTTATGTTTCAATTCAACCCCCTTCTTGTGTTTTTCACTTATTCAATTAGTATTAGAGCACATGGATATGGGTGCAAACACTTAAGCGTGTCAGAGAAAGATCCAAGGGGAAAAAGTCAGAACATTACCAGCAGCCCTCCAATATTTGACAGTGAAAATTTTTACTACTGGAAGGATATGATCAGAAGTTTCTTCCTAGCCTATGATGCTGACCTCTGGGATGTGGTAACTGATGGATACATACATCCTGTTGATGAAAGCGGTCATAAGATTGATAGAAAAAGGATGACAGATCATCAAAAGCAAGACTTTAGAAATCATCACAAGGCCAAAATGATTCTCTTGAGTTCCATCTCATATTCAGAGTATGAGAAGATCACAAACAGAGAAATAGCTAAGAACATATTTGATTCTCTAAGAACGACGCATGAAGGCAACATGCAAGTAAATGAAACCAAAGCCCTTGTGCTCATTCAGAAGTATGAATCCTTCAGAATGGTAGAAGATGAAACCATTGAATCAATGTTCTCTAGAATCCAAACTCTGGTGGCAGGGCTAAAGGTGCTGGAGAAAGGGTACTCAACTTCTGATCATGTAAAGAAGATCATCAGAAGTTTACCAAAACAATGGAGACCAATGGTCACAACACTCAAACTGGAAAAAGATCTGAACATAATATCTCTATATGAACTTGTTAGCTCCCTCATAAGCCATGAGATAGAGTTAGAAGATGATGATCCTCAGAAGCAATGTAAGTCTCTCTCTATGAAATCTTACAAATATGAATCCAAAATTTTGCAGGCAGAAGTAGAAAACTCTGGAGAATCCTCATCAGAAGAAGACAAACTGTTAATTCTATCCAGAAGTATCAATCAACTATGGAAGCACGGGCAGAAGAATTTTGCGAAACTCCAAAAGAACAGGAAATAACTCTGAACAATCCTACGGATACAGAAAATCAAGTAAGAGAATCATTACCTACTATGAATGCAATAAACAAGGTCACTACAAAAGTGATTGTCCAAGGCTTCAGAAGGAGAAACATAAAAGGAAGTTCATTAAGGAGAAGAAGAAAAGTATTATAGCAACATGGGATAACTCTGAATCTTCTGAAGTCGGAACAGAATCAGAAGATGAAGAAGCCAATATAGCTCAAATGGACAACTTATTAGATGTCTCTGAATCTTCTGAATCAGAATTAGGGTCAAAATCAGAATCAGACGCTGAAGAGGTATTTCCAGACTTTACTGTTAATTTTACTAAAGCTGAACTAGGAGAAAGTCTGAGTGAAATTCTGGAAAGATATCAGCAGCTTCGAGTTAAATTCACGAACCTGAAAAAGGATCTTTCTTCTGACTCTAAAGAAACTGAGAGTCTGAGATTAGAAAAATTTGAGTTAAAAGAAAAGATTTCAAAACTAGAAAATAATTTACAAAACTCTCAGAAGGAAATAATCTCAGAGGATCCCAGTAATGCTGATAAGATCATAAAGGAATATGATCAAATCCTTCAAAGTTTCTGGCTAAAAACATAGATAGAAGCAAAGTGGCTTCAATAATCTATGGAGTTAGTAGGAACGACAGAATAGGTATAGGATACAAAGGCAAAGTATCCCAACCTAATAATGTTAAGGATCTGTTTATCAAATGCCCTCCTCTCTATTGTCACTTCACCACTGGGCAAACACATGATATAAAACATGCTGGTAAGGCGTTTTATACTAAACCAAAAGTCAAACAGAATTTTGGAAACTCTAACAGTCATGGACCCAGAAAGATATGGGTACCAAAAGTCAAAATCATCTATGTTGCAGATATTTTTAACAGCAAGGTTGAAACTCCAGTATTAACACCTGGACTCTGGATGCTCTCTACACATGGAGGACAAAAAGCATATGTTCCAAAACATGGAATTTAAAGGATTTGCAGATTTCAGAGGCAATCATAAATAGAAGATTACCGAATCTGAAACTATTTGAAACAGGAATGGAAATACAGCATCAGAAGCTCTCTAAAGAATCTCATATGTATCCAGACGAGGGAGAATGGAGAATATTTTGACTCATAATCAGAAGATTGTCAGGGAAGTATTTTATTTTCTCGTTAGCCGAGTATTCTACTCAGGGGGAGCCTTTTAATTATTGTTCTTTATATTCCATCAAAATATACTAGTTTTTGTCATCATCAAAAAGGGGGAGATTGTTAGAACATAATTTGGTTCTACATCCCAACAAGAGTTTTGATGATAACAAACACACGATATAAAGAACAAATATGCTCGCTATTAAAAAGTATCTTTACAAGCATGATGTTATGATGTTAAAAAGATATTCTGATGCAACTGGAAGTTCTGCCAGAACATCACCAGAAGTTCTGATTATGCGAGCACATAAGTTGAAAGGACAATGAAAGATTCAGACGCATTAAATATGTATGACACACTTATATGAAGAAGTTCTGATTGAACTTATGAATGCACCAACGCTGAGAAACAGAATCTCTGATACTCTGATGTGCAAAATTCTGATCAAGATGTAGAGAACTCTCAACTGTAATATTCATCCTCTGATGTGAGAAGCTCTGAAGCGTTACAATTCCATCAATGCAAGATCATAAGTAACGGCTACAAATACACAAGGATCTCCTAATTTGGAAAGCTTATTAACTCGTGTTATGGACTTACCAAAAATATCTTCTTATGTCTCTATTGCAAGGCCTATATAAAGCAGACTAGAAGAAGATTTGATGATGATGAACAACTGCGCTCATAAAGAAAAACACACGTGAAAAAGTAAACAACGCATCTTTCATTCTTCATCTTCAACGATTCAATAATAAACTGTGTAATACATCACAAGTTTGTGATACTGTTTATTTAGAAACATCATTGTACACTTTTATTCAATTAACTATTTAGTTAAATTCCTTGAGAAAATCGGGTTGTGGTTTTGGACTCAAGAAGACTTTAACAGTTGTTAAAGTAGAATTGTAATCAAGTTTGATTAGTGAATTAAGTCCCCATTGGAGAAAGGTGAAATCACCTTGGCGGGTGGATTGGAGTAGTTTGAGATCAAACGAACATGGATAAAAATTTCATGTCTACCGCTTTAGATTTTACGTTTCAATTCAACCCCCCTTCTTGTGTTTTTCACTTCTTCACTATCTCCCTTAATGATAAGACTACCATCCATCAGAGTACAAATCCCAACAAAGAATTGTCTCCCAAAATGAAGAGACTACCATCCATCAAAGAAAAACATCTCAATAACGATCTATCTCCAATAACGAAGTTACTACCATCCATCGGAGTATAAATCTCAACAACGTACTATCTCCATTAATGAAGAGACTACCACCCATTGAATTACAAATCTCAACAATGAAATATCTCCCTTATTGAAGAGAGTACCATCAAACGGAGTACAAATATCAACAAAGAACTATCTAACTTAAAGAAGAGAATACCATTCATTGGAGTACAAATCTCAGAAATGAACTATATACCTTAATGAAGAGACTAACATCCATCAAAGTACAAATCTCAACAAAAAACTATCTCCCTTAATGAAGAAACTACCATCCATCAGAGTACAAATATCAACAATGAACTATCTGCAATAACTAATAGACTACCATTAATCAGAGTACAAATCTCTAAAATTAACAATCTCCCTTAATGGTGAGACTACCATCAATCGGAGTACAAATCTCAACAACAAACTATCTACTTTAATAAAGAGACTACCACGCATCAGAGTACGAATCTCAACAACAAGCTATCTCCCTTAATGAAGAGACTACTTTCCGTCGGATTAATACATCTCAACAATGAACTATTTTCCATAAAGAATAAACTACCATCCATCGGAGTAAAACATCTCTATAATGAACTATATTAAAAAAATGAAGAGACTACCATCTTTCAGAGTACAAATCTCAACAACGAACTATCTCACTTAAGGAAGAGACTACCATTCAACGGAGTACAAATGTCAACAACGAACTATCTAAATTTAAGTAGAGACTACCATCCATCAGAGTACAAATCTCAACAACTAACTATCTCCTTTTATAAAGAGACTACCATCTATTGGAGTACAAATCTCTTAATTGAACTATCTACCTTAATGAAGAGCCTACCATCCATCAAAGTACAAATCTTAACAACGAACTATCTCCCATAATGAAGAGACTACCATCCATCTGAGTATAAATCTCAACAACCAACTATCTCCCTTAGTAAATAGACTACCATCCATCGGAGTAAATCATCTCAACAACGAACTATCTCCCATAATGAAGTGACTACCATCCATCAGAGTAAAATAACTCAACAACAAACTATCTCCCATAATGAAGTGACTACCATCCATAAGAGTAAAACATATCAATAATGAACTATCTCCCATAATCAAGTGACTACCATCCATCAGAGTAAAACAACTCAACAACGAATTTTCTAACAAAACGAAGAGACTTCCATTCATCAGAGTAAAAATATCATCAACAAACTATCTCCCTTAATGAAGAGACTACCATCCATCGGAGTACAAATCTCAACAATGAACTATCTCCCTTAATGAAGAGACTACCATCAAACAGAGTACAAATCTCAACAAAAAACTATCTATCATAAATAAGACACTACCAGCCATCAGAGTACAAATATCAACAATGAACTATCTCCTTTAATAGAGAGACCACCATCCATTGGGGTACAAATCTGAGAAATAAATTATCTACCTTAATAAAGAAACAACCATCCCACACAGTACAAATCTTAACAACGACCTATCTCCATCAACAAAGAGACTACCATCCATCTGAGTACAAATCGAAAACAATGAACTATCTCCCTTAATAAAGAGACTACCATCAATCGGAGTAAAACATATCAACAATGAACTATCTCCCATAATGAAGTGACTACCATCCATTGGAGTAAAATAACTCAACAATGAATTATATCCCAAAATGAAGACACTACCATCCATTATAGAAAAACATCTCAACAACGAACTATCTCCAATAACCAAGAGACTACCATTCATCAAAGTATAAATCTCCACAACAAACTATGTCCCTAAATAAGAGACTACCATCCACCGGAATAACAAACTGAACAAAGAACTATCTTCCTTAATGAAGAGACTACCATCCATCGCAGTACAATCTCAACAATGAACTATCTAACTTAATGAAGAGACTATCATCCATCAGAGTACAAATCTCAACAATGAACTATCTCCCAGAATGAAGAAACTACCGTCCATCGGATACAAATCTTAAGCTCGAACTATCTCCCTTAATAAAGAGACTACCATCCATCAGAATAAAACATCTCAACAATGAACTATCTCCAATAACGAAAATACTACAATTCATTGGAGTACAAATCTCAATAAAGAACTATCTTCCTTAATGAAGAGACTACCATCCAACAGAGTACAAATCTCAACAACAAAATATCTCCCTTAATGAAGAGACTACCATCCAACAGAGTACAAATCTCAACAATGAACTATCTAACTTAAATAATAGACTACCATTCATCGCAGTACAAATATCAAAAGAGACTACCATCCATCGGAGTAAAAATTTCATAAATGAACTATCTACCTTAACGAAGAGACTATCATCCATCATATTACAAATCTCAACAAGAAACTATCTCCCTTAATAAAGAGAATACCAACCATCATAGTACAAATCTCAACAATGAACTATCTCCCTTAATGAAGAGAGTACCATCCATCAGAGTAAAACATCTCAACAACGAACTATTTCCCAAAATGAAGTGACTACCATCCATCGGAGTAAAACATCTCAACAACGAATCACCTCCCAAAATGTAGAGACTACCATCCATTGGAGAAAAACATCTCAATAATGAACTATCTCAAATAACAAAGAGAATACCATTCATCGTAGTACAAATCTTAAAAACAAACTATCTTGCATAATTAAGAGACTACCATTCATCGCAGTACAATCTCAACAATTAAATATCTAACTTAATAAAGAGACTATCATCCATCAGAGTACAAATCTCAACAACGAATTATCTCCCTGAATGAAGAGACTACCATCCATCGGAGTACAAATCTTAACATCGAACTATCTTCCTTAATAAAGAGACTACCATCCATCACAGTACAAATCTCAACAATGAACTATCTCCCTTAATAAAGAGACTACCATCCATCGGAGTAAAACATCTCAACAATGAACTATCTCCCATAACGAAGATAGTACAATTCATCAGAATACAAATCTCCAAAATAAACTATCTCCCTTAATGAAGAAACTACCATCCAACGGAGTACAAATCTCAAGAACAAACTATCTCCCTTAATGAAGAGACTATCATCCAACAAACTACAAATCACAACAAATAACTATCTAACATAAATAATAGACTACCATTCATTGGAGTACAAATCTCCACAACGAACTATCTCCTTTAATAAATAGACTACCATCCATCGGAGTACAAATCTCATAAATGAACTACCTACATTAATGAAGAGACGATCATCCATCAGATTACAAATCACAACAACAAACTATCTCCCTTAATAAAGAGACTACCATCCAACATAGTACAAATCTCAACAACGAACTATCTACCAAAATGTAGAGACTACCATCCATTGGATAAAAACATCTCAACAATGATCTATCTTCAATAACGAAGAGACTACCATTCATCAGAGTACAAATCTTAAGAACGAAAAATCTCCCTTAATTAAGAGACTACCATCCATCAGAGTACAAATCTTAACAATGAACTATCTCCTTTCATAAAGAGACTACCATCCATTGGAGTACAAATATGAGAAATGAACTATCTAACTTAATGAAGAGACTATCATCCATCAGAGTATAAATCTCAACAACAAACTATCTCCCTTAATAATGAGACTACCATCCAACTGAGTAAAAATCTCAACAACGAACTATCTATCTTAAAAAAGTAAGTACCATCCATCAGAGTACAAATATTAACAACGAACTATCTCCTTTGATGTAGAGACTACCATCCATCAGAGTACAAATCTCAAAAATGAACTATCTACCTGAATGAAGAGACTACTATCCATAAAAGTATAAATCTCAACAACTAACTATTTCACTTAAATAATAGACTATCATTCATCGAAGAACAAATCTCAATAACAAACGATCTCCTTTAATAAAAACACTACCATCCATCGGAGTACAAATCTCATAAATGAACTATCTACTTTAATGACTAGACTATCATCCATCTGATTACAAATCTCAACAAAAAACTATCTCCCTTAATAGAGAGACTACCATCCATCATAGTACAAATCTCAACAACGAACTATCTCCCTTATTAAAGAAAAAACAATCCATCAGAGTAAAACATCTCAATAACGAACTATCTCCCATAATGAAGTGACTACCATCCATCGGAGTAAAACTTCTCAACAACGAATTATCTCCCAAAATGTAGCGACTACCATCCATTGGAGAAAAACATCTCAATAACGAACTATCTCCAATAACAAAGAAACTACCATTCATCAGAGTACAAATCTTAAAAACGAACTATCTCCCTTAATTAAGAGACTACCATCCATCGGAGTACAAATCTCAACAATCAAATATCTCCCTTAATAAAGAAACCATCCAACGGAGTACAAATATCAATAACAAACTATCTAACTTAAAGAAGAGACTACCATCTATCAGATTACAAATCACCACAATGAACTATCTCCTTTCATAATGAGACTACCATTCATTGGAGTACAAATCTGAGAAATGAACTATATACCTTAATTAAGAGACTACCATCCCTCAGAGTACAAATTTTAACAACGAACTATCTCCCTTAATGAAGAGACTACCACCCATATGAGTACAAATCTCAAAAATGAACTATTTCCCTTAATAAAGAGAATACCATCCATCAGAGTAAAACATATCAACAATGAACTATCTCCAATAATGAAGTGACTATCGTCCATCGGAGTAAAACATCTCAACAATGAATTATCTCCCAAAATGAAGAAAATACCATCCATTGTAGAAAATCATCTCAACAACGAACTATCTCGAATAACAAAGAGACTACCATTCATCGAAGTATAAATATCAACCAAGAACTTTGTCCCTTAATGAAGAGACCTCCATCCATAGGAGTAACAAACAGAACAAAGAAATATCTACCTTAATTAATAGACTACCGTCCATCTGAGTATAATCTTAACAACGAACTATCTAACTTAATGAAGAGACTATCATCAATAAGAGTATAAAATTCAACAACGAACTATCTCCCTTAATAAAGAGACTACCATCCATCAGAGTACAAATCTCAATAAAGAACTATATCCCTTAAGGAAGTGACTACGATCCATCTGAGTACAAATCTCAACAACGAACTATCTCCCTTAATAAAGAGACTGCCATCCATTGTAGAAAAACATCTCAGCAACCAACTATCTCAAATAAAAAAAAGACTACAATTCATCGAAGTATAAATCTCAACAACGAACTTTGTCCCCTAATGAAGAGACTACCATCCATCAGAGTAACAAATTGAACAAAGAAATATCTCCCTTAATGAAGAGACTACCATCCAACGGAGTACAAATCTCAACAACGAACTATCTAACTTAAAGAAGTGATTGACATCCATCAGAGTACATTTATCAACAACGAACTATCTACCTTAATGAAGAGACTACTATCCATCAGAGTACAAATTTCAACAACTAACTATCTAACTTAAATAATAGACTACCATTCATCGGAATACAAATATCAACAATGTACTATCTCCTTTAATAAAGATACTACCATCCATCGGAGTACAAATCTCATAAATGAACTATCTACCTTAATGAAGAGACTATCATCCATCAGATTACAAATCTCAACAACAAACTATATCCCTTAACAAAGAGACTACCATCCATTATAGTACAAATCTCAACAATGAACTATCTCCTAAAACGAAGAGACTACCATTCATCAGAGGACAAATATTAAGAACAAACTTTCTCCCTTAATTAAGAGACTACCATCCATCGGAGTACAAATCTTAACAATGAACTATCTCCTTTCATAAAGAGACTACGATCTATTGGATTACAAGTCTGAGAAATGAACTATCTATATTAATGAAGATACTATCATCCATCAGAGTATAAATCTCAACAACAAACTATCTCCCTTAATAATGAGACTACCATCCAACGGAGTAAAAATTTCATTAACGAACTATCTAACTAAAAAAAGTGAGTACCATCCGTCTTAGTACAAATCTCAACAACGAACTATCTCCTTTGATGTAAAGACTACCATCCATCAGAGAAGAAATCTCAGAAATGAACTATCTACCTTAATGAAGAGACTACTATCCATCAGAGTATAAATCTCAACAACTAACTATCTAACTTAAATAATAGACTACCATTCATCGAAGAACAAATCTCAATAACAAACTATCTCCTTCAGCAAAGAGATTACCATCCATCGAAGTACAAATCTCATAAATGAACTATCTACCTTAATGAATAGACTATCATCTATATGATTACAAATCTCAACAACAAACTATCTCCCTTAATAAAGAGACTACCATCCATCATAGTACAAATCTCAACAATGAACTATCTCCCTTTATAAAGAGAATACCATCCATCAGAGTAAAACATCTCAATAACGAACTATCTCCCATAATGAAGTGACTATCATCCATCGGAGTAAAACTTCTCAACAATGAATTATGTCCGAATATGTAGAGACTACCATCCATTGGAGAAAAATATCTCAACAATGAACTATCTCCAATAACGAAGAGACTTCCATTCATCAGAGTAAAAATCTTAACAACGAACTATCTTCCTTAATTAAGAGACTACCATTCATCGGAGTACAAATCTCAACAATCAACTATCTCCCTTAATAAAGAAACCATCTAATGGAGTAAAAATATCAACAACAAACTATCTAACTTAAAGAAGAGACTACCATCTATCAGAGTACAAATCTCCACAATGAACTATCTCCATTCATAAAGAGACTACCATCCATTTGAGTACAAATCTGAGAAATGAACTATCTACCTTAATGAAGAGACTACCATCCCTCAGAGTACAAATCTTAACAAAGAACTATCTTCCTTAATGAAGAGACTACCACCCATCTGAGTACAAATCTCAACAACGTACTATTTCCCTTAATAAAGAGACACAATCCATCAGAGTAAAACATCTTAACAACGAACTATCTCCAATAATGAAGTGACTATCATCCATCGGAGTAAAACATCTCAACAATTAATTATATCCCAAAATGAAGAAACTACCATCCATTGTAGAAAATCATCTCAGCAACGAACTATCTCGAATAAAGAAGAGACTACCATTTATCGAAGTATAAATCTCAACAATGAACTTTATCCCTTAATGAAGAGACCTCCATCCATCGGAGTAACAAACTGAACAAACAATTATCTCCCTTAATGAAGAGACTACCGTCCATCTGAGTATAATCTTAACAACGAACTATCTAACTTAATGAAGAGACTATCATCCATCAGAGTATAAATATCAACAACAAACTATCTCCCTTAATAAAGAGAGTACCATCCATCGGAGTACAAATCTCAATAAAGAACTATATCCCTTAATGAAGTGACTACCATCCATCTGAGTACAAATCTCAACAACGAACTATCTCCCTTAATAAAGAGACTACTATCCATTATAGATAAACATCTCAGCAACCAACTATCTCCAATTACGAAAAGACTACAATTCATCGAAGTATAAATCTCAACAACGAACTTTGTCCCTTAATGAAGAGACTACCATCCAACGGTGTACAAATCTCAACAACGAACTATCTAACTTAAAGAAGTGATTAACATCCATCAGAGTACATTTATCAACAACGAACTATCTACTTTAATGAAGAGACTACTATACATCATAGTATAAATCTCAACAACTAACTATCTAACTTAAATAATAGACTATCATTCATCGGAGAACAAATCTCAACAATGAACTATCTCCTTTAATGAAGATACTACCATCCATCGGAGTACAAATCTCATAAATGAACTATCTACCTTAATGAAGAGACTATCATCCATCAGATTACCAATCTCAACAACAAACTATCTCCCTTAATAAAGAGACTACCATCCATCATAGTACAAATCTCAACAACGAACTATCTCCTAAAATGTAGAGACTACCATCCATTAGAGAAAAACATCTCAACAATGAACTATCTCCAATAACGACTAGACTACCGTTCATCAGAGTACAAATCTTAATAACGAACTATCTCCCTTAATTAAGAGACTACCATCCATCGGAGTACAAATCTGAACAATCAACTATCTCCCTTAATAAAGAAACCATCAAACGGAGTACAAATATTAATAACAAACTATCTAACTTAAAGAAGAGACTACCATCTATCAGAGTACAAATCTCCACAATGAACTATCTCCTTTCATAAAGAGACTACCATCCATTGGAGTACAAATCTGAGAAATGAACTATCTACCTTAATTAAGAGACTACCATCCCTCAGAGTACAAATTTTAACAACGAACTATCTCCCTTAATGAAGAGACTACCACCCATCTGAGTACAAATCTCAAAAATGAACTATTTCCCTTAATAAAGAGACTACCATCCATCAGAGTAAAACATCTCAACAATGAACTATCTCCAATAATGAAGAGACTATCGTCCATCGGAGTAAAACATCTCAACAATGAATTATCTCCCAAAATGAAGAAAATACCATCCATTGTAGAAAATCATCTCAGCAACGAACTATCTCGAATAACAAAGAGACTACCATTCATCGAAGTATAAATCTCAACAAAGAACTTTGTCCCTTAATGAAGAGACCTCCATCCATCGGAGTAACAAACTGAACAAACAAATATCTCCCTTAATGAATAGACTACCATCCATCTGAGTATAATCTTAACAACGAACTATCTAACTTAAAGAAGAGACTATCATCAATCAGAGTATAAAATTCAACAACGAACTATCTCCCTTAATAAATAGACTACCATCCATCGGAGTACAAATCTCAATAAAGAACTATATCCCTTAAGGAAGTGACTACCATCCATCTGAGTACAAATATGAACAACGTACTATCTCCCTTAATCAAGAGACTACCATCCATTGTAGAAAAACATCTCAGCAACGAACTATCTCCAATAACGAATAGACTACCATTCATCGAAGTATAAATCTCAACAACGAACTTTGTCCCTTAATGAAGAGACTACCATCCATCAGAGTAACAAATTGAACAAAGAACTATCTCCATTAATGAAGAGACTACCATCCAACGGAGTACGAATCTCAACAACGAACTATCTAACTTAAAGAAGTGATTAACATCCATCAGAGTACATTTATCAATAACGAACTATCTACCTTAATGAAGAGACTACTATCAATCAGAGTATAAATTTCAACAACTAACTATCTAACTTAAATAATAGACTACCATTCATCGGAGTACAAATCTCAACAATGTACTATCTCCTTTAATAAAGAAACTACCATCCATCGGAGTACAAATCTCATAAATGAACTATCTACCTTAATGAAGAGACTATCATCCATCAGATTACAAATCTCAACAACGAACTATCTCCTAAAATGTAGAGACTACAATCCATTGGAGAAAAACATCTCAAGAATGATCTATCTCCAATAACGAAGAGACTACCATTCATTAGAGTACAAATATTAAGAACGAACTTTCTCCCTTAATTAAGAGACTACCATCCATCGGAGTACAAATCTTAACAATGAACTATCTCCTTTCATAAAGAGACTATGATCTATTGGATTACAAATATGAGAAATGAACTATCTATCTTAATGAAGAGACTATCATCCATCAGAGTATAAATTTCAATAACAAACTATTTCCCTTAATAATGAGACTACCATCCAACGGAGTAAATATTTCAACAACGAACTATCTAACTTAAAAAAGTGAGTACCATCCATTTTAGTACAAATCTCAACAATGAACTATCTCCTTTGATGTAGAGACTACCATCCATCAGAGAAGAAATCTCAGAAATGAACTATCTACCTTAATGAAGAGACTACTATCCATCAGAGTATAAATCTCAACAACTAACTATCTAACTTAAATAATAGACTACCATTCATCGGAAACAAATCTCAATAACAAACTATCTCATTTAATGAATAGACTATCATCCATATGATTACAAATCTCAACAACAAACTATCTCCCATAATGAAGTGACTACCATCCATCGGAGTAAAACTTCTCAACAACGAATTATCTCAAAAAATGTAGAGACTACCATCCATTGGAGAAAAACATCTCAACAATGAACTATCTCCAAAAACGAAGAGACCATCATTCATCAGAGTACAAATCTTAACAACGAACTATCTCCCTTAATTAAGAGACTACCATCCATCGGAGTACAAATCTCAACAATCACCTATCTCCCTTAATAAAGAAACCATCCAACGGAGTACAAATATCAACAACAAACTATCTAACTTAAATAAGAGACTAACATCTATCAGAGTACAAATCTCCACAATTAATTATCTCCATTCATAAAGAGACTACCATCCATTGGAGTACAAATCTGAGAAATGAACTATCTACCTTAATGAAGAGACTACCATCCCTCAGACTACAAATCTTAACAATGAACTATCTTCCTTAATGAAGAGACTACCACCCACCTGAGTACAAATCTCAACAACGAACTATTTCCCTTAATAAAGAGACTACAATCCATCAGAGTAAAACATCTCAAGAACGAACTATCTCCAATAATGAAGTTACTATCATCCATCGGAGTAAAACATCTCAATAATTAATTATCTCCCAAAATGAAGAAACTACCATCCATTGTAGAAAATCATCTCAGCAACGAACTATCTCGAATAAAGAAGAGACTACCACTTATCGAAGTATAAATATCAATAATGAACTTTGTCCCATAATGAAGAGACTTCCATCCATCGGAGTAACAGACTGAACAAAGAACTATCTCTCTTAATGAAGAGACTACCGTCCATCTGAGTATAATCTTAACAACGAACAATCTTACTTAATGAAGAGACTATCATCCATCAGAGTATAAATATCAACAACAAACTATATCCCTTAATAAAGAGACTACCATCCATCGGAGTACAAATCTCAATAAAGAACTATATCCCTTAAGGAAGTGAATACCATCCATCTGAGTACAAATCTCAACAACGAACTATCTCCCTTAATAAAGAGACTACCATCCATTATAGAAAAACATCTCAGCAACCAACAATCTCCAATAACGAAAAGACTACAATTCATCGAAGTATAAATCTCAACAACGAACTTTGTCCCTTAATGAAGAAACTACCATCCATCAGAGTAACAAATTGAACAAAGAACTATTTCCCTGAATGAAGAGACTACCATCCAACGGTGTACAAATCTCAACAACGAACTATCTAACTTAAAGAAGTGATTAACATCCATCAGAGTACATTTATCAACAACGAACTATCTAACTTAATGAAGAGACTACTATACATCAGAGTATAAATCTAAACAACTAACTATCTAACTTAAATAATAGATTACCATTCATCGGAGAACAAATCTCAACAATGAACTATCTCCTTTAATAAAGATACTAACATCCATCGGAGTACAAATCTCATAAATGAACTATCTACCTTAATGAAGAGACTATCATCCATCAGATTACCAATCTCAACAACAAACTATCTCCCTTAATAAAGAGACTACGATCCAACATAGTACAAATCTCAACAACGAACTATCTCCTAAAATGTAGAGACTACCATCCATTGGAGAAAAAAATCTCAACAATGATCTATCTCCAATAACTAAGAGACTACCATTCATCAGAGTACAAATCTTAAGAACGAACTATCTCCCTTAATTAAGAGACTACCATCCATCGGAGTACAAATCTTAACAATGAACTATCTCCTTTCATAAAGGGACTACCATTCATTGGAGTACAAATCTGAGAAATTAACTATCTATCTTAATGAAGAGACTATCATCCATCAGAGTATAAATCTCAACAACAACCTATCTCCCTTAATAATGAGACTACCATCCAACGGAGTAAAAATCTCAACAACGAACTATCTAACTTAAAAAAGTGAGTACCATCCATCAAAGTACAAATCTCAACAACGAACTATCTCCTTTGATGTAGAGACTACCATCCATCAGTGTACAAATCTCAGAAATAAACTATCTACCTTAATAAAGAGACTACTATACATCAGAGTATAAATCTCAACAACTAAATATCTAACTTAAATAATATACTACCATTCATCGGAGAACAAATCTCAATAACAAACTATCTCCTTCAATAAAGAGACTACCAACCATCGGAGTACAAATCTCATAAAGAACTATCTACCTTAATGATTAGACTATCATCCATATGATTACGAATCCCAACAACAAACTATCTCTCTTAATAAAGAGACTACCATCCATCATAGTACAAATCTCAACAATGAACTATCTCCCTTAATAAAGATAATACCATCCATCAGAGTAAAACATCTCAATAATGAACTATCTCCCATAATGAAGTGACTACCATCCATCGGAGTAAAACTTCTCAACAACGAATTATCTCCAAAAATGGAGAGACTACCATCCATTGGAGAAAAACATCTCAACAATGAACTATCTCCAATAACGAAGAGACTACCATTCATTAGAGTACAAATCTTAACAACGAACTATCTCCCTTAATTAAGAGACTACCATCCATCAGAATACAAATCTCAACAATCAACTATCTGAAGGGGTGAAAAACACAAGAAGGGGGGGTTGAATTGTAAAACTGGAATCTTAAAGCAAATGACAAGGTATTTTTATCCTGGTTCGTTTGATCTCAAACTACTCCAGTCCACCCGTCAAGGTGATTTCGCCTCTCTCCAACGAGGTCTTAATTCACTATATTCAACTGAATACAAATCTGCTTTAGCAACTGCTAAAACCTTCTTGATTCAAACCACAATCCGGTTTGTCAAGGCAACACTTTCTTACAAAGGTATAATCAAATGTGTGTGAATGTTTTCTACAAAAACTATATCACAACTGTGATGTTTACACAAATGAAGCTTAGAATACTAGGTTTCTAAACGCTAATAAAGTATCAGAGTTTGTTGGTTTAGCAAAACTTGTAGAGTGAAGATTATTGTTCAGCTTTGTGCGTGTAGAGAGTTTGGAAGCATTAGCCGTGATAATCTTCAAAGCTTGGTTTATATAGCACTTTGAGAGGATGAACGTTGAAGCAAATATTCTTGATTCAATGCTATTAACAAGCTTTCCTTTTTGAGCAGATCTTGTCTAGAATGATGCCGTTGGTATTGATTAGCTTTCAATGCACAGTACCGTTGCTTCTTCAATGCACGTTCTGGCTTGGCTCATTCTGATTCTGCTTCGCTGCTGATGAACTAATTTGATTCTGTATCAGAGTGTTTTACGCGCAGTTCTGTTCATCAAGCTTCAGCATGTGCAAGCGTTGATCATCTGATCTTGACGTTCTGATTCAGCAACTTCTGATGCTGGTGTATGAAATCATATTCTGATGCTGAAAACGCGATCTTGCTTATTTTAATCAGCATATCTGCAAGTCAGAGCATAGTAATTTTAGGCAGCATATAATTCAATCATAAAATATTTAACTACTATATCTTTTCACTTTGTTATCATCAAAACTTAAATATAGGGTACTAGATTCAAACATTGTTCTAACACTATCTCCCTTAATAAAGAAATCATCCATCAGTGTACAAATATCAACAACAAACTATCAAACTTAAAGAATAGACTACCATCTAACATAGTACAAATCTGTGAAATGAACTATCTACCTTAATGAAGAGACTACCATCCCTCAGAGTACAAATCTTAACAACCAACAATCTCCCTTAATGAAGAGACTACCACCCATCTGAGTACAAATCTCAATAATGAATTATCTCCCAAAATGAAGAAACTACCATCCATTATAGAAAATTATCTCAGCAACGAACTATCTCGAATAACGAAGAGACTACCATTCATCAATGTATAAACCTCAACAACGAACTTTGTCCCTTAATGAAGAGACCTCCATCCATCGGAGTAGCAAACTGAACAAAGATCTATCTCCCTTAATGAAGAGACTACCGTCCATCTGAGTATAATCTTAACAACGAACTATCTAACTTAATGAAGAGACTATCATCCATCAGAGTATAAATATCAACAACGAACTATCTCCCTTAATAAAGAGAATACCATCCATCGGAGTACAAATCTCAATAAAGAACTATCTCCCTTAAGGAAGTAACTACCATCCATCTGAGTACAAATATGAACAACGAACCATCTCCCTTAATAAAGAGACTACCATCCATAGTAGAAAATAATCTCGGCAACGAACTATCAACAATAACGAAAAGACTACCATTCATGGAAGTATAAATCTCAACAACGAACTTTGTCCCTTAATGAAGAGACTACCATCCATCAGAGTAACAAATTGAACAAAGAACTCTCTCCCTTAATGAAGAGACTACCATCCAACGGAGTACAAATATCAAAAACGAACTATCTCCCTTAATAAAGAGAATACCATCCATCGGAGTAAAACTTCTCAACAATGAATTATCTCCCAAAATATATAGACTACCATCCATTGGAGAAAAACATCTCAACAATGAACTATCTCCAATAACGAAGAGACTACCATCCATCATAGTACAAATCTCAACAATGAACTTTGTCCCTTAATGAAGAGAATACCATCCATCTGAGTACAAATCTCAACAACGTACTATCTCCCTTAATAAAGAGACTACCATCCATTATAGAAAAACATCTCAGCAACCAACTATCTCCAATAACCAAAAGACTATAATTAATCGAAGTATAAATCTCAACAATGAACTTTTGTCCCTTAATGAAGAGACTAACATCCATCAGAGTAACAAATTGAACAAAGAACTATCTCCCTTAATGAAGAGACTACCGTCCATCTGAGTATAATCTTAACAACGAACTATCTAACTTAATGAAGAGACTATCATCCATTAGAGTATAAATATCAACAACGAACTATCTTCCTTAATAAAGAGACTACCATCCATCGGAGTACAAATCTCAATAAAGAACTATATCCCTTAAGTAAGTGACTACCATCCATCTGAGTACAAATCTCAACAACGAACTATCTCCCTTAATAAAGAGACTACCATCCATTCTAGAAAAACATCTCAGCTACCAATTATCTCCAATAACGAAAAGACTACAATTCATCTAAGTATAAATCTCAACAACTAACTTTGTCCCTTAAAGAAGAGACTACCATCCATCATAATACAAATCTCAACAACGAACTATCTCCCTTAATAAAGAGAATACCATCCATCGGAGTAAAACTTCTCAACAACGAATTATCTCCCAAAATATAGAGACTACCATCAATTGGAGAAAAACATCTCAACAATGAACTATCTCCAATAACGAAGAGACTACCATCCATCATAGTACAAATCTGAACAACAAACTTTATTCCTTAATGAAGAGACTACCATCCATCTGAGCACAAATTTCAACAACGAACTATCTCCCTTAATAAAGAGACTACCATCCATTGTAGAAAAACATATCAACAACCAACTATCTCCAATAACGAAAAGACTACAATTTATCGAAGTATAAATATCAACAACGAACTTTTGTCCCTTAATGAAGAGACTACCAACCATCAGAGTAACAAATTGATCTATCTCCAATAACTAAGAGACTACCATTCATCAGAGTACAAATCTTAAGAACGAACTATCTCCCTTAATTAAGAGACTACCATCCATCGGAGTACAAATCTTAACAATGAACTATCTCCTTTCATAAAGAGACTACCATCCATTGGAGTACAAATCTGAGAAATTAACTATCTATCTTAATGAAGAGACTATCATCCATCAGAGTATAAATCTCAACAACAGTTTATCTCCCATAATAATGAGACTACCATCCAATGGAGTAAAAGTCTCAACAACGAACTATCTAACTTAAAAAAGTGAGTACCATCCATCAGAGTACAAATCCCAACAACGAACTATCTCCTTTGATGTAGAGACTACCATCCATCAGAGTACAAATCTCAAAAATAAACTATCTACCTTAATAAAGAGACTACTATACATCAGAGTATAAATCTCAACAACTAACTATCTAACTTAAATAATATACTACCATTCATCAGAGAACAAATCTCAATAACAAACTATCTCCTTCAATAAAGAGACTACCAACCATCGGAGTACAAATCTCATAAATGAACTATCTACCTTAATGATTAGACTATCATCCATTGATTACAAAACTCAACAACAAACTATCTCTCTTAATAAAGAGACTACCATCCATCATAGTACAAATCTCAACAATGAACTATCTCCCTTAATAAAGAGAATACCATCCATCAGAGTAAAACATCTCAATAACGAAATATCTCCCATAATGAAGTGACTACCATCCATCGGAGTAAAACTACTCAACAACGAATTATCTCCAAAAATGGAGAGACTACCATCCATCGGAGTACAAATCTCAATAAAGAACTATATCCCTTAAGTAAGTGACTACCATCCATCTGAGTACAAATCTCAACAACGAACTATGTCCCTTATTAAAGAGACTACCATCCATTATAGAAAAACATCTCAGCAACCAACTATCTCCAATAACGAAAAGACTACAATTCATCAAAGTATAAATCTCAACAACTAACTTTGTCCCTTAAAGAAGAGACTACCATCCATCATAATACAAATCTCAACAACGAACTATCTCCCTTAATAAAGAGAATACCATCCATCGGAGTAAAACTTCTCAACAACGAATTATCTCCCAAAATGTAGAGACTACCATCCATTGGAGAAAAACATCTCAATAATGAACTATCTCCAATAACGAAGAGACTACCATCCATCATAGTACAAATCTCAACAACGAACTTTATCCCTTAATGAAGAGACTACCATCCATCTGAGTACAAATTTCAACAACGAACTATCTCCCTTAATAAAGAGACTACCATCCATTGTAGAAAAACATATCAGCAACCAATTATCTCCAATAACGAAAAGGCTACAATTAATTGAAGTATAAATCTCAACAACGAACTTTTGGCCCTTAATGAAGAGAATACCATCCATATGAATACAAATATGAACAATGTACTATCTCCCTTAATAAAGAGACTACCATCCATTGTAGAAAAACATCTCAGCAACCAACTATCTCCAATAACGAAAAGACTACAATTAATCGAAGTATAAATCTCAACAACGAACTTTTGTCCCTTAATGAAGAGACTAGCATCCATCAGAGTAACAAATTGAACAAAGAACTATTTCCCTTAATCAAGAGACTACCGTCCATCTGAGTATAATCTTAACAACGAACTATCTAACTTAATGAAGAGACTATCATCCATCAGAGTATAAATATCAACAATGAACAATCTCCCTTAATAAAGAGACTACCATCCATCGAAGTACAAATCTCAATAAAGAACTATATCCCTTAAGTAAGTGACTACCATCCATCTGAGTACAAATCTCAACAACGAACTATGTCCCTTAATAAAGAGACTACCATCCATTATAGAAAAACATCTCAGCAACCAACTATCTCCAATAACGAGAAGACTACAATTCATCAAAGTATAAATCTCAACAACTAACTTTGTCCCTTAAAGAAGAGACTATTATCCATCATAATACAAATCTCAACAACGAACTATCTCCCTTAATAAAGAGAATACCATCCATCGGAGTAAAACTTCTCAACAACGAATTATCTCCCAAAATGTAGAGACTACCATCCATTGGAGAAAAACATCTCAACAATGAACTATCTCCAATAAAGAAGAGACTACCATCCATCATAGTACAAATCTCAACAACGAACTTTATCCCTTAATGAAGAGACTACCATCCATCTGAGTACAAATTTCAACAATGAACTATCTCCCTTAATAAAGAGACTACCATCCATTGTAGAAAAACATATCAGCAACCAACTATCTCCAATAACGAAAAGGCTACAATTAATTGAAGTATAAATCTCAACAACGAACTTTTGTCCCTTAATGAAGAGAATACCATCCATCTGAGTACAAATCTGAACAATGTACTATCTCCCTTAATAAAGAGACTACCATCCATTGTAGAAAAACATCTCAGCAACCAACTATCTCCAATAACGAAAAGACTACAATTAATCGAAGTATAAGTCTCAACAACGAACTTTTGTCCCTTAATGAAGAGACTAACATCCATCAGAGTAACAAATTGAACAAAGAACTATTTCCCTTAATCAATAGACTACCGTCCATCTGAGTATAATCTTAACAACGAAATATCTAACTTAATGAAGAGACTATCATCCATCAGAGTATAAATATCAACAACGAACAATCTCCCTTAATAAAGAGACTACCATCCATCGGAGTACAAATCTCAATAAAGAACTATGTCCTTTAAGTAAGTGACTACCATCCATATGAGTACAAATCTCAACAACGAACTATCTCCCTTAATAAAGAGACTACCATCCATTGTAGAAAAACATCCCAGCAACCAACTATCTCCAATAACGAAAAGACTACAATTCATCAAAGTATAAATCTCAACAACTAACTTTGTCCCTTAAAGAAGAGACTACCATGCATCATAATACAAATCTCAACAACAAACTATCTCCCTTAATAAATATAATACCATCAATCAGAGTAAAACTTCTCAACAACGAATTATCTCCCTAAATGTAGAGACTACCATCCGTTGGAGAAAAACATCTCAACAATGAACTATCTCCAATAATGAAGAGACTACCATCCATCATAGTACAAATCTCAACAACGAACTTTATCCCTTAATGAAGAGACTACCATCCATCTGAGTACAAATTTCAACAACGAACTATCTCCCTTAATAAAGAGACTACCATCCATTGTAGAAAAAGATATCAACAACCAACTATCTCCAATAACGAAAAGACTACAATTAATCGTAGTATAAATCTCAACAACAAACTTTTGTCCCTTAATGAAGAGACTACCAACCATCAGAGTAACAAATTGATCTATCTCCAATAACTAAGAGACTACCATTCATCAGAGTACAAATCTTAAGAACGAACTATCTCCCTTAATTAAGAGACTACCATCCATCGGAGTACAAATCTTAACAATGAACTATCTCCTTTCATAAAGAGACTACCATCCACTTGAGTACAAATCTGAGAAATGAACTATCTATCTTAATGAAGAGAGTATCATCCATCAGAGTATAAATCTCAACAACAGAGTACAAATCTCAAAAACGAAGAACTATCTCCCTTAATGAAGAGACTATCGTCCATCTGAGTATAATCTTAACAACGAACTATCTAAGTTAATGAAGAGACTATCATCCATCAGAGTATAAATATCAACAACGAACTATCTCCCTTAATAAAGAGACTTCCATCCATCGGAGTATAAATCTCAATAAAGAACTATATCCCTTAAGGAAGTGACTACCATCTATCTGAGTACAAATCTCAACAACGAACTATCTCCCTTAATAAAGAGACAACCATCCATCGGAGTATAAATATCAATAAAGAACTATATCCCTTAAGGAAGTGAATACCATCTATCTGAGTATAAATCTCAATAACTAACTTTCTCCCTTATTAAAGAGACTACCATCCATTGTAGAAAAACATCTCAGCAACGAATTATCTCAAATAACGAAAAGACTACCATTCATCGAAGTATAAATCTCACAAACAAACTTTGTCCCTTAATGAAGAGACTACCATACATCAGAGTAACAAATTGAACAAAGAACTATCTCCCTTAATGAAGATACTACCATCCAATAGAGTACAAATCTCAACAACGAACTATCTAACTTAAAGAAGCGATTAACATCCATTAGAGTACATTTATCAACTACGAACTATCTACCTTAATGAAGAGACTACTATCCATCAGAGTATAAATCTCAATAACTATCTATCTAACTTAAATAATAGACTACCATTCATCGGAGTACAAATCTCAACAATGAACTATATCCTTTAATAAAAATACTACCATCCATCGGAGTACAAATCTAATAAATGAACTATCTACCTTAATTAAGAGACTATCATCCATCAGATTACAAGTCTCAACAACAAACTATCTCCCATAAAAAAGAGACTACCATCCATCATAGTATAAATATCAACAACGAACTATCTCCTAAAATGTAGAGACTACCATCCATTAGAGAAAAACATCTCAACAATGATCTATCTCCAATAACGAAGAGACTACCATTCATCAGAATACAAATCTTAAGAATAAAATATGTCCCTTAATTAAGAGACTACCATCCATCGATGTACAAATCTTAACAACGCATTATCTCCCTTAATGAAGAGACTACCACCCATCAGTGTACAAATCCCAACAACAAACTATCTCCCTTAATAAAGAGACTACCATCCATCATAGTACAAATCTCAACAATGAACTATCTCCCATAATGAAGTGACTATCATCCATCGGAGTAAAACACCTCGACAATGAATTATCTCCCAAAATGAAGAAACTACCATCCATTATAGAAAATCATCTCAGCAACAAACTATCTCGAATAACAAAGAGACTACCATTTATCGAAGTATAAATCTCAACAACAAACTTTGTCCCTTAATGAAGAGACCTCCATCCATCGGAGTAACAAACTGAACAAAGAACTAAATCTTAATGAAGAGACTACCATCAATCTGAGTATAATCTTAACAACAAACTATCTAACTTAATGAAGAGACTATCATCCATCAAAGTATAAATATCAACAACCAACTATCTCCCTTAATAAAGAGACTACCATCCATCAGAGTACAAATCTCAATAAAGAACTATATCCCTTAAGGAAGTGACTACCATCTATCTGAGTACAAATCTTAACAACGAACTATCTCCCTTAATAAAGAGACTACCATCCATTGTAGAAAAACATCTCAGCAACGAACTATCTCCAATAACGAAAAGGCTACCATTTATCAAAGCCTAAATCTCAACAACGAACTTTGTCCCTTAATGAAGAGACTACCATCCATCAGAGTAACAAATTGACCAAAGAACTATCTCCCTTAATGAAGAGACTACCATCCAACGGAGTACAAATCTCAACAACGAACTATCTAACTTAAAGAAGTGATTGACATCCATCAGAGTACATTTATCAACAACGAATAAATCACCTTAATGAAGAGACTATTATCCATCAGAGTATAAATCTCAAAAACTAACTATCTAACTTAAATAATAGACTACCATTCATCAGAGTACAAATCTCAACAATGAACTATCTCCTTTAATAAAGATACTACTATCCATCGAAGTACAAATCTCATAAATGAACTATCTACCTTAATGAAGAGACTATCATCCATCAGATTACAAATCTCAACAACAAACTATCTCCCTTAATAAATAGACTACAATCCATCATAGTACAAATATCAACAACGAACTATCTCCTAAAATGTAGAGACTACCATCCATTGGAGAAAAATATCTCAATAATGATATATCTCCAATAATGAAGAGACTACCATTCATCAGAGTACAAATCTTAAGAACGAACTGTCTCCCTAAATTAAGAGACTACCGTCCATCAGAGTAAAAATCTTAACAATGAACTATCTCCTTTCATAAAGAGACTACCATCCATTGGAGTACAAATAGGAGAAATGAACTATCTATCTTAATGAAGAGACTATCATCCATCAGAGTATAAATCTCAACAACAAACTATCTCCCTTAAAAATGAGACTAACATCCAACGGAGTAAAAATCTCAAAAACTAACTATCTAACTTAAAAAAGTGAGTACCATCCATCAGAGTACAAATCTCAACAAAGAACTATCTCCTTTGATGTAGAGACTACCATCCATCAGAGTACAAATCTCATAAATGAACTATCTACCTTAATGAAGAGACTACTATCCATCAGAGTATAAATCTCAACAACTAACTATTTAACTTAAATAATAGACTACCATTCATCGGAGAACAAATCTCAATAACAAACTATCTCCTTTAATAAAGAGACTACCATCCATCGGAGTCAGAATCTCATAAATGAACTATCTACCTTAATGAATAGACTATCATCCATATGATTACAAATCTCAACAACAAATTATCTCCCTTAATAAAGAGAATACAATCCATCAGAGTAAAACATCTCAATAAAGAACTATCTCCCATAATGAAGTGACTACCATCCATCGGAGTAAAACTTCTCAACAACGAATTATCTCCCAAAATGTAGAGACTACCATCCATTGGAGAAAAACATCTCAACAATGAACTATCTCCAATAACGAAGAGACTACCATTCCTCTGAGTACAAATCTTAACAACGAACTATCTCCCTTAATTAAGAGACTACCATCCATCGGAGTACAAATCTGAACAATCAACTATCTCCCTTAATAAAGAAACCCTCCAATGGAGTAAATATATCAACAACAAACTATCTAACTTAAATAAGAGACTACCATCTATCAGAGTACAAATCTCCACAATGATCTATCTCCTTTCATAAAGAGACTACCATCCATTGGATTACAAATCTAAGAAATGAACTATCTACCTTAATGAAGAGACTACCATCCCTCAGAGTACAAATCTTAAAAATGAACTATCTCGCTTAATGAAGAGACTACCCCCGATTTGAGTACAAATCTCAACAACGAACTATCTACCTTAATAATAAAACATCTCAATAATAAACTATCTACCATAACGAAGTGACTACCATCCATCGGAGTAAAACATCTTAACAATGAATTACCTCTCAAAATGAAGACACTACCATCCATTGTAGAAAAATATCTCAGCAACCAACTATCTCCAATAACGAAAAGACTACAATTAATCGAAATATAAATCTCAACAACGAACTTTTGTCCCTTAATGAAGAGACTAACATCCATCAGAGTAACAAATTGAACAAAGAACTATTTCCCTTAATCAATAGACTACCGTCCATCTGAGTATAATCTTAACAACGAAATATCTAACTTAATGAAGAGACTATCATCCATCAGAGTATAAATATCAACAACGAACAATCTCCCTTAATAAAGACACTACCATCAAACGGAGTACAAATCTCAACAAAGAACTATCTCTCTTAAAGAAGTGACTACCATCCATTAGAGTACAAATCTCAACAAAAAACTATCTCCCTTAATAATGAGAATACCATCCAACAGAGTGAAAATCTCAACAACGAACTATCTAACTTAAAGAAGTGATTACCATCCATCAGAGTAAAAATATCAACAACGAACTATCTCCTTTGATGAAGAGACTACCATCCATCAGAGTACAAATCTCAGAAATGAACTATCTACCTTAATAAAGAGACTACTATCCATCAGAGTATAAATATGAACAACTAAATATCTAACATAAATAATAGACTACCATTCATCGGAGTACAAATCTCAACAAAAAACTATCTCCTTTAATAAAGATACTACCATCCATCGGAGTACAAATCTCATAAATGAACTATCTACCTTAATGAAGAGACTATCATCCATCAGATTACAAATCTCAACAACACACTATCTCCCTTAATAAAGAGACTATCGTCCATCATAGTAAAAATCTCAACAATGAACTATGTCCCATAATAAAGAGAATACCATCCATCAGAGTAAAACATATCAATAATGAACTATCTCCCATAATGAAGTGACTACCATCCATCGGAGTAAAACATCTCAACAACGAACTTTCTACAATAACAAAGAGACTACCATTCATCAAAGTAAAAATCTTAACAATTAACTATCTCCATTAATTAAGAGACTACCATACATCGGAGTACAAATCTCAAAAATGAACTATCTCCCTTAATGATGAAGTTACCATCCATCAGAGTACAAATCTCCACAATGAATTATCTACTTTCATAAAGTGACTCCCATCCATTGGAGTACAAATTTGAAAAATGAACAATCTACCTTAATGAAGAGACTACCATCCTTCAGAGTACAAATATTAATAAGGAACTATCTCCCTTAATGAAGAGACTACCATCCATCTGAGTATAAATCTCAACAACGAACTATCTCCCTTAATATAGAGACTACCATCCATCGGAGTAAAACATATAAACAACGAACTATCCAAAATAATGAAGTGACTACCATCCATCGCAGTAAAATATCTCAACAATGAATTATCTCCAAAATTGAAGACACTACCATCCATTGTTGAAAAACATTTCAGCAATGAACTATATCCAATAACGAAGAGACTACCATTCATCGAAATATAAATCTCAACAATGTACTTTGTCCCTTAATGAAGAGACTACCATCCATCGGCGTAAGAAACTGAACAAAGAACTATCTACTTTAATGAAGAGACTACCATCCCTCACAGTACAAATCTCAACAACAAACTATCTCCCTTAATAAAGAGACTATCATCCAATGGAGTACAAATCTCAACAATGAACTATCTAACTTAAAGAAGTGACTACCATCCATTAGAGTACAAATCTTAACAATGAACTATTTGTTTTGATGAAGAGACTACCATCCATCAGAGTAAAAATCTAAGAAATAAACTATCTACCTTTATGAAGAGACTACTATACATCATAGTTTTAATCTCAACAACTAACTATCTCCCTTAATGAAGATACCACCATCCATCATAGTACAAATATCAACAAAAAACTATCTCCCTTAATAAAGAGACTACCATCAAACGGATTAAAATATCTCAACAACGAACTATCTCCCAAATGAAGTGAATACCATCCATTAGAGTAAAAGAACTCTACAATGAACTATCTCCCATAATGAAGAAACTATCATCCATCAGAGTAAAAGAACTCAATAACGAACTTCCTACCAAAATGAAGAGACTACCATTCATCAGAGTACACATCTCAACAACGGACTATCTACCTTAAGTAAGAGACTAGCATCCCTCGCAGTACAAATCTTAACAATAAACTATCTCCCTTAATGAAGAGACTACCATCCATCAGAGTACAAATCTCAACAACGAACTATCACCCTTAATAAAGATACTACCATCCAATGGAGTACAAATCTAAAAAACGAACTATCTAACTTAAAGAAGTGACTACCATCCATCAGAGTACAAATCTCAACAACGAACTATCTCCTTTGATGAAGAGACTACCATCCATCAGAGTACAAATCTCATAAATGAACTATCTACCTTAATGAAGAAACTAATATCCATCAGAGTATATATCTCAACAACTAATTATCTCCCTTAATGAAGATACTACCATACATCATAGTACAAATCTCAATAATGAACTATCTCCCTTAATAAAGAGACTACCATCCATCGGAAAAAAACATCTCAATAACGAACTATCTCCCATAATGAAGTGACTACCATCCATCGGAGTAAAACATCTCAACAACGAACTATCTCCCATAACGAAGAAACTACCATGCATCAGAGTAAAAGAACTCAACAACGAACTATCTACCAAAATTAAGAGACTACCATTCATCAGAGTATAAATCTCAACAACAGACTATCTCCCTTAATGAAGAGACTTCCATCCATCGAAGTATAAATCTTAACAACGCATTATCTCCCTTAATGAAGAGACTACAATCCATCAGAGCACAAATCTCAACAACAAACTATCTCCTTTAATAAAGAGACTACTTTCCATCGGATTAAAGCATCTCAACAACGAACTATCTTCCATAACGAAGAAACTAACATCCATCGGAGTAAAACATCTCAACAACGAACTATCTCCAAAAATGAAGAGACTACCATTCATCAGAGTAAAAAATCTCAACAACGAACTATCTCTCATAATGAAGAAATTAGCATTCATCACCGTACAAATTTCAACAACGAACTATGTCCCTTAATATAGAGACTACCATCTATCAGAGTACAAAATTGAATAAAGAACTATCTTCCGTAGTGAAGAGACTACCAATCAACGAAGTACGAATCTCAACATCGAACTATCTCACTTAAATAATAGACTACCATTCATCGGATTACAAATATCAACAACAAACTATCTCCTTTTATAAAGATACTACCATCCATCAAAGTACAAATCTCATAAATGAACTATCTACCTTAATGAAGAGACTATCATCCATCAGATTACAAATCTCAACAAAAAACTATCTCCCTTAGTAAAGAGACTACCATCCATCATAGTACAAATGTCAACAACGAACTATCTCCCTTAATAAAGAGAATACCATCCACAGGAGTAAAACATCTCAACAACGAACTATCTCCCATAATAAAGTGACTACCATCCATCAGAGTAAAACATCTCAACGACGAATTATCTCCCAAAATATAGAGACTACCATCAGTTGGAAAAAAATATCTCAACCATGACCTATCCCCAATAATAAAGAGACTACCATTCATCGGAGTGCAAATATAAACAACGAACTATCTCGCTTATTGAAGAGACTAACATCCATAGGACTACAAATCTCAACAATTAACTATCTCCCTTAATGAAGAAACTACCATCCAACGTAGTACAAATCTCAACAACAAACTATCTAACTTAAATAAGAGACTACCATCCAACATAGTACAATTCTCAATAATGAACTATATCCTTTCATAAAGAGACTACCATCCATTGGAGTACAAATATCGGAAATGAACTATATACCTTAATGAAGAGACTACCATCCCTTGCAGTACAAATCTTACCAATAAGCTATCTCCCTTAATGAAGAGACTACCATCCATCTGAGTATAAATATCCACAATGAACTATCTCCCTTAATAAAGAGACTACCACCCATTAGAGTAAAACATCTCAACAACGAACTATCTCCCATAATGAAGTGACTATCATCCATCAGAGTAAAACATCTCAAAAATGAATTATCTCCCAAAACGGAGTTCAAATATCAATAATGAACTATCTAACTTAAAGAAGAGACTACCATCCCTCGGAGTACAAATCTTAACAATGAACTATCTCCCTTAATGAAGAGACTACCATCCATCTGAGTACAAATCTCAACAACGAACTATCTCCCTTAATATAAAGACTACCATCCATCGGAATAAAACATATAAAAAACGAACTATCTCCCATAGTGAAGAGACTACCATCCATCACAGTAAAACATCTCAACAATGAATTATCTCTAAAAGTGAAGACACTACCATCCATTGTAGAAAAACATCTCAGCAATGAACTATCTCCAATAACGAAGAGACTACCATTCATCGAAGTATAAATCTTAACAACGAACCTTGTCCCTTAATGAAGAGACTACGATCCATCGGCGTAACAAACTGAACAAAGAACTATTTACTTTAATAAAGAGACTACCGTCCCTCACAGTACAAATCTTAATAATGAACTATCTCCCTTAATAAAGAACTACCATCTATTTGAGTACAAATCTCAACAAAGAACTATCTCCCTTAAGGAAGTGACTACCATCCATCAGAGTACAAATCTCAACAACAAACTATCTCCCTTAATAAAGATACTACCATCCAATGGAGTAAAAATCTCAACAACGAACTATCTAACTTAAAGAAGTGACTACCATCCATCAGAGTACAAATATCAACAACTAACTATCTATTTTTATGAAGAGACTACCATCCATCAGAGTAAAAATCTCAATAACAAATTATCTCCCTTAATAAAGAGACTACCATCCATTAGAGTAAAACATCTCAATGACGAACTATCTCCTATAACGATGAGACTACCATTAATCAGAGTACAAATCTCAATAAAGAATTATCTCGATTAAGGAAGATACTACCATCTGTCGAAGTATAAATCTCAACAATGAACTATCTCCCTTAATGAAGAGACTACCATCCAATGAAATACAAATATCAAAAATGAACTATCTAACTTAAAGAAGAGACTACCATCTAACAAAGTAGAAATCTCTTCAACGAACTATCTCCTTAAATGAAAAGACTACCAACCATAAGAGTAAAAATTTCAGAAATGAACTATCTACCTTAATGAAGAGACTTCCATCCATTAGATTACAAATCTTAACAACGAACTATCTCCCTTAATGATAAGACTACCATCCATCAGAGTACAAATATCAACAATAAACTATCTCCCTTAATAAAGAGACTACCATCCATCGGATAAAAACATCTCAACAACGAACTATCTCCCAAAATGAAGTGACTACCATCCATCGGAGTAAAACATCTCAACAACGAACTATCTCCCAAAATGAAGAGACTACCATCCATTAGAGAAAAACATCTCAACAACGTACTATCTCCCATAATGAAGAGTCTACCACCCATCGGAGTATAAATCTCAACAACGAACTATCTTCCTTAATGAAGAGACTACCATTTAACGGAGTACAACTATCAACAATGAACTATATAACTTAAAGAAGAGACTACCATCCATCAGAGTACAAATCTCACCAACGAACTATTTCCTTTCATAAAGAGACTACCATCCATTGGAGTACAAATCTTAGAAAGGAACTATCTACCTTAATGTAGAGACTACCATCCATCAGAGTACAAATCTCAACAACAAACTATCTCCCTTAATCAAGAGACTACCATCCTCAAAGTACAAATCTCCACAACAAACTTTCTCCAATAACGAAGAGACTACCATTCATCGGAGTACGAATCTCAAAAAAGAACTATCTCCCTTAATGAAGATACTACCATCCAATCGAAGTATAAGTCTCAACAACAAACTATCTACCTTAATGAAGAGACTACCATCCATCAGAGTACAAATCTCAACAACAAACTATCTACCTTAATGAATAGATATCCATCCATCAGAGTATAAATCTAAACAACAAACTATCTCCCTTAATGAAGAGACTACTTTCCATCGGATTAAAACATCTAAACAACGAACTATCTTCCATAATGAAGAAACTACCATCCATCAAAGTAAAACATCTCAACAATGAACTATCTCCAAAAATGAAGAGACTACCATCTATCGGAGTAAAAAATATCAACAATATCTCTCATAATGAAGAAATTACCATTCATCGGAGTAAAAATATCAACAACAAACTATCTCCCTTAATGATGAGACTACCATCCAATGGAGTACGAATCTCAACAACGAACTATCAAACTTAAATAATAGACTACCATTTATCGGAGTACAAATCTCAACAACGAACTATTTCCTTTAATAAAGAGACTACCATCCATCAGAGTACAAATCTCAACATGATCTATATCCTTTCATTAAGAGACTACCATCCATCATAGTACAAATCTCAACAACGAACTATCTCCCTTAATAAAGAGAATACCATCCACCGGAGTAAAACATCTCAACAACGAACTATCTCCCATAATGAAGTGACTACCATCCATCAGAGTAAAATATCTCAACAACAAATTATCTCCCAAAATGTAGACACTACCATCAATTGGAGAAAAATATCTCAACCATGAACTATCTACAATAACGAAGAGGCTACCATTCATTGGAGTACAAATCTAAACAACGAACTATCTCACTTATTGAAGAGACTAACATCCGTCGGAGTATAAATCTCAACAATTAACTATCTCCCTTAATAAAGAGACTACCATCCAATGGAGTACAAATCTCAAAAACAAACTATCTAACTTAAAGAAGTGACTACCATCCATCATAGTACAAATCTCAACAACAAACTATCTCCTTTGATGAAGAGACTACCATCCATCAGAGTATAAATCTCAGAAATGAATTATCTACCTTAATGAAGAAACTACTATCCATCAGAGTATAAATCTCAACAACTAACTATCTCCCTTAATGAAGATACTACCATCCATCATAGTACAAATCTCAACAACGAACTATATCCCTTAATAAAGAGACTACCATCCATCGGATAAAATCATCTCAACAACGAACTATCTCCCATAATGAAGTGACTACAATCCATCGGAGTAAAACATCTCAACAATGAACTATCTCCCAAAACGGAGTACAAATATCAACATCAAACTATTTAACTTAAAGGAGAGACTACCATCCATTAGAGTACAAATCTCAACAACAAACTATCTCCTTTCATAAAGAGATTACCATCCATTAGAATACAAATATCCGAAATGAACTATCTACCTTAATGAAGAGACTACCATCCGTCAGAGTACAAATCTCAACAACAAACTATCTCCCTTAATGAAGAGACTATCATCCACCAAAGTACAATTCTCAACAACGAACTTTCTTCAATAATGAAGAGACTACCATTCATCGGAGTACAAATCTCAAAAACTAACTATCTCCCTTAATGAAGAGACTACCATCCATCGAAGTATAAATCTCAACAATGAACTATATACCTTAATGAAGAGACTACCATCCGTCGAAGTAAAACTCTCAACAACAAACTATCTAGCTTAATGAAGAGACTACTTATCATCAGATTAAAGCATATCAACAACGAAGTATCTTCCATAATAAAGGAACTACCATCAATCGAAGTAAAACATATCAACAATGAACTATCTCCAAAATTGAAGAGACTAGCATCCATTGGAGTAAAAAATCTAAACAATGAACTATCACTCATAATGAATAAGTTACCATTCATCGGTGTACAAATCTAAATAATGAAGTATGTCCCTTAATCAAAAGAGTACCATCCATCGGAGTACAAAATTGAACAAAAAATTATCTCGCTTAATGAAGAGATTACCATCCAACGGAGTACAAATATCAACAATAACCTATCTCCCCTAATGAAGAGACTACCATCCAATGGAGTACAAATCTCAACAACAAACTATCTAACTTTAAGAATAGACTACCATTCATCGGAGTACGAAACTCTACAACGAACTATCTCCTTAAATGAAGAGACTACCATCCATCAGAGTACAAATCTCATAAATGATGTATCTACCTTAATGATGAAACTATCATCCATCAGATTACAAATCTCAACAACAAACTATCTCCCTTAATAAAGACACTACCATCCATCATAGTACAAATCTAAACAAAGAACTATCTCCCTTATTAAACAGAATACCATCCATCGGAGTAAAACATCTCAACAACGAACTATCTCCCATAATGAAATGACTAATATCCATCGGAGTAAAACATCTAACCAATGAATTATCTCCCAAAATGTAGATACTACCATCCATTGGAGAAAAACATCTCAACAACGAACTTTCTCCAATAACGAAGAGACTACCATTCATTAGGAGTACAAATGTTAACAACGAACTATCTCCCTTAATAAAGAGACTACCACCCATCGGAGTACAAATCTCAACAATGAACTATCTCCCTTAATGAAGAGACTACCATCCAACGGAGTACAGATCTCAACAACGAACTATCTCCTTTCAGAAAGAGACTACCATCCATTCGAGTATAAATTTGATAAATGAACTATCTGCCTTAATGAAGAGACTACCATCCATCAAAGTACAAATCTCAACAACAAACTATCTACCTTAATGAAGAGACTACCATCCACCAAAGTACAAATATCAACAACAAACTATCTCCCTTAATGAAGAGACTACCTTCCATCATAGTAAAACATATCAACAACGAACTATCTCCCATAATGAAGAAACTACCATTCATCGGAGTAAAACATCTCAACCATGAACAATCTCCAAAAATGAAGAGACTACCAGCCATCGACGTAAAAAATATGAACAAAAATTATCCCTAATAACGAAGAGATTACTATTCATCAGAGTACAAATCTCAACAACGGACTATGTTCCTTAATGAAAAGACTACCATCCATCGAAGTACAAAATTAAACAAAGAACTATCTCCCTTAATGAAGAGATTACCATCCAAAGGAGTACAAATCTCAACAATAAACTATCTCCCTTGATGAAGAGACTACCATCCAACAAAGTACAAATCTCAACAATGAACTATCTAACTTAAATAATAGACTACCTTTCATCTGAGTATAAATCTTAAAAATGAACTATCTCCAATAACGAAGAGACTAACATTCATCAGGAGTACAAATGTTAACAACGAACTATCTCCCTTAAAGAAGGGACTACCACCCACCGGAGTACAAATCTCAACAAACAACTATCTCCCTTAATGAAGAGGCTACCATCCAACATAGTACAAATCTCAATAACATACTATCTAACTTAAAGGGGAGACTACCATCCATTAGAGTATAAATCACAACAACAAACTATCTCCTTTCATAAAGAGACTACCATCCATTGGAGTACAAATATCAGAAATGAACTATCTACCTTAATGAATAGACTACCATCCATTAGAGTAAAAATATCAAACAACAAACTATCTCCCTTAATGAAGATACTACCATCCATCAAAGTACAAATCCAAACAACGAACTTTCTCCAATAACGAAGAGACTACCATTCATCGGAGTACAAATCTCAAAAACGAACTATCTCCCTTAATGAAGAGACTACCATCCATTGAAGTATAAGTCTTAACAATGAACTATCTACCTTAATGAAGAGACTACCATCAATCATAGTGCAAATCTCAACAACAAACTATCTCCCTTAATGAAGAGACTACCATCCACCAAAGTACAAATCTCAACAGCGAACTTTCTTCAGTAATGAAGAGACTACCATTCATCGGAGTACAAATCTCAAAAACTAACTATCTCCCTTAATGAAGAGACTACCATCCATCGAAGTATAAATCTCAACAATGAACTATCTACCTTAATGAAGAGACTACCATCCGTCGAAGTAAAACTCTCAACAACAAACTATCTAGCTTAATGAAGAGACTACTTATCATCAGATTAAAGCATATCAAAAACGAAGTATCTTCCATAATAAAGGAACTACCATCAATCAGAGTAAAACATATCAACAATGAACTATCTCCAAAATTGAAGAGACTAGCATCCATTGGAGTAAAAAATCTAAACAATGAACTATCTATCATAATGAATAAATTACCATTTATCGGTGTACAAATCTAAATAATGAAGTATGTCCCTTAATCAAAAGAGTACCATCCATCAGAGTACAAAATTGAACAAAAATTATCTCCCTTAATGAAGAGATTACCATCCAACGGAGTACAAATATCAACAATAAACTATCTCCCCTAATGAAGAGACTACCATCCAATGGAGTACAAATCTCAACAACAAACTATCTAACTTTAAGAATAGACTACCATTCATCGGAGTACGAAACTCTACAACGAACTATCTCCTTGAATGAAGAGACTACCATCCATCAGAGTACAAATCTCATAAATGATGTATCTACCTTAATGATGAAACTATCATCCATCAGATTACAAATCTCAACAACAAACTATCTCCCTTAATAAAGAGACTATCATCCATCATAGTACAAATCTAAATAAAGAACTATCTCCCTTATTAAACAGAATACCATCCATCGGGGTAAAACATCTCAACAACGAACTATCTCCCATAATGAAATGACTAATATCCATCGGAGTAAAACATCTAACCAATGAATTATCTCCCAAAATGTAGATACTACCATCCATTGGAGAAAAACATCTCAACAACGAACTTTCTCCAATAACGAAGAGACTACCATTCATTAGGAGTACAAATGTTAACAACGAACTATCTCCCTTAATAAAGAGACTACCACCCATCGGAGTACAAATCTCAACAATGAACTATCTCCCTTAATGAAGAGACTACCATCCAACGGAGTACAGATCTCAACAACGAACTATCTCCTTTCAGAAAGAGACTACCATCCATTCGAGTATAAATTTGATAAATGAACTATCTGCCTTAATGAAGAGACTACCATCCATCAAAGTACAAATCTCAACAACAAACTATCTACCTTAATGAAGAGACTACCATCCACCAAAGTACAAATATCAACAACAAACTATCTCCCTTAATGAAGAGACTACCTTCCATCATAGTAAAACATCTCAACAACGAACTATCTCCCATAATGAAGAAACTACCATCCATCGGAGTAAAACATCTCAACCATGAACAATCTCCAAAAATGAAGAGACTACCAGCCATTGGCGTAAAAAATCTGAACAAAAATTATCCCTAATAACGAAGAGATTACTATTCATCGGAGTACAAATCTCAACAACGGACTATGTTCCTTAATGAAAAGACTACCATCCATCGAAGTACAAAATTAAACAAAGAACTATCTCCCTTAATGAAGAGATTACCATCCAAAGGAGTACAAATCTCAACAATAAACTATCTCCCTTAATGAAGAGACTACCATCCAACAAAGTACAAATCTCAACAATGAACTATCTAACTTAAATAATAGACTACCTTTCATCTGAGTATAAATCTTAAAAATGAACTATCTCCAATAACGAAGAGACTAACATTCATCAGGAGTACAAATGTTAACAATGGACTATCTCCCTTAAAGAAGGGACTATTACCCACCGGAGTACAAATCTCAACAAAGAACTATCTCCCTTAATGAAGAGGCTACCATACAACATAATACAAATCTCAATAACATACTATCTAACTTAAAGGGGAGACTACCATCCATTAGAGTATAAATCACAACAACAAACTATCTCCTTTCATAAAGAGACTACCATCCATTGGAGTACAAATCTCAGAAATGAACTATCTACCTTAATGAATAGACTACCATCCATTAGAGTAAAAATATCAAACAACAAACTATCTCCCTTAATGAAGATACTACCATCCATCAAAGTACAAATCCAAACAACGAACTTTCTCCAATAACGAAGAGACTACCATTCATCGGAGTACAAATCTCAAAAACGAACTATCTCCCTTAATGAAGAGACTACCATCCATTGAAGTATAAGTCTTAACAATG
The DNA here is from genome assembly GCA_948472305.1 of Vicia faba. Classification (NCBI taxonomy): domain Eukaryota; kingdom Viridiplantae; phylum Streptophyta; class Magnoliopsida; order Fabales; family Fabaceae; genus Vicia; species Vicia faba. The sequence continues at coordinate 857,944,480 of OX451741.1, forward strand.
AACTATCTACCTTAATGAAGAGACTACCATCAATCATAGTGCAAATCTCAACAACAAACTATCTCCCTTAATGAAGAGACTACCATCCACCAAAGTACAAATCTCAACAGCGAACTTTCTTCAGTAATGAAGAGACTACCATTCATCGGAGTACAAATCTCAAAAACTAACTATCTCCCTTAATGAAGATACTACCATCCATCGAAGTATAAATCTCAACAATGAACTATCTACCTTAATGAAGAGACTACCATCCGTCGAAGTAAAACTCTCAACAACAAACTATCTAGCTTAATGAAGAGACTACTTATCATCAGATTAAAGCATATCAACAACGAAGTATCTTCCATAATAAAGGAACTACCATCAATCGGAGTAAAACATATTAACAATGAACTATCTCCAAAATTGAAGAGACTAGCATCCATTGGAGTAAAAAATCTAAACAATGAACTATCTCTCATAATGAATAAATTACCATTCATCGGTGTACAAATCTAAATAATGAAGTATGTCCCTTAATCAAAAGAGTACCATCCATCGGAGTACAAAATTGAACAAAAATTATCTCCCTTAATGAAGAGATTACCATCCAACGAAGTACAAATATCAACAATAAACTATCTCCCCTAATGAAGATACTACCATCCAATGGAGTACAAATCTCAACAACAAACTATCTAACTTTAAGAATAGACTACCATTCATCGGAGTACGAAACTCTACAACGAACTATCTCCTTGAATGAAGAGACTACCATCCATCAGAGTACAAATCTCATAAATGATTTATCTACCTTAATGAAGAAACTATCATCCCTCTGATTACAAATCTCAACAATAAACTATCTCCCTTAATAAAGAGACTACAATCTATCATAGTACAAATCTCAACAAAGAACTATCTCCCTTATTAAACAGAATACCATCCATCGGAGTAAAACATCTCAACAACGAACTATCTCCCATAATGAAATGACTAATATCCATCAGAGTAAAACATCTAACCAATAAATTATCTCCCAAAATGTAGATACTACCATCCATTGGAGAAAAACATCTCAACAACGAACTTTCTCCAATAACGAAGAGACTACCATTCATCAGGAGTACAAATGTTAACAACGAACTATCTCCCTTAATAAAGAGACTACCACCCATCGGAGTACAAATCTCAACAATGAACTATCTCCCTTAATGAAGAGACTACCATCCAACGGAGTACAGATCTCAACAACGAACTATCTCCTTTCAGAAAGAGACTACCATCCATTCGAGTATAAATCTGATAAATGAACTATCTTCCTTAATTAAGAGACTACCATCCATCAAAGTACAAATCTCAACAACAAACTATCTACCTTAATGAAGAGACTACCATCCATCAAAGTACAAATATCAACAACAAACTATCTCCCTTAATGAAGAGACTACCTTCCATCATAGTAAAACATCTCAACAACGAACTATCTCCCATAATGAAGAAACTACCATCCATCAGAGTAAAACATCTCAACCATGAACTATCTCCAAAAATGAAGAGACTACCAGCCATCGGCGTAAAAAATCTGAACAAAAATTATCCCTAATAACGAAGAGATTACTATTCATCGGAGTACAAATCTCAACAACAGACTATGTTCCTTAATGAAAAGACTACCATCCATCGAAGTACAAAATTAAACAAATAACTATCTCCCTTAATGAAGAGATTACCATCCAAAGGAGTACAAATCTCAACAATAAGCTATCTCCCTTAATGAAGAGACTACCATCCAACAAAGTACAAATCTCAACAATGAACTATCTAACTTAAAGAATAGACTACCTTTCATCTGAGTATAAATCTTAAAAACGAACTATCTCCAATAACGAAGAGACTAACATTCATCAGGAGTACAAATGTGAACAACGAACTATCTCCCTTAAAGAAGGGACTACCACCCACCGGAGTACAAATCTCAACAAAGAACTATCTCCCTTAATGAAGAGGCTACCATCCAACATAGTACAAATCTCAATAACATACTATCTAACTTAAAGGGGAGACTACCATCCATCAGAGTATAAATCACAACAACAAACTATCTCCTTTCATAAAGAGACTACCATCCATTGGAGTACAAATCTCAGAAATGAACTATCTACCTTAATGAATAGACTATCATCCATTAGAGTACAAATATCAACAACAAACTATCCCCCTTAATGAAGATACTACCATCCATCAAAGTACAAATCCAAAACACAAACTTTCTCCAATAACGAAGAGACTACCATTCATCGGAGTACAAATCTCAAAAACGAACTATCTCCCTTAATGAAGAGACTACCATCCATTGAAGTATAAGTCTTAACAATGAACTATCTACCTTAATGAAGAGACTACCATCAATCATAGTGCAAATCTCAACAACAAACTATCTCCCTTAATGATAAATCTCTAAAGATCTCATTGGGCAACTGATAGGTCACGACAGCGGCGATATTCGTTGCAACGATATGGCTGACAAAAGCTCCGACCTAACAAAGATTTCAAAAGAAATTTTTACTTCTGGGAAACCATCCAACAAAATCAAAGATCTGAAAGATTACCTCAGTATTTGGTTAAAAATCATTTTGGGTTGTATCAATCACGGAAAACCCACTAGTTCTTCAGATTATATCAACATTGATCAGCAGTATCTTATGTACTATATAGCCACCAAACCAAAGGTTAATCTTCCTCATCTTCTGTTTAATCATCTAAAGACCAGTGTCAAAGATACAAGAGAAGAAGAAAGAACAAAGAGAAACTACATCCTTCTGGGTAGACTCATTTCAGATATTCTGACAGAAAACAAACTTATAGAACATCTGACTAAGGCTTAACAAGTCAACACTCTAGAATCTTGTACTGGTAAACCTCTCAATGCCAATAATATGAAGAAGATGAAGATTATTTAAACCATCAAAAAGGATCCCACAATAACAACCAAGGAAGACATTATAAATACAAGAGTACCTCTGAAGGAGTTTCCACTCTTCACTCAAACAGATGCTTCTCACGATATTATTCTCAGGTATCTGGATGCTTGCAAGAAGGACGGGACAAATCCAGAAGTAAACATCCGTGATCTGAGACAACAACCTCTGGAAATTGCTCCCAAAAAATCAAGGAAAAGGAAAGTTGATGCAGAAGGAAATTCTCAGAAGATTCACAAAGCTTCCAAAAAGAAAGGTAATCCATCTTTTATTTATGTTATTGAATCAAGACTGTTATCAACATCTGAAAACCCTTCTTCTCCAAAAACAACAGAAGATCCATCACCTCAAACGCTTGATGTCTTTGACATTAACTTTGACTCCTCACTATCTCTAGATAACCTTCTGAACAATCCACCTACTACCCATCTTGACCAATATCAGCCTGAACTTGCTCAAGTTTTCTCTGATATTGATCAATTTGATCCGTTGTTTGAAGCTCCCCACACAGAAAATCAAAATTTTGACTCTGATACCACGACATCCATTCTTGGAATCACCTGCCCATTCATGGTCTCTCAACCACCCTCAATTCCCTCAACTTCCTCACAGAACCTCTCCATCATAGATATTCCATCTCCCTATCAATACACTCCACCAAACTCACCATACTCATCAATTGTTATTTCTGACTCTCCCTCTCCAAACAACCACCCAGAAGATCCTCTTAGAACTGTTATAGACTTAGAAGCTTTGGAAAATATTGTCACAAGCTCTCAGAAAATTGTCGTACCAAAACCAAAACCAAAAATCTCCAAAGCAGATGTTGGTAAATCTTTTGCTGAATTTTGAAACAGAAATACAGGAATGGGTTAACTCTCTGAAGCTAGCTTTCTTAAAGAATCTCAATCCTGCTGCTTCTAATCTCATTCGAACCAGTTCAGAAAATGGTTCAACTCTGAATCCCTGAAACTCAAGGATCTGAGTTATAAAATTGCTAAATAAAACTTTTGTGATCATCTAAATATCTTCAAGGATCAAGTTATGTATCATTGTTAAAAGAAGCCACTCCTTCTACTAGAAAATAACCCTTAGGAAGATCATCAGCCTTACGAATACGATGAACCATCTGTTGTACCCCAAAATTTGCCCTCCCATATTCTTCAAAGTTTTGACAAGCATCATCCCAAATTGTTCAAAGTCTACTCAAGGGATACACAGTCAACCACTCTCCTAAAGCCAGTCAAACTAGGGTTTTGGTTCTCACAAGGAAGCTGAGGTTTTCAAGGGCTCAATCAAGTTCCATATGCTCATACACATTGTCAAGCACCTACATGTCAAGTTTCAAGGCTCACAAGGTCAAGTTGCACAGTCAAAAACCCTAATTGCTCCACAGTCAACTGTAGGGGCAAAATGGTCATTTGGCAGTCAAAAGTCAAACTTTTTGGTAAACATCTTATTTTGAAGCCACAATCATCATTTGATCAAGTCTTGATCATGATTTCACAAGAATGGCTCAAAAATCATCAAGGTGTCAAAAGTTTCTATTTTTGGACAGCTGAAAAGTCAACTATAACTTGACCAAGGCATAACTTTTTCATGGTTCATCAAACAAATCCCATCCAATTCTCATCGTAAAGGGGAAGACATTTCCAACAACTCATCTTCACATTCCAAGTCCAATAAATGTTGTCACAAAAAGTTATCAATTTCAACATTATAGGTCATGTTCAAAAGTCAACAAAAAGGGACTTTAAGTCAAAGACCATAACTTGAGATTGGTGAATCAAAATGACATGGGACCAAAGAAATTGGTTAGAGGACTTCAAGACCTTTCCAAAATGTCCAAGAACATGTTCATAGGTTCAAAATTGAGCAAGATATGCATTGGAGAATTTGGGAAATTTTTGTGAAATGGCCAAAGTCAATTATCCTTGAAACTTCATTTTTGACAAAAGGGGCCCACTTTTTCCACTTGATTCAGCTTGGCCATGCCTCCCACGTGTCCCACAATTTATTTCAAGATTTAAAATTAATTTTTCCATTTTTATTTAATTTTATTTGATTTAATTCATTTTAAATCTTTAAAATTCAAATAAAAATCAAAGAAATTAATGGAGGGATATATTTTGTGTTGATTAGCTTTGATACACCTTGAAATACCTTCCAAATTCGTGCAAGGCCAATTATGGGCATAAAAATTCAAATTTTCACAAATATGGCAAATGGTTCAATGTTGGTTATGGAGGAAATCAAGAACATTATTGCAAGGCTTCAATGACCATTATTTGGATTGATAAACTTTACATAACATATATGCAAGCTTCCCAATACAGATTCACAACCTAGAGAACTCAGAGGTAGCAAGAACCAAATTCAAAAATCCAAGCAAAAAAGTGAAAACTGTTTTCAACCTTCCAGTGCAATTCAAGCATCTCTCAAACGGCCAAACCAATTCCAAAAAATTCAAAAGAAATTCGATCACAAATCCACATTCTAATACATCTTTTTCCGATTTCTAAATTTTTGATTTACCCTTTTTCACCAATTTCTCTAATAGTCTTGTACATAGAAAAGGCTGAATTTTCACCACAGTTTCTATTAACTGTATAATTCTCATTCATTACACATATCCCTTCAATCTAACCTTCAAACCTTGACATATGCAACTTGTATCTTTTCTTGAAAATCATTACCCTTTTAATAACACATTACATAGATTCATTTAACAATTTGTACGAATTTTTTTTTCCAGGAAATATGGAAGACGAGAGCAAATCAGATCCGCCGCAAAATTCAAAAATTCACAAGAATTGCTGTTTCATTTTGCAAAAAGAATAGGAAATAAGAAAAAAACCTCCTCGAGAAACCGAGTCACTCACAGCAGCACCGCGACCATACAACAGCCTTCTTAACAGCCACCGACAACCTCTCCATCGATGCTGAGAATTGGACACCCTCTGAATGCACCCTCACAATTCCAGATTTCACCTTCATTCTTAGGTCAACACCCCCTTGGTTTTACTTCTTTTTTTATTTTGTTTTGTCATTTTCTCTTATTTTAACTATTAACCTTTTAATTATTTTTATTATTAACAATTAATTTAATTAACATATTTTCATAAAAAATCAAAAAAATAGAACTAACATCATTATTATTATTATTATATTATTTTGTAAATAAACATTAATTGAAATAGTTTAATTAAGGAATTTTGACTTTTCTTTTAATAATTAAAATAATTTAGAATTAGGTTAACTTAATTTTGTTTCTTTTTATTTTATTTCATAAAAACATAAAAAACACAAAAATATATTTTCTTTTAATTATTTAATTAATTGCATTTAATTGACAAAAAGACAAAAAAAAATCAATTTCTTTTCTAAACAAGGGTCAACACCCTTAGAACATTCCCGATTCTTTCTTTCGCGCGCATTTTAATTTTATTTCTTTATTTTGATTATTTTTGTAACTGCCTCCGGATGTAATAGTAATTAGGACTTTTACTATTTTTATTTACTTTCCGTACTCATTTACTAAAAAACGGGTCTTTGTAATTTTTGGCGATGTATAGACCCGCGCCTTGTAATAGCGTAGGATTTATGTTTCCGCAATTTACTTTCCGCACCCCTTAACTGTTAAATGCATGCAAGAATGTATGGTAAATAAAAATAACTCGTAGCTCACAAATAACAAACATTAACTGAATACAACACACAATGCACACACCACTTCTAAGGTACGCCTCACTCGTTGCCTTCGAAACGTGGTTGTCAAGTATAGGACGTTTTAGCGGTCCTTATGTCCATGATCCAGTTGCCTCGAAACAGTTGCCTCGAAACAGTTGCCTCAAAACAGTTGCCTCGAAATGGTTGCCTCAGATTAAAAAAGGATCAAGGACATAAGGGTAGCTTCTAAGGTGTCCTACTGTTGCTTCGGTGACCACATTGTCCCTACAATCGAATTGACCCGAACACCTCCAACGGTGGTGCTACCTACCTCTCAATGGTGAGATGGCACTACCTAAAGGACATTTACACAGCTTAATTCCTTAGGGTAGGTAGATGACTCATAGATACTTGCTCTCTCTAAAAAACAAAACAAAATCTTTTCACACCGACACTTTCAAAAAGCTTTCAAAACAATTTTTCAAACACTCTTGAGGACAGATACAAGAGTTATTCAGAAATCTTTCAAAGAAACTTTTCCAAACCCACACACATTTGAAAAGAAAACATTTTGAAAACATAAGAGCAAGTATCTAAGAGCCCATGGATAACCATGGATAGAAAGGGTGCTAACACCTTCCCTTTCTATAAATCTACCTCCCGAACCGAGAAACTATCTCATAAGGAATTTTGCTGTGCTTTTGTCCTGTCCATGTTGGAGAAAATAAAAGACGGTGGCGACTCTTGCTTACCTAGAGATTTCGAGAAACCAGCTAAAAAACAGTCAGTTCGATTTCCACTGATCACAGAACTGGCGACTCTGCTGGGGATACTTAAAGTGAGGTGTACCTTAGGATAGCTTGTACTTGTGTTTTCAATTGCTTTGTTTTGCTTGCTTTAATATTATTGGGCCTGTCTTGGGAGTTCTATAGATCCTAACCCGGATCTGGGGGATACCTTCTTAGAAAGTAGCAACAAGGCTGTGAGGGAACTGTGTGGGGTATACCGACACGGTTGAAGCAGTCTGCTACGTTGATGTGGAACTTTGGTGAGTACCGGTAACCCTTGAGTCGAGTCAAGGAGAGTACGGGGCTGCCGCGTGGTGTCGTGAAGCATCAACTGACCTTAGGAACCTTAATTGAACCATCCTGGCCTCTTTAGGGTAGTGAGATAACTGACTATGGTGCAGTCCGAAGTTGGTTGATATTCGATACTACACTCAGTTGAGGGTTGTTTTCTTGGGATATTTTGATCGCCAGTTCAGTGGCTAAATCGAAACGATGAACACAGAAAACAATCCAATGATTTTGAGCTCCTTAGAACCCGGTTACTTTTGATAGGACAGGTTTTTTAGCCCACCAACTTCAAGAGGGTAGTACCTAAACTTCATGCTGGCCTAAACTCTAAGGGATTTCTGGTGTGACTTGTGTGCTTTTCATACTTGACTACTTGCATGCTTGTTATCTGACACTTGAGTTTCATGCAGGTTTTGTTTACAGTCCTTAATCGGGGCTCATAACAGGGTTAATTTACATCACTCCATGCGTAGCATAACATCATACCATCATACCATTGCATACATCCTACATAAAGACTAATCCATTTCAAAGATCTCAAGGGCTTGTGATGCAGGTCATGATGAATCAAATGTCTATCAAGGGGCAAAGGGGATCTATTTTCCTCTAGCCAAGGTTAACAGCTTGAGTCAGGGGCTGTGACCCACTCGATATGGTGAGCCTTGACTCTTGAAGAAAGACTCTCATCAACACGAAGTTCCTTCAATCAAGCTAACCAGATTCAAATTCTAACAATTTCTCTGTTTACCCCGCGAGGTCCTTGAAAACATTGCATGCATATCAGCCATATCATTGCATTACAGGTACCCTTATTACAGGTCACTTACCTTCTCCGCTGTTTATTTCAGCAATGGCTTCCCAACAAGATAACCAGGGTCTTCATGCTCAAGAGACTCAATTCAGGGAGATCTTCTTAAGCCTATCCAAGGGGCAGGAAGAGTTGAGGACACTCCTCATGGGGAATTTGGCCAAGAAAGGTCCCGAAGATGATAAGGACGAACAGCTGAAACGTCTGCAAGCTGAGGTAGATGCAATGAGGACTCAGATGCTGGGGCAGATGGCCCTTATCCAAAGTTTGGCTCGGGAGCAAGAAGAGTTGAAAGCCATGGTCAACCAGCTTCATCAAGACAGACACAACATGAAGCAAACAGTCCAAGTCAGGGACCAGGTCATTGATCAGCTTCTGAGAGGACAAGAGTCTGGCATGGTGAAGATTAGACCTCTCCAAATTGCTACCACTTCATAGGTCCAACCACAACCTCGCCTAGAGCAACGGGTTGATCAGAGCAAGCCAGACAAGCCTAGGAGGCAATTTACCAAGCTCAACATGTCGCTGTCTCAAGCTTTACAACATCTGTTGAGGATGAATTTGGTAACTCTAAGGGACCCTCCTAAGAACCCCAACAAGACACCTTCAAGGTATAACCCCAACGCCCACTGCGCTTATCATTCGGACAGCCCGGGGCATGCCACAAACGACTGCTGGTCTCTGAAGAACAAGATCCAGGATCTGATTGATGAAGGAGCAGTGGAATTCACCCAAGATGGCCAGGCTGAGTTATTCTACTATCCCTGCAAGATTCATCACTTGAAGTGACTAAGTTCAAATTATAAGACTTTTGTTCATTAGATTTTTCAAGTTGTAATTTTCTTTTGACTGTTCAAACAATTATTGTCATAGAAAACTTTATTACTTTATCAATGCATCGCATATGTCTGTTTTGAATCAATATATTCGCATTCGCTATATGCAAACTTCTTTCATTTTTTGATGTCAACTCTCAATTAATAATTCTAAGCCTCTTGAGGGAGGATGACGAAAACGATACCACAATTTACAATATGCTTTTGAACAGACCCCGCTGATGAGGTACAGGCATTGTTTCAAATCCTAAACACTGGAGTTATAAGGATGATAATCCCTTGTCAACCCCTTTGAGCCAAAGAAGTAGGAGTTTTTCTTTTCGAAAATTAAAACCCTTAATCACAACCTGGGGCAGGGTAGTTCTCTCAGCTGATCCAAGTGCATAATGAATGGCACCAACAGAGTTCTTACAAAACAAAAGACAGTGATGGTTCCGAATAATCATAAAGACAGGCAGTCATTATCTCTCAAAATAAAAAGCCCAATAAGTCAAAAAACCTATGAAGGAGACTTACGAAGCTGGGGCATCCCGCTGACTGTAATTCCAAAAAAGGAAATAGTTCAGGCAAAAAAAAAACAGGGATAACAAAACCAAAAAAGAAAGAGGTCCTACAAACCCTCGATAAAAAAAGGAAATGACTGCCTATTTCAAAATAAACTGTCAATATCCGAACCGTCACCATAATATCAGGACAAAGACTCAAACAAGGTCTAATGCATGATCAGCTGAGTTTCAGTTTGAAGAACATCACGAAGAGCGGGTGGGTACAAATATAAATTTGAGCCTTTATCCTTTGTTTCTTAAACCATGAATCAGGCCACGCTACAACCCTTAAAAGTCCTAGCTGAAGCATGGGTTAGTTCGAAAGCATATTGTTACAAAAGGTATCCTGACTCCTTAAGGCTTGCTGTAAAATACTGAGTTGACATCACATTTTACAAAATTTGCTTGTTTTACTGAAAATGCATTTTCAAAAATTTCAAGACGGACATAAGCTTTGCATTTTTAATATAACATTGCTTGCATATGACTATTTGTTTGAACAGCATAGAAATTCGCACGAAGAATATCTAATGAACAAAAGCACCTCCAATCAAGGGGTATGGCATGATCATTATCTATCATCTGGGGCAGTTAAGTCAAGATTCAGAGAATCTCTCAAAAGGCCAACCAGCTTGGGGAAAATCTCCGTCTGAGTCACTTGGGGCATTGGACGGTCAAACGAAGATCTTCTAGTGGTATGGTAACACTGCACTACTGACAGTGACAACTTCCTGTATCCTAAGAATGTGGACATAGTCGAAAAAAATACTACGCAAAATCAAAGACCCCCGCTAGGTTGACACACCTATGCAAAAATAAGGGCTTCCCGGCGAACCAAAAGGGTTCGGGCAAAAATAAGGGATGAAATGAAAAAAAATCTGTACACCCGGCAAGTCGAAAACCTCAAAAGGCGGCTTGGGCAAAAATGGGTATCCCGGTGGACTGAAAACCCGAAAGGGAAGTCCAGGCAAAAGTTAGGGATTAAAGCGTACGACTATGTCCCGTCACCTCGTCACTTGCCTACCAGAAGAAGATTTGTCGAATCGGCAGTTGTCTAACACTCCACAAGGTATCTTCTTCTCCCACAACAGAAACAGGGGCAATAATGAGTTGTCCAAACGATCTAGTTGCTCTGTCAACCAAGGTACCAAGGTAGGTTCGGCTGAAGAATGTAACCAAATTACCTCAACTCCCCACAGAGTAAGACCAGATTTCAGCAATACTCTCCCCGAGCAGAGTTTGGTCTCCCAACCAACCCTGAAAAGGCACAGTATCCTCCAGCGAGTCAGCAACACTCTCCCCAAGCAGAGTTAGCCTACAATCAGTCCTGAAAAGTTGGATATCCCCAGAAAATCTCAATATTCCCCAGCGGAGTATACAGATGTTCCTAAGCAAGCATCCCCGGCAGTCTTGGTATAAGATTGTTCCCCTGCGGAATACCAGACACCCCAGTGGAGCCATTCCCCAGTACAGTCCAAAGTTTCCCCAGGAAAGTTGAATCAATCTCCCTAGTAGAGTTTTGGAAGCTTATCCCCAGTAGATTTTGGAAGCTTATCCCCCGCAGAGCACGAACGCGTCTCCCCGGCTTTATTCAAAGGTTATTCCCCATCAGAGCTTATAACTGGGTTATCCTCAGCTAATTACCACGGAAAGATCGTCCTCGGCGAAGTTCTTCCTACCCCCAGCGGAGTTCATCAAATTCCCCAACATAACTTATCAACGGTATCTCCAGCGGAGTTATCATCAAATGTCAGCGAAGTATCTCTTCCCCACAGAGTATTCCCTGCAGAGTATCTCTCCAGCAAGTTTATTCCCCAACGGAGTCATCTTCTCCTACCGGTTTGTTCTTGCAACCACCATCCCCAGCGGAAACGAAGAACTCTATTCTTCAACATCAGCCCAGGATTCAACTTCCCGGTATTCGTCAAGGATTTATTTTCCTAGACGAAAATACATTCATAAACATATCACCTTTCATACATCTTGCTTACATACACAATGCATGCACATACGCATCATATCACACAAATCTCATTTATTTTTGAGAATATCTTAAAATCATGCAGTTCATGCATCATGACATTGCATACAACTGATATTTTGCCTTTTCAGGAAAAAAGTCAATCCAAAGACGATTACTATCAACTGTCGCAATTCCAGATTCGATACCTGTATCTAGCCAAGGCATATCTACATTAAAGAGATAGCTTAGAAATGATCCAGATATGGATGCTGTCCTTTTGCTTATTCAAAAATCCTTCTAGATATAGTTCAGATGTGACCCAGGCATGGCGACGTTCTGATACTTATTCCATATTTCCTTTCAAAGATAGCTTGGAAATGCTCCGGATATGGATGCTGTTCTTTTGCTTATTCAAGACTCCTTCTAGATATAGTTCAGATGTGACCCAGGCATGGCGACGTTCTGATACTCATTCCAGATTTCCTTTCAGAGATAGCTTGGAAATGCTCCGGATATGGATGCTGTTCTTTTTCTTATTCAAGACTCCTTCTAGATATAGTTCAGATGTGACCCAGGCATGGCGACGTTCTGATACTTATTCCAGATTTCCTTTCAGAGATAGCTTGGAAATGCTCCAGATATGGATGCTGTTCTTTTGCTTATTCAAGACTCATTCTAGAGATAGTTCAGATGTGACCCAGGCATGGAGATGTTCTGATACGCATTCCAGATTTCCTTTCAGAGATAGCTTGGAAATGCTCCGGATATGGATGCTGTTCTTTTGCTTATTCAAGACTCCTTCTAGATATAGTTCAGATGTGACCCAGGCATGGCGACGTTCTGATACTCATTCCAGATTTCCTTTCAGAGATAGCTTGGAAATGCTCCAGATATGGATGCTGTTCTTTTGCTTATTCAAGACTCCTTCTAGAGATAGTTCAGATGTGACCCAGGCATGGCGACGTTCTGATACTCATTCCAGATTTCCTTTCAGATATAGCCTAGAAATGCTCCAGATCCGGACGCTATTCTATTGCTTATTCAGATTCAAACTTCTAAAGACAACTTAGAGATGCTCCATCCCGGATGCTATTCTATTGTTCAGTCCAGATACGATCCAGATTCGGATGACATTCTGTTACTCATGCAGTATGGATATACCCCAGACATGGCGGTCATTCTACCATTTATTCAGACGTCAGCAATCAGGCACAAACTAGATATGCTCCAGGCACGGAAGCTATTCTATTTCTTATTCAGATTCACCTATCCACCGTCTTTCCAAATGGCATCTATAAGCCCATTCCGGACAAGGTTCTGTCACACTTCCAGATGGCATCTTTAAGCCCATCCTCCTATCCACCATCTCTCCAAATGGCATATGTAAGCCCATTCCCGCTATCACACTACTGATACTCTGCTATGTGAGTGCAAATTTCTAGGCACTCTAGTGTTCAATCATCTTACACCCTCGGATCACGAAAGGCACACAAGCCAATCTACATCCTCAGGTCTAAGAAGATTGAACAGGGGCAACTGTTGTACCCCAAAATTTGCCCTCCCATATTCTTCAAAGTTTTGACAAGCATCACCCCAAATTGTTCAAAGTCTACTCAAGGGCTACACAGTCAACCACTCTCCTAAAGCCAGTCAAACTAGGGTTTTGGTTATCATAAGGAAGATGAGGTTTTCAAGGGCTCAATCAAGTCCCATATGCTCATACACATTGTCAAGCACCTACATGTCAAGTTTCAAGGCTCACAAGGTCAAGTTGCACAGTCAAAAACCCTAATTGCTCCACAGTCAACTGTAGGGGCAAAATGGTCATTTGGCAGTCAAAAGTCAAAATTTTTGGTCAACATCTTATTTTGAAGCCAAAATCATCATTTGATCAAGTCTTGATCATGATTTCACAAGAATGGCTCAAAAATTATCAAGGTGTCAAAAGTTTTTATTTTTGGACAGCTGAAAAGTCAACTGTAACTTGACCAAGGCATAACGTTTTCATGGTTCATCAGAAAAATCCCATCCAATGCTCACCATGAAGGGGAAGACATTTCCTACAACTCATCTTCACATTCCAAGTCCAAGAAATGCTCTCACAAAAAGTTATCAATTTCAACATTATAGGTCATTTTCAAAAGTCAACAAAAAGGGACTTTAAGTCAAAGACCATAACTTGAGATTGGTGAATCCAAATGACATGGGACCAAAGACATTGGTTAGAGGACTTCAAGACCTTTCCAAAATGTCCAAAAACATGTTCATAGCTTGAAAATTGAGCAAGATATGCATTGGAGAAGTTGGGAAATTTTTGTGAAATGGCCAAAGTCAATTATCCTTGAAACTTCATTTTTGACAAAAGGGGCCCACTTTTTCCACTTGATTCAGCTTGGCCATGCCTCCCACGTGTCCCACAATTTATTTCAAGATTTAATATTAATTTTTCCATTTTTATTTAATTTTATTTGATTTAATTCATTTTAAATCTTTAAAATTCAAATAAAAATCAAAGAAATTAATGGAGGGATATATTTTGTGTTGATTAGCTTTGATACACCTTGAAATACCTTCCAAATTCGTGCAAGGCCAATTATGGGCATAAAAATTCAAATTTTCACAAATATGGCAAATGGTTCAATGTTGGTTATGGAGGAAATCAAGAACATTATTGCAAGGCTTCAATGACCATTATTTGGATTGATACACTTTACATAACATATATGCAAGATTCCCAATACAGATTCACAACCTAGAGAACTAAGAGGCTGCAAGAACCAAATTCAAAAATCCAAGCAAAAAAGTGAAAACAGTTTTCAACCTTCCAGTGCAATTCAAGCATCTCTCAAACGGCCAAACCAATTCCAAAAAATTCAAAAGAAATTCGATCACAAATCCACATTCTAATACATCTTTTTCCGATTTCTAAATTTTTGATTTACCCTTTTTCACCAATTTCTCCAATAGTCTTGTACATAGAAAAGGCTGAATTTTCACCACAGTTTCTATTCACTGTATAATTCTCATTCATTACACATATCCCTTCAATCTAACCTTCAAACCTTGACATATGCAACTTGTATCTTTTCTTGAAAATCATTACCCTTTTAATAACACATTACATAGATTCATTTAACAATTTGTACGACGTTTTTTTTCCAGGAAATATGGAAGACGAGAGCAAATCAGATCCGCCGCAAAATTCAAAAATTCACAAGAATTGTTGTTTCATTTTGCAGAAAGAATAGGAAAGAAGAAAAAAAACTCCTAGAGAGACCGAGTCACTCACAGCAGCACCGCGACCATACAACAACCTTCTCAACAGCCACCGGCAACCTCTCCATCGATGCTGAGAATTGGACACTCTCTGAATGCACCCTCACAATTCCAGATTTCACATCCATTCTTGGGTCAACACCCCTTGGTTTTACTTCTTTTTTTATTTTGTTTTGTCATTTTCTCTTATTTTAACTATTAACCTTTTAATTATTTTTATTATTAACAATTAATTTAAATAACATATTTTCATAAAAAATCAAAAAAATAGAACTAACATCATTATTATTATTATTATATTATTTTGTAAATAAACATTAATTGAAATAGTTTAATTAGGCAATTTTGACTTTTCTTTTAATAATTAAAATAATTTAGAATTAGGTTAACTTAATTTTGTTTCTTTTTATTTTATTTCATAAAAACATAAAAAACACAAAAATATATTTTCTTTTAATTATTTAATTAATTGCATTTAATTGACAAAAATCCAAAAAAAATCAATATCTTTTCTAATCAAGGGTCAACACCCTTAGAACATTCCCGATTCTTTCTTTCGCGCGCATTTTAATTTTATTTCTTTATTTTGATTATTTTTGTAACTGCCTCCGGATGTAATAGTAATTATGACTTTTACTGTTTTTA
Organism: Vicia faba; assembly: GCA_948472305.1. Classification (NCBI taxonomy): domain Eukaryota; kingdom Viridiplantae; phylum Streptophyta; class Magnoliopsida; order Fabales; family Fabaceae; genus Vicia; species Vicia faba. The sequence goes on from OX451741.1 coordinate 857,960,261, forward strand.
TTTACTTTCCGTACTCATTTACTAAAAAACGGGTCTTTGTAATTTTTGGCGATGTATAGACCCGCGCCTTGTAATAGCGTAGGATTTATGTTTCCGCAATTTACTTTCCGCACCCCTTAACTGTTAAATGCATGCAAGAATGTATGGTAAATAAAAATAACCCGTAGCTCACATATAACAAACATTAATTGAATACAACACACAATGCACACACCACTTCTAAGGTACGCCTCACTCGTTGCCTTCGAAACGTGGTCGTCAAGTATAGGACGTTTTAGCGGTCCTTATGTCCATGATCCAGTTGCCTCGAAACAGTTGCCTCGAAATGGTTTCCTCAGATTAAAAAAGGATCAAGGACATAAGGGTAGCTTCTAAGGTGTCCTACTGTTGCTTCGGTGACCACACTGTCCCTACAATCGAATTGACCCGAACACCTCCAACGGTGGTGCTACCTACCTCTCAATGGTGGGATGGCACTACCTAAAGGACATTTACACAGCTTAATTCCTTAGGGTAGGTAGATGACTCATAGATACTTGCTCTCTCTAAAAAACAAAACAAAATATTTTCACACCGACACTTTCAAAAAGCTTTCAAAACAATTTTTCAAACACTCTTGAGGACAGATACAAGAGTTATTCAGAAATCTTTCAAAGAAACTTTTCCAAACCCAAACACATTTGAAAAGCAAACATTTTGAAAACATAAGAGCAAGTATCTAAGAGCCCATGGATAACCATGGATAGAAAGGGTGCTAACACCTTCCCTTTCTATAAATCTACCTCCCAAACCGAGAAACTATCTCATAAGGAATTTTGCTGTGCTTTTGTCCTGTCCATGTTGGAGAAAATAAAAGACGGTGGCGACTCTTGCTTACCACGACATTTCGCGAAACCAGCTAAAAAACAGTCAGTTCTATTTCCACCGATCACACCATCCATTATATAAAATAATCTCAGCAACTAACTATCTCGAATAACGAAGAGACTACTATTCATCGAAGTATAAATCTCAACAAAGAACATTGTCCCTTAATGAAGAGACCTCCATCCATCGGAGTAACAAACTGAACAAAGAACTATCTCCCTTAATGAAGAGACTACCGTCCATCTGAGTATAATCTTAACAACGAACTATCTAAGTTAATGAAGAGACTATCATCCATCAGAGTATAAATATCAACAATGAACTATCTCCCTTAATAAAAAGACTTCCATCCATCAGAGTACAAATCTCAATAAAGAACTATATCCCTTAAGGAAGTGACTACCATCTATCTGAGTACAAATCTCAACAACGAACTATCTCCCTTAATAAAGAGACAACCATCCATCGGAATACAAATCTCAATAAAGAACTATATCCCTTAAGGAAGTGACTACCATCTATCTGAGTACAAATCTCAATAACGAACTTTCTCCCTTAATAAAGAGACTACCATCCATTGTAGAAAAACATCTCAGCAACGAACTATCTCAAATAACGAAAAAACTACCATTCATCGAAGTATAAATCTCAACAACGAACTTTGTCCCTTAATGAAGAGACTACCATACATCAGAGTAACAAATTGAACAAAGAACTATCTCCCTTAATGAAGAGACTACCATCCAATAGAGTACAAATCTCAACAATGAACTATCTAACTTAAAGAAGTGATTAACATCCATCAGAGTACATTTATCAACAACGAACTATCTACCTTAATGAAGGGACTACTATCCATCAGAGTATAAATCTAAACAACTATCTATCTAACTTAAATAATAGACTACCATTCATCGTAGTACAAATCTCAACAATGAACTATCTCCTTTAATAAAGATACTACCATCCATCGGATTACAAATCTCATAAATGAACTATCTACCTTAATGAAGAGACGGTCATCCATTATATTACAAGTCTCAACAATAAACTATCTCCCTTAAAAAATAGACTACCATCGATCATAGTACAAATGTCAACAACGAACTATCTCCTAAAATGTAGAGACTACCATCCATTGGAGAAAAACATCTCAACAATGATCTATCTCCAATAACAAAGAGACTACCATTTATCAGAGTACAAATCTTAAGAACAAACTATCTCCCTTAATTAAGATACTACCATCCATCGATGTACAAATCTTAACAACGCATTATCTCCCTTAATGAAGAGACTACCATCCATCAGTGTACAAATCTCAACAACAAACTATCTCCCTTAATAAAGAGACTACCATCCATCAAAGTAAAAATCTCAACAATGAACTATATCCCATAATGAAGTGACTATCATCCATCGGAGTAAAACATCTCAACAATGAATTATCTCCCAAAATGAAGAAACTACCATCCATTGTAGAAAATCATCTCAGCAACAAACTATCTCGAATAATGAAGAGACTACCATTTATCGAAGTATAAATCTCAACAACGAACTTTGTCCCTTAATGAAGAGACCTCCATCCATCGGAGTAACAAACTGAAAAAAGAACTATCTCCCTTAATGAAGAGACTACCGTCCATCTGAGTATAATCCTAACAACGAACTATCTAACTTAATGAAGAGTATAATCTCAACAACTATCTATCTAACTTAAATAATAGACTACCATCCATCAGAGTATAAATATCAACAACGAACTATCTCCCTTAATAAAGTGACAACCATCCATCGGAATACAAATCTCAATAAAGAACTATATCCCTTAAGGAAGTGACTACCATCTATCTGAGTACAAATCTCAATAACGAACTTTCTCCCTTAATAAAGAGACTACCATCCATTGTAGAAAAACATCTCAGCAACGAACTACTCAAATAACGAAAAAACTACCATTCACCGAAGTATAAATCTCAACAACGAACTTTGTCCCTTAATGAAGAGACTACCATACATCAGAGTAACAAATTGAACAAAGAACTATCTCCCTTAATGAAGAGACTACCATCCAATAGAGTACAAATCTCAACAATGAACTATCTAACTTAAAGAAGTGATTAATATCCATCAGAGTACATTTATCAACAACGAACTATCTACCTTAATGAAGGGACTACTATCCATCAGAGTATAAATCTAAACAACTATCTATCTAACTTAAATAATAGACTACCATTCATCGTAGTACAAATCTCAACAATGAACTATCTCCTTTAATAAAGATACTACCATCCATCAGAGTACAAATCTCATAAATGAACTATCTACCTTAATGAAGAGACGGTCATCCATTATATTACAAGTCTCAACAATAAACTATCTCCCTTAAAAAAGAGACTACCATCGATCATATTACAAATCTCAACAACGAACTATCTCCTAAAATGTAGATACTACCATCCATTGGAGAAAAACATCTCAACAATGATCTATCTCCAATAACGAAGAGACTACCATTTATCAGAGTACAAATCTTAAGAACAAACTATCTCCCTTAATTAAGATACTACCATCCATCGATGTACAAATCTTAACAACGCATTATCTCCCTTAATGAAGAGACTACCATCCATCAGTGTACAAATCTCAACAACAAACTATCTCCCTTAATAAAGAGACTACCATCCATCAAAGTACAAATCTCAACAATGAACTATATCCCATAATGAAGTGACTATCATCCATCGGAGTAAAACATCTCAACAATGAATTATCTCCCAAAATGAAGAAACTACCATCCATTGTAGAAAATCATCTCAGCAACAAACTATCTCGAATAATGAAGAGACTACCATTTATCGAAGTATAAATCTCAACAACGAACTTTGTCCCTTAATGAAGAGACCTCCATCCATCGGAGTAACAAACTGAAAAAAGAACTATCTCCCTAAATGAAGAGACTACCGTCCATCTGAGTATAATCCTAACAACGAACTATCTAACTTAATGAAGAGTATAATCTCAACAACTATCTATCTAACTTAAATAATAGACTACCATCCATCAGAGTATAAATATCAACAACGAACTATCTCCCTTAATAAAGATACTACCATCCATCAGAGTACAAATCTTAATAAAGAACTATATCCCTTAAGGAAGTGACTACCATCTATCTGACTACAAATATCAACAACAAACTACCTCCCTTAATAATGAGACTACCATCCATTGTAGAAAAACATCTCAGCAACGAACTATCTCCAATAACAAAAAGGCTACCATTCATCGAAGTATAAATCTCAACAACGAACTTTATCCCTTAATGAAGAGACTACCATCCATCAGAGTAACAAATTGAACAAAGAACTATCTCCCTTAATGAAGAGACTACCATCCAACAGAGTACAAATCTCAACAACGAACTATCTAACTTAAAGAAGTGATTGACATCCATCAGAGTACATTTATCAACAACGAACAATCTACCTTAATGAAGAGACTACTATCCATCATAGTATAAATCTCAACAACTAACTATCTAACTTAAATAATAGACTACCATTCATTAGAGTACAAATCTTAACAATGAACTATCTCCTTTAATAAATATACTACCATCCATCGAAGTACAAATCTCATAAATGAACTATCTACCTTAATGAAGAGACTATCATCCATCAGATTACAAATCTCAAAAACAAACTATCTCCCTTAATAAAGAGACTACCATCCATCATAGTACAAATCTCAATAACGAACTATCTCCTAAAATGTAGAGACTACCATCCATCAGAGTACAAATCTTAAGAACGAAATGTCTCCCTTAATTAAGAGACTACCATCCATCAGAGTAAAAATCTTAACAATGAACTATCTCCTTTCATAAAGAGACTACCATCCATTGGAGTACAAATAGGAGAAATGAACTATCTATCTTAATGAAGAGACTATCATCCATCAGAGTATAAATCTCAACAACAAACTATCTCTCTTAATAATGAGACTACCATCCAACGGAGTAAAAATCTCAACAACTAACTATCTAACTTAAAAAAGTGAGTACCATCCATCAGAGTACAAATCTCAACAACGAACTATCTCCTTTGATGTAGAGACTACCATCCATCAGAGTACAAATCTCAGAAATGAACTATCTTCCTTAATGAAGAGACTACTATCCATCAGAGTTTAAATCTCAACAACTAACTATTTAACTTAAATAATATACTACCATTCATCGGAGAACAAATCTCAATAAAAAACTATCTCCTTTAATAAATCTCAACAACAAACTTTGTCCCTTAATGAAGAGATTACCATCCCTCACAGTACCAAACTGAACAAAGAACTATCTCCCTTAATGAAGAGACTACCATCCATCTGAGTATAATCTCAACAACGAACTATCAAACTTAATGAAGAGACGATCATCCATCAGAGTATAAATATCAACAATGACCTATCTCCCTTAATAAAGACACTACCATCAAACGGAGTACAAATACCATCAAAGAACTATGTCCCTTAAAGAAGTGACTACCATCCATTAGAGTACAAATCTTAACAAAAAACTATCTCCCTTAATAATGAGAATACCATCCAACAGAGTAAAAATCTCAACAACGAACTATCTAACTTAAAGAAGTGATTACCATCCATGAGAGTAAAAATCTCAACAACGGACTATCTCCTTTGATGAAGAGACTACCATCCATCATAGTACAAATCTCAGAAATGAACTATCTACCTTAATAAAGAGACTACTATCCATCAGAGTATAAATATGAACAACTAAATATCTAACATAAATAATAGACTACCATTCATCGGAGTACAAATCTCAATAAAAAACTATCTCCTTTAATAAAGATACTACCATCCATCGGAGTACAAATCTCATAAATGAACTATCTACCTTAATGAAGAGATTATCATCCATCAGATTACAAATCTCAACAAAAAACTATCTCCCTTAGTAAAGAGACTACTATCCATCATAGTACAAATCTCAACAACGAACTATGTCCCATAATAAAGAGAATACCATCCATCGGAGTAAAACATCTCAATAACGAACTATCTCCCATAATGAAGTGACTACCATCCATCGGAGTAAAACATATCAACAACTAATTATCTCCAAAAATGTAGAGACTACCTTCCATTGGCGAAAAACATCTCAACAACGAACTATCTACAATAACAAAGAGACTACCATTCATCAACGTAAAAATCTTAACAATGAAGTATCTCCCTAATTAAGAGACTACCATCCATCGGAGTACAAATCTCCATAATGAACTATCTCCTTTCATAAAGTGACTCCCATCCATTAGAGTACAAATCTGAAAAATGAACTATCTACCTTAATGAAGAGACTACCATCACTCAGAGTACAAATCTTAACAATGAATTATCTCCCTTAATGAAGAGACAACCATCCATCTGAGTACAAATCTCAACAACGAACTATATCCCTTAATATAGAGACTACCATCAATCGGAGTAAAACATATAAACAACGAACTATCCCCAATAATGAAGTGACTAGCATCAATCGTAGTAAAACATATCAACAATGAATTATCTCCAAAATTGAAGACATTACCATCCATTGTAGAAAAAAATTTCAGCAATGAACTATCTCGAATAATGAAGATACTACCATTCATCAAAGTATAAATATCAACAACGTACTTTGTCCCTTAATGAAGAGACTAGCATCCATCGGCGTAACAAACTGAACAAAGAACTATCTACTTTAATGAAGAGACTACCATCCCTCACAGTACAAATCTTAACAATGAACTATCTCCCTTAATGAAGAGACTACCATCCATCTGAGTACAAATCTCAACAAAGAACTATCTCCCTTAAAGAAGTGACTACTATCAATCAGAGTACAACTCTCAAAAACAAACTATCTCCCTTAATAAAGAGACTACCATCCAATGGAGTAAAAATCTCAACAACGAACTATCTAACTTAAAGAAGTGACTACCATCCATCAGAGTACAAATCTCAACAACAAACTATTTGTTTTGATGAAGAGACTACCATCCATCAGAGTAAAAATCTAAGAAATAAACTATCTACCTTAATGAAGAGACTACTATCCATCAGAGTTTTAATCACAACAACTAACTATCTCCCATAATGAAGATACCACCATCCATCATAGTACAAATCTCAACAACAAACTATCTCCCTTAATAAAGATACTACCATCAAACGGTTTAAAACATCTCAAGAACGAACTATCTCCCATAATGAAGTGAATACCATCCATAAGAGTAAAAGAACTCAACAACGAACTTCCTACCAAAATGAAAAGACTACCATTCATCAGAGTACAAATCTCAACAACGGACTATCTCCCTTAATGAAGAGACTATCATCCATCAAAGTACAAATCTTAACAATGCATTATCTCCCTTAATAAAGAGACTACCATCCATCAGAGTACAAATCTCAACAACAAATTATCTCCCTTAATGAAGAGACTACCATCCATTGGAGTAAAACATCTCAATAACGAACTATCTCCTATAACGATGAGACTACCATTAATCAAAGTACAAATCTCAATAAAGAATTATCTCCGTTAAGGAAGATACTACCATCCATCGAAGTATAAATCTCAACAATGAACTATCTCCCTTAATGAAGAGACTACCATCCAACGAAGATTAAATCTCAAAAATGAACTATCTAACTTAAAGAAGAGACTATCATCCAACAAAGTACAAATAACTTCAATGAACTATCTCCTTAAATGAAAAGACTGCCATCCATAAGAGTACAAATTTCATAAATGAACTATCTACCTTAATGAAGAGAATTCCATCCATTAGATTACAAATCTTAACAACGAACTATCTCCCTTAGTGATAAGACTACAATCCATCAGAGTGCAAATATCTACAATAAACTATCTCCCTTAATAAAGTGAATACCATCCACCGGAGTAAAACATCTCAATAACGAACTATCTCCCATAATGAAGTGACTACCATCCATCAGAATAAAACATCTCAAAAAGAATTCTCTCCCAAAATGAAGAGACGGCCATCCATTAGAGAAAAACATCTCAACAATATACTATCTCCTTTAATGAAGAGTACATCACCCATCGGAGTATAAATCTCAACAACGAACTATCTCCCTTAATGAAGAGACTACCATTTAACGGAGTACAACTATCAACAAAGAACTATATAACTTAAAGAAGAGACTACCATCCATCAGAGTACAAATCTCAACAACAAACTATTTCCTTTCATAAAGAGACTACCATCCATTGGAGTACAAATCTTAGAAATGAACTATCTACCTTAATGAAGAGACTACCATCCATCAAAGTACAAATCTCAACAACAAACTATCTCCCTTAACGAAGAGACTACTTACCATCGGATTAAAGCATCTCAACAACGAACTATCTTCCATAATGAAGAAACTACCATCCATCGGAGTAAAACATCTCAATAATGAACTATCTCCAAAAATAAAGAGACTACCATCCATCGGAGTAAAAAATCTCAACAATGAACTATCTCTCATAATGAAGAAATTACCATTAATCAGAGTACAAATCTAAACAACGAACTATGTCCCTTAATGAAGAGACTACCATCCATCGGAATACAAAATTGAACAAAGAACTATCTCCCTTATTGAAGAGACTACTATCCAATGGAGTACGAATCTCAACAACGAACTATCAAACTTAAATAATAGACTACCATATATCGAAGTACAAATCTCAACAACAAACTATCTACCTTAATGAAGAGACTACCATCCATCAGAGTACAAATCTCAACAACAAACTATCTACCTTAATGAATAGACTTCCATCCATCAGAGTATAAATCTAAACAACAAACTATCTCCCTTAACAAAGAGACTACTTTCCATCGGATTAAAGCATCTCAACAACAAACTATCTACCTTAATGAATAGACTTCCATCCATCAGAGTATAAATCTACACAACAATCTATCTCCCTTAACGAACAGACTACTTTCCATCGGATTAAAGCATCTCAACAACGAACTATCTTCCATAATGAAGAAACTACCATCCATCAAAGTAAAACATCTCAACAATGAACTATCTCCAAAAATGAAGAGACTACCATACAATGGAGTGCGAATCTCAACAAAGATCTATCAAACTTAAATATTGGACTACCATTTATCGGAGTACAAATATCAATAACGAACTATTTCCTTTAATAAAGAGACTACCATCCATCACAGTACAAATCTCAACAATGAACTATATCCTTTCATAAAGAGACTACCATCCATCATAGTACAAATCTCAACAACGAACTATCTCCCTTAATAAAGTGAATACCATCCACCGGAGTAAAACATCTCAATAACGAACTATCTCCCATAATGAAGTGACTACCATCCATCAGAGTAAAATATCTCAACAACAAATTATCTCCCAAAATGTAGAGACTACCAATAATTGGAGAAAAATATCTCAACCATGAACTATTTCCAATAACGAAGAGGCAACCATTCATCGGAGTTCAAATCTAAACAATGAACTATCTCACTCATTGAAGAGACTACCATCCATCGGAGTATAAATCTCAACAATTAACAATCTCCCTTAATAAAGAGACTACCATCTAATGGAGTACGAATCTCAAAAACGAACTATGTAACTTAAAGAAGTGACTACCATCCATCATAGTACAAATCTCAACAACAAACTATCTCCTTTGATGAAGAGACTACCATCCATCAGAGTACAAATCTCAGAAATGAATTATCTACCTTAATGAAGAAACTACTATCCATTGGAGTATAAATCTCAACAACTAACTATCTCCCTTAATGAAGATACTACCATCCATCATAGTACAAATCTCAACAACGAACTATATCCCTTAAAAAAGAGACTACCATTAATCGGATAAAAACATCTCAACAACGAACTATCTCCCATAATGAAGTGACTAGCATCCATCAGAGTAAAACATCTCAACAACGAACTATCTCCCAAAACGGAGTACAAATATCAGCATCAAACTATCTAACTTGAAGGAGAGACTACCATCCATCAGAGTACAAATCTCAACAACAAAATATCTCCTTTTATAAAGAGACTACCATCCATTGGAATTCAAATCTCTCAAATGAACTATCTACCTTAATGAAGAGACTACCATCCATCAGAGTACAAATATAAACAACAAACTATCTCCCTTAATAAAGAGACTACCATCCATCATAGTACAAATCTCAACAATGAACTATCTCCCATAATGAAGTGACTATCATCCATCGGAGTAAAACATCTCAACAATGAATTATCTCCCAAAATGAAGAAACTACCATCCATTGTAGAAAATCATCTCAACAACAAACTATCTCGAATAACGAAGAGACTACTATTTATCAAAGTATAAATCTCAACAACAAACTATGTCCCTTAATGAAGAGACCTCCATCCATCGGAGTAACAAACTGAACAAAGAACTATCTCCCTTAATGAAGAGACTACCGTCTATCTGAGTATAATCTTAACAACAAACTATCTAACTTAATGAAGAGACTATCATCCATCAGAGTATAAATATCAACAACGAACTATCTCCCTTAATAAAGAGACTACCATCCATCAGAGTACAAATCTCAATAAAGAACTATATCCCTTAAAGAAGTGACTACCATCTATCTGAGTACATATCTCAACAACGAACTATCTCCCTTAATAAAGAGACTACCATCCATTGTATAAAAACATCTCAGCAACGAACTATCTCCAATAACGAAAAGGCTACCATTCATTGATGTATAAATCTCAACAACGAACTTTGTCCCTTAATGAAGAGACTACCATCCATCAGAGTAACAAATTGAACAAAGAACTATCTCCCTTAATGAAGAGACTACCATCCAACGGAGTACAAATCTCAACAACGAACTATCTAACTTAAAGAAGTGATTGACATCCATCAGAGTACATTTTTCAACAACGAACAATCTACCTTAATGAAGAGACTACTATCCATCATAGTATAAATCTCAACAACTAACTATCTAACTTAAATAATAGACTACCATTCATCAGAGTACAAATCTCAACAATGAACTATCTCCTTTAATAAAGATACTACCATCCATCGAAATACAAATCTAATAAATGAACTATCTACCTTAATTAAGAGACTATCATCCATCAGATTACAAATCTCAACAACAAACTATCTCCCCTAATAAAGAGACTACGATCCATCATAGTACAAATCTCAACGACGAACTATCTCCTAAAATGTAGAGACTACCATCCATTGGAGAAAAACATCTCAACACTGATGTATCTCCAATAACGAAGAGACTACCATTCATCATAGTACAAATCTCAATAACGAACTATCTCCCTTAATAAAGAGAATACCATCCATCAGAGTAAAACATATCAATAAAGAACTATCTCCCATAATGAAGTGACTACCATCTATCGGAGTAAAACTTCTCAACAACGAATTAACTCCCAAAATGTAGAGACTACCATCCATTGGAGAAAAACATCTCAACAATGAACTATCTCCAATAACGAAGAGACTACCATTCATCAGAGTACAAATCTTAACAACGAACTATCTCCCTTAATTAAGAGACTACCATCCATCGGAGTACAAATCTCAATAATCAACTATCTCCCTTAATAAAGAAACCATCCAATGGAGTACAAATATCAACAACAAACTATCTAACTTAAAGAAGAGACTACCATCTATCTGAGTATAAATCTCCACAATGAACTATCTCCTTTCATAAAGAGACTACCATCCATTAGATTACAAATTTGAGAAATGAACTATCTACCTTAATGAAGAGACTACCATCCCTTAGAGTACAAATCTTAAAAACGAACTATCTCCCTTAATGAAGAGACTACCACACATTTAAGTACAAATCTGAACAACGAACTATCTACCTTAATAAAGAGACTACCATCCATCGGAGGAAAACATCTCAACAATAAACTATCTCCCATAATGAAGTGACTACCATCCATCGGAGTAAAACATCTCAACAATGAATTACCTCTCAAAATGAAGACACTACCATCCATTGTAGAAAAACATCTCAGCAACAAACTATCTCCAATAACGAAAAGACTACCATTCATCGAAGTATAAATTTCAACAACGAACTTTGTCCCTTAATGAAGAGACTACCATCCATCAGAGTACCAAACTGAACAAAGAACTATCTCCCTTAATGAAGAGACTACCATCCATCTGAGTATAATCTCAACAACAAACTATCTAACTTAATGAAGAGACTATCATACATCAGAGTATAAATATCAACAACTAACTATCTCCCTTAATAAAGACACTACCATCAAACGGAGTACAAATACCAACAAAGAACTATGTCCCTTATAGAAGTGACTACCATCCATTATAGTACAAATCTCAACAAAAAACTATCTCCCTTAATAATGAGAATACCATCCAACAGAGAAAAAACCTCAACAACGAACTATCTAACTTAAAGAAGTGATTACCATCCATCAGAGTAAAAATCTCAACAACGAACTATCTCCTTTGATGAAGAGACTACCATCCATCAGAGTATAAATCTCAGAAATGAACTATCTACCTTAATAAAGAGACTACTATCCATCAGATTATAAATATGAACAACTAAATATCTAACATAAATAATAGACTACCATTCATCGGAGTACAAATCTGAACAAAAAACTATCTCCTTTAATAAAGATACTACCATCCATCGGAGTACAAATCTCATAAAGGAACTATCTACCTTAATGAAGAGATATCATCCATCAGATTACAAATCTCAACAACAAGCTATCTCCCTTAATAAAGAGACTACTATCCATCATAGTACAAATCTCAGCAATGAAATATGTCCCATAATAAAGAGAATACCATCCATTGGAGTAAAACATCTCAATAACGAACTATCTCCCATAATGAAGTGACTACCATCCATCGGAGTAAAACGACTCAACAACTAATTATCTCCAAAAATGTAGAGACTACCTTCCATTGGTGAAAAACATCTCAACAACGAACTATCTACAATAACAAAGAGACTACCATTCATCAAAGTAAAAATCTTAACAATGAACTATCTCCCTTAATTAAGAGACTACCATCCATCGGAGTACAAATCTCAAAAATGAACTATCTCCCTTAATGATGAAGTTACCATCCATTAGAGTATAAATCTCCACAATGAACTATCTCCTTTCATAAAGTGTCTCCCATCCATTGGAGTACAAATCTGAAAAATGAACTATCTACCTTAATGAAGAGACTACCATCCCTCAGAGTACAAATCTTAAAAATGAACTATCTCCCTTAATGAAGAGACTACCATCCATCTGAGTACAAATCTCAACAACGAACTATCTCCCTTAATATAGAGACTACCATCCATCGGAGTAAAACATATAAACAACGAACTATCCCCAATAATGAAGTGACTAGCATCCATCGCAGTAAAACATCTCAACAATGAATTATCTCCAAAATTAAAGACACTACCATCCATTGTAGAAAAACATTTCAGCAATGAACTATCTCCAATAACGAAGAGACTACCATTCATCGAAGTATAAATCTCAACAACGTACTTTTCCACTTAATGAAGAGACTACCATCCATCGGCGTAACAAACTGAACAAAGAACTATCTACTTTAATGAAGAGACTACCATCCCTCACAGTATAAATCTTAACAATGAACTATCTCCCTTAATGAAGAGACTACCATCCATATGAGTACAAATCTCAACAAAGAACTATCTCCCTTAAAGAAGTGAGTACTATCCAACCGAGTACAAATCTCAACAACAAACTATCTCCCTTAATAAAGAGACTACCATCCAATGGAGTACAAATCTCAACAACGAACTATCTAACTTAAAGAAGTGACTACCATCCATCAGAGTACAAATCTCAACAACGAACTATTTGTTTTGATGAAGAGACAACCATCCATCAGAGTAAAAATCTAAGAAATAAACTATATACCTTAATGAAGAGACTACTATACATCAGAGTTTTAATTACAACAACTAACTATCTCCCTTAATGAAGATACCACCATCCATCATAGTACAAATCTCAACAACAAACTATCTCCCTCAATAAAAATACTACCATCAAACGAATTAAAACATATCAATAACGAACTATCTCCCATAATGAAGTGAATACCATCCATTAGAGTAAAAGAACTCTACAATGAACTATCTCCCATAATGAAGAAACTACCATCCATCAAAGTAAAAGAACCCAACAACGAACTTCCTACCAAAATGAAGAGACTACCATTCAATAGAGTACAAATCTCAACAACGGACTATCTCCCTTAATGAAGAGACTATCATCCATCAAAGTACAAATCTTAACAATGCATTATCTCCCTTAATGAAGAGACTACCATCCATCAGAGTACAAATCTCAACAACAAATTATCTCCCTAAATGAAGAGACTACCATCCATTGGAGTAAAACATCTCAATAACTAACTATCTGCTATAACGATGAGACTACCATTAATCAAAGTACAAATCTCAACAAAGAATCATCTCTGTTAAGGAAGATACTACCATCCATCGAAGTATAAATATCAACAATGAACTATCTCCCTTAATTAAGAGACTACCATCCAATGAAGTACAAGTCTCAAAAATGAACTATCTAACTTAAAGAAGAGACTACCATCCAACAAAGTACAAATCACTTCAACGAATTATCTCCTTAAATGAAAAGACTACCATCCATAAGAGTACAAATTTCATAAATAAACTATCTACCTTAATGAAGAGACTTCCATCCATTAGATTACAAATCTTAACAACGAACTATCTCCCTTAATGATAAGACTACCATCCATCAGAGTACAAATATCAACAATAAACTATCTCCCTTAATAATGAGACTACCATCCATCGAAGTAAAACATCTCAACAACGAATTATCTCCCATAATGAAGTGACTACCATCCATCAGAATAAAACATCTCAAAAAGAATTATCTCCCAAAATGAAGAGACTACCATCCATTAGAGAAAAACATCTCAACAACATACTATCTCATTTAATGAAGAGTATACCACCCATCGGAGTATAAATATCAACAACGAACTATCTCCCTTGATGAAGAGACTACCATTTAATGGAGTACAACTATCAACAATGAACTATATAACTTAAAGAATAGACTACCATCCATCAGAGTATAAAGCTCAACAATGAACTATTTCCTTTCATAAAGAGACTACCATCGTTTGGAGTACAAATCTTAGAAATGAACTATCTACCTTAATGAAGAGACTACCATCCATCAGAGTACAAATCTCAACAACAAACTATCTCCCTTAACGAAGAGACTACTTTCCATCGGATTAAAGCATCTCAACAACGAACTATCTTCCATAATAAAGAAACTACCATCCATCGGAGTAAAACATCTCAATAATGAACTATATCCCAAAATAAAGAGACTACCATCCATCAGAGTAAAAAATCTCAACAATGAACTATCTCTCATAATGAAGAAATTACCATTAATCGGAGTACAAATCTAAACAACAAACTATGTCCCTTAATGAAGAGACTACCATCCATCAGAATACAAAATTGAACAAAGAACTATCTCCCTTAATGAAGAGACTACCATCCAATGGAGTACGAATCTCATCAACGAACTATCAAACTTAAATAATAGACTACCATTTATCGAAGTACAAATCT
Source organism: Vicia faba (assembly GCA_948472305.1). Taxonomy (NCBI): domain Eukaryota; kingdom Viridiplantae; phylum Streptophyta; class Magnoliopsida; order Fabales; family Fabaceae; genus Vicia; species Vicia faba. The sequence goes on from OX451741.1 coordinate 857,975,908, forward strand.
CAACAACGAACTATCTCCCTTAATGAAGAGAATATCATCCATCAGATTACAAATCTCAACAACAAACTATCTCCCTTAATAAAGAGACTACCATCCATTATAGTATAACTCTCAACAATGAATTATCTCCATTAATAAAGAGAATACCATCAATCGGAGTAAAACATCTCAACAACGAACTATCTCCCATAATGAAGTGACTATCATCCATTAGAGTAAAACATCTGAACAACGAACTATCTCCCATGATGAAGGGACTATCATCCATCGGAGTAAAACATCTCAACAATGAATTATCTCCCAAAATGAAGACACTACCATCCATTGTAGAAAAACCTCTCAGTAACAAAATATTCCAAATAAATCTTAACAACGAACTTTATCCCTTAATAAAGAGACTACCTTCCATCGGAGTAACAAACTGAACAAAGAACTATCTCCCTTAATGAAGAGACTACCATCCATATGAGCATTATATCAACAAAGAACTATCTAACTTAATGAAGAGATTATCATCCATCAGAGTATAAATATCAACAACAAACTATCTCCCTTAATAAAGAGACTTTCATCCATCGGAGTACAAATCTCAACAAAGAACTATCTCCCTTAAGGAAGTGACTACCATCCATCAGAGTACAAAGCTCAACAACAAACTATCTCACTTAATAAAGAGACTACCATCCAATGGAGTACAAATCTCAAAAACGAACTATCTAACTTAAAGAAGTGACTACCATCCATCAGAGTACAAATCTCAACAACAAACTATCTCTTTTGATGAAGAGACTACCATCCATCAGAGTACAAATATCAGAAACGAATTATCTACCTTAATGAAGAAACTACTATCCATCAGAGTATAAATCTCAACAACTAACTATCTCCCTTAATGAAGATACTACCATCCATCATAGTACAAATCTCAACAGCGAACTATATCCCTTAAAAAAAAGACTACCATCCATCGGATAAAAACATCTCAACAACGAACTATCTTCCATAATGAAGTGACTACCATCCATCGGAGTAAAACATCTCAACAACGAACTATCTCCCAAAACGGAGTACAAATATCAACATCAAACTATCTAACTTAAAGGAGAGACTACCATCCATCAGAGTACAAATCTCAACAACAAAATATCTCCTTTCATCAAGATACTACCATCCATTGGAATACAAATCTCCGAAATGAACTATCTACCTTAATGAAGAGACTACCATCCATCAGAGTACAAATCTCAACAACAAACTATCTCCCTTAATGAAGAGATTACCATCCACCAAAGTAAAAATCTCAACAGCGAACTTTCTTTAATAACGAAGAGACTGCCACTCATCGGAGTACAAATCTCAAAAACTAACTATCTACCTTAATGAAGAGAGTACCATCCTTCGAAGTATAAATCTCAACAATGAACTATCTACCTTAATAAACATACTACCATCCGTCAAAGTAAAACTCTCAACAACAAACTATCTAGCTTAATGAAGACACTACTTTCCATCGGATTAAAGCATATCAACAACGAAGTATCTTCCATAATAAAGAAACTACCATCAATCGGAGTAAAACAAATCAACAATGATCTATCTCCAAAATTGAAGAGACTAGCATCCATTGGAGTAAAAAATTTAAACAACGAACTATCTCTCATAATAAATAAATTACCATTCATCGGTGTACAAATATCAATAATGAACTATGTCCCTTAATCAAAAGAGTACCATCCATCGGAGTACAAAATTGAACAAAAAATTATCTCCCTTAATGAAGAGATTACCTTCCAACGGAGTACAAATATCAACAATAAACTATCTCCCCTAATGAAGACACTACCATCCAACGGAGTACAAATTTCAACAACAAACTATCTAACTTTAAGAATAGACTACCATTCATCGGAGTACGAATCTCTACAATGAACTATCTCCTTGAATGAAGAGACTACCTTCTATCAGAGTACAAATCTCATAAATGATGTATCTACCTTAATGAAGAAATTATCATCCATCAGATTACAAATCTCAACAACAAACTATCTCCCTTAATAAAGAGACTACCATCCATCATAGTAAAAATCTCAACAATGAACTATCTCCCTTATTAAACAGAATACCATCCATCGGAGTAAAACATCTCAACAACGAACTATCTCCCATAATGAAATGACTAATATCCATCGGAGTAAAACATCTAACCAACGAATTATCTCCCAAAATGTAGATACTAACATCCATTGGAGAAAAACATCTCAACGACGAACTTTCTCCAATAACGAAGAGACTACCATTCATCAGGAGTACAAATGTTAACAACGAACTATCTCCCTTAATAAAGAGACTACCATCCATCATAGTACAAATCTCAACAATGAACTATCTCCCTTAGTGAAGAGACTACCATCCAACGGAGTACAGATATCAACAACGAACTATCTCCTTTCAGAAAGAGACTACCATCCATTGGGGTATAAATCTGATAAATGAACTATCTGCCTTAATGAAGAGACTACCATCCATCAAAGTACAAATCTCAACAACAAACTATCTACCTTAATGAAGAGAATACCATCCATCAAAGTACAAATATCAACAACAAACTATCTCCCTTAATGAAGAGACTACCTTCCATCGTAGTAAAACATCTCAACAACGAACTATCTCCCATAATGAAGAAACTACCATCCATCGGAGTAAAACATCTCAACCATGAACTATCTCCAAAAATGAAGAGACTACCAGCCATCAGCGTAAAAAATCTCAACAAAAATTATCCCTAATAACTAAGAGATTACTATTCATCGGAGTACAAATCTCAACAACGGACTATGTTCCTTAATGAAAAGACTACCATCCATCGAATGAACAAAATTAAACAAAGAACTATCTCCCTTAATGAAGAGACTACCATCCAAAGGAGTATAAATCTCAACAATAAACTATCTCCCTTAATGAAGAGACTACCATACAACGAAGTACAAATCTCAACAACAAACTATCTAACTTAAAGAATAGACTACCTTTCATCTGAGTGTAAATCTTAAAAACGAACTATCTCCAATAACGAAGAGACTAACATTCATCAGGAGTACAAATGTTAACAACGAACTATATCCCTTAAAGAAGGGACTACCACCCACCGGAGTACAAATCTCAACAAAGAACTATCTCCCTTAATGAAGAGGCTACCATCCAACATAGTACAAATCTCAATAACATACTATCTAACTTAAAGGGCAGACTACCATCCATCAGAGTACAAATTACAACAACAAACTATCTCCTTTCATAAAGAGACTACCATCCATTGGAGTACAAATCTCAAAAATGAATTATCTACCTTAATGAATAGACTACCATCCATTAGAGTACAAATATCAACAACAAACTATCTCCCTTAATGAAGATACTACCATCCATCAATGTACAAATCCAAACAGCGAACTTTCTCCAATAACGAAGAGACTACCATTCATCGGAGTACAAATCTCAAAAATGAACTATCTCCCTTAATGAAGAGACTACCATCCATTGAAGTATAAGTCTTAACAATGAACTATCTACCTTAATGAAGAGACTACCATCAATAATAGTGCAAATCTCAACAACAAACTATCTCCCTTAATGAGAAATTTCTAAAGATCTCATTAGGCAACTGATAGGTCACGACAACAGCGATATTCGTTGCAGCGATATGGTTGACAAAAGTTCCGACCTAACAAAGATTTCAAAAGAAATTTTTACTTATGGGAAACCATCCAACAAAATCAAAGATCTGAAAGATTACCTCAGAATTTGGTTAAAAATCATTTTGGGTTGTATCAATCACGAAAAACCCACTAGTTCTTCAGATTATATCAACATTGATCAGCAGTATCTTATGTACTATATAGCCACCAAACCAAAGGTTAATCTTCCTCATCTTCTGTTTAATCATCTGAAGACCAGTTTCAAAGAGACGAGAGAAGAAGAAAGAACAAAGAGAGACTACATCCTTATGGGTAGACTCATTTCAGATATTCTGACAGAAAACAAACTTATAGAACATCTGACTAAGGCTCAACAAGTCAACACTCTAGAATCTTGTACTGGTAAACCTCTCAATGCCAAGAATATGAAGAAGATGGAGATTATTTAAACCATCAAGAAGGATCCCACAATAACAACCAAGGAAGACATTATAAATAGAAGAGTACCTCTGAAGGAGTTTCCACTCTTCACTCAAACAGATGCTTCTCACGATATTATTCTCAAGTATCTGGATGCTTGCAAGAGGGACGGGACAAATACAGAAGTGAACATTCGTGATTTGAGATAACAACCTCTGGAAATTGCTCCCAAAAAATCAAGGAAAAGGAAAGTTGATGCAGAAGGAAATTCTCAGAAGATTCACAAAGCTTCCAAAAAGAAAGGTAATCCATCTTTTATTTATGTTATTGAATCAAGACTGTTATCAACATCTGAAAACCCTTCTTATCCAAAACCAACAGAAGATCCATCACCTCAAACGCTTGATGACTTTGACATTGACTTTGACTCCTCACTATCTCTAGATAACCTTCTGAACAATCCACCTACTACCCATCTTGACCAAAATCAGCCTGAACTTGCTCAAGTTTTCTCTGATATTGATCAATTTGATCCGTTGTTTGAAGCTCCCCACACATAAAATCAAAATTTTGACTCTGATACCACGACATCCATTCTTGGAATCACCTTCCCACTCATGGTCTCTCAACCACCCTCAATTCCGTCAACTTCCTCACAAAACCTCTCCATCCTAGATATTCCATCTCCCTATCAATACACTCCACCAAACTCACCATACTCATCAATTGTTATTTTTGACTCTCCCTCTCCAAACAACCACCCAGAAGATCCTCTTAGAACTGTTATAGACTTAGAAGCTTTGGAAAATATTGTCACAAGCTCTCAGAAAATTGTCGTACCAAAACCAAAACCAAAAATCTCCAAAGCAGATGTTGGTAAATCTTTTGCTGAATTTTGAAATAGAAATACGGGAATGGGTTAACTCTCTGAAGCTAGATTTCTTAAAGAATCTTAATCCTGCTGTATCTGATCTCATTGGAACCAGTTCAGAAAATGGTTCAACTCTGAATCCCTGAAACTTAAGGATCTGAGTTATAAAATTGCTCAATAAAACTTTTGTGATCATCTAAATATCTTCAAGGATCAAGTTATGCATCATTGGGAAAAGAAGCCACTCCTTCTACTAGACAATAACCCTTAGGAAGATCATCAGCCTTACGAATACGATGAACCATCCACTGAACCTCTGCCTCTGGTTAGGTTTCAAGACAAAGGCAAGGAAGTTGAAGAAGCTCCTGAGTCAGAATCAGTCACAACTTGTTCTAAAAATGTGGTACCTTCTACTGATATACCCTCTTAATCTCTTGTGCTGCAAACTCTGGAGGAGTTGAAGAAAGAGAATGTTGTGTTTATGGAAAGGCTAGACAAGCAAGATGATATGTGTAAGGAAATTAAGGGGGTGCTTGGAAAAGAAGAAGAATCAAACAATCAGATTAAGAGTTTATTTGATGCCCTGTTCACACGACTTCCACAACCTCAAACTTAGTTCTGAAATTTTGTTTTCTTCACTGTGTTCTTTTTATTTGTATTCTTCAGAATGTGTTTTTGTTGAAATCTTTTTGAATACAAATCCTCTTTTATTGTTTAAAGTGTTTTTATTACTTTTTGATTCTTCACAAAAAAGAGGGAGAATGTAAGATATTTTTAATATAACAGTATCGAGACTCAGTCTCAAACATTTTGAATATCATAACTTCTATTGTTCTTTTCTGAAAGAAAAACAGGAACAAACTTTGTTGAGGACAGAAGTGGGCGCATCAAAAATCCTTTTCTCAAAAACTCTGATAAAAATAATCTTCAGGGAAGTATTTCTTCTCTATTTGAGTATTCAAGTCAGGGGGGATATTAAATGCTTTATGTTCTTTAAGTTTCTATCAAAATATCCTTGTTTGTGTCATCATCAAAAAGATGGAGATTGTTAGAACATAGTTTGATTTTACAACCCTTGCAAGAGTTTTGGTGATAACAAACACTCAAAGAAGAATTATGCTCCCTAAATAAGTATTTTGTTTTGCAGAGAAGTTCTGATGGAAGAAGCATAGAAGATGAGTTAGATCATTGTTCAAACTCTTATTTAATACATCTTTTATAAAGAAGTTCTAAAGTTGCAACTTCTGAGTGCCTAAACGCTGCGAACAGGAACTCCTTTATTTTGATTCATACAATTCTGGAAAGAAGTAAAGAAGTTCCAACGGTAACTTCCATCTTCTGAAGCAAGCATGTTCTAAAGCGCTATATTTCACTTATGGCTATTCAAAAGTAACGGCTAAAAGGGGACAAGAAAATCTATATTTGGAAAGATCTTTAATTACTATTTATCAACATTCCAAATGCTGCCACATGCGTTGCCTATATAAACAAGACTTGAAGGAGAAGTCATTTACGATTTTGCTGTGCACAACAAATGATATATTTTCATCACCTTCAACTTATTGAATTTCATTTGTGTAATATATCACCTGTGTGATACTGTTTTATTAGAAAACACATCTTGTACACGCTTTCAAATATTTAATTGTGTAATTCCTTGAGAAAACTGAGTTGTGGTTTAAACTCAAGAAGACTTTGAGTGTTGTCATTATATCTGTGTAATCAATTTGATTATTGGATTAAGACCTCGTTAAGAGAGGAGAAATCACCTTGGTGGGTTGACTGGAGAAGTTTGAGTTCAAAGGGACCAGGATAACCAACGTGTCTTTTACTTTAACTTTTGAAAAACCCCAATTCAAAACCCCCCTTCTTGTGTTTTTTCATTATTTAAAATGTACATATTACTATCTTCTAAAGTTGATATCTTCTCTACTATCTTCTCTACAAACAACAATAATGAATAATCCTAAATGAACTTGTTATCTCTATATCTTCTACATATGCACCTACCTGAAACAAAACCATCAAAAGCATATCAGATCCAAGATATATAACACTTAAATCTTATAACTATTGTAATTTAACAAACAAAAAATGTAAAAAAAACAAATCAAGAATCTTCTATAACCCATCACTAAAAATTCTTCGATTCATAGCATGATACAAACAAAACTTTATTTGAATTTAAATCCAATACCATCCTAACTAACCTTCCATATAACAACAACAACATTGTAACATAGTTTACCACACTAATGACGATATAGTATCTCATCAAAACTCAAATTTATATATACTCAAAATTCTCATAAATGAAAGTGTCACAATACCTTATAAAATTATCATCTCAATAATGTATTGACATCAATCCTCCTTAATTTCGTCCAATTGATCTTTCGAGTAAGTAGAAGACTTGTATTGATCAAAGTACTACATAATATAACATAATATCGTTTAGTTAAAACTAATTAATTAGATGAAATTTTTTAAATATATTAAAATAAATCATAACTTAGAAACACATACCATGGTTGGAATCTCTATTTGATTCAAAAGAATAATTTCTTTCATAAACCTCAACATGAAATAACCGCAATCTATACCATTACACTGACAAGGACAATACAGGTGGAAATAAATACAAATATATATCAGGATATATAGTTTAGCTTGTTTTATCAAGTAGCATCACTAATATAATTAAAATCATGAAAATATACTTGCACTCTGATCCGTGTAATGTTATTTACTTTACTCTTTGGTACTTGAGTATCTCTGTGTGCTCAAAAAATTTGTATAACTCTAACAAAATATAAACGAATATTTAGAACAATCTCAAACAAATAAATAAGTATACAAATGAAGATTTAGAACAATCTAACTTACGTATCAACCATCTCCTTCATATTTGAGTATTTTTTCATTTCACTTTCTAACGAATCCAAATAATATACAATTTCTCTTATCGGATTAATCACAACCAACAACCAGTATCCATTGTAAGATTAACAAAGGTTAGTTAGAAAATTTCTACACAATGTCAAAACACGAAAAATTATAATAGATGAAGTTTGAATGAAAATCTTAGCCATTGCCAGTATTAAATGGTAAAAAAACAATTTTTATGTACTTTTGTTGGCCATAAATGCATGGAAAAAGTATTTTTTGACTTCATCTGGTCTTTGTTCGATTAATAGTGAGTTGATATTGTTTGGAGATAAGAAACAAAATGTTTGGTCCAATTGATGTGGGCGCATCAAGTTGTCATACATGAAACTTATATAAAAACATCATTAACATTAAGACCATTCATTGAAATGAGTAGATAAATTGTACAATTAAGTAAATAAATTTGATCCGAGTATACTGGATGTATGTATCGATAACACCGAGGTCTAATTCCCAATGTCTAAGAACTTGATCCACATCCTCTTTACTAATTGTTTCGTAATAGGAAAAACCAAAAATAACTTCCTCCATAGGTATATTACAAGCACCTCCGTCAGCCAAATATTATATTCCCATTAATTTCTGAAGGCACGACCTATACCGAGAAGTAGGCTTTTTTCTAGTGGCGGACTTTGCAACATCCTTTTTTTGTGTGCACATGTTGCCAATTTTAGGTTTCTTACTCATATTGACTTGTTGCATCTCTTTTGCATGAATCTAAAGATCAAATACATATAAGTTAGGTGAAGTATAAAATCATGAATTAACTTTTTCTATGTTTATATATATATATATATATATATATATATATATATATATATATATATATATATATATATATATATATATATCAATGTACCTCTTTTCTTGATGCAACTGACTCGGTTATCCGTATAATCCCCTTATCTTTTAATTTGGATTTTGTAGGAGTCTAACATTACCATGAAAAAAATGTACGTCAAATGGTTGTAAAAATTTTAATACTCAAAGGTTCATAATTGTTCTCAACATACCTCATTGTTGTACCCCAAAATTTTCCCTCTCATTTCTCAAGAATTTTCTCACAAGATCTTCCATGACATCAAGTTTGCAGCACTGATACATCAACTTAGGTTTGAAATTGGCACCGGGGAAAAATGGTCAATTGCACACTGAAAAGTCAAACTTTGAATTTTGGACCAAAATTAAATTTCATCAACGCATGTTAGAATATGAAGTTTTTTTCATTAAGAAAGTCAAAAGTCAAAATTATGTTGAAAAAGTCAATGTTTTAAACACTTAGAAATTTTTCTAAGTGTTAAGAAATTATGATAAGTTCAGAACTTATGGCAGGATTTACACCATGATGCAAGCTAATTCAAGAAGAACTTCTGACACAAGAGTGGTAGATCTCAATGAGATGTAAAACATTTCAAAATAGAACTTCTTCTTGAAATGCTGGGATTTCAAGTTATAAATCCTTGAAGACACGTCCATGAAACTGAAGCACTCAGTAAATTCTGGGCATTTCCAAGACAGAATTTGGTTAGAACTTCAGGACCAGTTTTCACAAAGGTTCAATCAAAGTTTGCAAGAGTAATTCAAAGAGGGTCTGCGAAGCATGTTAACAAGCTTTCTGAAAAGTCTGAGAACTCGTTTAAAACATGTTGGATAAGGGAGATTCAAAGATCAGAAGTTGGATATTTTTTCTAAGTTACATTGATGTTGAACTTCTAATCCAGATTTAAGCTATGATGCATAATCTCATATTACAGGTTTTCTATTTTGATAAATCTCATCATAATTTAATGCTCACACCCACCTTTGAGTCTTTATCCAAAGGATTTCCCCACGTGTGGCATAGAAGTACCATTGTTGCCCTTGAAAAGCAAACTTTTATACAAAGTTTATGTTGGGCCCATGCTTTACTTTTACTTCTGAGGGTACTTTTCCATAAATCATGCTTACAAATTCAGATTAGGCGCGGCTAAAGCTGCTAACCACCCTACTTTGTGCCTTGAACCATACTTTTTTATACTTGCTTCAAGAACAAGTCAGTGTCCTAGCATATGATGTTTGTACTCTTGACTTCTCCAAGCTCCTAAATCCTTGCCTATAAATTGAACTTCAAATTGCAACTGTTAAAGAGGTCGAAGATTTGAAGGAATACTCTTGATCATTTACTTGACTGTGCTAGAGGATTCTATGGGGTGCGTGTTGGGCCAACATGACGAGTCTGGCTTAAAAGAACATGTTATTTACTACCTGAGCAAAAATTTTACCGAATATGAAACCAGATATTCACTGCTCGAGAAAACTTTCTACGCTCTGGCATGGGCTGCTCGCCGGCTAAGATAGTATATGTTGACTCATACCACTCTATTGATTTCTAAGATAGATCATATCAAGTACATCTTCGAGAAACCCGTTCTCTTCGAACGGATAGCTAGATGGAAAATGATCTTGAATGAGTATGATATTCAATACACAATGCAAAAGGCCAACAAAGGAAGTGTGCTGGAAGATCATTTTTCCCGTTAACCTGTTGATGATTATCAGTCTATGAACTTTTACTTCTCTGATGAGAATATCATGTTAGTAACCTACTGTGCAAAACCTGGACCGTGTGATGCACCTGAACAAGGATCTCGATGGACTATGGTCTTCGATGGGGCTTCCAACGCTTTGGGTAACATAATTATTGTTGTGATAATCTCCCCTTAAGGTTGCGACACTCCTTTCACTGCCATATTATTCTTTGATTGTACAAATAACATGGATGAATATGAGGCATGCATTTTGGGTCTGAAAGCTGCCATTGATTTGAGGATCAAGCATCTGAATGTATTGGGGGATTCTGCTCTGGTGATTAGTCAAGTTATGGGAGATTGGGACACTAAGCACCCTAATCTCATTCCTTACAAGGAGCTTGTGCTATCTCTGATTTCTTAATTCGAAGAGATCACATTTGAACACTTTCCTAGGGAAGAAAATCAATTAGCCGATGCATTGGCCATGATGTCTATTATGTTCAAAGTCAAGTGGGACAATGAAGCTCCTATGATTACAATTGAGAGATTCGACGAACCTGCGCATTGCTATGAGCTCGACATCAACACCGAGAAGCCATGGTACCATGAAGTGAAGAGATACCTTGAAGCACAAGAGTATCCCGAAGGAGTCTCAATAAATGACAAAAAGTTCTTATGAATATTCTCAGCCAAATTCTTCCTAAGTAATGGAATCCTGTACAAATTCAACCATGATTCTACTCTACTCTGATGTGTAGACAACAAGGAGGCAGAGGAAATTATGGAAGACATGCATGATGGTCTCTTTGGGACTGACTTTAGCATAATACTATGGCCAAGAAAATCTTGAGAGCTGGTTACTATTGGTCAAAAATAGAGGTTGATTGCCATCACCACTCAAGGACTTGCCACAAATGCCAAGTCTATGTTGACAAGGTCCATGTACCTCATATTCCCCTAAACGTCATGACCGCTCCGTGGCCATTTGCAATGTGGGGCATTGACATGATTGGAGAAATCAAACCTATTGCTTCCTGTTGTACCACAAAATTTTCCCTCCCATATTCCTCAAAATATTGCAAGAAAAATCTCCAAGTGGCTCAAGGTTGCTCAAGAATTGGTCAGATAAGCTATCTCCTAAGACAGTCTACCCCAAATTAGGGTTTTGTGTTGCATCGAGACTTTTGAGTCCAAATTACCCCAAGTACTCACCAATGTCCTAATATGTCCTCAAGATCATCCATGTCAAATTTCAGGCCTTGCAGAGGAAGTTTGCTCAGTCAATTGCTCAAAGGTCCAAAAATCGACAATGCTAGGGCAAAAGTCAACTGTGACCTACAAATAGTCAAACTTCAATATTTTTTGTCAACATTCTCATTTTGAAGGATATTTCATCATTTTATCAAGGGTTGATCATGATTCATCAAGGATTTCTCAAAATTCATCAAGATTCAAAAGTTGCTAAATTAGGGTTTTGTAGGAAAAGTCAACCCAACTTTGACCAAGCATAACTTTCTCATACTTTATTAGAAATGACCCATCCAAAGCTAATTTTTCAGAGTATGCAATTCCCTACAATCCATATTCATACCCCAAGTTCAAAAAATGCACTCACAAGAAGTTATGAATTTGGACATTATAAGTCATTTTGAAAAGTCAACAAAAACACCTTTTTTTCCAAAGCTTATAACTTGAGCGTGGAATATCAAAATGAGATGAGACCCAAAGGGTTGATTAGAGGACATCTCAAGCTTTCTAAAAAGACAAAGCAAACATCCAAAAGTTAAAAATTGAAGAAGTTATGCATTGTTGAAGTTGGACCTTTTTGCAAAATTGCCAAAAGTCAACTATCCCCAAAACATCAAATTTTGCCAAATGAGCCCATTCTTTTTCACTTGTTTTGAGTTTGCATTATAGCCCACGTGCTCCAGCCTTGGCCATGTGTCCATATCACTTTTTTATTAATTATTTTGACTTTATTTGAATTAATTTGATTTAAATCAAAATAAATCAAATAAAAGTCCAAAGGCATTGATAACAAAGATTTTATGTTGATTTCAGGTTCCATTATGCAGCTGGCCATCATCGTATCAAATCAATTGTGTGCAAAAAAGATTGAAATCAAGCAAGTTTGGAAAGCTTTTATGGAAGAATCAAATCAAATATGCAATCATTAATGTGGGAAGATTTGAACAACAAATGTTACCCTAATCCAATGTATAATACATAAGCAAGCTACAGGAACGAAAATAAGGGTTAGAAATCACTGGCAGAGGCAGAAAAAGAGTTGAAAAAATCACAAAAAAAACCTTGAGATCGAAATCAAGGTTGGAGGCATTTTTAAGGCCTGAGATGTATCCCAATCGCTTCCTAGCAATTCTCACAAGCTAACTCGATCCAGACAACGCGTTTCAATACCTCCTAGTGCACTGTAAGTCCTTCGTAACATAGCTACTTTCTTGAATTAGATTTGTGTTATTTTGGCATCCATTGAGTAAAATAATGGCATATTTGTGATCACAAGAACATTTGCAACCTTTTGGCATCATTTGATTTCATTTATCTGACCGGTATCAAGATCCACCATAGCTAGGGTTCTTTGTTCGTTTTTAGGGCTTTCTATTTTAGGTGAAATTGGCCTTAATGGTGGTTATGGCTGTGATCAGAGAGATGAGACGAGGCTAACCATGGTCGTGGATTCCATTTATATGGCCTGGAGAAAGTTTTAGAACGAACCTGCATTTTTAGCTGCGGATAGAAATTCGCATGTAAAGTTACAGTGATGGGAGGACTGGGACGATGAGGTTTCATCCGTCCATTTTCCCATTCAAATATTACGCGCTTTTTTTATTTTTTTCTGGCATTTGATTTGTTTTCATATATTATGTTTCATTCGCGTTACAATAATAAAAACAATAAGTTGGCATAGTGGTGGCCACATAGGCGTTCAAGGATCCAAAAGCTGGAGGTCAGGGGTTCGATCCCTGCCTCCAGCAAATTTTCATTTTCTTCTTATTTTTCAGGAGATCCAGTGCACAGGCCATTCTACAATACACCATACGCCCTCACCAATCCAAGCCCCAGATGGCCAATGGCCAGATCTGATGGTCAGTGATTAAAGGTCCACCAAAGAGCCAGTCAACGCGCCTACACAGGATCCCAAAAGTCAAAACGGACCAGCTTCTAATGGGCCTAAAAAATTGCTACTTACACCCTCAAATCAGGCCCAATTCCTCCTTTCTCTTATATTTTTTCTCATTTTAATTTAATTGTTTTATTTTGCTTAATTATTTTTCTAACCAATAGATTAATTTAATTTTTTATCAAAAATCACAAAAATACTTTTTTAATTCAGGATTTTATTTTTCTTTAATAAATTTTAATTAATTAATTAGGTTTATTAATTCTAGAATAACCATAACTTAATTCATTTAATTTTCTTTTAATTTCTTTCTTAAAATAACAAAAACCCAAAAACATGTCATTCATTTATTTTTCATTAATTAATTTATTTAATTTCTAATTTAGCATTTAATTTAGAATTTAATTTCTTTTCTTAAATAAAAAAAAACAAAACAAGCATTTTCTTTCAAAAAAGGGGTCAAAACCCTAATTGGGCATCCGATTCAATTTCACGTCGCAATTTACTTTTCTTTATCCATATTGATGTATCTGTTTCTGGTATGTAATAGATAATTAGGACATTTTATTTATTTACCGCTTTATTTTATTTTCAAAGGGTTGCTTTTGGCGATGTAAATACCCGACGCCTAGTAATTTAAATTCCGCATTTTAATTCCGTCGATTATAACTGCTAGATGTTTGATAATAGGGTTTGCATGACAAGACTGAATGTTTAATCTAAAATCAAAATTAGATCACCCTTAACATGTGCAAAGATAAAAATAACTGAAAACGACACACTCGCACATGCGCACTCTTAGGGTACACCCCACTTGGTTGCCTTCGTACACGGTCATTGAGTATAGGTCACTTTAGAGGTCGCCCTCTTGTCTAAAAGATCATAGTCACCTTGAAATGGTTGCCTCGGATATTGTTGCCTCAAACAAATGATCTATAACATTAGGGTTACCGCTAAGGCGTCCTAACATTGCTTTAGTGACCGTAAGTCCCTCATTCGAATTAACCCTCAAACTCCAACGACGGTGCTACCTACTCACTAATAGTGGGATAGCACTGTCTAAAGGAAATTAGCATAGAACGATTCCTTTTTCGAGTAGGTAGATTAGCTCTTAGATACTTGCTCTTTCAAAACAAAACCTTTTTCACATTTACACTCCTTTTCAAACAAGGTTTTCAAAAACACTTCATTACACTCTTGAGGACAGAAGCAATAGTTAAATCAAAGTTTTCAAAACAAAAACTTTTTCAAACCCACAAGTACAAAGAAAAAAAATTTGAAAAAAAATGAGCAAGTACCGAAGAGGTCGTGGATAACCACGGATAGAAAGGGTGCTAATACCTTCCCTTTCTATAATCTACCCCCCATACTCAGAAAATCTCAAAAAAAGGAATTTTTCTATGCTTTTTTTCCTTTCCTTGTTGGATAAAATAAAAGTCGATGGCGACTCTTGCTTACCGCGACATTTTGCAAAAACAAACGCAAAACGCAAACCAGCATTCCAAAAAACAGTAAGTTCTTCCCACCGTATCACAGAACTGGTGACTCTGTTGGAGACACTTATAAGTGGGGTGTACCTTAGGAATAGTTCATAATGTTTTCAATTGCTTGACTTGTATGATTTATCTTTGTGGGTTGAATCGGAGTTACTATAGATCCTAACCCGGATCTAGGAGATACCCTTTAGGTAAGTAGAAATAAACTGTGAGGGAATTGTACGGCGTAGACCGATATGGTTGAAGCAGTACCTACGTTGGTGTGGCACTTTAGTTTGTACCGATATCCCTTGTGGCGCAACTGGGAGAATATGGGTCTTCTAAGGGGTCATTAAGCACCAACTGACCTTAGCACCTATAATTGACCAACTTGGCCGTAGAAAAGTAGCAGTATGCTACACTCATTGAGACCAAACTCTCGCGATGATGTCAGCCGCAAGAAAATGTTTTTAAACTGGAATTATGACCGATCGAGGGTGGTTAGTGATATTGAGATCCTCTAGAACCTGGTTACTATTACTAGGACAGGTTTGAACCAACTAAACTGAAAGAGGGTAATACCTAAACTCCATGCTAGCCTGAAATCTAAGGGCTATCTGTGTGACTTATTTTCCCTTCCCATGTTTGCTATTTGTGGATACTTGTGATGTGTTTCTATCATGACATCATGCATCATGACATTGCATGCATATTGCATTGGACTAACCATTTCAAAGACCAATGGGATTCATCTTTGTTCTGTTTTGTAGATCATGGCACATATGCGTAGAAACACAATTCGGATCAACTTTGTACAGATTCCCGCTCAACTTAAGGAATTGGTTGCAAAGGTTCCAGATACCTCTTCCTTTATCAGAAGTAATGGGCACCTCCTTGGGTTGGTCACCTCCAAGATGGATGAACAGATGATGAGTGTCTTAGTCCAGTTCTTTGATTCACTGTACCATTGCTTTACTTTTCCGGACTACCAGTTGGTCCCTACCTTGGAAGAGTTCTTTGATCTACTTGGTATCTCCATTCTAGAGCAGACCCCGTTTACAGGTTGGGAGAAAGTCCTTAGGCCGGAAGAGATGGCTTCAGCCCTCCATCTAACAAAGGCTGAGGTAATGTCTAATTGGGAAACTCGGAGTGGGACAAAAGGTTTCTTGACTAAGTTCTTGGTTGGTCGGGCTAATCAGTTCTGGGACAGTTTGGAATTTCAGGCGTTCGAAGACATCCTGGCTCTTCTTATTTATGGTCTGGTTTTGTTTCCCAACTCAGATTCTTTTATTGACGTGAATGCTGTGAAGATTTTCATGTCCCGTAATCCAGTGCCCGTTCTCTTGGGTGATATCCTTCACACTCTCTATGCTCGTACTGCTCGGAAGCGGGGAACCCTTATGTGTTGTGCACCATTGTTGGCGAGGTGGTTTATTTCTCACCTCCCCAAATCAGTTTTGAAGAACAAGGAAGGCATGGGTTGGGCCGACAGGATTATGTCCCTTTCTCACACGGACATCATTTGGACTAATAAGGACATGGAAGACGTAGCTATTATTGATCGTTGTGGGGAATACCCCAATGTTCCACTGCTAGGAATCAATGGAGGGATCACCTATAATCTGTGTTTGGCCTTACGTCAGTTTGGGCGAGCTAGGAGGGAAGGACCTCATGAGTTGCTGAATGCCAAGCATTGTCTTTGACTTTCAAGGGGATAGTGACGAGCATCGCCGCAGATTCATACGAGCTTGGGATAGGGTGCACATGTCTGATTCGCACGAGCTAGGTGTGAAGACTTCTCTTCCAATGGAACCATATCTCCGTTGGGTTCGTACACGTGCTCAGAAGCTAGGGATGCCCTACGAAGATGTCTTGCCTGTGATAGTTGAACTTGTCGATGAAGAAGGGGTTCCTCCTACCATCCTCCACCCTTACATGCCTACTGACATTGGGGAATTAAAGAGGTCTTGGATCCAACTCAGGGAAGAGCGGGATACTTACAGAGAAAAGTATCACGAGCAAGAGCAGAAGATCCTAAAGTTGACAAGGCAACTGGAGAACGAGCAGATCCTCAAAGATTATGTCAGCACCAACGGAAAACGACCATGGGAGCGCTGATGTCTTTTGATTTCTAGTTTTGATTAAATTTTCAGTATTTCTTTTTGTAACGCCTTAAAGGCATTTGATGAACATTGAATTCAAGTTTGATCTAATAAAAGTGTGTTTCATTTTGGTTTACGAAGTTGAATCCCTAAAGTCTTTGAAATCATATCATACACATATCATTCCCATGCACCTCATAATAGGTACCCTTACAGGTTTTCTCATCTTCTTCGCTGTTTATTTCAGCACATCATGTCTGCTGAAACATCAACTGAACAAGCGATCAAGGCTCTGCAAGCTCAAAACGCCCAGTTTCAGGAAATGTTCATGAACTTGGCTAAGGGTCAGCAAGATCTGAAGACTCTTATCTTGAATAAGAAGAAGAAGAAGAAGACAGTCCTCCTGAACATGGGTCACAGGTTTGGGAACAGGCTGCGAGACGAAGTTGATTTATCCGACTCATCTGGAGGGGGAGAAAACGAAGAAGAAAGGAGGGTTCCTAGCCCTGTGGTATCTGACCACGAGACTGACTTTGACGAAGACTAGTATCCTCCTGTTGAGGATAGATATAAACAGCTTAAAGACCGGTTAAGTGCGATGGAGATCCAGAAGGTACCTGGATTGGACTTCGGTGATTCGGGTTTGTCATATGGGGTGGTGATTACCCACAAGTTTAAAGCACCAGCCTTTGCTAAATACGACGGGGTTTCTTGTCCAAAACTGCACCTTCGCTCGTATGTTAGAAAGATTCAGCCATACACCGCTGACAAGAACCTCTGGATCCATTTCTTTCAAGACAGTCTTTCAGGGACTCAACTTGAATGGTTTTACCAGCTGGAAGGAGCTAGCGTCCGTAATTGGGAAGACCTTGTTGCTACTTTTTACAAGCAGTACCAATACAATGCCGACCTTGCTCCCACGCGTACCCAACTTCAGGGTATATCTATAAGTGCGAGTGAAGGTTTCAAAGAGTACGCTCAGAAATGGAGGGACCTTGCTGGGAGAGTACAACGCTCTTTGGCTGATAGGGAGCTTATGGATATGTTTCTGGGCACCTTGTCTGGTCCGTATTTCAACCATCTGATTGGAAGTTCATCGTCCGGGTTTACTGAGCTGATTATGACCGGGGAAGGAGTTGAAGCCGGTATCAAGAGCGGCAAGATACAGAAGGGTGCTTCTTATAGTGCTGAGAAGAAGCCTTTTAAGAAAGATTCCAGTGCTGTTTACAGTTCAAAAAGCCAGAATAGACCTGGGCGCCGCCAAGCGGTTAATGCGGTAGTTATTTCAAGGCCAACTGTTGCCACACAACGCAACAATCATCCAAGAGCCGAGAGGCCGCAAAGACAATTCACTCAGCTCAACATGACTTTATCTTAGATTCTGCCACAGTTGCTAAAGACCAACTTGGTGATTCTGAAAGAAGCCCTGAAGAATCCTAATACAACATCACCGCTGTACAACCCGAACTCCCGTTGTGCTTTTCATTCTGATAGCCCGGGGCATGATACGAATGATTGCTGGGTCCTGAAGAATAATGTGCAGGACTTGATTGATGCTGAGGAGATTGAGTTCGAAGCGCCGGAAAGGCCTAATGTTGTGACTGCTCCTATGCCCAAGCATGGAGTCAATGTTATAGATGAAGACTCGTTTGTGGTTTCTTTGAAAGACATTGCTACTCCATTAATGACTTTGAAGAAGAACCTTCTGTTAGTTGGTTTATTTTCGGGTTGTGGCGAAGGTTGTCGTCTGTGTTCCGTTCTACCTACTGGTTGCCATCTTTTGAAGTCAGGTGTCCAACGCCTGATGGATAATAAAGAAATTCTGTTTGAGAAAATCGTTTTTCCTTTGGTTCCTATTGAAGAAGTTTCTATAATCACCACTTTCGACAATTCCTCCAAGGCTTCCTCGAGAAAGCCTGTTAGAATTACATTTGTTCCAAGAATCGCTCCCTTGATCATTACTGTTCCTGGGCCTATCCCTTATACATCAGATAAAGCTGTCTCGTGGCATTATGGGGATGACGTGTATTATCACGGGGTTAAACAAGACTTGAGTGTTAAATAGGATGATACTGACGTCAGCAATATTGTTGGACCTGCCAAAGTCACCCGCAGCGGAAGACTTTTCTCCCCTGAGATCTCTCCACCAGTTGTTCGGAAGTCTGTTGTTATTACACCTTCCAGTACACCTGCTACTGTCCCTGTTCATGTTCCAATCCTTACCCCTGTTGCGGAGTCATCTGATACTCGGGGAAAAGGGACCACTGATGAGCCTTCCCGGATGGAGGCACCAAAGAGGATTACTCTTGAAGCCTCTAGACAAGAGATGGAAGAAATTTTGAAGATCATCAAAAAGAGCGACTACAATGTAGTCGAACAGCTGGGGAAAACCCCGTCTAAAATCTCTATGTTGTCTCTGTTGCTATGCTCAGAAGCCCATGCCAAGGCTCTGATTGCTTTCCTGAAAACTACACACGTGCTGCAGGAGACATCAGCTGATCAATTTAAAGATTGCATGGCTAGTCTAACTGCTGATAACGGGTTGGGTTTCTCCGACGCCGACTTGACTGCTAAGGGGAAGAATCACAATGACGCTCTTCATGTCTCCATTGAATGCATGGGCACTACTCTAGCTCACGTATTGGTAGATATTGGGTCTTCGTTGAATGTTTTACCCAAGAAGGCGTTAGACCGGGTAGACTGTGAAGGGTTGGAGATGAAACCAAGCAACATTGTAGTCAGGGCCTTTGATGGGTCCAAAAGGATGGTACACGGTGAAGTGGATATTCCGGTGAAGGTTGGTTCTTAGGTTTTCGCATCTACATTCTATGTGATGGACATTCGGCCATCTTATTCTTATTTGCTGGGTCGCCCGTGGATCCACAAAGCTCGGGCCGTAACTTCTACGCTCCACCAGATGCTGAAATACCCAGTGAAAGGGAAAATTGTTACAATACGAGGGGAAGAGGAGTACATGGTGAGCCACCTCAACTCCTTTCGGTATGTGGAAATGGACGAGGAGTTCATTGAAACCCCGTTTCAACATTTTGAAGAGGTTCCCCAGACGCTGGCATCAACTGAAACTATTACTGAAGATCCTCCAATGAAGATGGCTTCCCTCAAGGATGCCCGGGCTGTTATTGAGAAAGGTAGGTATGCGAATTGGGGCCAACTCCCTGATTTTTCACATAAGACTAACAAGTTTGGTTTGGGTTTCACTACAGAAGCTCAAAAGGCTGTTCGGAGTGCGCGGACTGGAAGACCTCCCTTATTTATCAGCAATTCAGGAGTGAATGCCATTGAAGATGATGTTGAAGAATCTGAGTTTGACAACTGGATTTACCCAACTATCGATGGTGGACTAAGCAATTGGATGGCAAAGGACTTCGTCCCAATTTCTTTTATTACCCAGTAATGAGACTTTTTTTTTAAATTTGTAATAGATGATTTTTAAACTTTACGGTCCAGTGCCTTACCCGGGGCACCGTGGCTTTGTTTGTGAGGGATTTATGTGTGTCATTTCCATATATCATTAATAAAAGCATTGGAAGTTTTCTTGCATTTCAAATTTTGCGCTCCTTGTTTTTATTTTTATATTGGAAACAACTATTTTACACACTCTCACATATACAGGTCTACATCCACTCTGGATCCCATTAATAACGACTCTGCTACTGCCGGTTATGACTTTGAATGTCCGATCAACTTAGCCGAAGACGAAGGTGAAGATGATTGCGAAGTGCCTGGTGAACTTGCTAGACTCTTACTTCAGGAAGAGAGGGCTATACAACCGCACGAAGAGCAAGTGGAAACAGTGAATCTGGGTACAGAGGTAGACAAGAAAGAGGTCAAGATTGGTGCAAATCTGGAGTCTGGTGTTAAGCAACAGTTGATTCAGATGCTGCGAGACTATGTTGAGATCTTTTCCTGGTCTTATGAAGACATGCCTGGGTTGGATACCGATATTGTGGTTCACCACATACCTACGAAGGAAGACTGTCCTCCAGTGAAACAGAAGGTTCGTCGAATGCGCCCAGAGATGTCTAAGAAAATCAAAGCCGAAGTTATGAAGCAGTTTGACACCGGTTTTCTAGCAGTTACTTCTTACCAATAGTGGGTGGCCAATGTGGTTCTTGTGCCGAAGAAGGATGGTAAGGTTCGAATGTGTGTTGACTATAGGGATTTGAACAGGGCGAGCCCCAAGGATGATTTCCCTCTGCCCCATATCGATGATCTGGTTGACAACACCGCACAGCATAAGGTCTTCTCCTTTATGGATGGTTTCTCCGATTATAATCAGATTAAAATGGCTCCCGAGGATATGGAGAAGACAACCTTTTTTACTCAATGGGGTACCTTTTGCTACAAATTCATGCCTTTTGGATTGAAGAATGTTGGGGCAACGTATCACCGCGCCATGGTCGCTTTGTTCCATGACATGATCCATCATGAGATTGAGGTATATGTCGACGACATGATTGCAAGATCCCAGACTGACGAAGAACATCTTTACCATCTTCAGAAGCTTTTTGACAAGTTGAAGTTGTACAAGCTGAGGTTAAACCTGAACAAGTGCACCTTCGGGGTGAGATCTAGTAAGCTGCTGGGTTTTGTCGTAAGTGATAAAGGTATTCAAGTGGATCCTGCGAAGGTGAAAGCTATACAGGAAATGCCAACTCCCCGAACAGAGAAAGAAGTCAGAGGATTTCTGGGACGTCTGAACTATATTGCCCGATTCATCTCGCACCTGACTGCTACTTGTGAGCCAATCTTCAAGTTACTGAAGAGAGATCAAGTGGTAAGATGGAACGATGAATGTCAGGCCGCTTTCGAAAGGATAAAAGAATATCTCCAAGAGCCTCCTATTCTGATGCCTCTAGTTTAAGGGAGACCTCTGATCTTATACTTGACAATACTCGACAATTCAATGGGGTGCGTGTTGGGTAAGCATGACGAGTCTGGCCGAAAAGAGCATGCTATTTATTACCTTAACAAAAAGTTTACCGACTTCGAGACCCGATACTCGTTGCTTGAGAAAACTTGTTGCGCTTTGGCATGGGCTGCTCGTCGGCTGAGACAATATATGCTAACTCACACCACTTTATTGATATCGAAGATGGATCCAATCAAGTATATCTTCGAAAAGCCTGCCTTATCCGGAAGAATAGCAAGATGGTAGATGACCTTGACTGAGTATGACATCCAATATGCGACCCAAAAAGAAATCAAGGGAAGTGTGTTAGCATATCATTTGGCACATCAGGCAGTGGACGATTACCAGTCTATGAACTTTGAATTTCTGGATGAGAACATCATGATACTGACTGACTGTGAGACACCTGGACCGGATGAAGCACCTGAGGAAGGATCCCGATGGTCTATATACTTTGATGGAGCTTCAAACGCTTTGGGTAATGGCATTGGCGGCGTGATCATATCTCCTAAAAGCTCTCATACTCCTTTCACCGCCCGATTATGTTTCAACTGCACCAACAACATGGAGGAGTATGAAGCATGAATTATGGGTCTTCGAGCAGCTATTGACCGAAGGATTAAGTTCTTAAGTTTATTCGGAGATTCCGCTCTCGTGATCAGTCAAATCAAAGGCGAGTGGGATACGAAACACCCTAATCTTATTCCTTACAAGGAGTATGTGTTGACGTTGCTTCCACATTTCAAGGAGATAACTTTTGAACACTTCCCTAGAGAGGAGAATCAGTTGGAGGACGCGCTAGCTACAATGTCTTCTATGTTGAAAGTAAATTGGGACAACAAGGCTCCCCGAATTATCATTGAAAGTTTGGACGAACCTGCACATTGTTGTGACATTGAGACTGAAGAGGTAGCAGATAAACCCTGGTTTCATGAGGTGAAGAGGTATCTTGAGGCTCAGGAATACCCCGAGGGTGCATCTGTTAATGATAAGAAGTTTCTGAGGAGGTTCGCGGCGAAGTTCTTCATCAGCAATGGCATTCTTTACAAGCGTAACCACGATTCGACCTTACTGCGTTGTGTGGATAAGAACGAAGCAGAAAGGATCATGACAGAGTTGCATGAAGGTGCTTTCGGAACTCATTCCAATGGACACACCATGGCAAAGAAGATCCTACGGGCAGGATATTATTGGTCCACAATGGAAGCCGACTGTTATCAGCATTCTCGGACCTGTCATAAGTGCCAAGTCTATGCTGATAAGGTGCATATTCCCCCAGTACCTCTGAATGTCTTGACAGCTCCGTGGCCTTTTGCAATGTCGGGCATTGATATGATCGGCGAGATCAGACCTACGTCATCCAACGGGCATTGTTTCATCCTGGTAGCAATTGATTACTTTACAAAGTGGGTTGAAGCAGCTTCCTTTGCTACTGTAACCAAGAACGTCGTAGCACGGTTTATTTGGCACAATCTAATCTGTCGATATGGTGTACCAGAGAGGATCATAATGGATAATGGTACAAATCTCAACAATAAGATGATCACCGAGCTCTGCCAGCAGTTCAAGATATAGCATTACAATTCTTCTCCCTATCGGCCAAAGATGAATGGGGCTGTTGAAGCAGCTAATAAGAACATTAAGAAGATTGTGCAGAAGATGACGGTGACATACAAAGACTGACACGAGATGTTACCTTTTACTCTTCATGGGTACCATACCTCAGCACAGACATCAACAAGGGAAACACCCTATTCCTTGGTTTATGGCATGGAGGCAGTCTTGCCCATTGAAGTTCAGATACCCTCTCTTCAGATTATGAATGATCTAGGTTTAAGCGAAGTTGACTAGATCCAGATCCGGCTTGATCAGCTGAACTTAATCAACAAAAAGAGACTTACTACTATGTGTCATGGTCAGACATATCAAAAGAGGATGATCAAGGCATTTAACAAGAAAGTTAGACGACAAGAGTATCAAGTTGGGGACCTGGTAATCAAGCGCATTATCTGACCTCAAGGTGATCCCAGGGGAAAATGGACCCCCACTTACGTAGGGCCATTTGTGGTTAAGAATATTGTCTCAGGAGGAACTATGATTCTAACCACCATGGATGGTGACGACCTTCCTCACCCCGTCAATGCAGACATAGTGAAAAAATACTATGCATAATCAAAGACCCGCTAGGTTGACTGGACTAGGCAAAAATAAGGGCTTCCCGGCGAACCAAAAGGGTTCGGGCAAAAATAAGGGATGAAAATGAAAAAATCTATACACCCGGCAAGTCGAAAACCTGAAAAGGCGACTTGGGCAAAAAAACGGTATCCCGGTGGACTGAAAACCCGAAAGGGCGGTCCAGGAAAAAATTAAGGATCAAAGTGTAACACTATGTCTCATTGGATCACCTTTGCAACCAGACTTCGGTATCGATTATCAAGCTCGGACGACACTAATCAATTTGATCTACCTTCAAACCATTAGCAAAAGTGATAAGATACTCGAGGACATATGGGCAATAGCAGAGTTGGAACCCAGTGGGATTATTCACATAACTGTTTTTCTTTGTTTTTACAAATTGTATAAAACTCTATTGTTCAACGGTGTTCTCTTACTAGGACGTCAGCCTCTTGTACAAAAACGCCTATTTACAGGCCAAACTTCAAAGTCAATACAATTCATCTTCAAAGAAATTTCAAACCGTTTTTCCTTTATTTGCTTTGTTTTGTAAAAAATGTCAAATGTTCATTTTTTATATATGCATTTGACATTAATTGCTGCTCATGAATATTTACATGCAAAACAAAAGACGATTACTTGTAATATCAGAAACAGGGGCAAATGAGAAATTTCCAAACTGTACAGTTGCTCTGTCCACCAGGTACAAAGGTAGATTTATCTGAAGAATATGGCTGAGGTGCATTCACTCCCCGCATAGTAAGAAAGGACAGTAACGTTAGCTCTCCCTAGCTGAGACTTGCAACTGTGAATGAATCGATAATATTCTCCCCAAGCAAAGTTTATCTACCATCAGCATCGAAAAGTCTTAATATTCCCCAACGGAGTATAAGAATATTTCCCGGCAGAATACAAAATATCCCCAGTGGAGTTTGAAAATTCTCCCCAGTGCAGTCTGAAAAAGCTCCCCAGTAGAAGTTGGAGAATCTTTCACAGTGAAGTTTGGAGGATCATCCCCAGTAGACTCTGGCAAATTGTCCCCAGTAGAGCCTAAAAGGTTATCCCCAGTAAGGTCACTATCGAAAAATCATCCCCCAACGGAGTTCATTCCTTTCACAAACAGGAGCCCAATCCCCAACAGGATTCTGTATCACCAGCAATGGTAATCCATCCCCAGAGGAATCTATAAACAAAATCCTCTACAGAATATCTCTTCCCCACAGAGTAATCTCTTCATCAGTTTGTTCCCCAACGGAGTTATCCTCTCGTGCAGGTTTATTCTCACAATTATCTTCACTCTCTATCTCCAGCGGAAATGAAGAATTCAGCTCTTTTCTCCAGCAGTTATCCAGGGTTTATTTTCCCCAACTAAAAACATTACATTTCCATACATCATGACACATGCATATACGCATCATACAACACAACCTCGTTTATTTTGAGATCATCATGCCTGATACATATCATGCATTACATATAACTAATCTTTACCTTTCAGGAAGGATGCGGTTAAATTCTCACAAAATTCAAAGTTTTGAAGCTTTTACTTCAGTCGAATTACTGACCAGTTCTTAAATCTCAACAGAGTTTTTCTCATTTGAATTATAGACAAGGTCCTAAATCTCGATGAAGTTCCTCCGTCGAATTACAGACGAGTTCCTAAATCTTAGCAGAGTTTTCTCAGTTGAATTACGAGCGAGTTCTTAAATCTCGATGAAGATGTTTCCCCAAAGTCGAATTAATGACAAGTTCTTAAATCTCAACAGAGTTTTTCTCAGTTGAATTACAGACAAGGTCTTAAATCTCGACAAAGTTCCTCCGTCGAATTACAGACGAGTTCCTAAGTCTCATTAGAGTTTTCTCAGTTGAATTACGGGAGAGTTCTTAAATCTCGATGAAGATGTTTCCCCAAATAGAATTACTGACAAGTTCTTAAATCTCAACAGAGTATTCCTCAGTTAAATTACAGACAAGGTCCTAAATCTCGACAAATTTCCTCAGTTGAATTACAGACAGTTCCTAAATCTCAGCAGAGAAGTTTCCTCAGTTGAATTACGGGCAAGTTCCTAAATCTCAACAAAGATCAAACTCCCCCCATCGGAATCTTCCTCAAACGACAGGTATATAAGCTCTCGCTAAGGAATCTCTTATGCGATCGACACTCCTTCAAATGGCATCTCTAATCCCATCTCCCGTCATCAGTCTCCAAATGGCATCTGTAAGCCCATTCTCGACATCACAAGACAACTACCACTTCATGCGAGTGCAAATTTCTGGGCACTCTAGTGTTCAATCATCTTCCACCTTCGGATCACGAAAGGCGTGAAAGCCAATCTACATCCTCAGGTTTAAGCAGATTGAACAGGGGAAGCTGTTGTACCCCAAAATTTTCCCTCTCATATTCCTCAAAATATTTCAAGAAAAATCTCCAAGTGGCTCAAGGTTGCTCAAGAATTGGTCAGACAAGCTATCTCCTAAGGCAGTCTACCCCAAATTAGGGTTTTGTGTTGCATCAAGAATTTTGAGTCCAAATTACCCCAAGTGCTCACCAATGTGCTAATATGTCCTCAATATCATCCATGTCAAATTTCAGGCCTTGCAGAGGAAGTTTGCTCAGTCAATTGCTCAAAGGTCCAAAAATCGATTATGCTAGGGCAAAAGTCAACTGTGACCTACAAACAGTAAAACTTCAAGATTTTTTGTCAACATTCTCATTTTGAAGGATATTTCATCATTTGATCAAGGGTTGATCATGATTCATCAAGGATTGCTCAAAATTCATCAAGATTCAAAAGTTGCTAAATTAGGGTTTTGTAGGAAAAGTCAACCCAACTTTGACCAAGCATAACTTTCTCATACTTTATTAGAAATGACCCATCCAAAGCTCATTTTGCAGAGTATGCAATTCTCTACAATCCATATTCATACCCCAAGTTCCAAAAATGCACTCACAAGATGTTATGAATTTGGACATTATAAGTCATTTTGAAAAGTCAACAAAAACACATTTTTTTCCAAAGCTTATAACTTGAGCATGGAATATCAAAATAATATGAGACCAAAAGGGTTGATTAGAGGACATCTCAAGCTTTATAAAAAGTCAAAGAAAACCTCCAAAAGTTTAAAATTGAAGAAGTTATGCATTGTTGAAGTTGGACCTTTTTGCAAAATTCCCAAAAGTCAACTATCCCCAAAACTTCAAATTTTGCCAAATGGGCCCATTCTTTTTCACTTGTTTTGAGTTTGCATTGTAGCCCACGTGCTCCAGCCTTGGCCATGTGTCCATATCACTTTTTATTAATTATTTTGACTTTATTTGAATTAATTTGATTTAAATCAAATAAAAATCCAAAGGCATTGATAACAAAGATTTTATGTTGATTTCAGGTTCCATTATGCAGCTCGCCATCATCAAATTCGTATCAAATCAATTGTGTGCAAAAAAGATTAAAATCAAGCAAGTTTGGAAAGCTTTTATGGAAGAATCAAATCAAATATGCAATCATTATTGTGGGAAGATTTGAACAACAAATGTTACCCTAATCCAATGTATAATACATAAGCAAGCTACAGGCACGAAAATAAGGGTTAGAAATCACTGGCAGAGGCAGAAAAAGAGTTGAAAAAATCACAAAAAAAACCTTGAGATCGAAATCAAGGTTGGAGGCATTTTCAAGGCCTGAGACGTATCCCAATCGCTTCCTAGCAATTCTCACAAGCTAACCCGATCCAGACAACGCGTTTTAATACCTCCTAGTGCACTGTAAGTCCTTCGTAACATAGCTACTTTCTTGTATTTGATTTGTGTTATTCTTGCCTCCATTGAGTAAAATAATGGCATATTTGTGATCACAAGAACATTTGCAACCTTTTGGCATCATTTGATTTCATTTATCTGACCGGTATCAAGATCCACCATAGCTAGGGTTCTTTGTTCGTTTTTAGGGCTTTCTATTTCAGGTGAAATTGGCCTTAATGGTGGTTATGGCTGTGATTAGAGAGATAAGACGAGGCTAACCATGGTCGTGGATTCCATTTATATGGCCTGGAGAAAGTTTTAGAATGAACCTGCATTTTTAGCTGCAGATAGAAATCCACAGGTAAAGTTACAGTGATGGGAGGACAAGGACGATGAGGTTTCATTCGTCCATTTGCCCATTCAAATATTACGCGCTTTTTTTATTTTTTCTGGCATTTGATTTGTTTTCATATATTATGTTTCATTCGCGTTACAATAAAAAAATAACAAGTTGGGCCTAGTGGTGGTCACATAGGCGTTTAAGGATCCAAAAGCTGGAGGTCAGGGGTTCGATCCCTGCCTCCAGCAAATTTGCATTTTCTTCTTATTTTTCAGGAGATCCAGTGCACGTGCCATTCTACAATACACCATACGCCCTCACCAATCCAAGCCCCAGATGGCCAATGGCCAGATCTGATGGTCAATGATTGGAGGTCCACCAAAGAGCCAGTCAACGCGCCTACACAAGATCCCAAAAGTCCAAACGGACCGGCTTCTAATGGGCCTAAAAAATTGCTACTTACACCCTCAAATCAGGCCCAAATCCTCCTTTCTCTTATATTTTTTCTCATTTTAATTTAATTGTTTTATTTTGCTTAATTATTTTTCTAACCAATAGATTAATTTAATTTTTTATCAAAAATCACAAAAATACTTTTTTAATTCAGGATTTTATTTTTCTTTAATAAATTTTAAATAATTAATTAGGTTTATTAATTATAGAATAACCTTAACTTAATTCATTTAATTTTCTTTTAATTTCTTTCTTAAAATAACAAAAACCCAAAAACATGTCATTCATTTATTTTTCATTAATTAATTTATTTAATTTCTAATTTAGCATTTAATTTAGAATTTAATTTCTTTTCTTAAATAAAAACAAACAAAACAAGCATTTTCTTTCAAAAAAAGGGGTCAAAACCCTAATTGGGCATCCGATTCAATTTCACGTCGCAATTTACTTTTCTTTATCCATATTGATGTATCTGTTTCTGGTATATAATAGATAATAAGGACATTTTATTTATTTACCGCTTTATTTTATTTTCAAATGGTTGCTTTTGGCGATGTAAATACCCGACGCCTTGTAATTTAAATTCCGCATTTTAATTCCGTCAATTATAACTGCTAGATGTTTGATAATAGGGTTTGCATGACAAGACTGAATGTTTAATCTAAAATCAAAATTAGATCACCCTTAACATGTGCAAAGATAAAAATAACTGAAAACGACACACTCGCACATGCACACTCTTAGGGTACACCCCACTTGGTTGCCTTCGTACACGGTCATTGAGTATAGGTTGCTTTAGAGGTCGCCCTCTTGTCTAAAAGATCATAGTTGCCTCGAAATGGTTGCCCCAGATATTGTTGCCTCAAACAAATGATCTAAGACATTAGGGTTACCGCTAAGGCGTCCTAACATTGCTTTAGTGACCGTAAGTCCCTTATTCGGATTGACCCTCAAACTCCAACGAAGGTGCTACCTACTCACTAATAGTGGGATAACACTGTCTAAAGTAAATTAACATAGAACAATTCCTTTTTTGAGTAGGTAGATTAGCTCTTAGATTCTTGCTCTTTCAAAACAAAACCTTTTTCACATTTACACTCCTTTTCAAACAAAGTTTTCAAAAACACTTCATTACACTCTTGAGGACAGAAGTAAGAGTTAAATCGAAGTTTTCAAAACAAAAACTTTTTCAAACCCACAAGCACAAAGAAAAAAATTTTGAAAACAATTGAGCAAGTACCTAAGAGCCCGTGGATAACCACGGATAGAAAGGGTGCTAATACCTTCCCTTTCTATAATCTACCCCCCCCCCCCCCCCCCCCCCCCCCCCCGTACTCAGAAAATCTCGAAAAAAGGAATTTTTCTGTGCTTTTTTTCCTTTCCTTATTGGATAAAATAAAAGTCTGTGGCGACTCTTGCTTACCACGATATTTTGTGAAAACAAACACAAAACGCAAACCAACATTCCAAAAAACAGTCAGTTCTTCCCACCGTATCACACTTCCAATGGACATCGCTTCATTCTAGTCGCTATCGATTATTTCACCAAATAGGTCGAACCTGCTTCATTTGCCTGAGTCACAAAGAGAGTGGTAGCTAGATTCATCAAACATAACCTCATCTACTGTTATGGTATCCCCGAAAGGATCATCACTGACAATGGGACCAATCTTAACAATGATATGATTACCTAACTTTGCACTCAGTTCAAAATCAAGCATCATAATTCTTCTCCTTATAGGCCTAAAATGAATGGAACAGTGGAAGCGGCCAACCAAAACATTAAGAAGATTGTAGTGACCTACAAAGACTGGCATGAGATGTTACCATTTACTCTTCATGGCTACCGTAGTTCAGCTTGGACATCAACTGGGGGAAACTCCCTTTTCTTTAGTCTATGGCATGGAAGTTGTCCTACCAGTGGAAGTTCAGATTCCCTCACTAAGGATTATGAATGAAGCAGGCTTAGCCAAAGACGAATGGATTCATACAAGATTGGATCAGTTGAACTTGATCGATGAAAAGAGACTGGCTGTTGTTTGTCATGGTCAGGTGTACCAAAAATGTATGATCAAGGCTTTCAACAAAAATATCAGGCCTCGAGTATATCAATATGGTCACTTGGTAATAAAGCGAATCATTCTACCACTAGGCGACCCCATGGGAAAATGGACTCCCACTTACGAAGGGCCATTTGTTGTCAAGAAAGTCTTCTCTGGTGGTGCCATGATGCTGACTACCATGGACGGTGAAGACTTCCCACATCCTATGAACGCGGACATAGTTAAAAAATACTACGCATAAAAGACCCACTAGGTTGACACACCTAGACAAGATAAGGGCATCCCAGCAAACCAAAAGGTTTGAGAAAAAATTAGGGATATATGCAAAATATTATACACCCAGCAAGTTGAAAACCCAAAAGGGCGACTTGGGAAAAAATGGGTATCCTGGTGGGCTGAAAATTTGAAAGGGCGGTCCAGGAAAAAGTTAATGATTGAAAGCGTATGACTATGTCCCGTGGAATCACCACAGTCGACTTTATTAACAAGGTCCAAGTTCAAACGGTCCAAGATCAGTCCAATCAACATTCTGTCAACGGAAAGGGACATTCGAAGACATTGGGGCAATATTAGAGTTCGAACACAATGAGATCATTTCCATATGGCTATTATATTTGTTTTCAATTTTGTTTTCCTTTCGAAGATTTCCTCTTACTAGAATCTCCGTCTCTTTGTACAAAAAGGCCTATTCATGGGCTAAATATCAATACAAATATACTTTGAAGTGCCAACTTTCTGTTTTTGTTTTGAATGCAAAGATGTCCAATGGCTAAAATTGAAAGAACATATGCATAAAAACATAATTAAATTGTTTAGCACATGTGTCCTACCAAGCTGCAACAAGCATCTCTTTAATGTATATGTGATATCCCCACAGAGTTATCTCATTACCATTATCCCCACAAAGTCTTTTTCATCGGGTAGTCCCCAACTAGAGTCTCAATCTCTTGACCGCTTTCTCCCCAGCTGAGTTTGTCCTAAAAGAAGAAACCTTGTGGATCTCTTCCTAAAAGAACTCACCTTGTCAGCAGTTCGTCAAATATTCCTCAACAAGGTTTATTTCCCCAGTTGTGTATGTCTTCCCCGGCTGAGTCTATCCTCTCCAGCTTGAGTTTTCCTCTCAGACTATTAAAAATCAGAGGACCACGACTTCTTTTCCCTAGTGAAGTCGCTAACAAAGTCATTGCTATCTCTTAAAGTTTCCGTGAAGCTTGGGCCCGACCAGATAACAGTTTAACTTCAGTAAGTTGTTGTGAAGGCTGGATCTGACCAGATAATAGTCAACTTCATTCTTTCAAACAAGTTACTATGAAGCCTGGACCCGACCAGATAATAGTAAAACTTTCAGTCACTATGAAGCCTGGACCCGACCAGATAATAGTACAACTTTCAATCACTATGAAGCCTGTACCTGACCAGATAATAGTTTAACTTTTCAAAATACTATGAAGCCTGAGCCCGACCAGATGATAGTTCAACTTTCAGTTTCTATGAAGCCTGGACCCGAACAGATAATAATTAGCTCCTCAAAACACTATGAATCCTGGACCCGACCAGATTATAGTTTAACTCTTCGAGATATTGAAAAACCTGGACTCAACCAGACAAGGGTTTAAGTTCTTTTCCCCAGTAGAGTTTGCCTCTACCCCAGCAAGTTACTATGAATCATGGACCCGACCAGATATCAGTTCAACTTTATCTTTTCAAGTGAGTTATTGTGAAGCCTGGAATCCGACCAAATAGCAATTAACTTCATCCACCTCAGAAATCTGTGAAACCTAGTATCCGACCAGATAGTAGTTTAATGTTAGTAAGTTGCTGCGAAGACTCGAACCCGGCCAGATAACAATTTAACTTTATCCTCCCAAGAAGTATTTTGCGAAGCCTGGAATCCTACCAGATAACAGTTAATTCAAGTCTTCCCCTGCAAGTCACTATGAAGCCTGGAATACGACCAAATAGCAGTCAACTTCATTATCCCCAACAAATTTCTACCAAGCCTGCATTTCGACCAGATAACAACCAACTTTTAGATGCTCTCCAGTCAGGAATAATTCCCCAGTAAGAGCATTGAACAACCGAAACTCCTAAACACTTTTCCCCAAGCAGAGATCAACACTCTCCACAGAGTTTTCTTAAACAAGCCAATATTCCCCAGCGGAGTTTCTCCTCAAACAACAGAACAATAATTCCCAGTGGAAACGTCCTAAACCAAGTAGAATATGCGCCTACTCCCCAACAACGGTTAAGTATTCAATCTCCCAAGGGTCCCCAGCATGTTGTCAAGGATTTATTTTCCTATACAACGACACGTTGCAATAAATTCATCACATTCATAAATCATAACACATACATGACAAATGCATACAGCATAATCTCACTTATTTTGAGAACATCATGACGCCATGCATACATCTGCATGCAACTAATCATTTTCCTTACAGGAAAATTCATCAGGCAAAGGACATCTACCATTTGAGTATAAATCAACCAAAAGATTTATCCTGATACCTTCTCCAGTCACTCGGAATGACATCTCTAAGCCCAAAAGATTTATGGGCACTCTAGTGTTCAATCATCTTCCACCTTCAAGTCACGAACGGGGGACTCGCCAACCTAACTCCTCAGGTTTAAGAAGATTGAACTGGGGCAGCTGTTGAACCCCAAAATTTTCCCTCTCATTCCTCAAGAATTTTTTCACAAGATCTTCCATGACATCAAGTTTGCAGCACTGATACATCAATTTAGGTTTGGAATTGGCACAAGGGCAAAATGGTCAATTGCACACTGAAAAGTCAAACTTTGACTTTTGGATCAAAATCAAATTTCAAGAATCACATTTCATCAAGGCACGTTAGAATATGAATTTTTTTTCATTAAGAAAGTCAAAAGTCAAAATTATGTTGAAAAAGTCAAAGTTTTAAACACTTAGAAATTTTCTAAGTGTTAAGAAATTATGATAAGTTCATAACTTCTGGCCAGATTTTCACCATGATGCAAGCTGATTCAGGAAGAACTTATGACACAAGAGTTGTAGATATCAATGAGATCTAAAATATTGCAGAACAGAACTTCTTCTAGAAATTCTGGGATTTCAAGTTATAAATCCTTAAAGACACGTCCATGAAACTGAAGCACTCAGTAAATTCTGGGCATTTCCAAGACATAATTTGGTTAGAACTTTTGGACCAGTTTTCATGAAGGTTCAATCAGAGTTTGCTAGAGTAATTCAAAGAGGGTCTGCAAAGCATGTTACAAGTTTTCTGAAAAGTCTGAGAACTCCTTTAGACCATGCTGGATCAGGGAGATTCAAAGATTAGAAGTTTGATATTTTTTCTAAGTTACGTTGATGATGCATAATCTCATATTGCAGGTTTTCCGTCTTGATAAATATCATCATCATTTAATGCTCACACCCGCTTTTGTGTCTTTATCTAGAGGATCTCCCCACGTGTGGCATAGAAGTACCATTGTTGTCCTTGAAAAGCAAACTTTTGTACAAATTTTATGTTGGGCCCATGCTTTACTTTTTCTTCTGAGGGTACTTTTCCATAAATTATGCTTAGAAATTCAGATTAGGCGCGGCTACAGCTGCTAACCACCTACTTTATGCCTTGAGTCATACTTGTTTAAACTTGCTTCAAGAACAAGTCAGCGCCATAGCATATGATGGTTGTACTCTTGACTTCTCCAAGCTCCTAAATCCTTGCCTATAAATTGAACTTCAAATTGCAATTGTTAAAGAGGTCGAAGATTTGAGAAAAAAAGCCTGGAAACCTTGTTGAAATTTTCCAAGAAACCGAAACTGCAGCCCAAACACGAAACCTGCTAAGCTTCTATTTTTTACACCCAAACTCTAATTTTCTTGCACATTTCTTGGCCAAATCACCCACACAGTTATTGATATACATTTAGAAACAATCCCAACTTCTATTTACAGACTATAATACAATCTCCACAAACCTCCATTTTAAAAATCAAAATTTGCTTCTTGGCTGCTCTAGAACCTTACAGCCATTCATAACTCAAGTTGAGGTTTGCTTTAGCTTTCTGAGAACTAGAAGAAGCTGACCAGAACATCACAGCAGTCAGAACCAGCCTCTAATTCACAGAATAATTTCCAGCTGCAAGGTAAGTTTCTTCTGATTTTTATCTCATTACTTAGGCATTGTGAGGCTTGCATGTTCAAAAATATAATGTAGACATCCTGATTCTGATTCTGTATATAATCATAGATTTCATGTATTTTTGCCTAAGTAAAGAGAATTTCAGATCAGAATTTCTTGAGGAAGTTAGGTTCCAGAGTTAGAATTATCCAAATTCATGTTTTCTTCTGATTTAGAGATTTGATGATTTGTATTTCTGAAACCATGGTGAAATCTGCCATGACTGTTATGTTTGCATTTTCCATGTTTGTTTAGAAATGACTAAGTTGCAGATGCTCTGGCTTGCGTGGAGGAGGAGATGAAGTTCATCATCAGAACTTACTTTGTAATATAAGTTTATCTCTTTACTTCTAATATCGAATGTATAGCCACCCTACTGGTAGAGGAGCACGCATAAGACATTAGTGTTAAGGGTCCAGAGTTCTAGCCCCAGAAACATCTTTTTTATGTTTATTTCTTGACATTTTTACCCCATTAGTTGGACCAGAGCTTCTATATCAACCCTTTTTATTTGCTTGTCAAAACAGTGATCCTGTACCAGAACTTCTAGATATTTTCACCCAACAACATTGACACTTCACTTGCCCATTATCAAAACTTCTAGGTTTCCAGTTGCATTAGAACCTCTAAGCTCTCTCAAACAACCAGAACTTCTGACCAGCCAATGACATTAGAACTTCTAGACTCCCTCAGCAATCAGAACTTCTAGGCTTTCCTTTTTTCCCAGTGAACCCAGAGATTTAATGCGTCCGGATCCAGAACTTCTGACCTTCCCCATTTCTGCAAACATTTTCTTTCTGACTTGCAGCGCACCAGAGTCAAAACTTTTGTTCTCTCTTATTTCAGCAACGCGCTGATTCCTACCCTTTTCCTCTTATTATATTTATCATCATTTTATTTTCATTAATCAAAAACACCAAAAATACTTTATATTCACACACTTTGCTTTATTTCTTTTAAAACCAAAAGACTAAAAATATTTTCTTAAGCCAATTCATTTCTTCTCTTAACAAAATCAAAACAAGTCCATTTTACATTTCTTGTACATTATTTTAATATGGTTGTAATATATAATTAGGAATTTAATTTCTTGAAATCCCCATTTATAAATTTGTACACCCCATCCCCCTAATGATTGTAATAGCGTAGAATATTTACCTTCCACAATTTATTGCTTTCATATAAATGCTAGTAGTTAGGATTTGTATGAGAATATAAAATCAATGCTTAGACGACCCCTAATCAAAGACTAAATTCATGCAAATTAAACACACTATTCATACATGCACCCCTAGGGTTAACTTAACTTGTTGCCTAAAAATGGTCATGTTATGCATGTGATATGTCTTAGAGAAACAATCAAAAATACAAGATCATAGTCCCTCGATGACGCTTCGAATGTTGCCTTATTAAATGATCTTAGTTCCTCAAGAAATATTCTAAGATATCTCACAACATTTCTATCATGGCTATACGATGAACCACGCCCGTCCCTTTACCCTCCCCCCCCCCCCCCGAACTCAAGAAAATAATCTCAAAGGTCTTTCTTGTTCTATTCACCCTTTCCTTCATTTGGATAAAAGAAAAGTCGGTGGCGACTCTTGCTATGCGTAACAATTGCGATCAAACGCAAAATATCCCAAGTCAGTTCTCTCACCGCGTTACACTCATCATCTATGCAAATGGGGTTTGACGTTCATGCAATATACGACCCTACTGCCTTTCCCACCAATGTTCCATCTGAAATATCATATGGTAAAGGTAATGGTGTATCCGTCTCTAAATCAATATCAATCGATACTTTCAAAAATCCAGCAGGGAGAGGTTTAATGGTGAAGTACTTCTCCAAGGTGTTATGCACTTTTCCCTTGCCAACCATGCGATAAATCAATGACGCTAAATAGAGCTGACAAGGTGAAATGCCTTAAACCAATAATAAATATGAAATTGTTAATGTGTATATATTTCAATTAAAAAAATTGTGCTAATTCATAATAATATATATTACCTCTGGAATTTTCAATTGGAAATCACAATTGATACTATCTCTGTCACTAGTATCCTTGAACCCTGAACCTTACCTTTCTGACATGTATCTTTCTTTGTACTTTTTTAACTCATGAACTTTAGCTTTTAATTTTTCTAACTCTTCCATCACTTCTTTATTTCTATGACCTTTCCTCTTTTGATGGTTACCCAAAGATGTTTGATTCACCCCGAATCCATTATCCCTTACACGACGGGTTTACTCAGGAACATTTAATAGTCAACTAAGTATGCTCCTACAATCATGGTCTTAGCTTGAGTTAAATATTGCGATAGATTCTCTTGAAATTCATATGCATATTGAAATAAATTAGTGGTGATTAAAAATCATAAATTATTTATGTTAATAAACTTTTGATTTAATTAAAGGAATATTGATATAATTACACATTGCTCATAAATATGAAGAAAATCTTCCTTAACAACTCCATCCTTACCCACCCGGGCAGCCTTTCACAGAACATGTTCCGGAAGAGATATTTCTTGACTTTTCTCCTCTTCTAACTACACATTAAGATAAATGATAACACGAAATCATATCATATATTTACCATAAAATTTATCCGTTTTATGTCATATTTACCCGATTAATTCTCGAATATTCCGAGTTCTGTATGGTTTTATGCAGGTACAACATATCTCATCTCAAACCAAGAAGAAACGTGAAATGCGCGAGATTGCGGCCAAAGACCAAAGAGAAAAGATAAATCTGTCAAGAAATCCATTTTCTGCTGATGTTACGGTCGTCACACAGCTGCCACGACCGTAAGGCGCTTCAGAAGAGTGTGACGGTCGTCACACCCCTGCCACGACCGTAACGCGCTAGCATATGAAAAATGAGCGTAACGCCCCAGCCACGCCCGTAACAAGCTTATATGTATTAAATTTGAACGTGGTCAAGCATCAGAACGTGGTAAAGCTGAACGAAGTGGTCAAGCAAAGCATGTATACGTGCCTAAATTCTCTCCAACTTCCAAGGCCACTTTCTCCTCATTTTACTCAGTAAAACCAAGAATTTAGGAACTCAGATATTTTTTCTAACCGTACTTTCACTCTCTATATATAGCTTAGACTTACAAAGAAAAAGGGGAGAGTTTTAGTTCACAAAAACCTTGCGGAAGCTCTACCGAATTTTATTCTCGATTTTATTTCCGAATTTCGTCCATTTAAATTTTCATTCTGACGTTCCAATCTTGCCGGCTTGTGGAAGAAGGATCTCAGATTTTATTGCTTTTCAGGTTTTTTTTGTATTTGATTTTTTATTGTATTTGATATTATTGCAAATTTTATTTATGTTATATTTCTATTCTTTATTTATTATGCATGCGTTATTATTTTCTGAATTTATTTCCTGTTTTTTAATTCCTAGTACTATGAGTAGCTAAATACTCGTAGTCGGGGTGTGATGAAATAACCGAATAAATTAATGTTTTTTCTAAGCTAAAACCTTAATCAACTTAATTTCTGGCCGTGACTTTTTATAATTAAAAATTAATCTTTTTATTACGAGAGTAAAGAAAGTAAAATAGGGAGAAATCAAAACC
Source organism: Vicia faba (assembly GCA_948472305.1). Classification (NCBI taxonomy): domain Eukaryota; kingdom Viridiplantae; phylum Streptophyta; class Magnoliopsida; order Fabales; family Fabaceae; genus Vicia; species Vicia faba. The sequence continues at coordinate 858,014,531 of OX451741.1, forward strand.
ACGAGAGTGTGAGGTTTTAACCGGATAGCTAAAGTTAGGCATTCGATTTAAATACAGCGAGAGCGCTTTAAAACGAATTAGACTTATTTAGTTTTCAAAAAGATGCTTTCTAAACACTTATGGACTAGCGAGAGCAGACATTTGGCTTTAGGAGTATGATCCGAGGTAAGACCACGAGAGTGTGAATCGAGGGTTTTTAAACTGATAAGTACTACAGAATAATTAAGTTAAACATTTTTATATGCTTAGGTACAACTTAATTCGCATAGGTTCAAATCATTACACTCCGACCGCATTAATATTAATTCCCTTAATTAAATTTAGTTTCCCTTTAGTTTTAAACTTCTAAAAAAAAACCAACGTGACAATTTCCGCCTTAGCTAAACTAACCTGTTTTACAACACTAGAGTGATTACGAAGTCCCTGTGGGTTCGACATCCTTTTATTACTACCGCGATAGACTGTGCACTTGCAGTTAAGATACCGTTACACATTAGGTCGATCGCAGACACATCAATAAATAAAAAATCAATTGTAACACATGATTAATAAGTATATCATAGCATTTATAAATGCTTACCAATCTTGAAATACGCCCTTTTTTGTATGGTTGCGAGGGACTTGATGCTCGTTGACTATTCACGAAACTCACATCTTGAAAATATGAGGTTCTTCGTTTTTCTTTAATGGTTTCTCATTCTTCAGGAGAAATCAAGCCTGCACACGCCATTGGAATTTTTTCATAAATAAAATTGTTATCGGCATCCCTAAGAAACTTGTTTGTCAAAAAAGATAGAAAACCTCTTAGTCTTTTTTCGGCCAATTGAAGACATGATAGTCAATAAAAATAAATGACATCACATATGGCACCTGTATATCACTCCATATTTTTCATTAACATGTTTCAACTCACGCTTTCTCCAATCGTCACAAGTGATTGAAACTTCTCTCCTTACAAGGGAACCAATGTAACTTATCAATATTGAATCGTTAGTCTCAATTAGTAATTTGTCTTCATTCCAATGTACGTCAAATTTGATACCTTTATCTCTTGCATGAATTATTTAGTTCATAATTGTTAATCCTCATCTAATATCATTCTCCATATCACGAGTTGATTCATTTCCATCACTATTAGAAGCAGGATGTGATTTTTCCTCGTTACTAGCCATTTGACTTGTAATATTAAAGAAAAACATAAACACCATGTAAAATTAATGTATCATTGAATGAATAAACACAATATAAAAACATAAACACAATATAAAACCATAAACATAATATAAAAACATAAACACAATATAATGGTTCGCAACTGCGGCAAGTGCAAAAATTGTAAAAAGACACTTCTTTTATCATCACCACCATCTAATTTTGTATTCACCATTTATAGCAAAAAAAAACAAGTTTTCCAATCTCCACATTCCCTTTGCATAACCAACCCCCATACCTAGATTCTCTCCCCTTCTTTTTGGGTTTATTCGCTCTTTTCCCATTCCTCTAAAAATAATAAAGCTTGGTGGAAATTTTTATTTGATCTGTGCGAGTTAAGTCAATCCAATGGCTTAGTCTCAACATTTCTAACGCTACAACATCCAATGGGTCTTGATCCTATTGGTAAGTAAACTAGTTCTCAAGTTTCATTTGACGTAATTAAGTCCATTTCATCATGGATAACATTCTTCCAAAAGGAGGAGTCTCTTGAAACCATTGTTGTTATTTTATCTGAAGTTGTTGGGGGTTTACCCCAAGACATTGGATTAATTTTCTTTGTGTGCAAGTTATTCTAATTATATGCTTTGTCTTTGATTGATAATTCCTCCATATACAGTTGTTACTCTGGCCAATTTTTGTGAAGACTTAATGCATCTGAATCTTAGTATTTTTGAGAGGTTTAGTATCTTTGATTTCTTGGTTTCAATGCAAAGGATGGAAGTTCTACATTGACTTCTTTATGTCAAGTGTTGTCTTCTTAATTGTTAGATGGTTCTTTTCCTTAGATTTTACTTTATGCTTTAGTATAGTCCCTTGATGTCCTCCTATCTTCTTTAATTTCAAAATCTTCTCCCTCCTTTTCAAAACTCTTCTTTTTGTCTAACTTGAACCGCTTTCATAATAAACGTGGACTTATGTCCATGCATTTTTAAGAATCTTTTCTTAATCAAACTTTAACCAACTTAATCATACTTTGACATTTTTTATAATAAGAATAAAAGTAAATCAACCTCATTCAAACCATTTTACCACTTTTGTTTTTTATTTTTAAATTTTTTTTTTCAAAAGATTAGACTCTTATCGATTTTTGTAGTGATGTGGGCTACAATACTTCTATGATATATAGTAAATTGAGATATTTTCCACTTGGATGTTGACTGAGGCTTTGTGGATTTTAAAATCCAAGTTATATCCTCCACTTTGAGATAATTCAATTTCTCCTTTCTCATAATTGTGGGTAGTAAGTATGTTTTCCACTCGGATGTGACGATGACGTCTCTTCTCTTGAAATTAACCAACACACATATGTTTTAAAAAATTTGAGGTGAACATGACTACCCCGATCCCCTAATGCACGCAAGGTTGTATGTAGGCACAAAAGTCCGCAACCGCGGCGGGTGAATAAATTGTAAAAAGATACTTCTTTTCTCATCTCCATTGTCTATTTTTTTAAACACCATTTATACCCAAAATACACAAATTTTCAAAGAGGTTCCTGCGGAGTACCGTAGATGTTTATGATGCTAATACCTTCCCTTTCCATAACATCCCCCATACCTACATTCTCTCCCCTTTAATTTGGGTTTATTTGCTCTTTTTCCTTTCCTCTAGAAACAATAAAGTGTGGTGAAAATATTTTTTTGATTTGTGCAGTTAAGTCATACCAATGGCTTAGTCTCAACATTTCTACCGCTACAGCATCCAATGGGCCATGATCCTTTTGGTAAGTCAATTAGTTCTCAAGTGTCATATGACGTAATTGAATCCATTTCATCTTGGATAACATCCTTCCAAAAAGAGGAGTCTCTTGAAACCACTACTTACTTGTAAGTTTTAGGATCATCCTGTACTTGAAGAATAATAGGAATGTCTCAAACATAATTCTCACAGTTTCCTTAAACTAGTTAAAGGAAATAAGGTGAGAATCAATTTTTTTTGGTCTTAGATCCTTTTTTTTCTGGAATATATTGCTTATCCTAGGCTTGGGTTATGATTCTATGATCCGAGAAGAACTTTTGGGTTGCATATCGATACTCCAAGAAAAATATTCCTCTCGAGATTCTTTGTTTGCGGGTTAACATGCCATTAAATTCACACAAATCTAAATGTACAAGATCAAGGAGATTTGTATTTCTTTTATCACTTTATAAAGGTTTCTTAATCATCTTTAATTTAACACGTAATTCATATTTTTCGAAATCATTCATATTACATGAGATCAAACGAGATATAATTATTCTCGTCGTATAACTAATATCGGTATGTACTAATCTGTTATACTATAAAGAAACAAAGTCAAACATATGAGCAGAATTAGAAATTTTATTAATAATATTATCAGTAGTATAGAGATTGATCATTCCCTCAACAGAATATCTTTTTCCTATAAATACACCATTATGGGTCAATATAAGTTTTCCCAATTCATATACAAATCTAATGTCCGGTTTTCCCAACAAATTCTGACCAACAAGATTCATATTCTTATCGGGGACATGAAGCACATTGACAGGGGTGACTTTCTTTTTGGACGTGAAATTGAGTTCGACATATTCGGTTTCAAGAACTTTAGATCGTACTGCATTTCTCATATTTACTTATTGTCTATCATTTTCCTCATAATAGGATTTAAAAGTAGACTTGTTATAAGAGACATGAACTGTAGCACATGTATCATACCACCAACCTTGCACTTTTCCTTTGATTTCCATTATTTTGCTCATCGTAGCGATTATATGATCATTTGCATGAACTGCATTGATCTCATTTTTTGACTTGTTGTGTATGCCATCACGAGCACAACATCCAGGTTTTACACATACGAAACAACCGTTTTTCAGACTTCTTAGAAAACCGGAATTATTGAGCTTGTTATGTTCCTTTTTAAGTCTAAGATGACTCTTCATTACATCATGTTACTTTTTCCTTTGGCGGTTACAACATTGGCTTTGGAAAGATTAATAGACTCTTATTTCTCCCTTTCCTTTGATTCATCCTCGATTCGAGGATGTTTTTGGATTTTCTCCAAAGAGAACTCTTCAGAACTGGAAACAATAACTCAGAGAACGATTCTCTTAAGGTGATTACATTAGAATTTTTGTTTTTAAGTTCTTTACATCTTTCAAGACTCTATGGGACGAAATTCAGGCTTACTTACCTATACTTCTTTGTGCTTTTCCACATCAGTGTGTCTAAGCTACGTGTGTCAGCAATGCTAGACATCATCATGATATCACATGTTCCATTTGGCTTTTCACAGGTCTCAATGATTTTGATATAATGTGTGCTCAGGTTTTCTTGATGATCTCTCTACCACCTGTCAATTGTATATTTTCTATGGTCCTTTAGCAAGCAGGCACGACCAAATGGCAAAGCAAGGATGACATTCTCCTTGAGCCTTCCCATTATGGAATTATAGTAGGCCCCGAAATATATAAATCATTAAATAAAATAAAAAGCAATCATTAAAATAATATATGTAGTAGCCCAACGGTAAAGTAGTGTTTTAAGGACTTTAAAGTTACTAGTTCGATTCCCACTACTCTCAAGTTTCAAAACTCATATTTCTGTCTTTAATCAATTTTCATCTGTATTAGTCATTGTTATTCAAAGACACTGTCATGTGATGTAATAATATATATGACATTTTATATTGTATAATTAATCATTTATTTTAAAATTTTATAAAAATATTTTTTAATATATAAAATTAATTTAATATATATAGTTATGTTTTATTTTTATATTAGCAATTTTAATTTTAATTTTAATATCTTATATATTTTTATTTGGTTAAAAAAACACTGACTAAGATTTATTATTGTTTTCACACGAATAAAAATAAAAAAATTTAATTAATAATTTGAATTAAATTTCAAAATTAATACTTTGTTTCTAATGTAGTTTATAAATTATATTACTATCATAAATAATTATTATTTTATTTTTTAGTTCAAGAAGTACATAAAACTATTATCTTTAATTAGCACGATTAAGATGAAAAAAAATAACATGATAAATGTTTAATAATAATTAAGGATTAAATTAATAAAATTAATATATTTAAAATATTATTAATTAATTTAATATTATTTATAAGTTTAATTGAAGAATATAATAATTTAAGAATTTCATTGATCGTTTCCTATATTTTGAAATAATATTTATTAATATATATTTGTATTATTTTTTTAAAATATTTTAGAATTTACATTAGGTTACATAATAGTAACTTCAAGTATAACACAAGTCTCCATTTTGGTGTAGTTCTTAACCATACAATTAATTCAACAAAAATACTACTATAATTATAAGCTCATTCAATTTCATCACCCTCGATAAAATTAAATGGAGGAATATTTGTACTATATACTACATTATTTATATATATTTATCTGATTACATAATGCAACTTGTAAAGAATTGTTTATGGATTAGTGGTTGAAGGTGTTATGGAGAACAATAATCCAAAAAGTAATAGAGGTAATTACGCTTTACTTCCATTTTTTTTAATTCATACAATATTTCTTAACCATTAGAATTAATACAACAAAAGTGCTACTATCATTATAACCTCATGCAATTTCACCACACTCAATAAAAAGAATGAGGAAATGTATGTACTATATTGCATATGTTTATCTAATTACATAATGCAGCTTGTAAAGGAATGTTTACAGGTTAGAGATTGAAAGTGTCTTGGAGAAAAATGGGAAGAAGGGGAAAAAGGAAGGGGGTGATTTAGGAGTATCGGAAACTAGAGCAAGAGATGGAGCGGACACTGGTGGAACATCGATAGTTGGATCAGTCAAAGGAAAGGGAAATGGCATGATATGCTTAAGAAGAGATAGGATGGAAGTGTGGAATGATGGAAGACTTCCTTTAGGCAATGATGGCATTACATCCAAATCTGGAAAAGATGTTGGAATGGTAGGATGTGGAAGTTTGGTTGTTTGATGAAGATGACAAGCTTCGATGTTCATGCTTGTCATTGTCACAAAGAAAAGTAAAGCAAAGATGAAGGATTTGGATAAAGACATTGATGTTGATAATTTGATGAGTTTTTTTGTTTGTTTTTACCACCAGTATCTGAACCACTAGACCGCCTAATATTGATGGTCTTATATAGAGTGAGAGAGATTAGTTTAACTTTTAATGTTTTACTTTGTTAAAAGCATTTTGTGGTTAGATTTTCTGACTAATTATAGGAATTTCGATTTTTAATTACGGCCTCCAATGCATTCTTAACTTTGAAAGTTGAGTTTTTATGTAACTATTCGACCTATTAATCAACTAATACATTTTAATCCAACTAAACAAATGCACCCTAACAAAACTTGTATAGCCGCAAAAAAACAATAGATAATTTCCTGTAATAGAAATTGATATTAATATTAATAATATCTCTATTTTAATTATTTTAGTAAAAAATTGTTTGATAATAGTTTTATTTCATCAAATTTGTTCAATGAAATATTGAGTCAGTTCAAGTGAAGTAATTTAAATAGTTTTGAATTTTTCATGAATTAATTCAAACCAAATGAAACATGTTATCTATTTGTTTAGATATTTTATTTCTTAATATAATTTTAGCATACTCATTGTACACAAAGATGTTCTCTTACGTATAGAAGTAATAAAGATTACAGAAAAGAAAGGTGGGCAAAGGAGAATGGAAAATCAAATCTCATAAAATCTACATCTACAACTTTAGAAGACATAATATAGTTATGTATGAGTCTTTAGACTATTTATAAAAGGTCGATGATATTTAGTATTAGGAAGACAAAACTTTCAAAAATAGTGATATCAAATTTTGTTGATCGTCATAACACATTTTCTCATATTATACTTGAATCAACTTTGAGGATTGTCTTTCTTAGATTAAAACATTTGTTCATTAGTCCAACAAGTGGTGAAACCTCACATAAGCACATATATGCATATTTCACTCCTACAATACGCTAGAATATATGTTAGTCGTAATGTCCATTTTCCATCCCGTGAAAAATGGACATTATGCCTTACCATAAAAAGTGCTAACTTAATCAATGGGAAATAAGATAATCAATAGAAATAGAAGTAGTTAGGAGAAAATCCTGAGCATGTGGTGTTTGCAAACACTCGGGAATAGATTTAACTAAAAGGTCACTTGCCAAAATATGAAGGGTGATCCAAAGCTACTGAGGTCAAAATATGGAACCATACCACTAATACCATCCAAAGATCTCTCAATATCTAAGTCCATGTCAATATTCCATTGTCTCTTAATATATGTTCTTGAAACACCCGAGATCGAACCTTGGAAGCAACTAAAGAGTACAAGGCATTTATCTTTATGTCATTTTATCCTTGCTCATTTGAAGCTTGGTATTCTTGAGAGGTTTAGTATCTTTTCTTGCCATGTTCCAAATCAAAGGATGGGAATTTTACATAGATTTCTTTATGTCAAGTGTTGGCTTCTTGTTAATTTGATGGTTATTTTACTTAACTTTTACTCTATGCTTTAGGATAGTCCCTTCATCTCCCCCTATCTTCTTTAATTTCAAAATATTATCCCTCCTTTTAAAAACTCTTCTTGTTTTCTAACTTGAACGACTTTCATAATAAATTAGGACTTAGGTCCATGCATTTTTAAAAATCAATTCATAGTCAAACTTTAACAAACTTAATCATACTCTGAATTTTTTTGTGAGAAGACTAAAAGTAAATTAACCTCATTCAAACCATTTTGCCACTTAGACTTTTTATTTTTAAACTATTTTCAAAAGATTAGACTCTTGTCAATTCTTGTAGTGATGAGAGCTACTATACTTCTACGACATATAGTAAAGTGAGATATTTTCCACTTGGGTGTTGAGTGAAGATTTTGGGATTTTAACATGCAAGTTATATCCTCCATTTTGAGATGATGCAAATTATCCTTTCTCATTATCATGGGTAGTAAGTATGTTTTCCACTTGGATGTGACGATGACGTCTCTTCTCTTAAAATTAACAAACACACATGTGTTTTAAAAATTTTGAGGTGAACTACGAGTAGCCTGATCCCTTATTGCATGGAAGGTGGTACATAGGCACTAAAGGTTTGCAACCACGGCGGGTGAAAAAATTGTAAAAAGATACTTCTTTTCTCATCTCCACCGTCTAGTTTTGTATACACCATTTATAGCTAAAATACACATATTTTCAAAGAGGTTCATGCGGAGTACGTAGATGTTTAGGGGGATACTACCTTCTCCTTGCCTAAACAACCCCTGTACCTAGATTATATCCCCTTCTTTTTGGAATTATTCTATCTTTTCCCATTCCAATGCAAACAATAAAGTGCGATGACGATTTTTATTTGATCTGCGCGAGTTAAGTCAATCCAATGGCTTAGTCTCAACATTTCTATTGCTATAGCATCTAATGGGCCTCGAATATTTTGGTAAGTCAACTAGTTATCAAATGTCATTTGACGCAATTGAATCCATCTCATCTTGGAGATTGTCCTTCCAAAAAGAGGAGTCTCTTGAAACCACTACTTGTAAGTTTTAGGATCATCTACTACTTGATGAATATTAGGAATGTCTCAAACATATTTTTCATAGTTTCTTTCAACTAGATAAAAGGAAATAACTCGAGAATCAATTTTGTTTGGTCTTAAATCCTTTGTTTTCTAGAATGTGTTGCTTATCCTAGGCTTGGGTTATGATTCTATGATCTGATAAGAACTTTCAGGTTGTATCTCGATACTCCAATAAAAATATTCCTCTCTAGGTTCTTTGTTTGCGAGTTAAGATGTCATTAAATTCACACAAATATGAATGTACAAGATCAAGGAGATTTGCATTTCTTTCATCATTTTTTATAGGTTTCTTAATCATCTTTGATTTAACACATAATTCACATTTTTCGAAATCATTTATATTACATGAGATTAAACCGAATATAATTAGTCTCATCATATAACTAGTATCGGTATGTGATAATATAATATGCCATGAAGAAACAAACTCAAGCATCTGAGCAGAATTAGAAATTTTATTAATAATAGTATAGAGTTTGATCATTCCCTCGGCCAACAAGATTCATATTCATATCGGGGACATGAAGCACATTGACAAGGGTGACTTTCTTTCTGAATATGAAGTTGAGTTCGACATATTTGGTTCCAACAACTTTAGATTGTACTTCATTTCCCATATGTACTTTTTGTCCATCATTTTTCTCAAAATAGGTTTTTAAAGCAGACTTGTCATAAAAGACATGCAGTGTAGCACATGTATCATACCACCAACCTTGAACTTTGCCTTTGATTGCCATTATTTTGCTCACCGTAGCGATTATATGATCATTGGCATGAACTGCATTCATCTTATTTTTTGACTTGTTGTGCATGCCATCTTGAGCACAACGTTTAGGTTTTCCACATACAAAACAACCGCTTTTCAGACCTTTTAGACAACCAGATTTATTGAGCTTGTCATGTTTCTTTTTTCCTTCAGCGGTCACAACATTGGCTTTGGAAAAATCAACAGACTCTTATTTCTCGCTTTCCTTTGATTCCTCCTCGATTCGAAGATGTTTCTGGATTTTCTCCAAAGAGAAGTCTTCAGAACTATGAAACAATAACTCAAAGAACGATTCTCTTAAGGTGATTACATTAGAATTTTTTTTCTGGAGTTCTTTACATCTTTCAAGACTCTATGGGACGAAATTTAGGCTTACTTACCTATACCTCTTTGTGCATTTCCACATCGTTGTGTCTGTGCTACGGGTGTCAGCAATGCTATACATCATCATGATATTGCATGTTCCATTTGATTTTTCACAGGTCTCAATGATCAATTTGATATAGTGTGTGCTCAGGTTTTCTTGATGAGCCATCTTTCACCTGTCAATTGTATATTTTTTTTTGTGCTTTAACAAGCTGGCTCGACCAAATGGCAATGCAAGGATGGCATTCGCCTTGGGCCTCCCCTTTGTGGAATATATAGTAGGCCTCAAAATAAGTAAATCATTAAATAAATAAAAGAAAAAGCAATTCATTAAAATAATATATGTAGTAGCCCAACAGTAAAGTATTTTTTTAAAGACTTGGAAGTTAATGGTTGGACTCCCACTGCTCTCAAGTTTAAGTCTCACTTTTCTTTGTCTTTAATCAATTTTAATTCATATTAGCCATTTTTATTCAAAGGCATTGGCAATTGATGCAATAATCTATATGACATTTTATATGGTACGATCAATCACTTATTTTAAAATTTTATAAAAATATTTTTTAATATATAAAATTAATGTAATATATATATTGTTATGTTTTATTTTTATTTGAGCAATTTTAATTTGAATATCTTAAATATTTGTATTTGGTTAAAAAAAACATTGACTAAGATCTATTATTGTTTTCACACGAATAAAAAAAAATTTAATGAATAATTTTAAATTAAATTTCCAAAATAATACTCTATTTTTAATGTAGCCTATAAACTATATTAATATAATAAATAATTATTTTTATTTTTTAGTTCATGAAGAACATAAAACTATCACATTTAAATTCACACGATTAAGATGATAAAAATTAACACGATAAATGTTTAATAATAGTTAAGGATTAAATTAATAAAATTAATATATTTAAAATATTATTAATTAATTTAATATTATTTAGAAGCTTCATTGAAGAAATTAATAATTTAAGAATTTCATTGATGGTTTCCTTTATTTTAAAATTTTAAATTATTTAAAATTTTATAAATATATATTATTATTTTTTTAAAAAAATATTGTAGATTTTACATTAGGCTTCCAAATTTACTGAGCCACTTATGCCAACAAGAAATATAACATAATAGTAAATTCAAGTATGACATAAGTCTCCATTCTTGTGTAGTTCTTAACCATACAAATAATATAACAAAAATAATATTATAATTATAACCTCATTTAATTTCGTCACACTCGATAAATTAAATGGAGGAATGTCTGTAATATATATATATATATATATATATATATATATATATATATATATATATATATATATATATATATATATATATATATATATATATATATATATATATATATATATATATATATATATATATATATATATATATATATATAAATATATGATTACATAATGCAACTTGTAAAGAAATATATATGGATTAGTGGTTGGAGGTGTTATGTAGAACAATAATTCAAAAAGGAGTAGCGGTAATTACCCTTTACTTCCATTTTGGTGTAATTCATACTATATTTCTTAACCATTACAATTAATACAACAAAAATATTACTATCATTATAACCTCATGCAATTTCACCACACGTGATAAAAAGAATGAGGCAATGTATGTATTATACTGCATGTCTTTATCTGATTACATAATACAACTTGTAAAGGAATGTTTAAGGGTTAGAGATTGAAAGAGTCTTGGAGAAAAATGGGAAGAAGGAGAAAAAGGAAGGGGGTGAATTAGGAGTATCGGAAACTAGAGCAGGAGCTGGAGCGGACACTGGTGGAACATCAATAGTTAGATCAACCGAAGGAAAGGGAAATGACATGATATGCATAGGAAGAGATTGGATGAAATTGTCCAATGGTGGAAGACTTCCTTTGGGAAATGATGACATTACATCAAAATCTGGTAAAGATGCTGGAATGGTAGGATGTGGAAGTGCGGTTGTTTGAAGAAGTTGACGAGCTTCGATGTTCATGCTTGTCATTGTCACAACAAAAAGTAAAGCAAAGATGAAGGATTTGGAGAAAGCCATTGATGTTGATAATTTGATGAGTTTTTTTTTTTGTTTATTTTTACCACCAGTATCCAATCCAGTGGACCGCCTAATATGGATCGGGATGAGTTTTATTGAGAGAAATTGGTTTGGGATTTGACGAGAAGGAAAAGGATTATTGATGGTCTTATATATAGTGAGAGGGATTAGTTTAACTTTCCATATTTTACTTTGCTAAAATCATTTTGTGGTTAGATTCGTTGGCTACTTATAGGAATTTCTATTTTTAATTACGGCCTTCAATGCATTCTTAACTATGAAAGTTGAGTTTTTGTATAACTATTTGACCTATTAATCAACTAATGCATTTTAACCAACAAAATGAATGCACCCAAACAAAACTTGTTTATCCGCAAAAAATAATAGATAATTTCCTGTAATAGAAATTGATATTAATAATAAAAATAATTCTATTTTAAATAATTTAGTTAAAATTTGTTTGATAATAGCTTTATTTCATCAAATTTGTTCAATGAAATATTAAGTGAGTTCAAGTGAAGTAATTTCATCATTTTTTAGTTTTTCATGTATTAATTCTAACCAAATTAAACATGATATCTATTTCTTTAGATATTTTATTTCTTAATATAATTTTAGCATTCTCATTATACGTAAAGATATGCTCTTAGGTATAGGAGTAATAAAGATTAAAAAAAGAATGTTGGGTAAACAAGAATTGAAAATCAAATCTCATAAAGTCTACATATACAATTTTAGAAGACATAACATAGTTATGTATGAGTCTTTAGAATATTTATTAAAGGTCGGTGATATTTAGTGTTAGGAAGACAAAACTTTCGAAAATAGTGATATAAAATTTTGTTGATTGTCATAACATATTTTCTCATATTGTACTTGAATCAACTTTGAGGATTGTGTGTCTTAGATTAAAACATTTGTTCCTTAGTCCAAAAAGTGGTGAAACCTCATATAAGTACATATATGCATATTTCTCTCCTACGATACGCTATAATATATGTTAGTCATAATGTCCATTTTTCATCCCGTGAAAAATGGACATTATGCCTTACCAGAAAAAGTGATAACTTAATCAATAGGAAATAAGATAATCATTATGAATAGAAGTAGTTAGGAGAAAATCTTGAGCATGTGGTGTATGCAAACACTTGAGAATAGATTTTACTAAAAGGTCAATGGCCAAAATATGTAGGGAGATCCAAAGCTGCTAAATTCAAAATATGGAATCATACCACTAAGACCATCCAAAGATATCTCAAAATCTAAGTCCATGTCAATATTCCATCGTCTCTTATTATATGTTCTTGAAACACCCAAGATTGAACCTTGGAAGCAACTAAAGAGTACGAGGTATTTTATCTTTATGTCATTTTATCCTTGCTCATTTGAAGTTTGGTATTCTTGAGAGGTTTAGTATCTTTGCTTGCTTGGTTTCAAATCAAAGGATGGTAATTTTACATTGATTTGTTTATGTCAAGTGTTGGATTCTTGTTAATTATATGGTTCTTTTACTTAGTTTTTACTTTATGATTTAGAATAGTCCCTTAATATCCTCCTATCTTCTTTAATTTCAAAATCTTCTCCCTCCTTTTCAAAACTCTTCTTGTTTTCTAACTTGAACGACTTTCGTAATAAACTTGGACTCCGGTCCATGCATTTTTAAAAATCTTTTCTTAATCAAACTTTAACAAACTTAATCATACCTTGACTTTTTTTTGTGAGAAGATTAAAATTCAATTAACCTCATTCAAACCATTTTGCCATTTTGGATTTTTATTTTAAAAGTTTTTTTCAAAAGATTAGACTCTTGTCGATTCTTGTAGTGATGCGAGCTACTATACATCTATGATATGTAGTAAAGTGAGATATTTTCCACTTGGGTGTTGAGTGAGGCTTTGGGGATTTTAATATCCAACCTATATCCTCCATTTTGAGATGAAGCAAATTGTCCATTCTCATTATCGTGGTTAGTAAGTATGTTTTCCACTCGGATGTGACGATGATGCCTCTTCTCTTAAAATTAACCAACGCACATATGTTTTAAATTTTTTGAGGTGGACTACGAGTACCTTGATCCCCTATTGCACGGAAGGTGGTACATAGGCACTAAAGGTTTGCAACCGCGGAGGGTGAAAAAATGTAAAAAGATACTTCTTTTCTCATCTCCACCGTCTACTTTAGTATACACCATTTATAGCGAAAATACACATATTTTCAAAGAGGTTCATGCGGAGTACATAGATGTTTAGGGGGATAATACCTTCCCTTTGCCTAAACAACCCCCATACCTAGATTTTATCCCCCTCTTTTTGGGTTTATTCGCTCTTTTCCCATTGCCAATGGCTTAGTATTAACATTTCTACCGCTACATCATCTAATGGGCCTTGATCCTTTTGGTAAGTGTTAGCTCCAAAATTCGACACCCATACACATAGGCCTTATTAACTAAAAATAGATTTAATAAATCTAATAGATTGAAGAAGTCTAAATTAAAGACCCTTCGATTTGGAAACATAGTCTAATTCGAAGATACTTGGAATTGAGAGCCTTTGAAAAGGCCTATCAAAGTCGTCCTTGTTAAGGAGGAGAAAACACTTAGAGAATTCTCTAAGTTAGAAATGGTCTTCGACCCAGAGGCTTCAATCTTGTAATAGCCTTCGACTTGGAAGCGTTCGTATCAACAACAATTTGATTTCGAATCTGAAGAAAGGAGGGAAAAGCAGTTCACCTGGCAGTTGAAGAAAGCAATGTGGCATGAAGTTGGAGATCGAAGAACATGCAAAGGACACTTGTACTAATCCTGGATCGAATTAAACATCTAGCATTTACTTTTTAATAGTATAAACATAGGAAGTTTATGTAGATTTTGTATGTTTAACTAATTGTACCAGTCACTCAATACTATTCGAGTACCCGCTGCGTGAGAAAGAATACTGAGAATGTACGTTTGAAACACAACATTTTATAATAAAAGTCTTTTACATTCCTTTTTACATTCCTTTCCATTCTTGCTTACATCCTTTTATCTTACTTGCAATGTTTAATTTCCCTTGCATTTTACTTCCATTTTTTACCAGATTTCTACACTTAAACTCATCTCAAACCTCTACCTTTTCTCAGTCGAATGTGTTCTTTATTAAAATTAGCATTTTTATCAAAACAATAAAAATATTTAGCATATGTCCTAGGATCAAACTGATCGATCCTGCAAGTAACCAAAAAATTACCCTTTTTGGCAGATTAGCGGTTGTTTACCAATTTTCACGATAAACAAATTGGCACACCTTGTGGGACGTTGCTAATTTTTGTTTGTTTATATTAACATAAATGCTTTACATAATTTCTTTTCTTTTACAAAGTGTTGTATGTTATTAAGGAGTGGTAAATTTACCACCAACGAGTGTACAACTAGGAGAAGAAATAGTGAAATGGATAATCATCCAAATAATGGAGAAATACCTCCATCAGTTGTTACGGAAACAGCGGTTATATCAACCGTTAGTGAAACTATCCCATCAACCACTGGTTCGGCACCAATGTTGACAGTAGCACAAACGGGACCAATACTTTCGTACGTGGGTCCCAAAGGTCCATTAGGAACACCCCTACCAAGGGTAAATCCAGGATCTCGACCTTATGTTCCCCCAGGATTTTTGACAGCCTGGATGGGTCGAGACAAGCCTTTTGGCATGCCAACTACTGAAATGGCTAGTCTTATGAATGTTCCGTCCATATTTTCAAAACCTTTGGTGAGTGCGTCTTCGCCATTGCAGGGATCTGGAACTGGTATGGCGAATTTGGGTAGTAACCAACTCTTAAGAGGCACATCCCATGCAATACCAAGCCTCCCAAATGCTTATACGACAATTTTAAGGCAACAAATGGATGAAAGTAACCATGATATGGTATAGATATTGGCACAAACTTTATGTACAATGTTGAACCCTCTAATACACAATACCACCCAGTCGAATCAGCAAATGTTGATGAAGTGAGACAACAGGTTCGACACCATAATTATGGAACAGATATTAATCTGACAGCCATGATCGAAAGAATCATGATATCAACAACGAAATATCTAAATTAAGGGATGCGCCTGAGTATAATCTTAACAACGAAATATCTAACTTAATGAAGAGACTATCATCCATCAGAGTATAAATATCAACAACGAACAATCTCCCTTAATAAAGAGACTACCATCTATCGGAGTACAAATCTCTATAAAGAACTATGTCCTTTAAGTAAGTGACTACCATCCATATGAGTACAAATCTCAACAACGAACTATCTCCCTTAATAAAGAGACTACCATCCATTGTAGAAAAACATCCCAGCAACCAACTATCTCCAATAACGAAAAGACTACAATTCATCAAAGTATAAATCTCAACAATTAACTTTGTCCCTTAAAGAAGAGACTACCATGCATCATAATACAAATCTCAACAACGAACTATCTCCCTTAATAAAGAGAATACCATCAATCGGAGTAAAACTTCTCAACAACGAATTATCTCCCTAAATGTAGAGACTATCATCCATTGGAGAAAAACATCTCAACAATGAACTATCTCCAATAATGAAGAGACTACCATCCATCATAGTACAAATCTCAAGAACGAACTTTATCCCTTAATGAAGAGACTACCATCCATCTGAGTACAAATTTCAACAACGAACAATCTCCCTTAATAAAGAGACTACCATCCATTATAGAAAAACATATCAACAACCAACTATCTCCAATAACGAAAAGACTACAATTAATCGAAGTATAAATCTCAACAACAAACTTTTGTCCCTTAATGAAGAGACTACCAACCATCAGAGTAACAAATTGATCTATCTCCAATAACTAAGAGACTACCATTCATCAGAGTACAAATCTTAAGAACGAACTATCTCCCTTAATTAAGAGACTACCATCCATCGGAGTACAAATCTTAACAATGAACTATCTCCTTTCATAAAGAGACTACCATCCATTGAAGTACAAATCTGAGAAATGAACTATCTATCTTAATGAAGAGACTATCATCCATCAGAGTATAAATCTCAACAACAGACTATCTCCCTTAATAATGAGACTACCATCCAATGGAGTAAAAATCTCAAAAACGAACTATCTAACTTAAAAAAGTGAGTACCATCCATCAGAGTACAAATCTCAACAACAAACTATCTCCTTTGATGTATAGACTACCATCCATCAGAGTACAAATCTCAGAAATGAACTATCTACCTTAATGAAGAGACTACTATACATCAGATTATACAACTCAACAACTAACTATCTAATTTAAATAATAGACTACCACTCATCCGAGAACAAATCTCAATAACAAACTTTATCCTTCAATAAAGAGACTACCATCCATCGGAGTATATATTTCATAAATGAACTATCTACCTTAATGATTAGACTATCATCCATATGATTACAAATCTCAACAACAAACTATCTACCTTAATAAAGAGACTACCATCCATCATAGTACAAATCTCAACAACGAACTATCTCCCTTAATAAAGAGAATACCATCCATCAGAGTAAAACATCTCAATAACGAACTATCTCCCAAAATGAAGTGACTACCATCCATTGGAGAAAAACATCTCAACAATCAAATATCTCCAATAACGAAGAGACTACCATTCATCAGAGTACAAATATTTACAACAAACTATCTCCCTAATTAGGAGACTACCATCCATCGGAGTACAAATCTCAACAATCAACTATCTCCCTTAATAAAGAAACCATCAAACGGAGTACAGATATCAACAACAAATTATATAACTTAAAGAAGAGACTACCATCTATCAGAGTACTAATCTCCACAATGAAGTATCTCCTTTCATAAAGAGACTACCATCCATTGGAGTACAAATCTGAGAAATGAACTATCTACCTTAATGAAGAGACTACCATCCCTCAGAGTACAAATCTTAACACCGAACTATCTCCCTTAATGAAGATACTACCACCCATCTGAGTACAAATCTCAACAACGAACTATTTCCCTTAATAAAGACACTACCATCCATCAGAGTAAAACATCTCAACAACGAACTATCTCCAATAATGAAGTGACTATCATCCATCAGAGTAAAACATCTCAATAATGAATTATCTCCCAAAATGAATAAACTACCATCCATTGTATAAAATCATCTCAGCAACGAACTATCTCAAATAACGAAGAGACTACCATTCATCGAAGTATAAATCTCAACAATGAACTTTGTCCCTTTATGAAGAGACATCCATCCATCGGAGTAACAAACTGAACAAAGAACTATCTCCCTTAATGAAGAGACTACCGTCCATCTGAGTATAACTTAACAGCGAACTATCT
This sequence comes from Vicia faba, assembly GCA_948472305.1. Lineage (NCBI taxonomy): Eukaryota > Viridiplantae > Streptophyta > Magnoliopsida > Fabales > Fabaceae > Vicia > Vicia faba. The sequence goes on from OX451741.1 coordinate 858,032,877, forward strand.
AACTTAATGAAGAGACTATCTTCCATCAGAGTATAAATATCAACAACGAACTATCTCCCTTAATAAAGAGGCTACCATCCATCGGAGTACAAATCTCAATAAAGAACTATATCCCTTAAGGAAGTGACTACCATCCATCTGAGTACAAATATGAACAACGAACCATCTCCCTTAATAAAGAGAGTAACATCCAATGTAGAAAAACATCTCAGCAACGAACTATCTCCAATAACGAAAAACTACCATTCATCGAAGTATAAATCTCAACAACGAACTTTGTCCCTTAATGAAGAGACTACCATCTATCAGAGTAAAAAATTGAACAAAGAACTATTTCCCTTAATGAAGAGACTACCATCCAACGGAGTACAAATCTCAACAACAAACTATCTAACTAAAAGAAGTGATTAACATCCATCAGAGTACATTTATCAACAACGAACTATCTACCTTAATGAAGAGACTACTATCCATCAGAGTATAAATCTCAACAACTAACTATTTAACTTAAATAATGGACTATAATTCATCGGAGTACAAATCTCAACAATGAACTATCTCCTTTAAGAATGATACTACCATCCATCAGAGTACAAATCTCATAAATGACTTATCTACCTTAATGAAGAGACTATCATCCATCAGATTACAAATCTCAACAACAAACTATCTCCCTTAATAAAGAGACTACCATCCATCATAGTACAAATCTCAACAACGAACTATCCCCTAAAATGTAGAGACTACAATCCATTAGAGAAAAACATCTCAACAATGATCTATCTCCAATAACGAAGAGACTATCATTCATCAGAGTACAAATCTTAAGAACGAACTATCTCCCTTAATTAAGAGACTACCATCCATCGGAGTACAAATTTTAACAATGAACTATCTCCTTTCATATAGAGACTACCATCAATTGGAGTACAAATCTGAGAAATAAATATCTATCTTAATGAAGAGACTATCATCCATCAGAGTATAAATCTCAACAACAAACTATCTCCCTTAATAATGACACTACCATCCAACGGAGTAAAAAACTCAACAACGAACTATGTAACTTAAAAAAGTGAGTACCATCCATCAGAGTACAAATCTCAACAACGAACTATCTCCTTTGATGTAGAGACTACCGTGCATCAGAGTACAAATATCATAAATGAACTATCTACCTTAAAGAAGAGACTACTATCCATCAGAGTATAAATATTAACAACTAACTATCTAACTTAAATAATAGACTACCATTCATCAGAGAACAAATCTCAATAACAAACTATCTCCTTTAATAAAAAGACTACCATCCATCGGAGTGCAAATCTCATAAATGAACTATCTACCTTAATGAATAGACTATCATCCATATGATTACAAATCTCAACAACAAACTATCTCCCTTAATAAAGAGACTTTTATCCATCATAGTACAAATCTCAACAACGAACTATCTCCCTTAATAAAGAGAATACCATCCTTCAGAGTAAAACATCTCAATAATGAACTATCTCCCATAATGAAGTGACTACCATCCATCGGAGTAAAACTTCTCCACAACGAATTATCTCCCAAAATATAGAGACTACCATCCATTGGAGAACAAATAAAAATAACAAACTATCTCCTTTAATAAAAAGGCCACCATCCATCGAAGTGCAAATCTCATAAATGAACTATCTACCTTAATGAATAGACTATCATCCATATGATTACAAATCTCAATAACAAACTATCTCCCTTAATAAAGAGACTACCATCCATCATAGTACAAATCTCAACAACGAACTATCTCCCTTAATAAAGAGAATACCATCCATCAGAGTAAAACATCTCAATAACGAACTATCTCCCATAATGAAGTGACTACCATCCATCGGAGTAAACCTTCTCCACAACGAATTATCACCCAAAATGTAGAGACTACCATCCATTGGTGAAAAACATCTCAACAGTGAACTATCTCCAATAACGAAGAGACTACCATTCATCAGAGTACAAATCTTAACAAAGAACTATCTTCCTTACTTAAGAGACTACCATCCATCGGAGTACAACTCTCAACAATCAATTATCTCCCTTAATAAAGAAACCATCCAACGCAGTACAAATATCAACAAAAAACTATCTAACTTAAAGAAGAGACTACCATCTATCAGAGTAAAAATATCCACAATGAACTATCTCATTTCATAAAGAGACTACCATCCATTGGAGTACAAATCTGAGAATTGAACTATCTACCTTAATGAAGAGACTACCATCCCTAAGAGTACAAATCTTAACAATGAACTATCTCCCTTAATGAAGAGACAACCACCCATCTGAGTACAAATCTCAACAACGAACTATCTACCTTAATAAAGAGACTACCATCCATCGGAGGAAAACATCTCAACAACGAATTATCTCCCATAATGAAGTGACTATCATCCATCGGAGTAAAACATCTCAACAATGAGTTATCTCCAAAAATTAAGAAACTACCATCCATTGTAGAAAATCTTCTCAGCAATGAACTATCTCGAATAACGAAGAGACTACCATGCATCGAAGTATAAATCTCAACAACTAACTTTTGTCCCTTAATGAAGAGACCTCCATCCATCGGAATAACAAACCGAACAAAGAAATATCTCCCTTAATAAAGAGACTACCGTCCATCTGAGTATAATCTTAACAACGAACTATCTAACTTAATGAAGAGACTATCATCCATCAGAGTATAAATATCAACAACGAACTATCTCCCTTAATAAAGAGACTACCATCCATCGGAGTACCAATCTCAATAAAGAACTATATCCCTTAAGGAAGTGACTACCATCTATCTTAGTACAAATCTCAACAACAAACTATCTCCCTTAATAAAAAGACTACCATCCATTGTAGAAAAACATCTCAGCAACGAACTATCTCCAATAACGAAAAGACTACCATTCATCGAAGTATAAATCTCAACAACGAACTTTGTCTCTTAATGATGAGACTACCATCCATCAGAGTAACAAAATGAACAAAGAACTATCTCCCTTAATAAAGAGACTACCATCCAACGGAGTACCAATCTCAACAATGAACTATCTAACTTAAAGAAGTGATTAACATCCATCATAGTACATTTATAAACAATGAACTATCTACCTTAATGAAGAGACTACTATCCATCAGAGTATAAATCTCAACAACTAACTATCTAACTAAAATAATAGACTACCATTCATCGGAGTACAAATCTCAACAAGGAACTATCTCTTTTATTAAAGATACTACCATCCATCAGAGTACAAATCTCATAAATGAACTATCTACCTTAATGAAGAGACTATCATCCATCAGATTACAAATCTCAACAACAAACTATCTCCCTTAATAAAGAGACTACCATCCATCATAGTACAAATCTCAACAACGAACTATCTCCTAAAATGTAGAGACTACCATCCATTGGAGAAAAACATCTCAACAATGATATATCTCCAATAACGAAGAGACTACCATTCATCAGAGTACAAATCTTAAGAACGAACTGTCTCCCTTAATTAAGAGACTACCATCCATCGGAGTACAAATCTTAACAATCAACTATCTCCTTTCATAAAGAGACTATCATCCATTGGAGTACAAACCGGAGAAATTAACTATCTATGTTAATGAAGTGACTATCATCCATCAGAGTATAAATCTCAACAACAAACTATCTCCCTTAATAATGAGACTACCATCCAACGGGGTAAAAATGTAAATAACTAACTATCTAACTTAAAAAAGTGAGTACCATCAATCAGAGTACAAATCTCAACAACGGACTATCTCCTTTGATGTAGAGACTACCATCCATCAGAGTACAAATCTCAGAAATGAACTATCTACCTTAATGAAGAGACTATTATCCATCAGAGTATAAATCTCAACAACTAACTATCTAACTTAAATAATAGACTACTATTCATCGGAGAACAAATCTCAATAACAAATTATCTCCTTTAATAAAGAGACTACCATCCATCGGAGTGCAAATATCATAAATGAACTATCTACCTTAATGAATAGACTATCATCTATATGATTACAAATCTCAACAACAAATTATCTCCCTTAATAAAGAGACTACCATCCATCAAAGTACAAATCTAAACAACATACTATCTCCCTTAATAAAGAGACTACCATCCATCATAGTACAAATCTCAACAACGAACTATCTCCCATAATGAAGTGAATATCATCCATCGGACTAAAACAACTCAACAATGAATTATCTCCATAAAGGAAGAAACTACCATCCATTGTAGAAAATTATCTCAGCAACTAACTATCTCGAATAACGAAGAGACTACTATTCATCGAAGTATAAATCTCAACAAAGAACTTTGTCCCTTAATGAAAAGACCTCCATCCATCGGAGTAACAAACTGAATAAAGAACTATCTCCCTTAATGAAGAGACTATCGTCCATCTGAGTATAATCTTAACAACGAACTATCTAAGTTAATGAAGAGACTATCATCCATCAGAGTATAAATATCAACAACGAACTATCTCCCTTAATAAAGAGACTTTCATCCATCGGAGTACAAATCTCAATAAAGAACTATATCCCTTAAGGAAGTGACTACCATCTATCTGAGAATAAATCTCAACAACGAACTATCTCCCTTAATAAAGAGACAACCATCCATCGGAGTACAAATCTCAATAAAGAACTATATCCCTTAAGGAAGTGAATACCATCTATCTGAGTATAAATCTCAATAACTAACTTTCTCCCTTATTAAAGAGACTACCATCCATTGTAGAAAAACATCTCAGCAACGAATTATCTCAAATAACGAAAAGACTACCATTCATTGAAGTATAAATCTCACAAACGAACTTTGTCCCTTAATGAAGAGACTACCATACATCAGAGTAACAAATTGAACAAAGAACTATCTCCCTTAATGAAGATACTACCATCCAATAGAGTACAAATCTCAACAACGAACTATCTAACTTAATAAAGAGACTACCATCCATCGGAGGAAAACATCTCAACAACGAATTATCTCCCATAATGAAGTGACTATCATCCATCGGAGTAAAACATCTCAACAATGAGTTATCTCCAAAAATTAAGAAACTACCATCCATTGTAGAAAATCTTCTCAGCAATGAACTATCTCGACAACAAACTATCTCCTTTAATAAAGAGACTACTTTCCATCGGATTAAAGCATCTCAACAACGAACTATCTTCCATAATGAAGAAACTAACATCCATCAGAGTAAAACATCTCAACAACGAACTATCTCCAAAAATGAAGAGACTACCATTCATCAGAGTAAAAAATCTCAACAACGAACTATCTCTCATAATGAAGAAATTACCATTCATCACCGTACAAATTTCAACAACGAACTATGTCCCTTAATATAGAGACTACCATCTATCAGAGTACAAAATTGAACAAAGAACTATCTTCCATAGTGAAGAGACTACCAATCAACAGAGTACGAATCTCAACATTGAACTATCTCACTTAAATAATAGACTACCATTCATCGGATTACAAATATCAACAACAAATTATCTCCTTTGATAAAGATACTACCATCCATCAAAGTACAAATCTCATAAATGAACTATCTACCTTAATGAAGAGACTATCATTCATCAGATTACAAATCTCAACAAAAAACTATCTCCCTTAATAAAGTGACTACCATCCATCATAGTACAAATGTCAACAACGAACTATCTCCCTTAATAAAGAGAATACCATCCACCAGAGTAAAACATCTCAACAATGAACTATCTCCCATAATAAAGTGACTACCATCCATCAGAGTAAAACATCTCAACGACGAATTATCTCCCAAAATATAGAGACTACCATCAATTGGAAAAAAAATATCTCAACCATGACCTATCCCCAATAATAAAGAGACTACCATTCATCGGAGTGAAAATATAAACAACGAACTATCTCGCTTATTGAAGAGACTAACATCCATAGGACTACAAATCTCAACAATTAACTATCTCCCTTAATGAAGAAACTACCATCCAACATAGTACAAATCTCAACAACAAACTATCTAACTTAAAGAAGAGACTACCATCCAACATAGTACAATTCTCAACAATGAACTATATCCTTTCATAAAGAGAATACCATCCATTGGAGTACAAATATCTGAAATGAACTATATACCTTAATGAAGAGACTACCATCCCTTGCAGTACAAATCTTACCAATAAACTATCTCCCTTAATGAAGAGACTACCATCCATCTGAGTATAAATATCCACAATGAACTATCTCCCTTAATAAAGAGACTACCACCCATTAGAGCAAAACATCTCAACAACGAACTATCTCCCATAATGAAGTGACTATCATCCATCAGAGTAAAACATCTCAAAAATGAATTACCTCCCAAAACGGAGTACAAATATCAATAATGAACTATCTAACTTAAAGAAGAGACTACCATCCCTCGGAGTACAAATCTTAACAATGAACTATCTCCCTTAATGAAGAGACTACCATCCATCTGAGTACAAATCTCAACAACGAACTATCTCCCTTAATATAGATACTACCATACATCGGAATAAAACATATAAAAAACGAACTATCTCCCATAGTGAAGAGACTACCATCCATCACAGTAAAACATCTCAACAATGAATTATCTCCAAAAGTGAAGACACTACCATCCATTGTAGAAAAACATCTCAGCAATGAACTATCTCCAATAATGAAGAGACTACCATTCATCGAAGTATAAATCTCAACAACGAACCTTGTCCCTAAATGAAGAGACTACGATCCATCGGCGTAACAAACTGAACAAAGAACTATTTACTTTAATAAAGAGACTACCATCCCTCACAGTACAAATCTTAACAATGAACCATCTCCCTTAATAAAGAGACTACCATCCATTTGAGTACAAATCTCAACAAAGAACTATCTCCCTTAAGGAAGTGACTACCATCCATCAGAGTACAAATCTCAACAACAAACTATCTCCCTTAATAAAGATACTACCATCCAATGGTGTAAAAATCTCAACAACGAACTATCTAACTTAAAGAAGTGACTACCATCCATCAGAGTACAAGTCTCAACAACTAACTATCTATTTTTATGAAGAGACTACCATCCATCAGAGTAAAAATCTCAATAACAAATTATCTCCCTTAATAAAGAGACTACCATCCATTGGAGTAAAACATCTCAATGACGAACTATCTCCTATAACGATGAGACTACCATTAATCAGAGTACAAATCTCAACAAAGAATTATCTCGATTAAGGAAGATACTACCATCCATCGAAGTATAAATCTCAACAATGAACTATCTCCCTTAATGAAGAGACTACCATCCAATGAAATACAAATATCAAAAATGAACTATCTAACTTAAAGAAGAAACTACCATCTAACAAAATAGAAATCTCTTCAACGAACTATCTCCTTAAATGAAAAGACTACCAACCATAAGAGTACAAATTTCAGAAATGAACTATCTACCTTAATGAAGAGACTTCCATCCATTAGATTACAAATCTTAACAACGAACTATCTCCCTTAATGATAAGACTACCATCCATCAGAGTACAAATATCAACAATAAACTATCTCCCTTAATAAAGAGACTACCATCCATCGGATAAAAACATCTCAACAATGAACTATCTCCCATAATGAAGTGACTACCATCCATCAGAGTAAAACATCTCAACAACGAACTATCTCCCAAAATGAAGAGACTACCATCCATTAGAGAAAAACATCTCAATAACGTATTATCTCCCATAATGAAGAGTCTACCACCCATCGGAGTATAAATCTCAACAACGAACTATCTTCCTTAATGAAGAGACTACCATTTAACGGAGTACAACTATCAACAATGAACTATATAACTTAAAGAAGAGACTACCATCCATCAGAGTACAAATCTCACCAACGAACAATTTCCTTTCATAAAGAGACTACCATCCATTGGAGTACAAATCTTAGAAAGGAACTATCTACCTTAATGTAGAGACTACCATCCATCAGTACAAATCTCAACAACAAACTATCTCCCTTAATCAAGAGACTACCATCCTCAAAGTACAAATCTCCACAACAAACTTTCTCCAATAACGAAGAGACTACCATTCATCGGAGTACGAATCTCAAAAAAGAACTATCTCCCTTAATGAAGATACTACCATCCAATCGAAGTATAAGTCTCAACAACAAACTATCTACCTTAATGAAGAGACTACCATCCATCAGAGTACAAATCTCAAGAACAAACTATCTACCTTAATGAATAGACTTCCATCCATCAGAGTATAAATCTAAACAACAAACTATCTCCCTTAATGAAGAGACTACTTTCCATCGGATTAAAGCATCTCAACAACGAACTATCTTCCATAATGAAGAAACTACCATCCATCAAAGTAAAACATCTCAACAATGAACTATCTCCAAAAATGAAGAGACTACCATCTATCAGAGTAAAAAATATCAACAATATCTCTCATAATGAAGAAATTACCATTCATCGGAGTAAAAATATCAACAACAAACTATCTCCCTTAATGAAGAGACTACCATCCAATGGAGTACGAATCTCAACAACGAACTATCAAACTTAAATAATAGACTACCATTTATCGGAGTTCAAATCTCAACAACGAACTATTTCCTTTAATAAAGAGACTACCATCCATCGGAGTACAAATCTCAACAATGATATATATCTTTTCATTAAGAGACTACCATCCATCATAGTACAAATCTCAACAACGAACTATCTCCCTTAATAAAGAGAATACCATCCACCGGAGTAAAAAATCTCAACAATGAACTATCTCCCATAATGAAGTGACTACCATCCATCAGAGTAAAACATCTCAACAACAAATTATCTCCCAAAATGTAGACACTACCATCAATTGGAGAAAAATATCTCAACCATGAACTATCTTCAATAACGAAGAGGCTACCATTCATTGGAGTACAAATCTAAACAACGAACTATCTCACTTATTGAAAAGACTACCATCCGTCGGAGTATAAATCTCAACAATTAACTATCTACCTTAATAAAGAGACTACCATCCAATGGAGTACAAATCTCAAAAACGAACTATCTAACTTAAAGAAGTGACTACCATCCATCATAGTACAAATCTCAACAACAAACTATCTCCTTTGATGAAGAGACTACCATCCATCAGAGTACAAATCTCAGAAATGAATTATCTACCTTAATGAAGAAACTACTATCCATCAGAGTATAAATCTCAACAACTAACTATCTCCCTTAATGAAGATACTACCATCCATCATAGTACAAATCTCAACAACGAACTATATCCCTTAATAAAGAGACTACCATCCATCGGATAAAAACATCTCAACAACGAACTATCTCCCATAATGAAGTGACTACAATCCATCGGAGTAAAACATCTCAACAATGAACTATCTCCCAAAACGGAGTACAAATATCAACATCAAACTATTTAACTTAAAGGAGAGACTACCATCCATCAGAGTACAAATCTCAACAACAAACTATCTCCTTTCATAAAGAGATTACCATCCATTAGAATACAAATATCTGAAATGAACTATCTACCTTAATGAAGAGACTACCATCCGTCAGAGTACAAATCTCAACAACAAACTATCTCCCTTAATGAAGAGACTATCATCCACCAAAGTACAATTCTCAACAGCGAACTTTCTTCAATAATGAAGAGACTACCATTCATCGGAGTACAAATCTCAAAAACTAACTATCTCCCTTAATGAAGAGATTACCATCCATCGAAGTATAAATCTCAACAATGAACTATATACCTTAATGAAGAGACTACCATCCGTCGAAGTAAAACTCTCAACAACAAACTATCTAACTTAATGAAGAGACTACTTATCTTCAGATTAAAGCATATCAACAATGAAGTATCTTCCATAATAAAGGAACTACCATCAATCAGAGTAAAACATATCAACAATGAACTATCTCCAAAATTGAAGAGACTAGCACCCATTGGAGTAAAAAATCTAAACAATGAACTATCTCTCATAATGAATAAGTTACCATTCATCGGTGTACAAATCTAAATAATGAAGTATGTCCCTTAATCAAAAGAGTACCATCCATCGGAGTACAAAATTAAACAAAAAATTATCTCGCTTAATGAAGAGATTACCATCCAACGGAGTACAAATATCAACAATAAACTATCTCCCCTAATGAAGAGACTACCATCCAATGGAGTACAAATCTCAAAAACAAACTATCTAACTTTAATAATAGACTACCATTCATCGGAGTACGAAACTCTACAACGAACTATCTCCTTGAATGAAGAGACTACCATCCATCAGAGTACAAATCTCATAAATGATGTATCTACCTTAATGAAGAAACTATCATCCATCAGATTACAAATCTCAACAACAAACTATCTCCCTTAATAAAGAGACTACCATCCATCATAGTACAAATCTCAACAAAGAACTATCTCCCTTATTAAACAGAATACCATCCATCGGAGTAAAACATCTCAACAACGAACTATCTCCCATAATGAAATGACTAATATCCATCGGAGTAAAATATCTAACCAATGAATTATCTCCCAAAATGTAGATAGTACCATCCATTGGAGAAAAACATCTCAACAACGAACTTTCTCCAATAACGAAGAGACTACCATTCATCAGGAGTACAAATGTTAACAACGAACTATCTCTCTTAATAAAGAGACTACCACCCATCAGAGTACAAATCTCAAAAATGAACTATCTCCCTTAATGAAGAGACTACCATCCAACGGAGTACAGATCTCAATAACGAACTATCTCCTTTCAGAAAAAGACTACCATCCATTCGAGTATAAATCTGATAAATGAACTATCTGCCTTAATGAAGAGACTACCATCCATCAAAGTAAAAATCTCAACAACAAACTATCTACCTTAATGAAGAGACTACCATCCATCAAAGTACAAATATCAACAACAAACTATCTCCCTTAATGAAGAGACTACCTTCCATCATAGTAAAACAACTCAACAACGAACTATCTCCCATAATGAAGAAACTACCATCCATCGGAGTAAAACATCTCAACCATGAACTATCTCCAAAAATGAAGAGACTACCAGCCATCGGCGTAAAAAATATGAACAAAAATTAATCCTAATAACAAAGAGATTACTATTCATCGGAGTACAAATCTCAACAACGGACTATGTTCCTTAATGAAAAGACTACCATCCATCGAAGTACAAAATTAAACAAAGAACTATCTCCCTTAATGAAGAGATTACCATCCAAAGGAGTAAAAATCTCAACAATAAACTATCTCCCTTAATGAAGAGACTACCATCCAACAAAGTACAAATCTCAACAATGAACTATCTAACTTAAAGAATAGACTACCTTTCATCTGAGTATAAATCTTAAAAACGAACTATCTCCAATAACGAAGAGACTAACATTCATCAGGAGTACAAATGTTAACAACGAACTATCTCCCTTAAAGAAGGGACTACCACCCACCGGTGTACAAATCTCAACAAAGAACTATCTCCCTTAATGAAGAGGCTACCATCCAACATAGTACAAATCTCAATAACATACTATCTAACTTAAAGGGGAGACTACCATCCATCAGAGTATAAATCACAACAACAAACTATCTCCTTTCATAAAGAGACTACCATCCATTGGAGTACAAATCTCAGAAATGAACTATCTACCTTAATGAATAGACTACCATCCATTAGAGTACAAATATCAAACAACAAACTATCTCCCTTAATGAAGATACTACCATCCATCAAAGTACAAATCCAAACAACGAACTTTCTCCAATAACGAAGAGACTACCATTCATCCGAGTACAAATCTCAAAAACGAACTATCTCCCTTAATGAAGAGACTAGCATCCATTGAAGTATAAGTCTTAACAATGAACTATCTACCTTAATGAAGAGACTACCATCAATCATAGGGCAAATCTCAACAACAAACTATCTCCCTTAATGAAGAGACTACCATCCACCAAAGTACAAATCTCAACAGCGAACTTTCTTCAATAATGAAGAGACTACCATTCATCGGAGTACAAATCTCAAAAACTAACTATCTCCCTTAATGAAGAGACTACCATCCATCGAAGTATAAATCTCAACAATGAACTATCTACATTAATGAAGAGACTACCATCCGTCGAAGTAAAACTCTCAACAACAAACTATCTAGCTTAATGAAGAGACTACTTATCATCAGATTAAAGCATATCAACAACGAAGTATCTTCCATAATAAAGGAACTACTATCAATCGGAGTAAAACATATCAACAATGAACTATCTCCAAAATTGAAGAGACTAGCATCCATTGGAGTAAAAAATCTAAACAATGAACTATCTCTCATAATGAATAAATTACCATTCATCGGTGTACAAATCTAAATAATGAAGTATGTCCCTTAATCAAAAGAGTACCATCCATCGGAGTACAAAATTGAACAAAAATTATCTCCCTTAATGAAGAGATTACCATCCAACGGAGTACAAACATCAACAATAAACTATCTCCCCTAATGAAGAGACTACCATCCAATGGAGTACAAATCTCAACAACAAACTATCTAACTTCAAGAATAGACTACCATTCATCGGAGTACGAAACTCTACAACAAACTATCTCCTTGAATGAAGAGACTACCATCCATCAGAGTAAAAATCTCATAAATGATGTATCTACCTTAATGAAGAAACTATCATCCATCAGATTACAAATCTCAACAACAAACTATCTCCCTTAATAAACAGACTACCATCCATCATAGTACAAATCTCAACAAAGAACTATCTCCCTTATTAAACAGAATACCATCCATCGGAGTAAAACATCTCAACAACGAACTATCTCCCATAATGAAATGACTAATATCCATCGGAGTAAAACATTTAACCAATAAAATCTCTCCCAAAATGTAGATACTACCATCCATTGGAGAAAAACATCTCAACAACGAACTTTCTCCAATAACGAAGATACTACCATTCATCAGGAGTACAAATGTTAACAACGAACTATCTCCCTTAATAAAGAGACTACCACCCATCGGAGTACAAATCTTAACAATGAACTATCTCCCTTAATGAAGAGACTACCATCCAACGGAGTACAGATCTCAACAACGAACTATCTCCTTTCAGAAAGAGACTACCATCCATTCGAGTATAAATCTGATAAATGAACTATCTGCCCTTATGAAGAGACTACCATCCATCAAAGTACAAATCTCAACAACAAACTATCTACCTTAATGAAGAGACTACCATCCATCAAAGTACAAATATCAACAACAAACTATCTCCCTTAATGAAGAGACTACCTTCCATCATAGTAAAACATCTCAACAACGAACTATCTCCCATAATGAAGAAACTACCATCCATCGGAGTAAAACAACTCAACCATGAACTATCTCCAAAAATGAAGAGACTACCAGCCATCGGCGTAAAAAATCTGAACAAAAATTAATCCTAATAACAAAGAGATTACTATTCATCGGAGTACAAATCTCAACAACGGACTATGTTCCTTAATGAAAAGACTACCATCCATCGAAGTACAAAATTAAACAAAGAACTATCTCCCTTAATGGAGAGATTACCATCCAAAGGAGTAAAAATCTCAACAATAAACTATCTCCCTTAATGAAGAGACTACCATCCAACAAAGTACAAATCTCAATAATGAACTATCTAACTTAAAGAATAGACTACCTTTCATCTGAGTATAAATCTTAAAAACGAACTATCTCCAATAACGAAGAGACTAACATTCATCAGGAGTACAAATGTTAACAACGAACTATCTCCCTTAAAGAAGGGACTACCACCCACCGGAGTACAAATCTCAACAAAGAACTATCTCCCTTAATGAAGAGGCTACCATCCAACATAGTACAAATCTCAATAACATACTATCTAACTTAAAGGGGAGACTACCATCCATCAGAGTATAAATCATAACAACAAACTATCTCCTTTCATAAAGAGACTACCATCCATTGGAGTACAAATCTCAGAAATGAACTATCTACCTAAATGAATAGACTACCATCCATTATAGTACAAATATCAACAATAAACTATCCCCCTTAATGAAGATACTACCATCCATCAAAGTACAAATCCAAACAACGAACTTTCTCCAATAACGAAGAGACTACCATTCATCGCAGTACAAATCTCAAAAACGAACTATCTCCCTTAATGAAGAGACTACCATCCATTGAAGTATAAGTCTTAACAATGAACTATCTACCCTAATGAAGAGACTACCATCAATCATAGTGCAAATCTCAACAACAAACTATCTCCCTTAATGATAAATCTCTAAAGATCTCATTGGGCAACTGATAGGTCACGACAGCGGCGATATTCGTTGCAGTGATATGGCTGACAAAAGCTCCGACCTAACAAAGATTTCAAAAGAAATTTTTACTTCTGGGAAACCATCCAACAAAATCAAAGATCTGAAAGATTACCTCAGAATTTGGTTAAAAATCATTTTGGGTTGTATCAATCACGGAAAACCCATTAGTTCTTCAGATTATATCAACATTGATCAGCAGTATCTTATGTACTATATAGCCACCAAACCAAAGGTTAATCTTCCTCATCTTCTGTTTAATCATCTAAAGACCAGTGTCAAAGATACAAGAGAAGAAGAAAGAACAAAGAGAGACTACATCCTTCTGGGTAGACTCATTTCAGATATTCTGACAGAAAACAAACTTATAGAACATCTTACTAAGGCTCAACAAGTCAACACTCTAGAATCTTGTACTGGTAAACCTCTCAATGCCAATAATATGAAGAAGATGAAGATTATTTAAACCATCAAAAAGGATCCCACAATAACAACCAAGGAAGACATTATAAATAGAAGAGTACCTCTGAAGGAGTTTCCACTATTCACTCAAACAGATGCTTCTCACGATATTATTCTCAGGTATCTGGATGCTTGCAAGAGGGACGGGACAAATCCAGAAGTGAACATCCGTGATCTAAGACAACAACCTCTGGAAATTGCTCCCAAAAAATCAAGGAAAAGGAAAGTTGATGCAGAAGGAAATTCTCAGAAGATTCACAAAGCTTCCAAAAAGAAAGGTAATCCATCTTTTATTTATGTTATTGAATCAAGACTGTTATCAACATCTGAAAACCCTTCTTCTCCAAAAACTACAGAAGATCCATCACCTCAAACGCTTGATGTCTTTGACATTAACTTTGACTCCTCACTATCTCTAGATAACCTTCTGAACAATCCACCTACTACCCATCTTGACCAATATCAGCCTGAACTTGCTCAAGTTTTCTCTGATATTGATCAATTTGATCCGTTGTTTGAAGCTCCCCACACAGAAAATCAAAATTTTGACTCTGATACCACGACATCCGTTCTTGGAATCACCTGCCCACTCATGGTCTCTCAACCACCCTCAATTCCCTTAACTTCCTCACAGAACCTCTCCATCCTAGATATTCCATCTCCCTATCAATACACTCCACCAAACTCACCATACTCATCAATTGTTATTTCTGACTCTCCCTCTCCAAACAACCACCCAGAAGATCCTCTTAGAACTGTTATAGACTTAGAAGCTTTGGAAAATATTGTCACAAGCTCTCAGAAAATTGTCGTACCAAAACCAAAACCAAAAATCTCCAAAGCAGATGTTGGCAAATCTTTTGCTGAATTTTGAAACAGAAATACAGGAATGGGTTAACTCTCTGAAGCTAGCTTTCTTAAAGAATCTCAATCCTGCTGCTTCTAATCTCATTGGAACCAGTTCAGAAAATGGTTCAACTCTGAATCCCTGAAACTCAAGGATCTGAGTTATAAAATTGCTCAATAAAACTTTTGTGATCATCTAAATATCTTCAAGGATCAAGTTATGCATCATTGGTAAAAGAAGTCACTCCTTCTACTAGAAAATAACCCTTAGGAAGATCATCAGCCTTACGAATACGATGAACCATCTGTTGTACCCCAAAATTTGCCCTCCCATATTCTTCAAAGTTTTGACAAGCATCACCCCAAATTGTTCAAAGTCTACTCAAGGGCTACACAGTCAACCACTCTCCTAAAGCCAGTCAAACTAGGGTTTTGGTTCTCACAAGGAAGCTGAGGTTTTCAAGGGCTCAATCAAGTTCCATATGCTCATACACATTGTCAAGCACCTACATGTAAAGTTTCAAGGCTCACAAGGTCAAGTTGCACAGTCCAAAACCCTAATTGCTCCACAGTCAACTATAGGGGCAAAATGGTCATTTGGCAGTCAAAAGTCAAAATTTTTGATAAACATCTTATTTTGAAGCCACAATAATCATTTGATCAAGTCTTGATCATGATTTCACAAGAATGGCTCAAAAATCATCAAGGTGTCAAAAGTTTCTATTTTTGGACAGCTGAAAAGTCAACTGTAACTTGACCAAGGCATAACTTTTTCATGGTTCATCAAAAAAATCCCATCCAATTCTCATCGTGAAGGGGAAGACATTTCCAACAACTCATCTTCACATTCCAAGTCCAATAAATGCTCTCACAAAAAGTTATCAATTTCAACATTATAGGTCATTTTCAAAAGTCAACAAAAAGGGACTTTAAGTCAAAGACCATAACTTGAGATTGGTGAATCAAACTGACATGGGACCAAAGACATTGGTTAGAGGACTTCAAGACCTTTCCAAAATATCCAAGAACATGTTCATAGCTTCAAAATTGAGCAAGATATGCATTGGAGAAGTTGGGAAAATTTTGTGAAATGGCCAAAGTCAATTATCCTTGAAACTTCATTTTTGACAAAAGGGGCTCACTTTTTCCACTTGATTCAGCTTGGGCATACCTCCCACGTGTCCCACAATTTATTTCAAGATTTAAAATTAATTTTTCCATTTTTATTTAATTTTATTTGATTTAATTCATTTTAAATCTTTAAAATTCAAATAAAAATCAAAGAAATTAATGGAGGGATATATTTTGTGTTGATTAGCTTTGATACACCTTGAAATACCTTCCAAATTCGTGCAAGGCCAATTATGGGCATAAAAATTCAAATTTTCACAAATATGGCAAATGGTTCAATGTTGGTTATGTAGGAAATCAAGAACATTATTGCAAGGCTTCAATGACCATTATTTGGATTGATACACTTTACATAACATATATGCAAGCTTCCCAATACAGATTCACAACCTAGAGAACTCAGAGGCAGCAAGAACCAAATTCAAAAATCCAAGCAAAAAAGTGAAAACTGTTTTCAACCTTCCAGTGCAATTCAAGCATCTCTCAAACGGCCAAACCAATTCCAAAAAATTCAAAAGAAATTCGATCACAAATCCACATTCTAATACATCTTTTTCCGATTTCTAAATTTTTGATTTACCCTTTTTCACCAATTTCTCTAATAGTCTTGTACATAGAAAAGGCTGAATTTTCACCACAGTTTCTATTCACTGTATAATTCTCATTCATTACACATATCCCTTCAATCTAACCTTCAAACCTTGACATATGCAACTTGTATCTTTTCTTGAAAATCATTACCCTTTTAATAACACATTACATAGATTCATTTTACAATTTGTACGAAGTTTTTTCTCCATGAAATATGGAAGACGAGAGCAAATCAGATCCGCCGCAAAATTCAAAAATTCACAAGAATTGCTATTTCATTTTGCAGGAAGAATAGGAAAGAAGAAAAAAAACTCCTCGAGAGACCGAGTCACTCACAGCAGCACCGCGACCATACAACAACCTTCTCAACAGCCACCGGCAACCTCTCCATCGATGCTGAGAATTGGACACCCTCTGAATGCACCCTCACAATTCCAGATTTCACCTCCATTCTTGGGTCAACACCCCCTTGGTTTTACTTCTTTTTTTATTTTGTTTTGTCATTTTCTCTTATTTTAACTATTATCCTTTTAATTATTTTTATTATT
This sequence comes from Vicia faba, assembly GCA_948472305.1. Lineage (NCBI taxonomy): Eukaryota > Viridiplantae > Streptophyta > Magnoliopsida > Fabales > Fabaceae > Vicia > Vicia faba. The sequence goes on from OX451741.1 coordinate 858,050,928, forward strand.
AACAATTAATTTAATTAACATATTTTCATAAAAAATCAAAAAAATTGAACTAACATCATTATTATTATTATTATTATATTATTTTGTAAATAAACATTAATTGAAATAGTTTAATTAGGCAATTTTGACTTTTCTTTTAATAATTAAAATAATTTAGAATTAGGTTAACTTAATTTTGTTTCTTTTTATTTTATTTCATAAAAACATAAAAAACACAAAAATATATTTTCTTTTAATTATTTAATTAATTGCATTTAATTGACAAAAAGACAAAAAAAATCAATTTCTTTTCTAAACAAGGGTCAACACCCTTAGAACATTCCCGATTCTTTCTTTCGCGCGTATTTTAATTTTATTTCTTTATTTTGATTATTTTTGTAACTGCCTCCGGATGTAATAGTAATTAGGACTTTTACTGTTTTTATTTACTTTCCGTACTCATTTACTAAAAAACGGGTCTTTGTAATTTTTGGCGATGTATAGACCCGCGCCTTGTAATAGCGTAGGATTTATGTTTCCACAATTTACTTTCCGCACCCCTTAACTGTTAAATGCATGCAAGAATGTATGGTAAATAAAAATAACCCGTAGCTCACAAATAACAAACATTAATTGAATACAACACACAATGCACACACCACTTCTAAGGTACGCCTCACTCGTTGCCTTCGAAACGTGGTCGTCAAGTATAGGACGTTTTAGCGGTCCTTATGTCCATGATCCAGTTGCCTCGAAACAGTTGCCTCAAAACAGTTGCCTCGAAATGGTTGCCTCAGATTAAAAAAGGATCAAGGACATAAGGGTAGCTTCTAAGGTGTCCTACTGTTGCTTCGGTGACCACACTGTCCCTACAATCAAATTGACCCGAACACCTCCAACGGTGGTGCTACCTACCTCTCAATGGTGAGATGGCACTACCTAAAGGACATTTCCACAGCTTAATTCCTTAGGGTAGGTAGATGACTCATAGATACTTGCTCTCTCTAAAAAACAAAACAAAATCTTTTCACACCGACACTTTCAAAAAGCTTTCAAAACAATTTTTCAAACACTCTTGAGGACAGATACAAGAGTTATTCAGAAATCTTTCAAAGAAAATTTTCCAAACCCACACACATTTGAAAAGAAAACATTTTGAAAACATAAGAGCAAGTATCTAAGAGCCCATGGATAACCATGGATAGAAAGGGTGCTAACACCTTCCCTTTCTATAAATCTACCTCCCGAACCGAGAAACTATCTCATAAGGAATTTTGCTGTGCTTTTGTCCTATCCATGTTGGAGAAAATAAAAGACGGTGGCGACTCTTACTTACCGCGACATTTCGCGAAACCAGCTAAAAAATAGTCAGTTCTATTTCCACCGATCACAGAACTGGCGACTCTGCTAGGGATACTTAAAGTGAGGTGTACCTTAGGATAGCTCGTACTTGTGTTTTAAATTGCTTTGTTTTGCTTGCTTTAATATTATTGGGCCTGTCTTGGGAGTTCTATAGATCCTAACCCGGATCTGGGGGATACCTTCTTAGAAAGTAGCAACAAGGCTGTGAGGGAACTGTGCGGGGTATACCGACACGGTTGAAGCAGTCTGCTACGTTGATGTGGCACTTTGGTAAGTACCGGTAACCCTTGAGTCGAGTCAAGGAGAGTACGGGGCTGCCGCGTGGTGTCGTGAAGCATCAACTGACCTTAGGAACCTTAATTGAACCATCCTGGCCTCTTTAGGGTAGTGAGATAACTGACTATGGTGCAGTCCGAAGTTGGTTGATACTCGATACTACACTCAGTTGAGGGTTGTTTTCTTGGGATATTTTGATCGCCAGTTCAGTGGCTAAATCGAAACGATGAACACAGAAAACAATCCAATGATTTTGAGCTCCTTAGAACCCGGTTACTTTTGATAGGACAGGTTTTTGAGCCCACCAACTTCAAGAGGGTAGTACCTAAACTTCATGCTGGCCTAAACTCTAAGGGCTTTCTGGTGTGACTTGTGTGCTTTTCATACTTGACTACTTGCATGCTTGTTATCTGACACTTGAGTTTCATGCAGGTTTTGTTTACAGTCCTTAATCGGGGCTCATAACAGGGTTAATTTACATCACTCCATGCATAGCATAACATCATACCATCATACCATTGCATACATCCTACATAAAGACTAATCCATTTCAAGGATCTCAAGGGCTTGTGATGCAGGTCATGATGAATCAAATGTCTAGCAAGGGGCAAAGGGGATCTATTTTCCTCTAGCCAAGGTTAACAGCTTGAGTCAGGGGCTGTGACCCACTCGATATGGTGAGCCTTGACTCTTGAAGAAGGACTCTCATCAACACGAAGTTCCTTCAATCAAGCTAACCAGATTCAAATTCTAACAATTTCTCTGTTTACCCCGCGAGGTCCTTGAAAACATTGCATGCATATCGGCCATATCATTGCATTACAGGTACCCTTATTACAGGTCACTTACCTTCTCCGCTGTTTATTTCAGTAATGGCTTCCCAACAAGATAACCAGGGTCTTCATGCTCAAGAGACTCAATTCAGGGAGATCTTCTTAAGCCTATCCAAGGGGCAGGAAGAGTTGAGGACACTCCTCATGGGGAATTTGGCCAAGAAAAGTCCCGAAGATGATAAGGACGAACAGCTGAAACGTCTGCAAACTGAGGTAGATGCAATGAGGACTCAGATGCTAGGGTAGATGGCCCTTATCCAAAGTTTGGCTCGGGAGCAAGAAGAGTTGAAAGCCATGGTCAACCAGCTTCATCAAGACAGACACAACATGAAGCAAACAGTCCAAGTCAGGGACCAGGTCATTGATCAGCTTCTGAGAGGACAAGAGTCTGGCATGGTGAAGATTAGACCTCTCCAAATTGCTACCACTTCACAGGTCCAACCACAACCTCGCCCAGAGCAACGGGTTGATCAGAGCAAGCCAGACAAGCCTAGGAGGCAATTTACCAAGCTCAACATGTCGCTGTCTCAAGCTTTACAACATCTGCTGAGGATGAATTTGGTAACTCTAAGGGACCCTCCTAAGAACCCCAACAAGACACCTTCAAGGTATAACCCCAACGCCCATTGCGCTTATCATTCGGACAGCCCGGGGCATGCCACAAATGACTGCTGGTCTCTGAAGAACAAGATCCAGGATCTGATTGATGAAGGAGCAGTGGAATTCACCCAAGATGGCCAGGCTGAGTTCTTCTACTATCCCTGTAAGATTCATCACTTGAAGTGACTAAGTTCAAATTATAAGACTTTTGTTCATTAGATTTTTCAAGTTGTAATTTTCTTTTGACTGTTCAAACAATTAATGTCATAGCAAACTTTATTACTTTATCAATGCATCGCATATGTCTGTTTTGAATCAATATATTCGCATTCTCTATATGCAAACTTCTTTCATTTTTTGATGTCAACTCTCAATTAATAATTCTAAGCCTCTTGAGGGAGGATGACGAAAACGATACCACAATTTACAATATGCTTTTGAACAGACCCCGCTGATGAGGTACAAGCATTGTTTCAAATCCTAAACACTGGAGTTATAAGGATGATAATCCCTCGTCAACCCCTTTGAGCCAAAGAAGTAGGAGTTTTTCTTTTCGAAAATTAAAACCCTTAATCACAACCTGGGGTAGGGTAGTTCTCTCAGCTGATCCAAGTGCACAACGAATGGCACCAACGGAGTTCTTACAAAACAAAAGACAGTGATGGTTCCGAATAATCATAAAGACAGGCAGTCATTATCTCTCAAAATAAAAAGCCCAATAAGTCAAAAAACCTATGAAGGAGACTTACGAAGCTGGGGCATCCCGCTGATTGTAATTCCAAAAAAGGAAACAGTTCAGGCAAAAAAAAACAGGGATAACAAAACCAAAAAAGAAAGAGGTCATACAAACCCTCGACAAAAAAAGGAAATGACTGCCTATTTCAAAATAAACTGTCAATATCCGAACCGTCACCGTAATATCAGTACAAAGACTCAAACAAGGTCTAATGCATGATCAGCTGAGTTTAGGTTTGAAGAACATCACGAAGAGCGGGTGGGTACAAATATAAATTTGAGCCTTTATCCTTTGTTTCTTAAACCATGAACCAGGCCACGCTACAACCCTTAAAAGTCCTAGCTGAAGCATGGGTTAGTTCGAAAGCATACTATTACAAAAGGTATCCTGACTCCTTAAGGCTTGCTGTAAAATACTGAGTTGACATCACATTTTACAAAATTTGCTTGTTTTACTGAAAATGCATTTTCAAAAATTTCAAGACGGACATAAGCTTTGCATTTTTAATATAACATTGCTTGCATATGACTATTTTTTTGAACAGCATAGAAATTAACACGAAGAATATCTAATGAACAAAAGCACCTCTAATCAAGGGGCATGGCATGATTATTATCTATCATCTGGGGCAGTTAAGTCAAGATTCAGAGAATCTCTCAAAAGGCCAACCAGCTTGGGGCAAATCTCCGTCTGAGTCACTTGGGGCATTGGACGATCAAACAAAGATCTTCTGGTGGTATGGTAACACTGCACTACTTACAGTGACAACTTCCTGTATCCTAAGAATGTGGACATAGTCGAAAAAAATACTATGCAAAATCAAAGACCCCCGCTAGGTTGACACACCTATGCAAAAATAAGGGCTTCCCGGCGAACCAAAAGGGTTCGGGCAAAAATAAGGGATGAAATGAAAAAAAATCTGTACACCCGGCAAGTCGAAAACCTGAAAAGGCGGCTTGGGCAAAAATGGGTATCCCGGTGGACTGAAAACCCGAAAGGGAAGTCCAGGCAAAAGTTAGGGATTAAAGCGTACGACTATGTCCCGTCACCTCGTCACTTGCCTACCAGAAGAAGATTTGTCGAATCGGCAGTTGTCTAACACTCCACAAGGTATCTTCTTCTCCCACATCAGAAACAGGGGCAATAATGAGTTGTCCAAACGATCTAGTTGCTCTGTCAACCAAGGTACCAAGGTAGGTTCGGCTGAAGAATGTAACCAAATTACCTCAACTCCCCATAGAGTAAGACCAGATTTCAGCAATACTCTCCCCGAGCAGAGTTTGGTCTCCCAACCAACCCTGAAAAGGCACAGTATCCTCCAGCGAGTCAGCAACACTCTCCCCAAGAAGAGTTAGCCTACAGTCAGTCCTGAAAAGTTGGATATCCCCAGAAAATCTCAATATTCCCCAGCGGAGTATACAGATGTTCCTAAGCAAGCATCCCCGACAGTCTTGGTATAAGATTGTTCCCCGGAGGAATACCAGACACCCCAGTGGAGCCATTCCCCAGTACAGTCCAAAGTTTCCCCAGGAAAGTTGAATCAATCTCCCCAGTAGAGTTTTGGAAGCTTATCCCCAGTAGATTCTAGAAGCTTATCCCCCGCAGAGCACGAACGCGTCTCCCCGGCTTTATTCAAAGGTTATTCCCCATCAGAGCTTATAACTGGGTTATCCTCAACTAATTACCACGGAAAGATCGTCCTCGGCGAAGTTCTTCCTACCCCCAGCGGAGTTCATCAAATTCCCCAACATAACTTATCAACGGTATCTCCAGCGGAGTTATCATCAAATGTCAGCGAAGTATCTCTTCCCCACAGAGTATTCCCCGCAGAGTATCTCTCCAGCAAGTTTATTCCCCAACGGAGTCATCTTCTCCTACCAGTTTGTTCTTGCAACCATCATCCCCAGCGGAAACGAAGAACTCTATTCTTCAACATCAGCCCAGGATTCAACTTCCCGGTATTCGTCAAGGATTTATTTTCCTAGACGAAAATACATTCATAAACATATCACCTTTCATACATCTTGCTTACATACACAATGCATGCACATACGCATCATATCACACAAATCTCATTTATTTGTGAGAACATCTTAAAATCATGCAGTTCATGCATCATGACATTGCATACAACTGATGTTTTACCTTTTCAGGAAAAAAGTCAATCCAAAGACGATTACTATCAACTGTCGCAATTCCAGATTCGATACATGTATCTAGCCAGGGCATATCTACATTAAAGAGATAGCTTAGAAATGATCCAGATATGGATGCTGTCCTTTTCCTTATTCAAAAATCCTTCTAGATATAGTTCAAATGTGACCCAGGCATGGCGACGTTCTGATACTTATTCCAGATTTCCTTTCAAAGATAGCTTGGAAATGCTCCGGATATGGATGTTGTTCTTTTGCTTATTCAAGACTCCTTCTAGATATAGTTCAGATGTGACCCAGGCATGGCGACGTTCTGATACTCATTCCAGATTTCCTTTCAGAGATATCTTGGAAATGCTCCGGATATGGATGCTGTTCTTTTGCTTATTCAAGACTCCTTCTAGATATAGTTCAGATGTGACCCAGGCATGGCGACGTTCTGATACTTATTCCAGATTTCCTTTCAGAGATAGCTTGGAAATGCTCCAGATATGGATGCTGTTCTTTTGCTTATTCAAGACTCCTTCTAGAGATAGTTCAGATGTGACCCAGGCATGGCGACGTTCTGATACTCATTCCAGATTTCCTTTCAGAGATAGCTTGGAAATGCTCCGGATATGGATGCTGTTCTTTTGCTTATTCAAGACTCCTTCTAGATATAGTTCAAATGTGACCCAAGCATTGCGACGTTCTGATACTCATTCTAGATTTCCTTTCAGAGATAGCTTGGAAATGCTCCAGATATGGATGCTGTTCTTTTGCTTATTCAAGACTCCTTCTAGAGATAGTTCAGATGTGACCCAGGCATGGCGACGTTCTGATACTCATTCCAGATTTCCTTTCAGATATAGCCTAGAAATGCTCCAGATCTGGACGCTATTCTATTGCTTATTCAGATTCAAACTTCTAAAGACAACTTAGAGATGCTCCATCCCGGATGCTATTCTATTGTTCAGTCCAGATACGATCCAGATTCGGATGACATTCTGTTACTCATGCAGTATGGATATACCCCAGACATGGCGGTCATTCTACCATTTATTCAGACTTCAGCAATCAGGCACAAACTAGATATGCTCCAGACACGGAAGCTATTCTATTTCTTATTCAGATTCACCTATCCACCGTCTTTCCAAATGGCATCTATAAGCCCATTCCCGACAAGGTTCTGTCACACTTCCAGATGGCATCTTTAAGCCCATCCTCCTATCCACCATCTCTCCAAATGGCATTTGTAAGCCCATTCACGCTATCATACTGCTGATACTCTGCTATGTGAGTGCAAATTTCTGGGCACTCTAGTGTTCAATCATCTTCCACCCTCGGATCACAAAAGGCACACAAGCCAATCTACATCCTCAGGTCTAAGAAGATTGAACAGGGGCAACTGTTGTACCCCAAAATTTTCCCTCCCATATTCTTCAAAGTTTTGACAAGCATCACCCCAAATTGTTCAAAGTCTACTCAAGGGCTACACAGTCAACCACTCTCCTAAAGCCAGTCAAACTAGGGTTTTGGTTCTCACAAGGAAGCTGAGGTTTTCAAGGGCTCAATCAAGTCCCATATGCTCATACACATTGTCAAGCACCTACATGTCAAGTTTCAAGGCTCACAAGGTCATGTTGCACAGTCAAAAACCCTAATTGCTCCACAGTCAACTATAGGGGCAAAATGGTCATTTGGCAGTCAAAAGTCAAAATTTTTGGTCAACATCTTATTTTGAAGCCACAATCATCATTTGATCAAGTCTTGATCATGATTTCACAAGAATGGCTCAAAAATCATCAAGGTGTCAAAAGTTTCTATTTTTGGACAACTGAAAAGTCAACTGTAACTTGACCAAGGCATAACGTTTTCATGGTTCATCAGAAAAATCCCATCCAATGCTCATCATGAAGGGGAAGACATTTCCTACAACTCATCTTCACATTCCAAGTCCAAGAAATGCTCTCACAAAAAGTTATCAATTTCAACATTATAGGTCATTTTCAAAAGTCAACAAAAAGGGACTTTAAGTCAAAGACCATAACTTGAGATTGGTGAATCAAAATGACATAGGACCAAAGACATTGGTTAGAGGACTTCCAGACCTTTCCAAAATGTCCAAAAACATGTTCATAGCTTCAAATTTGAGCAAGATATGCATTGGAGAAGTTGGGAAATTTTTGTGAAATGGCCAAAGTCAATTATCCTTGAAACTTCATTTTTGACAAAAGGGGCCCACTTTTTCCACTTGATTCAGCTTGGCCATGCCTCCCACGTGTCCCACAATTTATTTCAAGATTTTAAATTAATTTTTCCATTTTTATTTAATTTTATTTGATTTAATTCATTTTAAATCTTTAAAATTCAAATAAAAATCAAAGAAATTAATGGAGGGATATATTTTGTGTTGATTAGCTTTGATACACCTTGAAATACCTTCCAAATTCGTGCAAGGCCAATTATGGGCATAAAAATTCAAATTTTCACAAATATGGCAAATGGTTCAATGTTGGTTATGGAGGAAATCAAGAACATTATTGCAAGGCTTCAATGACCATTATTTGGATTGATACACTTTACATAACATATATGCAAGATTCCCAATACAGATTCACAACCTAGAGAACTAAGAGGCTGCAAGAACCAAATTCAAAAATCCAAGCAAAAAAGTGAAAACAGTTTTCAACCTTCCAGTGCAATTCAAGCATCTCTCAAACGGCCAAACCAATTCCAAAAAATTCAAAAGAAATTCGATCACAAATCCACATTCTAATACATCTTTTTCCGATTTCTAAATTTTTGATTTACCCTTTTTCACCAATTTCTCCAATAGTCTTGTACATAGAAAAGGCTGAATTTTCACCACAGTTTCTATTCACTGTATAATTCTCATTCATTACACATATCCCTTCAATCTAACCTTCAAACCTTGACATATGCAACTTGTATCTTTTCTTGAAAATCATTACCCTTTTAATAACACATTACATAGATTCATTTAACAATTTGTACGAAGTTTTTTTTCCAGGAAATATGGAAGACGAGAGCAAATCAGATCCGCCGCAAAATTAAAAAATTCACAAGAAATGCTGTTTCATTTTGCAGAAAGAATAGGAAAGAAGAAAAAAAACTCCTCGAGAGACCGAGTCACTCACAGCAGCACCGCGACCATACAACAACCTTCTCAACAGCCACCGGCAACCTCTCCATCGATGCTGAGAATTGGACACCCTCTGAATGCACCCTCACAATTCCAGATTTCACCTCCATTCTTGGGTCAACACCCCTTGGTTTTACTTCTTTTTTTATTTTGTTTTGTCATTTTATCTTATTTTAACTATTAACCTTTTAATTATTTTTATTATTAACAAATAATTTAATTAACATATTTTCATAAAAAATCAAAAAAATAGAACTAACATCATTATTATTATTATTATATTATTTTGTAAATAAACATTAATTGAAATAGTTTAATTAGGCAATTTTGACTTTTCTTTTAATAATTAAAATAATTTAGAATTAGGTTAACTTAATTTTGTTTATTTTTATTTTATTTCATAAAAACATAAAAAACACAAAAATATATTTTCTTTTAATTATTTAATTAATTGCATTTAATTGACAAAAAGACAAAAAAAATCAATTTCTTTTCTAAACAAGGGTCAACACCCTTAGAACATTCCCGATTCTTTCTTTCGCGCGCATTTTAATTTTATTTCTTTATTTTGATTATTTTTGTAACTGCCTCCGGATGTAATAGTAATTAGGACTTTTACTGTTTTTATTTACTTTCTGTACTCATTTACTAAAAAACGGGTCTCTGTAATTTTTGGCGATGTATAGACCCGCGCCTTGTAATAGCGTAGGATTTATGTTTCCGCAATTTACTTTCCGCAGCCCTTAACTGTTAAATGCATGCAAGAATGTATGGTAAATAAAAATAACCCGTAGCTCACAAATAACAAACATTAATTGAATACAACACACAATGCACACACCACTTCTAAGGTACGCCTCACTCGTTGCCTTCGAAACGTGGTCGTCAAGTATATGACGTTTTAGCGGTCCTTATGTCCATGATCCAGTTGCCTCGAAACAGTTGCCTCGAAATGGTTTCCTCAGATTAAAAAAGGATCAAGGACATAAGGGTAGCTTCTAAGGTGTCCTACTGTTGCTTCGGTGACCACACTGTCCCTACAAACGAATTGACCCGAACACCTCCAACGGTGGTGCTACCTACCTCTCAATGGTGGGATGGCACTACCTAAAGGACATTTACACAGCTTAATTCCTTAGGGTAGGTAGATGACTCATAGATACTTGCTCTCTCTAAAAAACAAAACAAAATCTTTTCACACCGAAACTTTCAAAAAGCTTTCAAAACAATTTTTCAAACACTCTTGAGGACAGATACAAGAGTTATTCAGAAATCTTTCAAAGAAACTTTTCCAAACCCAAACACATTTGAAAAGCAAACATTTTGAAAACATAAGAGCAAGTATCTAAGAGCACATGGATAACCATGGATAGAAAGGGTGCTAACACCTTCCCTTTCTATAAATCTACCTCCCGAACCGAGAAACTATCTCATAAGGAATTTTGCTGTGCTTTTGTCCTGTCCATGTTGGAGAAAATAAAAGACGGTGGCGACTCTTGCTTACCGCGACATTTCGCGAAACCAGCTAAAAAACAGTCAGTTCTATTTCCACCGATCACACCATCCATTATATAAAATAATCTCAGCAACTAACTATCTCGAATAACGAAGAGACTACTATTCATCGAAGTATAAATCTAAACAAATAAATTTGTCCCTTAATGAAGAGACCTCCATCCATCGGAGTAACAAACTGAACAAAGAACTATCTCCCTTAATTAAGAGACTACCATCCATCTGAGTATAATCTTAACAACGAACTATCTAAGTTAATGAAGAGACTATCATCCATCAGAGTATAAATATCAACAATGAACTATCTCCCTTAATAAAAAGACTTCCATCCATCGGAGTACAAATCTCAATAAAGAACTATATCCCTTAAGGAAGTGACTACCATCTATCTGAGTACAAATCTCAACAACGAACTATCTCCCTTAATAAAGAGACAACCATCCATCGGAATACAAATCTCAATAAAGAACTATATCCCTTAAGGAAGTGACTACCATCTATTTGAGTACAAATCTCAATAACAAACTTTCTCCCTTAATAAAGAGACTACCATCCATTGTAGAAAAACATCTCAGCAACGAACTATCTCAAATAACGAAAAAACTACCATTCATCGAAGTATAAATCTCAACAACGAACTTTGTCCCTTAATAAAAAGACTACCATACATCAGAGTAACAAATTGAACAAAGAACTATCTCCCTTAATGAAGAGACTACCATCCAATAGAGTACAAATCTCAACAATGAACTATCTAACTTAAAGAAGTGATTAACATCCATCAGAGTACATTTATTAACAACGAACTATCTACCTTAATGAAGGGACTACTATCCATCAGAGTATAAATCTAAACAACTATCTATCTAACTTAAATAATAGACTACCATTCATCGTAGTACAAATCTCAACAATGAACTATCTCCTTTAATAAAGATACTACCATCCATCGGAGTACAAATCTCATAAATGAACTATCTACCTTAATGAAGAGACGGTCATCCATTATATTACAAGTCTCAACAATAAACTATCTCCCTTAAAAAAGAGACTACCATCGATCATAGTACAAATCTCAACAACGAACTATCTCCTAAAATGTAGAGACTACCATCCATTGGAGAAAAACATCTCAACAATGATCTATCTCCAATAACGAAGAGACTACCATTTATCAGAGTACAAATTTTAAGAACAAACTATCTCCCTTAATTAAGAGACTACCATCCATCGACGTACAAATCTTAACAACGCATTATCTCCCTTAATGAAGAGACTACCATCCATCAGTGTACAAATCTCAACAACAAACTATCTCCCTTAATAAATAGACTACCATCCATCAAAGTACAAATCTCAACAATGAACTATATCCCATAATGAAGTGACTATCATCCATCAGAGTAAAACATCTCAACAATGAATTATCTCCCAAAATGAAGAAACTACCATCCATTGTAGAAAATCATCTCAGCAACAAACTATCTCGAATAATGAAGAGACTACCATTTATCGAAGTATAAATCTCAACAACGAACTTTGTCTCTTAATGAAGAGACCTCCATCCATCGGAGTAACAAACTGAAAAAAGAACTATCTCCCTTAATGAAGAGACTACCGTGCATCTGAGTATAATCCTAACAACGAACTATCTAACTTAATGAAGAGTATAATCTCAACAACTATCTATCTAACTTAAATAATAGACTACCATCCATCAGAGTATAAATATCAACAACGAACTATCTCCCTTAATAAAGATACTACCATCCATCGGAGTACAAATCTCAATAAAGAACTATATCCCTTAAGGAAGTGACAACCATCTATCTGACTACAAATATCAACAACAAACTACCTCCCTTAATAATGAGACTACCATCCATTGTAGAAAAACATCTCAGCAACGAACTATCTCCAATAACAAAAAGGCTACCATTCATCGAAGTATAAATCTCAACAACGAACTTTGTCCCTTAATGAAGAGACTACCATCCATCAGAGTAACAAATTGAACAAAGAACTATCTCCCTTAATGAAGAGACTACCATCCAACGGAGTACAAATCCCAACAACGAACTATCTAACTTAAAGAAGTGATTGACATCCATCAGAGTACATTTATCAACAACGGACAATCTACCTTAATGAAGAGACTACTATCCATCATAGTATAAATCTCAACAACTAACTATCTAACTTAAATAATAGACTACCATTCATTAGAGTACAAATCTCAACAATGAACTATCTCCTTTAATAAAGATACTACCATCCATCAAAGTACAAATCTCATAAATGAACTATCTACCTTAATGAAGAGACTATCATCCATCAGATTACAAATCTCAAAAACAAACTATCTCCCTTAATAAAGAGACTACCATCCATCATAGTACAAATCTCAATAACGAACTATCTCCTAAAATGTAGAGACTACCATCCATCAGAGTACAAATCTTAAGAACGAAATGTCTCCCTTAATTAAGAGACTACCATCCATCAGAGTAAAAATCTTAACAATGAACTATCTCCTTTCATAAAGAGACTACCATCCATTGGAGTACAAATAGGAGAAATGAACAATCTATCTTAATGAAAAGACTATCATCCATCAGAGTATAAATCTCAACAACAAACTATCTCTCTTAATAATGAGACTACCATCCAACGGAGTAAAAATCTCAACAACTAACTATCTAACTTAAAAAAGTGAGTACCATCCATCAGAGTACAAATCTCAACAACGAACTATCTCCTTTGATGTAGAGACTACCATCCATCAGAGTACAAATCTCAGAAATGAACTATCTACCTTAATGAAGAGACTACTATCCATCAGAGTATAAATCTCAATAACTAACTATTTAACTTAAATAATATACTACCATTCATCGGAGAACAAATCTCAATAACAAACTATCTCCTTTAATAAATCTCAACAACGAACTTTGTCCCTTAATGAAGAGACTACCATCCCTCACAGTACCAAACTGAACAAATAACTATCTCCCTTAATAAAGAGACTACCATCCATCTGAGTATAATCTCAACAACGAACTATCAAACTTAATGAAGAGACTATCATCCATCAGAGTATAAATATCAACAACGAACTATCTCCCTTAATAAAGAAACTACCATCAAACGGAGTACAAATACCATCAAAGAACTATGTCCCTTAAAGAAGTGACTACCATCCATTAGAGTACAAATCTCAACAAAAAACTATCTCCCTTAATAATGAGAATACCATCCAACAGAGTAAAAATCTCAACAACGAACTATCTAACTTAAAGAAGGGATTACCATCCATGAGAGTAAAAATCTCAACAACGAACTATCTCCTTTGATGAAGAGACTACCATCCATCAGAGTACAAATCTCAGAAATGAACTATCTACCTTAATAAAGAGACTACTATCCATCAGAGTATAAATATGAACAACTAAATATCTAACATAAATAATAGACTACCATTCATCGGAGTACAAATCTCAACAAAAAACTATCTCCTTTAATAAAGATACTACCATCCATCGGAGTACAAATCTCATAAATGAACTATCTACCTTAATGAAGAGATTATCATCCATCAGATTACAAATCTCAACAAAAAACTAACTCCCTTAATAAAGAGACTACTATCCATCATAGTACAAATCTCAACAACGAACTATGTCCCATAATAAAGAGAATACCATCCATCGGAGTAAAACATCTCAATAACGAACTATCTCCCATAATGAAGTGACTACCATCCATCGGAGTAAAACATATCAACAACTAATTATCTCCAAAAATGTAGAGACTACCTTCCATTGGCGAAAAACATCTCAACAACGAACTATCTACAATAACAAAGAGACTACCATTCATCAAAGTAAAAATCTTAACAATGAAGTATCTCCCTAATTAAGAGACTACCATCCATCGGAGTACAAATCTCAAAAATAAACTATCTCCCTTAATGATGAAGTTACCATCCATCAGAGTACAAATCTCCATAATGAACTATCTCCTTTCATAAAGTGACTCCCATCCATTAGAGTACAAATCTGAAAAATGAACTATCTACCTTAATGAAGAGACTACCATCCCTCAGAGTACAAATCTTAACAATGAATTATCTCCCTTAATGAAGATACTACCATCCATCTGAGTACAAATCTCAACAACGAACTATCTCCCTTAATATAGAGACTACCATCAATTGGAGTAAAACATATAAACAACGAACTATCCCCAATAATGAAGTGACTAGCATCAATCGTAGTAAAACATATCAACAATGAATTATCTCCAAAATTAAAGACACTACCATCCATTGTAGAAAAACATTTCAGCAATGAACTATCTCGAATAACGAAGATACTACCATTCATCAAAGTATAAATATCAACAACGTACTTTGTCCCTTAATGAAGAGAACACCATCCATCGGCGTAACAAACTGAACAAAGAACTATAAACTTTAATGAAGAGACTACCATCCCTCACAGTACAAATCTTAACAATGAACTATCTCCCTTAATGAAGAGACTACCATCCATCTGAGTACAAATCTCAACAAAGAACTATCTCCCTTAAAGAAGTGACTACTATCCATCAGAGTACAAATCTCAAAAACAAACTATCTCCCTTAATAAAGAGACTACCATCCAATGGAGTACATATCTCAACAACGAACTATCTAACTTAAAGAAGTGACTACCATCCATCAGAGTACAAATCTCAACAAAAAACTATTTGTTTTGATGAAGAGACTACCATCCATCAGAGTAAAAATCTAAGAAATAAACTATCTACCTTAATGAAGAGACTACTATCCATCAGAGTTTTAATCACAACAACTAACTATCTCCCTTAATGATGATACCACCATCCATCATAGTACAAATCTCAACAACAAATTATCTCCCTTAATAAAGAGACTACCATCAAACGGTTTAAAACATCTCAACAACGAACTATCTCCAATAATGAAGTGAATACAATCCATTAGAGTAAAAGAACTCTACAATGAACTATCTCCCATAATGAAGAAACTACCATCCATAAGAGTAAAAGAACTCAACTTCAAACTTCCTACCAAAATGAAAAGACTACCATTCATCAGAGTACAAATCTCAACAACGGACTATCTCCCTTAATGAAGAGACTATCATCCATCAAAGTACAAATCTTAACAATGCATTATCTCCCTTAATAAAGAGACTACCATCCATCAGAGTACAAATCTCAAAAACAAATTATCTTCCTTAATGAAGAGACTACCATCCATTGGAGTAAAACATCTCAATAACGAACTATCTCCTATAACGATGAGACTACCATTAATCAAAGTACAAATCTCAATAAAGAATTATCTCCGTTAAGGAAGATACTACCATCCATCGAAGTATAAATCTCAACAATGAACTATCTCCCTTAATGAAGAGACTACCATCCAACGAAGATTAAATCTCAAAAATGAACTATCTAACTTAAAGAAGAGACTACCATCCAACAAAGTACAAATCACTTCAACGAACTATCTCCTTAAATGAAAAGACTGCCATCCATAAGAGTACAAATTTCATAAATGAACTATCTACCTTAATGAAGAGACTTCCATCCATTAGATTACAAATCTTAACAACGAACTATCTCCCTTAGTGATAAGACTACAATCCATCAGAGTACAAATATCTACAATAAACTATCTCCCTTAATAATGAGACTACCATCCATCGAAGTAAATCATCTCAACAACGAACTATCTCCCATAATGAAGTGACTACCATCCATAAGAATAAAACATCTCAAAAAGAATTCTCTCCCAAAATGAAGAGACTGCCATCCATTAGAGAAAAACATCTCAACAACATACTATCTCCTTTAATGAAGAGTACATCACCCATCGGAGTATAAATCTCAACAACGAACTATCTCCCTTAATGAAGAGACTACCATTTAACGGAGTACAACTATCAACAAAGAACTATATAACTTAAAGAAGAGACTACCATCCATCAGAGTACAAATCTCAACAACAAACTATTTCCTTTCATAAAGAGACTACCATCCATTGGAGTACAAATCTTAGAAATAAACTATCTACCTAAATGAAGAGACTACCATCCATCAAAGTACAAATCTCAACAACAAACTATCTCCCTTAACGAAGAGACTACTTTCCATCGGATTAAAGCATCTCAACAACGAACTATCTTCCATAATGAAGAAACTACCATCCATCGGAGTAAAACATCTCAATAATGAACTATCTCCAATAATAAAGAGACTACCATCCATCGGAGTAAAAAATATCAACAATGAACTATCTCTCATAATGAAGAAATTACCATTAATCGGAGTACAAATCTAAACAACGAACTATGTCCCTTAATGAAGAGACTACCATCCATCGGAATACAAAATTGAACAAAGAACTATCTCCCTTAATGAAGAGACTACCATCCAATGGAGTACGAATCTCAACAACGAACTATCAAACTTAAATAATAGACTACCATTTATCGAAATACAAATCTCAAAAACAAACTATCTACCTTAATGAAGAGACTACCATCCATCAGAGTACAAATCTCAACAACAAACTATCTACCTTAATGAATAGACTTCCATCCATCAGAGTATAAATCTAAACAACAAACTATCTCCCTTAACGAAGAGACTACTTTCCATCGGATTAAAGCATCTCAACAACAAACTATCTACCTTAATGAATAGACTTCCATCCATCAGAGTATAAATCTAAACAACAAACTATCTCCCTTAACGAAGAGACTACTTTCCATCGGATTAAAGCATCTCAACAACGAACTATCTTCCATAATGAAGAAACTACCATCCATCAAAGTAAAACATCTCAACAATGAACTATCTCCAAAAATGAAGAGACTACCATCCAATGGAGTGCGAATCTCAACAACGAACTATCAAACTTAAATATTGGACTACCATTTATCGGAGTACAAATATCAATAACAAACTATTTCCTTTAATAAAGAGACTACCATCCATCGGAGTACAAATCTCAACAATGAACTATATCCTTTCATAAAGAGACTACCATCCATCATAGTACAAATATCAACAACGAACTATCTCCCTTAATAAAGTGAATACCATCCACCGGGGTAAAACATCTCAACAGCGAACTATCTCCCATAATGAAGTGACTACCATCCATCAGAGTAAAACATCTCAACAACAAATTATCTCCCAAAATGTAGAGACTACCAATAATTGGAGAAAAATATCTCAACCATGAACTATTTCCAATAACGAAGAGGCTACCATTCATCGGAGTTCAAATATAAACAATGAACTATCTCACTTATTGAAGAGACTACCATCCATCGGAGTATAAATCTCAACAATTAACAATCTCCCTTAATAAAGAGACTACCATCTAATGGAGTACGAATCTCAAAAACGAACTATGTAACTTAAAGAAGTGACTACCATCCATCATAGTACAAGTCTCAACAACAAACTATCTCCTTTGATGAAGAGACTACCATCCATCAGAGTACAAATCTCAGAAATGAATTATCTACCTTAATGAAGAAACTACTATCCATTGGAGTATAAATCTCAACAACTAACTCTCTCCCTTAATGAAGATACTACCATCCATCATAGTACAAATCTCAACAACGAACTATATCCCTTAAAAAGGAGACTACCATTAATCGGATAAAAACATCTCAACAACGAACTATCTCCCATAATGAAGTGACTACCATCCATCGGAGTAAAACATCTCAACAACGAACTATCTCCCAAAACGGAGTACAAATATCAACATCAAACTATCTAACTTAAAGGAGAGACTACCATCCATCAGAGTACAAATCTCAACAACAAAATATCTCCTTTCATAAAGAGACTACCATCCATTGGAATTCAAATCTCTGAAATGAACTATCTACCTTAATGAAGAGACTACCATCCATCAGAGTACAAATCTCAACAACAAGCTATCTCCCTTAATAAAGAGACTACCATCCATCATAGTACAAATCTCAACAATGAACTATCTCCCATAATGAAGTGACTATCATCCATCGGAGTAAAACATCTCAACAATGAATTATCTCCCAAAATGAAGAAACTAGCATCCATTGTAGAATATCATCTCAACAACAAACTATCTCGAATAACAAAGAGACTACTATTTATCGAAGTATAAATCTCAACAACAAACTTTGTCCCTTAATGAAGAGACCTCCATCCATCGGAGTAACAAACTGAACAAAGAACTATCTCCCTTAATGAAGAGACTACAGTCCATCTGAGTATAATCTTACCAACAAACTATCTAACTTAATGAAGAGACTATCATCCATCAGAGTATAAATATCAACAACGAACTATCTCCCTTAATAAAGAGACTACCATCCATCAGAGTACAAATCTCAATAAAGAACTATATCCCTTAAAGAAGTGACTACCATCTATCTGAGTACATATCTCAACAACGAATTATCTCCAATAACGAAAAGGCTACCATTCATCGATGTATAAATCTCAACAACGAACTTTGTCCCTTAATGAAGAGACTACCATCCATCAGAGTAACAAATTGAACAAAGAACTATCTCCCTTAATGAAAAGACTACCATCCAACGGAGTACAAATCTCAACAACGAACTATCTAACTTAAAGAAGTGATTGACATCCATCAGAGTACATTTATCAACAACGAACAATCTACCTTAATGAAGAGACTACTATCCATAATAGTATAAATCTCAACAACTAACTATCTAACTTAAATAATAGACTACCATTCATCAGAGTACAAATCTCAACAATGAATTATCTCCTTTAATAAAGATACTACCATCCATCGAAATACAAATCTAATAAATGAACTATCTACCTTAATCAAGAGACTATCATCCATCAGATTACAAATCTCAACAACAAACTATCTCCCCTAATAAAGAGACTACCATCCATCATAGTACAAATCTCAACGACGAAATATCTCCTAAAATGTAGAGACTACCATCCATTGGAGAAAAACATCTCAACAATGATATATCTCCAATAACGAAGAGACTACCATTCATCAGAGTACAAATCTTAAGAACGAATTTTCTCCCTTAATTAAGAGACTACCATCCATCAGAGTAAAAATCTTAACATTGAACTATCTCCTTTCATATATAGACTACCATCCATTGGAGTACAAATAGGAGAAATGAACTATCTATCTTAATGAAGAGACTATCATCCATCAGAGTATAAATCTCAACAACAAACTATCTCCCTTAATAATGAGACTACCATCCAACGGAGTAAAAATCTCAACAACTAACTATCTAACTTAAAAAAGTGAGTACCATCTATCAGAGTACAAATCTCAACAACGAACTATCTCATTTGATGTAGAGACTACCATCCATCAGAGTACAAATCTCAGAAATGAATTATCAACCTTAATGAAGAGACTACTATCCATCAGAGTATAAATCTCAACAACTAACTATTTAACTTAAATAATTGACTACCGTTCATCGGAGAACAAATCTCAATAACAAACTATCTCCTTTAATAAAGATACTACCATCCATCGTAGTACAAATCTCATAAATGAACTATCTACCTTAATGAATAGACTATCATCCATTTGATTACAAATCCCAACAACAAATTATCTCCCTTAATAAAGAGACTACCATCCATCATAGTACAAATCTCAATAACGAACTATCTCCCTTAATAAAGAGAATACCATCCATCAGAGTAAAACATCTCAATAAAGAACTATCTCCCATAATGAAGTGACTACCATCCATCGGAGTAAAACTTCTCAACAACGAATTAACTCCTAAAATGTAGAGACTACCATCCATTGGAGAAAAACATCTCAACAATGAACTATCTCCAATAACGAAGAGACTACCATTCATCAGAGTACAAATCTTAACAACGAACTATCTCCCTTAATTAAGAGACTACCATCCATCGGAGTACAAATCTCAATAATCAACTATCTCCCTTAATAAAGAAACCATCCAATGGAGTACAAATATCAACAACAAACTATCTAACTTAAAGAAGAGACTACCATCTATCAGAGTACAAATCTCCACAATGAACTATCTCCTTTCATAAAGAGACTACCATCCATTGGATTACAAATCTGAGAAATGAACTATCTACCTTAATGAAGAGACTACAATCCCTTAGAGTACAAATCTTAAAAACGAACTATCTCCCTTAATGAAGAGACTACCACACATTTGAGTACAAATCTGAACAACTAACTATATACCTTAATAAAGAGACTACCATCCATCGGAGGAAAACATCTCAACAATAAACTATCTCCCATAATGAAGTGACTACCATCCATCGGAGTAAAACATCTCAACAATGAATTACCTCTCAAAATGAAGACACTACCATCCATTGTAGAAAAACATCTCAGCAACAAACTATCTCCAATAACGAAAAGACTACCATTCATCGAAGTATAAATCTCAACAACGAACTTTGTCCCTTAATGAAGAGACTACCATCCATCAGAGTACCAAACTGAACAAAGAACTATCTCCCTTAATGAAGAGACTACCATCCATCTGAGTATAATCTCAACAACAAACTATCTAACTTAATGAAGAGACTATCATCCATCAGAGTATAAATATCAACAACTAACTATCTCCCTTAATAAAGACACTACCATCAAACGGAGTACAAATACCAACAAAGAACTATGTCCCTTAAAGAAGTGACTACCATCCATTAGAGTATAAATCTCAACAAAAAACTATCTCCCTTAATAATGAGAATACCATCCAACAGAGTAAAAACCTCAACAACGAACTATCTAACTTAAAGAAGTGATTACCATCCATCAGAGTAAAAATCTCAACAACGAACTATCTCCTTTGATGAAGAGACTACCATCCATCAGAGTACAAATCTCAGAAATGAACTATCTACCTTAATAAAGAGACTACTATCCATCAGATTATAAATATGAACAACTAAATATCTAACATAAATAATAGACTACCATTCATCGGAGTACAAATCTCAACAAAAAACAATCTCCTTTAATAAAGATACTACCATCCATCGGAGTACAAATCTCATAAATGAACTATCTACCGTAATGAAGAGATATCATCCATCAGTTTACAAATCTCAACAACAAACTATCTCCCTTAATAAAGAGACTACTATCCATCATAGTACAAATCTCAGCAACGAAATATGTCCCATAATAAAGAGAATACCATCCATTGGAGTAAAACATCTCAATAACGAACTATCTCCCTTAATGAAGTGACTACCATCCATCGGAGTAAAACGACTCAACAACTAATTATCTCCAAAAATGTAGAGACTACCTTCCATTGGTGAAAAACATCTCAACAACGAACTATCTACAATAACAAAGAGACTACCATTGATAAAAGTAAAAATCTTAACAATGAACTATCTCCCTTAATTAAGAGACTACCATCCATCGGAGTACAAATCTCAAAAATGAACTATCTCCCTTAATGATGAAGTTACCATCCATCAGAGTATAAGTCTCCACAATGAACTATCTCCTTTCATAAAGTGTCTCCCATCCATTGGAGTACAAATCTGAAAAATGAACTATCTACCTTAATGAAGAGACTACCATCCCTCAGAGTACAAATCTTAACAATGAACTATCTCCCTTAATGAAGAGACTACCATCCATCTGATTACAAATATCAACAACGAACTATCTCCCTTAATATAGAGACTACCATCCATCGGAGTAAAACATATAAACAACGAACTATCCCCAATAATGAAGTGACTAGCATCCATCGCAGTAAAACATCTCAATAATGAATTATCTCCAAAATTAAAGACACTACCATCCATTGTAGAAAAACATTTCAGCAATGAACTATCTCCAATAACGAAGAGACTACCATTCATCGAAGTATAAATCTCAACAATGTACTTTGTCCCTTAATGAAGAGACTACCATCCATCGGCGTAACAAACTGAACAAAGAACTATCTACTTTAACGAAGAGACTACCATCCCTCACAGTACAAATCTTAACAATGAACTATCTCCCTTAATGAAGAGACTACCATCCATCTGAGTACAAATCTCAACAAAGAACTATCTCCCTTAAAGAAGTGAGTACTATCCATCAGAGTACAAATCTCAACAACAAACTACCTCCCTTAATAAAGAGACTACCATCCAATGGAGTACAAATCTCAACAACGAACTATCTAACTTAAAGAAGTGACTACCATCCATCAGAGTACAAATCTCAACAACGAACTATTTGTTTTGATGAAGAGACAACCATCCATCAGAGTAAAAATCTAAGAAATAAACTATCTACCTTAATGAAGAGACTACTATCCATCAGAGTTTTAATTACAACAACTAACTATCTCCCTTAATGAAGATACCACCATCCATCATAGTACAAATCTCAACAACAAACTATCTCCCTTAATAAAAATACTACCATCAAACGAATTAAAACATATCAACAACGAACTATCTCCCATAATGAAGTGAATACCATCCATTAGAGTAAAAGAACTCTACAATGAACTATCTCCCATAATGAAGAAACTACCATCCATCAAAGTAAAAGAACTCAACAACGAACTTCCTACCAAAATGAAGAGACTACCATTCAATAGAGTACAAATCTCAACAATGGACTATCTCCCTTAATGAAGAGACTATCATCCATCAAAGTACAAATCTTAACAATGCATTATCTCCCTTAATGAAGAGACTACCATCCATCAGAGTACAAATCTCAACAACAAATTATCTCCCTAAATGAAGAGACTACCATCCATTGGAGTAAAACATCTCAATAACTAACTATCTGCTATAACGATGAGACTACCATTAATCAAAGTACAAATCTCAACAAAGAATCATCTCCGTTAAGGAAGATACTACCATCCATCGAAGTATAAATCTCAACAATGAACTATCTCCCTTAATTAAGAGACTACCATCCAACGAAGTACAAATCTCAAAAATGAACTATCTAACTTAAAGAAGAGACTACCATCCAACAAAGTACAAATCACTTCAACGAACTATCTCCTTAAATGAAAAGACTACCATCCATAAGAGTACAAATTTCATAAATGAACTATCTACCTTAATGAAGAGACTTCCATCCATTAGATTACAAATCTTAACAACGAACTATCTCCCTTAATGATAAGACTACCATCCATCAGATTACAAATATCAACAATAAACTATCTCCCTTAATAATGAGACTACCATCCATCGAAGTAAAACATCTCAACAACGAACTATCTCCCATAATGAAGTGACTACCATCCATCAGAATAAAACATCTCAAAAAGAATTATCTCCCAAAATGAAGAGACTACCATCCATTAGAGAAAAACATCTCAACAACATACTATCTCCTTTAATGAAGAGTATACCACCCATCGGAGTATAAATCTCAAAAACGAACTATCTCCCTTAATGAAGAGACTACCATTTAATGGAGTACAACTATCAACAATGAACTATATAACTTAAAGAATAGACTACCATCCATCAGAGTATAAAGCTCAACAACGAACTATTTCCTTTCATAAAGAGACTACCATCCATTGGAGTACAAATCTTAGAAATGAACTATCTACCTTAATGAAGAGACTACCATCCATCAGAGTACAAATCTCAACAACAAACTATCTCCCTTAACGAAGAGACTACTTTCCATCGGATTAAAGCATCTCAACAACGAACTATCTTCCATAATAAAGAAACTACCATCCATCGGAGTAAAACATCTCAATAATGAACTATCTCCCAAAATAAAGAGACTACCATCCATCAGAGTAAAAAATCTCAACAATGAACTATCTCTCATAATGAAGAAATTACCATTAATCGGAGTACAAATCTAAACAACAAACTATGTCCCTTAATGAAGAGAATACCATCCATCGGAATACAAAATTGAACAAAGAACTATCTCCCTTAATGAAGAGACTACCATCCAATGGAGTACGAATCTCAACAACGAACTATCAAACTTAAATAATAGACTACCATTTATCGAAGTACAAATCTCAACAACGAACTATCTCCCTTAATGAAGAGAATATCATCCATCAGATTACAAATCTCAACAACAAACTATCTCCCTAAATAAAGAGACTACCATTCATTATAGTATAAATCTCAACAATGAATTATCTCCATTAATAAAGAGAATACCATCCATCGGAGTAAAACATCTCAACAACGAACTATCTCCCATAATGAAGTGACTATCATCCTTTAGAGTAAAACATCTAAACAACGAACTATCTCCCATGATGAAGGGACTATCATCCATCGGAGTAAAACATCTCAACAATTAATTATCTCCCAAAATGAAGACACTACCATCCATTGTAGAAAAACCTCTCAGTAACAAAATATTCTGAATAAATCTTAACAACGAACTTTGTCCCTTAATAAAGAGACTACCATCCATCGGAGTAACAAACTGAACAGAGAACTATCTCCCTTAATGAAGAGACTACCATCCATATGAGCATTATATCAACAAAGAACTATCTAACTTAATGAAGAGATTATCATCCATCAGAGTATAAATATCAACAACAAACTATCTCCCTTAATAAAGAGACTTTCATCCATTGGAGTACAAATCTCAACAAAGAACTATCTCCCTTAAGGAAGTGACTACCATCCATCAGAGTACAAAGCTCAACAACAAACTATCTCACTTAATAAAGAGACTACCATCCAATGGAGTACAAATCTCAAAAAGGAACTATCTAACTTAAAGAAGTGACTACCATCCATCAGAGTACAAATCTCAACAACAAACTATCTCTTTTGATGAAGAGACTACCATCCATCAGAGTACAAATATCATAAACGAATTATCTACCTTAATGAAGAAACTACTATCCATAAGAGTATAAATCTCAACAACTAACTATCTCCCTTAATGAAGATACTACCATCCATCATAGTACAAATCTCAACAACGAACTATATCCCTTAAAAAAAAGACTACCATCCATCGGATAAAAACATCTCAACAACGAACTATCTTCCATAATGAAGTGACTACCATCCATCGGATTAAAACATATCAACAACGAACTATCTCCCAAAACGGAGTACAAATATCAACATCAAACTATCTAACTTAAAGGAGAGACTATCATCCATCAGAGTACAAATCTCAACAACAAAATATCTCCTTTCATAAAGAGACTACCATCCATTGAAATACAAATCTCCGAAATGAACTATCTACCTTAATGAAGAGACTACCATCCATCAGAGTACAAATCTTAACAACAAACTATCTCCCTTAATGAAGAGACTACCATCCACCAAAGTAAAAATCTCAACAGCGAACATTCTTTAATAACGAAGAGACTGCCATTCATCACAGTACAAATCTCAAAAACTAACTATTTACCTTAATGAAGAGACTACCATCCATCGAAGTAAAAATCTCAACAACAAACTATCTAGCTTAATGAAGACACTACTTTCCATCGGATTAAAGCATATCAACAACGAAGTATCTTCCATAATAAAGAAACTACCATCAATCGGAATAAAACAAATCAACAATGAACTATCTCCAAAATTGAAGAGACTAGCATCCATTGGAGTAAAAAATCTAAACAACGAACTATCTCTCATAATAAATAAATTACCATTCATCGGTGTAAAAATCTCAATAATGAACTATGTCCCTTAATCAAAAGAGTACCATCCATCGGAGTACAAAATTGAACAAAAAATTATCTCCCTTAATGAAGAGATTACCATCCAACGGAGTACAAATATCAACAATAAACTATCTCCCCTAATGAAGAGACTACCATCCAACGGAGTACAAATTTCAACAACAAACTATCTAACTTTAAGAATAGACTACCATTCATCGGAGTACGAATCTCTACAACGAACTATCTCCTTGAATGAAGAGACTACCATCCATCAGAGTACAAATCTCATAAATGATGTATCTACCTTAATGAAGAAACTATCATCCATCAGATTACAAATCTTAACAACAAACTATCTCCCTTAATAAAGAGACTACCATCCATCATAGTACAAATCTCAACAATGAACTATCTCCCTTATTAAACAGAATACCATCCATCGGAGTAAAACATCTCAACAACGAACTATCTCCCATAATGAAATGACTAATATCCATCGGAGTAAAACATCTAACCAACTAATTATCTCCCAAAATGTAGATACTACCATCCATTGGAGAAAAACATCTCAATGACGAACTTTCTCCAATAACGAAGAGACTACCATTCATCAGGAGTACAAATGTTAACAACGAACAATCTCCCTTAATAAAGAGAATACCATCCATCATAGTACAAATCTCAACAATGAACTATCTCCCTTAGTGAAGAGACTACCATCCAACGGAGTACAGATATCAACAACGAACTATCTCCTTTCAGAAAGAGACTACCATCCATTGGAGTATAAATCTGATAAATGAACTATCTGCCTTAATGAAGAGACTACCATCCATCAAAGTACAAATCTCAACAACAAACTATCTACCTCAATGAAGAGAATACCATCCATCAAAGTACAAATATCAACAACAAACTATCTCCCTTAATGAAGAGACTACCTTCCATCGTAGTAAAACATCTCAACAACGAACTATCTCCCATAATGAAGAAACTACCATCCATCGGAGTAAAACATCTCAACCATGAACTATCTCCAAAAATGAAGAGACTACCAGCCATCAGCGTAAAAAATCTCAACAAAAATTATCCCTAATAACGAAGAGATTACTATTCATCGGAGTACAAATCTCAACAACGGACTATGTTCCTTAATAAAAAGACTACCATCCATCGAATGAACAAAATTAAACAAAGAACTATCTCCCTTAATGAAGAGACTACCATCCAAAGGAGTACAAATCTCAACAATAAACTATCTCCCTTAATGAAGAGACTACCATACAACGAAGTACAAATCTCAACAACAAACTATCTAACTTAAAGAATAGACTACCTTTCATCTGAGTGTAAATCTTAAAAACGAACTTTCTCCAATAACGAAGAGACTAACATTCATCAGGAGTACAAATGTTAACAACGAACTATATCCCTTAAAGAAGGGACTACCACCCACCGGAGTACAAATCTCAACAAAGAACTATCTCCCTTAATGAAGAGGCTACCATCCAACATAGTACAAATCTCAATAACATACTATCTAACTTAAAGGGCAGACTACCATCCATCAGAGTACAAATCACAACAACAAACTATCTCCTTTCATAAAGAGACTACCATCCATTGGAGTACAAATCTCAGAAATGAACTATCTACCTTAATGAATAGACTACCATCCATTAGAGTACAAATATCAACAACAAACTATCTCCCTTAATGAAGATACTACCATCCATCAAAGTACAAATCCAAACAGCGAACTTTCTCCAATAACGAAGAGACTACCATTCATCGGAGTACAAATCTCAAAAATGAACTATCTCCCTTAATGAAGAGACTACCATCCATTGAAGTATAAGTCTTAACAATGAACTATCTACCTTAATGAAGAGACTACCATCAATCATAGTGCAAATCTCAACAACAAACTATCTCCCTTAATGAGAAATCTCTAAAGATCTCATTGGGCAACTGATAGGTCACGACAACAACGATATTCGTTGCAGCGATATGGTTGACAAAAGCTCTGACCTAACAAAGATTTCAAAAGAAATTTTTACTTCTGGGAAACCATCCAACAAAATCAAAGATCTGAAAGATTACCTCAGAATTTGGTTAAAAATCATTTTGGGTTGTATCAATCACGAAAAACCCACTAGTTCTTCAGATTATATCAACATTGATCAGCAGTATCTTATGTACTATATAGCCACCAAACCAAAGGTTAATCTTCCTCATCTTCTGTTTAATCATCTGAAGACCAGTGTCAAAGAGACGAGAGAAGAAGAAAGAACAAAGAGAGACTACATCCTTCTGGGTAGACTCATTTCAGATATTCTGACAGAAAACAAACTTATAGAACATCTGACTAAGGCTCAACAAGTCAACACTCTAGAATCTTGTACTGGTAAACCTCTCAATGCCAAGAATATGAAGAAGATGGAGATTATTTAAACCATCAAGAAGGATCCCACAATAACAAACAAGGAAGACATTATAAATAGAAGAGTACCTCTGAAGGAGTTTCCACTCTTCACTCAAACAGATGCTTCTCACGATATTATTCTCAGGTATCTGGATGCTTGCAAGAGGGACGGGACAAATACAGAAGTGAACATTCGTGATTTGAGATAACAACCTCTGGAAATTTCTCCCAAAAAATCAAGGAAAAGGAAAGTTGATGCAGAAGGAAATTCTCAGAAGATTCACAAAGCTTCCAAAAAGAAAGGTAATCCATCTTTTATTTATGTTATTGAACCAAGACTGTTATCAACATCTGAAAACCCTTCTTATCCAAAACCAACTGAAGATCCATCACCTCAAACGCTTAATGACTTTGACATTGACTTTGACTCCTCACTATCTCTAGATAACCTTCTGAACAATCCACCTACTACCCATCTTGACCAAAATCAGCCTGAACTTGCTCAAGTTTTCTCTGATATTGATCAATTTGATCCGTTGTTTGAAGCTCCCCACACATAAAATCAAAATTTTGACTCTGATACCACGACATCCATTCTTGGAATCACCTTCCCACTCATGGTCTCTCAACCACCCTCAATTCCGTAAACTTCCTCACAAAACCTCTCCATCCTAGATATTCCATCTCCCTATCAATACACTCCACCAAACTCACCATACTCATCAATTGTTATTTTTGAATCTCCCTCTCCAAACAACCACCTAGAAGATCCTCTTAGAACTGTTATAGACTTAGAAGCTTTGGAAAATATTGTCACAAGCTCTCAGAAAATTGTCGTACCAAAACCAAAACCAAAAATCTCCAAAGCAGATGTTGGTAAATCTTTTGCTGAATTTTGAAACTGAAATACGGGAATGGGTTAACTCTCTGAAGCTAGATTTCTTAAAGAATCTTAATCCTGCTGCATCTGATCTCATTGGAACCAGTTCAGAAAATGGTTCAACTCTGAATCCCTGAAACTCAAGGATCTGAGTTATAAAATTGCTCAATAAAACTTTTGTGATCATCTAAATATCTTCAAGGATCAAGTTATGCATCATTGGGAAAAGAATCCATTCCTTCTACTAGACAATAACCCTTAGGAAGATCATCAGCCTTACGAATACGATGTACCATCCACTGAACCTCTGCCTCTGGTTAGGTTTCAAGACAAAGGCAAGGAAGTTGAAGAAGCTCCTGAGTCAGAATCAGTCACAAATTGTTCTAAAAAGGTGGTACCTTCTACTGATATACCCTTTTAATCTCTTGTGCTGCAAACTCTGGAGGAGTTGAAGAAAGAGAATGTTGTGTTTATGGAAAGGCTAGACAAGCAGGATGATATGTGTAAGGAAATTAAGGGGATGCTTGGAAAAGAAGAAGAATCAAACAATTAGATTAAGAGTTTATTAGAAGCCCTGTTCACACGACTTCCACAACCTCAAACTTAGTTCTGAAATTTTGTTTTCTTCACTGTGTTCTTTTTATTTGTATTCTTCAGAATGTGTTTTTCTTGAAATCTTTTTGAATACAAATCCTCTTTTATTGTTTAAAGTGTTTTTATTACTTTTTGATTCTTCACAAAAAAGAGGGAGAATTTAAGATATTTTTAATATAACAGTATCGAGACTCAGTCTCAAACATTTTGAATATCATAACTTCTATTGTTCTTTTCTGAAAGAAAAACAGGAACAAACTTTGTTGAGGACAGAAGTGGGCGCATCAAAAATCCTTTTCTCAAAAACTCTGATAAAAATAATCTTCAGGGAAGTATTTCTTCTCTATTTGAGTATTCAAGTCAGGGGGGATATTAAATGCTTTATGTTCTTTAAGTTTCTATCAAAATATCCTTGTTTTTGTCATCATCAAAAAGATGGAGATTGTTAGAACATAGTTTGATTTTACAACCCTTGCAAGAGTTTTGGTGATAACAAACACTCAAAGAAGAATTATGCTCCCTAAATAAGTATTTTGTTTTGCAGAGAAGTTCTGATGGAAGAAGCATAGAAGATGAGTTAGATCATTATTCAAACTCTTATTTAATACATATTTTATAAAGAAGTTCTAAAGTTGCAACTTCTGAGTGCCTAAACGCTGCGAACAGGAACTCCTTTATTTTGATTCATACAATTCTGGAAAGAAGTAAAGAAGTCCCAACGGTAACTTCCATCTTCTGAAGCAAGCATGTTCTAAAGCGCTATATTTCACTTATGGCTATTCAAAAGTAACGGCTGAAAGGGGACAAGAAAATCTATATTTGGAAAGATCTTTAATTACTATTTATCAACATTCCAAAAGCTGCCACATGCGTTGCCTATATAAACAAGACTTGAAGGAGAAATCATTTACGATTTTGCTGTGCACAACAAATGATATATTTTCATCACCTTCAACTTATTGAATTTCATTTGTGTAATATATCACCTGTGTGATACTGTTTTATTAGAAAACACATCTTGTACACGCTTTCAAATATTTAATTGTGTAATTCCTTGAGAAAACTGAGTTGTGGTTTAAACTCAAGAAGACTTTGAGTGTTGTCATTATATCTGTGTAATCAATTTGATTATTGGATTAAGACCTCGTTAAGAGAG
This sequence comes from Vicia faba, assembly GCA_948472305.1. Lineage (NCBI taxonomy): Eukaryota > Viridiplantae > Streptophyta > Magnoliopsida > Fabales > Fabaceae > Vicia > Vicia faba. The sequence goes on from OX451741.1 coordinate 858,082,319, forward strand.
GAGAAATCACCTTGGTGGGTTGACTGGAGAAGTTTGAGTTCAAAGGGACCAGGATAACCAACGTGTCTTTTACTTTAACTTTTGAAAAACCCCAATTCAAAACCCCCCTTCTTGTGTTTTTTCATTATTTAAAATGTACATATTACTATCTTCTAAAGTTGCTATCTTCTCTACTATCTTCTCTACAAACAACAATAATGAATAATCCTAAATGAACTTGTTATCTCTATATCTTCTACATATGCACCTACCTGAAACAAAACCATCAAAAGCATATCAGATCCAAGATATATAACACTTAAATCTTATAACTATTGTAATTTAACAAACAAAAAATGTAACAAAAACAAGTCAAGAATATTCTATAACCCATCACTAAAAATTCTTTGATTCATAGCATGATACAATCAAAACTTTATTTGAATTTAAATCCAATACCATCCTAACTAACCTTCCATATAACAACAACAACATTGTAACATAGTTTACCACACTAATGACGATATAGTATCTCATCAAAACTCAAATTTATATATACTCAAAATTCTCATAAATGAAAGTGTCACAATACCTTATAAAATTATCATCTCAATAATGTATTGACATCAATCCTCCTTAATTTCGTCCAATTGATCTTTCGAGTAAGTAGAAGACTTGTATTCATCAAAGTACTACATAATATAACATAATATCGTTTAGTTAAAACTAATTAATTAGATGAAATTTTTTAAATATATTAAAATAAATCATAACTTAGAAACACATACCATGGTTGGAATCTCTATTTGATTCAAAAGAATAATTTCTTTCATAAACCTCAACATGAAATAACCGTAATCTATACCATTACACTGACAAGGACAATACACGTGGAAATAAATACAAATATATATCAGGATATATAGTTTAGCTTGTTTTATCAAGTAGCATCACTAATATAATTAAATTCATGAAAATATACTTGCACTCTGATCCGTGTAATGTTATTTACTTTACTCTTTGGTACTTGAGTATCTCTTTGTGCTCAAAAAATTTGTATAACTCTAACAAAATATAAACGAATATTTAGAACAATCTCAAATAAATAAATAAGTATACAAATGAAGATTTAGAACAATCTAACTTACGTATCAACCATCTCCTTCATATTTGAGTATTTTTTCATTTCACTTTCTAACGAATCCAAATAATATACAATTTCTCTTATTGGATTAATCACAACCAACAACCAGTATCCATTGTAAGATTAACAAAGGTTAGTTAGAAAATTTCTACACAATGTCAAAACACGAAAAATTATAATAGATGAAGTTTGAATGAAAATCTTAGCCATTGCCAGTATTAAATGGTAAAAAAACAATTTTTATGTACTTTTGTTGGCCATAAATGCATGGAAAAGTATTTTTTGACTTCATCTGGTCTTTGTTCGATTAATAGTGAGTTGATATTGTTTGGAGATAAGAAACAAAACCTTTGGTCCAATTGATGTGGGCGCATCAAGTTGTCATACATGAAACTTATATAAAAACATCATTAACATTAAGACCATTCATTGAAATGAGTAGATAAATTGTACAATTAAGTAAATAAATTTGATCCGAGTATACTGAATGTATGTATCGATAACACCGAGGTCTAATTCCCAATGTCTAAGAACTTGATCCACATCCTCTTTACTAATTGTTTCGTAATAGGAAAAACCAAAAATACCTTCCTCCATAGGTATATTACGAGTACCTCCGTCAGCCAAATATTATATTCCCATTAATTTCTGAAGGCACGAACTATACCGAGAAGTAGGCTTTTTTCTAGTGGCGAACTTTGCAACATCCTTTTTTTGTGTGCACATGTTGCCAATTTTAGGTTTCTTACTCATATTGACTTGTTGCATCTCTTTTGCATGAATCTAAAGATCAAATACATATAAGTTAGGTGAAGTATAAAATCATGAATTAACTTTTTCTATGTTTATATATATATATATATATATATATATATATATATATATATATATATATATATATATATATATATATATATATATATATATATATATATATATATATATATATATATATATATATATATATATATATATATATATATATATATATATATATATATATATATCAATGTACCTCTTTTCTTGATGCAACTGACTCGGTTTTCCGTATAATCCCCTTATCTTTTAATTTGGATTTTGTAGGAGTCTAACATTACCATGAAAAAAATGTACGTCAAATGGTTGTAAAAATTTTAATACTCAAAGGTTCATAATTGTTCTCAACATACCTCATTGTTGTACCTAAAAATTTTCCCTCTCATTTCTCAAGAATTTTCTCACAAGATCTTCCATGACATCAAGTTTGCAGCACTGATACATCAACTTAGGTTTGAAATTGGCACAGGGGAAAAATGGTCAATTGCACACTGAAAAGTCAAACTTTGAATTTTGGACCAAAATTAAATTTCATCAACGCATGTTAGAATATGAAGTTTTTTTCATTAAGAAAGTCAAAAGTCAAAATTATGTTGAAAAAGTCAATGTTTTAAACACTTAGAAATTTTTCTAAGTGTTAAGAAATTATGATAAGTTCAGAACTTCTGGCAGGATTTACACCATGATGCAAGCTAATTCAAGAAGAACTCAATGAGATGTAAAACATTTCAAAATAGAACTTCTTCTTGAAATGCTGGGATTTCAAGTTATAAATCCTTGAAGACACGTCCATGAAACTGAAGCACTCAGTAAATTCTAGGCATTTCCAAGACAGGATTTGGTTAGAACTTCAGGACCAGTTTTCACGAAGGTTCAATCAAAGTTTGCAAGAGTAATTCAAAGAGGGTCTGCAAAGCATGTTAACAAGCTTTCTGAAAAGTCTGAGAACTCGTTTAAAACATGTTGGATAAGGGAGATTCAAAGATCAGAAGTTGGATATTTTTTCTAAGTTACATTGATGTTGAACTTCTAATCCAGATTTAAGCTATGATGCATAATCTCATATTACAGGTTTTCTATTTTGATAAATCTCATCATAATTTAATGCTCACACCCACCTTTGAGTCTTTATCCAAAGGATTTCCCCACGTGTGGCATAGAAGTACCATTGTTGCCCTTGAAAAGCAAACTTTTTTACAAAGTTTATGTTGGGCCCATGCTTTACTTTTACTTCTAAGGGTACTTTTCCATAAATCATGCTTACAAATTCAGATTAGGCGCGGCTAAAGCTGCTAACCACCCTACTTTGTGCCTTGAACCATACTTTTTTATACTTGCTTCAAGAACAAGTCAGTGTCCTAGCATATGATGGTTGTACTCTTGACTTCTCCAAGCTCCTAAATCCTTGCCTATAAATTGAACTTCAAATTGCAACTGTTAAAGAGGTCGAAGATTTGAAGGAATACTCTTGATCATTTACTTGACTGTGCTTGAGGATTCTATGGGGTGCATGTTGGGCCAACATGACGAGTCTGGCTTAAAAGAACATGTTATTTACTACCTGAGCAAAAATTTTACCGAATATGAAACCAGATATTCACTGCTCGAGAAAACTTTCTACGCTCTGGCATGGGCTGCTCGCCGGCTAAGATAGTATATGTTGACTCATACCACTCTATTGATTTCTAAGATAGATCATATCAAGTACATCTTCGAGAAACCCGTTCTTTTCGGACGGATAGCTAGATGGAAAATGATCTTGAATGAGTATGATATTCAATACACAATGCAAAAGGCCAACAAAGGAAGTGTGCTGGAAGATTATTTTTCCCGTTAACCTGTTGATGATTATCAGTCTATGAACTTTTACTTCTCTGATGAGAATATCATGTTAGTAACCTACTGTGCAAAACCTGGACCGTGTGATGGACCTGAACAAGGATCTCGATGGACTATGGTCTTCGATGGGGCTTCCAACGCTTTGGGTAACATAATTATTGTTGTGATAATCTCCCCTTAAGGTTGCGACACTCCTTTCACTGCCATATTATTCTTTGATTGTACAAATAACATGGATGAATATGAGGCATGCATTTTGGGTCTGAAAGCTGCCATTGATTTGAGGATCAAGCATCTGAATGTATTGGGGGATTCTACTCTGGTGATTAGTCAAGTGATGGGAGATTGGGACACTAAGCACCCTAATCTCATTCCTTACAAGGAGCTTGTGCTATCTCTGATTTCTTAATTCGAAGAGATCACATTTGAACACTTGCCTAGGGAAGAAAATCAATTAGCCGATGCGTTGGCCATGATGTCTATTATGTTCAAAGTCAAGTGGGACAATGAAGCTCTTATGATTACAATTGAGAGATTCGACGAACCTGCGCATTGCTATGAGCTCGACATCAACACCGAGAAGCCATGGTACCATGAAGTGAAGAGATACCTTGAAGCACAAGAGTATCCCGAAGGAGTCTCAATAAATGACAAAAAGTTCTTATGAATATTCTCAGCCAAATTCTTCCTAAGTAATGGAATCCTGTACAAATTCAATGATGATTCTACTCTACTCTGATGTGTAGACAAGAAGGAGGCAGAGGAAATTATGGAAGACATGCATGATGATCTCTTTGGGACTGACTTTAGCGGAAATACTATGGCCAAGAAAATCTTGAGAGCTGGTTACTATTGGTCAACAATGGAGGCTGATTGCCATCACCACTCAAGGACTTGCCACAAATGCCAAGTCTATGTTGACAAGGTCCATGTACCTCATATTCCCCTAAACGTCATGACCGCTCCGTGGCCATTTGCAATGTGGGGCATTGACATGATTGGAGAAATCAAACCTATTGCTTCCTGTTGTACCACAAAATTTTCCCTCCCATATTCCTCAAAATATTGAAAGAAAAATCTCCAAGTGGCTCAAGGTTGCTCAAGAATTGGTCAGACAAGCTATCTCCTAAGACAGTCTACCCCAAATTAGGGTTTTGTGTTGCATCGAGACTTTTGAGTCCAAATTACCCCAAGTACTCACCAATGTCCTAATATGTCCTCAAGATCATCCATGTCAAATTTCAGGCCTTGCAGAGGAAGTTTGCTCAGTTAATTGCTCAAAGGTCCAAAAATCGACAATGCTAGGGCAAAAGTTAACTGTGACCTACAAATAGTCAAACTTCAAGATTTTTTGTCAACATTCTCATTTGGAAGGATATTTCATCATTTTATCAAGGGTTGATCATGATTCATCAAGGATTTCTCAAAATTCATCAAGATTCAAAAGTTGCTAAATTAGGGTTTTGTAGGAAAAGTCAACCCAACTTTGACCAAGCATAACTTTCTCATACTTTATTAGAAATGACCCATCCAAAGCTAATTTTTCAGAGTATGAAATTCCCTACAATCCATATTCATACCCTAAGTTCAAAAAATGCACTCACAAGAAGTTATGAATTTGGACATTATAGGTCATTTTGAAAAGTTAACAAAAACACCTTTTTTTCCAAAGCTTATAACTTGAGCGTGGAATATCAAAATGAGATGAGACCAAAAGGGTTGATTATAGGACATCTCAAGATTTCTAAAAAGTCAAAGCACACATCCAAAAGTTCAAAATTGAAGAAGTTATGAGTTGTTGAAGTTAGACCTTTTTGCAAAATTGCCAAAAGTCAACTATCCCCAAAACATCAAATTTTGCCAAATGGGCCCATTCTTTTTCACTTGTTTTGAGTTTGCATTGTAGCCCACGTGCTCCAGCCTTGGCCATGTGTCCATATCACTTTTTTATTAATTATTTTGACTTTATTTGAATTAATTTGATTTAAATCAAAATAAATCAAATAAAAGTCCAAAGGCATTGATAAGAAAGATTTTATGTTGATTTCAGGTTCCATTATGCAGCTGGCCATCATCGTATCAAATCAATTGTGTGCAAAAAAGATTGAAATCAAGCATGTTTGGAAAGCTTTTATTGAAGAATCAAATCAAATATGCAATCATTAATGTGGGAAGATTTGAACAACAAATGTTACCCTAATCCAATGTATAATACATAAGCAAGCTACAGGAACGAAAATAAGGGTTAGAAATCACTGGCAGAGGCAGAACAAGAGTTGAAAAAATCACAAAAAAAAGCTTGAGATCGAAATCAAGGTTGGAGGCATTTTCAAGGCCTGAGATGTATCCCAATCGCTTCCTAGCAATTCTCACAAGCTAACTCGATCCAGACAACGCGTTTCAATACCTCCTAGTGCACTGTAAGTCCTTCGTAACATAGCTAATTTCTTGAATTAGATTTGTGTTATTTTGGAATCCATTGAGTAAAATAATGGCATATTTGTGATCACAAGAACATTTGCAACCTTTTGGCATCATTTGATTTCATTTATCTGACCGGTATCAAGATCCACCATAGCTAGGGTTCTTTGTTCGTTTTTAGGGCTTTCTATTTTAGGTGAAATTGGCCTTAATGGTGGTTATGGCTGTGATCAGAGAGATGAGACGAGGCTAACCATGGTCATGGATTCCATTTATATGGCCTGGAGAAAGTTTTAGAACGAACCTGCGTTTTTAGCTGCGGATAGAAATCCGCATGTAAAGTTAAAGTGATGGGAGGACAGGGACGATGAGGTTTCATCCGTCCATTTTCCCATTCAAATATTACGCGCTTTTTTTATTTTTTTCTGGCATTTGATTTGTTTTCATATATTATGTTTCATTCGCGTTACAATAATAAAAACAACAAGTTGGCCTAGTGGTAGCCACATAGGCGTTCAAGGATCCAAAAGCTGGAGGTCATGGGTTCGATCCCTGCCTCCAGCAAATTTTCATTTTCTTCTTATTTTTCAGGAGATCCAGTGCACAGGCCATTCTACAATACACCATACGCCCTCACCAATCCAAGCCCCAGATGGCCAATGGCCAGATCTGATGGTCAGTGATTAGAGGTCCACCAAAGAGCCAGTCAACGCGCCTACACAGGATCCCAAAAGTCCAAACGGACCAGCTTCTAATGGGCCTAAAAAATTGCTACTTACACCCTCAAATCAGGCTCAATTCCTCCTTTCTCTTATATTTTTTCTCATTTTAATTTAATTTTTTTATTTTGCTTAATTATTTTTCTAACCAATAGATTAATTTAATTTTTTATCAAAAATCACAATAATACTTTTTTAATTCAGGATTTTATTTTTCTTTAATAAATTTTAATTAATTAATTAGGTTTATTAATTCTAGAATAACCATAACTTAATTCATTTAATTTTCTTTTAATTTCTTTCTTAAAATAACAAAAACCCAAAAACATGTCATTAATTTATTTTTCATTAATTAATTTATTTAATTTCTAATTTAGCATTTAATTTAGAATTTAATTTCTTTTCTTAAATAAAAACAAACAAAACAAGCATTTTCTTTCAAAAAAGGGGTCAAAACCCTAATTGGGCATCCGATTCAATTTCATGTCGCAATTTACTTTTCTTTATCCATATTGATGTATCTGTTTCTGGTATGTAATAGATAATTAGGACATTTTATTTATTTACCGCTTTATTTTATTTTCAAAGGGTTGCTTTTGGCGATGTAAATACCCGACGCCTAGTAATTTAAATTCCACATTTTAATTCCGTCGATTATAACTGCTAGATGTTTGATAATAGGGTTTGCATGACAAGACTGAATGTTTAATCTAAAATCAAAATTAGATCACCCTTAACATGTGCAAAGATAAAAATAACTGAAAACGACACAGTCGCACATGCGCACTCTTAGGGTACACCCCACTTGGTTGCCTTCGTACACGGTCATTGAGTATAGGTCGCTTTAGAGGTCGCCCGCTTGTCTAAAAGATCATAGTCACCTTGAAATGGTTGCCTCGGATATTGTTGCCTCAAACAAATGATCTATAACATTAGGGTTACCGCTAAGGCGTCCTAACATTGCTTTAGTAACCGTAAGTCCCTCATTCGAATTAACCCTCAAACTCCAACGACGGTGCTACCTACTCACTAATAGTGGGATAGCACTATCTAAAGGAAATTAGCATAGAATGATTCCTTTTTCGAGTAGGTAGATTAGCTCTTAGATACTTGCTCTTTCAAAACAAAACCTTTTTCACATTTACACTCCTTTTCAAACAAAGTTTTCAAAAACCCTTCATTACACTCTTGAGGACAGAAGCAATAGTTAAATCGAAGTTTTCAAAACAAAAACTTTTTCAAACCCACAAGTACAAAGAAAACAATTTTGAAAACAAATGAGCAAGTACCTAAGAGGCCGTGGATAACTACAGATAGAAAGGGTGCTAATATCTTCCCTTTCTATAATCTACCCCCCATACTCAGAAAATATCGAAAAAAGGAATTTTTCTGTGCTTTTTTTCCTTTCCTTGTTGGATAAAATAAAAGTCGGTGGCGACTCTTGCTTACCGCGACATTTTGCAAAAACAAACGCAAAACGCAAACCAGCATTCCAAAAAATAGTAAGTTCTTCCCACCGTATCACAGAACTGGCGACTCTGTTGGGGACACTTATAAGTGGGGTGTACCTTAGGAATAGTTCATAATGTTTTCAATTGCTTGACTTGTATGCTTTATCTTTGTGGGTTGAATCGGAGTTACTATAGATCCTAACCCGGATCTGGGAGATACCCTTTAGGTAAGTAGCAATAAACCGTGAGGGAATTGTACGGCGTAGACTGATATGGTTGAAGCAGTACCTACGTTGGTGTGGCACTTTAGTTTGTACCGATATCCCTTGTGGCGCAACTGGGAGAATATGGGTCTTCTAAGGGGTCATTAAGCACCAACTGACCATAGCACCTATAATTGACCAACTTGGCCGTAGAAAAGTAGCAGTATGCTACACTCATTGAGATCAAACTCTCGCGATGATATCGGCCGCAAGAAAATGTTTTTAAACTGGAATTATGACCGATCGAGGGTGGTCCGTGATATTGAGATCCTCTAGAACCTGGTTACTATTACTAGGACAGGTTTGAACCAACTAAACTGAAAGAGGGTAATACCTAAACTCCATGCTAGCCTGAAATCTAAGGGCTATCTGTGTGACTTATTTTCCCTTACCATGTTTGCTATCTGTGGATACTTGTGATGTGTTTCTATCATGACATCATGCATCATGACATTGCATGCATATTGCATTGGACTAACCATTTCAAAGACCAATGGGATTCATCTTTGTTCTGTTTTGTAGGTCATGGCACATATGCGTAGAAACACAATTCAGATCAACTTTGTACAGATTCCCACTCAACTTATGGAATTGGTTGCAAAGGTTCCAGATACCTCTTCCTTTATCAGAAGTAATGGGCACCTCCTTGGGTTGGTCACCTCCAGGATGGATGAATAGATGATGAGTGTCTTAGTCCAGTTCTTTGATTCACTGTACCATTTCTTTACTTTTCTGGACTACCAGTTGGTCCCTACCTTGGAAGAGTTCTTTGATCTACTTGGTATCTCCATTCTAGAGCAGACCCCGTTTACAGGTTGGGAGAAAGTCCTTAGGCCGGAAGAGATGGCTTCAGCCCTCCATCTAACAAAGGCTGAGGTAATGTCTAATTGGGAAACTCGGAGCGGGACAAAAGGCTTCTTGACTAAGTTCTTGGTTGGTCAGGCTAATCAGTTCTGGGACAGTTTGGAATTTCAGGCGTTCGAAGACATCCTGGCTCTTCTTATTTATGGTCTGGTTTTGTTTCCCAACTCAGATTCTTTTATTGACGTGAATTCTGTGAAGATTTTCATGTCCCGTAATCCAGTGCCCGCTCTCTTGGGTGATATCCTTCACACTCTCTATGCCCGTACTGCTCGGAAGCGGGGAACCCTTACGTGTTGTGCACCATTGTTGGTGAGGTGGTTTATTTCTCACCTCCCCAAATCAGTTTTGAAGAACAAGGAAGGCATGGGTTGGGCCGACAGGATTATGTCCCTTTCTCACACGGACATCATTTGGACTAATAAGGACATGGAAGACGTAGCTATTATTGATCGCTGTGGGGAATACCCCAATGTTCCACTGCTAGGAATCAATGGAGGGATCACCTATAATCTGTGTTTGGCCTTACGTCAGTTTGGGCAAGCTAGGAGGGAAGGACCTCATGAGTTGCTGAATGCCAAGCATTGTCTTTGACTTTCAAGGGGATAGTGACGAGCATCGCCGCAGATTCATACGAGCCTGGGATAGGGTGCACATGTCTGATTCGCACGAGCTAGGTGTGAAGACTTCTCTTCCAATGGAACCATATCTCCGTTGGGTTCGTACACGTGCTCAGAAGCTAGGGATGCCCTACGAAGCTGTCTTGCCTGTGATAGTTGAACTTGCTGATGAAGAAGGGGTTCCTCCTACCATCCTCCACCCTTACATGCCTACTGACATTGGGGAATTAAAGAGGTCTTGGATCCAACTCAGGGAAGAGCGGGATACTTACAGAGAAAAGTATCACGAGCAAGAGCGGAAGATCCTAAAGTTGACAAGGCAACTGGAGAACGAGCATATCCTCAATGATTATGTCAGCACCAACGGAAAACAACCATGGGAGCGCTGATGTCTTTTGATTTCTAGTTTTGATTAAATTTTCAGTATTTCTTTTTGTAACGCCTTAAAGCCATTTGATGAACATTGAATTCAAGTTTGATCTAATAAAAGTGTGTTTCATTTTGGTTTACGAAGTTGAATCCCTAAAGTCTTTGAAATCATATCATACACATATTGTTCCCATGCACCTCATAATAGGTACCCTTACAGGTTTTCTCATCTTCTTCGTTGTTTATTTTAGCACATCATGTCTGCTGAAACATCAACTGAACAAGCGATCAAGGCTCTGCAAGCTCAAAACGCCCAGTTTCAGGAAATGTTCATGAACTTGGCTAAGGGTCAGCAAGATCTGAAGACTCTTATCTTGAATAAGAAGAAGAAGAAGAAGACAATCCTCCTGAACATGGGTCACAGGTTTGGGAACAGGCTGCGAGACGAAATTGATTTATCTGACTCATCTGGAGGGGGAGAAAACGAAGAAGAAAGGAGGGTTCCTAGCCCTGTGGTATCTGACCACGAGACTGACTTTGACGAAGACTAGTATCCTCCTGTTGAGGATAGATATAAACAGCTTGAAGACCGGTTAAGTGCGATGGAGATCCAGAAGGTACCTGGATTGGACTTCGGTTATTCGGGTTTGTCATATGGGGTGGTGATTACCCACAAGTTTAAAGCACCAGCCTTTGCTAAATACGACGGGGTTTCTTGTCCAAAACTGCACCTTCGCTCGTATGTTAGAAAGATTCAGCCATACACCGCTGACAAGAACCTCTGGATCCATTTCTTTCAAGACAGTCTTTCAGGGACTCAACTTGAATGGTTTTACCAGCTGGAAGGAGCTAGCGTCCGTAATTGGGAAGACCTTGTTGCTGCTTTTTACAAGCAGTACCAATACAATGCCGACCTTGCTCCCACGCGTACCCAACTTCAGGGTATATCTATGAGTGCGAGTGGAGGTTTCAAAGAGTACGCTCAGAAATGGAGGGACCTTGCTGGGAGAGTACAACGCTCTTTGGCTGATAGGGAGCTTATGGATATGTTTCTGGGGACCTTGTCTGGTCCGTATTTCAACCATCTGATTGGAAGTTCATCGTCCGGGTTTACTGAGCTGATTATGACCGGGGAAGGACTTGAAGCCGGTATCAAGAGCGGCAAGATACAGAAGGGTGCTTCTTCTAGTGCTGAAAAGAAGCCTTTTAAGAAAGATTCCAGTGCTGTTTACAGTTCAAAAAGCCAGAATATACCTAGGCGCCGCCAAGTGGTTAATGCGGTAGTTATTTCAAGGCCAACTGTTGCCACACAACGCAACAATCATCCAAGAGCCGAGAGGCCGCAAAGACAATTCACTCAGCTCAACATGACTTTATCTCAGATTCTGCCACAGTTGCTAAAGACCAACTTGGTGATTCTGAAAGAAGCCCTGAAGAATCCTAATACAACATCACCGCTGTACAACCCGAACGCCCGTTGTGCTTTTCATTCTGATAGCCCGGGGCATGATACGAATGATTGCTGGGTCCTGAAGAATAAGGTGCAGGACTTGATTGATGATGAGGAGATTGAGTTCGAAGCGCCAGAAAGGCCTAATGTTGTGACTGCTCCTATGCCCAAGCATGGAGTCAATGTTATAGATGAAGACTCGTTTGTGGTTTCTGTGAAAGACATTGCTACTCCATTAATGACAGTGAAGAAGAACCTTCTGTTAGCTGGTTTATTTCCGGGTTGTGGCGAAGGATGCCGTCTGTGTTCCGTTCTACCTACTGGTTGCCATCTTTTGAAGTCAGGTGTCCAACGCCTGATGGATAATAAAGAAATTCTGTTTGAGAAAATCGTTTTTCCTTTGGTTCCTATTGAAGAAGTTTCTATAATCACCATTTTCGACAATTCCTCCAAGGCTTCCTCGAGAAAGCCTGTTAGAATTACATTTGTTCCAAGAATCGCTCCCTTGATCATTACTGTTCCTGGGCTTATCCCCTATACATCAGATAAAGTTGTCACGTGGCATTATGGGGATGACGTGTATTATCACGGGGTTAAACAAGACTTGAGTGTTAAAGAGGATGATACTGACGTCAGCAATATTGTTGGACCTGCCAAAGTCACCCGCAGCGGAAGACTTTTCTCCCCTGAGATCTCTCCACCAGTTGTTCGGAAGTCTGTTGTTATTACACCTTCCAGTACACCTGCTACTGTCCCTGTTCATGTTCTAATCCTTACCCCTGTTGCCGAGTCATCTGATACTCGGGGAAAAGGGACCACTGATGAGCCTTCCCGGATGGAGGCACCAAAGAGGATTACTCTTGAAGCCTCTAGACAAGAGATGGAAGAAATTTTGAAGATCATCAAAAAGAGCGACTACAATGTAGTCGAACAGCTGGGGAAAACCCCGTCTAAAATCTCTATGTTGTCTCTGTTGCTATGCTCAGAAGCCCATGCCAAGGCTCTGATTGCTTTCCTGAAAACTACGCACGTGCTGCAGGAGACATCAGTTGATCAATTTAAAGATTGCCTGGCTAGTCTAACTGCTGATAACGGGTTGGGTTTCTCCGACGCCGACTTGACTGCTAAGGGGAAGAATCACAATGACGTTGTTCATGTCTCCATTGAATGCATGGGCACTACTCTAGCTCACGTATTGGTATATATTGGGTCTTCGTTGAATGTTTTACCCAAGAAGGCGTTAGACCGGGTAGACTGTGAAGGGTTGGAGATGAAACCAAGCAACATTGTAGTCAGGGCCTTTGATGGGTCCAAAAGGATGGTACACGGTGAAGTGGATATTCCGGTGAAGGTTGGTTCTTAGGTTTTCGCATCTACATTCTATGTGATGGACTTTCGGTCATCTTATTCTTATTTGCTGGGTCGCCCGTGGATCCACAAAGCTCGGGCCGTAACTTCTACGCTCCACCAGATGCTGAAATACCTAGTGAAAGGGAAAATTGTTACAATACGAGGGGAAGATGAGTACATGGTGAGCCACCTCAACTCCTTTCGGTATGTGGAAATAGACGAGGAGTTCATTGAAACCCCGTTTCAACATTTTGAAGAGGTTCCCCAGACGCTGGCATCAACTGAAACTATTACTGAAGATCCTCCAATGAAGATGGCATCCCTCAAGGATGCCCGGGCTGTTGTTGAGAAAGGTGGGTATGCGAATTGGGGCCAACTCCCTGATTTTGCACATAAGACTAACAAGTTTGGTTTGGGTTTCACTACAGAAGCTCAAAAGGCTATTCGGAGTGCGCGGACTGGAAGACCTCCCTTATTTATTAGCAATTCAGGAGTGAATGCCATTGAAGATGATATTGAAGAATCTGAGTTTGACAACTGGATTTACCCAACTGTCGATGGTGGACTAAGCAATTGGATGGCAAAGTACTTCGTCCCAATTTATTTTATTACCCAGTAATGAGACTTTTTTTTAAATTTGTAACAGATGATTTTTAAACTTTACGGCCCAGTGCCTTACCCGGGGCACCGTGGCTTTGTTTGTGAGGGATTTATGTGTGTCATTTCCATATATCATTAATAAAAGCATTGGAAGTTTTCTTGCATTTCAAATTTTGCGCTCCTTGTTTTTATTTTTATATTGCAAACAACTATTTTACACACTCTCACATATACAGGTCTACATCCACTCTGGATCCCATTAATAACGACTCTGCTACTGCCGGTTATGACTTTGAATGTCCGATCAACTTAGCCGAAGACGAAGGTGAAGATGATTGCGAAGTGCCTTGTGAACTTGCTAGACTCTTACTTCAGGAAGAGAGGGCTATACAACCGCACGAAGAGCAAGTGGAAACAGTGAATCTGGGTACAGAGGTAGACAAGAAAGAGGTCAAGATCGGTGGAAATCTGGAGTCTGGTGTTAAGCAACAGTTGATTCAGATGCTGCGAGACTATGTTGAGATCTTTTCCTGGTCTTATGAAGACATGCCTGGGTTGGATACCGATATTGTGGTTCACCACATACCTACCAAGGAAGATTGTCCTCCAGTGAAACAGAAGGTTCATCGAATGCGCCCAGAGATGTCTAAGAAAATCAAAGCTGAAGTTATGAAGCAGTTTGACGCCGGTTTTCTAGCAGTTACTTCTTACCCATAGTGGGTGGCCAATGTGGTTCCTGTGCCGAAGAAGGATGGTAAGGTTCGAATGTGTGTTGACTATAGGGATTTGAATAGGGCGAGCCCCAAGGATGATTTCCCTCTGCCCCATATCGATGATCTGGTTGACAACACCGCACAGCATAAGGTCATCTCCTTTATGGATGGTTTCTCCGATTATAATCAAATTAAAATGGCTCCCGAGGATATGGAGAAGAAAACCTTTGTTACTCAATGGGGTACCTTTTGCTACAAATTCATGCCTTTTGGATTGAAGAATGTTGGGGCAACGTATCACCGCGCCATGGTCGCTTTGTTCCATGACATGATCCATCATGAGATTGAGGTATATGTCGACGACATGATTGCAAGATCCCAGACTGACGAAGAACATCTTGACCATCTTCAGAAGCTTTTTGACAAGTTGAAGTTGTACAAGCTGAGGTTAAACCTGAACAAGTGCACCTTCGGGGTGAGATCTAGTAAGCTGCTGGGTTTTGTCGTAAGTGATAAAGGTATTCAAGTGGATCCTGCGAAGGTGAAAGCTATACAGGAAATGCCAACTCCCCGAACAGAGAAAGAAGTCAGAGGATTTTTGGGACGTCTGAACTATATTGCCCGATTCATCTCGCACCTGACTGCTACTTGTGAGCCAATCTTCAAGTTACTGAAGAAAGATCAAGTGGTAAGATGGAACGATGAATGTCAGGCCGCTTTCGAAAGGATAAAAGAATATCTCCAAGAGCCTCCTATTCTGATGCCTCCAGTTTAAGGGAGACCTCTGATCTTATACTTGACAGTACTCGATAATTCAATGGGGTGCGTGCTGGGGCAGCATGACGAGTCTGGCCTAAAAGAGCATGCTATTTATTACCTTAGCAAAAAGTTTACCGACTGCGAGACCCGATACTCGTTGCTTGAGAAAACTTGTTGCGCTTTGGCATGGGCTGCTCGTCGGCTGAGACAATATATGCTAACTCACACCACTTTATTGATATCGAAGATGGATCCAATCAAGTATATCTTCGAAAAGCCTGCCTTATCCGGAAGAATAGCAAGATGGTAGATGACCTTGACTGAGTATGACATCCAATATGCGACCCAAAAAGAAATCAAGGGAAGTGTGTTAGCATATCATTTGGCACATCAGGCAGTGGACGATTACCAGTCTATGAACTTTGAATTTCTGGATGAGAACATCATGATAGTGACTGACTGTGAGACACCTGGACCGGATGAAGGACCTGAGGAAGGATCCCGATGGTCTATGTACTTTGATGGAGCTTCAAACGCTTTGGGTAATGGCATTGGCGGCGTGATCATATCTCCTAAAAGCTCTCATACTCCTTTCACCGCCCGATTATGTTTCAACTGCACCAACAACATGGAGGAGTATGAAGCATGAATTATGGGTCTTCGAGCAGCTATTGACTGAAGGATTAAGTTCTTAAGTGTATTCGGAGATTCCGCTCTCGTGATCAGTCAAATCAAAGGCGAGTTGGATACGAAACACCCTAATCTTATTCCTTACAAGGAGTATGTGTTGACGTTGCTTCCACATTTCAAGGAGATAACTTTTGAACACTTCCTTAGAGAGGAGAATTAGTTAGCGGACGCGCTAGCTACAATGTCTTCTATGTTGAAAGTAAATTGGGACAACAAGGCTCCCCGAATTATCATTCAAAGGTTGGACGAACCTGCACATTGTTGTGACATTGAGACTGAAGAGGTAGCAGATAAACCCTGGTTTCATGAGGTGAAGAGGTATCTTGAGGCTCAGGAATACCCCGAGGGTGCATCTGTTAATGATAAGAAGTTTCTGAGGAGGTTCGCGGCGAAGTTCTTCATCAGCAATGGCATTCTTTACAAGCGTAACCACGATTCGACCTTACTGCGTTGTGTGGATAAGAACGAAGCAGAAAGGATCATGACAAAGTTGCATGAAGGTGCTTTCGGAACTCATTCCAATGGACACACCATGGAAAAGAAGATCCTACGGGCAGGATATTATTGGTCCACAATGGAAGCCGACTGTTATCAGCATTCTCGGACCTGTCATAAGTGCCAAGTCTATGCTGATAAGGTGCATATTCCCCCAGTACCTCTGAATGTCTTGACAGCTCCGTGGCCTTTTGCAATGTGGGGCATTGATATGATCGGTGAGATCATACCTACGGAATCCAACGGGCATTGTTTCATCCTGGTAGCAATTGATTACTTTACAAAGTGGGTTGAAGCAGCTTCCTTTGCTACTGTAACCAAGAACGTCGTAGCACGGTTTATTTGGCACAATCTAATCTGTCGATATGGTGTACCAGAGAGGATCATAACGGATAATGGTATAAATCTCAACAATAAGATGATCACCGAGCTCTGCCAGCAGTTCAAGATACAACATTACAATTCTTCTCCCTATCGGCCAAAGATGAATGGGGCTGTTGAAGCAGCTAATAAGAACATTAAGAAGATTGTGCAGAAGATGACGGTGACATACAAAGACTGGCACGAGATGTTACCTTTTACTCTTCATGGGTACCATACCTCATCACGGACGTCAACAAGGGCAACACCCTATTCCTTGGTTTATGGCATGGAGGCAGTCTTGCCCATTGAAGTTCAGATACCCTCTCTTCAGATTATGAATGATCCAGGTTTAAGCGAAGTTGACTAGATCCAGATCCGGCTTGATCAACTGAACTTAATCAACGAAAAGAGACTTACTGCTATGTGTCATGGTCAGACATATCAAAAGAGGATGATCAAGGCATTTAACAAGAAAGTTAGACGACAAGAGTATCAAGTTGGGGACCTGGTAATCAAGCGCATTATCTGACCTCAAGGTGATCCCAGGGGAAAATGGACCCCCACTTACGAAGGGCCATTTGTGATTAAGAATATTGTCTCAGGAGGAACTATGATTCTAACCACCATGGATGGTGACGACCTTCCTCACCCCGTCAATGCAGACATAGTGAAAAAATACTATGCATAATCAAAGACCCGCTAGGTTGACAGGACTAGGAAAAAATAAGGGCTTCCCGGCGAACCAAAAGGGTTCGGGCAAAAATAAGGGATGAAAATGAAAAAATCTATACACCCAGCAATTCGAAAACCTGAAAAGGCGACTTGGGCAAAAAAACGGTATCCCGGTGGACTGAAAACCCGAAAGGGCGGTCCAGGAAAATATTAAGGATCAAAGTGTAACACTATGTCTCATTGGATCACCTTTGCAACCAGACTTCGGTATCGACTATCAAGCTCGGACGACACTAATCAATCTGATCTACCTTCAACCCATTAGAAAAAGTGATAAGATACTCGAGGACATAAGGGCAATAGCAGAGTTGGAACCCAGTGGGATTATTCACATAGCTGTTTTTCTTTGTTTTTACAAATTGTATAAAACTCTATTGTTCAACGGCGTTCTCTTACTAGGACGTCAGCCTCTTGTACAAAAACGCCTATTTACAGGCCAAACTTCGAAGTCAATACAATTCATCTTCAAAGAAATTTCAAACCGTTTTTCCTTTATTTGCTTTGTTTTGCAAAAAAAGTCCAATGTTCATTTTTGATATATGCATTTGACATTAATTGCTGCTCATGAATATTTACATGCAAAACAAAAGACGATTACTTGTAATATCAGAAACATGGGAAAATGAGAAATTTCCAAACTGTACAGTTGCTCTATCCACCAAGTACAAAGGTAGATTTATCTTAAGAATATGGATGAGGTGCATTCACTCCCCGCATAGTAAGAAAGGACAGTAACGTTAGCTCTCCCTAGCTGAGACTTGCAACTGTGAATGAATCAATAATATTCTCCCCAAGCAAAGTTTATCTACCATCAGCATCGAAAAGTCTTAATATTCCCCAGCGGAGTATAAGAATATTTCCCGGCAGAATACAAAATATCCCCAGTGGAGTTTGAAAATTCTCCCCAGCGCAGTTTGAAAAAGCTCCCCAGTAGAAGTTGGAGAATCTTTCACAGTGAAGTTTGGAGGATCATCCCCAGTAGACTCTGGCAGATTGTCCCCAGTAGAGCCTAAAAGGTTATCCCCAGTAAGGTCACTATCGAAAAATCATCCCCCAGCAGAGTTCATTCCTTTCACAAACAGGAGCCCAATCCCCAACAGGATTCTGTATCACCAGCAACGGTAATCCATCCCCAGAGGAATCTATAAACAAAATCCTCTACAGAATATCTCTTCCCCACAGAGTAATCTCCTCATCAGTTTGTTCCCCAACGGAGCTATCCTCTCGTGCAGGTTTATTCTCACAATTATCTTCACTCTTTATCTCCAGCGGAAATGAAGAATTCAGCTCTTTTCTCCAGCAGTTATCCAGGGTTTATTTTCCCCAACTAAAAACATTACATTTCCATACATCATGACACATGCATATACGCATCATACAACACAACCTCGTTTATTTTGAGATCATCATGCCTGATACATATCATGCATTACATATAACTAATCTTTACCTTTCAGGAAGGATGAGGTTAAATTCTCACAAAATTCAAAGTTTTGAAGCTTTTACTTCAGTCGAATTACTGACCAGTTCTTAAATCTCAACAGAGTTTTTCTCATTTGAATTATATACAATGTCCTAAATCTCGATGAAGTTCCTCCGTCGAATTACAGACGAGTTCCTAAATCTTAGCAGAGTTTTCTCAGTTGAATTACGAGCTAGTTCTTAAATCTCGATGAAGATGTTTCCCCAAAGTCGAATTAATGACATGTTCTTAAATCTCAGCAGAGTTTTTCTCAGTTGAATTACAGAAAAGGTCTTAAATCTCGACAAAGTTCCTCCATCGAATTACAGACGAGTTCCTAAGTCTCAGCAGAGTTTTCTCAGTTGAATTACGGGAGAGTTCTTAAATCTCGATGAAGATGTTTCCCCAAGTAGAATTACTGACAAGTTCTTAAATCTCAACAGAGTATTCCTCAGTTAAATTACATACAAGGTCCTAAATCTCGACAAAGTTCCTCCATTGAATTACAGACAGTTCCTAAATCTCAGCAGAGAAGTTTCCTCAGTTGAATTACGGGCAAGTTCCTAAATCTCAACAAAGATCAAACTCCCCCCATCGGAATCTTCCTCAAACGACAGGTATATAAGCTCTCGCTAAGGAATCTCTTATGCGATCGACATTCCTTCAAATGGCATCTCTAATCCCATCTCCCGTCATCAGTCTCCAAATGGCATCTGTAAGCCCATTCCCGACATCACAAGACAACTACCACTTCATGCGAGTGCAAATTTCTGGGCACTCTAGTGTTCAATCATCTTCCACCTTCGGATCACGAAAGGCGTGAAAGCCAATCTACATCCTCAGGTTTAAGCAGATTGAACAGGGGAAGCTGTTGTACCCCAAAATTTTCCCTCCCATATTCCTCAAAATATTTCAAGAAAAATCTCCAAGTGGCTCAAGGTTGCTCAAGAATTGGTCAGACAAGCTATCTCCTAAGGCAGTCTACCCCAAATTAGGGTTTTGTGTTGCATCAAGAATTTTGAGTCCAAATTACCCCAAGTGCTCACCAATGTCCTAATATGTCCTCAATATCATCCATGTCAAATTTCAGGCCTTGCAGAGGAAGTTTGCTCAGTCAGTTGCTCAAAGGTCCAAAAATCGATTATGCTAGGGCAAAAGTCAACTGTGACCTACAAACAGTAAAACTTCAAGATTTTTTGTCAACATTCTCATTTTGAAGGATATTTCATCATTTGATCAAGGGTTGATCATGATTCATCAAGGATTGCTCAAAATTCATCAAGATTCAAAAGTTGCTAAATTAGGGTTTTGTAGGAAGTCAACCCAACTTTGACCAAGCATAACTTTCTCATACTTTATTAGAAATGACCCATCCAAAGCTCATTTTGCAGAGTATGAAATTCCCTACAATCCATATTCATACCCCAAGTTCCAAAAATGCACTCACAAGATGTTATGAATTTGGACATTATAAGTCATTTTGAAAAGTCAACAAAAACACATTTTTTTCCAAAGCTTATAACTTGAGCATGGAATATGAAAATAATATGAGACCAAAAGGGTTGATTAGAGGACATCTCAAGCTTTATAAAAAAGTCAAAGAACACCTCCAAAAGTTCAAAATTGAAGAAGTTATGCATTGTTGAAGTTGGACCTTTTTGCAAAATTGCCAAAAGTCAACTATCCCCAAAACTTCAAATTTTGCCAAATGGGCCCATTCTTTTTTACTTGTTTTGAGTTTGCATTGTAGCCCACGTGCTCCAGCCTTGGTCATGTGTCCATATCGCTTTTTATTAATTATTTTGACTTTATTTGAATTAATTTGATTTAAATCAAAATAAATCAAATAAAAATCCAAAGGCATTGATAACAAAGATTTTATGTTAATTTCAGGTTCCATTATGCAGCTGGCCATCATCAAATTCGTATCAAATCAATTGTGTGCAAAAAACATTGAAATCAAGCAAGTTTGGAAAGCTTTTATGGAAGAATCAAATCAAATATGCAATCATTAATGTGGGAAGATTTGAACAACAAATGTTACCGTAATCCAATGTATAATACATAAGCAAGCTACAGGCACGAAAATAAGGGTTAGAAATCACTGGCAGAGGCAGAACAAGAGTTGAAAAAATCACAAGAAAAAAGCATGAGATCGAAATCAAGGTTGGAGGCATTTTCAAGGCCTGAGACGTATCCCAATCGCTTCCTAGCAATTCTCACAAGCTAACCCGATCCAGACAACGCGTTTTAATACCTCCTAGTGCACTGTAAGTCCTTCGTAACATAGCTACTTTCTTGTATTCGATTTGTGTTATTCTTGCCTCCATTGAGTAAAATAATGGCATATTTGTGATCACAAGAACATTTGCAACCTTTTGGCATCATTTGATTTCATTTATCTGACCGGTATCAAGATCCACCATAGCTAGGGTTCTTTGTTCGTTTTTAGGGCTTTCTATTTCAGGTGAAATTGGCCTTAATGGTGGTTATGGTTGTGATTAGAGAGATAAGACGAGGCTAACCATGGTCGTGGATTCCATTTATATGGCCTGGAGAAAGTTTTAGAACGAACCTGCATTTTTAGCTGCGGATAGAAATCCACAGGTAAAGTTACAGTGATGGGAGGACAAGGACGATGAGGTTTCATTCGTCCATTTTCCCATTCAAATATTACGCGCTATTTTTATTTTTTCTGGCATTTGATTTGTTTTCATCTATTATGTTTCATTCGCGTTACAATAAAAAAAATAACAAGTTGGGCCTAGTGGTGGCCACATAGGCGTTTAAGGATCCAAAAGCTGGAGGTCAGGGGTTCGATCCCTGCCTCCAGCAAATTTGCATTTTCTTCTTATTTTTCAGGAGATCCAGTGCACATGCCATTCTACAATACACCATACGCCCTCACCAATCCAAGCCCCAGATGGCCAATGGCCAGATCTGATGGTCAGTGATTGGAGGTCCACCAAAGAGCCAGTCAACGCGCCTACATAAGATCCCAAAAGTCCAAACGGACCGGCTTCTAATGGGCCTAAAAAATTGCTACTTACACCCTCAAATCAGGCCCAAATCCTCCTTTCTCTTATATTTTTTCTCATTTTAATTTAATTGTTTTATTTTGCTTAATTATTTTTCTAACCAATAGATTAATTTAATTTTTTATCAAAAATCACAAAAATACTTTTTTAATTCAGGATTTTATTTTTCTTTAATAAATTTTAAATAATTAATTAGGTTTATTAATTATAGAATAACCTTAACTTAATTCATTTAATTTTCTTTTAGTTTCTTTCTTAAAATAACAAAAACCTAAAAACATGTCATTAATTTATTTTTCATTAATTAATTTATTTAATTTCTAATTTAGCATTTAATTTAGAATTTAATTTCTTTTCTTAAATAAAAACAAACAAAACAAGCATTTTCTTTCAAAAAAAGGGGTCAAAACCCTAATTGGGCATCCGATTCAATTTCACGTCGCAATTTACTTTTCTTTATCCATATTGATGTATCTGTTTCTGGTATATAATAGATAATTAGGACATTTTATTTATTTACCGCTTTATTTTATTTTCAAAGGGTTGCTTTTGGCGATGTAAATACCTGACGCCTTGTAATTTAAATTCCGCATTTTAATTCCGTCAATTATAACTGCTAGATGTTTGATAATAGGGTTTGCATGACAAGACTGAATGTTTAATCTAAAATCAAAATTAGATCACCCTTAACATGTGCAAAGATAAAAATAACTGAAAACGACACACTCGCACATGCACACTCTTAGGGTACACCCCACTTGGTTGCCTTCGTACACGGTCATTGAGTATAGGTTGCTTTAGAGGTCGCCCTCTTGTCTAAAAGATCATAGTCGCCTCGAAATGGTTGCCTCAGATATTGTTGCCTCAAACAAATGATCTAAGACATTAGGGTTACCGCTAAGGCGTCCTAACATTGCTTTAGTGACCGTAAGTCCCTTATTCGGATTGACCCTCAAACTCCAACGAAGGTGATACCTACTCACTAATAGTGGGATAACACTGTCTAAAGTAAATTAGCATAGAACAATTCCTTTTTTGAGTAGGTAGATTAGCTCTTAGATTCTTGCTCTTTCAAAACAAAACCTTTTTCACATTTACACTCCTTTTCAAACAAAGTTTTCAAAAACACTTCATTACACTCTTGAGGACAGAAGTAAGAGTTAAATCAAAGTTTTCAAAACAAAAACTTTTTCAAACCCACAAGCACAAAGAAAAAAATTTTGAAAACAATTGAGCAAGTACCTAAGAGCCCGTGGATAACCACGGATAGAAAGGGTGCTAATACCTTCCCTTTCTATAATCTACCCCCCGTACTCAGAAAATCTCGAAAAAAGGAATTTTTCTGTGCTTTTTTTCCTTTCCTTGTTGGATAAAATAAAAGTCTGTGGCGACTCTTGCTTACCGCGATATTTTGTGAAAACAAACACAAAACGCAAACCAACATTCCAAAAAACAGTCAGTTCTTCCCACCGTATCACACTTCCAATGGACATCGCTTCATTCTGGTCGCTATCGATTATTTCACCAAATAGGTCGAACCTACTTCATTTGCCTCAGTCACAAAGAGAGTGGTAGCTAGATTCATCAAACATAACCTCATCTACTGCTATGGTATCCTCGAAAGGATCATCACTGACAATGGGACCAATCTTAACAATGTTATGATTACCTAACTTTGCACTTAGTTCATAATCAAGCATCATAATTCTTCTCCTTATAGGCCTAAAATGAATGGAACAGTGGAAGCGGCCAACCAAAACATTAAGAAGATTGTGAAGAAGATTATAGTGACCTACAAAGACTGGCATGAGATGTTACCATTTACTCTTCATGGCTACCGTACTTCAGCTTGGACATCAACTGGGGGAAACTCCCTTTTCTTTAGTCTATGGCATGGAAGTTGTCCTACCAGTGGAAGTTCAGATTCCCTCACTAAGGATTATGAATGAAGCAGGCTTAGCCAAAGACGAATAGATTCAGACAAGATTGGATCAGTTGAACTTGATCGATGAAAAGAGACTGGTTGTTGTTTGTCATGGTCAGGTGTACCAAAAATGTATGATCAAGGCTTTCAACAAAAATATCAGGCCTCGAGTATATCAAGATGGTCACTTGGTAATAAAGCGAATCATTCTACCACTAGGCGACCCCATGGGAAAATGGACTCCCACTTACGAAGGGCCATTTGTTGTCAAGAAAGTCTTCTCTGGTGGTGCCATGATGCTGACTACCATGGACGGTGAAGACTTCCCACATCCTATGAACGCGGACATAGTTAAAAAATACTACGCATAAAAGACCCACTAGGTTGACACACCTAGACAAGATAAGGGCATCCCAGCAAACCAAAAGGTTTGAGAAAAAATTAGGGATATATGCAAAATATTATACACCCAGCAAGTTGAAAACCCAAAAGGGCGACTTGGGAAAAATGGGTATCCTGGTGGGCTGAAAATTTGAAAGGGCGGTCCAGGAAAAAGTTAATGATTGAAAGCGTATAACTATGTCCCGTGGAATCACCACAGTCGACTTTATTAACAAGGTCCAAGTTCAAACGGTCCAAGATCAGTCCAATCAACATTCTGTCAACGGAAAGGGACATTCGAAGACATTGGGGCAATATTAGAGTTCGAACACAATGAGATCATTTCCATATGGCTATGATATTTGTTTTCAATTTTGTTTTCCTTTCGAAGATTTCCTCTTACTAGAATCTCCGTCTCTTTGTACAAAAAGGCCTATTCATGGGCTAAATATCAATACAAATATACTTTGAAGTGCCAACTTTCTGTTTTTGTTTTGAATGCAAAGATGTCCAATGGCTAAAATTGAAAGAACATATGCATAAAAACATAATTAAATTGTTTAGCACATGTGTCCTACCAAGCTGCAACAAGCATCTCTTTAATGTATATGTGATATCCCCACAGAGTCATCTCATTACCATTATCCCCACAAAGTCTTTTTCATCGGGTATTCCCCAACTAGAGTCTCAATCTCTTGACAGCTTTCTCCCCAGCTGAGTTGGTCCTAAAAGAAGAAACCTTGTGGATCTCTTCCTAAAAGAACTCACCTTGTCAGCAGTTCGTCAAATATTCCTCAACAAGGTTTATTTCCCCAGTTGTGTCTGTCTTCCCCGGCTGAGTCTATCCTCTCCAGCTTGAGTTTTCCTCTCAGACTATTAAAAATCAGAGGACCACGACTTCTTTTCTCCGGTGAAGTCGCTAACAAAGTCATTGTTATCTCTTAAAGTTTCCGTGAAGCTTGGGCCCGACCAGATAATAGTTTAACTTTAGTAAGTTGTTGTGAAGGTTGGATCTGACCAGATAATAGTCAACTTCATTCTTTCAAACAAGTTACTATGAAGCCTGGACCCGACCAGATAATAGTAAAACTTCCAGTCACTATGAAGCCTGGACCCGACCAGATAATAGTACAACTTTCAATCACTATGAAGCCTGTACCTGACCAGATAATAGTTTAACTTTTCAAAATACTATGAAGCCTGAGCCCGACCAGATGATAGTTCAACTTTCAGTTACTATGAAGCTTGGACCCGAACAGGTAATAATTAGCTCCTCAAAACACTATGAATCCTGGACCCGACCAGATTATAGTTTAACTCTTCGAGATATTGAAAAACCTGGACTCAACCAGACAAGGGTTTAAGTTCTTTTCCCCAGTAGAGTTTGCCTCTACCCCAGCAAGTTACTATGAATCATGGACCCGACCAGATATCAGTTCAACTTTATCTTTTCAAGTGAGTTATTGTGAAGCCTGGAATCCGACCAAATAGCAATTAACTTCATCCACCGCAGAAATCTGTGAAACCTAGTATCCGACCAGATAGTAGTTTAATGTTAGTAAGTTGCTGCGAAGACTCGAACCCGGCCAGATAACAATTTAACTTCATCCTCCCAAGAAGTATTTTGCAAAGCCTGGAATCCTACCAGATAACAGTTAATTCAGGTCTTCCCCTGCAAGTCACTATGAAGCCTGGAATACGACCAAATAGCAGTCAACTTCATTATCCCCAACAAATTTCTACCAAGCCTGCATTTCGACCAGATAACAACCAACTTTTAGATGCTCTCCAGTCAGGAATAATTCCCCAGTAAGAGCATTAAACAACCGAAACTCCTAAACACTTTTCCCCAAGCAGAGATCAACACTCTCTACAGAGTTTTCTTAAACAAGCCAATATTCCCCAGCGGAGTTTCTCCTCAAACAACAGAACAAGAATTCCCAGTGGAAACGTCCTAAACCAAGTAGAATATGCGCCTACTCCCCAACAACGGTTAAGTATTCAATCTCCCAAGGGTCCCCAGCATGTTGTCAAGGATTTATTTTCCTATACAACGACACATTGCAATAAATTCATCACATTCATAAATCATAACACATACATGACAAATGCATACAGCATAATCTCACTTATTTTGAGAACATCATGATGCCATGCATACATCTGCATGCAACTAATCATTTTCCTTACAGGAAAATTCATCAGGCAAAGGACATCTACCATTTCAGTATAAATCAACCAAAAGATTTATCCTGATACCTTCTCCAGTCACTCGGAATGTCATCTCTAAGCCCAAAAGATTTATGGGCACTCTAGTGTTCAATCATCTTCCACCTTCAAGTCACGAACGGGGGACTCGCCAACCTAACTCCTCAGGTTTAAGAAGATTGAACTAGGGCAGCTGTTGAACCCCAAAATTTTCCCTCTCATTCCTCAAGAATTTTTTCACAAGATCTTCCATGACATCAAGTTTGCAGCACTGATACATCAATTTAGGTTTGGAATTGGCACAAGGGCAAAATGGTCAATTGCACACTGAAAAGTCAAACTTTGACTTTTGGATCAAAATCAAATTTCAAGAATCACATTTCATCAAGGCACGTTAGAATATGAATTTTTTTTCATTAAGAAAGTCAAAAGTCAAAATTATGTTGAAAAAGTCAAAGTTTTAAACACAGAAATTTTCTAAGTGTTAAGAAATTATGATAAGTTCATAACTTCTGGCCAGATTTTCACCATGATGCAAGCTGATTCAGGAAGAACTTATGACACAAGAGTTGTAGATCTCAATGAGATCTAAAATATTGCAGAATAGAACTTCTTCTAGAAATTCTGGGATTTCAAGTTATAAATCCTTAAAGACACGTCCATGAAACTGAAGCACTCAGTAAATTCTGGGCATTTCCAAGACATAATTTGGTTAGAACTTTTGGACCAGTTTTCATGAAGGTTCAATCAGAGTTTGCTAGAGTAATTCAAAGAGGGTCTGCAAAGCATGTTACAAGTTTTCTGAAAAGTCTGAGAACTCCTTTAGACCATGCTGGATCAGGGAGATTCAAAGATTAGAAGTTTGATATTTTTTCTAAGTTACGTTGATGATGCATAATCTCATATTGCAGGTTTTCCGTCTTGATAAATATCATCATCATTTAATGCTCACACCCGCTTTTCTGTCTTTATCTAGAGGATCTCCCCATGTGTGGCATAGAAGTACCATTGTTGTCCTTGAAAAGCAAACTTTTGTACACATTTTATGTTGGGCCCATGCTTTACTTTTTCTTTTGAGGGTACTTTTCCATAAATCATGCTTAGAAATTCAGATTAGGCGCGGCTACAGCTGCTAACCACCTACTTTGTGCCTTGAGTCATACTTGTTTAAACTTGCTTCAAGAACAAGTCAGCGCCATAGCATATGATGGTTGTACTCTTGACTTCTCCAAGCTCCTAAATCCTGCCTATAAATTGAACTTCAAATTGCAATTGTTAAAGAGGTCGAAGATTTGAGAAAAAAAGCCTGGAAACCTTGTTGAAATTTTCCAAGAAACCGAAACTGCAGCCCAAACACGAAACCTGCTAAGCTTTTATTTTTTACACCCAAACTCTAATTTTCTTGCACATTTCTTGGCCAAATCACCCACACAGTTATTGATATACATTTAGAAACAATCCCAACTTCTATTTACAGACTATAATACAATCTCCACAAACCTCCATTTTAAAAATCAAACTTTGCTTCTTGGCTGCTCTAGAACCTTACAGCCATTCATAACTCAAGTTGAGGTTTGCTTTAGCTTTCTGAGAACTAGAAGAAGCTGACCAGAACATCACAGCAGTCAGAACCAGCCTCTAGTTCACAGAATAATTTCCAGCTGCAAGGTAAGTTTCTTCTGATTTTTATCTCATTACTTAGGCATTGTGAGGCTTGCATGTTCAAAAATATAATGTAGACATCCTGATTCTGATTCTGTATATAATCATAGATTTCATGTATTTTTGCCTAAGTAAAGAGAATTTCAGATCAGAATTTCTTGAGGAAGTTAGGTTCCAGAGTTAGAATTATCCAAATTCATGTTTGCTTCTGATTTAGAGATTTGATGATTTGTATTTCTGAAACCATGGTGAAATCTGCCATGACTGTTATGTTTGCATTTTCCATTTTTGTTTAGAAATGACTAAGTTGCAGATGCTCTGGCTTGCGTGGAGGAGGAGATGAAGTTCATCATCAGAACTTACTTTGTAATATAAGTTTATCTCTTTACTTCTAATACCGAATGTATAGCCACCCTACTGGTAGAGAGAGCACGCATAAGACATTAGTGTTAAGGGTCCAGAGTTCTATCCCCAGAAACATCTTTTTTATGTTTATTTCTTGACATTTTTACCCCATTAGTTGGACCAGAGCTTCTATATCAACCCTTTTTATTTGCTTGTCAAAACAGTGATCCTGTACCAGAACTTCTAGATATTTTCACCCAACAACATTGACACTTCACTTGCCCATTATCAAAACTTCTAGGTTTCCAGTTGCATTAGAACCTCTAAGCTCTCTCAAACAACCAGAACTTCTGACCAGCCAATGACATTAGAACTTCTAGACTCCCTCAGCAATCAGAACTTCTAGGCTTTCCTTTGTTCCCAGTGAACCCAGAGATTTAATGCGTTCGGATCCAGAACTTCTGACCTTCCCCATTTCTGCAAACATTTTCTTTCTGACCTGCAGCGCACCAGAGTCAGAACTTTTGTTCTCTCTTATTTCAGCAACGCGCTGATTCCTACCCTTTTCCTCTTATTATTTTTATCATCATTTTATTTTCATTAATCAAAAACACCAAAAATACTTTATATTCACACACTTTGCTTTATTTCTTTTAAAACCAAAAGACTAAAAATATTTTCTTAAGCCAATTCATTTCTTCTCTTAACAAAATCAAAACAAGTCCATTTTACATTTCTTGTACATTATTTTAATATGGTTGTAATATATAATTAGGACTTTAATTTCTTGAAATCCCCATTTATAAATTTGTACACCCCATACCCCTAATGATTGTAATAGCATAGAATATTTACCTTCCACAATTTATTGCTTTCATATAAATGCTAGTAGTTAGGATTTGTATGAGAATATAAAATCAATGCTTAGACGACCCCTAATCAAAGACTAAATTCATGCAAATTAAACACACTATTCATACATGCACCCCTAGGGTTAACTTAACTTGTTGCCTAAAAATGGTCATGTTATGCATGTGATATGTCTTAGAGAAACAATCAAAAATACAAGATCATAGTCCCTCGATGACGCTTCGAATGTTGCCTTATTAAATGATCTTAGTTCCTCAAGAAATATTCTAAGATATCTCACAACATTTCTATCATGGCTATACGATGACCCACGCCCGTCCCTTTACCCTCCCCCCCCCCCCCCCCCCCCCGAACTCAAGAAAATAATCTCAAAGGTCTTTCTTGTTCTATTCACCCTTTCCTTCATTTGGATAAAAGAAAAGTCGGTGGCGACTCTTGCTATGCGTAACAATTGCGATCAAACGCAAAATATCCCAAGTCAGTTCTCTCACCGTATTACACTCATCATCTATGCAAATGGGGTTTGACGTTCATGCAATATACGACCCTACTGCCTTTCCCACCAATGTTCCATCTGAAATATCATTAGGTAAAGGTAATGGTGTATCCGTCTCTAAATCAATATCAATCGATACTTTCAAAAATCCAACAGGGAGAGGTTTAATGGTGAAGTACTTCTCCAAAGTGTTATGCACTTTTCCCTTGCCAACCATGCGATAAATCAATGATGCTAAATAGAGCTGACAAGGTGAAATGCCTTAAACCAATAATAAATATGAAATTGTTAATGTGTATATATTTCAATTAAAAAAATTGTGCTAATTCATAATAATATATATTACCTCTGGAATTTTCAATTGGAAATCACAATTGATACTATCTCTGTCACTAGTATCCTTGAACCCTGAACCTTACCTTTCTGACATGTATCTTTCTTTGTCCTTTTTTAACTCATGAACTTTAGCTTTTAATTTTTCTAACTCTTCCATCACTTCTTTATTTCTATGACCTTTCCTCTTTTGATGGTTACCCGAAGATGTTTGATTCACCCCGAATCCATTATCCCTTACACGAAGGGTTTACTCAGGAACATTTAATAGTCAACTAAGTATGCTCCTACAATCATGGTCTTAGCTTGAGTTAAATATTGCGATAGATTTTCTTGAAATTCATATGCATATTGAAATAAATTAGTGGTGATTAAAACTCATAAATTATTTATGTTAATAAACTTTTGATTTAATTAAAGGAATATTGATATAATTACACATTGCTCATAAATTTGAAGAAAATCTTCCTTAACAACTCCATCCTTACCCACCCGGGCAGCCTTTCACAGAACATGTTCCGGAAGAGATATTTCTTGACTTTTCTCCTCTTCTAACTACACATTAAGATAAATGATAACGCGAAATC
Organism: Vicia faba; assembly: GCA_948472305.1. Lineage (NCBI taxonomy): Eukaryota > Viridiplantae > Streptophyta > Magnoliopsida > Fabales > Fabaceae > Vicia > Vicia faba. Next base: position 858,113,259 of record OX451741.1, read on the forward strand.
ATATCATATATTTACCATAAAATTTATCCGTTTTATGTCATATTTACCCGATTAATTCTCGAATATTCCGAGTTCTGTATGGTTTTATGCAGGTACAACATATCTCAGCTCAAACCAAGAAGAAACGTGAAATGCGCGAGATTGCGGCCAAAGACCAAAGAGAAAAGATAAATCTGTCAAGAAATCCATTTTCTGCTGATGTTACGATCGTCACACAGCTGCCACGACCGTATGGCGCTTCAGAAGAGTGTGACGGTCGTCACACCCCTGCCACGACCGTAACGCGCTAGCATATGAAAAATGAGCGTAACGCCCCAGCCACGCCCGTAACAAGCTTATATGTATTAAATTTGAACGTGGTCAAGCATCATAACGTGGTAAAGCTGAACGAAGTGGTCAAGCAAAGCATGCATACGTGCCTAAATTCTCTCCAACTTCCAAGGCCACTTTCTCCTCATTTTACTCACTAAAACCAAGAATTTAGGAACTCAAATATTTTTTCTAACCGTACTTTCACTCTCTATATATAGCTTAGACTTAGAAATAAAAATGGGAGAGTTTTAGTTCACAAAATCCTTGCGGAAGCTCTGCCGAATTTTATTCTCGATTTTATTTCCGAATTTCGTCCATTTAAATTTTCATTCCGACGTTCCAATCTTGCCGGCTTGTGGAAGAAGGATCTCGGATTTTATTGCTTTTCAGGTTTTTATTGTATTTGATATTATTGCAAATTTTATTTATGTTATATTTCTATTCTTTATTTATTATGCATGCGTTATTATTTTCTGAATTTATTTCCTGTTTTTTAATTCCTAGTACTATGAGTAGCTAAATACCCGTAGTCGGGGTGTGATGAAATAACCGAATAAATTAATGTTTTTTCTAAGCTAAAACCTTAATCAACTTAATTTATGGTCGTGGCTTTTTATAATTAAAAATTAAGCTTTTTATTACGAGAGTAAAGAAAGTGAAATAGGGAGAAATCAAAACCACGAGAGTGTGAGGTTTTAACCGGATAGCTAAAGTTAGGCATTCGATTTAAATACAGCGAGAGCGCTTTAAAACGAATTAGACTTATTTAGTTTTCAAAAAGATGCTTTCTAAACACTTATGGACTAGCGAGAGCAGACATTTGGCTTTAGGAGTATGATCTGAGGTAAGACCACGAGAGTGTGAATCGAGGGTTTTTAAACTGATAAGTACTACAGAATAATTAAGTTAAACATTTTTATATGCTTAGGTACAACTTAATTCGCATAGGTTCAAATCATTACACTCCGACCGCATTAATATTAATTCCCTTAATTAAATTTAGTTTCCCTTTAGTTTTAAACTTCTAAAAAAAACCAACGTGACAATTTCCGCCTTAGCTAAACTAACCTGTTTTACAACACTAGAGTGATTACGAAGTCCCTGTGGGTTCGACATCCTTTTATTACTACCGCGATAGACTGTGCACTTGCAGTTAAGATACTGTTACACATTAGGTCGATCGCAGACACATCAAGTTTTTGGCACCGTTGTCGGGGACTTTAGTTTAGTCACTAGTGTAACCTGAAAACAACGCTGTCTAGACTAAGGCAACTTTTTATATTTCCCCCTGTTGTATGCCAACACTCGTTCTCAAAACGAGCCTTTGCATTTACAAATTAACGATATCGAGCGTTACTTAAGATTAAGACGCCGAATTCAAGAATACCGATCTCTCAACAATCTTCCTCCGACTAAAATTCCTGATATCCCGTTATCAGAATCTACCGAAGAATCGACAATGACTGACGTACCAAATCCGCCTCGCGCTCTGAAGGACTACGCAGTTCCTTCGCAAGCGGAGCCTCACAACAACATTGCCGCCCCTGCTATCGCTCGAAACGATTTCGAGCTGAAACCTTCGCTTCTATCCGCGGTTCAGCAGAACCAATTTTATGGATCTCCTACTGACGACCCTAACCTACATCTTTCAGTGTTTGTGCAGTACGTAGACACTGTTAAAGCGAATGGTGTAAACCCCGAGGCGATACGATTGCGCCTATTTCCTTTTTCTTTAAGAGACAGAGCCCGAGCCTGGCTCCAATCCCTTCCTTAAAATTCAATCACCACATGGGATGAATTGAAAAAAGTCTTCTTGGCTAGATATTTCCCACCAAGCAAAACTGCTACGCTTAGAGCTAACATCAACGGTTTTAGACAAAAAGATAACGAATCACTTTTCGAAGCATGGGAACGTTACAAGGATATGATTAGACTCTGTCCTCATCATGGTTTAGAAGAATGGCTAATCATTCATACGTTTTATAACGGTCTGTTGTATAACACAAGAATGGCTATAGACGCCGCTGCTGGTGGCACACTGATGAATAAACCATATGCCGAAGCAAATCAACTTATCGAAAGTATGGCCCAGAACCACTATCAATGGGGAAGCGAAAGAGCTAATATGGAGAAATCCCAAACCAAAGGTGGAATGTCTGAAGTGAATATCCTGGACCAAGTCAATGCTAAAGTGGAAGCTCTTACCCAAAAGCTAGAAAACCTTACCACTGCTCCTGCAGCTACCGTGGCTGCAGTTGTCCAAACTTGCGATCTATGTGGTCTTCAATCACATCTTGCTCCAGAATGCCCACTTCTAACAGGAGTTCCAGCTGAACAAGCAAACTATGTACAAGGGAACCCTTATAGCAATACCTATAACCCTGGCTGGAAAAATCATCCGAAGTTTTCATACAAAAGTAACAACGCGTTATACGCGCCTGTACAAGCTCCTGCCACACCACCCGGTTATCCAAAAGCTATCCCAAATCATCCTAGTAATGGACCTAATGCTCCTAGGAAATCTAACCTAGAAATCATGATAGAGAACTTCGTTGCTTCCCAAGCGCAGACTAATAAAGACGTTATGAATCAAAATTTACATACTAATGAGCAGATAAAACAATTAGCTAGCAAGGTTGATGCTTTAGCCACCCATAACAAGATGCTTGAGACACAAATTTCATAGGTAGCTCAACAACAAGCACCTACTGCGGCACCGGCTGGAATTTTTCCTGGTCAACCACAGCCCAACCCAATAGGACATGCTAATGTTGTGATACTGAGAAGTGGAAAAGAACTAGACGGACCTGTTGACCCGAGACTAGAAAATCCAGCCATGTACCAAAAATAGAGCGAGCCGCCTGAACAAGCCAATGAACCTAGAGAAAAAGAAAAGGAAAGCGAAACGCAAGAGGAAATGGAGCAAGAGAAGCCTTATGTACCTCCACAACCTTATAAACCGCCAATCATGTATCCTCAGAGACTTACAAATTTCAAAATGATGGGCCAGTTCAAGAAATTCGTTGAACTTCTGAAACAACTCAATATAACAATACCTTTTACAGAAGCCATCACTCAGATGCCCTCGTACACTAAATTTCTTAAGGAAATCCTATCCAACAAGAAGAAGATAGAGGATAACGAAACAGTTACACTCACTGCCGAGTGTAGCGCGATCATTCAAAACAATATGCCTCCTAAGCTAAAAGACCCAAGTAGTTTCTCTATACCTTGTAATATTGGAAAATTTGTCATAGACAAATCTCTATGTGACTTAGGAGCGAGCATTAGTGTCATGCCCTTATCTATCTGCAAAAATCTAGAGATGGGAGAACTCAGACCCACGAAAATGTCCGTCCAATTAGCCGACCGATCGGTTAAATACCCTGTAGGTATACTGGAAAACGTTCCAGTTAGAATATGTCAATTCTATATCCCTACCAATTTCATCATCATGGACATAACCGAGGACTCAGTTACCCCTATCATACTAGGAAGACCCTTCCTAGCCACCGCCGGAGCTATAATTGATGTAAAGAAGGGCAGACTAACGTTCGAAGTTGGGGAAGAAAAAGTGGAATTCATCCTTACTCAATTCATACAAGCACCAGCCATGAACGACACATGTCATCTTATAGATGTCATTGACGAGTGCGTAAGGGAAATGGAAGCAGAACAGACAAAATATTCTGAGATAATAGAAATCCAAACCCCTCCAATATTCGAAAACGATGACAGTCTGAACGAAAGCTTAGCACTCACGCCCGATCATATGCCATGCACGAAGAACCCCAGTGTAGAATTAAAATTTTTACCTAAGAATCTAAAATACGAATTCCTTGATACCGAACATACGCGACCAATAATAGTAAATTCCAACTTAGGGAAGCTCGAAACTGAAAAACTTTTAGGCGTCCTAAGAAGGTATCCAACCACACTAGGGTATAACATATCTGATTTGAAAGGAATATGTCCTTCAATTTGTATGCACCGTATTTTGCTAGAAGAGGATTGTAAAACCTCTAGAGAACCTCAAAGAAGGATTAACCCGATTCTTAGCATAGTAGTCAGAGATGAAATTACAAAGCTTATGGAAGCTGGAATTATATACCCGATCTCTGATAGTAAGTGGGTGAGCCCAGTACACGTGGTGCCCAAGAAAGGAGGTATCACCGTTGTTAAGAACGCGAAAGGAGAACCAATAACTCAAAGAGTAGTCAATGGACATAGAGTGTGTATAGATTATAGAAAACTAAACAAAGCCACTCGTAAAGACCATTTTCCTCTACCCTTCATAGATCAAATGCTAGAACGGTTAGCCAAACATTCCTATTTCTGCTATCTAGACGGTTAGTCCGGATTCTTTCAAATCCCCATTCACCCTGACGACCAAGAAAAGACTACTTTCACGTGTCCGTATGGAACGTTCGCATATAGATGAATGCCCTTCGGATTGTGTAATGCCCCAGCTATTTTCCAACGATGTATGATAGCAATCTTTGCAGATTTTATAGACAAAATCATGGAAGTATTCATGGATGATTTCTCAGTGTGTGGGGGAAGTTTCGAAGGATGTCTGTCAAACCTAGAGAAAGTCTTAGAAAGATGCGTAAAAGTAAACCTCGTGCTCAATTGGGAAAAATGCCATTTCATGGTCAGAGAAGGAATCGTGCTAGGACATGTCATATCTAATAAAGGGATTGAAGTCGACAAAGCCAAAATAGAAGTCATAAAAGAACTCCGACCACCTAAGACCATTAGAGAAATACGAAGCTTTTTAGGACACGCCGGTTTTTACCGACGATTCATTAAAGATTTCTCAAAAATTACTAAACCACTTACCGGTCTGTTAATGAAAGACGCTGAGTTCATATTCGACGATGATTGTCATAAAGTGTTTGAAACTCTAAAATCAGCCCTTATCACCGCACGAATCATGCAACCGCCCGATTGGAATTTACCCTTCGAAATCATGTGCGACACGAGTGATTACGCCGTAGGCGCAGTTCTTGGACAGAGGAAAGACAAGAAGCTACACGCTATTTACTACGCTAGCATAACGCTAGATCAAGCCCAAATGAACTACGCCACGACCGAGAAAGAGCTATTAGCAGTCGTCTTCGCGCTTGACAAATTCCGTTCCTATCTAGTAGGAGCGAAAATCATCATCTACACGGACCACGCTGCTATAAGATATCTATTAAATAAGAAAGATGCAAAACCAAGGCTCCTCAGATGGATCCTTCTTTTGCAAGAATTTGACTTAGAAATTAAGGATAAAAAGGGGACCAAAAACGTCGTAGCGGATCACTTGTTAAGATTGGAAGATATAAAACCCGAACAAGTGCCGATTAACGACGATTTTACATATGAGCATCTGATAACCCAAATAAGGAACGACCTAGCTCATTTCAACCTAATCGAACCAAAACCCGAGGAAGCCGTAAAAGCAATCCATGCAACCATGGGACTGCCATGGTATGCTGACATAGTTAACTATCTAGCTGCAAACGCACTCCCACCAGATCTTACCTACCAACAGAAAAAGAAAATCTTCCACGATCTCAAACATTACTATTGGGACGAGCCCTTACTGTTTAAAAGAGGACCAGACGGAATCTTCTGTCGATGCATACCCGAGGAAGAAATAGAAGATGTCATTTCCCACTGTCATTCATCTCCTTACGGGGGACACGCAAGCATCTCCAAAACTTGTGCAAAGATCTTACAAGCCGGCCTATTTTGGCCTAATCTGTGGAAAGACGTCCACATCGTTGTTAGAAATTGCGATCGGTGTCAACGCACCGGCAATATTTCAAGACGCGATGAAATGCCTCAAAGGGGAATACTAGAAGTAGAAATCTTTGACGTATGGGGAATCGATTTCATGGGACCCTTCCCATCTTCTTTTGGAAACAAATATATACTCGTCGCGGTTGATTATGTCTCAAAATGGATCGAGGCCATAGCCTCTCCTACAAATGACACCTGAGTAGTAATCAAACTCTTTAGAAACATAATTTTTCCAAGATTCGGCATACCGAGACTCGTCATCAGTGACGGTGGCTCCCATTTCATCTCAAGAATATTCGACAAATTACTTTTTAAGTATGGAGTAAAACATCGTATAGCGACGCCATACCACCCACAAACCAGTGGACAAGTCGAAGTATCGAACAGAGAAATTAAGCAGATCTTAGAAAAAACTGTAGCCACAACCAGGAAGGATTGGTCATCAAAGCTCAACGAAGCTTTATGGGCCTATAGGACGGCCTACAAGACCCCTATAGGGACTACACCCTTCAAGCTCGTATACGGAAAATCCTGTCACCTCCCAGTAGAATTAGAACACAAAGCGTATTGGGCGATTAAAACGCTCAACATGAACTACACTGCTGCGGGAGAAAAACGAATCCTGGATTTAAATGAATTAGAAGAGTTGAGATTAGATGCTTACGAGAATGCCAAAATATATAAAGAAAGAACTAAAAAATGGCATGATAAGCGTTTAGCTAGGAAAGAATTTAGTGTGGGAGATGTCGTGCTATTATTTAACTCAAGACTCAGGCTTTTCCCTGGTAAATTAAAATCGAGATGGTTAGGTCCATATGAAGTTACGAGAGTGTTTTCTAGCGGAGCGATAGAAATCAAGGGTAGAAACACTGACCCGTTTATAGTAAACGGGCTGCGGTTAAAAATATACAACAACATTGAAAATAGAGACTATACGAATAGTCTAAGACTTTTAAAATTACCCGATATTTCACCCGAATAAATCTGCTAGGCACCATGTCAGGCTTTTGACATTAAAAACAACGCTGAGTGGGAGGCAACCCACCTATTTGTTAATTGTTAGTTATTATTCTTTTCATTTTTGCATTTATTTTTATTTAAAGTTTCATTTTCATTTCCTTTCTTATGTTATAATTTTCATGAAAATTGCTGCTAATTTCAAAAATAATTTTACTTGCCACAGGATTTCTGAAAAGTTTTTGTTTCTTTTGCACCTTCTCTTTTGACTAGTTTCCCTAACAATACCCATGGAACCAAAGAAACATAATTTCTTAGAAACCACCTTTAGGGGTATAAACCAGAAAAGAAAATTCGAGGAATTGTCTAAAAGAAACATTGGCATAACACTTTATCATGATGAACCAACTATGAATGCCCTAGGTATATTAGATAGTGTTATGTACTTGTTTAACCAGTTGGGGTGGGAAAAAGCCCTTATTAAGACTAGGTTTGCTACCTACCGTGAGCTCACTTTCGAATTCCTAAGCTCCCTAGTCCATTTACCAGAACACGGGAAAGGAACCCGTAAAGGATTCATAAGTTTACGTCTCTTCGGCATTAATTTTGTTTACAATCATAAGGACTTAGCTGACTTGTTAGGATTTCCTAGCGGCCCTTTTGCCTTTTCCACTACCCAGGTTGAGCTAATGGACATTGAGCTAGACTACTTTTGGGGCACCTTGACTGGTAATTATCACCCCAACCCGGATAATATGGATAATGATGAAATTCATAACCCTGCTATCCGCTATTTTCATAAGATGCTAGCCCATACTGTATTTTGGAAAGAGGAGAACCAGACTGCCGTGTCCAAAGACGAGATATTTTTACTCTATTGTATGCACCAAGGCCACCCTGTTAATGCCGTACCCTTCCTGATGCAAACTTTTTGCCGCATTATAGATAGCCCTGATGAACCAATCATCATAGGTGGCCTGGTCACAATGATTGCACATGCCCTCGGCCTAAGACACCAGCTGAATAGGTGCCCGCATTTTGGTACGATCCGTCCCGTGAATCTTGCTTTTTTCTTTAACCGCCGAATGATTGCAAACCATGCTTACCCACCTTATGATTATCTGATAAGAGACGAAGTTGTAAACTTATTTACCCTTCCGAACCATGATAAAGTGAGCGTCCACAACCGTGAAAACTGGCTCTATGAGCTAAACCCGCCTGACCAACCTCCTACACCTGAGAAACCGCAAGATTACCAAATCTTTGATGATATTATGTCCGATATGGGTGACCCAGAGACTCCTCCTGGTTATGACGAGAATGTCAACATGGCGGAAGCCCATGCAGCCCCTGAAACAACAACTAAGGATTATACTGATAACCTTAACAAAATTGCCACCACGCTTAATACTTACAAGAATAACATTAATGGCTTAAAAGATAAGATAAAAAGCATGCGTCTGGAAATAATGGGATTAACCGACATAACAGTGGAGCAGTTTTATCATATTCATAATTCACTCGAAGAAATTAAAGCGAAGCTTGGATGAAGTCACGAATGGCAGCTGCAGTTTTTATATTTCATTTTGTTTTGTTTTTAGCAAGTTTCCAATTCCTGCACACTTTCAGTTTCGTTTAAATTCAGAACAATTTTATCTTTATGTAATTTTTGAGTTTATGTTATTGAACATGCAGTTTTACGAAATCATTCGTTTCAGTTGTTTAATTACTGGTTTGCTAGATTCCTCTGCACAAATTATACTACTTTACATGAATTGCGGGTTTTTACTCTAATCATTGATGGTGTGATGTTTTGGAACATATATGCCTGCATTTTCTTGGTATACCATTAAATTTATATTTACTGTTAAAATGCCTTTGTGTAGAGATAGAATGTTACAGACTTGATACAGCACAGTCTGTTAAGAAATTGCACATTTTGCAGTCATTACGCTCGTCACATCCCTCTTACGTTCGTCACACGCCTTTCAGCGTGTTACGATCGTCATCCCTGTGTTATGACCGTAACACGGGTTACATCAGTGACCCTTGTAGCAGACAGTAGCGCCTCTTCTGCAACCTTCCCTCTTCTCCACTATTTCAAAACCTTCCAATTAAGTTTCATCCATTAAGTCACCTTCATTCTCCATTAAATTTCATCCTTCCCAATATTTTTCCCTCATCATTATATACATCTCAAAACCGATACCTCACAAACTCCATCCCACAACCCAAACCCACTATCTCTAACGCTTTAGCATTCCAAAAATGGCAAACATCAACCAACAAATCCCAGGCATCTACCTACGCGATGGAGAAGCAGGTGAAACCCAGCGCACAAGGTTCCTGAAGTTCCAACGCCGAGGCATCCATCCCACGAGGTTCGTCGACATTGACTGCCTCCGAGACCTCGGGTTACTTGAAAGTGTCCAAAACCTCCTACAGAATGTTAACCTTTGGACCCTATGTAGCCAGCCCCAACCAACATACGAGAATCTCACCCTTGAGTTCCTCAGTTCATTTTGCTACATCACTCCGAATGGCCCAAGAAATCAACTTACCGGTGGGGTAAGTTTCCGCATTTTCGGGACCGAATACGATTTCTCTCAGAATGCATTCGGTCGCCTACTAGACTTCTGTACTGATGAAGGCGCTCACCTACGTGTGCCTGACACCTTTCATGAGGAATCCTTCAACCTTTGGCATAGCTTGACCAATAATCGGGCTAACTCCTACGATCACCTCAATGCTACCCAAATCCACAACCCCGCCATTCGCTACTTCCACCGCATCTTATCCAACACCATCTTTGCAAGGGATACTAACCACAAGCTTAACTCCAAAGAGCTGTTCTTCATGCAATGTGCGTTTACTAATCAGAAAATCAATGCCGCACCATTCCTCTTAGCCCATATTCACTCTATTTGCACTCGCGGAGGCAAACCCTTCTATTTCGGAGGGCTTGTCACTTCTATTGCATTGGCCCTGAATCATGGCGACACCCTTACCCATCTGCCCTCCAGAGCACCTGTCTTGCTTACCTTAGACCATTGCAAATCGGCTCATCTCATTTACGAACGGGACGACGATCGGTTCCATCCAGTGATCCGTAACGTCGTTTATTCTAACATTGTTTTACCTTGCAGGGACCGTATCGATCCGAATAACCGAGCCAATTGGCTATTTGATGCCCCTGACAGCCATGCTCCCGTGCATGATGCCCAACCAGCTGCTCCAACTGACGAGATCCAGGAGGAATTGGATCGCGAGACACCTGCTCCCGACATTCCTGAGTCCTCTTCTGCACCACCTCCCTTTACTATGGAGGACGTCCTCAGAGCCCTCCATCAGCAAAATCAGATGGTTGTAGCTCTTGAAAGAAAGCATCAGGAGCAGTATGACACTCTACATGCGCAAAACGTCCAAATCCTGAGCGGGCAGCGCAATGTCAACGAGAAGCTGGACGAGGTTTTCTCCGAGCTGAACGCCTTACGCATGGACGTCACCGCTCTTGGATCGCATGATACCGACCTCGAGGCCACACCTACCCGACGATCCCGCACACGTAGCAGAGGCAGAGGCCACCAGTAGTTTTCTTTTGTTTTTGTATTTCATTTATTTCCCTTTCCGTCAGTTTTCTATTTGTATTCCTTCCTTACATATATCATGCCATTGAGACAATGTCTGATATAGTGTGGGAGAGACGTTGTATTTCCTTCATGTTGCAGTAAATTTATGGTTATTCTATGATATTTTCGAGTTTTCAAGTTTTCCCCGTATTTTAAGCCATACCAAAAATTTATCCGCTCGCATAGCTTGACATACCTACCTTAAAGCGGAAACCTAGTTAGGAAGACGAGAACGAGTAAACAAAATCAATACGACTACGATATCGTGAACATCCTACTTATGCAACCCGTCTAAACGAGACGTTATATGTACACCTCGATTTGTAAGTTCTGAAGTAACCCCTAGTAGTTTATACTAGCAGTCAGCACCGTCTGGACACAAACCACGTGGGGAGCCGATGAATATAAGTGTTTGATGCCTAATCTTCTCATCTCGATGCTAAATAAAGAAAATCTTGTGCAAAAGACAAAGATCGCATACGAGACATAAGTATAAGAGAAGAAGTCCATTGAAGGTTGGTTCAGAGGTATCTGGTTCTGAACTTGGTAGGGCGTGCTACGGCTCGATCCCCCGCAACCTCCAATTTGGAAAAATCCAGGGTAACCACATCCGTGTACCAGACCCCGCGACAGAAATAGGATCAAAGTCACTAACCGGCTACTCCACTACGCGCGTGAAAAGATAAAGGGCTTAAAGTGATTGCACCAGAACGAAACCGGGCGAAAAAGCACGCGAGGATCATGGTTTAAATATGATGAAACGATTAAGCGGTTTGTTGAGATGGAAATACGCGACTAAATTGTGTCATTGCAATATCACTGACGTTTTACTCAAGTATCGGCCGACTAACGATTGGTTTCCTATGTTTTATCTTGAAAACAAAAGGTATGTCGTGCACGTGCGCCTAGCGAACACTTGTCCGATTTTTTACGACTATTTGCTTGAGGACAAGCAAAGGTTTAAGTATGGGAGGATTTGATAACGCGAAATCATATCATATATTTACCATAAAATTTATCCATTTTATGTCATATTTACTCGATTAATTCTCGAATATTCTGAGTTCTGTATGGTTTTATGCAGGTACAACATATCTCAGCTCAAACCAAGAAGAAACGTGAAATGCGCGAGATTGCGGCCAAAGACCAAAGAGAAAAGATAAATCTGTCAAGAAATCCATTTTCTACTGATGTTATGGTCGTCACACAGCTGCCACGACCGTAAGGCGCTTCAGAAGAGTGTGACGGTCGTCACACCCCTGCCACGACCGTAACGCGCTAGCATATGAAAAATGAGCGTAACGCCCCAGCCACGCCCGTAACAAGCTTATATGTATTAAATTTGAACGTGGTCAAGAATCAGAACGTGGTAAAGCTGAACGAAGTGGTCAAGCAAAGCATGCATACGTGCCTAAATTCTCTCCAACTTCCAAGGCCACTTTCTCCTCATTTTACTCAGTAAAACCAAGAATTTAGGAACTCAAATATTTTTTCTAACCGTACTTTCACTCTCTATATATAGCTTAGACTTAGAAAGAAAAAGGGGAGAGTTTTAGTTCACAAAAACCTTGCAGAAGCTCTGCCGAATTTTATTCTCGATTTTATTTCCGAATTTCGTCCATTTAAATTTTCATTCCGACGTTCCAATCTTGCCGGCTTGTGGAAGAAGGATCTCGGATTTTATTGCTTTTCAGGTTTTTATTGTATTTGATTTTTTATTTTATTTGATATTATTGCAAATTTTATTTATGTTATATTTCTATTCTTTATTTATTATGCATGCGTTATTATTTTCTGAATTTATTTCCTGTTTTTTAATTCCTAGTACTATGAGTAGCTAAATACCCGTAGTCGGGGTGTGATGAAATAACCGAATAAATTAATGTTTTTTCTAAGCTAAAACCTTAATCAACTTAATTTCTGGCCGTGACTTTTAAAAATTAAAAATTAAGCTTTTTATTACGAGAGTAAAGAAAGTGAAATAGGGAGAAATCAAAACCACGAGAGTGTGAGGTTTTAACCGGATAGCTAAAGTTAGGCATTCAATTTAAATACAGCGAGAGCGCTTTAAAACGAATTAGACTTATTTAGTTTTCAAAAAGATGCTTTCTAAACACTTATGGACTAGCGAGAGCAGACATTTGGATTTAGGAGTATGATCCGAGGTAAGACCACGAGAGTATGAATCGAGGGTTTTTAAACTGATAAGTACTACAGAATAATTAAGTTAAACATTTTTATATGCTTAGGTACAACTTAATTCGCATAGGTTCAAATCATTACACTCCGACCGCATTAATATTAATTCCCTTAATTAAATTTAGTTTCCCTTTAGTTTTAAACTTCTAAAAAAAACCAACGTGACAATTTCCGCCTTAGCTAAACTAACCTGTTTTACAACACTAGAGTGATTACGAAGTCCCTGTGGGTTCGACATCCTTTTATTACTACCGCGATAGACTGTGCACTTGCAGTTAAGATACCGTTACACATTAGGTCGATCGCAGACACATCAATAAATAAAAAATCAATTGTAACACATGATTAATAAGAATATCATAGCATTTATAAATGCTTACCAATCTTGAAATACGCCCTTTTTTGTATGGTTGCGAGGGACTTGATGCTCGTTGACTATTCACGAAACTCACATCATGAAAATATGAGGTTCTTCGTTTTTCTTTAATGGTTTCTCATTCTTCAGGAGAAATCAAGCCTGCACACGCCATTGGAAGTTTTTCATAAATAAAATTGTTATCACCATCCATAGGAAACTTGTTTGTCAAAAAAGATAGAAAACCTCTTAGTCTTTTTTCGGCCAATTGAAGACATGATCATCAATAAAAATAAATGACATCACATATGGCACCTGTATATCACTCCATATTTTTCATTAACATGTTTCAACTCACGCTTTCTCCAATCGTCACAAGTGATTGAAACTTCTCTCCTTACAAGGGAACCAATGTAACTTATCAATATTGAACCGTTAGTCTCAATTAGTAATTTGTCTTCATTCCAATGTATGTCAAATTTGATACCTTTATCTCTTGCATGAATTATTTAGTTCATAATTGTTAATCCTCATCTAATATCATTCTCCATATCACGATTTGATTCATTTCCATCACTATTAGAAGCAGGATGTGATTTTTCCTCGTTACTAGCCATTTGACTTGTAATATTAAAGAAAAACATAAACACGATGTAAAATTAATGTATCATTGAATGAATAAACACAATATAAAAATATAAACACAATATAAAACCATAAACACAATATAAAAACATAAACACAATATAATGGTTCGCAATTGCGGCAAGTGCAAAAATTGTAAAAAGACACTTCTTTTATCATCACCACCATCTAATTTTGTATTCACCATTTATAGCAAAAAAACACAAGTTTTCTAATCTCCATATTCCCTTTGCATAACCAACCCCCATACCTAGATTCTCTCCCCTTCTTTTTGGGTTTATTCGCTCTTTTCCCATTCCTCTAAAAATAATAAAGCTTGGTGGAAATTTTTATTTGATCTGTGCGAGTTAAGTCAATCCAATGGCTTAGTCTCAACATTTCTAACGCTACAACATCCAATGGGTCTTGATCCTATTGGTAAGTAAACTAGTTCTCAAGTTTCATTTGACGTAATTAAGTCCATTTCATCATGGATAACATTCTTCCAAAAGGAGGAGTCTCTTGAAACCATTGTTGTTATTTTATCTGAAGTTGTTGGGGGTTTACCCCAAGACATTGGATTAATTTTCTTTGTGTGCAAGTTATTCTGATTATATGCTTTGTCTTTGATTTATAATTCCTCCATATACAGTTGTTACTCTGGCCAATTTTTGTGAAGACTTAATGCATCTGAATCTTAGTATTTTTGAGAGGTTTAGTATCTTTGATTTCTTGGTTTCAATGCAAAGGATGGAAGTTCTACATTGACTTCTTTATGTCAAGTGTTGTCTTCTTAATTGTTAGATGGTTCTTTTCCTTAGATTTTACTTTATGCTTTAGTATAGTCCCTTGATGTCCTCCTATCTTCTTTAATTTCAAAATCTTCTCCCTCCTTTTCAAAACTCTTCTTTTTGTCTAACTTGAACCGCTTTCATAATAAACGTGGACTTATGTCCATGCATTTTTAAGAATCTTTTCTTAATCAAACTTTAACCAACTTAATCATACTTTGACATTTTTTATAATAAGACTAAAAGTAAATCAACCTCATTCAAACCATTTTACCACTTTAATTTTTTATTTTAAAACTTTTTTTTCAAAAGATTAGACTCTTATCGATTTTTGTAGTGATGTGGGCTACAATACTTCTATGATATATAGTAAATTGAGATATTTTCCACTTGGATGTTGACTGAGGCTTTGTGGATTTTAAAATCCAAGTTATATCCTCCACTTTGAGATAATTCAATTTCTCCTTTCTCATAATTGTGGGTAGTAAGTATGTTTTCCACTCGGATGTGACGATGACGTCTCTTCTCTTGAAATTAACCAACACACATATGTTTTAAAATTTTTGAGGTGAACTATGATGACCCTGATCCCCTAATGCACGCAAGGTTGTATGTAGGCACAAAAGTCCGCAACCGCGGCGGGTGAATAAATTGTAAAAAGATACTTCTTTTCTCATCTCCATTATCTATTTTTTTAAACACCATTTATACCCAAAATACACAAATTTTCAAAGAGGTTCCTGCGGAGTACCGTAGATGTTTATGATGCTAATACCTTCCCTTTCCATAACATCCCCCGTACCTACATTCTCTCCCCTTTAATTTGGGTTTATTCGCTCTTTTTCCTTTCCTCTAGAAACAATAAAGTGTGGTGGAAATATTTTTTTGATTTGTGCAGTTAAGTCATACCAATGGCTTAGTCTCAACATTTCTACCGCTACAACATCCAATGGGCCATGATCCTTTTGGTAAGTCAATTAGTTCTCAAGTGTCATATGACGTAATTGAATCCATTTCATCTTGGATAACATCCTTCCAAAAAGAGGAGTCTCTTGAAACCACTACTTACTTGTAAGTTTTAGAATCATCTTGTACTTGAAGAATAATAGGAATGTCTCGAACATAATTCTCACAGTTTCCTTAAACTAGTTAAAGGAAATAAGGTGAGAATCAATTTTTTTTTGTCTTAGATCCTTTGTTTTCTGGAATATATTGCTTATCCTAGGCTTGGGTTATGATTCTATGATCCGAGAAGAACTTTTGGGTTGCATATCGATACTCCAAGAAAAATATTCCTCTCGAGATTCTTTGTTTGCGGGTTAACATGCCATTAAATTCACACAAATCTAAATGTACAAGATCAAGGAGATTTGTATTTCTTTTATCACTTTATAAAGGTTTCTTAATCATCTTTAATTTAACACGTAATTCATATTTTTCGAAATCATTCATATTACATGAGATCAAACGAGATATAATTATTCTCGTCGTATAACTAATATCGGTATGTACTAATCCGTTATACTATAAAGAAACAAAGTCAAACATATGAGCAGAATTAGAAATTTTATTAATAATATTATCAGTAGTATAAAGATTGATCATTCCCTCAACAGAATATCTTTTTCCTATAAATACACCATTATGGGTCAATATAAGTTTTCCCAATTCATATACAAATCTAATGTCCGGTTTTCCCAACAAATTCCGACCAACAAGATTCATATTCTTATCGGGGACATGAAGCACATTGACAGGGGTGACTTTCTTTTTGGACGTGAAATTGAGTTCGACATATTCGGTTTCAAGAACTTTAGATCGTACTGCATTTCTCATATTTACTTATTGTCTATCATTTTCCTCATAATAGGATTTAAAAGTAGACTTGTTATAAGAGACATGAACTGTAGCACATGTATCATACCACCAACCTTGCACTTTTCCTTTGATTTCCATTATTTTTCTCATCGTAGCGATTATATGATCATTTGCATGAACTGCATTGATCTCATTTTTTGACTTGTTGTGCATGCCATCACGAGCACAACATCCAGGTTTTACACATACGAAACAACCGTTTTTCAGACTTCTTAGAAAACCGGAATTATTGAGCTTGTTATGTTCCTTTTTAAGTCTAAGATGACTCTTCATTACACCATGTTACTTTTTCCTTTGGCGGTTACAACATTGGCTTTGGAAAGATTAATAGACTCTTATTTCTCCCTTTCCTTTGATTCATCCTCGATTCGAGGATGTTTTTGGATTTTCTCCAAAGAGAACTCTTCAGAACTGGAAACAATAACTCAGAGAACGATTCTCTTAAGGTGATTACATTAGAATTTTTGTTTTTAAGTTCTTTACATCTTTCAAGACTCTATGGGACGAAATTCAGGCTTACTTACCTATACTTCTTTGTGCTTTTCCAGAAGATTCATATTCATATCGGGGACATGAAGCACATTGACAAGGGTGACTTTCTTTCTGAATATGAAGTTGAGTTCGACATATTTGGTTCCAACAACTTTAGATTGTACTTCATTTCCCATATGTACTTTTTGTCCATCATTTTCCTCAGAATAGGTTTTTAAAGCAGACTTGTCATAAAAGACATGCAGTGTAGCACATGTATCATACCACCAACCTTGAACTTTGCCTTTGATTGCCATTATTTTGCTCACCGTAGCGATTATATAATCATTGGCATGAACTGCATTCATCTTATTTTTTGACTTGTTGTGCATGCCATCTTGAGCACAACGTCTAGGTTTTCCACATACAAAACAACCGCTTTTCAGACCTTTTAGACAACCAGATTTATTGAGCTTGTCATGTTTCTTTTTTCCTTCAGCGGTCACAACATTGGCTTTGGAAAAATCAACAGACTCTTATTTCTCGCTTTCCTTTGATTCCTCCTCGATTCGAAGATGTTTCTGGATTTTCTCCAAAGAGAAGTCTTCAGAACTATGAAACAATAACTCAAAGAACGATTCTCTTAAGGTGATTACATTAGAATTTTTGTTCCGGAGTTCTTTACATCTTTCAAGACTCTATGGGACGAAATTTAGGCTTACTTACCTATACCTCTTTGTGCATTTCCACATCGTTGTGTCTGTGCTACGGGTGTCAGCAATGCTATACATCATCATGATATTGCATGTTCCATTTGATTTTTCACAGGTCTCAATGATCAATTTGATATAGTGTGTGCTCAGGTTTTCTTGATGAGCCATCTTTCACTTGTCAATTGTATATTTTTTTTTGTGCTTTAACAAGCTGGCTCGACCAAATGACAATGCAAGGATGGCATTCGCCTTGGGCCTCCCCTTTATTGAATATATAGTAGGCCTCAAAATAAGTAAATCATTAAATAAATAAAAGAAAAAGCAATTCATTAAAATAATATATGTAGTAGCCCAACGGTAAAGTATTTTTTTTAAAGACTTGGAAGTTAATGGTTGGACTCCCACTGCTCTCAAGTTTAAGTCTCACTTTTCTTTGTCTTTAATCAATTTTAATTCATATTAGCCATTTTTATTCAAAGGCATTGGCAATTGATGCAATAATCTATATGACATTTTATATGGTACGATCAATCACTTATTTTAAAATTTTATAAAAATATTTTTTAATATATAAAATTAATGTAATATATATATAGTTATGTTTTATTTTTATTTGAGCAATTTTAATTTGAATATCTTAAATATTTGTATTTGATTAAAAAAAACATTGACTAAGATCTATTATTGTTTTCACACGAATAAAAAAAAAATTTAATGAATAATTTTAAATTAAATTTCCAAAATAATACTCTATTTTTAATGTAGCCTATAAACTATATTAATATAATAAATAATTATTTTTATTTTTTAGTTCATGAAGAACATAAAACTATCACATTTAAATTCACACGATTAAGATGATAAAAATTAACACGATAAATGTTTAATAATAATTAAGGATTAAATTAATAAAATTAATATATTTAAAATATTATTAATTAATTTAATATTATTTAGAAGCTTCATTGAAGAAATTAATAATTTAAGAATTTCATTGATGGTTTCCTTTATTTTAAAATTTTAAATTATTTAAAATTTTATAAATATATATTATTATTTTTCAAAAAAAATATTGTAGATTTTACATTAGGCTTCCAAATTTACTGAGCCACTTATGCCAACAAGAAATATAACATAATAGTAAATTCAAGTATGACATAAGTCTCCATTCTTGTGTAGTTCTTAACCATACAAATAATATAACAAAAATAATACTATAATTATAACCTCATTTAATTTCGTCACACTCGATAAATTAAATGGAGGAATGTCTGTAATAAATATATATATATATATATATATATATATATATATATATATATGATTACATAATGCAACTTGTAAAGAAATATATATGGATTAGTGGTTGGAGGTGTTATGTAGAACAATAATTCAAAAAGGAGTAGCGGTAATTACCCTTTACTTCCATTTTGGTGTAATTCATACTATATTTCTTAACCATTACAATTAATACAACAAAAATATTACTATCATTATAACCTCATTCAATTTCACCACACGTGATAAAAAGAATGAGGCAATGTATGTATTATACTGCATGTCTTTATCTGATTACATAATACAACTTGTAAAGGAATGTTTAAGGGTTAGAGATTGAAAGAGTCTTGGAGAAAAATGGGAAGAAGGAGAAAAAGGAAGGGGGTGAATTAGGAGTATCGGAAACTAGAGCAGGAGCTGGAGCGGACACTGGTGGAACATCAATAGTTAGATCAACCGAAGGAAAGGGAAATGACATGATATGCTTAGGAAGAGATTGGATGAAATTGTCCAATGGTGGAAGACTTCCTTTGGGAAATGATGACATTACATAAAAATCTGGTAAATATGCTGGAATGGTAGGATGTGGAAGTGCGGTTGTTTGAAGAAGCTGACGAGCTTCGATGTTCATGCTTGTCATTGTCACAACAAAAAGTAAAGCAAAGATGAAGGATTTGGAGAAAGCCATTGATGTTGATAATTTGATGAGTTTTTTTTGTTTATTTTTACCACCAGTATCCGATCCAGTGGACCGCCTAATATGGATCGGGATGAGTTTTATTGAGAGAAATTGGTTTGGGATTTGACGAGAAGGAAAAGGATTATTGATGGTCTTATATAGAGTGAGAGGGATTAGTTTAACTTTCCATATTTTACTTTGCTAAAATCATTTTGTGGTTAGATTCGTTGGCTACTTATAGGAATTTCTATTTTTAATTACGGCCTTCAATGCATTCTTAACTATGAAAGTTGAGTTTTTGTATAACTATTTGACCTATTAATCAACTAATGCATTTTAACCAACAAAATGAATGCACCCAAACATAACTTGTTTATCCGCAAAAAATAATAGATAATTTCCTGTAATAGAAATTGATATTAATAATAAAAATAATTCTATTTTAAATAATTTAGTTAAAATTTGTTTGATAATAGCTTTATTTCATCAAATTTGTTCAATGAAATATTAAGTGAGTTCAAGTGAAGTAATTTCATCATTTTTTAGTTTTTCATGTATTAATTCTAACCAAATTAAACATGATATCTACTTCTTTAGATATTTTATTTCTTAATATAATTTTAGCATTCTCATTATACGTAAAGATATGCTCTTAGGTATAGGAGTAATAAAGATTAAAAAAAGAATGTTGGGTAAACAAGAATTGAAAATCAAATCTCATAAAGTCTACATATACAACTTTAGAAGACATAACATAGTTATGTATGGGTCTTTAGAATATTTATTAAAGGTCGGTGATATTTAGTGTTAGGAAGACAAAACTTTCGAAAATAGTTATATAAAATTTTGTTGATTGTCATAACATATTTTTTCATATTGTACTTGAATCAACTTTGAGGATTGTGTGTCTTAGATTAAAACATTTGTTCCTTAGTCCAACAAGTGGTGAAACCTCATATAAGTACATATATGCATATTTCTCTCCTACGATACGCTATAATATATGTTAGTCATAATGTCCATTTTTCATCCCGTGAAAAATGGACATTATGCCTTACCAGAAAAAGTGATAACTTAATCAATAGGAAATAAGATAATCATTATGAATAGAAGTAGTTAGGAGAAAATCCTGAGCATGTGGTGTATGCAAACACTTGAGAATAGATTTTACTAAAAGGTCAATGGCCAAAATATGTAGGGAGATCCAAAGCTGCTAAATTCAAAATATGGAATCATACCACTAAGACCATCCAAAGATATCTCAAAATCTAAGTCCATGTCAATATTCCATCGTCTCTTATTATATGTTCTTGAAACACCCAAGATTGAACCTTGGAAGCAACTAAAGAGTACGAGGTATTTTATCTTTATGTCATTTTATCCTTGCTCATTTGAAGTTTGGTATTCTTGAAAGGTTTAGTATCTTTGCTTGCTTGGTTTCAAATCAAAGGATGGTAATTTTACATTGATTTGTTTATGTCAAGTGTTGGATTCTTGTTAATTATATGGTTCTTTTACTTAGTTTTTACTTTATGATTTAGAATAGTCCCTTAATATCCTTCTATCTTCTTTAATTTCAAAATCTTCTCCCTCCTTTTCAAAACTCTTCTTGTTTTCTAACTTGAACGACTTTCGTAATAAACTTGGACTTCGGTCCATGCATTTTTAAAAATCT
The DNA here is from genome assembly GCA_948472305.1 of Vicia faba. Taxonomy (NCBI): domain Eukaryota; kingdom Viridiplantae; phylum Streptophyta; class Magnoliopsida; order Fabales; family Fabaceae; genus Vicia; species Vicia faba. The sequence goes on from OX451741.1 coordinate 858,134,613, forward strand.
TTTCTTAATCAAACTTTAACAAACTTAATCATACCTTGACTTTTTTTTGTGAGAAGACTAAAATTCAATTAACCTCATTCAAACCATTTTGCCATTTTGGATTTTTATTTTAAAAGTTTTTTTCAAAAGATTAGACTCTTGTCGATTCTTGTAGTGATGCGAGCTACTATACATCTATGATATGTAGTAAAGTGGGATATTTTCCACTTGGGTGTTGAGTGAGGCTTTGGGGACTTTAATATCCAACCTATATCCTCCATTTTGAGATGAAGCAAATTGTCCATTCTCATTATCGTGGTTAGTAAGTATGTTTTCCACTCGGATGTGACGATGATGCCTCTTCTCTTAAAATTAACCAACGCACATATGTTTTAAATTTTTTGAGGTGGACTACGAGTACCTTGATCCCCTATTGCACGGAAGGTGGTACATAGGCACTAAAGGTTTGCAACCGCGGAGGGTGAAAAAATGTAAAAAGATACTTCTTTTCTCATCTCCACCGTCTATTTTAGTATACACCATTTATAGCGAAAATACACATATTTTCAAAGAGGTTCATGCGGAGTACATAGATGTTTAGGGGGATAATACCTTCCCTTTGCCTAAACAACCCCCATACCTAGATTTTATCCCCCTCTTTTTGGGTTTATTCGCTCTTTTCCCATTTCCAATGGCTTAGTATTAACATTTCTACCGCTACATCATCTAATGGGCCTTGATCCTTTTGGTAAGTGTTAGCTCCAAAATTCGACACCCATACACATAGGCCTTATTAGCTAAAAATAGATTTAATAAATCTAAGAGATTGAAGAAGTCTAAATTAAAGACCCTTCGATTTGGAAACATAGTCTAATTTGAAGATACTTGGAATTGAGAGCCTTTGAAAAGGCCTATCGAAGTCGTCCTTGTTAAGGAGGAGAAAACACTTAGAGAATTCTCTAAGTTAGAAATGGTCTTCGACCCAGAGGCTTCGATCTTGTAATAGCCTTCGACCCAGAGGCTTCGATCTTGTAATAGCCTTCGACTTGGAAGCGTTCGTATCAACAACAATTTGATTTCGAATCTGAAGAAAAGAGGGAAAAGCAGTTCACCTGGCAGTTGAAGAAAGCAATGTGGCATGAAGTTGGAGATCGAAGAACATGAAAAGGACACTTGTACTAATCCTGGATCGAATTAAACATCTAGCATTTACTTTTTAATAGTATAAATATAGGAAGTTTATGTAGATTTCCGTATGTTTAACTAATTGTACAAGTCACTCAATACTATTCGAGTACCCGATGCGTGAGAAAGAATACTGAGAATGTACGTTTGAAACACAACATTTTATAATAATAGTCTTTTACATTCCTTTTTACATTCCTTTCCATTCTTTCTTACATCCTTTTATCTTACTTGCAATGTTTATTTTCCCTTGCATTTTACTTCCATTTTTTACCAGATTTCTACACTTAAACTCATCTCAAACCTCTACCTTTTCTCAGTCGAATGTGTTCTTTATTAAAATTAGCATTTTTATCAAAACAATAAAAATATTTAGCATATGTCCTAGGATCAAACTGATCGATTCTGCAAGTAACCAAAAAATTACCCTTTTTGGCAGATTAGCGGTTGTTTACTAATTTTCACGATAAACAAATTCGCACACCTTGTGGGACGTTGCTAATTTTTGTTTGTTTATATTAACATAAATGCTTTACATAATTTATTTTCTTTTACAAAGTGTTGTATGTTATTAAGGAGTGGTAAATTTACCACCAGCGAGTGTACAACTAGGAGAAGAAATAGTGAAATGGATAATCATCCAAATAATGGAGAAATACCTCCATCAATTGTTACGGAAACAGCGGTTATATCAACCGTTAGTGAAACTATCCCATCAACCGCTGGTTCGGCACCAATGTTGACAGTAGCACAAACGGGACCAATACTTTCGTACGTGTGTCCCAAAGGTCCATTAGGAACACCCATACCAAGGGTAAATCCAGGATCTCGACCTTATGTTCCCCCAGGATTTTTGACAGCCTGGATGGGTCGAGACCAGCCTTATGGCATGCCAACTACTGAAATGGCTAGTCTTATGAACGTTCCGTCCATATTTTCAAAACCTTTGGTGAGTGCGTCTTCGCCATTGCAGGGATCTGGAACTGGTATGACGAATTTGGGTAGTAACCAACTCTTAAGAGGCGCATCCCATGCAATACCAAGCCTCCCAAATGCTTATACGACAATTTTAAGGCAACAAATGGATGAAAGTAACCATGATATGGTATAGATATTGGCACAAACTTTGAGTACAATGTTGAACCCTCTAATACACAATACCACCCAGTTGAATCAGCAAATACTGATGAAGTGAGACAACAGGTTCGACACCATAATTATGGAACAAATAATAATCTGACAGCCATGATCGAAAGAATCATGATATAGAATGGAATGAACATTGGCTTTCATAGGCCAAACTTTACATCCCCATTGTTAGAGTATATCTTGCAAACAGATTTACCCATAGGTGGAAAGTTCCAAAGTTCACCAAATTTTCTGGGGATACAACAGAATCTACGGTCGAACATGTGGTGAGATATTTGATAGAAGTTGGGGAAATCTCAAATAAAGAGAGCATTGGGATTAAGTACTTCCCAAGTTCCCTTACTAAAAATGATTTTACATGGTTTACCACCCTCCTAGCCAATTCGATCCACAATTGGAATCAATTGAAGAGATTGTTCCATGAACAATTTTACATGGGACAGAACAAAATAAGTCTGAAAGAACTGGCTAGTGTGAAAAGGAGGTTCACTGAGCCAATAGATGAATATCTAAATAGATTTTGACTGCTCAAAGCCAGATGCTTTACACAAGTGCCTGAGCATGAGTTGGTCGAATTGGAAGCAGGGGGCCTAGATTATTCTATTAGGAAAAAATTAGATACCCAATACCTGAGGGATATGGCCCAATTAGACGATCGAGTTAGATAGGTAGAATGTCTTAAAGCTGAAAAAGCTAAAGCAAATAAGACTCAATGACGATCCAGAGACATCTAGTGATCCTATAGTTGTCCAAGAAAGCGAAATAGATTTAGCAGAATTAAAGGAATGGCCATCGTACTCTTGTAGATTCCTAATGCCCTCAAATGGGAAGAATCCTACTGAGTCTGAAAAGAACAGTGATGGACTCCCAAAGAAAACATATAGTTTCAACGTCACAAAATGTGATGAGATATTGACTTGTTAGTTAAAGATGGTCAAATGGTAGTGCCCCTAGGGGAAAAATGCCTCCTTTAGAACAATGAAAGAAAAGAGGTTTTTGTAAGTATCATAATCATTTGTGCCATAAAACTTCACAATCTTTTCTTTTTAGAGATCTCGTTCATGGAGCGATCAAAGAAGGCCGACTCAAGTTTGCTGACAACCTCCGATGAAAATTGATGCAAACCCATTGCAAGCTGATGCCCACTATGCTGAACCATCAGGCATTAACATGGTAAAAGTTTCATAAGGCTTCGTCAATAAGCCTGTTTTTGGCAGTTTCATTGGGAACATCTTCAGAAAGACTATTGTAGGGATAAGAAAGGCTACTAAAGGCCTAAACAAAGAAGCTACTGAAGGCTCAAACAAAGGATCTGCTGAAGGCTCAAACAAAGGGACTACTGCTGGTTCTTATTTGGTTTTCGTCACGGGTTCGATAGAGGACCTAGAAGCCAAGATGCAAAGGCTGAATCCCGCTGCCAAGAGCAACATAGAAGTCAATATGTTTGAAGTATCAGAGTCGAAGGCTTCAGAAGATCCCATCAGACAAGAGGAAGTCAATAAAATTTCATTTCCTAAAGAGAATGAGAGTATGGCAGATTTTCTGCAACGATGCCAAAAAAAGAAGTATGAAGTCATGCTGTGTCCAAGATGCAGCTCCATCTTGGACAAAAGGCTGCAAAACACATACAAGGTGTGAATGCAACAAAGGAGAAATGGGGCACAAATGCCCAACCCAAAATGGATCCTAAGGTTCGATATGATCCCAGAAGAGGATATCAGAAGGGACCAATGAACCAGGTAAAGAGGCCATCAACCTTCAGGCCTCCAACAAATGTCCCTGAGGACACTTGGCTGAAAACAGCAAGCTGGAAAAGGCCCAGTGAGGAGAAATGGGGAACATTTTATGTGCCAAGAGGATCATCCTTGGCCTATAGGAATGAATTCCAAACTACAACAACAAGCACAATGGCTTATGTGTCGAGCAACTGCAAAGGAAAAAATCCCATGTCGCGCTCCTAGTGGAGGAGATATCAAAGATGGCGGAAAGCCGGAAGAGAGGCTACAGAGGAGCCTTAACCAGAATCAAGCACTAATGTGCTACAAAGAAAGGAAAAAGGCAAACAAAGAAAGCCTTTGGAAAGAAAACCAATTGCTAGAAGATTGGTTTGGCCAGAACAATGTGAATCAAATGATGAAGGTAATTCTGAATATGATGTTACTTTGGATATTATGGTGAATGTAGTGTCAATACTACCCAGGGAATACGACCACCAAGTCGAAGTCGAAGAGACTGACTGGGAGGTCGAACAGGAGATGGCCAAACATAGGCCAGTTTGTTATTACGTTATGAACAACGGCTCTGTCGAAGAGAAGAATGCTTTCTTTGAATGCCCAAGTGAGGCGATAAAGAATCACCTCAAACCATTGTTCATCGGATCAAAATTAGGGGAAGCAACCATCAACAAAATTTAGGTTGATTATGGGGCCACATTAAATATAATTCCCCAAATTATGATGAGGAAACTAGGCAATGGGGATGAAGATATCAAACCCCACAACATGGTTCTATCGAACAATGAGGGAGGTATTGGAACTACTATGGGGATTATACAATTAGATCTCAATGTGGGAACAATACTTCGGCTAACTATGTTTATGGTCATTTTAGCGAAACCCAACTATAATCTATTCTTAGGTAGAGAATGGATACATGGCATATGAGCAGTGCCATCATCAATTCACCAACATGTTACCATTTAGCGCCCATATGGTATAGTGGAAAATATCGAAGCAGATCAAAGCTACTATATGGTCGAAGCTAATAATGTCGATTGAAGAAACTTTGACAAAAATTAGGATCACATAGGGCCATGCAATCCTCCAGACTTTGATTTGGCACCAGCACCAAATACCTTTTGCTCCCTCTACCTAAACTCCGACCATGGGTTCTAGTGGGATAGAGAATATTTTTCAAACATTGACTATGGAGGAGTTGATGACATACGGCCAACAGGCTCTGGAAGTGAATTCAGTGATGATGACTGAATCACAAGATTTACAAAAGATTTCGGCATATGTATCCGAAAGTAGAAAGATAGCGGTCTTAGAGGCTGAAGTCAAGTATATCGTTTTCGAAGCCAATGAGCAAGTGTTTCTTTCAGAAGGTCCTGGGAAATACTTTGAACCAGAACCACCTGAATTAAGAAGGGAGGAAGAAAGAAGCCAGAGGCTAGATGCCATCTATGATGATGAGCCTTTGGGTTTTGAAAATGATCCGTTGGAAGACAATGTTAAAATGCTAGCACAAGATCCTCTGGAAGAAATAGACTTGGGTGAAGGTTTGGTGAAAAGACCAACATACATCAGTGCGAAGATAGATCCAGTGCTCAGGGTCGAAATAACCCAATTGTTGAAGGAGTTTAAAGACTGCTTTGCATATGATTATGACGAAATGCCTGGTCTCGACAGAAGATTGTTGGAGCTTCAACTACCAATAAGGCCTGGAAAAAAGCCTGTGAAGCAAACTCCAAGGCATTTTGCACCACAGATCTAGTCGAAGATCAAGACGAAAGTCAAAAGACTGCTAAAATGCAAGTTCATCCGAACGACCAGGTAAGTCGAATGGATTGCAAATATAGTACCTGTTATAAAGAAAAATGGTACCTTAAGGGTGTGCATTTATTTTAGAGATTTAAATGTTGCAACATCCAAAGATGAATATCCAATGCCTGTGGCGGAAACTCTTGTTGATTTTGTCACTGACTTTGAATACATGAGTATGCTTGATGGATACTCTGGGTATAATCAAATTTTCAGTGCTGAAGAGGATGTGTCGAAAACAACATTTCAATGCCCGAGAGCTTTAGGTACTTATGAATGGATAGTGATTCACTTTGGCCTAAAAAATACAGGGGCAACATATCAAAGGGAAATAAATTCCGTCTTCCATTATTTTATTGAAACTTTTATGCAGATTTATATTGACGATATTATTGTCAAATGTGTTTCAGGGAAGAATCAAATAGACCACCTTCGACAGTCCTTCGAAAGGATGACAAGCTATGGTCTAAAAAGGAATCCTCTAAAGTGTGCTTTCTGCGTCAAACCAGGGGACTTCTTAGGCTTTATGGTCCATAAAAAGGGAATCAAAATAAACAAGAACAAGACCAAAGCCATTTTGAAAGCGAAAGCGCCAACTAGAAAGAAGGAGTTGCAATCACTACTTGGCAAGATAAATTTCCTGAGGAGATTTATATCCAACTTAAGTGGAAAAATGCAAGTCATCTCACCACTACTTTGACTCAATAAAGGAGGATTTGAGTGGGGGCAAGAAAAACAAGGGGCCTTCGACAAGATCATAGGATACCTCACCAGGCCACCTATTCTGGTACATCCTTGTAAAAATAGGAGTATGAGATTTTACATAGTTGCATCTGATAAAACCCAATGGAGCATGTTGGCTCAAGAGGATGAAAATGGTTTCGAAAGATCCATCTACTACCTCAGTAGAGTTTTAAATGATGTAAAAACTAGGTATAGCGAAGTTGAAAAACTATGTTTGTGTTACTTCTCATGTACAAAACTCAAGCAATATATTAACCCAGTTGATGTTTATGTTTTGTCTCATTTTTATGTTTTCAAATATATATTATCGAAACCCATCTTGCATAGTGGATTTGGCAAATGGGCTCTTGTATTGACTGTGTATTCATTAATCTGTATGCCTCTTAAGGCTGTAAAAGGTCAAGTGGTAGCAAACTTTATAGTTGACCACTCAATAAATGACGAATCATTAAAATACTTGGAGATTGAACCCTGGAAGTTATACTTTGACGGTTCCAGTCATAAAGATGGAACTGGAGTAGGAGTTCTAATTATTTCTCCAAATAAAATTCCAAAAACATTCAATTACAAGATCGAAGGTTCTTGTTCGAACAATGAGGCTGAGTATGAAACTCTAATCGTAGTCCTTGAAATCTTGTTGGAAATGGGGGCAACTCGAGTCTCAAATAATGGGAGACTCAGAGTTAGTCATAAGTCAAGTTATGAAAGAATACAAATGTATAAGATAAAATCTTATCATGTATTTTGTAATAGCCAATCGTTTGTTGAAAAACTTTAAAGTGATCAACATTCTACATATAACAAGATTGGAAAATCAAGTGGCTAATGACTTAGCAAAGATTGCATCTGGTTATAAAATTTCGAAAGAAAAATTACAACAAGCAATCAAAGTTAGAGGAAGAGTAACATCAACCAAGTTGTCTCCAACAGATTTAGAAACAAAAAAACTGGGTTACGTTGACCAAGAAAACATCGAAATTTAGTTCATACACACTCTAAAAGAACAAGATTGGAGAAAGCCTATAGTAGATTATTTGCAAAATCCAATGGCTTCGACAGAATGAAAAACAAAGTACAGGGCACTAAGTTATATTCTAATGGGAAACGAGTTATTTAAAAGATGCCTGAAGGAGTACTACTGAAATGCCTAAGTGAAACAGAGGCAAACATAGCCCTTTCAACTACACATGCTAGGGAATGTGGGGCATATCAACTAGGCCATAAAATGAAATGGTTGTTGTTTCGACAAGGATTATATTGGCCTACTATGTTGAAAGATTGTGTGAAGTTTGCAAAAGGTTGCCAAGAATGTCAAATACATACAGGCATCCAACATGTACTTGCAAGCGAACTTCACTCGATTGTGAAACCTTGGACTTTTAAAGGATGGGCTGGAACTCATTGGGGAGATTCGACCAACATTGTCTAAATACAAGAAATATATATTGGTGGGCATTGACTATTTCACTAAGTGGATTGAAGCAATTCCTTTAGTCAATGCAGACCAAGAGAATGTCATTGAATTTATTCAAAAGAATATTATATATAGGTTTGGAATCCCTAAGACAATAACAACTGACCAAGGATCAGTATTTACTGGTCGAAAAATGCAGGAGCTCGCCATAGAAATGGGATTCAAATTGTTAACATCTACGCCTTACTATGCGCAAGCTAATGGACAAGTTGAAGTGGCAAATTAGGTAGTAATTTGCTTAATAAAGAAGCATGTAGTAAAAAAGCCAAAGAATTGGCATAAAACGTTGGACCAAATCATATGGGCATGTCGAACTTCTCCTAATGAAGCTACCAGAAAGACACCATTTCGATTAACATATGGCCATGGCGCAGTTTTGCCAGTAGAAAGTTATTTGTAGTCAACAAGAATTCAGAAACATCAAGATATCCCTTCCAAAGCTTATTGGAATATGATGTTAGATGAATTGGTTGATTTGGACAAAGAAAGACTAACAACTTTAGATCTCTTAAGGATACAAAAGAAAAGAGTGGAAAAATATTACAATAAAAGAGTAAAACCCAAGACATTCTTGCCTGAGGATCTGGTATGGATGGTAATTCTCCCAATGGATCAAAAGGATAGAAATATGGTAAAATGGTCTCCTAAATGGGAAGGACCTTTTAAGATTATCCAAACATTTCCTGGTGGTGCCTATGAAATCGAAGAGTTAAATGAAGATCAAAGGCTCTTGAGAGTAAATGGTAAATACTTGAAAAATTATATACCTATACTTCAAGAAGTTAAAATAACCAATGTTTAATCTCAATCGAAGTAAAGCGCCAAAATGGAAAATGCATTAAGCAGCCAAAATGGCTATAAGTCATTACAAAAACATAAATTATACAAATAAAAAGTCAAAATCAGAATGGGAGGTGGGCTTTGATTTGGAGATATTTGATCTTCTGCAGATCCAAACGTCTTTCGCACAAAGCCTTTGACCGATGAAGAGCTTTGATTTTAGCATCTAATGCTTGGGCCTGATCAGCATACTTCAATACATCGTTGATTTCCTCTTGGCTCTCAGAATCAGTGTTGATAGCAAGAAGTTCTTCTTTTCGTTTATCATTTGTGGCAATCTTAGCCTCCAATTCTCTGATCTGAGTCTTCATGCTGGCTGTATTTTGGTTGATTTCATTGACTTCTTTCTTCCTAGCCTCTTGCACCTTCCACAACTCCTTTAACTTTGAACTTGATTCAGTGGCAACACTCTAGGAAGCAGCTACGTGGCCATTGGCTTCTTCAATTTTTCGATTGAGAGTCCTTTAGAGATTGTAATCAACTGAGACCTGATCGATGATCGAAGTCAAATCTAAAATAACGCTGGCGATGTCAGGAGAGCTAGCAAGAAGGTCGACAACTCTTAAAGTGGTCTTGAGAAATGAAGGAGAAGTAGGTTCTCCCTATAAGTTCAGCATTAAATCTCTTTTAAAAAGTTGTGCCTTGACTTTCTGAAGTGCCTCCTCAAGAGGAGATGTTGAAGTAGATTTTCCAGACGAAGTCGAAGCATTGTGACTTTGATCGGAAGAATTTTCTCTGCCCTCGAGTATGGAATTCAAGTATCCAAGAGGATTATTCTGTTTTAGTAATTCCAAATCTTCCTTAGTATGGGACCCTGTCGAAGTGACTCTCTCATTGGTGACACGGGCTACATTTCCTTCGACAGATAAATCCTGTATCTGGACATGGGCACCTTCAACACTTGTAGGGTTTCTTTCTCCCCTTGCAGAGTTCTCTCTCCCATCAGCCGCTGGAATATCCTCATTTTGATTCTCTCCCTATGGTATGCCCTCCATCTCCGTTTCGACTACATCATCAGCAGCTTCCTCTTCCTCTTCTTGTTCATCATCAGTGGCTAGTGAGGTTCTGGGATTAGTGTGTGGCGGGTCAAAATTCTACTCACAAGGGATTTCTTTATTCTTCTCCCCAACAATTGCAACTTGATTCTTAGAGGTTTGGTTCACCTCGCTGGCTGAGCTCACAAAGGATCCCTTTGCTGAATAAGGCCTATAAGTGGGATCGCCCTCATTGTTTATTAAAGTGACATATTCTTCTAAAGGTATAGGAGCCTGTTTTGATGTTCCAGCAGTGTCCTGAGGATCAAAAGAGTATTATTAGAATTATTGTAAAATAATTCAAAGAGTTTTAGATGGTCAAAGTTGTTACCCGGGGTGGAACTTCAGCAACAGGACTTGAATTATCACTTTCACTGGGATTATTCATCCTAGCATCTATTTCTCGTTCTGTTGGCTCTTTGATGATGATATGAGGAGGCCTCGACTTAGTAGCCATAACCTTGGTCTTGGTTTTTGGACGAGGTTCGGAAATAGGAGCTAGTTTCTTTAATTTTTTCCTCTTAAGACGAATAGGAGGAGGTTCTTCTTCTTCATCACTGGAAATCTCAATTTTTTGAACTTTCCTTTTCTTTGGAGTAGTTTTCTTAATACCCAGAAAAGAAAGGAGTCGAAAGCATCAACATCAATATTAATATGTTGAAAAGAAAGTTATAACAGAAAGTATTTACCTGTGGTAGAGGTTTTACAGAAAGGTCTCCTCCCTTTGCGCTTTCAGAGACTTTCTTGGTAATGGTTCTCTTGACGGCTAGAAAATAAACAAGTATAAGCAAGATGTCGAATGATTGAATTGAAGAAAATAAGGCATTTTCTTTGAAAAGAAAGATTACCTTTTTTGATCTTGTTAGAGACCAGTATAAACGCCTCTTGAAGACGGTCAGCAAAGTCGTTTGCATTGAAGAATTCTTCGTCATAGTACTGCTTCCACCAGTCTTCAAAGAAAGGTGAACATAGAAAGTTGAGTTTGAAGTCAAACAAAGATAGTACGGTTAGACAAACGTACCTACCAATATGCTTGGTAGCAGCATCCTCTGAATAGCCTGCATTATAAAACAATAGAGACTTTTCTCGGGGATATATTGGAGAAGGGAGTGATTGGATGATGCCAAATTGGCGAGAGATAAGATTCGGTTGATAAGCAATCAAACTAAGTTGATTCTTTGAACTCTTGAATCTCAGTGGCATAATTGTTGGGCGAAGAAACGATTCCAAGATAGCCACATACTCCTCCACTTGGTCCTCTTCATCAGATGAGGGACATGGTTGAATAAACCATTCCGGACCAACCTTTAGACTAGAAAAGGGAGCCATAGTCGAAACAAATTCCTCACGCTTTACAAACATCATTACAAATCTAGTAAAGGATTTCTAAAATTGTTGACCCCCATTCGTTGGAGTTAATATGACTAATCCAGTGCCTTCGACCCTTTTGTTTAAGATTTCTGGGGCCTTCTCATTAATCTTGTTCTTCTGAGGAAGAAAATGTTCAAAAGTCGCATTGAGCCAAATTTGAAGGAGCCAGAAGGGGCCAGAAAGGAGCAAACTTGCCTTATCTCCAATAACTTTAAGCTGAGTCACACCATTTCTAATGGAATCATACAGGTTGGCCAAAATCAATTCGGCCAAACAAAGGTTGTAACCATGATGAAGCAGCGTCGCAAGGGTGAGCATCTTTTTAGTCACTTGAGGTGACTTGGTGCAGAAAACGAAGCGAGATAACCACAAAGCTAGAAAAGCTATGTGTTCCACTTTAGAGATAATGATGCTAGAATTATCGTGAAAGTGGTTGATGAATATAGTGTATGTGGGTTTCGTGGCAGAAAACCCAATAGTATCTTCAGATAAATCTTCAGGGTCAAAATAGTCACCAGTTGGTCGAAGACCAGTAATGGCTGCTATGTAGAAAAGAGTTGGAGTCACCATTCCACAGGGTAAATGGAAAGTGAAATGCGTGCTATCCCAGAAGTACAACGAAGATACCAACATAAGAGGGAAATAAGGTAACCCAGTCTTTGATAACATGACCAAGTCATAAATCCCCATATCTTTCCAGATTTGGGTCTGCATTGTTTCCATCTTACATAGCTAATCTGAATACTCTGAAGTAACGCTAGGGCAATATCAAAAGTTCTGGTTCCCCTTGTTCATAAACTGAAGGTTTATGTCTTCCTTCGTTTGGGAGTGCTGTTGGTTAGCAGGAGTAGCATCCTCAGGGTCATTCTTGGGTTTCTTCATGCAACCTATAGGCTTTAGCCTAGGGTGATTTGGGAATAAGGCATTATTCTGCTTGGGGTTCTCAAGGCAAGCAGATAGTGGACCAGACATGGCGTACATAAACCCAGAGTACCTAATGGGAATAAGTACCTGAGAATCGTAAGCTTCACGCCATTCTCTAGTCATGGGTTCAGAAACAACCCTTCGCTCCCCACTCGAAGCAGAAACATAACCAGTGGAAAAGATTTCTGGTTGTTATTGTAAGTCAGAAACTTTCTTGGTTTTGGGATTGTTTGGTGCGTTTGAAAGGAAAGCCATGGTCGAGGGTAGTAAAAGAACGAAAAAGATGAAGTTCTTAAGATTTATTTTTGCAAGGAAATGAGGAATATTATGAGTTGTAAAAATTCCAAAGAAGAGAATATGTGGCTATCTATATTGTCCATGGAAGAGTGTTTTCCCTCAAAACCATTTAATGCTGCAAAGTTAGTGGGGTACATGGCGAACGTTGAGGCAGTTATCGTACAGGTGTTGGAAACATTTTCCATACTTTCCTAGGTTGTAGGGATAATTGCCATCATGGCAGCATGAAAACGACTGACTGATAGGGACGTCTTGGGAAAAGGGTAATGATGACTTTGAATACCAGCAGTGGTTGGTAGAAGGCGAAAAGCGCACGATTAACTTTTGTTTCCAAAAAGAAGACAAGTGTCGAATAGGAATAACAAAGAATGACCATTTCTTCTGGCGTCGAAATTGACATTCTTGGGGGGAAATTTGTTAGCTCCTAAATTCGACACCCAGACACATTGGCCTTATTGGCTAAAAATAGATTGAAGAAATCTAAGAGATTGAAGAAGTCTAAATTAAAGACCCTTAGATTTGGAAACATAGTCTAATTCAAAGATACTTCGAATTGAGATCCTTTGAAAATGCCTATCGAAGTCATCCTTGTTAAGGAGAAGAAAAGACTTAGAGAATTCTCTAAGTTAGAAATGGTCTTCGACCTAGAGGCTTCGATCTTGTAAGAGCCTTCAACCTGGAAGCATTCATATCAACAACAATTTGATTTCGAAGCTGAAGAAAGGAGGGAAAAGCAGTTCACCTAGCAGTTGAAGAAAGCAACATGGCATGAAGTTGGAGATTGAAGAACATGCAAAGGACACTTGTCCTAATCCTGGATTGAAGTAATCGTCGAGCAGTTACTTTTTACTAGTATAAATATAGGAAGTTTATGTAGATTTCCGTTTGTTCAACTAATTGTACAAGTCACTCAATACTATTCGAGTACCCGCTGCGTGAGAAAGGGTACTGAGAATGTACGTTTGAAACACCACATTTTATAATCAAAGTCTTGTACGTTCCTTTTTACATTCCTTGCCATTCTTGCTTACAACCTTTTATCTTACATGCAAAGTTTATTTTCCCTTGCATTTTACTTGCGCTTTTTACCAAATTTCTACACTTAAACTCATCTCAAACCTCTACCATTCTAAGTCGAATGTGTTATTTATTAAAATTAGCATTTTTATCAAAACAACACAAATATTTAGCATATGTCCTAGGATCAAATTGATTGATCCTGCAAGTAACCAAAAAATTACCCTTTTTGGAAGATCAGCGGTTGTTTACCAATTTTCACGGTAAACAGTAAGTCAACTAGTTCTCAAGTGTCATTTAACCTAATTGAATCCATTTCATCTTGGAGAACATCCTTCCAAAAGGAGGAGTCTCTTGAAACCACTACTTACTTGTAAGTTTTAGGATCATCTACTACTTGATGAATAATAGGATGTCTCAAACATATTTTTCATAGTTTCCTCCAACTATATAAAAGGAAATAAGTTGAGAATAAATTTTGTTTCGTTTGAGATCCTTTGTTTTCCAGAATCTATTTCTTATCCTAGACATGGATTATGATTCTATGATCAGAGAAGAACTTTCGGGTAGCATCTCGATACTCCAAGAAAATTATTCCTCTCTAGGTTTTTTTGCGAGTTAAGATGCGTTTAAATTCACACAAATATGAATGTATAAGATCAAGGAGATTTAAATTTCTTTCATCACTTTTTATAGGTTTCTTAATCATCTTTAAATTAACACATAATTCACATTTTTCGATATCATTTATATTACACGAGATCAAATCGGATATAATTAGTCTCATCATATAACTAATACCGATTTGTGCAAATCCATTATGCCATAAAGAAACAAACTCAAGCATCTGAGCAGAATTAGAAATTTTATTAATAATAGTATAGAGTTTGATCATTCCCTCAGCAGAATATATTTTTCCACTAAATACACCATTATGGGTCAATATAAGTTTCCCAATTCATATACATATTTAATGTCCTATTTTCCCAACAAATCTCGACCAACAAGATTCATATTCATATCGGGGACATGAAGCACATTGACAAGGGTGGCTTTCTTTCTGGATGTGAAGTTGAGTTCAACATATTTGGTTCCAACAACTATTGATCATACTTCATTTCCCTTATTTACTTCTTGTCCATCATTTTCTTCAGAATAGGTTTTAAAATCAGACTTGTCATAAGAGGCATGCACTGTAGCACATGTATCATACCATAAACCTTGCACTTTGCCTTCGATTGCCATTATTTTTCTCACTGTAGAGATTATATGATCATTTGCATGAACTGCATTTATCTCATTTTTTGACTTGTTGTGCATGCAATCTCGAGAACATCAAGGTTTTCCACATACGAAACAACCACTTTTCAGACCTTTCATACAACCGAAATTATTGAACTTGTTATGTTCCTTTTTAGGTCTAAGATGACTCTTCACTCCATCATGTTTGTTTTTTTGTTTGTCGGTCACAACATTGGCTTTGGAAAGATCAATTGACTATGATTTCTCCCTTTCCTTTGATTCCTCCTCATTTCGAAGATGTTTCTGGATTTTCTCCAAAGAGAAGTCTTCAAAGTCGTGCAACAATAACTCAAAGAATGATTCTCTTAAGGTGATTACATTAGAATTTATGTTTCTGAGTTCTTTACATCTTTCAAGACTCCATGTGAATAAATTCAGGCTTACTTACCTATACCTCTTTGTGCTTTTCCACATCGGCGTGTCTACACTACGGGTGTCAGCAATGCTAGACATCGTCATGATATCACATGTTCAATTTCATTTTACACATGTCTCAATGATCAATTTGATATAATGTGTGCTCAAGTTTTCTTTATGAGCCCTCTACCACCTGTCAATTGTATATTTTCTTTGGTGCTTCAACAAGCTGGCCCGACCAAATGGAAATGCAAGGATGACATTCGCCTTGGGCCTCCCCTTTATGCAATATATAGTTGGCCTCGAAATAAGTAAATCATTAAATAAATAAAAGAAAAAGCAATTCATTAAAATAATATATGCAGTAGCCCAGCGGTACAATAGTTTTTTAAGGACTTGGAAGTTAATGGTTCGACTCCCACTACTCTCAAGTTTAAGTCTCATTTTTCTTTGTCTTTAATCAATTTTAATTCATATTAGCCATTTTTATTCAAAGACATTGGCAATTGATGCAATAATACATATGACATTTTATATGGTATGATTAATTATTTATTTTAAAACTTTATAAAAATATTTTTTAATATATGAAATTAATGTAATATATATAGTTATGTTTTATTTTTATTTGAGAAATTTTAATTTTAATATCTTATTTATTTTTATTTGGTTAAAAAAACATTGACTAAGATCTATTAATGTTTTCAAACGAATAAAAATAAATTTTTTAATGAATAATTTTAAATTAAATTTCCAAAATAATACTCTATTTTTAATGTTGTCTATAAACTATATTAATATAATAAATAATTATTTTTATTTTTTAGTTCAAGAAGCACATAAAACTATCACATTTAATTCACACGATTAAGATGATAAAAAGTAACATGATAAATGTTTAATAATAATCAAGGATTAAATTAATAAAATTATTATATTTAAAATATTATTAATTAATTTAATATTATTTAGAAGCTTCATTGAAGAAATTAATAATTTAAGAATTTTATTGATGGTTTCATTTATTTTAAAATAATAAATTATTACAAATTTTATAAATATATATTTTTATTTTTTTTTATAAATATTTTAGATTTTACGTTAGGCCT
Organism: Vicia faba; assembly: GCA_948472305.1. NCBI lineage: Eukaryota > Viridiplantae > Streptophyta > Magnoliopsida > Fabales > Fabaceae > Vicia > Vicia faba. Next base: position 858,150,937 of record OX451741.1, read on the forward strand.
CATGATTTATTGAGCCAGTTATGCCAACAAGAAAGATAACATGATAGGAACTTCAAGTATGACACAAGTCTCCATTCTGGTGTAGTTCTTAACCATACAATTAATACAACAAAAATAATACTATAATTATAACCTCATTCAATTTCATCACACTTGATAAATTAAATGCAACTTGTGAAGAATTGTTTATAGATTAGTGGTTGGAGGTGTTTTGTAGAACAATAATCCAAAAAGGAATAGCGGTAATTACACTTTACTTCTATTTTGGTGTAATTCATATTATATTTCTTAACAATTACAATTAATACAACAAAAATACTACTATCATTATAACCTCGTGCAATTTCACCACACTCGATAAAAAGAACGAGGCAATGTATGTACTATACTGCATATGTTTATCTGATTACATAATGCAACTTTTAAAGGAATGCTTAAGGGTTGGAGATCTAAACAGTCTTGGAGAAAAATGGGAAGAAGGAGAAAAAGGAAGGGGGTGATTTAGGAGTATCGGAAATTAGAGCAGGAGCTGGAGCAGACACTGGTGGAACATCGATAGTTGGATCAACCGAAGGAAAGGGAAATGGCATGATGTGCTTAGGAAGAGATGGGATGGAATTGTCCAATGGTGGAAGACTTCCTTTGGGCAATGATGGCATTACATCCAAATCTGGAAAAGATGCTGGAATGGTAGGATGTGGAAGTGTGGTTGTTTGAAGAAGATGACGAGCTTCGATGTTCATGCTTGTCATTGTTACAACCAAAAGTAAAGAAAAGATGAAGGATTTGGAGAAAGCCATTGATATTGATAAGTTGATGAGTTTTTTTTGTTTGTTTTTACCACCAGTATCCGATCCACTGGACTGCCTAATATGGATCGGGATGAGTTTTGTTGAGAGAAATTGGTTTTGGATTCGACGAGAAGGAAAAGGATGATTGATGGTCTTATATAGAGTGAGAGAGATTAGTTTAACTTTCCTTATTTTACTTTGCTAAAAGCGTTTTGTGGTTAGATTTGTTGGCTACTTAAAGGAGTTACGATTTTTAATTACGGCCTTCAATGCATTCTTAACTATGAAAGTTGAGTTTTTGTGTAACTATTTGACCTATTAATCAACTAATGCATTTTAATCCAACAAAATGAATGCACCCTAACAAAACTTGTATAGCCGCAAATAAACAATAGATAATTGCTTTTAATAGAAATTGATATTAATAATAATAATAGTTCTATTTTAATTATTTTAGTTAAAATTTGTTTGATAATAGTTTTATTTCATCAAATTTGTTCAATGAAATATTGAGTCAGTACAAGTGAAGTAATTTAAACAGTTTTGAATTTTTCATGTATTAATTCTAACCAAATGAAACATGATATCTATTTGTTTAAATATTTTGTTTCTTAAAATAATTTAGCATTCTCATTATACGTAAAGATGTGCTCTTACGTATAGAATTAAAAAAGATTACAGAAAAGAAAGGTGGGAAAACAAGAATGGAAAATCAAATCTCATAAAGTCTACATCTACAACTTTAGAAGACATAATATAGTTATGTATGAGTTTTTAGACTATTTTTAAAAGGTCGACGATCTTTAGTGTTAGGAAGACAAAACTTTCAAAAATAATTATATCAAATTTTGTTGATCGTCATAACACATTTTCTTATATTATACTTGAATCAACATTGAGGATTATCGGTATTAGATTAAAACATTCGTTCCTTAGTCTAACAAGTGATGAAACCTCATTTAAGTACATATATGCATATTTATCTCCTACCATACGCTAGAATATATGTTAGTCATAATGTCCATTTTTCCATCCCGTGGAAAATGGACATCATGCCTTACCATAAAAAGTGCTAACTTAATCAATAGACAATAAGGAAATCAATAGAAATAGAAGTAGTTAGGAGAAAATCATATGCTTAAGGTGTTTTCAAACACCCGGGAATAGCTTTTACTAAAAGGTCAATTTCCAAAATATGTAGGGCGATCCAAAGCTGCTAAGGTCAACACATGGAATCATACCACTAAGACCCAACAAAGATCTATCAAAATCTATGTCCATGTCAATATTCCATTGCCTCTTAATATATGTCCTTGAAACACTTGATATTGAGCCTTGGAAGCAAATAAAGAGTACGAGGCATCCTATACCACTATGTATGAATTTAATCACCCAAATCAAATAAGTAGAGAAGTCACTTCATTGAAGATTCTCTAAGAAAATACTTCTAATAACCATGATGTCTTCAATCGCCATTCACATCTTTGCCAAACCATATATTTACCTCCTCCATTTGAATCCCTTGACATGTGTTTAGGTTAAAAAATTTCTTTGGTGTTATTCATGCATGATCAAAGTAAAAGAAGCTCACAATGGGGATCCCTTAACTATTGAAAAATATGCATTAACTCAATAACCCGGACAATTATATCCTAAGAAAACCCCACCCATCCAACCCCCTCCAGACTACCACCACACAAAGGCCAAAAGATATCACTCTTACAAATATTTAATTCAAGTCTCAATATAGGACACATCTAATTTAAATTTCATATGACCGTCTCATCCTCAAGACCACACATGAAAATACTTTCAATTGTCTCTGATGTTATAAATATAAGATAGTGTAACATAAGAAAATAAAGGAACTACCATAATAAATTGCATCATTTTAATTTAAAGGATAACATATATGTCAATCGCAAAGCTAAAACCTCTCTATCTAACCATAAGAAACCCAATCAACAAAGATCTAGATGAATATATTTCCATCACCTCATATATTATGGACTATTTCTCTACCATGTCAAAAAAATTCAAGAAATATACTATGAGCATTGCTAAAGAACCATTGTCATGTCGCTTGCTCAACACCATGTTGGAATTGTGCAAATTGAACTCACACCACCAGATATCCTGAAAATTAATTATAACTCATATAGGGTGTATTCTACCTTTCGTAGAAACTTTGGATACTATATGCCTCTAAATATATGCTACATCAAAAGTGTGTATTCTACCACTAGATTTTAGTCTATGACATAATATCCATTTTTTGAACAATTTAATGTACCAGAGAATAGTGTCAACCTCAGCCATAAAGGGAGATTTAAAGAACAAAGTGGTCGGTATGGTTTGAGGTGTCTTGTACATTTTTTTAGCCTCTAAAACATCCATTGTACCTTCACGATAAGGGTGCAACACCCTTCTAAACCCTAATAGATATTCGTGAATAAATAACCAATATTCAAACACAAATCCCAACATGGGTATCACTTCTTCATATAAAACATTTCAAAAATTAAAACATTTATCTCTTTGAAAATATTGAAATTCTGGCACGCACACAAACAAAAGTCAAGACCAATGTCTTAACAACACACAATGTCACAACAAATGTTATGACATTTGCTGACAGAACACCAAACAATAACACAACAGAAATATAACTTGTGGGGCTACCAAGCTAGGAAGAAAATCCACTATTATTAGTATTATTTTAGAGTTAAACTAGTCCTAATCATCCAAATTCGCGCCTAATCCCTACCCAATGCAACTTCTACCTAGGTCCTCCCTAGATATGTGAAATAGATATCCCACTTCCAATCACCACAGTAATAAAATAGACTAACCATAATCCTAGTGGCAGTCTCTAATCAAGTTACAGTCACAACAACCTAAAGATAAAATAGGAAGAACACACTTCCAAATCCAATACTAGGAGTTTCTTAAAAGCTTCATCCAAAAATAATGCTCAACTCTTGTTTCACAGCTTCGAGGAGAATAATATCTTAATAAACAAGCAACACTCAGTCAACTCAAATGTATCATAGGTACACGAGGATGTACAAAAACAAATGGATAACCTAAGGACCTATCAAACCCTAAACCCTTATTTTTCGCAAGGTTTTACAATAAAAACTATCCTTCAAAAACTAGGTCTTGGATGACTCCTTATATAAACTTCTGCAGTTGGGCTTGGAATGGCTTTGATTCTTCAATTAACTCCAATATTTAGCTAAAATATCTCTGCAGAATATTCTCCATAAAAATAGAAATAATCTTCATAAATAGTTTCCTAAAAAGTCGTTACTGATCCTTTTTAGTAACCAATCAAATCTCTAAATATATCTTAAAAATTCCTTGATTGGCCTGCGACTATAATGAGTACAGAATATTCCAAATACTCATATATTCAAATCAAATATTAAAGGATATCCAAAATAAGCACCCCCTTTATCAGCCACAGGATGTCAAAACATCTTCTATGACATCTAGAAAAACTCATAACACTAAAACATGTTATGACAGTTGATAAAGATAATGCACCATTTAACTCAACACTAACGTATAACCATACTTAGAACCATGCTTAGCCAAAAAATTTCCAACCATGGAACTAACAAATATCATCATGAAACATCAACACATCGCAGTGGTTTTTCTCAAAGCATCTTTATTAAATACTTTAAATAAAATACCATCACACTTCATGATTCATAAGTTAAACTTCAAAACTTCTCAAAACAAAATAAAACATCTCAATGCATCATGTTAACAAAGAACATGTAGTTCGGTTAACACGATCCCAAAGACATGGATGTTGCATATCATAGCAAGACCCTCTTTATTTGAAATAAACAACTAAAAGATTCCATAAAGCTATCCTCGAGCTTCAAATTCTATTCTTGATTACCTACAAGTTACCCATGTAGAGAGGCCACATTCACACACTATGATAGATATAGTAGCACAACATTCGTTGATCATAAATTCCAACTATGATCATACTTGATAAACTATACTCACACTTTCGCATCAGTAATACACATCAGGTATATAATCATATCATCACATTAACATCTACCATCAAACACCACTTAGATCATAATATCAATAACACCAATTAATCAATCATATGCAATTTCATAAATAATGTAATGCTACATCATTGAGTCACGCGTGTGGTACCAAAAATTCACCGATTACCAAGTTATATTCCTCCAAATATCCCCCACCATAGGATCGATTCCCGCTTGGAACCAGGGCACATCATGATATTTCATTCAATCAACATTATGGGATTAAGGCCATCACTAGACTGACGTCCTATCATCATCACTGGAGCAATCGTCCAAATAACATCACTAGACCAATCGTCCTAACAATATCATTGGACCCAAGTCCTAATATATGCCATGAAAGCATGATGTGCAATAACACAATAAAACACCGAGACTGCTAGTAAAACGCATCATCATTCTCGAATTCATCATAAAGTCATCACGTCAGCTACCCAAAGCTTCAAACGATGCATTAAAAAGAATCTGGGAACTCAAGTTACGACACTTCAGAGATTCTGCCACCTACCCCTCGCCTCCCGGTGAAACTAGGTTGAGTCACCTCTCCATACGAAATCCCAAGAGCTCTAGTTTTTCTTCTGCTTCCTTCACCCAGCGAACATACTCGCTCGCTCGTCGAGCTCACACTCGCATATGCTTCAGCCAATGAAGCTGGGGCGAGTCACCCTCCTCCATACAAAATCCAGGGCTCTGTTTCCTTTCCTCTAGTTCCCTTTTCTTCTCTCTCGTTCGGAGCATCAGGGGAAAGGTACCTTCTCTCGATGAAGCATCCTGCTCGCCAGACGAGACACGTGAGACAACAACATGTTGTTGTGTTTTCTACACAGTCCAATCCCAATTTTCCTTGCAATTTCTCCATATAACAGACCTAAAATTCACATTATTCATCATGGTTTTACATTATCACACGAACACATCATAGTAAGCTTCATATACATCATTTCACAGCATTACGACATCAATTTATCACCATTTTCATCACGATCATCACGTTATCAAATTCATCATGAAACCCCAAACAACCTACACATCTCTAAACCAAATATCAATCATAATAGTAAAGATAACCCCTCTTACCTTATATTTTACTTTGATCTTCTTATTTGTGTTTTACCAATAATCCCTTTGTTCTCTTCTTGCCCTAGCTCTGTTGCATTCTTCCAACTCTTACAATTGCACAAACTTACACATTATTCCCTTATTCCTTGTTTAACCCTTGGACTCTTTCTATGGTCTTCCAATCTTACCCTCACTAATCACTTTAACAATTATCACCTTTCCCTCATTATTTCCACACAATATATTGTCTTATTTCACTATTTAAAAATAATTCTAAATAATTACTATAATTATCTAAAATTATTAAAAATTCCCAATATCACTTAATTCTCACTATACCCCACAGAGCATCATGTCACACATCATATTCATCAAAACATCACATATACTCACAATTACATCACAAATACTCAAGGACATTACAAGGGGTGCATCTGGATGACCCCAACATTTTGATAGTTGTTGTAAAGTCCCCATCTGTATCATTGCAGAAGCATTGTCTGATGTTATCCATTATCTTTTATTCTTCCCCTTCAATATAAAATCCTATCACAAGTCATCTTTCTCGTAGTTTCCCAAAACACTATCAACTATCATGGATAGACCATAAGTGTCTCTCCAAATAGCTCAGTAGCCCAAATTATGATATTCTTCCAAAGAATTCTTATTCCAAGGTATGTGATCCCGCCTATTTTGAAGATTTACCACTTGTAAAGAGCAAAAAAAAATAAGTAACAACTGACCTTAATAATTGAGAAAAATAAATTTGATAACTAAGTGGTATACTATTCATAGTGAAGGTAAGTGTTGTGAGGACTCTCTTTAACAACCTTGTATTGCTCCAAGAAATTCATAGTCCATTGTATATGCGTTTAAGATACCTATAATAAGGCTCCCGATCTCCCCATCCCGTTAGTAAAAAGAACCAAACCATCAAGGTGGATCCAAAAAGCTAATAACTTCCATCATTTACATAATCCCTAATATGTCCTTAAAATTTCAAAACATATGGGATGCTAGTGACATCATTAAGGAATATGTTTGGCTAATGTAGGGTCAATATGAGCTTTTGGGTTAAATGTATACCAAACTACAAAAGGCTAGTCTCTTCATTAAGGGAGATAGTTCCTTGTTGAAATTTGTACTCCAATGAATGGTAGTGTCTTCACTGCGGAAGATAGTTCATTGTTGATATTCACTTTTCTCTAAAAGAGTTGATTTGTTCCCAGCCAAGAGTGCTGATGTCAATCATATGTTTCCAATCATAAGTACTGATATCAATCCTTTATTATTGACCCTAATATTGATATTCATCGGTATTATCTTACCGCTTATATTTGCTTTCTTCGGGTCATTAATTTCTGATCCCACGTGAGTCGATGTTACTCTCTTTTTGCTATTCCCTCTAGGAGTGGGTAGTTCACAATTATCTATCTATTGTTCTCATCCATTTATTTTTCCTCATTTATTGAGTTAGTGATACCTTATGTCCTTTTGGGGCTTTACCCTAGTAGAGTTGATTCTTTTGTTCCCCAACAATTTGTTTTCTCGGTTGGACTCTCTTTTTGATCTATTGTTTTATCTTCTGCTTACCTAGTGGTGTTTTGTGTCACCTTTGGAATTAGTTGTTTGCATTCATGATCATAAGCATTTCATGGCATCTTAGGGCAAAAATAGGGTTTGTTTTGTATTTAAGTGTCATCAATCGCGGCAAGACGAAGATTTTAACCTTTGCATCTCCGAATAGAAGACACTTAAATAAGGGCAGCTTTTATACCCCAATTGTCCCCTAAGATTTTTCATATTCTCATGTCACAATGCATCAAGACACACACATTAGGGTTGTTTCTCTCTTTATCCTATATTTAAGTTTTCTCTTGAGGGATTACCAAGCACCTTGAATTGTGTATATTGTACATGTTTTCTTTTAACTAACATCAATATGTGTATATATGTTTCTTTGAATGTTCATATTATAGGTGATCACAATTGCATTCATCTCACCATCTAATCAAGGTTTTTAGGGGTGATTCTCAATCAAATGGTTCTCTAATGTATTTCAAGAGCTCAAGCTTCAAGGTCATGTTTATAGAATTAAAGATTTGTGGTTCAAGGAGCTCTCTAACTTTATTTAGCTCAAGACCTGCTCAATGTTGGTGGTGGTATTCATCAAGAAGATTCATAGGTTCATGTGTTTATTTCCATGCCTTCTTTGATAAGATTCATTGAGACTTAAACTCCATCTTTGAGTGTGCTTTAAGACAACATCATTTCAAGACCTCTTATGACTCCTCATGCTTATTTTACCAAAAAAAAGTCCAAAATGTTCAAGGTTAATTCAACAAGTTTGACCTAATTTAGAAAATTATTAAATTCAGTTATCACAAGTGCATAACCGTCTCAATTTTAAACATTCTTAGTTGGTTCATTTTTCTATGGATTCCTACTATCATCTACAATAACCTCTCTTCACATGAAAAGATTCAAGTGTGCAAGAAAAATCATCAAAAAATGAAATGGGTTTCAAGCTATTTTGACACTCTTTGAACTAGGGTTTGTTAACTTCTAAGGACCATATCTTGCTCATTGTTTGATATTTTTGATTGGTTCCAAAACCATGATTCTCTTTAAATGGTCATTAACAAGCTCTCTTCAGAAGTCTAATATTAAATTTGAATGGAAGATCACTAAAAGTTGATAAAGATTGCAAGTCTCCTTTAAAGGCCCTTGAATTCTAGGGTTTGACTTCAAATGATCATAACTTAAAAGGCCTTTGGGATGTCTACTACAACTTTGTTTTTATGTGAAAGACTTGAGAATGCTTGGAAAGTGGTTGAAGAATTTAAAAGATTATAGGTCTTTTGTGATTTTCCCCAAATTTGTTCATCATCTTCCAAAGGCCATAACTGTTTCAGTTTTTATGATTTTTGAGTGATCTCAATTCCACAATTCAATTCATGTGGTCTACTTCATGTCATCTTCAGATATCAAGATCAAATTTTGAGTTGAAAGTCATTTAGTTTTGAAGAACGTTATAGGTCATATTGAAGTTCAACACTTAGAATTTTTCTAAGTATAAAATACTCGTGTGTTTTTCACAAATTCAAGTGGACATAACATTTTGCTCAAGCATTATAAATATTGTAACCTTGTCTTTTAAATGCTTCAAGAACCATTTTAATTTCAGAATTCTTTACCACGAGTAAACTTGTATTTCAATTCAAATTACTCAAGTTTTAGTTGCTAAACATGTTTAACTAATTGTCCATATGTGTTTTGATAAGAATTACACTTGATATACGGTCGTTTTGAGGCATTTCAAGTCACAATTTTGTCATAATCAGGGTGTACGCAATTTCAAGTCACTTGATTTCTTATCATTCACCCTCTCCCAGCATTGCATCACATTCTCTTATAAATATAGACCTCCTTTACTTAATTTTACAAGCTTTAGAGACCCAAAAAACCTCTGTTGAGTTTCCTCCATAACTCATAATTCTGCAAATTTGAATTTTGTTATATATCATTTTCACTAACAGAAGAAAGAACCAAGCCTTGAAGTTCCCTAAATCGTGTTAGCCAAGTCAAGTTTTAGAGCTCTGGATTTGAACTTCAACCGGTGGATTCCTCCATCAATTCTCTCCAAACTTGTTGCTACAATGTAGCTCTCATCACTCTGATACTTATAGCACCGTTTCTTTTAATTGGAAGTGAGTTTTGCTCATGAAATTTCAAATCTATTTTGAACTTTTTTCTTCTGGTTTTCTTCAAATCGACTGAGCTATAGTTTATATAAATTTTTCGCCAGGGTACCATTGGAATTTCTTGAAGATACAAAGTGAATGGCACCGGTCTAAGCTCCTGATTTTACAATTTATGTGACCTGTAATTCGCGTGTGGATGGAGGTTGAAGAGGACCACCGTGTCATCTCTCAACCAATGACATGGTGCCACGCTTTTTTTTCAAATTTGATTTTTAGTTAATGATCCGGTGGTTTATTTACTAATGTCCATATCATGTACAACACGCGATATCCCTTGGATTTAATTACTAACGTGTTTTGACATTGATCCAATGGTTTACATCTTTTTGGTTTTATTTTTATATTTTGATTTTATATTTTAATTGTTTTAAACTTCAAAAATTCATAAAAAGTTCATTTCAACTTCTAAAATTATGAAAAAAATTCTCAAAAATACTTTTGATTTTTCTCTTTCCGATTCTTATTTTTTCACAATTTTATTTTATGACTTGGTATTCTTTCTGATTTTTCAATTTATTTGATTTGTTTTAATTGTTTAATAATGCTTTTCTTGATTTTTAAATTATGGAAAAATTATGGAAGGATCCAATGACATCTTGGCAAATGTTGGTAACCTCATTTTATTTTTATTTATGATTTTACTATTTTTTATAATTTTTGCTTTATTTTTCTTATATTTTTGAATTTTTAAAAAATAGTTTCTGACCTTAAAAAATTTCTAAAAATTTTTGCCAACACTTAATGACTCATGTTTGTCCTTTGACTTTATTTTATGATTTTATTTGGTGTTTTAATATACTTTATGTATTTTACCAATTATTTCCATTTTATTAATCATTTAAATATTTTTTATTGAATATTATTTTATTATTTTTTGTTTGGTCTTGATTTGGGTGTTATTTTGGGACAAGCTCCTCAACCTCATTAGATCTTCGGTGTTGATAGGTTAAAAAACGAAATCCACCAAAATGGATGAATGATTTTGATGATATTTGAAACCCTAATTTCATCTTATACATCCCTGTCTTCATCTTATCCCTTTCTTACTTGTGCTACATGTTGTTGGAGAATAATCTACATATCATTTTTCAAACATGTGGTACATAAATTACTATTGACCGACCTGAAAATAGGTGTGACTTCTACATAAGTCCACTTATGATTGCTTAACATATCATTAAATTTGTCATGTTCGAAAAATGATCATTTGTGGTCCAAACCCATGTTTGCAATCCCAAGTATGTTTAATTTCAAACTATTGATCTAATAACCTTGAGGTTCATTGTTAGAAGGATTTGATCTTACCAATCCTCTAATGAAATTTCATGAATTTTGGTCTAAGTGAATCATTTAAACATCATTGATCATATATGCTTGCCTTGAGTATTTGAAATGAATGATATACTTGACAAAAAACAAATGAAACTTGTTGTTGAGAAGCTTTAATTTTAACAATCTTCTAATGAATTTTCAAATGCAATTTTCAAGATGGTTATTCAACTAACCTCTAAATTCTAATTCACTAATAATTTACTTTACTTTCTGCTTTTACTTTATGCACTTTATTTTATGCCTTTCTTTTATGCACCATTTACTTTAGCATTTACATTTCATGCTATTTTCATGTTTGTTCACTTAAGCATTTATCTTTATGTCATTTTATCCTTGCTCATTTGAGCATTTTTTTATGTTATTTTATCCTTGTTCACTTGAGCTTTCTTTTCTTTTTGAAGACTGTAACACCCACACATATATGTCTAGAATAATGTGCAGTGATGTTAATTATGATACAAAGAAACATATAAATGGCTGAAAGAGACAAGAAATTTAAACTGTATATAACACAATTCTAAAATCGAACATATACAATAAACTTGTCTTCAACAATGCACAACAGAAAGATAACTTCTACAAGGTCTTCCTGCCTTCTGCTCGTCTGTAGTCTTCAAAACTGTCCATCTAACAATTCTACCTTTATGATTTGTTCCTGAAAAATAAAAGAGAATTGGGGTGAGGTTACTAAATCTCAGTGAGTTCTCCTATCTTATGGTCTCGCTTAGTTCTACAAGGTACATGCATCAAAATCGGATTCACTGTGAATCCTGGTTTTCTCTCACGGTTGGGTACAAGTATAAAACAATGGTACACTATCATTGGAAGTCCCATAACTTCCCAATGAGGCAATAACAAACATATAATCAAATACAACCAAGTATGCAAACCCGTACACGTGTACGAGGAATCCAGGAGTAATTTACTCGCCCCTACTCAGGTTACGCTTTTACACCCTCTGTGAGTAGCACCCGTGCATCACATCAAGAAACATGCACCAGTCATAGCACGTCGAATCAAATCAGTCCTAAATGGAATTCAATTTGAGACGATTTACAGCGGTAACATTACCTATGTGGCGTCACGGCCCCGTTAATCATCAATAAGCATGTGATCAGAAACTCCAGTACAAAAACACCATATTGACAACACGAGCCCACCGATTGGACAACCTAATGATTTTTCCTATATGGCACTATTAGATGTGAGTTTAACAGTGTTATGATATTGCCTAAGTGGCACCATAACCCCACCATACCAAGCACGCGAAGCAATTAATAGCTGGTGGAACGTCGCACAAGGACCCACACAAGCACATCACAATGGTAGCCAATGTTCTATAACATACCAAGCACACAGGATTGGCCTAAACTTGACGCCATGGCTAGGTTTTCCCTGTCAATACTCTATACAGTCTAAGTCATGAGCGATTTACATCCTAGCATCTGGGCCTTCTCCGATTCAGTCATACACACATACAGAAGCACACAAGATTGGCCTAAACTGGAGGCTGTGTCCAGATTTGCCCTGTCAGTACTCTATTTCAAGCTCATACGAGCACAATCAAATCACACAGGAAAATACCTCTGAATCGTCCACCCCGAAACGAACGTGAAATCACAATGTTCATATAACATCATATATCAAATAATAATACACTTTATCATAAGCATGTATTATCATTCATGTTCATAAAATAGGTGATTAAGCATTCATAGCATAGCATTTTTCATAATTCATTTCTCAACATTTGTAGATAACAATCATTAATATCATTCATAACGCAATCGAATTAATGATCATACAAGTTGATACGCATTGCACAACATTGAAACCAACCATCAGTGGGACCAAAGAGGTGTATGGTATGCATTATAGTACAAGATTGCACTTAAGGGGGTGAAATAACATAGTTTTGTCCATGAGGGCACGCTAAGCGGAGCCTCCCGTGTTAAGCGCGCTCTGCAAAAATATTTAATTTCAAGCTCCAGTAATGCACGCTAAACGGGATAGCCACTCTAAGCGCGGTTCATAATTTTTGAAAATCCCAGTAAGGCGCGCTAAGTGCGACCTTGCTTGCTAAGAACGGTCTGCGAACTTCCCAAATTCAATCATTAGAGGGGCGCGCTAAGCGCGGCCCCACGTGCTAAGTGCGGTTTGCGAAATGCAGAAAATTCAAAACATCATCAGTTAAATTTTTTTTATCCCAAATCCCAATTCTCACTTCAATTCACATATCCAAAGTACAAAACACCAATTTACAGATTAGGAACATGTTATTCAACATTAAAAGTAAACATGTATTCATAATTTTCTCAACCTAACCCTTAACCCCAACTAAAGTCAAAATCCCAAATTCTACCCCAAGTTCTAACTATGGAACTCACCTATCATTAATAAAGGTTTGGATGGTGTTCTTGCTGCCATTGAATCCTCATCATGCTCAAACTTCTACCTTCATGATCATCAAATCCGTAGCCACACTTTGACCCATTTTCAGCTTGGAACTTCCAACTTCAAACATACTTTTCTCCTTCAATACAGAAGCTATGATCATGAAATTATACATCCAAATGAAATGAATTTCATGTATATTCCAGAACTTCAAGAATTACCTGAAACGGGTCTATGAGGAAAAAGTTATAGCTTGATGATTGAAGGTTTCTCAAAGAACTCGTACACCAAAAATCAACTTCAGACCCCCAACTTCAAACGTGATTATCTCTCTGATCAGAAACATGCAGAAGACAAATCTTATATTCACATTTTTTAGAATTTTGTGAGATTTTCGAAAAGTCTAGAACCATCTCGATCGGAGTTGTGAGCTAAAAGATATGGTCTAATTTGTGAGGGTTGCTCCAAAGTTGCGAGAATGGAGTTTTGGAAGGGAGAAACATCACTCCTTCTCTCTCTCTCTCTCTCTCTCTCTCTCTCTCTCTCTCTCTCTCTCTCTCTCTCTCTCTCTCTCTCTCTCTCTCTCTCTCTATCTCTCTCTCTATTCTCTAATCAAAATATGATTTTGTGAATTCTATAAGCCAATCATTCCCTTAAACTTCATGCAAGGATGTTTATTGATTCATTTGTATCCCAACTAAACCGATATTACAAGTTTGCCCTTTGTTCAACTCTAACCAATATCTTGTGATTCTAATTTGCTACTTATCTTCTCTTAATATATATATATATATATATATATATATATATATATATATATATATATATATATATATATATATATATATATATATATATACAATTATACAATATACTTTTTGAATAGGGATGTTACATCCCCCCTTTAAATATAAAATACCCTCGAATTCCTTCTGATTACCATGACAACAGGTTCCGCACACCTTGTTTCAACGAGGGGACGAGTGTTCCTTACATTCTCCTTTGGTTAAACCTTGCGAATCCACCCGAATTTTGTTTCATCCAAAAATAATTCAACTCTCCGATATGCTTGCACCCTAATAATGTTGACTGTAAACTTTAGTCATCACATAACACATCTCTTTTGACATATTGTCTGGACATACCTGAGAAATAATTCGTTCAAGGTTCCTGACCTTTACTTACTCACACCGAGTCTTCATAGTTTTAGAATTCCTGAAACTCCATCCAGTTAAATATTCCTTATCCTCTACGTATGTCAAGCTCATCCTTGTTCAACATAACACTGATTCTCTTTACTTTTTCTTTGGCTTACTTGTATTGCCCCAAATCTGCACATTTCTATTGCAGTGTCTCGTTCCAATAACGACACTTCTGAATCTCTTCCACACAAGTCCAAACACTACCCTACAAATGCTTAACAAATTCCTTGATCTTGACCTCTAATTCCCTGATGTTTAGATTAACTTATTCCAAGTCTACCTTCTTCACACCACAAAGCTTCTCGCTTCAAATTATACAAAGCATTCCCACAGGATTCTACAAGGATACACATTCTTACAGCTATAACATTGACATCCAACAATTATACACATGTCTCATTGACGAAGGGTTAATTCTAATAGTTAACTTACAATCATCATCCAACCACGAAGTCTCCTCTAAGATCATCCATTAACAACCTCTATCTAGAATAATGAGGATCCTTGAGAGACTAGGATGAACAAAACATTTCTCTATGAGTTTCTCTTAGGAAGATTCCTTCACTGAACACTTGTTACAAATATCCCTTTCACACCTACGAAGAACTTATCAGGTTCTCCTTCCATCTGTTGCGCTAATCTGATTTCAACTTGCCACAAAATTCCTAAAACCTACTAAATCACACTTTCTCCATAATCAACTTAGTTACATTTCTCTAATACTCTAGATCTGATCCATCAAACAACAACAATCCTTTGTCGGAGTTCATCTAATCACAATATGCGCTAGAGGCTTAATTACACTCAACAAATACATATAATCGAGGTTAAGAAATTTCTAAAAATTAGTTCACTAATGATTCCATTAGTCTTGGCTAAGTCCACGAATACAACTTGGTCACGCGCTTAAGTTCTGGGATGTCTAGGGTCAAACACTTACTTAAAACAAGTTCATTCTATTCCAACACTGATCATTAATGTCAAAGAAGAGTAACACAACACACAACCATTCTGGGTCCCTATAACTTAGTATCGAAACTTGATCGATCCCATTATCTCATGGTAGTTTCCCTACTATGCAGCACAACATATGGATCCTCGTTACACCTACCTCATGAGAATTTGGGTCCGCGTCTCACGAATACCAATCAAAGACTTAACTTATGTTCTGGATCGAAATTGTCCCATATTTGTAAGGTTCCGTGCAGGATAGCGATACTATGGTGTTATACATGTATGGTAGTACCAACATGGTGGTCCAACTCTGAGGCCATGATCTCAAGTAAACTACCCTGTAGCGTATAACGATCTTCACCAGTATCCTATAGTCATAGTTGCCAATGTCCAAATAACTCTCCATTGAGGTCATCCCTCCTTAAAACCTTCCATCCACATTCCTAGGACTCTAAAACCTAAGAGTGTCACATTAAGGGTTTACTTACTTGGAAGACAACAAGCAGGATAAGATCGGATAAGAATTCATCTCAAGAGATTATGCCACACATGTACTTGCTTGCACAATGCAGGCATAAGAGATTCTAAGGGTAATTCCTCCCTAAAGGAATACCACGACTCCAAACAACTTGACACAACTGTGGTCGTCCCGCGGATGCTCCGGATGGACACTTGTTTCCATTCATCTAATTATCCAACACCAAGCGTAGTTCTATGGCCTCAATCAGGGTTAGAAGAGTCACAACTAGCAGGAAAACATAGGCTACCATATCTCACACTTTTACTTGCTTCAATTGTCACCTAGCATAGTTCTAGTAGTTAATCACAGATTAGCAAGAACAAAGATACAATAGCACCTCCTCTAATTGAGTATCCAACATCTTCCCAATTAGAGGTTATCAATCCCCTTCCTTCTACAATTTATTTACTGGGCAATCCTTACCTAAATTATGGCATACCAAAATGATTCGGAGTGTAGTACCTTATTCACACCACTACCACCCAATCCAGAGTAACCATAAAGATCTAACTTATTTGTTCAACTCTCAAAAGTCCTCCATCCAATCAGTTCTCAAAGTCAAATCCACCACTGGCACCGGGATTGAGCAGTGAACTATCAATAGCCTCAAATTCTGCTCCATCTTGGAATTCCCTTATCATTATTATCTTACTCAAGCGCCTCATGAATTTCCTCCACTGCTATGAGGATCCAGAGAAAGTTCCACTTTGTCCAATCGAATCTTGGAAACTCTGGTAGTCTTAGGCCTTACCACGACATATGGGCTGCCAACTATTCCGTGTTAACCTTCCATTTATACCCAAAATTCTCCCAACTCAACAAGTCTCTACCACTTCAGCTCGAGTCGCTTCGGATCTTATGCATCCTCGTGGTGGCTCCGCCGTGATTCTATCCATCTTATATACAGTCAGTGAGATGACCAGGCTCAACGACTGAAAAGTATGATAGTAGAAATCAGGATAGCGACACACACATATGAGGGAGAAGAGAATTGCTAGTGATGTTTCATGGCATGGACAAGAATCGACCTGTTCTGATACAAACTGTAACACACACACATATGTCTAGAATAATATGCAGTAATGTTAATTATGATAGGAAGAAACATAAAAATGGCTAAAAGAGACAAGAAATTTAATTTATATACAACACAATTCTAAAACCAAACATATACAATATACTTGTCTTCAACATTATACAACAAAAATATAACTTCTACAAGGTCTTCCTGCCTTCTGCTCGTCTGTAGTCTTCAAAACTGTCCATCTAATAATTCAACCTTGATGACATGTTCCTGAAAAATAATAAGAGGATTATGGTGAGATTACTAAATCTTAGTGAGTTCCCCTATATTATGGTCTCGCTCAATTCTACAAGTACATGCATCAAAATCAGATTTACCGCGAATCCAGGTTTTCTCTCACGGCTGGGTACATGTATACAACAATGGTACACCATCAGTGGAAGTCCCATAACTTCCTAATGAAGAAATAATAGTAATATAATCAAATACAACCAAGTATGCAGACCAGTACCCACATACAAGGAATCCAGGAGTAAGTTACTCGGCCCTACTCGAGTTACGCTTTCATACCCTCGGTAAGTAGCACTCGTGCATCGCATCAAGAGACTTACACCAGTCATAGCATGATGAATCAGATTAGTCTTAAATGGAATTCAATCCGAGATAAGTTACCATGGTGACATTGCCTATATGGTGTCACAACCCCATCATTCATCAATAAGCATGTGATCAGAAACTCCAGTACAAAAACACCATCTTGACGACACGAGCCCACCAGTCGGACATTCTAATGATCTTGACTATATGGCACCATTATAAGTGAGTTTATCCATGTTATTATATTGCTTAAGTGGCACCATAACCCAACCATACCAAGCACACGATGCAATTAACAACTGGTGGAACGCTGCAAAAGGACCCACACAAGCACATGACAATGGTATCCAAGGTGCTATGACATACCAAGCACACATGATGGGCCTAAACTAGACACCATGGCCAGGTTTTCCGTGTCAGTACTTTATACAGTCTAAGTCATGAGCGATTTATGTCCTAGCATCTGGGCCTACTCCGATTCAAGCATACACACATACAGAAGCACCTTGGATTGGCCTAAAATGGAGACTATGTCTAGGTTTTCCCTATCAGTACTCTATTTCAAGCTCATACAAGCACAATCAAATTACATAGGAAAATACGTATGAATTGTCCACCTCGGAACGAACGGGAAATCACAATGTTCACAGAACATCACGTATCAAATAATAATACATTTTATCACAAGCATGCATTATAATTCATTTTCATAGAATATATGATTAAGCATTCATAGCATAGCATCTTTCATAATGCATTTCTCAACATTTGTAGATAACAATAATTACTATCATTCATAACGCAAATGAATTAATGATCATAAAAGTTCATATGCATTGAAAAACATGTCAACCAACCATCAGTGGGACCAAAGAGGCGTCTGGTACATGTTATAGTACAAGACATCATTCAAGGGGGTGAAATAACACAGTTCTGTCTAAGAAGGCACGCTAAGCAGAGCCTACTGTTCTAAGTGCGCTCTGCAAAAATATTTAATTTCAAGCTTTAGTAAGGAAAGCTAAGTGGTATACTCGCGCTAAGCGTGTTCCGTAATTTCTCAAAATATGAGTAAGGCGCACGAAGTGGGATACTCAGGATAAGCGCGTTTCGTAATTTCTCAAAATATGAGTAAACCGCACTAAGCGCGACCCTGCGCGCTAAGCGCAGTCCACGAAATGCAAAAAAATTTTGAACATCATCATTTCTATTTTTTTAAATCCAAAGCCCAATTCTCACTTCAATTCACATATCCAAAGTATACAACACCATTTTTTAGATTAGCAACATGTTATTCAACATTAAAAGTCAACATATATTCATAATTTTCTAAACCTAACCCTTAACCCCAATTCAAGTCAAAATCCCAAATTATACCGAAAGTTCTAACTATGAAACTCACCTAGCATTAATAAAGGTTTCGATGGTGTTCTTGATGCCATTGAATCCTCGTCATGCTCAAACTTCTACCTTCATGATCATCAAACCCATAGACACACTTTGACCAATTTTCAACTTGGAAATTACAACTTCAAACACACTTTTCTCCTTCAATACATAAGCTATGATCATGAAATTATACATCAAAATGAAGGTAATTTCTTGTAGATTCTAGAACTTCAAGAATTACCTGAAATGGAGCTATGAGTAAAAGTTATGGCTTGATGATTGAAGGCTGCTCAAAGAACTCGTACACCAAAAATCTGCTTCATACCCCCAACTTCAAATTTGATTATCTCTCTGATCACAAACATGCATGTGATACGGTGGGAGAACTGACTTGAGGGTTTTGCGTTTTATTGCAAATGTTGCGGTTAGCAAGAGTCGTCGTCGACTTTTCTTTTATCCAAAAGGAAAGGTGAAAAAGCACAGGAAAGACCTTTGAGATTATTTATCGAGTTCGGGGCATAGATTATGAAAAGGGAAGGTATTAACACCCTTTTCATCCATGGTTTTCCATGGGCTCTTAGTTACTTGATAGATCACTTTATTTTGTTTGAAATTGTGCTTTGTGTGGTTTTTTGGAAGTATTTTATAAAGAGGCTATTGTTTAGGCAATCTTTGTAATGATTCTCGTTCTTAAGAATGTATACAAAGATGATGATCTTTTGAAAATATTTTCAAGTTTTGTAAGATGTTTTGAAAGTCTAGGTGATTATTTTTTAAAATAGCAAGGATGTTTGTTTTGAAATGGAGCAAGTAATTAGGAGCAATCTACCTACTCAAATGTCTTTCTTGTTCATTTTCTTTTCCTTTGACATTGTTGTCTTACCATTGATTTGGTAAGCCACCCTATCTTTGGATGTAAACGGGACCGGCGTGGGTCATCGTATAAACATGATTAGCAATGTTGCAAGGTATCTTAGAATTATTTTTGAGAGACTAAGATCATTTGTAAGGCAACTTAGATAGCGTCATCGAGGGACTATGGTCTTGTATTTGCTTGTTTTTGCTAAGATACCTTACATGCGTAATATGGCCATTTTATATAAGGAAACCAAGTGGAATAACCCTAGGGGTGCTTGTGTGCAAATGTATTGTTTTCATGCTTGTTTTTGTCTTGAATTAGGTTTTTATAAGTATTGGTTTTAGTCTTTCCATACAAACCCTAATTACTAGAATGTTATATAAAAGCGATAAATTGCGAAATTCAAAGTTACTACGCTATTACAACAAATGTGGAGAGGGGGGTATACAAATTAATGAATGGGGATTGAAAGAATTTAAAACTAATTAGTCTATTACAACCATATTGAATTGATATCAATGTACAAGGAAATAAATAAATGCAACGTATAAAATTAATGAATGTACAGAAAATGCAAAATGTAAAGAAAATGTTTCTTTGTTTAATTTTCATGAAAAAAGGGATTTTGTCTTAACCTAACTAAATAAAAATAATAATTAATTAAATTTGAATTTTATTAAGAAAAGATTCTAAGTAAAACCCTAGTTCTATTAATTAATCAAAAGAAAATAAGTTTAAGAAAAGTACTTTTGGTATTTTTATCTAAAAAATATTTATAGCATTATAAAATATTCCTAGTCTTTTTTATATCAAAAAATAATATATTTAAATTAGTATGAAATAAAATAACTACTAACCTAATTTTAATTATATTTATAAGATAATAAGTAAAAAAAATAAATATAATATAGTTAATAAAAATATTTTTTGTGAGAAAAATAAAATAAACTAAGTCAAAATATATATCTAACATTTTTTTTGTATTTTATGATTTTTTTTAGTATTTAGAAAATATATTTAAGAAAATAAAAATGCAATGAATAATAAAAATAAATGAACTTGGGCCAGGGGTGCGATTAGTCAACAGGGAGGTCAGCTAGCAAAAAAAACAAAAACAAGTCAGGCCCAAAGGGCCCAGCGCCTGCCAAAAACACAAACCATCACCAAGTAAAAAATGTGAAAAATGAAAAGGGTACCATTGGGGCTCGAACCCAAGTCCCATAGGTTACAGGCGCGCGCTTCTACCACTGGGGTGGCTATACATCCGTTAACATAATCAAAACAATAAATATACAAGGAAAAATGCGCCCTGATGACTTCATCTTCAACCTCCAGCCAGACCAACTGTAACTTGCTCATTTCACATCAAATATGAAAACTGTAAACATGAAACTTGTAGCAAATTTTCTCACGATTCCCGAAATGTAAAGTATTAAAACTATAGATAAAATATAAGCATGAATTTTAGTGGCCCTAATATAAACCCTATAAATTTCAGAGATTTCAGTTTCAAAATTCTCTAAGCTCAAGTGAAATTAATGGTAACTATGGACATGGTTAGCTTTAGGAAAATGATATCTACATGTTTTGTTCACAAATACACTATTGTGGATGCATGTATGAAGAGCTCCAAGTTGAGAAAACTTACCTCAAAACTGGAAATCATGTTTTGTGTTTGAGCTTGTTTCAAGTGATGGTGTTGATCAGGTTGGCTTCCTTGAGGTCCTAGGAAGCTAATAAAATGGTTTTCTTAAGTTGAGAGTGGCTGAAATGTCCTGGAGAAGTCAATGTGCAATGCTATGTTTTTGGTTATGGAGGATATGGTAAAGGATGTTACAGTAATGAAAAAGGGACAGAGATAGGTTACACTTGATGTAAGGAAGCTTTGGAAACTAAAAGGCCAAGAAACGCACGAGGGAAATGTGAGTTTGGTGTTAAAGGTCATAAATTGTGCAACAATGAAGTTTTTGGGAAATTTCTGATTTGAGAGAGTTTTTTTGTATTTCAGGGTGTTCAAGCTCGTCTTCTAGCTCACAAATAATGACTCTATTTATAAGCAATAAGTTTGGAGTGCTCTAGTTGATCAGAATTCAAATTTACTTGTTTAAGTTAAACATGTGATTTTTTGACAAAACAAGTTTCCATGCCTTGTACTTGCTAAGATAAAGTGGTTATGCTTTAAACAAGCTTGCTTCTGACTTTGTGGATGGAGTGTGATCAAAATTTCACTAAGTGTTTAGTTTCATGACCACATGTTCATAAAATTATAACTTGAGATCCAAGCATTTTTGGAAGGAGTTATGTAAAGCAAAGTTGTATGTTTCATTGAGATCTAAAACTTTCATGTTGGAAGTTTCTCTTGAATCATCTTGCATCATGGTGAAAATTTTGCTCAAAGTTATGAAAAAACATGAAATTTCCAACACATAGAAAAATTTCTAAGTTTAGAAATTCTGACTTTTCAAAATTAAATCTTGATAGTTTGATTTCTTGTTCAATAAGTTTCATATTTTGACATGTTTTGATGAATTATGATCTTTGGCACTTGAATTTGACCAAAAACTCAAAGTTTAACTTTTCAGTATACAGTTGACTTTTGATCAGTTGACTAAAAAATTCATCTATCAATCCAATGGACTTGCAATGTTTTAAACCATGTTATTAGGTCAAAATGATGCAATTGGACTCTTGAGATCATACCTTAAACCAATTGACCATTTTCTAGGTCAAAAATCAGAAATTGCCCTTTCCCAATCAAAACCCTAATTTAGACCATTTTTCCCTTTTGGAGATTTGATCAAATTTCTTGAGGAGTTGTGGTCTAAATTTGATCAAATGATACATATGAGTTTAAAATGTTGATCTGGATCAAAAATTATGAAGTTTGACTGTAAATTGGCCACAGTTGACTTTTTCGCCAATACAATTGATTTTTAGGTTAACTGCTTAATTTACTTATAAAAAATGTGACTCAAAGCTTGAAACTTGACATGAGTAATCTTGGGGGTCCATAATGATCCATGAAAATCATACATGGCATAGAAAGTTAAAAAATCTTTGAGCAAACTCAAACCCTAATTTTGGTCATCAGTTATTGAGGAGGTGTCTTGAGCTGATCAAACCTAAGTGCAGTCTTGAGCCCAAGGAGATCTTGTGAGAAAATTATTGATAAGTGAGAGGGAAAATTTTGGGGTACAACAATGCAGAAGACAAATGTTATATTCACAGTATATAGATTTTTGTGAGCTTTCCGAAAAGTCTGGAACCATCCCGATCGAAACTGTAAGCTAAGAGATATGGTCTGATTTCTACGGGCTACTCCAAAGTTGCGAGAATAGAGTTTTGGAAGCGAGAAAAATAACTCCTTGTTTCTCTCTCTCTCTCTCTCTCTATCTCTCTCTCTCTCTCTCTCTCTTTCTCTCTCTCTCTCTCTCTCTCTCTATTTTCTTATAAAAATTTGATTTTATGGATGTTATTAGCCAAACATACCCTTAAACTTCATGCAAGGATATTTATTGACTCATTTTTCCTCCAACCAAACTGATATTACAAATTTTCCCTTTGTTCAATTCTAACCAATATCTTGTGATTCTAATTTTCTACTTATCTTTTATTAATATATATATATATATATATATATATATATATATATATATATATATATATATATATATATATATATATATATATATATATATATATATATATATATATCCAAATACAATTATACAATATACTTGTACTAATAGAATAAGGATGTTACAAAGACACTTAATAACCAACTTGATCATTAAAAAAATTTAAGGTTACTTGGACTATTTGCTTACTATTCTTAGCATTATGGAGTTGTGGACCTCTTGGACTTAGTATGAGTAGCGCTGATACCCTTGGGTCCTTGTGATTTTGTTGTTATTTTTTCTGAAGTTCTTGGGGGTTTACCCCAAAGCATTGGGTTGATTTTCTTTTTGTGCAGGTTATTCTGATTATATATTTTGTCTGTGATTGATAATTCCTTTGTATACAGATGTTACTCTGCCCAATTTTTGTGAAGACTTAATGCATCTGAATCTTGGTATTCTTGAGAGGTTTAGTATCTTTGCTTGCTTGGTTTCAATCCAAAGGATGGGATTTCTAGATTGAATTCTTTATGTTAAGTGTTGGCTTCTTGTTGGTTAGATGGGTCTTTTACTTAGTTTTTACTTTATGCATTATGATAGTCTCTGCATCTCATCCTTTCTTCTTTAATTTCAAAATCTTCTCCCTCCTTTTCAAAACTCTTCATCTTTTCTAACTTGAACGACTTTCATAATAAACTTGGACATAGGTCCATGCATTTTAAAAATCTTTTCTTAATCAAACTTTAACCAACTTAATCATACTTTCACAATTTTTTTGTGAGAAGACTAAAAGTCAATTAACCTCATTAAAACCATTTGTCACTTTCTCTTTTTATTTTTAAACTTTTTTTCAAAAGATTAGACTCTTGTCGATTCTTGTAGTGATGCGAGCTACTATACTTCTATGATATGTAGTAAAGTGAGATATTTTCCACTTGGATGTTGAGTGAGTCTTTGGGGATTTTAAAATCCAAGCTATATCCTCCACTTTGAGATGGGGTAAATTCTCCTTACTCATTATCATGGGTAGTAAGTATGTTTTCCACTCGGATGTGATGATGACGTCTCTTCTCTTAAAATTAACCAACACACATGTGTTTTAAAATTTTTGAGGTGAACTACGAGTACCCTGATCCCCTATTAGACAAAAGGTGGTACATAGGCACTAAAGGTTTGCAACTGCGGCGGGTGAAAAAATTGTAAAAAGATACTTTTTTTCTCATCTCCACCATACCATTTATAGCCAAAATACACAAATTTTCAAAGAGGTTCTTGCATAGTACGTAGATGTGTAGGGTGCTCATACCTTCCCTTTGCATAACCAACCCCCATACCTAGATTATCTCCCCCTCTTTTTGGGTTTATTCTCTCTTTTCCAATTCCTCTAGAAATACTAAAGCACAGTGGCAATTTTTATTTAATATGTTCGAGTTAAGTCAATCCAATGGCTTAGTCTCAACATTTCTACCGCCACAACATCTAATGGGAATTAATCCTTTTGGGAAGTTAATTAGTTCTCAAGTGTCATTTGACGTAATTGAATCCACTTCACCTTGAAGAATATCCTTAAAAAATGAGGAGTCTCTTGAAACCACTACTTACTTGTAAGTTTTAGGATCATCTACTACTTGATGAATAATAGGAATGTCTCAAACATAATTCTCGTAGTTTCTTTCAACTAGATAAAAGGAAATAAGTTGAGAATCTATTTTGGTTGGTCTTAGATCCTTTGTTTTCCGGAATCTATTTCTTATCCTAGGCTTGGGTTATGATTTTATGATTCGAGAACAACTTTCGGGTTATATCTCGATACTCCAAGAAAAATATTCCTCTCTATATTCTTTGGTTGCGGGTTAGCATGCCATTAAATTCACACAAATATGAATGTACAAGTTCAAGGATATTTATATTTCTTTCATAACTTTTTAAAGGTTTTTTAATCATCTTTGATTTAACAGATAATTCACATTTTTCAAAATCATTTATATTACATGAGATCAAACCAGATATAATTAGAGTCATCATATAACTAATATCGGTATGTGATAATCTATTATGCCATAAAGAAGAAACAAACTCAAGCATCTATGCTGAATTAGAAATTTTATTAATAATATTGTTGGTAGTATAGAGTTTGATCATTCCCTCAGCGGAATATATTTTTCCTAAAAATACACCATTATAAGTCAATATAAGTTTTCCCAATTCATATACATATTTAATATCCAGCTTTTCCAACAAATCCCAACCAACATGATTCATATTCATGTCGAGGACATGAAGCACATTGACAAGGGTGACTTTCTTTCTGGATGAAAAGTTGAGTTCGACGTATTCGGTTCCATTAACTTTAGATTCTACTTCATTTACCATATTTATTTCTTGTCCATCATTTTCCCTAAAATAGGTTTTAAAAGGAGACTTGTCATTAGAGACATGCACTGTAGCACATGTATCATACCATCAACCTTGCACTTTGCCTTTGATTGCCATTATTTTTCTTACCATAATGATTATATGATCATTTATGCCCCTGTTCAATCTTCTTAAACCCAAAGAGTTAGATTTTCATACTCACCATTTGGGTTCTAAAGGTGGAAGAGGATTGAACACCCAAGTGCCCAAAAATTTGCACTCGCCTGTGCACGAAGTGACGCTTGTTGGTTGATTGTTTTTCTTGAATTAGCTTAAAGATGCCATTCGGAAAAGTGATATAATCTCTTCGGAGATGGGCTTATAGATGCCATCCAAAGTAGTCGTTGATAAGAGTATCAGAACGAGTATGCACTTGACTGTATCTTGAAGAATTATTTTTAGGATTCCTTTTCAGAAGGGGAAATGGTTTTCAGAACGAAGTGCTAAAGGAGATGCTCTTAAGAATAAAACTTCTAAATGGGATGCTTTTCAGAATGAAGTGCTGAAGGGGAAATGCATTCCAGAACTCTTCTGAAGGAAATGCTCGCCAGAACTAGGTCTGTGGGGGAAATGCTTTTCAAGTTTCCATCTTTGAAGGGGACATGCTTTTCAAAATGAAATGCTGAAGGATATGCTTTTTAGAATAAATTTCTAAGGGGAGGCTTTTCAGAATAAAGTGCTAAAGGGGAAATGCGTTTCAGAACTCTTTTGAAGGAAATGTTCTCTAGAACTCGATCTCTGGGAGAAATGCTTTTCAGGGATCCATCTCTGAAGGGGACATGCTTTTCAGAATGGAGCACTGAAGGAGATGCTTTTCAAAATAAATTTATGAAGAGGATGCTTTTCATAATGAAGTGTTGAATGGAAAATGCGTTTTAGAAATCTCCTGAAGGAAATGCTTTCCAGAACTCGGTCTCTGGGGGAAATGATTTTCAAGGTTCCATCTTTGAAGGGGACATGCTTTTCAGAATGAAGCGGTGAAGGAGATGCTTTTCAGAATAAACTTCTGAAGGGGATGTTTTTCAGAATGAAGTGCTGAAGGGGAAATGCGTTTCAGAACTCCTCTGAAGGAAATCACTTGGTCATGTAGATATTCGCACCGTCATGTTTCAGGAATTGATGTATAACCTGTGTGTAAATTACTGGTAATATATTTCCTTTTGCAAACTTAACCTGAAAAGACAAAGTTAGTTTTGTGCAATGTCATGATGTATGTAATGTGTTGCATAATGATGCTCTCAAAATAAACGTGAACATTATATGCGTTTCATTTGCATATGTCATGATTTTTTGTAAATGATATATAGATGCAATGTGTTTTATTGGAGCGTATCGGTAGCTTCATGCAACATCTTTGGTTAGGGAGAATAGATCCCAGATTGTTTCTAGGGATGAAGACAATAATTCTTCAGCTTTGTTTAGAAAGCCTCTACTGGGGATTTCTGATTTCCGTTTGAGAATACTCCACTGAGGATCTTCGAATTTTGCTTGGGGGTAGAAGCATTCAAGGAGAGTCGGTCATTCATTGTTCTTTGAAGGATTTGACTCTTACTAGAGATGAAAGGGCTGAAATTCCTTGATATGTTGCTTGATCAGATTTTGGATATGAATATTAGCTCTTCTAGGGAGGACAACGTTGAATGAACCAACGCCCCTGGCTTCAAAGAATACTCTCTTCACCATCGCGCCATGTTGTTGTTTGTGTTAGAAAGAGACGCGCTGCACATAATATATAAAATATGCGCAAATTTGAATACTCCTAAAATGACTCTTCATTCCATCATGTTTCTTTATTCCTTCGGAGATCACAACATTGTCTTTGGAAAGATCAATTGACTTTGATTTCTCCCTTTCCTTTGATTCCTCCTCGATTTGAAGATGTTTCTGGATTTTTCCAAAGAGAAGTCTTAAGAATTATGCAAGAATAAATCAAAGAATGATTCTCTTAAGTTGATTACATTAGGATTTTTGTTTCTGAGTTCTTTACATATTTCAAGACTCTATGGGAAGAAATTCACGCTTACTCACCTATACCTCTTTGTGCTTTTCCACATCGGTGTGTCTGTGCTACAAGTGTCAGTAATGCTAGACATCATCATGATATCACATGTTCCATTTTGTTTTTCACAGGTCTCAATGATCAATTTGATATAGCGTGTGCTCAGGTTTTCTTGATGAGCCCTCTACCACCTGTCAATTGTATATTTTCTATGGTGCTTCAATAAGCAGGCCCGACCAAATGGCAAAGCAATGATGGCATTCACCTTGGGAGTCCCCTTTATGGAATATATAGTAGGCCTCAAAATAAATAAATCATTAAATAAATAAAATAAAAAGCAATTCATTAAAACAATATATGTAGTAGCCCAGCGGTAAAGTAGTTTTTTAAGGACTTGGAAGTTAATCGTTCGACTCCCACTGCTCTCGAGTTTTAAGTCTCATTTTTTTGTCTTTAATCAATTTTCATTCGTATCAGCCATTTTTCTTCAAAGACATCGACAATTGATGTAATAATATATATGACCTTTTATATGGTATAATTAATCATTTATTTTAAAATTTTATAAAAATATTTTTAATATATAAAATTAATGTAATATATATAGTTATGTTTTATTTTTATTTGAGCAATTTTAATTTTAATATCTTATATATTTTTATTTGGTTAAAAAAACATTGACTAAGATCTATTATTGTTTTCACACGAATAAAAATAAAAATTTTACTCAATTATTTTAAATTAAATTTCCAAAATAACACTTTGTTTTTGATGTAGTTAATAAATTATAATAATATGATAAATAATTATTTTTATATTTAGTTCAAGAAGTACATAAAACTATCATATTTAATTCACATAATTAAGATGATAAAAAAAACATGATAAACGTTTAATAATAATTAAGTATTAAATTAATAAAATAATATATTTAAAATATTATTAATTAATTTAATATTATTAAGACGCTTAATTGAAGAAATTATTCATTTAAGAATTTCATTGATGGTTTCCTTTATTTTAAAATAAAAAATTATTACAAATTTTATAAATATATATTTTTATTTTATTTTTTTAAATATTTTAGATTTTACACTAGCCCTCCAAACTTATTGAGCCGCTACGCGAACATGAAAGATAACATAATAGTAACTTCAAGTATGACACAAGTCTCCAATTTGGTGTAGTTCTTAACCATACAATTAATACAACAAAAATAATACTATAATTAAAACCTCATTCAATTTCATCACACTCAATAATTTAAATGGAGGAATGTCTGTACTATATATTGCATTATTTATATATATTTATCTGATTACATAATGCAACTTCCAAAGAATTGTTTACGAAGGTGTTCTGGAGAAAAATAATCCAAAAAGGAGTAGCAGTAATTGCGCTTTACTTCCATTTTGGTGTAATTCGTACTATATTTATTAACCATTCAATTAATACAACAAAAATACTATTATCATTATAACCTCATGCAATTTCAACACACTCGATGAAAATAATAAGGCAATGTATGAACTATACTGCATATGTTTATCTTATTACATAATGAAACTTGTAAAGGAATGTTTAAGGGTTAGAGGTGGAAGGAGTCTTGGAGAAAAATGGGAAGAAGGAGAAAAAGGAAGGGAGTGATTTAGGAGTATCAGAAACTGGAGCAGGAGTTGGAGCGGATACTGGTGGAACATCGATAGTTGGATCAATCGAAGGAAAGGGAAATGGCATGGTGTGCTTAGGAAGAGATGGAATGGAAGTGTGCAATGGTGGAAGACTTCCTTTAGGCAATGATGGAATTACATTCAAATCATGAAAAGATGTTAGAATGGTAGGATGTGGAAGGGTGGTTGTTTGCAGAAGATGACGAGCTTCGATGTTCATGCTTGTCATTGTCACAACAAAAAGTAAAGCAAAGATGAAGGATTTGGAGAAAGCCATTGATGTTGATAATTTGATGAGTTTTTTTTTTTACCACCAGTATCCGATCCACTGGACCGCCTAATATGGATCGGGATGAGTTTTGTTGAGAGAAATTAGTTTGGGATTTGACGAGAAGGAAAGGGATGATTGATGGTCTTATATAAAGTGGGATATATTAGTTTAAATTTCCATGTTTTTCTTTGCTAAAAACTTTTTGTGGTTAGATTCGTTGGCTAATTATAGGAATTTTTATTTTTAATTACGGCCTTCAATACATTCCTAACTATGAAAATTGAGTTTTTGTATAACTATTTTACCTATTAATCAACTAATGCATTTTAATCAAACAAAACGAATGCACCATAACAAAACTTGTATAGTCGCAAAAAAAAAAACAATAGATAATTGCCTGTAATAGAAATTGATATTAATAATAATAATTCTATTTTAATTAATTTAGTTAAAATTTGTTTAATAATAGTTTTATTTCATCAAGTTTGTTCAATGAAATATTGAGTCAGTTCAAGTGAAATAATTTAAATAGTTTTGAATTTTTCATGTATTAATTTTAGCCAAATGAAACATGATATCTATTTGTTTAGATATTTTATTTCTAAATATAATTTTAGCATGCTCATTATATGTGAAGATGTGCTCTTACATAAATAAGTAATAAAGATTATATAAAAGAAAGGTGGACAAATGAGAATGGAAAATGAAATCTCATAATATCTACATCTACAACTTTAGAAGACATAATATAGTTATGTTTAAGTTTTTAGGCTATTTTTAAAAGGTCGACGATCTTTAGTGTTAGGAAGACCAAAATTTCAAAACTATTGATATCAAATTTTGTTGATCGTCATAACACATTTTCTCATATTGTACTTGAATCAACTTTGAGGATTGTCTGTCGTAGATTAAAACATTCGTTCCTTAGTTCAACAAGTGGTGAAACTTCATTTAAGTACATATATTCATATTTCTCTCCTACCATACGCTATAATATATGTTAGTCATAATATCCATTTTCCATTCCGTGGAAAATGGACAGTATGCCTTACCATAAAAAGTGATAACTTAATCAATATGAAATAAGGTAATCAATAGAAATAGAATTAGTTAGTAGAAAATCATGAGTATATGGTGTTTGCAAACACTCGGGAATAGCTTTTACTAAAAGGTTACTTGACAAAATATGTAGGGTGATCCAAGGATGCTAACGTCAAAATATGGAATCATACCACTAAGACTATCCAAAGATATGTCAAAATCTAAGTCCATATAAATATTCCATTGTCTCTTAATATATGTTCTTGAAACACTCGAGATTGAGCCTTGGAAGCAACTAAAGAGTATGAAGCATCATATACCTCTGAGAATAAATTTAATCACCCAAATATTATAAGTAAAGAAGTCACTTCATTGAAGGTTCTCTAAGAATAGACATCTAAAAACCATGATGTCTTCAATCCCCATGCACATATTTATCAAACCATATAGTTACCTCCTCCATTTGAATCCCTTGACACGTGCTTAGGCTAAAAAAATACTTTGGTGTTATTCATTCATGATCAAAGTAAAAGAAGATCACAATGAGTATCCCTTAACTATTGAAAAATATTTATTAACTCAACAACCCAGACAATTATATCCATAGACAACCCCAACCAGCCACCCCCCTCCAGACTGCCACCGCACAAAGGCCAAAAGATATCACTCTTACAAATATTTAATTCAAGTTTCAATCTAGGACCCATGTCTTAAATGATGTCAATGGCTTTAGCCATCTAATTTAAATTTCACACGACGGTCTCATCATCAAGACAACACATGAAGAAGAAATTTTCAATTATCTCTGATGTTATGAATATGAGACAATGTAACATAATAAAATAAAGGAACAACCATAATATATCACATCATTGTGCTTTAAAGGCTAACATATATGTCAATCTCCAAGCTAAAACCTCTCTACCTAACCATAAGAAACTCAATCAACAAAGAAATAGATGAATATATTGAAGATGTGAAAAACACAAGAAGGGGGGGTTGAATTGAAAACTTGAAATTAAAAGCTCAATGACACATTATTTTTATCCTGGTTCGTTTGATCTCAAACTACTCCAGTCCACCCGTCAAGGTGATTTCGCCTCTCTCCAACGAGGTCTTAATTAACTAATCTCAACAAGATTATAAAAGCTACTTTAACAATTGTTAAAGTCTTCTTGAGTATAACCACAGTCTGTTTAATCTCAAGGAACATTGTTTCAATACAATTATACAAGATATGTGTTGTTGATTTTCTAACAAAAACTGTTTATCACAACTGTGATAAATTAGACAGGATTATAGCTTGGAAATGTAAATGATATTGCTTGCAGCTTTGAATATGCGTGAGTGGTAATATGGAAAAATCGTTCTTGATTTTGAATTCTGGTTTTGTTTATATATGCAGTGGAATGACGTTGACCATCAAGCATGTTTAATGTCATTAACACACTTTCCATTTGGAGAAGATTCTGTCTGAAAGAAGCCGTTGGAATTGATGATGTCTTGAATGATTAGTAACACTTCAAAATCTTCTCTTCTTATTTGCGGATGACGCTTCAGAATATTGATGACTTGGATTGGTATGATCTTGTTCATAATCAGAGTTTACTTTGATTAAGCACAGGTTCTGGTCATCAATCTTCAGCGCATGTTCTGATTGATTCAATTTGTAGCTCTTATGGCTTATCTTCTGATGCTGCTTTGGTCAGAACTTCTGCATACAAAAAACATAATTTTTAGGGTGTATATTTGTTCTTTGTGTTTGTCATTAGTTCTTTGTATTTGTTATCATCAAAACTCTGACTAAGGGTTGTAGAATCAAACTATGTTCTAACAATCTCCCCCTTTTTGATGATGACAAAAACTAGATTTTTCAATTAATATAAAGAACAAAAGTTTTAAGAGAAACTCCCCCTGAGTTGACTACTTCCCTTAAGTTCCTTGAGCATCAGAGTTTAGCTGCATCTTTCATCAGAATTTGTACCTGTTCAAACTTTTCAAAAGATAGAGGTTAAGTAATTCAGAATGTTTGAGACTTCTGTCTCGGTAAACCATTATTGAAAATATCTTACTTTCTCCCCCTTTTTGTCATTTATCAAAAAGGCAATATAATTAGAGCCAAAATATTTGAATTATATTAAAAAAATGATGCAATGATAAGTTCCAGAACAAAAGTGGTAAAAAATTAATCGTTACAAATAAACAGATTTAAAAAAAAAACTAAGAAGGAGGAGGAAGTCATGTGAACAAATCTTTCAGCAAGCTCTTGATCTGAGTATTAGACTCTTCTTGCTTGCCCAAAATGCTTTTAATCTCTTTGTTCTTATCCTCCTGCTTATCCAACCTTGCATGGATTAAAGCATTTTCTTTCTTCAACTCTTCCAGAGTTTGCATGACTAAGGAAGGTGCTGGAGTTTCTTCAAGAGTTGGACGTTGCTTAGAGCATTCTGCAACTTTTTCAGAGTGAACCATTTCTTCTGATGTGATCATGTCTTCTGGAGCAGCAGTCAGGGAGAGACTTTCCGATTCTGGTTGAACTTCATCTGAGGGATGATGCTATGTCCAGGGAGCATTATCCTGAGAGAGAATATATTTCTTGAGCAGTTGGCTCAGAACTTTGTCTTCAAAAGCCTTCAGCTTAGCACTAAAGTTCTGTTAAACCTGTTCATAACTCTGTTCCTTCAGCTTTAGCGTTTCAGAACTAAGCCAGTTTCTGAATTTTGTCCACATATAATCAGAAGCAGCATGATTAGTCATCTCTTGACTAGCATACTTCAAAGAATTTATCCATTCCTGTATTCCTGTTTCAAAAATCAACAAACTTGTACCAACATCTGATGTGGTTTCAGTTGGTTTAGGTTTGGGAATGGCAGTTTTGTGAGATAGAAGCTAGTCTTTCTAGCACAATTGGATCAATGACAAGTCTTACATTGTCAGCTGGACTGTTAATGGGTGAAGGAGTGGGAGAGTCAGGTATGATGATTGGACTGGTAGGGGAGTTTGGTGGTGTGGATTCCAGTAATGAAGGAATTTCTGGAATGTTGTGGATGGTTAGAGGCATGCGAATAGTAAGTGGTTCTGTGATTCTAGGTATTGGGATTGTATCAGATTCTGAATGAGGTTCTTCAGATTGGTTTGTTAAAACATGGTGAGGTTCTGGTTCATGGATATCAGAAGATTGATTCTCAAAAGGTTGAGCTTCTGGTTGTTGTATTTCAGGTTGAGGTGATTGTGGATGAGGAATTTCTTGTTGTGGAAAGTGAGGTTGTGGAATTTCGGGTGTGGTATTAGAGTTTGGATTTTTAGGGAGTTGAGCTTTTAGATTTTGTGGTACGGGAGCTGAAAAGTCTTGGTCCAATGAATCAATATCAGACAGAACTTTGGCATGTTCTGGTTGGGTTTGTTCAGGATTTGGATTATGAGAAAGGGAGTCAGTTTCATTCAGACCTAAAGTTTCTGATGGATCAAATCCTATGTCAAAGTCTTCAAATGTTTGTGGAGTTGGATGTTCTGGTTGAGTAGGCATGTCTTCAGATGTTGATACATTTATTGATTCTATAACAGAAACAGAGGAAGAATTACCTTTCTTTTTGGTAGCTTTTGGAGTCCTCTTAGATGGTCCTTCTGCGGCAGCTTTCTTCTTCTTGGTCTTCTTTAAAGAAACTTCTGGAGCAGCCTTGTGTAAGTCTTGGATATTTATTTCTGGTGCAGTACCATCTTCCTTGCAAGCGTCCAGATATCTGACTATTATTTCTGGCTTGGAGTCAATATCAGAAAATCGAGGAAAATCATCCAGAGGTATCCTTCTTGAAGTGATGGTTGCATGAGAAGTAATAGTAGGTTCCTTCTTGATATTCTCAATGATTTTCATCTTCTTAAGATTTTTTGTATTCAGGGCTTCCCAGCGGTTGCTTCCAAAGTGTTGATTTCCTAGGCTTCAGTCAAATGTTCTATCAGCCTATTCTCTGTCAGAATATCTGATATGCGTCTTCCTAAGGGTATCCAGTCCCTCTTGGTTCGTTCATCTTCTCTTGTTTCCTTCACACTAGTTCTAAGATGATTAAACAACAAGTGTGGGAGTTTTACCTTAGTCCTCTTGGCAATGAAATAGATCAGAAACTGCTGATCAATGTTGATATAATCAGGAGAGTTAGTTGGCTTCCTGTGGTTGATACACCCCAGAATAATTCTTGCCCAAATTTTGTGGTGATCCTTCAGATCTCTGATTTTGTTGGAGGGAAGTCCATGAGTAAATATTTCCCTTGCAATAGAGCCTACGCCAGAGCATCTCACAGCCATGTCAATGCATCTGACACCTCCACCATTGTAACCAATAAGCTTTGAAATTAGGTCTTCTATAATGACAATTTTCTTCCCCATGACATAAGAGGTAACTTGATGATTTGAAGAAGAAGCATGTATCCAGAATTCTTTGAAAAGAATTGGAAATGTTGGCCCCAGAATACGGTCAAAGTATCTGTTCAAACCTTGAGCAGTAACGTCTTCATACAGATTGAGGTCGTTTTCTTGCAAGCTTTCAAAGTCAATAATCTGTTCTGAAAGAACTTTCAGATTATCAATGGGAGTGAGTAGTGTTCTGTAAGATTCTTCGTAATGTTCCATTGAAGCATATTCCTGAGTACTGATGTTTTGGATGCTTGAAGAAGCCATTGTTCACACAAGATTTGAGGAAGATGAAAGGGGTTTTTGAAAATACGAACTTGAAATGATAGAAAGTATATATAGAGTAAAAATAAGTGAATGTAAAAAGTGAGATTTGAGTTTAAATAGTTTTTCTTGAAAGCGTAAACAGTAAGAGAGAGAAATAATTTGTCATGATTATAAGCATTAATGACAACTGAAATTAGGGGATTCAGAAAGATACTGGAACGGTTACCCATGACATGTGTCTCAATGCACCCAATCAGCGCTTTTGACCTTTCAGAAAGGTGAATGCATGTTCAGCCTCAGAAAGTAGCTGATGAATGGATGACAACTGTTTGATTATGTGAACAGCACACTTCTATCCTTGAAATGAAACGTTCAGATCTTCATGGAAAGATTCTGATGCAATCTGTACTTCTAAAACTCTGAAGACAAGTTGATCAGTAGTTGACAGAAAATAACAAAGTTCTGAAGGTTAAGATATGCAAATAAAATATTTTATTCTGGGCATAGCTTCATGCCGAGATGATTCAGAATGAAGTTAAACTTATCTTCAGAAAGAGGTTTTGTAAAGACATCAGCCCATTGATGTTCTGTGTCAATGAATTTTAAGTTAAGAATCCCTTTCTGAATATAGTCCCTAATAAAATGATGTTTTATTTCTACATGCTTAGCCCTAGAATGCAAAATTGGATTCTTGCTGAGACAAATAGCAGAAGTATTGTCACAGAGGATAGAAATTTTACTCTCAAATATGTTGAAGTCTTCAAGTTGACTTTTCATCCAGAGCATTTGTGTGCTACATCCAACAGCTGCTACGTATTCAGCTTCTGCTGTTGATAGTGCTATTATGGATTGTCTCTTGTTGGTCCATGAGATCAGATTTTCTCCCAGAAAGTGGTAGCTTCCAGAAGTGCTTTTATGTTCTATTCTGTCTCTAGCGAAGTCAGCATCACAATATCCTACTAAGCTATAATCATTTGATTTTCTATAAAACAAACCCAGATTAACAGTACCTTTCTAATACTTGAAAATTCGCTTAACTGCTGTTAATTGAGATTCTCTAGGATCTGATTGGAATCTAGCACATAAGAAAACACTAAATAAAATGTCAGGCCTTGACGCCGTCATATAGAGGAGAGAACCAATCATACCTCTGTAGACCTTCTGTTCTACCTTTTTACTTACCTCTTCCTTTGCCAGAATGCACGTGGGATGAATTGGGATTTTTGAGGGCTTACATTCTGAGAGATCAAATTTCTTCAGAAGTTCTCTGACATATTTTCTCTGATGAATGTAAGTTCCTTCTGGAGTTTGATTTATCTGAATTCCTAGAAAGAATTTGAGTTCCCCCATTAAGCTCATCTCAAACTCTGCCTGCATACATTTAGCAAACTCTCTTCCCATAGAGGGTTTAGTAGATCCAAATATAATATCATCAACATAAATCTAACATACTAACATGTCATTCTTAATCATCTTACAGAACAAGGTTGTGTCCACTTTCCCTCTGGTGAATTCCTTTTCTAACAGGAAGTTACTTAGACTTTCATACCAAGCTCTGCGAGCTTTTTTCAGACCATAGAGTGACTTCTTTAGTTTGAAAACATATTCTGGATTTTTGGAATTTTCAAACCCAGGGGGTTGGTGCACATATACCTCTTCATCTATATAGCCATTTAAGAATGCACTTTTGACATCCATCTGATACAGAGTGATGCCTTTGTTTATAGCAAATGATATTAAATGTCTGATAGATTCTAACCTAGCGACTGGAGCGAAGGTTTCTGTATAGTCTATCCCCTTTTGCTGACTATAGCCTTGTGCTACCAGTCGTGCTTTGTTTCTGATGACTTTTCCTTGTTCGTTCAATTTGTTTCTGAACACCCACTTTGTTCCAATGACGTTGAATCCTTTTGGTTCGGGAACCAGATCCCATACGTCATTTCTGGTGAATTAATTCAGTTCTTCTTGCATTGCCAGAATCCAGTCATTGTCGGGAAGTGCTTCATCAATAGTTGTTGGTTCAATCAGAGAGACCAGTCCCATGAGGGATTCTTTAGAGTTTTTGAATGTTGATCTCGTTCTGATTTGATCATCTTTCTTTCCCAGTATTGTATCATCTTGGTGATCAATGCTGCTTCTGGATAGTCTTTTCTTGAGTTGATCAACAAAAAGTGTTGGATTGCTTGCAGAAAATCTTTCTAATGTTGAGGGAGTGTCTCTGTTGAGAACTTCTGATGAGTTATCTTCAGTACCTGTGAGTTCAACTTCCATACCTTCAAGGAATTCACTCTGCTTTGAGTTTTGAGAGTCAAGCTTATCATCAAACCTAACATTGATTGACTCTTCAACAATATGTGTTTTTATATTGTATACTCTGTACCCTCTTGAGCGTTCAGAGTATCCTAACATAATACACTTTTGTGCTTTAGAGTCAAACTTGTTCAAATAATTTTTTGTATTCAGAATAAAGCATGTGCATCCAAATGGATGAAAATAAGAAATGCTGGGCTTTCTGTTCTTCCACAATTCATATGGAGTATTTTCCAGAATAGGTCTTATGGAGATTCTATTTTGAATGTAACAAGCTGTGTTAATTGTCGCTGCCCAGAAGATCTTACCAATGTTAGTCTCATTGATCATGGTTCTGGCCATTTCTTGCAATGTTCTCTTCTTTCGTTCTACAACTCCATTTTGTTGGGGAATTCTAGGAGAAGAGAAGTCATGCAAAATGCCTTTTTCATTAAAAAATAATTCAAAATTTTTATTTTCAAATTCTCCACCATGATCACTTATGACTTTGACAATTCTAAGATCCTTTACATTCTGAACTTGGTTGCAGAAGGTAACAAACACAGAGTTTGACTCGGCCTTGTGTCTTAATAACTTTACCCATGTCCATCTTCTATAGTCATCTATGATTACTAACCCATACTTCTTGCCACTGACTGAAGCGGTTTTTACTGGTCCAAATAAGTCAATGTGCAGAAGTTCTAATGGCTTAGAGGTGGAAACAACATTTTTGGATTTGAAAGAAGGTTTTGAAAATTTTCCTTTCTGACATGCTTCACACAGAGCATCTGAGCTGAACTTCAATTTTGGAAGTCCTCTGACCAAATTGAGTTTGTTAATTTGAGATATTCTTCTCATACTAACATGCCCCAATCTTCTGTGCCAGACCCATTGCTCGTTGTTAATAGAAAGTAGGCATTTTACATTCTGACTCTTTAGTTCAGAATGTTTTATTTTATAAATGTTGTTTTTCCTCTTTCCATTAAATAGGATAGGCCCATCTTTCTGACTAACAACTTTGCATGAATTTTGATTGAAAATTATATCATAACCATTATCACTTTATTTGACTTATGGATAACAAGTTATGCATTAATCCATCAACTAATAATACATTATTTATAGAGGGAAGATTTCCATTACCTACTATTCCAGAGCCAATGATCTTTCCTCTCTGATTATCTCCAAAACCCATGTAGCCTCCAGGCTTAAGTTCCAGGCTTTGGAACATATGCCTTCTTCTCGTCATGTGTCACGAGAAGCCAGAGTCTAGGTACCATGACTGGTGTCTTAGCCTTGCTGCTAAAGATATCTGCTACATGTATAATTTTATCCTTAGGTACCCACATTTTCTTGGGTCCTGATTGGTTAGTTTTACCAAGATTCTGATTGAATTTTGGTTTGACAGAGTAATCACTACTTGTGTATTTTATGTCATGTGTGTGCCCATATATAAAGTGTGATTTGAGTGGTGTGTGTTTTATAACTAAGTCTTTTTGGTGTAGATACCTTACCTTGATATCCTATCCCTTTTCTTCTATTTCTGCTAACTCCATAGATTATTGAAGCCATCTTGCTTCTGTCTATGTTTTTAGCTAGAAACTTCTAAAAGTTGTGATCATACTCTTTGATGATCTCATCAGCATTACTGAGACTCTCAGAGATAGTTTCCTTCTGAGAGTTTTTCAAGTCATTTTCTAATATTGAAATTTTTCTTTTAACTCAGAATTCTATAATCTGAGACTCTCAGACTTTTCTGAGTTAGAGGTAAGATCCCTTTTTAGGTTCTTGAATTTGACTCTGATTTGCTGATAGCTTTCCAGAATTTCATTTAGACTTTCTGCAAGTTCAACCTTAGTAAAGTTTATGGTAAAATCAGGAAATACCTCTTCAGTGTCTGATTCTGAGTCTGAACCAGAAGCTTCACTGTCTTCTGATATGTTTGCCATGAGAGCTATGTTTGCTCTTTCATCATCTGATTCTGAGTCAGCTTCAGATGTGTCAGAATCATCCCATGTAGCCATGAGGCTTTTCTTCTTTTCCTTGAAGAACTTCTTTTTGGGCTTTTCCTTCTGAAGCTTTGGTTAGTCACTTTTGTAGTTCCCTTGCTCGTTACATTCATAGCAGATGATGTCCTTGTTATTTTGCTTTTTGTATCCTGAAGAACCTTCAGATCTTTTGTGTCCAGAGGAAGACTCATACTTTATGTATCTGGATGAGGATTCATTCTGATTCTCTGATCTTCTGGGATTTCTGAACTTCCTTTGTCTCTGCTTCCACAGTTGGTTCACCCTTCTGGAGAGGAGGGACAATTTATCTTCTTCTGATGAGGATCCATCAGAAGTTTCTTCCACAGCCTGCAAAACCTTAGAGTCAGATTTTCTGTTAGATTTTAAAGCTAATGGCTTACCTTGCTTTTGAGGCTCATCTTCCTCTAGCTCTATCTCTTGACTTATGAGGGAGCTAACAAGTTCCTCAAGAGAAATTTTGTTGAGATCTTTGGCTAGCTTAAGCGTTGTGACCATTGGCCTCCATCGTTGGGCAAGCTTCTGATGATCTTCTTAACGTGATCAGCAGTGGAATACCCTTTGTCAAGAACCTTCAGTCCAGCAACAAGGATTTGGAATCTTGAAAACATAGTTTCTATTGATTCACTATCTTCCATCTTGAATGCCTCATACTTCTGAATGAGTGCAAGGGCCTTGGTCTCTTTGACTTGAATGTTGCCTTCACGCGTCATTCTCAGAGAGTCAAACATGTTCTTGGCAGTCTCTCTGTTTAATATTTTCTCATATTCTGAGTATGAGATGGCGCTGAGAAGTATTGTTCTAGCCTTGTAGTGGTTTCTGAATTCACGCTTTTGCTGATCAGAGATCATTTTTCTGTCTATCTTCTGAAGACGTCCATCCACTGGGTTCGTGTATCCATCAATCACCATGTCCCACAGATCAGCATCATGAGCCAGAAAGAAACTCTCAATTCTGTCTTTCCAGTAGTCAAAGTTTTCTCCATCAAAGACTGGAGGTTTGCAACTGAATCTGTCCTTGTCTTCATGGTTGTCATTGCTGATATTTTGGCTTGGTTCCACCATAGTTTTTTTCTAAAGCTTGGATCTTGTACTGACACGGTTAAGTGTTTAAGCTCAGAACCAGGCGCTCTAATGCCAATTGAAGATGTGAAAAACACAAGAAGGGGGGGTTGAATTGAAAACTTGAAATTAAAAGCTCAATGACACAGTATTTTTATCCTGGTTCGTTTGATCCCAAACTACTCCAGTCCACCCGTCAAGGTGATTTCACCTCTCTCCAACGAGGTCTTAATTCACTAATCTCAACAAGATTACAAAAGCTACTTTAACAACTGTTAAATTCTTCTTGATTACAACCACAATCCGGTTAATCTCAAGGAACATTGTTTCAATACAATTATACAAGATATGTGTTGTTGTTTTTCTAACAAAAACTGTTTATCACAACTGTGTAAATTACACAGGATTATAGCTTGGAAATATAAATGATATTGCTTGCAGCTTTGAATATGCGTGAGTGGTAATATGGCAAAATCGTTCTTGATTTTTAATGCTGACTTTGTTTATATATGAAGTGGAATGACGTTGATCATCAAGCATGTTTAATGTCGTTAACACACTTTCCATTTGGAGAAGATCCTGTCTGAAAGAAGCCGTTGGAATTGATGATGTCTTGAATGATTAGTAACGCTTCAGAATCTTATCTCCTTATTTGAAGATGACGTTCAGAATATTGATGACTTGGATTGGTATGATCTTGTTCAGAATCAGAGTTTACTTTGATTAAGCGCAGGTTCTGATCATCAATCTTCAGAGCATGTTCTGATTGCTTCAGCGTGTAGCTCTTATGGCTTATCTTCTGATGCTTCTTTGGTCAGAACTTCTGCATACATAAAACATAATTTTTAGGGTGTATATTTGTTCTTTGTGTTTGTCATTAGTTCTTTGTATTTGTTATCATTAAAACTCTAACTAAGGGTTGTAGAATCAAACTATGTTCTAACATATATTTCCCTCACCTCATGTATTAGGGAACATTGTTCTACCATGTTAAAAACATTCAATAAATCTACTATGAGCATTGTTAAAGAACCATTGCCATGTCGCTTGCTTAACACCATGTTGACATTATGCAAAATGGACTCACACCACCAGATATCCCAAAAATTAATTGGAACTCATAGAGGCATTAAGCCATATGTTTATGGAATCCTTTCATAGAAACTTTGGATAATAGATGCCTCTAAATAGATGCTACATCAAAAGGGTGTATTCTACCACTAGATTTTAGTCTATGAAATAATATCCCTTTTGCGAACAATTTAATGTATTAGAGAATAGTGTCAACTTCAGCCATAAAGGGAGATTTAAAGAACAAGATGGTCGGTATGGATTGAGGTGTCTTGTACATTTTTTTAGCCTCTAAAACATTCATTGTACCTTCATGATAAGGGGTGTAACACCCTTCTAAACCCCAATAGATATTCGCGAATAAATAACAAATAGTCAAGCACTAATCCCAACCAGGGTATCACTTTTTCATATAAAACATTTTAAAAACTAACACTTTTATCTGTTTTAAAATATTGAAATTATGGCACACACACAAACACAAGTCAGGACTAATGTCTTAATAACACACAATGTCACAACAAATGTTATGACATCTGCTGACAGAACAACAAACAATAACACAACAGAAATATAACTTGCGTGAACGGAAAGAACACAATGATATGTTAACCCAGTTCGGTGCAACGTCACTTACTATGGGGGCTATAAAGCTAGGAAAGAAATCCACTACTAGTAGTATTAGTTTGGAGCAAAACTAGTCCGAAGCATATAACTTCGCGCCTAATCCCTACGAAGTGCAACTTCTACCTAGTCCTCCCTAGATATGAGAAATAGATATCCCACTTCCAATCACCACAGTGATAAAATAGACTAACAACAACCCCAATTGTAATCTCTAATCAAGCTACAGTCACAACAACTAGAAGATAAAATAGGAATAGCACACTTCCAAATCAAATACTAGGAGTTTCTTAAAAGCTTCTTCTGAGAACAATACTCAAATCTTGCTTCACAACTTCGAGGAGAACAATAGCTTGATGAACAAGCAACAATCAGTCAACTCAAATGTATCATAGATACACAAGGACTTACAAAAACAAACATAGAACATAATGAACAATCAAACCCAAAACCCTTATTTTTCCCAAGGTTTTACAATAAAAACTATGCCTAAAAAATTAAGTCTTGAACGACTTCTTATATAACCTTCTGTAGTTCGGCTTGGACTGACTTTGATTCTTCACTCTACTCCAATCTTTAGCTAAAAAATATCTGAAGAATATTCTCCACAAAAATATAAACAATCTTCATAAATAGTTTCCTAAAAGTCTCAACCGATCCTTTTTAGTAGCCAATCAAGTCTGCAACAGTTTCTAACAAAATCCTTGATTGGATTATGCCTATAATGAGTACAAAAAATATTCCAGATACTCATATCTTCAAATTAAATCTTCAAGGATATCCAAAAGCAGCGCCTGCTTCATCAGCCTCAGAATGTCATAACATCTTCTATGACATCTTGCAAAATCCATAACACCAAAACCTGTTATGACAGTTAACAAAGATAATGCACCATCTTACTCAACACCAACATATAACCATACTTGGAACCTTGCTTAGCCAAAAATTTTCCAACAATAGAACCAATCAACTAAAAAAATATCATCATGAAACATCAAAACATCGCAGCAGAACTTTTTTCTCAAAGCATATTTATTAAATACTTCAAATAAAATACCATCACACTTCATGATTCATAATTTAAACTTCAAAACGGGATAAAACATCTCAATGCATCATGTCAACAAAGAACATGTAGTTCGATTAACACGATCCCAAATACCTCTATGTTGCATAACAGAACTCGACCCTCTTTATTTGAAATAAAGCAACTAAAAGATTCCTTAAAGCCATCCTCGAGTTTCTAAGTCTATTCCTAATTACCTGCAAGTTACCCACGTAGAGAGGAAACATTTCCTAGCATAACATTCATCATTACCTACAACTTACCCACATAGAGAGGAAACATTCGGAAACTATTACAAAATATATATGGAACATATATAGTAGCACAACATACGTTGATCATAATTCCAAGTATCATCATACTTCATAAACTATACTCACACTTTCACATCATTAATACACATCAGGTATATCATCATATCATCACATTAACATCTACCATTAAACACCACTTAGATCATAATATCAATAACACAAATTAATCAATCATTATGCAATTCCATAAATAATGTAATGCAACATCATTGAGTCATGCATGTGTTACCAAAAATTCACAGATTACCAAGTGATATTCCTCCAAATATCCCCACCATAGGATCGATTTCCGCTTGGAATCGGGGAACATCATAGTATTGCATGCAATCCACATTATGAGATTAAGGCCATCACTGGACTAACGTCC
Source organism: Vicia faba (assembly GCA_948472305.1). Taxonomy (NCBI): domain Eukaryota; kingdom Viridiplantae; phylum Streptophyta; class Magnoliopsida; order Fabales; family Fabaceae; genus Vicia; species Vicia faba. The sequence continues at coordinate 858,195,404 of OX451741.1, forward strand.
TATCATCATCACTTGATCAATCATCCTAACAACATCACTAGACCAATTATCCTAAAAACATCACTGGACCGAAGTCCTAATGTATGCCATAAATGAATGATGCGCAACAACATAATAAAACATGGCCACTTCTAGTAAAAGCACATCGTCATTAAATAATTCATCATAAAATAATCATGTCAGCTACCTAATGCTTCGAATGACGCATTAAACAGAGACTGGGAACTCAAGTTATGACACTTTGAAGATTTTGCGACCTGCCCCTAGCTTGAGGCTCGCCTGACGAAGCAAGACGCACGCTTGGAGAAACTGGGGTGAGTCACCTCTCCATACAAAATTCCAGGAGCTCTAGTTTATCTTATGCTTCCTTCTTCCAGCGACCCTACTCGCTCACTCGTCGAGATCACTCTCACCTCTGCTTCGATCGATGAAGTTGGGGCGAGTCACCCTCCTCCATACAAAATTCAATGGCTCTGTTTCCTTTACTCCATTTCTTGTTGCTTCTCTCTCGTTCAACACATCAGGGGCAACGTATCTTCGTCCAATGAAGCGTCCTGCTCACCCAGCGAGACATGCGTGACAACAACATGTTGTTGTGTTTTCTGCACAGTCCAGTCCCAGTTTTCCTAACGATTTCACCATATAACAGACCCAAAATTCACATAATTCATCATGGTTTCACAACATCACAAGAAAATCTCATAGTAAGCTTCAGATACATCATTTCACACCATTACAACATCAATTTATCACTATTTTCATCACAATCATCATGTTATCAAATTCATCATAAAACCCCAAACAACCTACACATCTTTAAACCCAATATCAACCATAATAATAAAGATAACCCCCTTACCTTAGTTTATAGCTTTTATCTTATTCTTTGTGTTCTACCAAAAATCCATTTATTCTCTTCTTGCTCTAGCTCTGTTTCGTTCTTCTAACTCTTACGATTTCACATACTTTCACATTATTCCCTCTATTTCTTGTTTAATCCTTGGACTCTTTCTATGGTCTTCCCATGTTACCCTCACTAATAAATTTACCAATTATCACCTTTCCCTTATTATTTCCACATAATATATTGTCTTATTTCACTATTTAAATTAATTCTAAATAATTACTCTAATTATCTAAAATTATTAAAAACACTCAATATCACTTAATTCTCACTATACCACACAGAGCATCACGTCACACATCATATTCATTAAAACATCACATACTCATAATTACATCACAAATACTCATTATAATAAAGTAAATAATTAAGTAAATAATCTAATTATTTTGGGGTGTTAAAAGGGTTCCTTTTGGATGACCCCAACATTTTGATAGTTGTTGTAAAGTGCCCATTTATAACATTGGAGAAGCATTCTCTGATGTTAGTGTCTATCTTTAATCTCCACCCTCAATAAAAAATCCTTCATATCCCAAGTAATCTTTCTCGTAGCTTCCCAAAACACTATCAACTATCTTGGATAGACCACATGTGTCTCTCCAAATATCTCAGTAGCCCAAATTGCGATGTTCTTGCAAATAATTCTTATTCTAAGGTATGTGATCCTGTATATTTTGAGGTTTTACCACTTGTAAAGAGCAACGAATAATAAGTAACAACTGACCTTGATGATTGAGAAAAATAAATATGATAACTAAGAGGTACACTCTTCATAGTGAAAGTAGGTGTTATGAGGACTCTCTTTATCAACTTTGTATTGCGCCAAGGATATCAAAGCCCACTGTATATGCTTTTAAGATACCTGTAATGTGGCTCCCGATCTCCCCCATCCCATTAGTAAAAAAAACCAAACCATCAAGGTAGATCCAAAAAGCTAATAACTTCCATCATTGTCATAATCCCTAATATGTCCTTACAATTTTGAATTATGTGTGATGCCAATGACATCATTAAGGAATATGCTTGGCTAAAGTAGGGTCAATATGAGCTTTTGGGTTAAACTTATACCAAACTACAAAAGGATAGTCTAAAAATATGCTGAAGAATGATATATGTAGTTTACAATTAAATGTGTCAACATTATCACAAAATGTTTGACAATCATCCAAATCAATGACTTGTTGTTACCCATTGAATCTGGAGATTAATGTTCTGTTATTGTAATATTGGGTTGTCGCTATCGTTCAAGTCGAATATACGATATAATTTTGCATTATCAAATACCCCCACACTTAAACCATTGCTTGTCCTCAAGCAATCGACCAACACGGTAAAATAAATGATTAAGCGAGATTTGAAACAAGGGCACAACACAACTCCTAATCACACGTGGCTGCTAGGCTAATTTAGAACGATAGGTACTAAATGTTTAATACCAACAACACCGTAACGACACAATGTTCAAAGACCCCTTCTTTATGAAAACCAATTTGAATAATGCCATTATAACTCAACCTATATCTCTCGTTTTTATTTCACTATATTCATTCAAGAACAATCACATTAAGCCAGTTATCCGTACACGCACATAGTAGGGAAATCGGTTAGCGACTATGATATTTTGTCTCGAGGTTCTAGTACATAAGTTTGGTAACCCATTTTATTTAACCAATCGTAGTTTTGGGGGATCAGATTGTAGTCCGCCCTACCAAGTTCAGCACTAGACAACTCTGAACCAACTGACAACAGGTTATTTTATTATATTTATTTAGGTTCCATAACCATTGGATTTAGTGACCGGGTGAGGGTCACCTAACTTAATAGGTGTGTTCCCTATTTTAAGTTATTATGGGAAATAATTTTTTTAGAATTTTTAGGATCATTTACTAATATTCATCGACTCCCAACGTAGTTTGTGCTTAAGATGGTTCTGAATGCTAATATAAACTATTTAAGAGCTACTTTAAATTTCCCATGTCTCTCTAACACAACCTAAGGTGTGACAACCTATATATCTTCAGTGTGTGTGTGCCATGCATAAACAAGAAATTTGTTGTTGGAGGTCAAATTTTTAAAAATTCGGGGAAATCCAGTAACAATTAAAAAATAGGCATACAGACTTGACATCACATGCAATTACTCGACCAAATATTGGAATTAGATAAAATCTTAAAGACATGAAATAAACTAAAAAACAATAAATCAAAGTAAGAAGCTATAAATGGAAAGAGGTAAAGTTCCTCCGCCAAACTTAAACCAAACATTTTCTTCAATGTTTCAGTAAAAAGTGGGAAAAGGAATAAGAACCTGATCAATGCTCGCCTAGATAGTTGCTTACATGCAAATGATAGATGCCAAGCGATCAATATCTTTATTTTCGGAAAACTCAAAGAAAAGCAAAAACATTAAATTGAAACTCGTGGGTTGCCTCCCACGCACCGCTTCTTTTAACGTCAGTAGCTCGACGAATCAAGAGTGTCAGTACAGATGGTGATTCTCTCGAGAATGAATCCTCGATAAATTTTTTAATTGTCTTTGGTTTCCATGGCCACCTATCAAGCCATCTCAATATCCTTCACCCATGCTTTTCTTTTTTCTGTGGGGTGGTTACTTATTTTGAACTTGTAGTGGTGGTTCTGGATCTATCTTGAGTATCACCTTTAAAGTTTGGGGTTAGTTATTTCGTCCACCATCTCAAATTTCAACCTTCCTTTCTTAATGCTAATGATTTCCCTAGTTTCATGATCCTCAAATTTTCTCTTTTTATGTAGGACCTCATATAAAGGTGAATTTGTATGGATATTCTCCACATACTTATTAGATTGAGCATCTACATTAGCTTTCAAAAATATTTGCAGAAAAGAAATAGGAGGGTTATAGGGAGGAGGAACAACAATAGATGTTTCCTTTACTACCTCTTCGACAACCTCCCTTTCAGATGGTGTCAGTGTATTTTTCTCAATTTGTACTCTTTTCTCCTTAGAACTCTTCTAAACCTCATTATTACTCTCTTCAATATCATTATCATTCTCCTTAGGATTTTCTATTTGTTTTTCACTACTGGTTTTTTCAACATCCACATGCTCCTTAGGGACGAGTCCTAGAAGATTTTGTGCAAGTATGGAGATTTGGGTCTCCAATGCCATGTTGTGAGTCGCGAGGGACTTAACCACATTGTTCAGCTGCGTAAGGGTTTCATTATTTTGAAGACTTTGATTTCTTATCTCTTCATTTTGGACAGTTTGTGTTTCTACCAAATTCTCTATCATAGATTCTAACATACAGTGAGTTAGCCGCATCGAAATCCTCCATTTATGTTTTAAGGTTTAAATTATGGGATTCACGCAGTTTTATAAAGTGAGTTAACATCGCATTTTGTGTCTCCATATAGCACTCCATCATCATAAATTCTAGCCTAGAGTGAGTTAGTGTCACAGTGAGATCCTCCATTAATGTGTCGAGAGTAGAATTTTTGGATTCTTGCGACTCCTCAAAATATTGGGCGTGGTGGTTGTAGAGTATGTTTGGTTGAGGATAAGTTAGCATTGCATTATAATCCTCAAGTAATATTTTGAGGTCGGATTTATGGGATTCTTGCGATTCGTTAAAATGTTGGGATTGGTAGTTGTATAGGTAATTTGAGTGAGAGTGAGTTAGTGAAGCATTGAAATCTTCCATCAGTATTTCGAGGTCGGATTTATGGGATTCTTGTGATTCTTAGAAATACTGAGAATGGGAGTTGTAGAAAAAATATGTGTGATACATGGTAATTATCTATAAGTGAGCCAGTCCTAGCTCTTGGTTATTTTCTTTCATTTGGTGATTATCTATATGGTTTACTTTCTTTATGAACTTCCTTCATATGCTTTCCTGTTGTATTTGTGTTACATCTTTGCATTTGGATTACTTGTTCCTATATACTAGTTATATCTATTGTGCTTGGTTGCTGGATTTTTTGTTTTTCAGGTTGGGTGCGATATTACTATTGAGGTAAAAGACCCATTACCCAGGCCATTGTTTACATAGTATTAGAATGGATAATCATATCGACTTTCATGTTCTATGACATGCAAGATATGGCATGGCACACCACACCTAGACGAGGTTCGCTTTGGAATGCCATTGTTCTGCATTTATGTATTAAATATGGTGTTGACACAAGAGGGTTGTCGACTCTGGTGACCATTAGGAATCCCTATATTATTCATGATTGGAACCTATATGTGAGAGAGGTTTGACTTTAAAGGAAATATTTCCTTCATCCTGGCCGGTTTTCTCATATTTCAAAACAGCGTTGAACTTTTGAACATGCTTTATTCGAGTTTGTTCAGAAAATCAGCACAATAATTATTCAAAATTGATGGAACCTTGATCCTATAGACTTACATATATGACATGTCAACAATCATTTTAACATACATGTTCTTTTGTTTCCAAGTATCTTTTCTTTGATACTAGTTGTAAAAACGTCTCAATGATGAACACTATCAAGAAAGACAATGTCAGTTACAAATTTCCACAACCGACCTTGGATGATCTAACTGCTTCACCTGAGAAGTCTCCTCCACGTGTCAAGAATGAATTTAAGAAAGAATATGGGAGGATTTTGGGTTTTATCTGCTCTCCTCTTACTGATTACCAGAGTGATGCCATTCGCACGGTGTTACAATTATATGACACTCCACTGAGGTGTTTCACATTTCCAGATTGTCAGTTGGCTCCTACTTTGGAAGAGTACTCAAACATCCTAGATGTTCCTGTAGGTGTTTAGGTATTGGCTTGCATTTTTGGTAAATTCCAAGTGTATGTGTGAATGTCATGACTGATGTCATAACATTCTAGTTCAGGTTGCACTAACTCTTTAGGTACATGTGCAGAAAAATATTGTAACTCAAATACTGATGTTTATAAGTGTGTATCTGAGCATGTTTGCAAAATGATCACATTTTGCTAATCAGTAGACAGGTTTTCTCAGATGTCATAACAGATGTTATGACATCCTGTTCTGAACTAGCAGGATTACAGGATTGGATAAGTCTGAGTTTTTTCAGGAAATAACTCAGTCCTTCCTAAACAGAATCCTGCGTTTTCTGAGGAGTAACCTAGCTCAATCCTAACCTGATCAACAAAGTACTGTGACCTGGTCTTTAGGTCAAACGGAATCAACCCTAGGTTTTTGGAAACCCTAACTGAAGTTGCAGCTGCTATATATTCAACAGAGCTGCGGTTTTTGAAGTCATCCCTGCTGATTGATCAGAAGATCAAGTTTGTAATCTGTATAGATTTGTTTATTGTACTCCAAGCAATTATCATTGTGATAAGTGTCTTGGAATAGGCTTAAATTGTAAGGGTTGTGTAGCACTCAAAGCTTTGAAGCAAGAGTGTTTGAATGTTACTTGACTAAAGCTGTGAAGCAGAGTCAAGTTAGTTGTGTACATCACTCAAAGCTGTGAAGCACGAGTGATTGTGTTACTTGATTAAAAAGCTGTGAAGCTTAATCAAGTGTGTGTTTTGAAGAGTGTATTCAACAATTCTCAAGTCAAATTTGTTTATGTATCACTGCTGTGATTGAGGGGGAGTGAGTAGGAACTCAGGTTTAAGTTGTACTTAGATTAGAATTGCATTGGGTAGGTCTTAAGTGAAGGAGATAAACTGGTTGGTTTATTCCTGAATTAACATCTCTTATAGTGGATTCTCTCCCTGGCTTGGTAGCCCCCAGAGTAGGTGTTGTTGCACACTGAACTGGGTAAACAATTGACTGTGTTATTTACTGCTTTTGTATTTACTGTCATATAGTAAGTCAGATACGGTGTCATAACATTGGACGTGACATTGAGTATCTGTAGCCAGAATTTCAATTGGTATCAGAGCAGGCACCTTGCCTGTATTACTGGGTGAGATCTAGGGATATCACTTTCTGGCACTATGGACAAAGAAGGAGTTTTTGGAAATAGACCACCCATTCTGGATGGAACTAATTATGACTACTGGAAACCTCGTATGATTGCCTTCCTAAAATCTCTGGACAAAAAGGCTTGGAGAGCTGCTGAGAAAGGATGGATTCATCCCACCATAACTGAGGAAGATGGGACAATCAGTCTGAAGCCTGAGGAAGATTGGAGTAAAGAAGAAGATGAGCTAGCCCTGGGAAATTCCAAAGCTCTAAATGCCTTGTTCAATGGAATTGATAGAAATATTTTCAGATTAGTTCATCAATATGAACTGGCCAAGGAAGTTTGGGACACTCTCAAAACTACTCATGAGGGAACTTCCAAAGTAAAAATGTCAAGGCTTCAGATGTTGACCACTAAGTTTGAGAATCTAAAAATGATGGAAGATGAAACCATTCATGAGTTTCACATGAACATCTTGGAGATTGCCAACACCTCAGGAGCACTGGGAGAAAAAATGTCAGAAGAAAAACTGGTGAGGAAGATTCTCAGATCCTTGCCTAAAAGATTTGCAATGAAGGTGACTGCCATAGAGGAAGCCCAGGACATTAGCAAGTTGAAAGTAGATGAACTTATTGGGTCTCTTCAGACTTTTGAGATGGGAATCACTAATGATGATGTCAAAAAGAATAAGAGCATAGCACTTATGTCCAACACTGATGTTGAAGAAAACATTTCAGAAGCTATAGCCATGCTAGGGAGACAGTTCAACAAACTCATCAAAAGAATAGATCCAAAGTCAAGGTCTAATGTTCATAACATTTCCTCTGACATTGACAGTTCCAGCAAAAGACCAAGGTCAGATGAGAAGGGAGTTCAAGGCAGAGGAATTCAATGCCATGGTTGTGAAGGATATGGGCATATTCGAGCTGAATGTCCTACCTTTCTTAAGAAACAAAAAGGAATGACAGTTACTTGGTCCGACTGTGATTCAGAAAGTAATTCTGAAGAAGAGACTGCCAAACGAGTTACTGCTTTAACTGGTGTTTGTACCTCTGAAAGTGATGAAGAGGTGACTTTTGAAGAACTGGCTGAAACGTACAAGGAATTGTGTATCAGAAGTACTGAAGTCTGTGTGCAGAATAAGAAACAATCAAAACTCATCATAAAGATGGAGGCTGAAAAATGGGCAAACCTTGAAACTATAAGTCTTCTAGAAGGAGAAGTTCAATTGCTGAACTCACAACTGGATCAAATGACAAAATCTGTCAAGATGTTGACAAATGGAACTGACAAATTGGAAGAGATCCTACAGATTGGACAAAATGTGGGAAATAAATCTGGTCTAGGATTTATGAAAGCAACGAAATCTGGTTCTGGTAGGCAAATGTCAAAACAGATGTCACAACACAACTCTCGACATCAGGAACAGAAACATATGAGGAAAAGGTACCAAAGATGGAAATGTCATCATTGTGGTAGATATGGCCACATAAAGCGTTTCTGCTTCAGATTACATGGATACCCTAATCAGAATTCAGGTGTCAAACCTAAAAAGGTACCACATGCTCCTCAATGGAAGAAAAAGGCTACTGCACTGATAGCTCACACTTCCCTGAGGGTCTCTGCAAAGGAAGACTGGTACTTTGACAGTGGATGTTCCAGACATATGACTGGAATCAAGAACCTCCTCAATAATGTTAAGCCTCACACCACCAGTTTTGTGACCTTTGGAGATGGGGCTAAAGGTGAAATCAAAGGAGTTGGTGATTTGAACTGCCCTGGAGTTCCAAGTCTAAATGAAGTACTGCTAGTGAAAGGACTGACCGCTAATCTCATTAGTATCAGTCAACTGTGTGATCTAGGATTCAAGGTCAATTTCTCAAAATCTGAATGCCTTGTAATCAATGACAAACAAGAGATAATAATGAAAGGAGTCAGATCCAAAGACAACTGTTACTTATGGGAGGCTGAGAACACTAATTTCTCATCTGTGTGTTGCATTGCAAAAGAAGAAAAAGAGGTGAAACTGTGGCACCAAAAACTTGGCCATCTTCACCTAAGGGGTATGAAGAGGATCATCTCCTTGGAGGCAGTCAGAGGGATTCCAAAACTGCTAATTGATGAAGGAAGAGTTTGTGGTGAATGTCAGGTGGGTAAGCAGACAAGGATGTCACATCCAAAGTCAAGACATCTGACCACCACTAAGGTTCTAGAACTCCTCCATATGGATCTGATGGGACCAATGCAAGTAGAAAGCCTTGGTGGTAAAAGATATGCCTATGTGGTTGTGGATGATTTTTCCAGATTCACCTGGATTAATTTCATTAGAGAAAAATCAGATGCATTTGAAGTCTTTAGAGAACTGTGCAAAAGAATTCAAAGAGAGAAGGAAGTATGTATTGTCAGAATCAGAAGTGATCATGGCAAGGAATTTGAAAACAGCAAGTTTGATGACTTCTGTGCTTCAGAAGGAATCAGTCATGAGTTTTCTTCTCCCATAACACCTCAGCAAAATGGAGTTGTGGAAAGAAAAAACAGGACCATACAAGAATCTGCCAGAGCAATGTTACATGCCAAAAAACTTCCTATGTATTTTTGGGCTGAAGCTATGAATACAGCTTGTTATGTTCATAACAGGGTCACCTTGAGAAAGGGAACCTCATCCACCATATATGAACTCTGGAAAGGAAGAAAACCAACTGTGAAGTACTTCCATGTGTTTGGCAGCAAATGCTATATCCTGTCTGATCGGGAACAGAGAAGAAAACTGGACTCCAAAAGTGATGAAGGCATATTTCTAGGATACTCCTCAAACAGCAGAGCTTATAGAGTATTCAACTCCAGAACCAAAACCATGATGGAATCAATAAATGTCATAATTGATGATTATCATGAAGAAACAGATGTTCCTTGTACTGTTGAGACATTCTTTGAGACTTCAACCCAACAGGATGATCTACCCAACTCCACCACAACAGAATCAGAATCAAAGGAAGCTAGCAAGACTCCTTCCATCAGAATTCAGAAGGATCATCCAAAAGAGTTCATCATAGGAGATCCTAATAGTGGAGTCATCACAAGATCAAGAGAAATCATCTCAAATTCTTGTTTTGTGTCCAAAATAGAACCAAGAAATGTCAAGGAAGCCTTGACTGATGAATATTGGATTGGTGCAATGCAAGATGAACTGAACCAATTCAAGCAGCATGAAGTTTGGGAACTGGTTCCTAGACCTGAAGGAACTAACATCATTGGGACAAAATGGATATTCAAGAACAAGTCAGATGCTGAAGGAGTTGTCACCAGAAATAAGGCGAGACTTGTTGCTCAAGGATACACCCAAGTTGAAGGGGTTGACTTTGATGAAACCTTTGCACCTGTAGCCAGGTTGGAATCAATCAGACTCTTGTTGTCAATTGCTTGTCTTCTGAAGTTCAAGTTATTTCAGATGGATGTGAAAAGTGCCTTTCTAAATGGGTACTTAAATGAGGAAGCTTATGTGGAACAACCTAAAGGTTTTGTGGATCCAACCCATCCTGATCATGTCTACAAATTGAGAAAAGCTCTATATGGGCTGAAACAAGCTCCTAGAGCATGGTATGACAGGTTAACAAAGTTTCTCTCAGACAAAGGCTACAGAAAAGGAGGCTTGGACAAAACTCTATTTGTCAAAACTGAAGGAGGGAAGTTGATGGTTGCCCAAATATATGTTGATGACATAGTGTTTGGCGGAATGTCAGAACATATGGTTAAACACTTTGCTGACCAGATGCAGGCTGAATTTGAAATGAGTCTCATGGGAGAACTAACTTATTTTCTTGGACTACAAGTCTCACAGATGGAGGACTCAATCTTCTTATCTCAAAGCAAGTATGCTAAGAATATTGTAAAGAAGTTTGGTATGGAGAATGCAAGTCACAAAAGGACTCCTGCTCCTACTCATCTAAAGCTCTCCAAAGATTCAAGTGGGGTTAAGGTGGATCAAAGTCTGTACAGAAGCATGATAGGAAGCTTGTTGTACTTAACTGCCAGCAGACCTGATATTGCCTTTGCAGTTGGAGTTTGTGCTAGATACCAAGCTGATCCCAAAGTCAGTCATATCAATCAAGTGAAGAGAATTTTGAAGTATGTAAGTGGTACTTACAACTATGGATTGTTGTATACTCATGGCTGTGAACCGACTCTGACTGGCTACTGTGATGCTGATTGGGCTGGTAGTGCTGATGATAGAAAAATCACCTCTGGAGGATGTTTCTTTTTGGGAAGAAATCTGGTTTCCTGGTTCAGCAAGAAACAGAATTGTGTGTCTCTTTCCACCGCTGAAGCTGAATATATTGCAGCTGGCAGTAGCTGCTCTCAAATGTTATGGATGAAACAGATGCTCACTGAGTATAACGTCACACAAGATGTTATGACATTGTACTGTGACAATCTGAGTACAATCAACATATCCAAGAATCCCATTCAGCATAGCAGGACCAAACATATTGACATACGACATCACTTTATTAGAGACCTTGTAGAAGAAAAGACCATCAAATTGGAACATGTTACCACTGAGCTACAGCTGGCTGACATTTTTACCAAGGCTTTGGATGCAAATCAATTTGAAAACTTAAGGGGTAAGCTGGGTATTTGCCAACATGAGGAATTGTAGCAATTAATTTTGCTTAAAACAAAGACCAAAGGACTTATGCCTGTTCTGATTGGTTTAAAATTGTATTTTCTCATTTCCTACAACTGTTTTAAGAAGTTGAATAGGCACTCCTTTGCTTCGTTCCTCTCTCGTCTTCTCATCAATCAGGAATTTCTTCTCATTTGCTGTTGGTCCTTCAAAACTGACAAAATGTCTCAAACGCCATCATCATCCAATACGACCATCTCAACCTCTTCATCTGATCAAGATTCTGGGACAATCTCTTCCTGTCTGGACTCTGATGTTCTGGAGATCTGTTCTCATAGAATTAACTCCACCAAGGCCAAAGAGTTGAGAACAAGACATACAGGTAATCCATCTCATCCTTCCTCTTCAGTACCCCCTGAAATTGCAAATAGGGAAGGGACAGTCTATGTTAATCAAGCAATAGCAAAAATTGTTTCCCGAATTCTGAACGAGAACCACTCAGTTCCTGGCATTTCTGTTCCTCTGAACCAAGAAAACTCAAATGCTGAAACAAATCCAAATGTCTCTAAGAATGTTGAGACATCAAACAAAGAGAGAAATGCTGACATTGCTCACAAGAAAAGAAAGAAGCCTGAATCCTCTGAGTCTGATGACAGTGCTTGAAGGATGATTGCTGCTTGGTGGTGTTACTAGTGGAGTTTGGAAGTATGTTCTGCTGTTGTCTGCTGCTGATCTCATTATTTTGTCTTGGATAACTGTATAACTTTATAAACATGTAATCTTTGGCCCATTTGTGGCTAAAGTGGGGGAGAATATTTTGGTACTGCTTAATTAGTACTTAACACTATATTTTTCTGCTGTCACTTATTTTCTGCTGCTATCTATCTATCTCTGATTGTTTAGGGACTTTAGCCAAAAATCTGCCAAAGGGGGAGTTTGTAGGTGTTTAGGTATTGGCTTGCATTTTTGGTAAATTCCAAGTGTATGTGTGAATGTCATGACTGATGTCATAACATTCTAGTTCAGGTTGCACTAACTCTTTAGGTACATGTGCAGAAAAATATTGTAACTCAAATACTGATGTTTATAAGTGTGTATCTGAGCATGTTTGCAAAATGATCACATTTTGCTAATCAGTAGACAGGTTTTCTCAGATGTCATAACAGATGTTATGACATCCTGTTCTGAACTAGCAGGATTACAGGATTGGATAAGTCTGAGTTTTTTCAGGAAATAACTCAGTCCTTCCTAAACAGAATCCTGCGTTTTCTGAGGAGTAACCTAGCTCAATCCTAACCTGATCAACAAAGTACTGTGACCTGGTCTTTAGGTCAAACGGAATCAACCCTAGGTTTTTGGAAACCCTAACTGAAGTTGCAGCTGCTATATATTCAACAGAGCTGCGGTTTTTGAAGTCATCCCTGCTGATTGATCAGAAGATCAAGTTTGTAATCTATATAGATTTGTTTATTGTACTCCAAGCAATTATCATTGTGATAAGTGTCTTGGAATAGGCTTAAATTTTAAGGGTTGTGTAGCACTCAAAGCTTTGAAGCAAGAGTGTTTGAATGTTACTTGACTAAAGCTGTGAAGCAGAGTCAAGTTAGTTGTGTACATCACTCAAAGCTGTGAAGCACGAGTGATTGTGTTACTTGATTAAAAAGCTGTGAAGCTTAATCAAGTGTGTGTTTTGAAGAGTGTCTTCAACAATTCTCAAGTCAAATTTGTTTATGTATCACTGCTGTGATTGAGGGGGAGTGAGTAGGAACTCAGGTTTAAGTTGTACTTAGATTAGAATTGCATTGGGTAGGTCTTAAGTGAAGGAGATAAACTGGTTGGTTTATTCCTGAATTAACATCTCTTATAGTGGATTCTCTCCCTGGCTTGGTAGCCCCCAGAGTAGGTGTTGTTGCACACTGAACTGGGTAAACAATTGACTGTGTTATTTACTGCTTTTGTATTTACTGTCATATAGTAAGTCAGATACGGTGTCATAACATTGGACGTGACATTGAGTATCTGTAGCCAGAATTTCAGTTCCAATCAAAAACTGAGGCCCTTTTCATATCTCCATGGAAGTTCTTAATCCTCCTCAGATTGTTGTTGCTCTTTATTTGAGCGAGTCTGGTGAAGGGCGATCTCAAGGTTAAAGGCAAAATTTTTGGCTTTCATCTGAGCTTCCTGTTGAAAAAAATCTCATGCTCTATAGAATGAGAGTAATTGGAAGAACTTTAATGTCATCCTAGAGTTGTGCATTTATGGTATTATCTTTTTCCCTAATGTAGTAGACTTCATGGATATGAACACCATTCGCATCTTTATGCAAAGAAACTAGAAACCATGTGCCAACACTTTTAGGGGATGTGTATCACTCAATTCACTCCACAAATTACCAAAGAAAGGGTGGTGTCGTAAATTGTTGTGCTCCACTTCTATATATCTGGTTCCTAAGCCATCTGCCTATTAAAGGAGCTTTGATTAATACCAAAGACTCTTTGATGTGGTCCTAAAGTTTGATGGGCCTCACTATAGGATTTTAAACAAGAAGGATACAAATGTAATCTTTAGTTGTGGGGAATTCCCCAATGGGCCTCTTATATGGATAAGAGGTGTATCAATTACAACACATGCCTTTCTCAGAGACAATTAAGCTTTGTGTTAAGAGGACCACCCAAGGACAAGGATATGATAGAATCATTGTTCTACGATGTTAAAAATGATGCTAAATGGTTGAAAATAGTTGTAAAAGCTTGTGGTAATATATCCAATTTAAAGGAAATACCTACTTTGGAATGAGGGATTACGTAGCCTACCCTCCTTATGTTGAATGGGTGAAGAGGAGGGCCGAGACCAACGGCATGCCTTTTCCAGTTGAAGCATCTTTGTATCTGCAACGCCCTGGACAACCTACTTCTATATCCATGGAGTATCACAACAAGGTCACAAACTTTGTGAAGAAAAAGAAGATTTAAGCATAAAATTATTTGAAGCCAGGCATGAGAAATTGATGTTAGCTCACAAACTCAAGCTGGCAGTCGATCTTCCTACAAAGGATGAAATCAAGAAATGGTCATGTTTAGTGAATATGGGAACTTCAGAAGAAGGCCTTGGAGGAAGATGAAAGGAAACTTCAGAAGAAGCGTCAGGAGCGTGAAAAGGCTCTAACATCCAAGATTGAGATGGAAGCCAAGTACAAAGATGAAATTTCCAATCAGAAAGCACAAATTCAACACAAAGATGATTAGATCAGTAAAGCTTCTGCTCAAAAGAAGAGGTTAACATGCCATCTTGGGAGAGAAGCTCAAGTGGGTCAATTGGTGGAAGAGAATCAGAGTCACAAAGCTCAGGTTAAAGCCAAAGACAAAGCCCTGGTTGAAGCCCAGACTGAAGAGTATAATGTTGTTGATTGGTGGGAGTGCAATCACCATTATTTGGAAGTCATCCTCAATTAAAAAGACTATATTATCTCAAGGATGATTCAGAGACCAAATCATGAAGACACCAGAAAGTATTTCAAAGAAATCAAAGCTTGGACCAAAGAATATCTGGATTGGGGAGTACTTGACTTTGTTGAGATGGAGGATGAGTCTCAGTGATTTTTCATTTGTATTAGTGTTTGTTGATCACCATCAGGCTTGTTGATGGGATCATTCATCGTTATTGTTGTTGGCCTTGTTGAGAACTCGTTGTATCTTTGTTGCTAATGGTTAATGATAATATTTTTGATTTTGCTTAGTGCTCATAATCTATCTCTTCTTATTTGTTTAATAATGTGAATCAAATTATTTAGATGCCTGGAAATATATGAACATGTCATTTGCATGCATACCATACACTCATACTCTTATGCATGACAGTTTATTCAAGCTGATTTTCTTTATTCTAACCTGGTATTCTCTTCAGAACTACAAATTTTAACTCTTCACTGCTACGTTCTCAAAGATCATCTATGGAACAACTTCGTGGGGAATTGGATGAAATGAAGGTTCAAATGGGTGATCGGCTATTTATATAAGTGTAAAATCTAACTGCAAGTGCACACACTATCATGTAGTTTTAAAAAGATATCGATCCACAGAGAAAAATAGTCAAATCTGTTGTTTCTAGTCGTTACAGTGTTTGTCTAAGGCGATTAATAATAGTGGTGTAAAAGGAACAAAATAAATAAACTTTTGATAAAAACAGATGAATAATAATGCTGAAATGTAATTAAAATAAATAAGCAATACTCTAATTGTCTCTACTAAGATTATTTATGAGGCAATATTTCCTTCTTTGAAAAGAATCAATTTAATGGGAATTGTCGATGTCACTAATTTAGAACCGAGTTTACTCTCTAATTTATTCCCGCCATTGTCACTTATGGAAGGTGTTTATTGCATTAAAGTAGTAAACCTATTTTTAAGAAATTAAACTCTTAACTAAGTCGAAAAGTAATTTTGATTGGAATGTTTGACTTAAAAGGGTTCCTGACTTTCTCTCAGGCAACTGGATCCTAAACTTTCAAATGTGTCTGCAAATAGTTTTAAAACCTCCTTCTAGAAATATAAATCATCCTAATTAACTAACAAACTACTTTCGTGATATTTGTTAAACAAAAACAAACCAATTTTAGTTTTTAGTGTCAAAAGACTTTCGATCTTACCCGACGTTTTCACTGCTTCACTTTCGTGTAAGCAGATTCAAAATAAGTTTAGAAAAATTGTGTTTAAATCAAAACAACCCACAAAGGTGATCCTAAAGAGACAATATGTAGAGCATTGCCTATTAACGATCCTCACATCTCCGTACTTAGTAAATTAGCTGGACATGTTTATGGAAAACAAAATATAAACGGTTTTAAGTGAAAAGGTAAACATAATGACGGGTACATAGATGTAGAGAAAAAATGCAAGTAAATAATGAAGAAAGTAAAGGAAATACAAGTAAAGTAAATGCAGAATGAATTAAAAACCTGCTCTAAACGGAGTCTTGAATCTGATACAACTGCAATAACTTGAAGTAAATCTTTAATGGAATGTAAACGGAAGAAGTAAAGTGCTTGAAATAAAACTTGTACAAGAGTGCTCCAAACTTGAAACCGACTCAATCGATGATGCAATAATCCTCTGACGAGAAGAGATTATTATTTAATCAATTGACAATTGATGGCTTAAGTATGCATAAGCTAGGATGAAACGGAATGGTGAAGTGAAGGAGTATTTGTAGGAGTCTAAAACCCTAAAAATCCATGAGAAGTTGGTCTTGGGTCGTGGAGAAAAAGTAGGAAAAATTGGGGTGACTTGGAGACTAAGCATGGGTCATTTTCAACTGTTTGGGCTTTGCAATGGTAACGACCGCCACACCCTTATGGAGATCACCTTGCTCCCCAAATGGGCATGACTTGGTCATCCCATTTATGATTGCATGGACTACCCATGGAAACCCTAGGACGAATGCCATGGGGGTAGCCATAGGTGCAAACTTGCTTCAGATCTTTATTTTTCATCCATTTTTCTTCGTTTCTTGGCACACAACTCCTCATTAATCAATTTCCTGAAACAAAAGAAAATACCTACATAATACTAGAAATGGAAATAAATCTATAAGATAACAGGCCTAAATCGATTCAAATATATGATATGTTTTGGTGTCATCAAACTCACCCACAATTGAACCATTATTTGTCCTCAAGCAAAAATTTAAGTAAATAGTGATATTCAACATCTATTATGGCCTTTCAAAAAAAATTCATTTCGGACAAAGTTATATCAATTGGTACTAAATCACAAATGCAAGAGCATCGTAACAACGTGTTCCATGTTTTTGAGAGAATAAGTCTCTCTCTTATACAAACTAATTTGTATCATATTATTATACTTAGACCAAACTTACTCACCTATTTTTTCGTCACTTTTCATTCAAGTACAATCACATTAAGCCTGTTATCCGTACACACTTATAGCAGGGAGGTCTGTATTGACTCTAATCCTTTTCAACATGGGGTTACGGTACCTTTTTAATGGTATACCCCTTTTATTTACCCAATATCACTTGTGGGGCATCCGAATGTAATCTGCCCTACCAAGTTCAGTACCAAAAACCCCTGAACCAATTAAAATTGAGTTTCTTTCTACAAGTTCTACAACTTTTTGGATTAAGTGACTTGTTTGGGGTCATTTAACTTAAAAGATGAATTCCATATTTTCAGCTTTATTATTCAACATCAAGATTATTCACCTATATACATCGTTTTCCCTGTGTAAAATATGCTTAGGATGGTGCTAAATTCAAAAATAAACTACTAAAAGACCAATTTGGAGCTGAGAATTCAAGGTCATGATTTAATAATTATGCAAATCGATTTCCTTATTTGAGAGACTTATGGTGTTAAAATGATAATTATATTTCAAGACATTTCTCGAGTCTTTATAACATGTCTTAAACTTGTGTAATAGCCCATAATATAAAGCAAACACTATTTATTGTCGCAAAATTTTTTTGTATGGTTCAAGAAAAGGAAGAAATTTAATAAAATAAAATGACATAGTATATAATGAAAATAAAATATTAAAAAGAAATAATTCTAACTAGAAAATAGGAAATCTAACTAGAAAAGCAAGTAAAATTCTTCTCCCACACTTAATTAAGCACTATCATCAATGTTTCAATCTAAGGTGGCAAAGGAGTGGTAGAACCTGTTTTGTAGACTGATCAGGGGCCGTATAAGCTGTGGGCTCTGCAAAGGAGAAAATATCTTGGAAGAGATGATCCAGTTGTTCATTCATTTTGTCTCTTATTCTCTCAAGTCATGTCTAAGATCCATGAATTTTCTTTTTAGTGCATGTAACTCATATTCAGCATCTTGTAGGTCAGTAGTTCTTGCGAAAAAGTTCGGTGAAGGTTCATTTTCAGGTGTCAGGGGTGTTTCTAGGGGTGACGGGTTTTCATCTAAGTTCTCCAGTTGATACCACCAGTTATTTTTGTTGTGGACATTAGTAAACTGATGATTCAAGAGAGTGAATAGGTGAACCACTTCATAGTTAATAATCAATTTGATACGGGGGTCCTTAATGCCTGATTAAGCTGTAGTTAGCGCAGTGGTCGACATCCATTAAATCATAGCCACAACATGGTTCTAGGTGAGCTATCCTGTTTTGAAAACCCAAGGCAATGGAAATATGAGTGACTAAACCACCCACGAAGATGTCTTCAATGATTTTGTTTACGACCTATTTCAAATTTGTCAATAGAAAGGTTGTTAGGTTTATGGGGAAGTTTTGGAAAATGCTCAGGATGAAAAATAACTCATCATTGGTTACACAGGTTTGGTTAGGAGATGTTCTAAAGAGTGTCTGGGAGGTAATCATATGAAAGTATCTAATGGCAGGATTATGAATGAGAGTGTTATTTATAGTTTCATGGTCAGTGTAAGGTCTTCAGTAATTCCTCCCCAGAAAAAGTCTAGCCTATACTGCATATTATCTATAACTTCTAAATAGGCTTGAAGGCTATGATAAAAAGCAAGAGATCTAGATAACTCTCTACTTGTTAGGCGGTAATCCTGGCCAAATAGTCTAAATGTGACTAAACCTCTATCTCGTCCCACGTCGGGCATAAAATTGAATGAACTAAGGAATTCCAATGTAAGATTCTTGTAGGTTAGGTGTTTTGCTTCTGAAAACATGTCCCAACTCATCTGGTTAAGCCTGTAATGGACATTGTCTTCCAATCCTAGTTGGCTCAAAGTAAGAAAATTTTAATATCTTATAGGTGAGAGGATTCTCTCAACTAAGATATCAAATCTTTTCCTCTAGTCATCATCGTTGAAAATTATATTTCTTTCGAAGCTCTGTATTCTAAAATAATGTTAGTGGATAAATTATTGACTAAAGTAGAATGCAGTGGCCCTGAAAATAAAACCCATACAATTTAGATATTTATTAATGAAAAGTAAAAGAAATAACAATGGTTAAAATGAAAATAAATTTGTGGGTTTCCTCCCACACAATGCTTTGTTTAACGTTGATAGCTCGACGGATGTCGAAATCAAGAAATACTAGTAACAGGGGGTGCTTCGATAAAAGTGAGGCGATCATGGGCCACGTTAGCATCACCACTGCTATAAAGTTTCAATCTTTTCTCATTCACAATAAAATAACTTGTAGTAGGATTTTGTATTTCAACTACACCAGATTGTAGGACTCTTGTGACTTCGAATGGTCCAGTCCATATGGAATGTATTTTTCCTAGAAAGAGTCATAATTTGGAGTTGAATAGGAGTATTGGGTCACCTATATTCAATTCCCTCATCTCAATTTACTTATCATTCCATGCTTTGGTCTGTTCTTTGTAAATTATGGCATTCTCATAAGCATCACTTCTAATTTCTTCTAATTAATGGATGTACAATAATATTTTATCACATGCCTTTAAGTACTCCAAGTTTAAGGTTTTTATAGTCTAAAATGATTTATTTTCTAGCTCTAAAGGTAGGTGGCAAGATTTTCTGTAGAATAAATTGAAAGTATTTGTCCCTATGGGAGTCTTAAATGCAATCATGTAAGCCCATAGTGCATCTTGGAGTTTAGAGAACCAATCCTTCCTAGAGATTGTGACAGTTTTTTATAATATCTGTTGTATTTCCCTATTTCAGATTTCGACTTGTCCACTGGTTTGCGGCTGATAAGGTGTTGCTACCTTATGTTTTACCCTATATTTTGCTAAAAGATTATCGAAGATTCTCGAGATGAAATGGAAACCGCCATCACTTATGACGAGGCTAGGAACTCCGAGCCTTGGGAATATATAATTTTTCAACATTCTAATAACAACTTGTGCATCGTTAGTAGGTGAGGTGATATCCTCGAACCATTTAGACACGTAATCGACTATAACTAGTATATATTTGTTTCCCATAGAGGATGGAAATGGTCCCATGATGTCTATTCCCCAAACATTGAAAATCTCTCCTTCTTGAATGTTTCTTAGGGGCTCCTCATTGCGTCTTGAAATGTTACCAGTGTGTTGGAATCTGTCACATTTTAGTATGTAGGCATGCACATAGCACCATAAAGTGGGCCAGTAAAGGCCTTCTTGATGGATTTTTGCACAGGTTTTAATGGCCTTCCAGTAAAGGCCTTCCATGATGCTTTCAACTTCCTCTTCATGGATGTAGCGGTAAAATATGCTATTTGCGCCTCTTTTCAAAAGTAGTGGTTCATCTCAGTAGAAATGTTTTATATCATTGAAGATTTTTTTTTGCTGATATGTCAGATCAGGGGGCAAAATACTGGCTGCCAGATAGTAAACAAAATCAACGTACCAAGGCACGCTTATTACCATCGAGAAAATTTCTATTTTAGGTTCCTATTCATTGTCATCTTGATCTACCCGCTTTTAGATTGATGATACTAATCTATCATATGTGAAGTCATCATTAATGGGAATATGATCTGGTTTTAAATATTGTAGCCTGGAATGGTGGTCGGATACTGCATTCTCAGTCCCCTTTTTATCTCTTATTTCTAGATCAAATTCTTGTAGTAGGAGATTCCAACGAAGTAGTCTGGGCTTCACATCATTTTTACTCGATAAGTATTGTATGGCAGCATGGTTAGTGTATACTATGATCTTGGCTCCAACTAAACAAGAACAAAATTTGTCTATTGCAGATACTACGGCTAGGATATATTTTTATGTCGTGGCATAATTTAGTTGAGTGGAATCTAGGGTTCTTCTTGCATAGTATGTTACATGCATTTTCTTTTCGGTTCTTTTTCCTAAAATAGTACCTACAACAAAATCACTTGCATCTCACATAATTTCGAAAGGTTTATTCCAATCTGGTGGTTGCATGATAGGTGTCGAGATTAGTGCTTGTTTCAAGATATTAAAGGCTTCCAGACATTTATCATCAAAAATAAACTTGGCATCTTTCATTAAGAGACCAGTTAGGGGATTTGTAATTTTCTTAAAGTCCTTCATAAAACGTCGGTAAAAAATCGGCGTGTCTAGGAAAGCTTCGGATTTCCTTAACTGTTTTGGGAGGCTGAAGATTTTCTATAATTTAAATCTTAGCTTTACCAACTTCAATTCCCCTTTTAGAAACGATGTGTCCTAGAACTATGCCTTCAGTTACCATGAAATGACATTTTTCCAGGATCTTTTCGAGGTTAGCGGGGCATTATATAAAATTGGATTCCCATTCCAAGAAATTTACCATGAAAACATCCATTATCTGATCAAGGAAATCTACGAATATGGCCATCATACATTATTGAAATGTTGCAGGAGCGTTGCATAGTCCAAATGGCTTTCGTCGATAGGCAAAAGTTCCATAAGGGCATGTGAAAGTTATTTTCTCCTTATCATCAGGGTGAATATGGATTTGAAAGAATCTTGAATATCCATCTAAATAGAAGAAATATGATTGCTTGGATAAATGTTCTAACATTTGATCAATGAATGGAAGGGGAAAATGGTCGATCCTTGTTACTTTGTTTAGCTTCCTATAATCAATACACATGTGCCATATGTTTACTATACGTTGTGGTAATAATTCTCCTTTTTTGTTTGGAATTATCGTAACTTCCCCTTTCTTTGGAACAATATGTACTAAGCTAACCCAATTACTATCGGAGATTTGGTATATGATCCCTGTAACATCACATTTCTAGCCAATGAGTTAAATAAAATCAGAGTTATAAAAATTTCCAACAAACAAATGGAATGCTACACTTTCAACTTGAAACTACGACATTCAATCTTCTATATTTCAGATACATAACACAAGAGCTTCTGATGAAGCGATAACAACCAGCTTAGTCTTTAAAAATGAAAACAACTTTCATTACTATGCAGCGGATTCACAAAATTCAACTAAAAACACCATACCATCTTATCCAACTAAAAAAAACTTTAAAACAACAAGTCTTTAATGAAAACAACTTAAAAATTCAGCAACATAATGAAAATCAACAATAAAGAAAACATGCGTTCATCCCCCCGAGTGCTACGTAACAGAGCGACAACACCGACTCGAACTAACGAGGGTAACAACTAACCTTCTTGATTACCTGCACGTTACCAACAGAGGGCAATATTCAAACAGAAGGGGTGAGATATCGAACCAAATAATCGAATATAAAATAAAAAATATATTAGTAATAGATAATACAATTCACCACTTCACAACTTTTTATCAACATTCAACATAATTAATTCATCCGCACGACAACTCAGAATGCAACATGAAATGCAACTCGTTTTTATGCACATGCATGTGGTACCAATGGAGAAGAACTCCCAACTTAGAAATCTTCCAATAAATAGAGGCATCAACAAGCCATAAGCCTTCAACTTTATATTTGCCAATTCAGGCCAACTTGACGAGCATCAGCTCCAACATGATATGCTATGTATGCATTAACGACATGAACGTAATAACAACAACAACAATAATTCAACTTAATTCAACATTGACCATAAGCCTGCAACTTAATATTTTTCCCATAAATAGAGGCAATGAAATCACCTGCAAATTCACATTTTTCAACAAAAATGACACCCAACAGATCAACCACAAATTACTACAATAAACCGCAGAATTACTCGGACTATTTTGGCAAAAATCGGTTAATTAATTATCGGCCAAAAATTCTATTAATTCTACTTTATAAATCCTACAAAATTATTTATTAAATATATTAAATCATTATTATTAAATATTTTGTATTTGTAAATCGGGACGTAATTACTTCTTAAATTCGCTACAGTATTGCAAAACAATTAATTCTCCTACATACTACTTCAACTTTGCGCTCCAGTATGCCAATGCAATTAAATGTTACTTTACCTTATGCTAATGTATTGCAAAACAATTCCTCCTAAGTACTACTTCACCATGTCGTTACAGGAACAAGACAAGTGCCATTAAAATACTACTTTATATATATATCGCTACAGCAAGCAGGGAAATACCATTAGATGCTACTACACTTATCATTACAGTCAGTAAGTATTACTTCTAAGAGCTACAGTAGCCAATTAGTTGCTTCTAAACACTACTCCAAGAGTTCGCTACAGTAAGCAAGCACATGCCTTTAAGTACTAATTATTTTCAATGCTACAGTAGCAAACTATCACTTCTAAGTATCATTCCATCTAGCGCTACTTCACAATGTTACTTCAGTATGCCAATTCATTGCTCAAAATGCTACTTCACTCTTGCTACTATATGCAAGCTAATGCCTTTAATTGTTACTTCTTCCTTGCGCTACTGTACTGCTATACAAATGCCTTTAAGTGTTATTCTTTTCATTGCTACAGTAGCAATTAATACTCCAAATGCTACTCCGTTAATTTGCGCTACAATATACAGAAAATTATAATTTTTGCAAAGAAAAAATACTAAGGTACTTTAATATATGTATATCTAATTATATTGGTTCCTAAATCATCTCTCAATTTCATCAATATACCAATTTCATAGACACTAGAAATAAATTTTCATAACCCAAATTCACATACTATTTATTATACACCCTATTATAGAGTCAGAACCCCACCCTTACCTTGGATTAAGAGCAGCTCTAAGAGACTTCAACCGAATTTTTGGGGAAATTTGGCACTAGAAGAGATTTCCGTTTGTTCTTCTTCTCCTCTCCCAAACCCTATTTTCCTCTTTGTTCTTTTCTTCCTGATACAATACTCTCTTCTATTCTTCTAATTCTAATTCTAATATAATAGTTATATTTTATTTAATCACAAAAAATTCAAATGGGCCTAAATGACATACCCCTCTATTACAACACAACACCACCAATTAAGCCCAAATTCATATTTAAGCTTAATAATAAAATAACACTTTATAAAATTACCAAAAATTTTATATAAACAGTTGAACTCATTTCTTATTTTTCTATAGTTTTATTTAATTTTTCTTGATTAATTTGAACATATTTGCTATTTTTCTCTCTTATTTTCATTTTTAATCATTCAAAAAACCCTTTTCTTTTATTTTAAATACAAATTTATTCCTATATATATATATATTCCTATATATATATATATATATATATATATATATATATATATATATATATATATATATATATATATATATATATATATATATTCTGGCTGATCTTGGGTTAAAATTTTGATCATAAACTTTGTTAACATCATTGGATCCATGATATTGAGTCTAACTCCATAAAAATGGATGAATGATTTTAATAATAGTTTGATTAAATTTTTGGTTCAAATGTGGTTTAGTCATTTCCCCTTCCCTCTTCATCTTATCCCATTCTTATTGCACTAAGTGTTATTGGAGCATGATTTACATATCATGTCTCAAAACGTAAGACGCATAAATTGCTATTGATCGACCTCAAAATATGTGCGACTTCTATATAAGTCCACTTATGATTGCTTAACATACCGCTAACTTTTGTCCTGATTTGAGAAAATGATCATTCGTGGCCCAAACCTATCTTTGCAAGCCAAAGTATGTTAATTTAAACCCTTTGATCCAATAACCTTGAGTTCCATTGTTAGGAGGCTTTGGTTCTCCCAATCCTCTAATGGAACTTCTTCAATTTTGGTCAAAGTGGATCACTTAAACATCATTGATCATTAAGTGTTATGTTGAGAATCTTTAAATGGATGATATACTTGACAAAAAGCAAATACAACTTGTTCTTGAGAGGCTTTGGTTCTACTAATCTTCTAATGAGTTCCAAATGTAAGTTTCAAGATGGTTATCCAACTAACCACTCATTCCTAACAATTGACTTTATTTTATGCTTTTATTTTAAGCTTTTATTTTATGCTTTTACTTTATGTACCATTTACTTTAGAATTTACATTTCATGCTCTTTTCATCTTTGATCATTTGAGCCTTTATCTTCATGTCATTTTTATTTTTCTCACTTGAGCTTTTCATTTCTTTTGAAGATACCTAATAACCAACTTAAACCCTAAAAAATTTAACGTTACTCGGACTACTTGGTTACTATCCTTGGCATTTTGGAGTTATTTGACTTCTTAAACTTGGGATTAGAATCCTTGATCTACCTTGAGACCTTGTGACCTCAATAGTTATTTTGTCTGAATTCTTGGGGTTTACCCCAAGACATTGGGTTGTTTGTTTTCTTAGTCTGCAGGTTATTGTGATTACATGCTTTGTCTGTGATCTGGAATTTATCTGTGAACAGCTGTTACTTTGTATAATTTTTGTGAAGACTTAATGCAAATTTAAGCTTGGTATTATTAAGAGGTTTATTAATTGTTTGCTTGGTTTCAAATCCAAAGGATGGAATTCTACATTGACTCATTATGTTAAGTGTTGGCTTCTTGTTTAGTTAGATGGTTCTTCTCCTTAGATTTTACCTTATGCTTTAGTATAGTCTCTTCATCTCCTCCCATATTCTTTAATTTCAAAAATATTCTCTCTCCTTCTGAAAAATCTTCTTGTTTTAAAACTTGAACCATTTTCATAATAAACTTGGACTTATGTACATGTATTTTCAACTTGACAATACCTTGAAATTTTTGTGAGAAGAATAAAAGTCAATCAATCTCATTCAAACCATTTTTCCACTTTGGCTTTTTACCCTTAAAACTTTTTCTCAAAAGATTAGACTCTTGTCAATCCTTGTAGTGATGCAAACAACTATACTTCTACAATATGTAGTGAAGAGAGATATTTTCCACTTGGGTGTTGAGTGAGATTTTGTTGATTTTAAAATCCATATCATCCACTTTGAGATGATGCAAACTCTCCTTTCTCATGATTGTAGGTAGTACGTATATTTTCCACTCGGACAATGACGATGATGTCTTATCTCTTAAAATTAACCAGCACAATTGTACTTTAAAATTTTTTCAAAGAGGAACTACGTGTAGCCCGATCCCCTATTGCACGAAAGGTTGTACGTAGGAACTAAAGGTTCGCAACCGCGGCGAGTGCAAACAAAATCATAAAATATATTTCTTTTCTCATCTCTACCATCTATTTCTATACAACATTTTATAGCTAAAATATATAGATTTTTCAAAGAGGTTCCTATGGAGTACCGTAGATGTTTAGGGTTCTAATACCTTCCCTTTGCATAACCAACCCCCTTACCTAGAATCTTTCCCCCCTTTTTTGGGTTATTCTCTCTTTTCCCATTCCATTTGAAACAAGCGTGGTGGCGATTTTTATTTTGATCTGTGCGAGTCAAGTTAATCTAATGGCCTTGTCTCAACATTTCTACCGCTACAAAAAATGGCGACTTCACTGGGGACAAATTGACCTCTTACTGGTACATCCCTAAGTGGGTTGAGCCTATCTTTGTTATTATCTATATAAGTGCTAACTGTTTGTTATATATTATATGTTGTATATATGTTTGTCTGGATTTTCATGGTTTTCAGGGTGCTTGGTGATTTCTCATAAGTCCTATTCCCGGAATTGGGGAAACATAAGATAGGATGGGCGGGATAGTCATGTTAAATTTGAGGGAGTAATCCCAAAAAAAGAGGCATGAAATCCCCCACTCAGTGGAGGCCCCTTTGACTGTAGTGTCGTTTACTGAGTAATCGGGAAGACGTGCTTCTTTTGATCTGGGAGCCTACTTAAACTGAGGACCGTAAAATACCGAACCCATCTTGGAATTTTAGGTGTAGTGCGGAAGCTATGATGGAATAATCCAGAAATAGATGTCACACGATATTTCGCTCGGACGAGTTTTTCTTGAGAATATTACTAATTACCGAGTTAATCAGGAAGTTGGTAATATCCGAAAGAAGGATGTAGACTCTAGGAACCTCTAGAACCTTTTTCGGTAGGTGATAACTTTTATACCATACCTTATGGGTAGTACCTTCGACCTCATGCTCGTGACGTTGAACTGATGAACCCCATGTATGTGATCTTGTGTGTGGTGGTTGCATCATGCATTCATGCACCCATGAGCATCTTTTAAAGACATTTTATTTCAAGGGACTTAAAAGTTGACTATTTGTGAATATATCAGGTACTTCTTGACTATGGAATAAGGAAAAAGAATGATCGGAAAGTACAGTTTCAAAGATCCCACGATAGATGAGTTGATGATTCTGATTCTCGAGATTGATTGTCCTGCAGATTTTCGGAGGAAGTATGGGTCCATAAATTCTCCCATGAAGCTTAGGATGAAGGAGGGAATTCTCTTAACTTTGGTCCAGTTCACTGATCCGATGTATCGGTGCTTTACTTTCCCTGATTATCAGTTGATGCCTACACTAGAGGAGTATTCTTATTGTGATCGGTGGATTTAGAACTGACTGTTTAACGCTGGTTCACGAAATGTCGCGGAAGCAAGAGTCGCCACCGTCTTTTATTTTCTCCAACATGGACAGGACAAAAGCACAACAAAATTCCTTATGAGATAGTTTCTCGGTTCGGGAGGTAGATTTATAGAAAGGGAAGGTGTTAGCACCCTTTCTATCCATGGTTATCCATGGGATCTTAGATACTTGCTCTCATGTTTTCAAAATGTTTGCTTTTCAATTGTGAGTGGGTTTGAAAAAGTTTCGTTTAAAGATTTCTGAATAACTCTTGTATCTGTCCTCAAGAGTGTTTGAAAAATTGTTTTGAAAGCTTTTTGAAAGTGTCGGTGTGGAAAGATTTTGATTTGTTTTTGAATAAAGCAAGTATCCATGAGTCATCTACCTACCCTAAGGAATTAGGCTGTGTAAATGTCCTTAAGGTAGTGCCATCCCACCATTGAGAGGTAGGTAGCACCATCGTTGGAGGTGTTCGGGTCAATTCGAGTGTAGGGACAGTGTGGTCACCGAAGCAACAATTAGGACACCTTAGAAGCTACCCTTATGTCCTTGATCCTATTTTAATCCGAGGCAACCATTTCGAGGCAACTATTCCGAGACAACTGTTTCGAGGCAACTGTTTCGAGGCGACTGGATCATGGACATAAGGACTTACTAAAACGTCCTATACTTGACGACCACGTTTCGAAGGCAACAGGTGAGGCATACCCTAGAAGTGGTGTGTGAGTTTGTGTGTTATTTTCATGTCAATATTTATCTTTGATCAGGGCATTATGAGCTACGCTTGTTTTTAATTAGCCATACATTCTTTCATGCAATTTAGAATTTAAGAGTGCGGAAATTTAAATGCGGAAAGATAAAAGCTACGCTATTACAAGGCGCGGGTCTATACATCGCCAAAATACAAAGACCCGTTTGATAAAAATGCGGAAAGTAAATAAATACCTAATTACTATTACATCCTTGAGCAGTTACATAATAATCAAAATAAAATAATGCGCGAA
The DNA here is from genome assembly GCA_948472305.1 of Vicia faba. Taxonomy (NCBI): domain Eukaryota; kingdom Viridiplantae; phylum Streptophyta; class Magnoliopsida; order Fabales; family Fabaceae; genus Vicia; species Vicia faba. The sequence goes on from OX451741.1 coordinate 858,224,126, forward strand.
ATAGAAATTGAAATTGAACGTCCGAGGCTTTTGACCCTTTTGAAATTAAATTGAATTAAAAGCTAATTAATTATTTAATTAAAGAAAAGAAATTGTTTTTTTATGTTTTTTGTATTTATGAAATAAAGAAAATTGAAAATCAAGAGAAACCCTAATTCTAAGTTATTTTTGATTATTAAAGAAAAATATTAAAGTTGACCTAATTTATGCTAATTAATTATTTACATATTTATTTACAAAAATAATAATTAATAATAATAATAAATAATGAGGAAAAATTTAATTAAGAAAAAGTTGAAAATGTCAAAAACCTAATTCTAGATATTTTTTATTTATTAAGAAAAAGATTAAAGTTTAAAACCTAAATTAACTAAGTTAATTGTTGAAATTTATTTACAAAAATATTTTAATGGTGAAATTAATATAATTAAAACATATTTTACAATTTTTGATTTTTCTGATTTTATTATGAAAAGAAAATTTAGGTGAATTAATGAAAACAATTAAAAACAATTAAAAACAATTAAATAGAATTATAAATATAATTGAAAAAATAATGTAAACCAGGGGGTATCAGGCCCAGAATGGAGGTTAATTGAAAGTAATTCAGGCCCATTAACACCAGCTCGTTTGACTTTCCATGCTTGAGTGCGCCTTGGTTGACTGAAGTACATGATAGACCTCCTTTTGTGGCCTTCAGATTGTGGGTCAGGGCCATCTGGCTAGCCAATGCATGAGGACGTATGGTGAACCCTTGAGGATGTGCTGCATGTGAATAAATTGAAACAAAAATTAAGAATTAAGTGGGGGGACCTGGGAATCGAACCCAGGTCCCTGTACCTGCAAGACACGTCCTCCAACCACCAGGCCATTTGCGTTTATTTGTATATACAATAACAAAGAAATATAATATATAAAATATGTTCATTATGCTGGAAAACCGCGCCATAGTTTGAACGCCCCAGTAGCGTGATGACACGCATGCTTCGTCTTCGTTTGCCCGAAACAAAAAGGAATGAATAGCGGGGGTTTTAAACCCCTACAAACTGAAAACGTGAAAATAGCGATTAGGCATATACTTAATATAAAAAAGGCGCGATGGTCTTAATAGCTTCGTCTTGATGCAACGAATTCATCCATACAGGTTTGAAGGTCCAATTTTACCATATAAGGAAAACCCTAATTTTTGAGTCATGAAACCCTAGATATCCTTCAATGGTAGATTTCAGTTTAGGAAGATTTAGCACAATTAAACTATCTCAAACGCTTTGGGAAGATGTTAGTAGCATGAATCAACAATCAAAATATAACAATGATGCATAGAATGCAGAATTCGATTATGGAAATTTTTGTGAATAACACGATTCTGTTCTACTGTTTCCTTGGACGTGGAAGCTTGTTCTTGATTGCTATTGCTTCCTAGCAATGTCAGCAAGGTGTTGGAATAGGTTTTAGGCCTTGAATGATCCTGCAAATACGAAATCAGTTTTTAAGTTTTTGATGAAAAGTTGCAACTTTGTTCTATGGCTTTAGCAGCTTTTTCGTGTGTCTCTGAATTAGGTTTCCTTGTGCATATGTATGTGAAGCATTCTAGGTCAAAAACAAGCCCATGAATCCATTGAATTTATGATTTGAAGATTTGATTTTCAATTATGTATTTCCAATCTTTTTTCATTGAAAACCCTTGCCAATCATGGAAAATCTTCCCTTTTTGAGTGAGAAACGATTTGCTAGCTTGCCCTAGTTTGATTTGCTGCACAAAAAGATTTGAAAAAGCATTATTTGATATTTTCTCATAATTAAATCTAATTAAATGAATTAATAAGAATAAAAATTCAATTAATTAATTAAAAATAAGAAAATAAATCCCTTTGAGCTCAATGGGTCGTGCATAGTCTTTGGGTAATGATTCAAGGAAGAATTTGAGGCCCATTAGCAATTTTGAAGTGTTTTAGGCAAAGTTGACTTTTCAAAATTCCCAAAAATTTCCCAACTTCTCCAATGCATATCTTGCTCAATTTTGAAGCTATGATCATGTTATTGGACATTTTGGAAAGGTCTTGAAGTCCTCTAACCAATGCCTTTGGTCCCATGTCATTTTTATTTACCAATCTCAAGTTATGGTCTTTGACTTAAAGTGCCTTTTTGTTGACTTTTGAAAATGACCTATAATGTTGAAATTGATAACTTTTTGTGAGAGCATTTCTTGGACTTGAAGTGTTAAGATGAGTTGTAGGAAATGTCATTCCCTTCAAAATGAGCATTGGATGGGATTTTTCTGATAAACCATGAGGAAGTTATGCCCTGGTCAATTTGCAGTTGACTTTTCAACTGTCCCAAAATAGAAACTTTTGCATCTTGAGACTTTTTGAGCCATGCTTTGAGAATCATGATCAAGAATTGATCAAATGATGATTGTGGCTTCAAAATGAGATATTGACCAAAATTTTTGACTTTTGACTGTCAAATGACCATTTTGCCCCTGTAGTTGACTGTGAAGCAATTAGGGTTTTTGACTGTGCAATTTGATGCTGTGAGTCTTGAGACTTGACATATGGATGCTTGACAATGTATGTAGGCATATGGGACTTGATTAGACCCTTGGAAACCTCAATTTCTTTGCAAGAACCAAAACCCAAATTTTGACTGTGTTAGGAGGCAATTAGACTGTGCAATCCTTAAGAGATTTTGAACCATGATCTTGGCAAATCTTGAAGAATATGGGAGGGAAAATTTTGGGGTACAACAGTTGCCCCTGTTCAATCTTATTAGACCTGAGGATGTAGATTGGCTGGCGTACCTTTCGTAATCCGAAGGTGGAAGATGATTGAACACTAGAGTGCCCAGAAATTTGCACTCACATAGTAGAATGTCAGCAGTGTGACGGCGGGAATGGGCTTACAGATGCCATTTGGAGACTGATGGATAGGAGGATGGGCTTATAGATGCCATTTGGAACTGTAATGGTAGCTGCAGAGATGGGCTTATAGATGCCATCGGGAGGTTGTCGATCGCGTAAGAGATTCCTTAGCGAGAACTTGCGTACCTGAGAAAGAAAATAATTACCTGGCCTGTTACAGGGGTTGATCTTCAAACTCTTTGTGTAGATGTGCCCTGGCTGGATATAGGAATCGAATCTTCGAACTCTTCATGCAGATGTGCCCTGGAAGGATACAGGTATCGAGTCTACAATCAGTTACTCACAGATGTGCCCTAGCTAGATACAGGAATCAAATCTTGAATTTAGTCGTCAACAGATACACCCTGGCAAGATACAGGAATCAGATCTTCAAACTCTTCAAACATGCCCTGGCAAGATACAGGAATCAAGTCTGGAATATAGTCGTCAACAGATACACCCTGGCAAGATACAGGAATCGGATCTTCAAACTCTTCAGACGTGCCCTGGCAAGATACAAGAATCGAGTCTGGAATATAGTCGTCAACAGATACACCCTGGCAAGATACAGGAATCGGATCTTCAAACTTTTCAGACGTGCCCTGGAAAGATACAGGAATCGAGTCTGGAATTAGTCGTCAACAGATACACCCTAGCAAGATACAGGAATCGGATCTTCAAACTCTTCAGACGTGCCCTGGCAAGATACAGGAATCGAGTCTGGAATTAGTCGTCAACAGATACACCCTAGCAAGATACAGGAATAGGATCTGGAATCACGACAGTTGATAGTAATTATCTTTGGACTGATCTTTGTCCTGAAAAGACAAAACGTTAGTTGTATGCGATGTCATGATGTATGAGATGCGTGATGTTCTCAGAATAAATGAGATTGTATGTTCGTGATGCGTATATGCATGCTATAATGTATGAAGATATGATGTTCATGAAAGTATTTTTGTCTAGGAAAGTAAATCCTTGATGGATGTCGGGAAGTTAAATCCTGGGTTTGATGTTGAAGAGTAGCGTTCTTCGTTTCCGCTGGGGGTGATGGTTGCAAGAATACCGGTAGGAGAAGATGACTCCGTTGGGGAATAAACTTGGCGAGTAGATTACTCTGCGGGGAATTACTCTGTGGGGAAGAGATGTACTTTGCTGAGGTTGATGATAACTCCGCTGGGGATACCATTGTTGAGTTAAGTTGGAAGATTTGGTGAACTCCGCTGGGGATAGGAAGACTTTGCAGGGGACGATCTTTCCATGGCAAATGGCTGAGGATAACCCAGTTATATCCTGGTGGGGAAATAACCTTTGAATAAAAAGTCCGGGAGACACGTTTGTGCTCTGCAGGGGTAAGCTTCCAGAATCTACTGGGGATAAGCTTCCTGCTGGGGAGATGGATTCAACTCTCCTGGGGAGACTTTTGAGATTGGACTGGGGAATGGCTCCACTAGATGTCCGGTATACCGCCGGGGAACAATCTTAGATCAAGATTGCCGGGGATGCTTGTTAGTAATATTTGTATACTCTGTTGGGAAATAAACTTGTTGGAGATATTTGCTAGGGAATAATCCAACTTCCTTAAGGCTGACAAAGGATAACTCTGCTCGGGGAGAGTATTGCTGACTTGCCGGAGGTATTATGCCTTTTAGGGCTGATTGGAGACCAACTGCTTGGGAGAGAATTGTTGAATCTTGGCTCACTCTCAGGGGAATTAAGATATCTTGGTTACATTCTTCAGCCGAACTTACCTTGGTACCTTTATGGACAGAGCAATTAGGTCGCTTTAGACAACTCATTATTGCCCCTATTTCTGATATTACCTGTAATTAATCCTTTGTTTCGCATGCAACTATTTATGAGTTAGCAATTAGTGTCGAATGCATATATCAAAAATTGAACATTGGACGTTCTTCGCTAAACAAAACTGGAAAAGGCAAAACAATTGGCAATTTAGCTGAAAAGCGAATTTGTATTGATTTTTGAATTGGCCTGTAAATAGGAGTTTATGTACAAGAGGCTGACGTCCTAGTAAGAGAACGCCGCCGAACAAAAGCATTTATACAATTTCTACAAAGAAAACAAAACAGCGGTGTGAAAAGAGTAATCCCACTGGGTTCCAACTTTGTTATCGCCTTTATATCTTCGAGCATCTCATCACTTTGCTGCTCAGTTGAAGATGAAGTTGATTGATCGATGTCGTCTGAACTTGTTGTTTGATACCGGATTCTGGATGCAAGGTGATCCAATGAGACATAGTATTACGCTTTAATCCCTAACTTTTGCCTGGACCGCCCTTTCGGGTTTTCAGTCCACCGGGATACCCATTTTTGCCCAAGCCGCCTTTTCAGGTTTTCGACTTGCCGGGTGTACAAATTTTTTTCATTTCATCCCTCATTTTGCCCGAACCCTTTTGGTTCGCCGGGAAGCCCTAATTTTTGCCTAGGTATGTCAACCTAGCGGGTCTTTTATCATGCGTAGTATCTTTTTACTATGTCTGCATTGGCGGGGTGAGGAAGGTCGTCACCATTCTTGGTGGTTAGAATCATGGCTCCTCCTGAGAACACATGTTTAACCACAAATGGCCCTTCGTACGTAGGGGTCCATTTTCCCCTGGGATCACTTTGAGGAAGGATGATGCGTTTAATTAACAGGTCCCCAACTTGATACTCTTGTGGTCTGACTTTCTTGTTAAATGCCCTGATCATCCGTTTTTGATACGTTTGACCATGACAAATAGCAGTGAGTCTCTTTTCGTCAATTAGGTTTAACTGATCAAGTCGAGTCTGGATCCAGTCATCTTCGCTCAGATCTGCATCCTTCATTATCCGGAGAGAGGGTATCTGGACTTCAATCGGCAAGACTGCCTCCATGCCATAGGCCAAGGAAAAAGGAGTTGCCCCGGTTGACATTCTTGCTGAGGTACGGTACCCATGAAGAGCAAACGGTAACATCTCGTGCCAATCTTTATAGGTCACTGTCATTTTCTGCACAATCTTCTTGATATTCTTATTTGCTGCTTCTACAGCCCCGTTCATCTTCGGCCGGTAAGGAGAAGAGTTGTGGTGTTGTATCCTGAATTGCTCGCAGAGCTCAGTGATCATCTTGTTATTAAGATTGGTACCATTGTTCGTAATGATCCTCTCAGGGACACCGTAGCGACAAATCAGGTTATGCCGAATGAACCGTGCCACGACATTCTTGGTTACTGTAGCGTAGGAAGCTGCTTCAACCCACTTTGTAAAGTAATCGATCGCCACTAGGATGAAGCGATGCCCGTTGGATGCCGTAGGTTTAATCTCGCCGATCATATCAATGCCCCACATTGCAAAAGGCCAAGGTGCTGTCAAGACATTCAGAGGAACTGGAGGAACGTGCACCTTATCAGCATATATCTGGCACTTATGACATGTCCGGGAATGTCGGTAACAGTCAGCTTCCATTGTGGACCAGTAATATCCTGCCCGAAGGATTTTCTTTGCCATGGCGTGTCCACTGGAGTGTGTTCCGAAGGTACCACCATATAGTTCTGCCATGATCCTTTCTGCTTCAGTTTTATCCACACAACGCAGTAAGGTTGAATCATGGTTTCGCTTGTATAGGATGCCATTGCTGAGGAAGAACTTTGCTGTGAAACTTCTCAAAAACTTTTTTTCGTTGATGGATGCACCCTCGGGGTATTCTTGAGCTTCCAGATACCTCTTCACCTCATGATACAAGGGTTTTTCAGTTACTACCTCAGCCTCAAGATCACAACAATATGCAGGTTCATCCAGTTTCCAGATGATGATCCGGGGAGCCTCATTGTCCCATTTGACTTTGAACATAGAAGACATCGTAGCCAGCGCGTCCGCCAACTGATTCTCCTCTCTTGGGAAGTGTTCAAAAGTTATCTCTGTGAAATGAGGGATCAATGTCAACACACATTCCTTGTAAGGAATAAGGTTTGGGTGTTTCGTATCCCACTCGCCTTTGATCTGATTGATCACGAGAGCGGAATCTCCGAAGACACTCAGAAACTTGATCCTTAAGTCAATTGCAGCTTGAAGACACATAATGCATGCCTCATACTCCGCCATGTTGTTGGTGCAGTTGAAACATAGTCGGGCAGTAAGTGGAGTATGAGTGCCTTGGGGGGATATGATCACGGCACCGATGTTGTTACCCAAAGCGTTGGAGGCTCCGTCAAAGTGCATAGACCATCGGGATCCTTCTTCAGGTCCTTCATCCGGTCCAGGTACTTCACAATCAGTCACTATCATGATGCTCTCGTCTGGAAACTCAAAGTTCATTGATTGGTAGTCGTCTACTTCCTGGTGTGCCAAGTGGTCTGCCAATACACTTCCTTTGATAGCTTTCTGGGTCGTGTACTGGATATCGTATTTTGTCAAGATCATCTGCCATCTTGCTATTCTTCCAGACAGAGCAGGCTTTTCGAATATATACTTTATTGGATCCATCTTTGAGATCAACAAGGTAGTGTGAGTCAGCATATACTGTCTTAGCCGGCGAGCAGCCCATACCAAAGCGCAGCAAGTTTTCTCGAGCAGTGAGTATCGGGTCTCACAGTCGGTAAACTTTTTGCTAAGGTAATAAATAGCATGCTCTTTTCGGCCAGACTCGTCATGCTGCCCCAGCACGCACCCCATTGAGCTGTCAAGTACTGTCAGGTATAGTATTAGAGGTCTCCCTTCAACCAGTGGCATGAGAATGGGTGGTTCTTGGAGATACTCTTTGATTCTGTCGAAAGCGGCCTGACATTCATCATTCCAACGTACTACTTGATCTTTCTTCAGTAGCTTGAAGATTGGTTCACAGGTAGCAGTTAGGTGCGAGATGAAACGGGCAATGTAATTCAGACGTCCCAGAAAGCCTCTGACTTCTTTCTCTGTCTTAGGAATTGGCATCTCTTGAATGGCTTTAACCTTGGCAGGGTCCACTTGAATACCTTTGTCGCTCACGACGAAGCCCAGCAATTTTTCAGATCTTACCCTGAAGGTGCACTTGTTCAGGTTCAACCTTAGCTTGTACAACTTCAGACGGTCAAACAACTTCTGTAGATGGTCGAGGTGTTTCTCCTTAGTTTGGGACCTTGCAATCATGTCGTCGACATATACTTCAATCTCATGATGGATCATGTCATGAAATAAAGCAACCATGGCACGTTGGTAGGTTGCCCCAGCATTTTTCAGTCCAAAAGGCATGACCTTGTAACAGAAGGTGCCCCATTGAGTAACAAAGGTAGTCTTCTCCATATCTTCAGGAGCCATCTTGATCTGATTTTATCCTAAGAACCCATCCATGAAGGAGAACACCTTGTGTTGAGGAGTATTATCAACCAGAACGTCAATGTGAGGTAGAGGGAAGTCATCCTTGGGGATCGCCCTATTCAGATCCCTGTAGTCAACACACATTCGGACCTTACCATCTTTTTTCGGTACCGGAACCACATTGGCAACCCACTGAGGGTAAGAAGTCACTGCAAGAAACCCGACATCAAATTGCTTCATAACCTCAGCTTTGATCTTCTCGGACATCTCTGGACGCATATGGCGGACCTTTTGCTTTACCGGAGGGCAGTCTTCTTTGGTAGGAAAGTGATGGACCACAATGTCGGTATCCAACCCAGGCATGCAACATCTGAATCAACCGCTGTTTCATACTGAGCTCCAGATTGGCACCAATCTTAACTTCCTTTCTATCTGTCTCAGTACCCAGATTCACCGTTTCCACTGGCTCTTCATGTGGCTGAATGGCCCTCTCTTCCTGGAGTAACAGTCTTGCAAGCTCACCAGGAACTTCACAATCATCTTCACCTTCGTCTTCGACTAAGTTGATCAGATTTTCGAAGTCATAACTGGCAGTAGCAGAGTCGTTACCAGTGAGATCTAGAGTGGATTGGAACCTGTATGAGTGAGTGTGTGTAAATACAGCTGTTTTGCAATATATAAAAGAAAGAAAGGGAGCACAAGATTTGAGATGCGAGAAACGTCCAATGTCTTTATTCATGATATATGGAAATGAAAAGTAATAAGCCCTCACAAATGAAGCCAACGGTGCCCCGGGTAAGACACCGGGCCATAAAGTTTCAATTTATTGTTCATTACAAGTTAAAAAAAACAAAGGAATTCATTACTGAGTAACAAAAGTAACAGGTATGTGGTCTTTTGCAGTCCAATTGTTCAGTCCACCGTCGGTCGTCGGGTAGATCCAGCTATCAAAATCAGATTCCTCCGCCTCGCCTTCAATAGCATTCACTCCCGGGTTGGTGATGAACACGGGAGGTCTTCCGATCCTTGCTTTGCGTACAACCCTCTGAGTCTCTGCAGTAAAACCCAGCCCAAACTTGTCAGTCATAGGAGTAAAATCAGGGAGCCTGCCCCAGTTAGCACATTCACCTTTCTCAATTACATCCCAGTCATCCTTTAAGGAGGCCATCTTCAGCGGAGAGTCTTCTTCAATCACTGTCTCTGCTGACGCCAATGTTGGAGGTAACTCTTCGAAATGTTGAAAGGGGGTTTCAATAAACTCCCCGTCCATCTCTATATACCGGAATGAGTTCAGATGACTAACCATGTATTCTTCCTCCCCCTGCACAGTAACAATCTTCCCTCTGACAGGGTATTTGAGCTTCTGGTGTAGAGTGGATGTTACAGCAACAGCCTTGTGAATCCAGGGTCGACCCAGCAAACAAGAATAAGATGGACGAATGTCCATCACATAGAACGTTGAATCAAAGACTTGTGAACCAACCCAGATCGGAATGTCGACCTCACCATGTACCATCCTCTTTGACTCGTCAAAGGCTCGGACCACGATGTTACTAGGCTTCAACTCCAGGCCCTCACAATCCAACCTGTCTAAGGCCTTCTTGGGCAATACGTTCAGGGAAGAACCGGTGTCCACCAACACGTGTGCGAGAGTAGTTCCCATGCATTCTATGGAGACATGTAGGGAATCATTGTGGTTCTTTCCCTTTGCGGTCAGATCAGCATCAGAGAAACCCAACCCATTGTCAGCGGTCAAATTGGCCACACAGTCAGTAAATTGATCCACAGATGTCTCTTGTGGCACATGGGCCGTCTTCAGAAATGAAATCAGGGCCCTGGCATGGGCCTCTGAGCACAACAATAATGATAGCATAGAGATCTTAGAAGGGGTATGCCCCAGCTGCTCAACGACGTTGAAATCGCTCTTCTTGATGATCTTAAGGATTTCCTCCATCTCTTGCTGGGAGGCTTCAACATTGACAGTCTTCAGTGCCTCCATCCGGGCAGGCATATCAGCAGTTCCTTTGCCCCGAGTGTCAGATGACTCGGAAGCAGGGGTAGAAACTTGATCAGAAGGGGAAACAGGCGCACTTGTAGGTGTTATGATAAAAGGTCTTCGGATAACTGGTAGGGCAATGTCAGGCGAGAAGAGCCTGCCACTGCGGGTAACCTTAGCGGGACCAGTGATGTTACTGATATTGGTACTGGTGTTGAACTCCTGCTTTACTCTAAGTACATACACATATGCCCCATAATGCCATGGGACAGCCTTGTCAGATTTATAGGGGAGAGGCCCCGGAACAGTAATGATAATAGGTGCAACAGACATGATTTTGACTGGCTTCCTCGGGGGAGCCTTGGTAGGGTTGTTGAAGATGGTGACAACAGATACTTCTTCAGTAGGAACAATAGGAACATCGGTATTCTTGAATAAGATTTCTTTGCTATCCATCAGGCTTTGGATGCCTAACTTCAGCAACAGACAACCAGCAGGGGAAACGACACATAGAAGGCAACCCTTGCTACAACCCGGAAATAAACCGGCTAGCAACAGGTTCCTCTTAATAGTCAATAGAGGGGTAGCAACATCATCCACAGAAACTGCATACAAGTCTTCCTCAATAGCATTTACTCCATGCTGGGGCATAGGAGCAGTCACAACGTTGGGCCTCTCGGGTGCCTCAAACTGTATTTCCTTCGCATCAATAAGGTCTTGAACCTTATTTCTCAGGGCCCAACAATCATCAGTAGAATGCCCAGGGCTATCAGAGTGGTAAGCATAGCGGGCATTGGGATTATACTTCGGAGATGTGGTGTTCACCACCTTCGGAGCTTCTCTGACGGTTACCAAGTTGGTCGATAGCAGTTGCGGCAAGATCTGTGACAAGGTCATACTAAGCCGAGTATATTCTCTTTTGGGTCTCTCACCCCTTGGTTGGTTAGGTTGCCGAGGAGCGGCAGCAGGCTTAGCAATTACCACCGCGTTGACAGCTTGGCGGCGCTCTGGTTTGTTTTGCCTCCTAGGCCCATACACAGCACTGGCCTCCTTTTTGAAAGGCTTCTTCTCAGAACTTGAGGACGCACCTTTCTGAATTTTCCCTGATTTCAAACCAGCCTCTATCCTTTCCCCAGTCAGAATGAGATCTGTAAACCCTGCAGACGAATTGCCAATGAGATGATTGAAGAATAGCCCGGATAGGGTCCCCAAGAACATGTCCACTAGCTCACGGTCGGTTAACGGAGGCTGCACCCTGCCAGCCAGGTCCCTCCACTTCTGCACATACTCTTTAAAACCATCTCCCGATCCTAGCGAAATACCCTGGAGTTGGGTACGTGTAGGAGCGAGGTCGGCATTGTACTGATACTGCTTATAAAAAGCAGTAGCCAATTCCTCCCAATTACGAACCTTGGTTCCATCCAGCTGATAGAACCATTCGAGATGAGTCCCTGAAAGACTCTCCTGGAAGAAATTGACCCATAATTTCTTGTCCACAGTGTATGGCTGGATCTTCCGCACATAAGATCTGAGATGTAGCTTAGGGCAGGACGCCCCGTCGTACTTTGCGAAAGATGGTGCTTTGAACTTGTGTGGGATCACCACACCAGAAGATAGACCCAGGTATCCAAAATCCAACCCAGGCACTTGTTGAATTTCCATGGCATTCAGGCGATCCTCTAACTGCTTGTACTTGTCTTCAGCTGGAGGATACTGCTTCTCATTGAAATCAGTCTCGTTGTCAGAGACCACCGGGCTAGGAATCCTTCCCCCTTGGGGAATGCCTTTCCCTACAGAAGAACCAGCTTGATCAACCTCATTCTGCAGTGTGTTACCAAATCTCCGACCAGTGTTGAATAATACAGTTCTCTTCTTCTTCTTCTTGACCAGCAAAGCCTTCAATTCCTCCTGACCTTGGGCTAAACTCATAATCAGCTCTTAGAACTGGGCGTTCTGAGCCTGAAGGGCCTTGATGGATTGCTCAGTATATGATTCAGGATTCATGATGGCGAGCTGAAATAAACAGCGAAGAACATTAAGCAACCTGAAAAGAAGAGTACCTGCTATGCACATGATGCATGATATGTTGTTTATGCAATGCATTCAAGGGTTCGAAAGTTCAAATTTGTTGTAGACAAAAAGGAACACACGTTATCATTAAGAAATAATTGTTTGGTACATCAAAGCCTTATGGGCAAACATTACAAAGCAAATCTATCCCAGAAGACACTACGCATCCTCTTTGGAGCAATGTAAGTGTTGAGAGTCTTTTCCTCGTGCAGTAGGCGAGTGAGTTCCAAGACCTTCTTCTCACTAGCATGTAGACTGGACTCAAGAGAATTCCGTTCTTCCTTAAGATGGATCCAGCTCTTCTGCATTTCTTCCCAGGATGTAGGCATGTCAGGAAGTTGAATGGTGTAGGACACCTCTCCTTCCAAAACTGGCTCTTTGATCACAGGGAGAACATGAGGATATGGCATTACCAGCTTCTGGGAGCGGGCTCGTACCCACTTGAGATAAGGCTCCAATGGGATGGAATTCCTATGCCCCAGTGTCTTGCTGTCCACCTTGATGGGCATCCTCCAAGCTCTGATAAATCTCTGGCAAAGTCCTTGTGCATCGTCGTCGAAGTCAAAAACTATGTCAGGAATTAACATGTCATGAGGGCCGTCCCTCCGAGCATAACAAAATTGTCTTCAAGCCAGACACGGGTTGTAAGTAATACCTCCTCTGATTCCAAGTAAAGGAACCTTAGGAAACTCCCTGCAACGATCAATGATAGTGACGTCTTCTCTGGACCGAGAACACCAATGTATATCTGCATGTGTAAGAGTCATCAATCGTTGTGACCATCTCAAACCCCGCTCATTCTTCAGAACTGATTGTGGAAGGTGCGAAATAAACCACCTTCCCATGAGAGGAGTGCAGCACATAAGAACACCTCTTTTTCTCATGGTTCGAGTGTAACATGAGTGAAGGATGTCCCCAAGCAATGTAGGTATAGGATTCCTGGACATGAAGATCTGGACAGCACTGATATCTATAAGCTGATCTGGATTAGGGAACAACACCAACCCATAGACAAGGAGGGCCACAACTTCTTCAAAGGCTTGTAGGTCAAGGGAATTCCAACATTCTTGGGCCTTCTCAAACAGAAACCTGGCCAAGAACCCTTTGATACCACTTCTGACTTCCCAATGTCCCTTGATGTCAGATGGTTGTAAGCGTAAGGCTTTAGCAATCTCTTCAAGTTTGGGTTCCCTTTCCGTACCGTTGTAGGGTAGTTGACTAAGGATAGGGATCTTCAGAAGCCGGGAGAACTCTTCCAATGTAGGCACCAGTTGATAATCCAGGAAAGTAAAGCAGTGGTGCAGAGAGTCAAAGAACTGGAAGAGGACCTTTATCATATCTTCCTCAATGTTGGTGTTGACCAAACTGATGAGTCTTCCATGCCTCTCACTGAAAGAAGAGCTCTCGGGAATCCTGGATATAAGTTCCTTAAGCTGAGGAGGGACCCTTACAAGGCTGATCTGAATTGTCTTTCTGCGGATAGTTTCCATGTCCTACAAAACAAGAACAAAGATGAAGATTCGGACCCCTGAAATGGTTAGTCAATGCATATGATGCTGTATGATGTTATGATGCTATGGTAAGGACACACCACAAATATTCACAAAAGCAAACATGGTAAAGCACACAAGTCACACCACAGCCCTTAGAGTTTAGGCCAACATGGGGTCTGGGGTACTACCCTCTTGTAGTTGGTGGGCTCAAAACCTGTCCTATCAGAAGTAACCGAGTTCTAAGGGTCCCAATATCATTGGATTGTTTTCTGTGTTCATCGTTTCGATTTAGCCACTGAACTGGCGACCGAAATATTCCAAGAAAACAACCCTCAACTGAGTGTAGTATCGAGTATCAACCAACCTCGGACTGCACCAAAGTCAGTTATCTCACTACCCTAAAGAGGCCAAGATGGTTCAATTAAGGTTCCCAAGGTCAGTTGATGCTTCACGACACCATGCAGCGGCCCCGTACTCTCCTTGACTGGACTCAAGGGTTACCGGTACTCACCAAAGTGCCACATCAACGTAGCAGACTGCTTCAACCATGTCGGTATACCCCGCACAGTTCCCTCACAGTCTTGTTGCTACTTTCTAAGAAGGTATCCCCCAGATCCGGGTTAGGATCTATAGAACTCCCAAGACAGTACCCACAATAATAAAGCAAACAATTCAGACAATTGAAAACACAAGTGATCTTAGTCCTAAGGTACACCTCACTTTATAATCATCCCCAGCAGAGTCGCCAGTTCTGTGATCGGTGGATTTAGAACTGACTGTTTAACGCTGGTTCGTGAAATGTCGCGGAAGCAAGAGTCGCCACCGTCTTTTATTTTCTCCAACATGGACAGGACAAAAGCACAGCAAAATTCCTTATGAGATAGTTTCTCGGTTCGGGAGGTAGATTTATAGAAAGGGAAGGTGTTAGCACCCTTTCTATCCATGGTTATCCATGGGCTCTTAGATACTTGCTCTCATGTTTTCAAAATGTTTGCTTTTCAATTGTGAGTGGGTTAGAAAAAGTTTCGTTTAAAGATTTCTGAATAACTCTTGTATCTGTCCTCAAGAGTGTTTGAAAAATTGTTTTGAAAGCTTTTTGAAAATGTCGGTGTGAAAAGATTTTGATTTGTTTTTGAATAGAGAAAGTATCCATGAGTCATCTACCTACCCTAAGGAATTAGGTTGTGTAAATTTCCTTAAGGTAGTGCCATCCCACCATTGAGAGGTAGGTAGCACCATCGTTGGATGTGTTCGGGTCAATTCGAGTGTAGGGACAGTGTGGTCACCGAAGCAACAGTTAGGACACCTTAGAAGCTACCCTTATGTCCTTGATCCTTTTTTAATCCGAGGCAACCATTTCGAGGCAACTATTCCGAGGCAACTGTTTCGAGGCAAGTGTTTCGAGGCGACTGGATCATGGACATAAGGACTTACTAAAACGTCCTATACTTGACGACCACGTTTCGAAGGCAACAGGTGAGGCGTACCCTAGAAGTGGTGTGTGAGTTTGTGTGTTATTTTCATGTCAATATTTATCTTTGATCAGGTCATTGTGAGCTACGCTTGTTTTTAATTAGCCATACATTCTTTCATGCAATTTAGAATTTAAGAGTGCGGAAATTTAAATGCGAAAAGATAAAAGCTACGCTATTACAAGGCGCGGGTCTATACATCGCCAAAATACAAAGACCCGTTTGATAAAAATGCGGAAAGTAAATAAATACCTAATTACTATTACATCCTTGATCAGTTACATAATATTCAAAAGAAAATAATGCGCGAAATAGAAATTGAAATTGAACGTCCGAGGGTTTTGACCCTTTTGAAATTAAATTGAATTAAAAGCTAATTAATTATTTAATTAAAGAAAAGAAATTGTTTTTTATGTTTTTTGTATTTATGAAATAAAGAAAATTGAAAATCAAGAGAAACCCTAATTCTAAGTTATTTTTGATTATTAAAGAAAAATATTAAAGTTGACCTAATTTATGCTAATTAATTATTTACATATTTATTTACAAAAATAATAATTAATAATAATAATAAATAATGAGGAAAAATTTAATTAAGAAAAAGATGAAAATGTCAAAAACCTAATTCTAGATATTTTTTATTTATTAAGAAAAAGATTAAAGTTTAAAACCTAAATTAACTAAGTTAATTGTTGAAATTTATTTACAAAAATATTTTAATGTTGAAATTAATATAATTAAAACATATTTTACAATTTTTGATTTTTCTGATTTTATTATGAAAAGAAAATTTAGGTGAATTAATGAAAACAATTAAAAACAATTAAAAAGAATTATAAATATAATTGAAAAAATAATGCAAACCTGGGGGTATCAGGCCCAGAATGGAGGTTAATTGAAAGTAATTCAGGCCCATTAACACCAGCTCGTTTGACTTTCCATGCTTGAGTGCTCCTTGGTTGACTGAGGTACATGATAGACCTCCTTTTGTGGCCTTCAGATTGTGGGTCAGGGCCATCTGGCTAGCCAATGCATGAGGACGTATGGTGAACCCTTGAGGATGTGCTGCATGTGAATAAATTGAAACAAAAATTAAGAATTAAGTGGGGGGACCTGGGAATCGAACCCAGGTCCCTGTACCTGCAAGACACGTCCTCCAACCACCAGGCCATTTGCGTTTATTTGTATATACAATAACAAAGAAATATAATATATAAAATATGTTCATTATGCTGGAAAACCGCGCCAAAGTTTGAACGCCCCAGTAACGTGATGACACGCATGCTTCGTCTTCGTTTGCCTGAAACAAAAAGGAATGAATAGCGGGGGTTTTAAACCCCCACAAACTGAAAACGTGAAAATAACGATTATGCATATACTTAATATAAAAAAGGCGCGATGGTCTTAATAGCTTCGTCTTGATGCAACAAATTCATCCATACAGGTTTGAAGGTCCAATTTTACCATATAAGGAAAGCCCTAATATTTGAGTCCTGAAACCCTAGATATCCTTCAATGGTAGATTTCAGTTTAGGAAGATTTAGCACAATTAAACTATCTCAAACGCTTTGGGAAGATGTTAGTAGCATGAATCAACAATCAAAATATAACAATGATGCATAGAATGCAGAATTCGATTATGGAAATTTTTGTGAATAACACGATTCTGTTCTACCGTTTCCTTGGACGTGGAAGCTTGTTCTTGATTGCTATAGCTTCCTAGCAATGTCAGCAAGGTGTTGGAATAGGTTTTAGGCCTTGAATGATCCTGCAAATACGAAATCATTTTTTAAGTTTTTGATGAAAAGTTGCAACTTTGTTCTATGGCTTTAGCAGCTTTTTCGTGTGTCTCTGAATTAGGTTTCCTTGTGCATATGTATGTGAAGCATTCTAGGTCAAAAACAAGCCCATGAATCCATTGAATTTATGATTTGAAGATTTGATTTTCAATTATGTATTTCCAATCTTTTTTCATTGAAAACCCTTGCCAATCATGGAAAATCTTCCCTTTTTGAATGAGAAACGATTTGCTAGCTTGCCCTAGTTTGATTTGCTGCACAAAAAGATTTGAAAAAGCATTATTTGATATTTTCTCATAATTAAATCTAATTAAATGAATTAATAAGAATAAAAATTCAATTAATTAATTAAAAATAAGAAAATAAATCCCTTTGAGCTCAATGGGTCGTGCATAGTCTTTGGGTAATGATTCAAGGAAGAATTTGAGGCCCATTAGCAATTTTGAAGTGTTTTAGGCAAAGTTGACTTTTCAAAATTCCCAAAAATTTCCCAACTTCTCCAATGCATATCTTGCTCAATTTTGAAGCTATGATCATGTTCTTGGACATTTTGGAAAGGTCTTGAAGTCCTCTAACCAATGCCTTTGGTCCCATGTCATTTTGATTTACCAATCTCAAGTTATGGTCTTTGACTTAAAGTGCCTTTTTGTTGACTTTTGAAAATGACCTATAATGTTGAAATCGATAACTTTTTGTGAGAGCATTTCTTCGACTTGAAGTGTGAATATGAGTTGTAGGAAATTTCATTCTCTTCAAAATGAGCATTAGATGGGATTTTTCTGATAAACCATGAGGAAGTTATGCCCTGGTCAATTTGCAGTTGACTTTTCAGCTGTCCCAAAATAGAAACTTTTGCATCTTGAGACTTTTTGAGCCATGCTTTGAGAATCATGATCAAGAATTGATCAAATGATGATTGTGGCTTCAAAATGAGATGTTGACCAAAAATTTTGACTTTTGACTGTCAAATGACCATTTTGCCCCTGTAGTTGACTGTGAAGCAATTAGGGTTTTTGACTCTGCAATTTGATGCTGTGAGTCTTGAGACTTGACATATGGATGCTTGACAATTTATGTAGGCATATGGGACTTGATTGGACCCTTGGAAACCTCAATTTCTTTGCAAGAACCAAAACCCTAATTTTGACTGTGTTAGGAGGCAATTGGACTGTGCAATCCTTGAGAGATTTTGAACCATGATCTTGGCAAATCTTGAAGAATATGGGAGGGCAAATTTTAGGGTACAAAACTTATCTTCTGGGTTTTCCTATTACTGATCGTGTTCCTTTTGTTAGTTTGGAGGGTGAGCCAAAATCACATGAGATTGTTGCTTTGATCCATTTGGGAAAGTCTGAGGTTGAAGCCCACATGACTACCAAAGGAGGTATTAGGGGATTACCAACTCAGTTCTTATTGGAGAAAGCTTGTTACTTTTCAAGGATGAAGAGTACAATTGCTTTTGAGGCCATCTTTGCTCTACTTGCTTATGGGTTGTTCTTATTTCCCAATGTAGACAATTTTATTGATATCAATGCCATCAGGATCTTTATGATCGGAAACCAAGTTCCTACATTGTTGGGTGATGCTTATTACTCTACTCATCTTATGGATTCTTATCATGGAAGGATGATAATCTGCTGCATACCTTTGCTGTATCAGTGGATTACTTTTCATTTACCTTAGTCTGATGCTTTCTGGGATGTCAGGTAGGAACCTTGTTGGGCTCCAAAGATCATGGCACTTACTCATTCAGATATTTTTTGGTATCATTAGGCTTATCATGATGTAGAGATTGTCAATATTTTTGGTAGTTTCCCCAATGTACCTATTCTTGGTACAAAGGGAGGAATTAACTACAATGTTGTTCTTGCACGACGACAGCTTGGATATCCGATGAGGGATAAACCAAATAGTATTCATTTGAGTAATTTCTTCCTGAATGAGGGAAAAGACCATAAGGAAGCTAGGGAGAAGATTGTGAAGGCATGACGTCACATTAACAGGAAGAGTAGGAAGGACTTGAGACCTAGGGGGCTGTTTCTTTGGAGCCTTATCTTCAGTGCGTACAAGAAAGAGTATTTAGTTAAAGATGCCGTATTCTTAGGAAGTACCCATGCCTGATATGTTTGTGAATACCACTCCTCCCCTATTGGATGATATGGGAGAGCTACAGGTTGCTTTAGTCAGGATGCATCAAGAAAAGGAAGCCTGGAAGAATATGTGCCAGACCCTAGAGGTTTCTTACCGAGAAGACTTGAAGAGAATATGGAGAGGCAAGGGGATTTATTTTCTCCTAAGCCTAAATCAGGCCCTAGTTGCTCACTTCCTGATTCAGATGATTGGAAGGAGGTCGACACCAAATATGCGGAAGAAAACCAGAGGTTGAAGGCTCAGATTGCTAGACTTAAAAGGTAGCGTCAATGTATAGAGTGATCTCCATCAGCTTTGTGTCTTAGGGTTTTAGACTTTACTTTCATCTTGTACTTGGGATTATTGAAACATGTAATCCATTTTGAAGATATTATAATAAAATTTTCTAGTATTTCAAATGTGTTATTACCTTGATATATGCAAAATTGTCTATAAATCTTTAAGTCCCTTTAAATATTAGTAATAAATTAAATCATATACATTGGATATCATGCATCATATTGCACATGTTTCTTGTATTTTTTGTGCATATCTAGGTTTCTTACTGAGCTTCTTTACTTTGTTCAGTAAGTTGTCTCACCAGTACAATACCCGAACTAATTTCAGAAGGAAGATGGATAACCTGGAAAAATAGAATCGCAAGCTTCGCGAGGAGGTTTCTGCTCTGAAGGCCGATATGGCCAATCTCACTGCTCTGATGGAATCTCTGGTGGCTGCAAACAATCAGCCACCGATTGTTCAACCTCAACAGATAATGGTTACTACTGAAGCTCTGACTGTTCCTGTTTCTGCTACTCCAGCTGTCGTTCAGAATCGTATGCCTCCAGGATATCCTTGGGGAATCCTAGAGAACTTTATGCTAGAAGGTTTTAATCAAGATCCTCAGATTTCTCCGCTTGCTCAGACTGTTGCTGCTCCCACACCTCCTATGGTGCATGTTACCCCTATTGCTATAAACAAGATTCACTATGCTGCACCTCCCTTGGTGAATGTGATTCCATTTTCTAATGATGAAATGTATCTCCCTATTCCTCCACCAAGTGAAAGCCTTGGTTTCTATGATCGAATGGACGATTTCAATACCAGTTTGACAAAATGCAGAAAGAGTTGAAGGCCCTGAGGGGAAAAGAGTTGTTTGGGCAGAATGTGAATGATATGTGTTTGGTTCCAAATGTGAAAATACCAGTAAAGTTCAAATCACCGGAGTTCGAAAAGTACAAGGGCAACACTTTCCCTCGTTCTCACTTGGTGATGTATATAATAAGAATGTATACTCATACAGATGATCAACACCTGTTGATTCATTTCTTTCAAGACAGTTTAACCGGTGCAGTGTTGAAATGGTACATGAGCCTGGAAAGTGGCAGTATTCATTCTTTTAATGACTTGGGTGAAGAATTTATCAGATAGTATAAATACAACATGGACATGGCGCTTGACCGTGATCCACTCACGACCATTGTTCAGAAGGACAAAGAATCATGTAAGGAATATGAACAAAAATGGCGTGAGGTAGCCGCCCAAGTGATTCCTCCAATGGAAGAAAAAGAGATGCAAAGATTTTCCTGAGACACTGCGTGCATTCTATTATGAGAGAATGGTGGCGAGTGCGCCCAGTGATTTTACTGAAATTGTGGGAATAGGCGTTCATTTGGAAGACACTGTAAGAGAAGGTCGTCTGAAAAAAATTGAAAGTTCTAGCAATGTGAAGAATCCATCATATGGATTTGTTAAGTATAAAGATGGAGAGACAAATACTATTATTCAAGAGAGAATGATTAATCCCTCTAAAAGAAATCATCAACGCCATCAACAGGTTTCCTCAATAACTTCGGTTATAAATACGACTCTGATTATAGTTACTTATCAAACACCAGCCCCTCAGGTAAGTCAAGGGCAGAATCAGAGGAGAGAGCCTTTTGACTCTATCCCTATGAGTTATGCGAAGCTACTCCTAGTATTGATCAAGAAAAAGTTGGTCCAGACTAGGCCACCTCCGGCTATACCATCCCCTTTACCTTGGTACTATAAGGCATACCGGACGTGCGCTTTTCATCAGGGTGCACTAGGGAATAATGTGGAAAATTGTTATCCTCTGAAGTATGAGGTATAGAAAATGGTTAGATCTAGTCTTTTGTCATTCAAAGATGTCAGTCCTAATGTAAAAGATAATTCTCTCCCAAAGCACGAAGGAGCGAATGCTGTTAACATTGTTGTTGGTTGTCCTGGGGACTTCCACATTTATGATATCAACTTGGTCAGAGGAGACTTGGTAAAAATGTATGCAGACCTTTGCTAGTTTAGTTACTATACTCATGACCATGCTGGTTGAGGTATTTGTAGTACTAAATACAAGGTTGCAATAAGATAAAGCCGGATTTACAGGAGATGATGGATGAGGGCCTCATCCATATAATCAGGCCTAGGGCAGAGTATGAGGAGGAAGTGAACATGGTCTTTGGATGTCCCAGAGAGTTCAGGATCTTTGATGTGGAACATATGAACGATGATCTCATACAATTGCATGCTACTTTATTCCACGTGGCTGGTCAGGTAGAGCACCATTATGGATCTTATCCGGTTTGCTGCAGGGATTCTCGAGGATGTTCAATTGTAAGGAAATGTATTCATATGTTGTTGGATAATGGAACTATAAAGGATTCAAGCCAAAGAGATGATTACCATGAGGTTAATGAGATTGAGGTTTATTAGGATGAGGAAGAATCAAATGATGAATATGCTTTTGCGGATGAATTCTTTTCCTCAGATGAAAGTATGTTCTCCCGTAATGATTCTTTGAAGTCCAAGTTTTCTGAAGAAGGTGTAAATGTGATTGTGCCATGTTTCAGTGATTCTCCCCCTGTTGAAATTAAATACTACAGCAATCCAGTTGTTTCCCCTGTGGTCATTTGCTTCCCAGGGCCCGTTCCTTATAAATCTGACAAAGTTGTACCATACAAGTATAATGCTACAATTTTAGAGGATAGTGTGGAAGTTATCATCCAGCCTTTCTCTAGTGTTGGAAATATTGCCGAGACTAGTAGAGTGACCCGCGGTGGTCGTGTATTTGCACCAGTTGTTCGGGGAAATGTTAATGGTGGTAAGAAGGCTGTGGAATGTTTTGAAGATAAGAAGGTTGCAGGGAAATCAAGTGGGGCTATCCTAGAGAAGGATGTGGATGATATTTTGAAGATAATCAAAATGAGTGACTACAGAATTGTGGATCAATTATTGTAGACTCCTTCAAAAATATCTATCTTGGCATTATTAATGAATTCTGCAACCCATAGAGAATATTTAATGAGGGTGTTGGACCAGTCCTTCGTGGAGTATGACATTTCGTTAGATCAATTCAGCAATGTGGTAGGAAATATTACATCATGTAATAACCTAAGCTTTTGCGTTGATGAATTGCCTGACGAGGGGAGGAATCACAATTTGGATCTCCATATATCCATGAATTGTAAAAGGGATTCATTATCAAATGTGTTGATTGATAATGGATCCGCCTTGAATGTGATACCGAGGAGTACACTGATGAAGTTGAAATATCAAGGGGTTCCTATGCGCCCGAGTGGTATTATTGTCAAAGCTTTCAATGGGTCAAGGAAGTCAGTTATTGGGGAGGTCAATCTGCCTATTCATATAGGTTTGCATTTGTTCCATATCACTTTCCAAGTCATGAATATTGTACTCGCATATAGTTGTCTACTGGGAAGACCATGGATACATGAAGCAGGGACCATCACCTCCACTCTGCACCAAAAGCTGAAACACGTGTGTGAAGGAAAGGTGTTTATTATAAATGGAGAGAAAGCATTGCTGATATCTCATCTATCATCTTTCAGTATTATAGAGGCAGATGAAGCTGATGTTGGGACACACTTCTAGGCTCTATTTGTTGATAATGTAAGAGGGAATGAGAATTCTATGGCTTCATTCAATGATGCACAACTGATTGTGCGCAATGGTCCAATTAAAGTATGGGGACAGTTCATTGATCCTCTGGCAAACAAAAACATGGCTGGTTTAGGATTCTTTGCAAAGAATGGCAAAGGAAAGAGTGTGAAAGCAAAGTCTACTATGAGAAGCTATCATGATGTTTTCCGCAACGGAGGCTACCTCCATCCAACTGTTTTTGGAGTTAACGCTATTGAGGATGATGAAGAAGGACAGGAAGTGCCGAATTATGTGACGCCTGAAGTCAGAATCTAGAACTGGGTCACTTATGATGTTCCCTCTTGCATCCATGTATCAAAGTAATTTTTTTTCTTTGCAAAATGCTTTCATTCTGCCCAAGATGAAAGTTAATATTGTATGGGCTTATCTGTTTTCTTTGATAATTAAAATCATAAATAAAAGTTGTCTTTGATTCTCAAAAATTGTGTCTTTTATTTTTCTACTTTTTCATGGAACACGGTAATAATAAAAAATCTTTTGAATATAATAATAATTTAAAATAAATCTACATAATCACTTGATATATGTTTCAGTTTCTAAAAGCAATCACAAATCGCATGTGCAGATTAATTAATAAACATGTTGAATACATTGACCTGCACCATCTCCCAACTTTGAATATCCTGTGTTTGGGACGGAAGAAGAAGAATGTGATGAGATTCCAGAAGAGGTTTCATGGTTTCTCGAGCACGAGTAAAAGACCATTCAGCCATATAAATAATCACTGGAAACAATCAATTTGGGTTCAGAAGAAGAGCCAAAGGAAGTCAATATTGGGGCATCGTTGCATCCTAATGTAAAAAGCAGGTTGACTGAGCTATTGAAAGAGTATGTTGACATTTTTGCTTGGTCTTTCCAAGATATGCCAGGTCTAGATACTGATATTGTGGAGCATCATTTGCCTCTGAAGCAAGAAAGCCCGCCCGTCAAGCAGAAGTTGAGAAGAACTCACCCTGATATGACAGTAAAAATCAAAGAAGAAGTCTTAAAACAGATAAATGCTAGTTTTCCAGTGACTTCAGTGTATCCTCAATGGATAGCCAACATTGTGCCTATAACAAAGAAAGACGGAAAAGTCCGCATGTGTGTAGATTACAGAGATCTAAATAAAGCTAGTACAAAAGATGATTTTCCGTTGCCACACAATGATATGCTGGTTGATAGCACATCAAAATTTAAAGTATTCTCGTTCATGGACGGATTTTCCGGATATAATCAAATAAGAATGGCTCCTGAGGACATGGAAAATACAACATTTATCACACTCTGGAAAACATTCTGTTACAGAGTAATGCCCTTCGGGTTGAAGAACGCTAGTGCAACGTACCAGAGGGCTATGAAAAACCTACTCCATGATCTAATGCATAAGGAAAATGAGCTATATGTTGATGACATGATTTCCAAATCACAGACCGAAGAAGGGCATGCAGAAGATTTGTTGAAGTTATTCCAGCGTTTGAGGAAGTATCGTCTTCACTTGAATCCAAATAAATGCACCTTCGATGTCTGATCATAGAAGTTGTTGGGATTTATTATCAGTCAAAAATGGATTAAAGTTGAAACCGATAAGGTCAAAGTGATCCAATAAATGCGCCAAGTTAGAGGCTTCATTGGGAATTTGAATTATATTTCCAGATTCATCTCCCACATGACTGCAACATGTGAACCAATATTTAAGTTGCTAAAGAAAGATCAAGGTTGTGTTTGGACAGATGATTTCAAAAAGGCATTTGAAAGTATCAAAGAATATATGCTTGAACCTCATATCTTGCTCCCTCCTGTTGAAGGAAGACCATTGATCATGTATCCAATAGTATTGGATAGATCTATGGGCTATATTTTGGGATAACAAGATGAGGTAGGAAAGAAAGAATATGCCATATACCACCTCAGTAAGATATTAACTAATTGTGAGTCACGATATTCTATATTGGAGAAGACATGTTGTTCTCTGGCCTGGGTGGCAAAGCGGTTGCGATAATATATGTTGAATAATACTACTTGGTTAATTTCCAAAATGGATCCAATTAAGTATATTTTTGAAAAGACTGCTCTCACAGGGAGGATTTCCCGCTGGCAAATGTTATTGTCTGAGTACGACATTGAGTACCACACTCAAAAGGCCATAAAAAGAAGTGTACTGGCGGATTATCTTGCTCACCAACCAGTAGATGACTATCGATCTGTCAAGTTTTATTTCCCTGATGAGGCTGTGGTGTTCTTGAAAGCAAAAGATTATGATGAACTTTTGCCTGAGGAAGGTCCAGATCCTGAATCTCGTTGGGGCATGGTATTTGATGGAGAAGTGAATGCTTACAGAAAAGGAATCGTTGCGGTGATCGTCACTCCATATGGATCACACATTCCTTTTACTACAAGGCTGACATTTGATTGTACTAATAATATGCCAGAATATGAGGCTTGCATTATGGGTCTCGAGGAGGCCATTGATCTTAAAATTAAGGTTCTAGATGTGTATGGTGATTCAGCTTTGGTAGTTAATCAGATTAAAGGAGAATGGGACACTTGTTACCTTTGCTTGATCCCTTACAAATATTACGCCAGAAGACTACTACCCTTCTTTAACAAAGTTGAATTCCATCATATTCCAAGAGATTAAAATCAAATGGGGGATGCTTTGGAAACTCTGGCTTCTATGTATCAGGTTATTACTTAGAATGATGTGCCTCGTATAATGGTATGACGTTTGGATAGACCGGCTCATGTGTTTACAAAAAAGGATGTGGTAGAAGAAAAACCTTGGTATTCTGATATCAAGCATTTTCTATAAACCCAAGAATACCCAATTAGTGCATCAAATAAAGATAAAAAGACATTGAGAAGGTTGGCTGACAGCTTTTTCCTTAATGAAGATGTACTATATAAAAGAAATCATGACACGGTCTTGCTCAGATGCATGGATAGACACGAAGGATACATGTTGATGCATGAGGTTCATGAAGGTTCATCCGGTACCCATGCCAATGAAAAATTAATGGCAAAAAATATGCTTAGGGTAGGTTACTATTGGATGACGATAGAATCTGACTGTTACAAATTTGCAAAGAAGTGTCATAAATTCGAAATCTATGCTGATATAATTCATGTACCTCCGACACTTCTCAATGTTATTTCTTCCCATGGCCTTTCTCTATGTGGGGTATTGACATGATCGGAATGATTGAACCAAGGGCGTCAAATGGGCATCGTTTTATTTTTGTGGAAATTGATTTTTTTACCAAATGGGTGGAGATAGCTTCATATGCTAATGTCAGTAAACAGGTAGTAGTGTGTTTCATCAAGAACAACCTCATATGTCTGTATGGTATGCCAAGCAAGATTATCACCAACAATAGCTCAAATCTGAATAAAAAAATTATGTCTGAACATTGTGAGGAATTTAAGATTGTCCATCATAATTCATCTCCCTACAGGCCAAAGATGAATGGGGTTGTTGAAGCGGCCAATAAGAACATCAAGAAGATCATCCAGAAAATGTTTGTTACTTATAAAGATTGGCATGAAATGCTTCATTTTGCTTTGCATGGGTATCAAACATTTGTATGCATTTCAACAGGGGAAACCCCGTTCTCTCTTATATATGGCATGGAAGCAGTGCTCCCATTGAAGTTGAGATTCCCTCTTTGCATGTAACAATGGAAGCTAAGTTGTCGCAAGTTGAATGGGTCTAGAATCGGTTTGACCAGCAGAATTTAATAGAAGAGAAAAGAATGATGGCCATGTGTCATGGTCAATTGTATCAAAAGAGGATGAAGAAAGCTTTTGATAAGAAGGTCAAACTTCGTGAATTCAGAGAAGGCGGCCTCGTGCTCAAGAAGATCATGTCTTTTTATGCTGATTCTAGGGGGAAATGGACTCCCAATTTTGAAGGCCCATATGTTTTCAAGAAAGCCTTCTTTGGCGGTGCACGAATTCTTGAAATAATGGATGGTGAGTATTTACCACGCCCTATGAATACTGATGCAATCCAGAAATGCTTCGACTAGAAAAATAAAATAACAACTCGCTAAGACAAAAACCTGAAAGGGCGGCTTAGACAAAAAAGAGCGCCTCGGTAGGCCAAAAACCCGAAAGGGCGGTCTAGGAAAAAATTAGAGATATAAATAGAATAAATTTTACTGGTAGGTTGAAAACCTGCAAGGGAAGCCTAGGAAAAAGTTAGGGATTTTTCTGGCATGTAACTGCATTAAACAAGACTTGATCAATGGAGCAACGATCTGTTTGGATCTTGCTACTCTTCGACCAAAGTTTCATCTCAGAGATATAAAGTTGTTAGGGAGAATAATGGTCATTGTAATTCAATATATCTTTTCCAATATATATTACCATGTTCCAAACTTTTTAATTATCTATGGAGTCATGCCATTCGCGGGCTACCATTCTATTAATAAAGCTTGGGCGTTTTGTCCAATTCTTTGCAATTTTTATTTTATTCAGCTTATAAATATTTCTTTTATTCTTGATAATATGATAAAAGAAAACAAATTAAATAACTAAATTATTTTTTGAAAAGAATTTACAAATTAGAAATTGCTTTAAATTTTGTGATACAAGGAGAACAAAATTAGTGGCTTCAGGGATAGATAAACTCGAAGGTTTACATGACATGAATAATTTGTCCTAGATTCCCCGGTGAAGGCATCACTCATATAATTAAAGTCTTTTCTCCATGTACCTGTTGAGTTGGACTCATTTTCTAAGCATCTCCTTTCAGAAGTATTAGCATATTGTTCATTTTCCCGACAGTTAGGAGAGGGCAGTATCTTATTTAAAAAATTGTTGAAACGGTTATTAACTTTTTGGGTTCCCGCCACCCCCCCCCCCCCTCCAACTACTTGATTGGATTTAAAATCGCCATAAGTTTTCTTGTTGTAGTGTTTGATTTCTTGATTTCTCCAGGTAAAGTTGAGATGACATACTTCTTTGAAATTGCTGTCCCTATGAGTTTTCATGCTTTCTCCCCAGAAAGGTTGGTGCAATTACCGCTTCGACGAGAATGTATTACCCTGCCCAATGGAGTCAGTATGCCATTCCGCAACTCATGTCTCAATGATGTGATATTGTTTTCCCTAGTAAAATCAACCATGGAAGAATTGTGAACTTCGAATATTTTTGTTTTCCCCGCTGGAGTCTGTGTGGTTTTTCCAATGGAACTTGGAAAACGCCATATTTGTGTTAATTTACTATTATTGATCTTGTTCCATCCCAGTCAATTTAACTTTGGAAATAGGAATTTTGTTTCCTCGGTTGGTGCTTACTATCTTATGGATTTCCATCCTGAAAGTGATTTTAGTCGGGTATTGATTGTACCCGTTTTTGGTCTTATGAGTACCCCTAGTGTTATGTGTCTATTTTTTCAGCATATACATGACAACATTCATACATTCATACCAGCATCTTGCATAATCATTGCTCATTTTCATTTTTTTAATATCTTATTGGTATATTACCCTGTTCTGTAGAGTTGTGTTACCCTCTCTCCAATAGAGTGTCAGTCTTAAACAAATAAAAGCATATTCTTTCAACTACCCCACTGAGTTATCCCCCATGGAAGAATTTTTGTTTCAACCTTCTTTTCAGCTTATTTTCTAGATGGAATGGGATTCCCTCTTTAGTTTATTTCTCAGGAGATGTATTTTGGGTGATTGCTTCATTTGGGTTTATTTTTATTTCGATTGGGTACCCTTAGCAACATCGTTATTTAGATCTCAACAAGCTTTAAGCTTTGGTTTGAGAATATGCATTTATTTTGCATGAGAAGATTTTACTTCCTCAAGAGGATTATATTGGAATTTCCCCGTGAAGTCATATTTCTTTCCTCAGGGAATCATTATTGCAATTCCTACTCATAAACAGCAAATGACAGGTCTCTTTATTTGAGCAACCTACATTTCCCCAGCATGGCTGATAGATCCCATAGAAGATTCATATTTGTTTTTGTTACTCCAATGGATGGTAGCCTTGTCATTACGAAAGGTAGTTCATTGTTGAGATTTTATTACTCCAATGGTTGGTAGCCTTGTCATTATGGATGGTAGTTCGTTGTTGAGATTTTGTTACTCCAATGGATGGTAGCCTTGTCATTATGGAAGGTAGTTCGTAGTTGATATTTTGTTACTCCAATGGATGGTAACCTTGTCATTATGGAAGATAATTCGTTGTTGAGATTTTGTTACTACAATGAATGGTAGCCTTGTCATTATGGAAGGTAGTTTGTTGTTGAGATTTTGTTACTCCAATGGATGGTAGCCTTGTCATTATGGAAGGTAGTCCATCTTTGAATTTCTGTTGCTCAGAAGAATTTCATTTATTCGCAGTTATGAGTACTAAGTACATTTTGAAATTTACTGGTGTTATCTTACCATTCCCTTTCCTCGGTGGGTCGACATGCCTTTTTTTGCTACCCCCTCAGTGAGTTGGTAGTTCCCATTTATATGTCATTTTTATTTTGCTCACTTAAGCTTTTCATTTCTTTTCAAGATACCTAATAAATAACTTAAACCCTAAAACACTTTAATGTTACATGGACTGCTTGGTTACTATCCTTGGCATTTTGGATTTATTGTACATCTTTGACTTAGGATTAGAAGCCTTGATCTACCTTGAGACCTTGTGAACTCAATAGTTATTTTGTCTGAAGTTCTTGGGCTTTACCCCAAGACATTGGGTTGTTTGTTTGCTTTGTGTGCAGGTTATTGGGATTACATGCTTTGTCTGTGATCTATAATTCATCTGTTACAGCTGTTACTCTGTCCAATTTTTGTGAATACTTAATGCAAATTGAAGCTTGGTATTCTTAAGAGGTTTATTAATTGTTTGCTTGCTTTCAAATCCAAAGGATGGAATTCTACATTGACTCATTATTTCAAGTGTTGGCTTCTTGGTTGGTTAGATGGTTTTTCACCTTAGCTTTTACCTTATGTTTTAGGATAGTCTCTTCATCTCCTTCCATCTTCATTAATTTCAAAACTCTTCTACCTCCTTTTGAAAAATCTTCTTGTTTTAAAACTTGAACCATTTTTATAATAAACTTGGACTTATGTCCATGTATTTTAAAAAAAAAATTATTTCACAATCAAGTTTCAATCAACTTGACAATACCTTGATATTTTTGTGAGAATACTAAAAGTCAATCAATCTCATTCAAACCATTTTTCCACTTTCCCTTTTTACCCTTAAAATTTTTCTCAAAAGATTAGACCCTTGTCAATCCTTGTAGTGATGCAAACAACTATACCTCTACAATGTGTAGTGAAGAGAGATATTTTCCACTTGGGTGTTGAGTGAGGTTTTGTTGATTTTAAAATCTAAGTCATATCCTCCACTTTGGGATGATGCAAACTATCATTTCTCATGATTGTGGGTAGTACAAATGTTTTCCACTCAGACAATGACGATGATGTGTCATCTGTTAAAATTAACCAATACAATTGTATTTTAAAATTTTTTCAAAGAGGAACTACGTATACCCTGATCCCCTATTGCACAGAACGTGGTACAAGGCACTAAAGGTTCACAACTGTGGCGGGTGAAAAAAAATCATAAAATATATTTATTTTCTCATCTCTACCATCTATTTCTATACAACATTTTAGATCCAAAATATACATATTTTTCAAAGAGGTTCCTACGGATAACCGTAGATGTTTAGGGTGTTAATACCTTCCCTTTGCATAACCAACCCCTTACCTTGAATATTTCCCATCTTTTCTGGGTTATTTGATCTTTTCCCATTCCTTTGGAAACAATAAAGTGCGGTGGTGTTTTTTATTTTGATTTGTGCGAATCAAGTAAATCCAATGGCTTTGTCTCAACATTTCTACCGCTACATCTGTTGCAGTGGAAAGGTTATTTAAGGTAGGTAGATGGAGCCAAATGGATAGATCTTCAATAGTGGAGATGGATCATCTTGAGATATGTTAATTTTGAAAGATTAACTCTCATGTGTGTAGAATATGGATTGATGCATATATGTGTGATATGTCTTTAAGGGTGATTTGTCAACTACTGTATGGTTCTCATGTGCTCTATCCAAAGGGAGGTATATGGGTTACTATGAATGATGTCTCCCGAACCATAGTAAAGGATAATATCCTATGATTAAGATTAACATCTAAATTGATGTTTAAACATCATCTCAGTGTTTACTTCTCAAGAAAAGTGAGTTGTGCTTGAAGTTCATGTTGTGTCTGACTATGGTGGAGTGTAAAGTCAAGCCACGAGTGGTTTGTGGAGTGAATATCAACCATAACTGTTTGAATTCACGTGTCTTAGCAGATTGAAGAAGAAGGATGTCAGATCATATGGTATGCCGTTTTTGAGGAGGTAGCATTATCTTTTGATTGTACCTCTAAGAGAAATTGTGAAGGAAGTGACGCGAGGAAATGTTACTCTCATGTGGCTGTGTGTGTGACTAATGTTAATTTAGTTGTGCTTGACATCCTTCCTAATTGAAGAAGAGAGCTGCGTATTTGTTTAATGTATTGATGCAAGAGTGCAGTCTGAACCTTATGCTTCAGAAAGTGTATGAGAGTTTGTTTCTCTCCATAGGTTCTGGTGACCTGAATAAGCTGTAGAAGATGTGTTCTATAGATATATTCTTGTACAAGTTTGAAAGAAAGACTTATGAGTATATAAAGTTCTATGGATAGTGGATCAAGAACCAATGTGAATGGTTCAGTTATAAAAAGATGGTGTTCCAAATGATGTTGTAACATCATGCTTGTTGATAGTTTTCTGGGAGATGTTTGGGATTATGAATGTGGAACTTAATGCTCAAGTCTATTTCCAGAAGTGGCTTCTGACCGTATATACAATGGGGTATATGGTAAATGCATGATTACCATCATGTTAAAGAATTGACTTGTACCAAAAATTGCTAGGTGGTGCAAGGGAAGAGTGTCAGATAAAGTGATTTGATATGAGAAGGTGGAGTCCTCTACTGTGAAAAGACTATGTCAGTATGGATCTCGTGAAGCAAGCAAACTGAAATATTTCTTGTGAAGTAATTTCATACCCAATGTGCATGACATGTTGACCATTCAAAGATTCATGACAACATATATGGATCTGTAAGGCCATTTATCACATATGTCTTTGTTAACTGGATAAGCCAGGATACTTGGATGTGCTTTGAAGGAGCTAGATTATATGGACCTGGTGTGATTTTACAGTGTGTGAATATGTCCAACAAGTGTGTGAAGTTATAGCCCCCATTACAAGAATGAGAAGTACTTCATCTTAAGCAGGATCATGGCTTATCCATAACAAGGGGAGTCAATGACTTGTCTATAGGTTTTTGCTGCAATAATGCAAACATTATGAAGCTTCTATGTTATTCAAGTTAGGGGAGATCGTATACCTCATGTAAGGTTATGATGTCAGACAAAATGTCATTGCATAGGAATAATAGATGTAGTTCTTTGTGCGCTTGATAAAGTGGAGCTGGTTGATTGAATCATGTGTACAAATACTTCTTAGGAGTACTCTAAGAGAGTGTTTTGAATGTGAGAATTTTTTTTATCTAGTTGGGACTCAATGGATGTCTTGGTTGATGAGTGGGAGATGTGACATAAGATGTCATGGTATCTTGGTCTGTTCCACTAATTCTGGCTAAAAAAGGAGTTTATTTAGAGTCCAAAGCATCATGATTATGCTTCAGAACATGTGTATTATTGTGTGAATCATCGTTTACTGATGGCTAAAGATGTTTTGATCCTGTTTGAGAAGACAAGGGAAAGTAGACAATGTTTAATTAGAATGTCACGACATTGTTCAGGACATGATTCTTTTGAGACTAACAAGGGAATTTACTTTGGACGGTGTAATCGAGCACATGTCATAAGGAGTGTGAAACGTGTGCATGCGCATTTATTGGAACTATCAATTCCAGGAGAACCAATTCAGAGTCAATAAAGGCATCCAAAACTGACTTGGACGATGCACACTTATTTTTGGTGTAGTTTGCTTCCTCAAATAATACTTTCTTTGACCAAGACCATTTTTGGAGTCGAGGATCGTTAACTCCTGTGTTACTTCTCGACTATTTTAAAAGGTCACTCCTTATCTTCCATCATCTTGTTTTCTATTGTCTTCAAAATAATTCCTTATGGCTTTTGTCCGGGTTTGTGTGAGTACGGTTTGGGTATGGTTCAGTGGTGGATATGTTTGTCAGTTTTTGGCTAAAAAGGGGGAGAAAGGGCTTGTTTCTGCTGTTTCTGTTCTTCTTCTAATAGGTCTGAAGTTTGTTAGAATTTATTTTGGTTTTGGTTTGGTAAGATACTCGTATCTGAGTCCTTGTTTCTTATTTTTCTTGTGTCTTGTGATCTCAATTATGAACACAATTGTTTCTTGTGTTTTGAGTTACCCGGAGTCGCAGGCTACACCACAAAATCATCAGCTGGATTGTTCAGGTGGGTGTTTGGGTGCTTCTTATGTTTCGTCTTATGCTCCCTAAGAGGAATGTTCCTGGGTTGAGAGGGAGTATTTTGGTTGTTCTTGAATATGTAGGTTGTCCTCTTCCTCATGTAGACAAAATGACTTCAAGAATTTGTACTCCATTTCTTCCTGAGTTTTTTGTACTGTGGTGTTGAGTCAGATATGCGGTTATAGAGCTACTTGCACTATTATTGAAGCGACCGACAAAAAACACAGAGCCGCCACCAAACTTTATTTATCCCAAAGGAAGGAAAAATATCGAGAAAAACCCAGAAGGATGGATAAGTTGGTCTTGCAACAAAAAGAGAGGGTACAAAAGTCGATTATGCAAGGGGAAGGTATTAGCACCCCTCACATCTATTGTACTCAACAGGATCCATTTTGATTGTTTGCTTCTAAGGGTGTGTTTATCTATAAATATACTTGCTAAGGGGAATGAAATGGTTTTTTATTAGTACGTTCATGAGGGTCTCACAACCCTTTACCTACGTATCTCGTATAGGAATCACAACGCCGTAGTTCTTCTAGAAAATGTTGGTTTGTTGGTGTTTTTAGTGGGCAACATTAATGCACGCACTCTAGCGATAAGCACGGCCTATATCGCGGTCGAACGGAGATAACATGCCCTTTTGAGGAGATCTATGATTTGTTGAGTGTTTTTGCTAAGTGTGGAATGGGTTTGAATAATGATTAAGTTTTTTTTTGGGTATTTTTAATGAGGGAAAGAAAGAATTAATTATAAACTTAACATAATATTTTGTTTGTATTTTTTTGTATATATTTTAAATGAAATAATACTAAAAAAAACTTGAAACTTAGAATTTAAATAAAAAGAGTAATGTCAGGGTTTGAACTCATGTCCCGTAGGCTACAACTATTCTGCCTTGTCACTAAACAAAGTTCACTTTTCTGTTATATCTACAATTTTATTAAAATACAAAGGGGAATAATAAAATAGAATTTGGGTTAAATGGGGATGAAATGCAGAATCATGATAAAAGGGTCCCAATGGGTCTTCAACCCAAGACATCAAGACCGCATAACCTACACTCTAATCACTACACCAAGCTGTTCATTCGTTATTTCAACTAATCAAAAACTATAAAAATTGAAAGTTATTAAATGGGTTATGCTAAAAAATTAATCCCAAACCAGAATCCTCTTTAGAGGGAATCAAGAGGGTTTTGAAACCCTAAGTATGAAGAATGCGCTGCTAGTCTTTGGGGAATAGGAAAGTCACCATTAATTTTTTTTAATTCCCAATAACTTAAGTAAAACAAAAAATGTTATCCTCCTTGCTATCAAATCTCACGATCCTTCTCTATGTTCATCTCTTTATTCATCGTTCTCATCCATATCTCAGTCTCACGATATGCTCTTCATCTCAATCGTGTAACTACCATCTTCTTTCAATTCTCTTTCTTGTCCGAACAACAACAATCCCAACCCCTTTATCGATCCAATTTCCTCTGTCCTAGATACCTTACTCCCTCTTCAATCGATTTCTTGTCTTCTTCTCAACCACAATACTATTTGTCTCTCTCTTCCTCTAACTCCCAACATAATTAAAAAAAACAGAAACCCTAACTTTTAAAATGGGAATTAGACAGCAAATCAATGGGCGTTTCATTCATCACAACTAGAGAAACATAACTGTGTAAAGACAAGCAACATAACTTATCGGGTCTGAGCTAGTTCGATGGTTTCTTCCTCGACTACAACTTCCGTTTAGGTACATATTAAAATTCTCCTTCAGCTCGATAAACCTCTTTTCTTGAAACATGTTCAAAATTGCAAGTTGATGATTCTAATGTTGTTTCACTTTTGTGTAACATAGGATAATTGCAATGATGTTATATGCAAAGTATGAGTTTTGAAATGTCTTTTTTAAGGTCAATTAAACTTTATAGATTCACAACTTTGGGTGGAAGTCACGTTTTGTGCAGGAAGGAGTTTTGTTGTGATGCGGATGCCCTGTTGATGTTACAGGTGAATGATTTGAGCAAATTGGTAAAGAAGGTTTTTATGCAATATTGAATAAATTTCTTCCATGTTATGGATATGCGAAAGAACGAATACCAGCAATGAGGTTCCGACGCTAATTATAGGTACGAGTTGTTTCTTTTTCTCTTCTTTTTAATCTCCCTCTAAATACCGCTGTTATTTTGTTGTGCTTTGGTTGTTGTTTATGTATGAATGTGAGTTTCAATTGTATTGTAGGGGTTGTTGGTAGGTGCAGTTTGCTTAATGTGTGAAGTTTGTTAGGGCTTGTATGAAGATTCAGGTTGGTTGAAGTTAAAGGTGGTTTTGCAGCTTTTTGTTTAGGATATCGCATAGGTCTATACAGAGAGCATAGTTGCTGTGATTTTGTTGTTGCAGGTTTGAGTGTTGGACAAATTGTAACGTTTTTGTTGCTTTGAATAATGCTTGTTTGCAGGTTATGGAGTTAGAAATATGAGTCAGAATGTTTGGTGGTTTTGTGGTTAATGAAATAGAGGTTTAGGTTAAGGTTTTTTATGCTTATCAGGTGTCCTTCTCTGTCTTGTGTTGTCAGTTTTTATAGGGAGTGGGCTTTTGGGGGGGGGGGAGAAATGGGATGATATTTGAACTGTTTTAACACTTTCTTGATGCAGTTTTATTTTTGTTATTTGTAAGTAACTCATGGACTGTTATGTTCACAAGTTATGGACAACAATAACACAGGTTATACATGGCTGGATTTTGGAGGTTTATGGCAGTAGTAGCAGGCTGTTTTGGACAGGTATTCAGACTGGTTTGAGACAACAATATATTGTTTATTTTTGACTATTTTGATAGCAAGTTTTATGGCAGGTTTCTTGGTCTAATTTTTTACATTGTTTTGGACTGTTTTGCAGTGTGATGCAAGGCTGCAACTATTGATTTAATCAACTGTTTTGGACAAGTTGATGCTTACAAATTTAGTTCTCAATGAATGGTGCATGTCGGGCTCATGGCTCATGTTGAACAAAAACATGGTTGAATTTAATTGGATTGTGGAATTTAGGAAAGACTCATGGAACTTGGTTGAAGAAATGCAAAGTCGGACACAAAGCTTAATTTGGAGAAATGGCACACGATTTTAGAACATGAGAGCTTACGACACAAAGATGTTTAGGATTAGGTTTTCTTGTGATTTGTAATGTCTCCATGTTATGAACCTTCTTGTAATAAGAATGATGTCTTTAAAAGGCCTTGAGAAGTTTGCCTTGTAATGAAACTTATAATCCAATGCAAAAAAGTTTCACATATTTCAAATAAATTTCTTCTTTCAATTACATTGATGACATGACGACATACTTGTAATATAATTTTGAAATCAATGACATAATTTCTTATATTACAAACACTTTTCCTCCATTTCTTCTCCTTTGAAGTACTAATGATGATGATGTTTTTTAATTCCAAGAAAACGCATGTAAATCCTCTAATATTGAACTCTTGAATTATCATTTGACAAATAAATCATGACGCCATAAGGAATCCCTGAATCAAAACCTTGACTTAGCCGTAATGAATTCTTATCACATTTGAATGAATAACGCAATCTCAATCCATTTTAACTTGTCATTCAAGCGACAAACTATAAGCAATTGGAAGAAGACACCCATGTCATAATCACATTGACTCAACAAATCATATATTTTACCATACCTTGACTTTAACGAGCAACAAAATATCAGTTCCTTGAATCCTTGAACATTAAGGTACGACTTGTAGTGTAGAAAGAATATGACCGCAAAGTTTTTCTTTGACATGAAATCCTTGAGGTGATGGAAAGAATCCTAACCCTAGAATCTCAATTAGACCCTTGATGAAATCCTGAGAATGTGCTTAAATGCTCAGTGATAAAGAAGATGGCTTAAGATGCAAAAGACATGCCAAAACCCTAGTCCAACCATATTTGATAAAGCAACCAATTGAATTCACCTTGAATGAAGTAGAAAGCCTCAAACATAAGGAAAACCTAATTTCTGATTGAACAACTTAGAAGATGGTAACTGGGGAGCAAACCCTGATTTTTAATCACACCTAGGGAAATAATCCCTAATCCAAGATCTTGCTGAATTTGTATGAGAAATGGACTTGTATAGAAACTCATGATAGCCATACTTCAAAACGTGATTCCACTGTTCACTTCCCAAGGAGGAACCATGGAAATCATATGTACAATCTAGAAGCCTTAAACCAAAATTAAACCCTAGTTAGCACAACCACTGATACTTTGAACCACTGCCTTATTGAAATGAAGGAATGATGTGCAAACGACCTAATGAAAATGATGAAAATGAATTGCAAAGCCTAAGCCAGATAAAAGTGAAAAGGTAGGAAAAATTTGGGGTATGACAGTTGCCCCTATTTAATCATCTTAAACCTGAATGTGAGATGAGCGTCAGCCTTTCGGTCATTTAAGGTAGAAGAAGATTAAATACCAAGACCCGAAATTTGTCCTGGAGAGATGATGTAAGTGTTAATATTTATGATGTCTGCCTAGGATAGAAAATTCATTTTCTGGTGAACTAGTTATGATGGATAAATGTGGTTGAGTAGTGATAGCTTATAACGAGGTATTGGTGCCAATAAAAGGTTCTCGGGGAAGTGGGTGTTAAAGTGATTGAAAATATATGGTTGATGATGACGTGGTAACTGAAAGTAGGATCAATGACAACATGATAACTTAAAGACAATGGGTAAAATCGAAGACAACGAAGAATCTATCGTGCAGGATTTGTGACCCAAAAAGAAAGGCAAAGACAACGGGTAAAATAAACCACAATAGAGCAATTTATCTTGTAGGATTTGCGACCCAAAAATAAAGGAAAACACAAACGGGTAAAATCAATGATAGCATAGAATCTATCATGTTGGATTCACGACCCAAAAAGAAAGGTAAAGGCAACGGGTAAAATTGATGATAGCAGAGGAATCTATCTTATAGGATTTTCGACCCAAAAAGAAAGGTAAAGACAAATGGGTAAAATCGACGACAGCAGAGAATATATCATGTAGGATTCATTACCCAAAAAGAAAGGTAAACACGATAGGTGAAATCGACGATAGTGGAGAATCTATCATGTAGGATTGAAGATCCAAAAAGAAAGGTAAAGACGATAAGTGAAATCAACAACAGTGGTGAATCTATCGTGCAGGATTCACGACCCAAAGAGAAAGGTAAAGACAAACGGGTAAAATTGATGATAGCGGATAATCTATCGTGCAGGATTTGCGACCCAAAAAGAAAGGACATCAGGAGGGGAGGTATCAGGACAACCCGCGACCCACGTAAGACGATAAGAGAGGGTAGGATCTCAGGATTATCCATGACCCAAGAAGAGATAACATGAGGGCATGATCTGTGGATGATCTGCGACCTAAGATAACATGAGGGTAAGATCTATGGACGATCAGCGACCTAAGAAAAGATTTACGAAGGGTATTGAGAGTTAGGAGTACAATGTACTGGCGTCGTGGCTATTTTTGTTTGCAGTGTAATGACAGATGGCAACTGTGAATTCTCTGTGGGGATGTTTTATTGTTTTAAGAATTGATTTGGGCTTTTGTGCAAGGTACTAAATCTGGATTATGCTTCGTATGAATTTTGAAATGTATGGCGTAATGATCCATTTTAATGGATATGCTACGCATTTGAGAAATCAATGTAATATGCAGTGATGATTACTATATGAAGAGTGCCAAATATTTAGGCTTATTGGGGTCTGTTGCCCATTGTATTGAGATGCGAATTGGTGCTTGAAAATTTGAGAATTGATTTGTAGTCTTGCTGGGGAGAAATAGGTTGATATTATTTTCTCTACATCCTAGACTTCTCGTGGATGGTTGGGTAGAGACATGGATTTCTTCAAATGCCCCAATGTTTCTCTATGTTGGAGAACCGTGTGCTCGACCATCTGTAGGGGGTGATGACGATTTTGAGGACGTTAACTGAGTCAAAGTGACCGTCATGATGTTTTAGCCTAATCTCATTTGTACAGATGACATAAATTTTCTTGAGCAACTTCACAAGTGGGGATGAGGAATTCCCCTGTCTGTAATAATATCAAAAGGGATATTCTTTGAGTGGAAGACAGGAAGTTTCGTATCATAATATGACACAAGGTGGCATGCCCTAATATCTAAGGCCATGAAATAGATTGCCTCTGATCATGGACTCTTGGAGAGATTTGTCGAATCTCAATGTAACCGCCCCAGGTTGAATGAATTCGGAATAGGTTACTCGGCCTGATTGCCCCAGATTGAAGTTTAAAGAGATTTATCGACGTGATAGCCTCTGATTAGTTGAAAAAAGCTGGAAGAGATTTATCGACGTAATAGCTTCTGATTTGGTATATCTCGAAGAGATTCATAAACGTGATAGCCTCTGATTGACAACATCGAGGGAATGCCCCAGAATGAGATCATTCATTGCTTTTCGACAGTTTCCTGCAACTATTTGTCCTTTGCGATAATAAGGTTTTCATTTGATGCTCATCATGCAAACTTACTTAATGTTCAAGCACTTATTCACATGCAAAGAATGTTTGTGTAAGAATGATAATTCTAAGGAAAATCCTATTCTTGTCTTGAAGTTACAATTTTTTTTATTCAAAAGATGTCGAAGCATCATTTTTTTTTGTTTTTTATGAAAAGGTGGTGTGTTACCAACTCAAAATTTTAGTACATCTCCTAGGAGTCAGGTTACCGTATTCTCACTACAGTATTGCTTCGAATTAACCCATGCTTCAGTTAGGACTTTTAAGGGTTGTAACGTGGCCTGGTTCACGGTTTTAGAAAAAAGAATTTAAGGCTCAAAATTATTTGGTGCCCACCCATTCTCCATGATGTTCTCCATTCCCACGTTCAGTTAACTCGATAGAGGCACTCATCTCTCGAGAAGAGAGTTTGCGATGGTTGAGGAGAAACAAGGTTTTCTTGGACACGACAGTCACTAACTTCTTGTTCTTGGTGTCTAATCACACAACTTTGTTCTTTGCTGAGGATTTTTATTTTGTAATCCTTTCTTTTCCCTAATTATTTCCTGGACAATTTTCCATTTTGGACTTGACTCTAAAGTCCAGCGGGATGCCATGACTTTTTCCTAAGTCACTTGATTTCCATGTTTTGACTTAGTGGGGCTTTTTGTCTCTTTCTTATTGAATAAGTCATTGATCTTTGGTCGTTTTCGATTTGTCAGAAGTGGTTGTGATGACCTGAGTCCTTGATAGATAAGGGATAACCAATGTGGTATCATCTGTTAACCTCATGATGTGCGAGAGACACCTATAGGGATATCGTTCTCTTTGATGCACACAGCTGATAGATGAAGGTTAGCCAATACAGTTTTGACTTTCCTCAGCCTTTTGATGGACAACCATTGGTGTATCTTTCGAGGCGCACTCTTAATGAGTTCTGAATGCTCGATCGAATTAACTAAAATCTACCCCCCTAGGGTTAAAATTGAGGGTTTTTCTGCATAAAATAAACTCCTACTTCAAGGCTCGGAATGGTTGATGAGGGTGTATCTCCATTATATCTCCGTTGTTTGGGGATTTGGAACAATGCATGTACATCGTCAGTAGGGTTTTATTCAAAAGCATACCGTTTGAGATTCTATGTCTCATATGTTCATCATCCTCCCCAGAGGTTTTGCCGTATTACCAACAGTTAAGTGTCAAAAGAAAGTAAAATAATAAAAACGTAAATAAGCGAATACAAATGGATTGGTTCAAGACAAACATATTCAATGCATTATGATTTAATATTAAAAAAACAAAAAGTTTTGAATACAAGAAAGTACTGAACAAAACAAGAAAGATTACAAATGATAATGCAAATAAAACTGGAAATTGCCATGCTGATGAGGCTTCTTCAGGCTGGACTAATTTGAGGAGACGCTCTTTGTAATCTTGACACCTGGCTCAGCAAGAGGATTCAATCCATTTTCATACCCTTTGGAGTGAATAT
Organism: Vicia faba; assembly: GCA_948472305.1. NCBI lineage: Eukaryota > Viridiplantae > Streptophyta > Magnoliopsida > Fabales > Fabaceae > Vicia > Vicia faba. Next base: position 858,265,674 of record OX451741.1, read on the forward strand.
GATAGCTTCGGCATCAAGGAGGTCCTGAACGATTTATTTTAATGCCCTACAATTCTCGATTGTTTGACCTGGTGTCCCTGAATGGAATTCACAATGAGCATTGGCATCATAACCCTAAGGGAGAGGATTAGGAGGAGGCATGAACTCTCTTATCTCAACCAATTGATAAGGAAGCATGAGAGTAAGTAGTTGTCTGTAAGGCATAGGAATTGTATCCAACTTTCTTTATGGCTTCCTTTGCTTCTAATGTTTCTGTTGAGAGTAATTTTTTCATTGACGCTGATTCGGGAACTGATTATGTATTGGCACTTGATTCCTATGACCTAGATGCGGTATAGGAAATGGCTGCGGGGGGGGAGGTTCTGGAATCCAAGGTTGCAAAGGATAAACACGAGGTAACTCCTGATCTGAAGTGAGACTTGGTTGATAGGAAGAATTGATCATTTCTGCTGTAGCAATTGGTGCGTGATTTCCTCCCTTCTTCAATAGTGTTTGTAGGACTTCTGTCATCAGTCCTATTTGAGTCTTCATTTGGTTGAATTATGCTTTGAATAATTCATGTTCACGTCGAGGTTTCTCCCTGTTTTTAGATCCTCTATTAGTAGAAGAGGGGGGAGCAGCGACAATAGAAAGCTTAGCAACATTCTGCCTAATTTCCTCTTGTCCTTGAATAACAACATGGAGAGTCTCGAGAATCTGATTCATCCTTTTACCCATAATGTACATGTCATGACGCAGAGCATTATGATTCTGTTCCAAGAGATCCATAAGTCTTTGTTGGTTGCTTATTGTACGATAGGGATGTAGGGAAGTCGTCATTGTTGGTCACTGAATTCTTATGATTGAAAGGGGACCCCATAATATTTTGTTGTGAATAATGAATGCATGATAATATGAATGCATGTTTCATCTTCATTATCGAGAAAATCCAAAGACTCGTTTATCCATATGTATCTTTTAACATAATTTTTTTCATTTTTGAAGAGCTTAACCAACAAGACTTGTCTTTGGAATTCCTTATATATGAGATGCATATACATGATGGTATGATGTCATGGTATTCTATGGCATGAGATCTCTACTCCACATATTCTAGATAACCATTGTATAGTCCTTTTCATAAACTAAAAGTGACAGGATCAAAGGTCTGACATCACGAGCATGGAGTTAAGGTAACCACCCATAAGGTATGTTCTAAGGGTTTATCACCTACTGGACAAGGTTCTATGGAAATCTAAGACTCTACACTCTTACTTTGGATATTACCAACGTCCTAATTACTCGGTAATTAGTAACATTGGTAGGAAAGACTCGTCCGAGTGCAGCATCACGTGAGAACTACTTCTGGATTACTCTGTCATAGTCTCTGCAATACACCTAAAAAGGCCAATATAGGTTAAAGGTTCTATGTCTCTCAGCTTCTCTGGCTCCCAGGTCGAAAGCAACATTGTCTCCCAAATTACTCGATAAACAATGTTACATTCAAGGGGACCTCCACTGTATGCGGAATCTCACGTCTCCTTCTTTGGGATTACTCCCTCAAAGTTAACATGATTATACCTCTCGTCCTAATCCTAAGTGTAACTCTGAGTCTAGGTTTAGGACTTATCAAATGAAATCACCCACCCCAACATCACAGAAGATACGTCATATCCAGAATATGTGAGTAGCAAAAGTACAATACAATATATACAAAAGAAAGAAATGAAGCAATAAAGAAATATAAAAATAAAGCGATAAAGCAAATAAAGTAGATAAATAAACACCCAAAGAAGCAAACAAACAAAACTAGGATTGACTTGCATAAATTCCCTAGCAGAGCCTCCAGCTCAAGCGTCCGACAAAAAAGCCAGAGCCGCCACCGAACTTTATTTATCCTGAAGGAAGGGGAAATATCGAGAAAACCCCAAGAGGATGGATAAAATGGTCTTGCAACCAAAAGAGAGTGTATGAAAGTCGATTATGCAAGGGGAAGTTATCAAAACCCCTCACATCTGTTGTACTTAACGAGATCCATTTTAATTGTTTGCTTCTAAGGGTGTGTCTATCTATAACTATACTTTATAAGGAAAATGAAAATTTTTTTTATTAGTGCGTTCGTAAGGGTCTCGCAACCCTTTGCGTACGTATCCCGTGAAGGAATCATAACACAGTAGTTCTTATAGAAAATGTTGTTTGTTGTTGTTTTTTAGTAGGTGACATTAACGCACGCACTCTAGCGATAGGAACAACATGTATCGTGGTAGAACAAAGATAACATGCCCTTTTGAGGAGATCTTTGATTTTTTGAGTGTTTTTGTTATGTGTGGAATGGGTTTGAATAATGATTAAGTGTTTTTTGGGGTATTTTTAATGAGGGCAAGAAATAATTAATTATAAACTTTACCTAATATTTTTTCGTATTTTTTTGTATGTATTTTCAATGAAACAAGACTAAAAAAACTTGAAACTTAGAATTTAAAGAAAAAAAGTAAATTCAGGGATTGAACTCATGTCCCATAGGCTACAACTCTTCTGCCTTACCACTAAACCAAGTTCATTTTTCTGTTATATCTACAATTTAATTAAAATACAAAGGGGAATAATAAAATATAATTTGGGTTAAATGGGGATGAAATGCAGAATAATGATAAAAGGGTCTCAATGGGTCTCTAACCCCAGAACTCAAGCCTACAGAACCTACACCAAGTTGTTCATTCGTTATTTCACCTAATCAGAAACTATAAAAATTGAAACTTATGAAATGGGTTGGGCTAAAAAATTAAGCCCAAACCCGAATCCGCTTTAGAGGGAATATAAAGGTTTTTGAAACCCTAATTGTGAAGAATGCGCCACTGGTGTTTGGGGAATAGGAAAGTCACCAATTATATTTTTTAAAATTCCCAATAACTTAAATAAAACAAAAAACGTTATCCTCTTTCCTCTCAAATCTCATGATCCTTCTCTCTGTTCATCTCTTTATTCATTGTTCTCATCCCTATCTCAGTCTCTCACGATATTCTCTTCCTCTCAACCGTGTAACTACCATCTTCTTTAAATTCTTTTTGTATTTCGAACAACAAAAATCCCAACCCCTTTATCGATGCAATTTCCTCCTCCGTAGATACCTTACTCCCTATTCAATCGATTGCCCGTCTTTTTATCAACCACAATACTCACCGTCTCTCTCCCTCTAACTCCCAATATATTTTTATATATAAAAAAATAGAAACCCTAACTTTTGTAATGGAAAATAGGAAATCAATTCAAAGGGGGTTTTGTAGCGGTAGAAATGTTTAAGACTAAGCCATTGGATTGACTACACTTATACAAATCAAAATAAAAATCGCCACCGCGCTTTATTGTTTCCTAAGGAATGGGAAAAGAGAGAATAAACCCAAAAGATGGGGGAAAGATTCAAGGTAATGGGGTTAGTTATGCAAAGGGATAGTATTAGATCCCTAAACATCCATGGTACTCCGCAGGAACCACTTTGTAAAATCTGTATATTTTGGCTATAAAATGTTGTATAAAAATAAATGGTGGAGATGAGAAGAGAAGTATTTTTTATGCTTTTTGTACTCGCCGCAGTTTGAAACCTTTAGTGCCTACGTACCACCTGCCGTGTAATAGGGGATCATGGTACACGTAGTTCCTCTTTAAAAAATTTTAAACACAAGTGTCTTGGTTAATTTTATGAGATAAGACATCATTGTCATTGTCCGTGTGGAAAACCTACTTACTACCCACAATCATGAGAAAGGATAATTTGCATCATCTCAAAATAGAGGATATGGCTTGAATTTTAAAATTAACAATGCCTCACTCAACACCCAAGTTGAAAATATCTCTCTTCACTACATGTTGTAGAAGTATAGTTGTTTGCATCACTATAAGGATTGACAATAGTCCTATCTTTTGAGAAAAGTTTTAAAGGTAAAATTCCAAAGTTGCAAAATAGTTTGAATGAGATTGGTTGACTTTTAGTTTTCTCATAAAAATGTCAAGGTATTATTAAGTTGATTGAAGTTTTTTTATGAAAATGTTTTTAAAATGCATGGACCTAAGTCTAAATTTATTATGAAAGTGGTTCAAGTTTAGAAACAAGAAGAGTTTTCAAAAGGAGGGATAAGATTTTTTAAATTAAAGAAGATGGGAGGAGATGAAGGGACTATCCTAAATATTAAGATAAAAGCTAGGGAGAATTCATATTCTTTGGATTGAAACAAAGCAAGGATACTAAACCTCTTGAGAAGACCAAACTTCAAATACATTAATTCTTCACAAAAATTGGGCAGAGTAACAGTTGTATACAAATGAATTCCAAATTACAGACAAAGTATGTAATAAAAACAACCTAAACACAAAGCAAAAAACAAACAACCCAATGTCTTGGGGTAAACCCCAAATGCTGCAGACAAAATAAAAGTTGAGGTCACAAGGTTTCCAACATAGATCAAGGTCTCTAATCCTAAGTCCAAGAAGTTCAATACTCCATAATGCCAAAGATAGTAACCAGGTAGTCCAAGTATCATTAATGTTTTTTAGGGTTTATGTTGATTATTACGTATTTTCAAAAGCAAATGAAAAGCTCAAGTTAGAAAATTAAAAATGACATGAATATAAAGGCTCAAGTGAGAAAAGATGAAAATAGCATGAAATGTAAATGCTAAAGTAAATGGTACATAAAGTAAAAGCATAAAATAAAAGCATAAAATAAAGTCAATTGTTAGAAGTTAATGGTTAGTTGGATGACCATCTTGAAACTTGAATTTGGAACTCATTAGAGGATTGGTAGAAACAAAGGCTCTTAACAACAAGTTGCATTTGCTTTTTGTCAAGTATATCATCCATTTTAAGAATCTCAAAGTAACTTAATGATCAATGATGTTTAAGTGATCCATTTTGACCAAAATTGATGAAGTTCCATTAGAGGATAGGTAGAACCAGATCCTCCTAATAATGGATCTCAAGGTTATTGGATCATAGAGTTCAAATTAATATACATGGGCCTGCAAACATAAGTTTGGGCCACAAATGATCATTTTCTCAAATCGGGCAAAATTTAGCGCTATGTTAAGCAATCATAAGTGGACTTATATAAAAGTCACACCTATTTTGAGGCCAGTCAATAGAAATCTATGCACCATTTGTTTTGATACATGATATAAAAATCATACTCCAATAACACTTAGTGCAATAAGAAGGGGATGAGATGAAGAGGGAAGGGAAAAATGAATAAACCACATTTGAATCAAAATTTAATCAAACTATTATTAAAATCATTCATCCATATTTATGGAGTTAAACTCAACACCATGGATCCAATGATGTTAATAAAGTTCATGATCAAAATTTCAATCCAAGATCAGCCAGAAAATATACAACAATAAAATTGTATTTAAAATAAAAGAACAAGGGTTTAAAAATGATTAAAAATGAAAATAATAAAAAGAAAAGGAAACTATGTTCAAATTAATCAAGAAAAAATAAGTAAGAGCATAGGAAAATCAGAAATGGACTCAAATATTTTTATAAATTTTTTGGTAATTTTCTAAAGTCATAAACTATTTTTAAAATTAACAGAAATAGGTAAAATAAACAAAAAAAATATGAAAAATAACAAAGTCAGAAATGAAAAATAAATGAGGCCACCAATATTTGTCACAATATCATTAGATCCTTCCCTATTTTTTTAGAATTTAAAAATGAATAAAAGTATTTTTAAACATTTAAAACAAATCAAATAAAGTGAAAAATTATAAAAAATATCAAAGCACAAAATAAAATGATGAAAAAATGAAAATCAGAAAGAGAAAAATCAAAACTATTTTCCATAAATTTTTCAGATTTTTTGGTGTAAAAATGAATATTCTATGAATTTTTTAAATTTAAAACAATTAAATATAAAAATCAGAAATAAAAAATAAAGTCAAAAATATGTGGACCATTGGATGAGAGTCAAAATGCGTTAGTAATCAAATCCAAGGGATCTGGCGCGTTGTACATATCATGGTCATTATTGAATAAAGCACAAGATTCAATATAAAATCAGAAATTCAAAAATTTCAAATGGTGTTGTTTCATTGATTGAAGGATGAGACCTTGGTCATCTTCAACCTCCAGCCAGTCTCAAAATCAGGTCGCTCAAACTATAAACTTAGGGCATGAGACCGGAACCATTTGCTTCGTCTCAACAAGACGAAGACAACCGCACCTTCGCGGAAAAGTTAAGTAAACTGTAGCTCAAACAATTTGGAAGAGAAGTTTTAAAAGAGGGGTTTGAAATTTCATGGTAAAAATGTGCTTCTAGTTAAAAACAAATGTTGCGAATAGAACCAGGGTGATGAGAGCTTCACAATATTATCAATGTTTGAGAGAATTGGTGAAGGATCTACCTATTGAAGTTAAGTTGCAGAGCTCTTGAAGGTAATTGTATGGTTAGCTTCAGGGAAGTTCAATAAAGGTGAATTGACAAAGAAAATGATTGAGGGATGCTTCAAAAGAAAATTTGAAGTAGTTGGAAATTGGGTTCAAGAGAGAGTTTGGCAGGGTGATCTTGACTGTCTAAGCTTGAGGAAATGAATGGGGGATGACCCTCTATTTATATGAGATTGAATGGGATCCTTAAGCGTGTGAAATGATGAAGTTTTGAGGGAAATCGTGTGGGTCTGCAGCATGAACAAAGTGTGACTTGTTAAGCATCAAACTCAGCCAAATCATGTGTTTTATGATGCTAAACACCTTTGGAATATTTCTAAACATGATTAGAAGCAAAAATGCTTGCAAAACTTATGATTAGAAGCCAAAACAAATATTTCAAAATCTGACTTGTGATGAAACTTCAGTTTCAAGTTACCAAATTCAAATCAATGGAATTCTCAACTCAAGGGGTCTTATGGCATGATTCTTGAAGCTTTATAAATATGAGGTTACAAGCTTTGAAATGGGGAAAGAATGAGATAAAATGGTTTCTTGAGCTGAAAGTTGCAATGAATCAAAGTTGAGAAAAATAGGTTGACTTTCTATACTTAGAAAATTTCTATGTTTTTCTTCAAAAATGACTTATAATGACTTGCATCCAAACATGGCTTTCCACTTCGAATTTTTTCTTGACAAAACAATATGTAATGAAGTATATCTCTTGAATGACATTTTGAGACTTGAACCATTCAAAATATCCAAAAATTGAGAGAGTTACGACTTGTTGAAGTTGGAAAAAATTCATGAAATGACTTATAATCTTTTGCATCCTTAGGGCATCTTCCATCCATTTTCACACTTTGAACTTTGAAGATGGGTTGAATTTCACAAATTCAAGATCATTAAGGAAAAATAATGGGTTCAAGGTGATAAAATTTGATCAAGTTATGATCATTTGAAGTCACGTGAAGGGATTTGATGGTTAATCTGGAGGACTTGTAATCTTTCTTCATCATCAAGTTTCTTACACACAAAATTTCTTTTAGACCTTTAAAGTGATTTATTAATAACCCTTTGAAGATAAGAATGTCTTTGTAATCACTCAAAAATACCAAAAGATGAGCAAGATATACCCCTATGAAGTTCAAAACCCTAACTCCTAGAGCAAGTAAATACCTTGGGGAGAACTTTGCAATTTTAATCAACATTCTTGAACCAATACTTTTATATTTAAAACAGAGGTTGTTGAGGATGATAATGAGAAGTTATAGAAACCAAAATCACTTCCACATCTTGATAATTGAAGGAGATATGCACTTGTGATCAATGGAGACAAATACTTGTTCAATTGAGTCAAAATTCTTTAGTTAACCCTTGTGCTTTTGAGCTAATTTTGACAACGTGAGGCATAATGAATCATGAAAGAATTTGTCATGATGTTACTTCAAAACATCTTTCAAAGAGGCTTGAATCTGAATGAAGCTTTGTTGAGGAAGGTACAAAGAAGGAACTCATGAATACAAAAGTTGACATTGATTGAATGCAATGTGCTTTCACCTACATCATCAACAAATATGATACACATACATTGTATTTGTTAGTTGAAGAGCAATCAAACATATATGATCACGGATTACAAGACAAGGTTCTTGGTGATTCCCCATAGAGAAAGACCAAAGATAGGGAGAGGAAACAAACCCTAGTGTGTGACTTTGTTGTGATTGAATGGATATGATATGATGAAGGAATCTTAGGGGGGGAAATTAGGGTACAATAGTTTCCCTTATTTAAGTGTCTTCTATCCATAGATACGAAGGTTAAAATCTTCGTGTCGACGCGATTTAGGTTACTTAAATATAAAAGACACCCTATTTTTGGCCCTAAGCTATCGTGTAATGCTTATGATCATGAATGCAGATGAACAAATTTGAGGGGACGCAAGACACTACCAGGTATGTAAAAATAGTAAAAGGGGAAAAAAAAACAAAACTTGACCGGGAAAATAAATCACTGGTAAAGGAAAGACAAGCCTCTGTTGGGGGTAATGTCCAAGATAGGATCCAAAGCATTGTCAAATCAAGAGAGTAATGGATAACAGTGACCGACAGATGACTGCGAGCGATCCAATCTTTGAGGGGATAGTAAAAAAGTAACATCGAAACACCAGAGAAAGAGATGGTAAGATAATACCAGTAAATACCAATATTATGGTAGGTAACAAATTATTATCATCGGTACTTAAGACTGGAATCAAATGAACTTCTCCAGAGCCTTGTGAATGTCAACAACAAACTATCTCCCATAATGAAGACACTACCATTCATCGGAAAAAGATCTCAACAATGAACTACCTCCCGTAATGACAAGGCTACCATTCATTAGAGTAACAAATATCAACAATGAACTACCTTCCATAATGACGAGGCTACCATTCATTGGAGTAACAAATGTCAACAATAAACTACCATCCATAATGACCGGGGTACCATTCATTGGAGTAACAAATCTCAACAATGAAATACCTTTCATAATGACAAGGCTACCATTCATCAGAATGACAAAATCTCAACAACAGACTACCTTCCATAATGACAAGGCTACCATCCATCAGAATGACAAAATCTCAACAACAAACTACCTTCTGTAATGACAAGGCTACCATCCATTGGAGTAACAAAAATCTCAATAACATACTACCTTCCATAATGACAAGGATACCATTCATTGGAGTAACAAAAATATCAACCACAGACTACCTTCCATAATGACAAGGCTACCATCCATTAGAGTAACAAATCTCAACATAAGACTACCTTCCATAATGACAAGGCTACCATCCATTGGAGTAACAAAAATCTAACAACAGACTACCTTCCATAATGACAAGGCTACCATCCATGGGAGTAATGAAATCTCAGCAACAAACTACCTTCCATAATTTCAAGGCTACCATCCATTGGAGTAATCAAAATCCCAATAATAGACTACCTCCCATAATGACAAGGCTACCATCCATTTGAATGACAAAATCTCAGCAACGAACTACCTTCCATAATGACAAGGCTACCATCCATTGGAGTAACAAAAATCTCAACAACAGACTACCTTCCATAATGATAAGGCTACTATCCATTGAAGTAACAAAAATCTCAACAACAGACTACCTTCCATAATTACAAGGCTACCTTCCATTGGAGTAACAAATATCTCAACAACAGACTACCTTCCATAATGACAAGCCTACGATCCATTAGAGTAATAAAAATATGAATGTTATTTAGGAACAATCAGTTTCACCGGGGAAGTACAGGTTTCTCAAATAAAGAGTCCCTCCATTTGCTCTCATGAGTCGGAATTGCAATAAAGATTTCCTGAAGAAGAAATAACTTCCTTGATAAATGCCAATATAATTGCTATAGAAATTTCTTGTGCAAAATAAATGCACCTTGTCAACTGGGATTTAAAGCTCGCGGAAATTCAAATAATAATGTTAAGGGTACCCATTCCAACTAGAAATAAATTGGAATGAAGCAATCAACCAAAATACGCCTTTTGAGAAATAAGCTCAAGAGGGAAATTCCACCCCATCCAGACGACAAGCTGAAAAGACGGCTGAAACAAAAATCTCCCACGAGGGATAACTCAGTGGGGAAATTGAAAGAATGTACACTTTCTGCTTAAGGTTGACATTCTATTGGAGAGAGGATAATACAACTCTGCAAAACATGATAATATGTCAGCAAAATTTCAATGAATGCAAATGGGAAATTATTTTCTAAATTCAAACATGCAAACGTATGTGTGAATGTATGAATGTCACCATGTAAATGTTGACAAAATAGACACATAACACTAGGGATAACCAGGCAAGGCCACAAATGGGTATAATCAATACTCTATTAAATCATAATTAGGATGGAATTTCCATAAGAAAAGTAAGCACCAACTAAGGAAAAAATTCCTATTTCATAGCTTAACTTTACTGGGGAAGAAAAAAATCAAATTAAACGGCGATATAACATCTTCCTCTGAGCTTTAACTGGAAACCAAACAAAATGGACACCAAAGAGAGTTTGAAGTTCAAATTTCTTCCAGGGTTGACTTCACTAGAGAAGAACAAAATCATATCGTTGAGACAATAGTTGGGGTAACATACTTATTTCAATGGGGAGGATAATACCATATTGGCGAAGAATACTACAAGATACATCTTCAATAAAGAGAGTGATAATTGCACCAACTTCTCTAGGGAGAAAATACGAAAATCTCATAGGGCAACAATTTCAGAAAAATATCTCGTCTCAGCGTCACCTGGGGAATTTCAAACACTACAGCAAGAAAAAATTCTGGGAATTTTAAATACAATCCAACACTTGGCGAGAGAATACCCAAAAAGTTGATAACCATCTCGACACTTCTTCAATAAAACACTGCCCTTGACTGACTATCGGGCATTAAACAAAATGCAAGTACTGCCGAAAGGAGATGTTTCACAAATGAGTCCAACTCAGAATGCACAGGGAGAAAAGACTTTTATTAAATTAGTGAAGCCTTCACTGGTAAATCTTGGATAATGTCTTCATACCATGCAAACCTTTGAGTTTTATGCATCCCTGAGATCACTAATTTTGTCCTCCTTGTACCGCAAAATCTTAAAGAAATTTGTAAATTCTTTTCAAAAAAATAATTTTGTTATTTAATATATTTTCTTTGATCATTACTATCAACAATAAATGAAATCTTTATAATCTGAATAAAATAAGAATTGCAAAGAATTGGATAAAAGGCTCAAATTTTATTAATAAAATGGTAGCCTGCAAATGGCAAGACCCCATGGATGATTACAAAGTTTGGAACATGGTCATAAATATTGGAAAATATACATTGAATTACAATTACCTCCATTCTCTCTAGCAACTTTGAATTCCTGAGCCGAAACTTTGGTTGAAGAGTAGCAAGATCCAAGTAGATTGTTGCTCCATTGATCAAATCTTGTCTAATGCAATTACTTACCAGAAAATCCCTAACTGTTGCCTAGGTTTCCATCGCGGGTTTTCAACCTACCGGGAATCATTTATTCTGTTTATGTCTCTAACTTTTTCCTAGACCGCCGTTTTATGTTTTTGGCCTACCGAGATGATCTTTTTTGCCTAAGCCGCCCTTTCGTGTTTTTGTGTTAGCGAGCTGTTCTTTTATTTTTCTAGGCGAAATATTTCTTGACTGCATCAGCATTCACAAGACATTGGAACTCTTCGCCATCCATTGTTTCAAGAATCAATGCACCGCCAGAGAAGGTTTTCTTGACAACATATGGGCCTTCAAAATTGGGACTCCACTTGCCCCTAAAATCAGCGTTGAAAGACATGATATTCTTGAGCACGAGGTCGCCTTCTCTAAATTCATGAGGTTTAACCTTCTTATCAAAAGCTTTATTCATTCTCTTTTCTCTTCAATCAAATTCAACTGGTCAAACCTGTTCTGGACCCATTCATCCTCCGATAACTTGGCTTTAATTATTACATGCAAAAAGGGAATTTCAACTTCAATGTGGAGCACTGCTTCCATGCCATATACAAGAGAGAATGGGGTTGCCCCTGTTGAAGTTCGTACAGATGTTCGATACTCATGCAAAGTAAAAGGGAGAATCCCATGCCAGTCTTTATAAGTAACCACCATTTTCTGGATGATTTTCTTGATGTTCTTATTGGGCGCTTCAACAACTCCATTCATCTTTGCCCTGTAGGGAGATGAATTATGATGGACAATTTTAATATATTCGCAAAGTACGGAGATCATTTTGTTATTCAGATTTGAGCGTTTGTTGGTGATAATCCTGCTTGGCACACCATACCGACATATCAGGTTGTTCTTGATAAAACACACCACCACTTGTTTGGTGACATTAGAATATGAAGCCGCCTCCACCCATTTGGTAAAGTAGTCAATTGCCACTAAGATAAAACGATTCCCATTTGACGCCTTTGGTTCAATCATTCCAATCATATAAATACCCGGTATAGAGAAAGGCCATGGGGAAGAAATAACACTGAGAAGTGTAGGAGGTACATTAATTTTATCAGCATTAATTTGACATTTATGGCACTTCTTAGCAAATTTGTAACAGTAAGATTCCATTATCATTCAATAGTATGCTGCTCTAAGTATCTTCTTTGCCATTTAATGTCCATTGGCATGGGTACCAAATGAACCTTCATGGACTTCATGCATTAACATGTCTGTTTCATGTCTATCCACACATCTGAGCAAGACCATGTCATGATTTCTCTTATACAGTACATCTTCATTAAGGAAAAAGGTGTCTTCCAACCTTCTCAATGTCTTTCTATCTTTATTTGATTGACCAATTGGGTATTATTGGGTTCGGAGGAAATGCTTGATATCAAAATACCAAGGTTTTTCATCTGTCACATCCTTTGCTGTAAACACATGAGTCGGTCTATCCAAATTCCGCACTGTAATACGAGGCACATCATTCCAAGTGTTAACTTGATACATAGAAGCCAGAGTTACCAAAGCGTTAGCCATCTGATTTTCATCTCTCGGGATATGATGGAATTCAACCTGGTTAAAGAAAGGTAATAGTCCTCTAGCATAATCTTTGTAAGAGATCAAGCCAGGGTGATGAGTATCCCATTCACCTTTAATCTGAGTAACAACCAAAGCTGAATCATCATACACATCTAGAACCTTGATCATAAGTTCAATGGCCTCTTCGAGACCGATAATACAAGCCTCATACTCCTCCATATTATTAGTGCAATCAAATGTCAGCTTTGCAGTAAAAGGAATGTGTGACCCATGTGGAGTAATGATCACCGTACCCATTCCTTTTCTGTAAGCATTCACTGCTCCATCAAATACCATGCCCCAGCGAGATTCAGGATCTGGTCCTTCCCCAGGCAAAGATTTATCACAATCTTTTGCTTTTAAGAACATCACATCCTCATCAGGGAAATCAAACTTGACAAATTAATGGTCATATACCGGTTGGTGAGCAAGATAATTCACTAGTACACTGCTTTTTATGGCCCTTTGAGTGCGGTACTCGATGTCGTATTCGGACAATAGCATTTTCCAGCGGGCAATTCTCCCTATGAGAGCAGGATTTTCAAAGAAATACTTAATTGCATCCATTTTGGAAATCAACCAAGTAGTATTATTCAACATATATTGTCGCAAACCGCTTTTCCTCCCAGGCCAAAGCGCAACATGTCTTGTCCAACATAGAATACCGTGACTCACAATCAGTAAATTTCTTACTAAAGTAGTATATAGAATATTCTTTCTTTCTTGTTTCGTCTTGTTTCCCCAAAATACAACACATAGAACTGTCCAACATTGTTACATACATGATCAACGGTCTTCCTTCAACGGGAGGGAGCAAGATAGGAGGTTCAAGAAGATATTCTTTGATACTTTCAAATGCAACTTAAAGATCGGTTCACATGTTGCAGTCATGTGGGAGATAAATCTGGAAATATAATTCAGACGTCCAAGGAAGCCTCTAACTTGCTTCTCAGTCCTTGGAGCAGGAATTTCTTGGATTTCTTTGACCTATCTGGGTCAACTTAAATCCCTTTCTGACTGACAATAAAACCCAACAACTTCCCTGATCGAACATCGAAGGTGCATTTATTTGGATTCAGGCAGAGACGATACTTCCTCAAATGCTGAAACAACTTCAACAAATCTTCCACATGCCCTTCTTCGGTCTGTGATTTGGCAATCATGTTGTCAACAAATATACCTCAATTTCATTGTGCATCAGATCATGGAATAAGGTTTTCATAGGCCTCTGATACGTTGCACCAGTGTTCTTCGACCCGAAGGGCATCACTCTGTAATAGAATGTTCCCCGAGGTGTGATAAACAATGTTTTTTTCCATGTCCTCTGAAGCCACTATTATTTGATTATATCCGGAAAATCTGTCCATGAATGAGAATACTTTGAATTTTGTTGTGCTATCAACAAACATATCAATGTGTGGCAATGGAAAATCATCTTTTGGACTAGCTTTATTTAGATCTCTGTAATCTACACAAATGCGGACTTTCCCATATTTCTTTGGTACGGGCACAATGTTGGCTACCCATTGAGGATACACTAATGTCACAAAAAATCCGACATTTATCTGCTTTAAGACTTCTTCTTTGATTTTTACTGCCATATCAGGGTGGGTTCTTCTTAACTTTTGCTTAACGGACGGGCACTCTGGCTTCAAAGGCAAATGATGCTCCACATTATTGGTATCTAGACCCAGCATATTTTGGTAGAACCAAGAAAAGATATCCACATACTTATTCAATAGTTCAGTCAACATGCTCTTCACATCAGGATGCAACAATGTTCCAATCTTGACTTCCTTTGGCTCCTCTTCTGAATCCAAATTGATTGTTTCCAATGACTCTTTATACGGCTGAATTGCATTTTCCTCATGCTCTAGAAACCATGAAACCTCTTTTAGAATCTCATCATACTCTTCTTCTTCTGTCCCAAACACAGGATATTCAATGTTGGGAGCGGGTGAGGGGTCATTATATTCAACGAGTTTATTAATTAATCTGCACATGTGATTTGTGATTCCTTTTAGAAACTGACACATATATATCAAATGATTATGCAGATTTATTAAAAAACATATTCTATTTTAAAAAGGGGTATTTTATAACCATTTTCCATGAAAAATAAAACAGAAAAATATAAGACAGAATTGTTGAGAATCAAAGATAACTTTTATTTATGATTTTAATGATCACAATAAACAGATAAGACCATACAATATTAACTTTCATCTTTGGCAGAATGAAAGCTTTTTGTACAGAAAGAAAAATTACTTTGAGACATGGATGCAAGAGGGAACATCATAAGTGACCCAATTCTGGATTCTGACTCCAGGTGTCACATAATTCGGCACTTCTTGATCCTCATCACCTTTCTCAATATCATTAACTCCAGAGACGGTTGGATGGAGATAGCCTCTGCTGCAGAAAACATCATGATAATTGTTCATAGTAGTCTTTGGCTTCAAACTTTCATTCTTGCCATTCTTGGCAGAGAATCCTAAACCAACCCTTTTCTTGTTTATTGGAGGATCAATGACCTGTCCCCATACCTTACTCGGACCACTGGGCATAACCTGCTGAGCATCTTTTAATGAAACCAGGGAGTTCTCATTCCCTCTTACATTATCAACAAATAGAGCCTGGAAGTGCGTCCATACAATAGCCTTATCTGCCTCAACAACACTGAAAGATGATATGTGAGATATCAACAATGCTTTCTTTCCATTTATAATAATCACTTTGCCTTCGTGCACAAAATTTAACTTTTGGTGTAGAGTGAAAGTGACAACCCCTGCTTCATGTATTAAAGGTCTTCCCAGTGGACAACTATATGCAGGAACAATATCTATGACTTGGAAAGTGATCTAGAATAGATGCGGGCCTTAGTGAACAGGTAGATCGACCTCCCTAATAACCGACTTCCTCGACCCATTGAAAGTTTTGATAATAATACCACTTGGGCGCATAGGAGCCCCTTGATATTTGAACTTCATTAGTGTACTCCTCGGTATCACATTCAAGGTGGTTCCATTATCAATCAACACATTTGATAATGAATCACCTTTGCAGTTCATAGATATGTGGAGATCCAAATTGTGATTCTTCCCCTCGTCAAGAAATTCATCATCGCAAAAGCTTAGGTTATTACATGATGTAATATTACCCACCACACTGTTGAATTGATCTATCAGCATATCATACTCCATTAAGGTATCCTTATGTGCGGAATTATTCATTAATAATGCAAAGATAAATATTTTTGAAGGAGTCTGCAATGAATGATCCATAATTCGGTATCCGCTCATTTTGATTATATTAAAAATATCATCTACGTCCTTCTCCAGGGTAGAACCACTGGATTCCTCTGCAGTCTTGTTATTTTCAACAATCTCCATAACCTTTTTTCCAGCATCTTCAATTCCCCTAACGACTGGTGTAAACACACGACTGCTGCGGGTCACCCTACTAGTTTTAGCAATATTTCTGATATTAGACATGGGCTCGATGGGAACTTCTACACCATCCTCTAAAATTGTAGCGTTATACTTGTATGGTACACTTTTCTTAGATTTGTAAGGAATGGGCCCTGGAAAGCAATTCACCCCAGGGGCAACAACTGGCTTACTACAGTATTCAATTTCAACTAGGGCAGAATCATTGAAACACGACACAATCATATTCACACCTTCTTCAGAAGATCTTGTCATCAAAGAATCATCACTAGAGAACAATTCTTCATCTGAGGAAAAGAATTCATCTACGGAAGCATACTCATCATCATATTATTCTTCCTCAACCTCAATCTCGCTAACCTTATAGTAATTATCTCTTTGCCCTGAAATCTTGATGGTTCCATTATCTAACAACAATTGAATACCTTTTCTCACAATTGAACATCCTCGGGAGTCCCTGCAACAAACTCGGCAAGATCCATAGTGGTGCTCTACCTGACTAGCCATGTGGCTGAAAGTATAATGAATTTGAACGAGATCATCATTCTTGTGTTTCACATCAAAAATTATGAATTCTCCTAGACATCCAGAAACCATGTTTACTTCTTCTTCATACTCTGCTCTAGGCCTGATTATATGGATGAGGCCCTCATCCATCATCTCATGCAAATCAACCTTTATCTTATTGCAACCTTGTATATTAGTACTACATGTACCACAACTAGCACAGTCATGAGTGTAATAACTAAACTCGCAAAGGTCTGCATGTATCTTTACCAAGTACCCTCTTACTAGGTTGATATCATAAATTCGGAAGTCCCCGGGACAACCATCAACCATGTTAACAACATTCGTTCCTCCATGTTTTGGGAGAGGATTATCTTTTACATTTGGACTAACATCTTTGAAGAATAAAAGGCCAGATCTAACCATTTTTTGTACCTCAGATTTCAAAGGATAACAATTTTCCACATTTGTAGCGGTAGAAATGTTTAAGATTAAGCCATTGGATTGACTAGACTTATACAGATCAAAATAAAAATCGCCACCGTGCTTTATTGTTTCGAAAGAAATGGGAAAAGAGCGAGTAACCCAAAAGAGGGGGAAATATTCAAGGTAAGGGGGGTGGTTATGCAAAGGGAAGGTATTATCACCCTAAACATCTACGATACTCCGCTGGAACCTCTTTGTAAAATCTGTATATTTTGGCTATAAAGTGTTGTATGTAAAATAGATGGTGGAGGTGAGAAAAGAAATATATTTTTTATGATTTTTGCACCCACCGCGGTTGCGAACCTTTAGTGCCTACGTACCACCTTTCGTGAAATAAGGGATCAGGGTACACTTAGTTCACCTTTAAATTTTTTTAAAACACAAGTATGTTGGTTAATTTTATGAGATAAGACATCATCGTGATTGTCCATGTGGAAAACATACTAACTATCCACAATCATGAGAAAGGAGAATTTGCATCATCTCAAAGTGGAGGATATGGCTTGGATTTTAAAATCAACAATGCCTCACTCAACACCTAAGTGGAAAATATCTCACTTCGCTACATATTATAGAAGTATAGTTATTTGCATCACTACAAGTATTGACAAGAGTCCAATCTTTTGAGAAAAGTTTTAAATTAAAAAGCCAAAATGGAAAAATGGTTTGTAATGAGATTGATTGACTTTTAGTCTTCTCATAAAAAATGTCAACGTATTATTTAAGTTAATTGAAGTTTATTTATGAAAATGTTTTAAAAATGAATGGACCTAGGTCCAAGTTTGTTATGAAAGTGGTTCATGTTTAAAATCAAGAAGTGTTTTTAAAAGGAGAGAGAAGATTTTTGAAATTAAAGAAGATAGAAGGAGAAGAAGAGACTATCCTAAAGCATGAGGTAAAAGCTAGGGATAAGAACCATCTAACCAAGAAGAATCCAATATGTGACATTATGAGTCAAGATAAAATTCCCATTCTTTGGATTGATACCAAGGAAGCAAAGATACTAGACCTCTTGAGGAAACCAAACTTCAAGTGTATTAAGTCTTCACAAAAATTGGGCAGAGTAACGGCTGTATACGGGTGAATTCCAAATTACAAACAAAGCATGTAATCACAATAACCTGCACACAAAACAAATAAACAACCCAATGTCTTGAGGTAAATCTCATGAACTCCAGACAAAACATCAATTAAGTTCACAAGGTCTCCAACATAGGCCAAGGTTTCTAATCCTAAGTCCAAGAAGTCCAATACTCCATAATACCAAGGATAGTAACAAAATAGTCCAAGTACCATTAATTTTTTTATGGTTCATGTTTATTATTAAGTATCTTCAAAAAGAAAAGAAAAGCTCAAGTGAGAAAAATAAAAATGACATGAAAGTAAATGCTCAAGTGAGCAAAATAAAAATGGCATAAGAATAAATGCTCAAGTGAGAAAAGATGAAAATGGCATGAAATGTAAATGCTAAAGTAAATGGTACATAAAGTAAAGAGCACAAAATAAATTCAATTGTTAGAAATTAGTGGTTAGTTGGATGACCATCTTGAAACTTGCATTTGGAACTCATTAGAGGATTGGTAGAACCAAAGCCTCCACACAACAAGTTAAATTTGCTTTTTGTCAAGTATATCATCCATTTTGGAATCCTCAAAAGTAACATTTAATGATCAACGAGGTTTAAGTGATCCGCGTTGACCAAAATTGATGAAGATGCATTAGAGGATTGGTAGAACCAAAGCCTCCACACAATGAATCTCAAGGTTATTGGATCAAAGAGATCAAATTAACATACTTGGGCTTGCAAACAAAGGTTTGGGCCACGAATGATCATTTATTCGAATTGGGACAAAATTTAGTGCTATGTTAAGCAATCGTAAGTGGACTTATATAGAAGTCCCACCTATTTTGAGGCTAATCAATAGTAATCTATGCACAATTTGTTTTGAGACATGATATAGAGATCATGCTCCAATAAGACTTAGTGCAATAAGAAATGGATAAGATGAAGAAGGGTGGGAAAGAATATACAAACCGAATTTGAATTAAAATTTAATCAAACTATTATTAAAATCATTCATCCATTTTTATAGAGTTAAACTCAACACCGTGGATCCAATGATGTTAACAAAGTTCATGATAAAAAATTCAACCCAAGGTCAGCCAAAAAATAATCACAAAATAATATTACATTAAATATATATGTTGAAAAGGGTTTAAAAATTAATAATAATGAAAATAAAGTAAAAAATATCAACTATATTCAAATTGGTTCATAAAAAAGAAATAAGGTCATAGAAAATCAGAAATAGACTCAAATATTTTTATAAAAATTTTGGTAATTTTTAAAGTCAGAAACTATTTTTAAAATTAAAAGAAATGAGTAAAATTAACCAAAAATGATAAAAAATAACAAAGTCAGAAATGAAAAATAAATGAGGTCACCAATATTTGTCACAATATCACTGGATGATTCCATATTTTTTTTAGAATTTAAAAATGCATAAAACTATTTTTAAACATTTAAAACAATTCTAATAAAGTGAAAATTTATAAAAAATATCAAAACACAAAATAAAAATCAGAAAGAGAAAAATCAAAAATATTTTTCATAACTTTTTAAGATTATTTGGACTTAAAATGAATTTTCTATGATTTTTTGAAGTTTAAAACAATTTAAATATAAAAATCAGAAAATAAAATAAACTCAAAAAAATGTGGACCAATGGATGAGAGTCAAAACGCGTTAGTACGCTAATCCAATGGATCAGACACACTGTGCATATCATGGTCATTAGTGAATAACACACATAACCATTAATTAAATCAAATATTCAAAAATTCCAAATGGCGTTGTTTCATTGGTTGAAGGATGACACATTGGTCATCTTCAACCTCCAGCCAGTCTCAAATCGAGCTTGCTCAAACTGTAAAATTAGGGCACGAGACCGGTACCATTCGCTTCGTCTAATCAAGACGAAGACAACCACACATTCGCGGAAAATTTATATAAACTGCAGCTCAAGCAATTTGGAAGGAAAGTTTTGAAAAGGATTTTGAAAATTAATGACCAAAACTTGTTTCCAGTTAAAAGAAAGTGTTGCGACTAGAACCAGGGCAATGCGAGCTTCACAATGATATCAAATTTTAGAAGAATTGATGGAGAAATCTACCAATTGAAGTTCAATTTCAGAGCTCTTGTAAATGGATTTGGTCAGATCAATTTCGAAGGTTTCAAGGCTCAATTCTTCTTCTGTTAAATTCAGGGAAGATCAAAGAAGGTGAATTGATAGAAATAATGGATTGAAAACGGCTTGAACAATGATTTCGAAGTTGCATAAAAGTGAGTTATGGAACCAGTTTGGAAGGGTGATTTTGGTTGTTCAAGCTTGAGAAAATGAATGGAATAGTTCATGTATTTATAGGAGAAGGAAATGGGATCAAAAGGAATGGTGAATGATGCAATTTGGAGGGAATTCATGTGGGTCTGCATCATGGAGAAAGTGTGACTTCTCTTTTATCAAAAGTCATCGAAAAAGCACGTTTTAATGCACTAATCCACTTGCGAAAGTTGGATAATCATGTTTAGACCCAAAACGCGTGCTAATTTGAGGGTTAGAAGTTGTAACATGAAATTCAAATTCTGACTTGCGATGAAACTTCAATTCCAAGTTACCACTTTTGAAACAATGGCATTCTCAGCTCTAGGGGTCTTAAGACATGGTTCTTGACGCTTTAGAAAGATGAGATTACAAGCTTTGCAATGGGAAAAGAATGGAATCAAATGGATGTTTGATGTAACAACCCGAATTTAATTAATTAGTTAATTAAATTAAATAAGGATTAATTATTTAATTTAGATGAATTTTGGTAATTAATCAGATCGTCAGTATCGTTGAGAAGTGTTGTCGGATTATCAAGTAGAGTTGAATTTTATTCGGTTAACCGGAGATTTAATGTGAGTCAGTTACCGGAGCAATAATATTAGAAATAATATTATTATTGGAATTTGACCGTATGAAATAAAGTCGGATTTAATCGGTTTGACTGAGAAATAGTATTCGATATAATAATATTTATCTTGATAAATTATATTTACTTAATCGGTAGTATACTACTCGGTCCAGTATGTGATTTCCAATAGTTTTAATTAATATTATTTATATTATTATTTTCTAAAAATGAACGGTTGATGTTCATTTTTAATAAAATAATAATTATTTAGTTGGTAATTCGGTCCGGTATGTGATTAATTTGGTTTATTTGTTTGACTGGAAAATAACTATTTTTGTGCGATAATATTATATTTGGTGTGTAAATATTTTATTATATGTATTATTTGATTTATTGGTAAAAAATTGATTTATAATAGTATTTATTTAGTTATATTAAGTTAGTTTAATAAAATAATATAAATTAGTTTTATATTATAAAAGAAAATAAGTTATGTTACGTTGTTGAGTATCAGTGTGTTAATATATATATATATATATATATATATATATATATATATATATATACATATGTTAAGTTAGAATAAATATAATATATAATATAGTTTTATATTTATATGTTAGTTTATATTATATATATATATATATATATATATATATATATATATATATATATATATATATATATATATATATATATATATATATATATATATATATATATATATATATATATATATATATATATATATATATATATATATATATATATATATATATATATATATATATATATATATAAAATAATGAGTAAAGTATAGTATATATATAAGTTAGAAAGAAAGTCAGTAAGTTAAAAACAAACACAAAATAAAGGAAGAGAGGTAGCATAAGAGAAGAAAACAGAAGAGAAAACCTAGGGTTTGGGAGAAGGGGAAAAGTTGCCGGAATCAACCGAAAAGCTTGTTCCGGAGACTAATCGGTAAGGGTTAGACTTCCTCTAAACATCTAGTATATTTTTATTTCATTTGATTTCGGTTTTTCGGTTTAGGAAATTAGATTTTGTTGACTGTTAGCAAATATAATTTCCCTGTTCTGGTGAAAATGGCTGATAGCAGAGAAATGGAGAAGAAGGTGTGTGTGTGTGTGGGGGGGGGGGGGGGGGGGGGGCACGTTTGAATCACTCTTACAGTAGTAATGTTGTTGTTTTCTTTTGTTTTTTTCAAAACATATATATTATAATTAATAATATATTTATATATTATAATTCATTGTGTGATTAATTAGTATAACCGGTTACGGTTAGTCAGCAAAATTTAATATTTTGGTTTCGATCGGTGATTAATTAAATCGTAGAAGTGTTGTAGGTTTGAAATGTGTTGTGAAATGTCGATTCCGGAAATAACATTGTTCGGTTTATAAATATTGTTATGTTAATAATTTAATTAATATATTAATATATATTATAATTAACAGTGTGATTAATTATATAACCGGTTACAGTTAATCGGTAAAACTCGATATTTTGGATACGACCGGAGATTAATTAAATTGTAGATGAGTTGCTTAACTTAGGAGTAAGTGAAAATAGTACCGTTCGGTCCGATTAGCCGAATTAAGCGGTATAATTAGTTACCCGGAATTGGATGAAACTTTAATTGGTAGCTAAGTTGGATGTGTAGATTAATATGGTGATGTCGTTTGTCGAAAATGCGGCATTTTATGATGGTTACTGGAAATGGAGTTTAGGTTTGAATAATTATGTTTAATTAAAATATTGTAAAGCCAATTATGTTGTTTAAAGTATTCTTCGTGTTAGCCGAACCGGCGAAAATCCGAACATTTAGTTGTTGAAACGTGAGATTATATTATGGAAAAAAGTGTTGAATTAACATGGGATAGTATGTGTATACTAGTGTTAATTACACTTTTGTAATATAATCGTTAAATGGAAAATTGATGGAAATATGGTATGTTTATGTGATTATATTTTATAGATGATGAGTGACCTTGTTCTAGGTGTATACTTGATATTTGTTTCGGTACATGTATGTTGTGAATTGTTGATGATGTGCTTAACATTTTATGCTTGGGTGCTAAATGTTATGTGATTTGATGTGATGAGATGATTATTTGATGCATTGTATGCAATTGTTGATGAAAATTCATAGAGTTGAATTTGTTGGATATGCATGTATATTAGGCTCAGAGTGGGGGTCTTAATTGCATGTATTATTGTTGAGTTTGCACACAACATCATAAGTCGTGTCAAGAGGCGATGTCTGTTAGTCTCGTGGAGGCTAGTGGATCGTCCCAGACTCAGAGTGAGGGTCTGGAAGCTTAGGGAACGGGCTTTTATGATTATCCGTCTGAGGGATAGACATCGGTAAATCCGAAGGATAATAGATGATTGATACCACATGCATAAGTCGTGTCGTTGTGTCGGGTCGCACATACACGTTTTGTTGAGTTTATGTGTTGTTGAATATTATGCATCATGTGCTAATTGGTAATTGAAATTGATTATGTTTGAATTCTTTGAGTTGTTGATTATGTGAAATGGATTAAATGAGTATATTTTGTTGTTTATGCAAGAGTTGGAAAAAGTGGAAGATTCCTTTTATTTAATGCCTTTCATTTTCTTAAATTACATACTTTATGTTTATTGGAATTCTTACCCTTCTGTTGGAAAATGCTTGCTACGGCATTGTTCAGGTACCGACGATGGTAGTGCGCGACACTAGGACTTAGCGAATGCATTTAGGCGTGTAGTCTGTTACTTTTTGGTTATCGAGTCTATGCTCTGATTGTAACACTGGAGGTTTAGTGTCCACATTCGAACTCATATTTTTGTATATGGATTATACTTGTATATAATCCTTTGTTTTGCTTATATGATGATGTATGTATATTATGACTTGATAACATGAATGGTGTATGAACCATATGGCTTAATGCCTTGAATTTTATATTTTGATTCCTCCTTTGGAGAAGATAATATTATTATGATTCCGTTGCATTTACACGAAAAAGAAAGTATATGTCATGAATGTATTATGTGATTAAATGATTAAAGTGATGAATATATCATGTCCGTTTTTCTTGAATATGTGAATTTATGTTGTGACACTCCTTTTGTGCAATTTTATTTTCTATGATTTTATTTATATCGTTAATTTAGGGTTTATTAGAAGGGGTGTTACAATAGTGGTATCAGAGCAGGTCGGTCCATCGGCCAGGTTGTTTATGTGTTTACTCCCTTTTGGTATGCGACATGTGTGTGAAACACTATCGGTACTTGCTTGTTTCCTTTTCTTTGTCTGCAGAGGTACGTGTGAAATAAGTGGGGGAGAAGTTGCTTATCCAAATTGTTGCGCAAGAGGTTGGTTCAGTATACCGCGGATTGTAAGATGTAAGTATTACCGAGCAGTTGATGCTTCAAGCATGGTTATGTTTAAGTAGCTTGAAGAGTAAGATTGAAGACACTATTGTGATTTGGTAACGATGGTTGATGCCACCGCCATGATTGTTTACTATCTATTGACTAATTGAGGAACTGATCACCCTTAATCTCTTGTTGATAGTAGTCGGGATCGTGTTGGATGGGATGGACTTATTTTTCCAGCATGACAGTGTATGAAATTAGTTAAGTCGGCAAGAAGAGAAGCGTTATGGTTGCGTAACGATATATTTGGATCTTTGTGAGAGAAATATAAAGGCATGTAACCTATTGGATGTAATTTTTTTTATGGAGTGTTTCGTGATGAAGTAAGTGGAACGGTGTGAGAGTGCAAGGTGAAGTCTTATGGGTTTTGTTACTAGAACTAGTTCGAATTCGAGGAATGCCTATAAGAGGTCTACTTCTAGATTGAGAAAGTTGAAGAGTCAACTTGAGGATTTGTTTGAGGAGAAGTTTCTTCGTCCGAATGAGTCACCGTGGAATGCGCCTGTTGTGTTGTTCGTGGAGAACGGAATTGTCGAGGTTGTGGGTCACTTCAAATGAAGGATCAGAATGAATGTTGAGGATAATAATCTACTATTGGGGAGTGATATTTGGAGGAATTAGTCGTTGAGAGCTGTTGTATTTAGTGAGTTTGATTTGAAGGTTGTTTATCGACAGTTTGTGTAAAGGCTGGAGAATATTCAGAAGGATGTTTGGGATAATGTATAGTTATGACGAGTATCCGGTTATATCGGTAGGATGACTAATACATCGTGCATGATTATGGAATATATAAACAATGCTCTCATGAGTAGCTGTAAGAGTTACAATTGTGTCTATGGATACTTGATTCTGGAATAAGCATTATAGATTGGCGACATTCTGAGTAGAGGTGAAGATTTGATTTGCACCTTGTGGAAGCTCCGAGAGGTTATTTTTGAGAAATAGAAGTTTCCTTGTTTTGGATGGTTTTTATATTGAATTTAATTGAAGACCTTTCATAAGTTAGTTTTGTTATGGATATTGTTGACTAGAGAGGTTGAGTTGTTATCTGGACTTCGCAGTGTGAAGTAGATTATTATGAGTTATGAAGATGTTAAGGAACGCCTTTATTTTGGTGGTGCTTAGTTCGATGCAGCGTACCGAGATGTTTCATTTTGGACTTAAGGAGTGTTTTGGCGTTGAGATGATAAGTGTAAATTGTGACTTGGAACAGCAGGGCTTTCATGAGAAGATTTTGTCGGACGTTTGAGTTAAAGTTTGATGTGGTTGCATTCGTTTGAAATCATGAAGATTTTAGTTGTATGTATGTAGGGACTATGAGACATCGAGATTTGAATTGTTCGAAATGATTCGAAGTTGAGTACGGTTTGTGAAGAGACTGCATCTAATTGTGGGGATCATTAAGAGTATCGTAGATGATACTAAAGAAAGTCGGAAAAATTTGGTTTGAGGAATCAATGGATTCAAGAAGGTGAATTAAGAGTCATTTTGGAAGTGCTTACTGAGATGTAAGTTTAGAGAGTCGAAGTGAAATCATGTACTTCTACAATATGGATTTTGTCGGTTATTGATAGCCATGGTGGATTACTGGATTGTGATTAAGATAAGTTTTGGTGGTGAAGTATCTTGGGACGGCTTGGTAGCCTCAAGTACTTTAAGATGATCTATGGTTTACGAGGAAGAGTATTGTACTTGTGATAGCATTCGTGTTGGACTCGAGAAGTATGGCATCGTGGTTCTGGACTTGAACTAATTGGTTATTGCAATAGTATGAGTTACCGTTAATTACAAAGGAATAGGGTATGAGACTGCGACGATGGTTAAGATTTTCGAGAAAGTGATTTTTGGATTTGGTTCCTGTTTGGTAAGTTGAAGGTGATAGTTGACGTCTTGAATGAAAAGTTTGTGCATTTGTCTATACGGTGGTGTGATAATTGAGTGGGACATAACAAGGAGGTTTCGCCAGAGTTAAGCTTTTGAGGTTGGAAGTCCTAAGTGATTGTGGACAAGATTTGAGAAAGTAGGATATTGTCGTATCTTTAGGGACTAATGGATGTTGATCAATCGAAATCGAAGAGAAGATTTTAGAATTGATGGATCAGAGGTTGTGATGTATCATGATAGTTGTATGTTTCAGATGTGTTTATTTGGACGATGAGATTGGAGTAAGTATTAAGCGGACGAAATTTGGATGTGAGGGTCATAAGTTAGATAGCTGCAGGCTATCAGAGTGCGTAGTGGAAGCATGAGGTATCACAAATCCGTTATGCCCGAGTGATTGGACGATTTGTGGTTTTGATTAATTACACTGGATGAGGAATCGAGGGGGTGCTACCGTGGTGATGGTAACGACCTTGTTGTGTTTGGAATCTCGGGTAAACCAGTGTGTTCTCGACTTGGTTTTTCTTAGTGTCGACAGTTTATTGACGAGTGCATGGTATGGGCCTTGCACCTCGACATTGTGTTTTTGTTGGATCTTGATGTTAAGAAGATGTCCGCGTCTTTTGGTGTTTTTCGTATGTTACTTGGTGGAAGTGAGAGTTGGGTGTACGGATACATGAGCAGGTTCAGTGTGGTTTGTCTCAGTCGTATTTTCGAGGGCGAAAATCGGTAAGTGGGGGAGAGTTGTAACAACCCGAATTTAATTAATTAGTTAATTAAATTAAATAAGGATTAATTATTTAATTTAGATGAATTTTCATAATTAATCAGATCGTCGGTATCGTTTGAGAAGTGCTATCAGATTATCAAGTAGAGTTGAATTTTATTCGGTTAAACGAAGATTTAATGCGAGTCAGTTACTGGAACAATAATATTAGAAATAATATTATTATTGGAAATTGACCGTTTGAAATAAAGTCGGATTTAATCCGTTTGATCGGGAAATAGTATTCTATATAATAATATTTATCTTGATAAATTATATTTACTTAATCGGTAGTATACTACTCGGTCCGGTATGTGATTTCCAATAGTTTTAATTAATATTATTTATATTATTATTTTCTAAAAATGACCGGTTGATGTTTATTTTGAATAAAATAATAATTATTTAGTCGGTAATTCGGTGCGGTATGTGATTAATTGAGTTTATTTGTTTTACCAGAAAATAACTATTTTTTTGCGATAATATTATATTTGGTGTGTAAATATTTTATTATATGTATTATTTGATTTATTGGTGAAAAATTGATTTATAATAGTATTTATTTAGTTATATTAAGTTAGTTTAATAAAATAATATAAATTAGTTTTATATTATAAAAGAAAATAAGTTATGTTACGTTGTTGAGTATCAGTATGTTAATATATATACATATGTTAAGTTAGAATATATATATATAATATATAATATAGTTTTATATTTATATGTTAGTTTATAATATATATTATATATATATAATAATGAGTAAAATATATATATATATATATATATATATATATATATATATATATATATATATATATATATATATATATATATATATATATATATATATATATATATATATATATATATATATATATATATATATATATATATAAGTTAGAAAGAAAGTCAGTAAGTTAAAAATAAATACAAAAAAAAAACAGAAAGTTAGAAAGGAAGAGAGGTAGCACAAGAGAAGAAAAGAGAAGAGAAAACCTAGGGTTTGGGAGAAGGGGAAAAGTTGCCGGAATCAACCGAAAAGCTCGTTTCGGAGACTAATAGGTAAGGGTTAGACTTCCTCTAAACATCTAGTATATTTTTATTGCATTTAATTTCGGTTTTTCGATTTAGGAAATTAGATTTTGTTGACTGTTAGCAAATATAATTTCCCTGTTCTGGTGAAAATGACTGATAGCAAAGAAATGGAGAAGAAGGTGGGGGCGGGGGTACGTTTGAATCACTCTTACAGTAGTAACGTTGTTGTTTTCTTTTGTTTTTTTCAAAACATATATATTATAATTAATAATATATTTGTATATTATAATTCAAAGTGTAATTAATTAGTATAACCGGTTACGGTTAATCGGTAAAATTCGATATTTTGGTTTCGACCGGAGATTAATTAAATCGTAGATGTGTTGTAGATTTGAAATGGGTTTTGAAATGTCGATTCCGAAAATAACATTGTTCGGTTTATAAATATTATGTTATATTAATAATTTAATTAATATATTAATATCTATTATAATTAACAGTGTGATTAATTATATAACCGATTACGGTTAATCGGTAAAACTCGATATTTTGGATACGATTGGAGATTAATTAAATTGTAGATGAGTTGCTTAACTTAGGAGTAAGTGAAAATAATACCGTTCGGTCCGATTAGCCAAATTAAGCGGTATAATTAGTTACCCGAAATTGGATGAAAATTTAGATGGTAGCTATAAGTTGGATGTGTAGATTAATATGGTGATGTCGATTGTCGAAAATGTGGCATTTTACGATGGTGATCGGAAATGGAGTTTAGGTTTGAATAATTATGTTTAATTAAAATATTGTAAAGCCAATTATGTTGTTTTCGAAAGTATTCTTTGTGGTAGCCGAATCGGTGTAAATCCGAACATTTAGTTGTTGAGACGTGAGATTATATTATGGAAAAAAGTGTTGAATTAACATGGGATAGTATGTGTATACTAGTGTTAATTACACTTTTGTAATATAATCGTTAAATGGAAAATTTATCGAAATGTGATATGTTTATGTGATTATATTTTATAGATGATGAGTGACCTTGTGCTAGGTGTATACTTTATATTTGTTTCGGTATATGTATGTTGTGAATTATTGATGATGTGCTTAACATTTTATGCTTGGGTGCTAAATGTTATATGTGATGTGATGAGATGATTATTTGATGAATTGTGTGCAATTGTTAATGAAAATTCATAGAGTTGAATTTGTTGGGTATGCATGTATATTAGGCTCAGAGTGGGGGTCTTAATTGCATGTATTATTGTTGAGTTTGCACACAGCATCATAAGTCGTGTCAAGAGGCGATGTCTGTTAGTCTCGTGGAGGCTAGTGGCTCGTCCCAGACTCAGAGTGAGGGTCTGGAAGCTTAGGGAACGGGATTTTGTGATTATCCGTCTGAGGGATAGACATCGGTAAATCCGAAGGATAATAGATTATTGGTACCACATGCATAAGTCGTGTCGTTGTGTCGGGTTGCACGTACACGTTTTGTTGAGTTTATGTGTTGTTGAATATTATGCATTATGTGCTAATTGGTAATTGAAATTGATTGTGTTTGAATTCTTTGAGTTGTTGATTATGTGAAATGGATTAAATGAGTATATTATGTGGTTTATGCAAGAGTTGAAAAAAGTGTAAGATTCCTTTTATTTAATGCCTTTCATTTGCTTAAATTACGTACTTTATGTTTATTGGAATTCATACCCTTATGTTGGAAAATGCTTGCTACGACATTGTTCAGGTACCAATGATGGTAGTGCACGACACTAGGACTTAGCGGATGCATTTAGGCGTGTAGTCTGTTATTTTTTGGTTATCGAGTCGATGCTCTGATTGTAACACTGGGGGTTTAGTGTCCACATTCGAACTCATATTTTTGTATATGGATTATACTTGTATATAATCCTTTGTTTTGCTTATATGATGATGTATGTATATTATGACTTCATAACATGAATGGTGTATGAACCATATGGTTTAATGCCTTGAATTTTATATTTTGATTCCTCCTTTGGAGAAGATAATATTATTATGATCTCGTTGCGTTCACACGAAAAAAAGAAAGTATATGTCATGAATGTATTATTTGATTAAATGATTAAAGTGACGAATATGTCATGTCCGTTTTTCTTGAATATGTGAATTGATGTTGTGACACTCCTTCTGTGCAATTTTATTTTCTATGATTTTATTTATATCGTCAATTCGGGGTTTATTAGAAGGGGTGTTACATTTGAGCTGAAAGTTGCAATGAGTCAAAGTTGGGAAAAAGTAGTTGACTTTCCATACATAGAAATATTTCAAGTTTATCTTCAAAAGTGACCTATAATGTTTTGCATCCAAACATGGCCTTCCTCTTGGAATTTTCTCTTGACCAAAAAATATGGCATGAAATAGACCTCTTGAATAACATTTTGAAACCTGAACTATTCAAAATTTCCAAAAATTGAGAGAGTTATGAATTGTTGAAGTTGGAAAAAATCATGAAATGACCTATAATATTTTGTATCCTTAGGATATCTTTCATCCATTTACTCACTTTGCATATAAAATAAGGAATGAAGTTCACCTCCTCAAGATTATTTTGGAAAAAGAGTGGGCTCAAGGTGATGAAAATTGAACAAGTTATGATCATTTGAAGTCACACATGGGAAGTTGGGGGTTCATCTGGAGGACTTGTAATCTTTGTTCATCATAAAGTTTCTTCCACATGAAAACTCCTTAAAACTTTTGAAGCGATTTGTTAGTAACCCTTTTAAAAGAAGGATGTTTTTGGAATCACTCAAAAATAACAAAAGATGAGCAAGATATACTTCTTTGAAGTTCAAAACCCTAGCTCCTAGATCAAGAAAATGCTTTGAGGAACTTTGACAATTTTAAACAACCTTCTTATACCAACACTTTTGCTTTGTAGATAGAAGTTGTTGAGGATGAAAACGAGAACTAATAGCAACCAAAACCACTTCTAGATCTTGAGAATTGAGAGAAATATGCACTTGTGACCAATGGGAACAAGGCCTTGTCTCCCCATGATAATTTCTTCAATCAACCCCTTGTAATTTTGATTAAATCTTGATAACTTTGAAATGTGGTGAACCAAAATAAACTTTTCCATGCCATTTCTTTCGAAACAACTTCAATGGTGAGGTTTGAATTTCTCAAGCTTTATTGACTAGGGCATGGAAATAAACTCATGAACCCATGGATCAACTTGCTAAGCCACATTGCCTTTACCTACATTATTAACAAGTAAGACAAACCAACATTGCATTTTATTAATTAAAAGGAAAGTCAAAACAAAACATGCATGATCATAAAAGAAAAACAAGTCAAGGTGCTTGGTGATTCCTCAAAGAGCAAATCTAAAGAGAGGGAGGAGAACTAAAATCCCTAATGTGATATTGTTGTGATTGAATCAATATGGTATGATGAGGGGATCTTATGGGCATAAATTGGGGTACAAAGGCTGCCCTTATTTAAGTTTCTTCTATCCGGAGATACGAAGGATAAAAATCTCCGTGTCGACGCGATCGAAGATACTTAAATATAAAAAAACCATATTTTTGGCCCTAAGATGTCATGCAATGCTTATGAGTATGAATGCATATGAACAACTTCAAAGGGACGCAAAACACCATTTGGGAAAATAAATTACTAGTAAACAAAAGACCCGACTCTTAATGGAGTAACGCCCAAAGAAGAGATAAGGTAGCATCAACTCAGCTAAAGAGGAGATAATACAGGATAAAGGTGATTGACAACCAACTGTGAACTACCAAACTCAATAATCAGAGGTAGAAGACCAAAAAGATAATGACTCATAGATGATGCTAAAAGACCAAAGGATACACCAACTTTTACTGAAGGCAAAACTACCAACATTCACTGAAGGTAGAAAGAGAAAAGAATAACAACACCGACGTTCACTGACGGTGAGCTACCAACGTTCATTGAAGGTAGGGAGACAAACATCAACGTTCAGTGATGATGAAATACCAACTTTCGCTGAAGGTAGCTAAAAGATAACAATCACCAACGTTCACTGATGGTGAACTACCAACTTTCAGTAAAGGTAGAGAGAAAAGAAATATCCTAGCATCGACGTTCACTGACGGGGAAGTACCAACGTTCAATGAAGGTAGAAAAAAGATAAAAATCACCAATGTTCACTTATGCTGAACTACCAACTTTCACTGAAGGTAGAGAGAAAAGAAATATCATAGCACTGACATTCATTGACGGTGAACTACCAACGTTCACTGAAAGTAGCAAAAGGATAACAATCACCAACGTTCACTGATGGTGAACTACCAACTTTCATTGAAAGTAGAGAGAAAAGTAATATCATAGCACCGGTGTTCACTGACGGTGAACTTCCAACATTCACGGAAGGTAGAAAAAATATAACAATCACCAACGTTCACTGATGGTGAACTACCAACTTTCACTGAAGGTAGTAAGAGAAAGTATTATAGCACCTACGTTCACTGAAGGTAGAAAAAAGATAACAATCACCAACATTCACTGATGGCGAACTACCAACTTTCGCTGAAGGTAGAGAGAAAAGAAATATCCTAGAATCGAAGTTCACTGACGGTGAACTACCAACGTTCACTGAAGGTAGCAAAAAGATAACAATCATCGAAGTTCATTGATGGTGAACTACCAACTTTCACTAAAGGTAGAGAGAAAAGAAATATCATAGCACCGATGTTCACTAACAGTGAACTACCAACATTCAACGAAGGTAGCAAAAAGATAACAATCACCAACTTTCACTGATGGTGAACTACCAACTTTCATTGAAGGTAGAGAGAAAAGAAATATCATAGCACCAACATTCACCGACGGTGAACTACCAACATTCACTGAAGGTAGAAAAAATATAATAATCACCAACGTTCACTGATGGTGAACTACCAACTTTCACTGGAGGTAGTAAGAGAAAATATCATAGCACCGACGTTCACTGAAGGTAGAAAAAAGATAACAATCACCAACATTCACTGATATTCAACGAAGGTAGCAAAAAGATAACAATCACCAACTTTCACTGATGGTGAACTACCAACTTTCACTGAAGGTAGAGAGAAAAGAAATATCATAGTATCGATGTTCACTGACGGTGAACTACCAACGTTCACTGAAGGTAGCAAAAAGATAACAATCACCAACGTTCATTGATGGTGAACTACCAACTTTTACTGAAGGTAGAAAGAAAAGAAATATCATAGCACCGACATTCACTGACGGTGAACTACCAACTTTCAATGAAGGTAGCAAAACTATAACAATCACCAATATTCACTGATGGTGAACTTCAAACTTTCACTGAAGGTAGAGAGAAAAGAAATATCATAGCACCAACGTTCACTGAAGGTAGAAAAACGATAACAATCACCAACATTCACTGATGGTGAACTACCAACTTTTACTGAAGGTAGAGAGAAAAGAAATATCCTAGCATCGACGTTCACTGACGGTGAACTACCAGCGTTCACTGAAGGTAGCAAAAAGATAACAATCACCAACGTTCATTGATGGTGAACTACCAACTTTCACTGAAGGTAGAGATAAAAGAAATATCATAGCACCGACGTTCACTGACGGTGAACAGCCAACATTCAATGAAGGTAGAAAAAAGATCACAATCACCAACATTCACTGAAGGTGAACTACCAACTTTCACTGAAGGTAGAGAGAAAAGAAATATCATAGCATCGGCATTCACTTACGGTGAAGTACCAACATTCACTGAAGGTAGAAAAAAGATAAAAATCACCAATGTTCACTGATGGTGAACTACCAACTTTCATTGAAGGTAGAGAGAAAAGAAATCTCATAGCACTGACGTTCACTGTCGGTGAACTACCAACGTTCACTGACGGTGAACTACCAACATTCACTGAAGGTAGCAAAAAGATAACAATCACCAACATTCACTGATGGTGAACTACCAACTTTCACTGAAAGTAGAGAGAAATAAAATATCATAGCACTGACGATCACTGACGGTGAACTTCCAACGTTCACAGAAGGTAGAAAAAATATAACAATCAACAATGTTCACTGATGGTGAACTACCAACTTTCACTGAAGGTAGTAAGAGAAAATATCATAGCATGTACGTTCATTGAAGGTAGAAAAAAGATAACAATCACCAACATTCATTAATGGTGAACTACCAACTTTCACTGAAGGTAGAGAGAAAAGAAATAACCTAGCATCGATGTTCACTGACGGTGAACTACCAACGTTCAGTGAATGTAGAAAAAAGATAACAATTACTAAAGTTCATTGATGGTGAACTACCAACTTTCACTAAAGGTAGAGAGAAAAGAAATATCATAGCACCGACGTTCAGTGACGGTGAACTACCAACGTTCAATGAAGGTAGCAAAAAGACAACAATCACCAACATTCACTGATGGTGAACTACCAACTTTCACTGAAGGTAGAGAGAAAAGAAATATCATAGCACCAACATTCACTGACGTTGAACTACCAACATTCACTGAAGGTAGAAAAAATTTAACAATCAACAACGTTCACTGATGGTGAACTACCAACTTTCACTGGAGGTAGTAAGAGAAAATATCATAGCACTGATGTTCACTGAAGGTAGAAGAAAGATAACAATCACCAACATTCCCTGATGTTGAACTACGAACTTTCACTGAAGGTAGAGAAAAAAGAAATATCCTGGCATTGATGTTCACTGAAGGTGAACTTCCAACGTTCACTGAAGATAGCAAAAAGATAACAATCACCAACGTTCATTGATGGTGAACTACCAAATTTCACTGAAGGTAGAAATAAAAGAAATATCATAGCACCAACGTTCACTGACGGTGAACTACCAACGTTCAATGAAGGTAGAAAAAAGATAACAATCACCAACATTCACTGATGGTGAACTACCAATTTCACTATAGGTAGAGAGAAAAGAAATATTATAGCACCAACATTCACTGAAGGTAGAAAAAAGATAAAAATCACCAACATTCACTGATGGTGAACTACCAACATTCATTGAAGTTAGAGAGAAAAGAAATATCCTAGCATCAACGTTACTGACGGTGAACTACCAACATTCACTGAAGGTAGCAAAAAGATAAAAATCACCAATGTTCATTGGTGGTGAACTACCAACTTTCACTGAAGGTAGAGAGATAAGAAATATCATAGCACCGACGTTCACTGGCGGTGAACAGCCAACATTCAATGAAGCTAGCAAAAATATAACAATCACCAACATTCACTGATGGTGAACTACCAACTTTTAATGAAGGTAGAGAGAAAATAAATATCATAGCACCAATGTTCACTGACGGTGAACTACCAACGTTCACTGAAGGTAGAAAAAAGATAAAATCTCTAACGTTCACTGATGGTGAACTACAAACTTTCACTAAAGGTAGTAAGAGAAAATATCATAGCACCGACGTTCACTGATGGTGAACTACCAACATTCACTGAAGGTAGAAAAAGATTACAAGTTTTTCCAAAAATCATGGTGTTTCACGTAGAACGGGTCTCAAATTCTTCTTTAACCAAGGCATTCTGCTTGGAAATGGTAATATATAAGTTGTCTCAAATAAAGATACTACCACTTGCTGTTATAGGAAGGATTGTAAAAAGGGCTTCTGGGGAAAGCAATATGGCTTCCTGGGGAAAGAAATATGACTTCCTGGGGAAAGAATCTTGAATTCCTTGGGAATAAATCATGACTTCCTGGGCAGATACCAATATATTCCTGCTGAGGAAATAAAGTGTTCTCGTTGCAAAATAAATGCACATTCTCAAACTAGGGCTCGAAGCTTGCAGAAATCCAAAG
The DNA here is from genome assembly GCA_948472305.1 of Vicia faba. Classification (NCBI taxonomy): domain Eukaryota; kingdom Viridiplantae; phylum Streptophyta; class Magnoliopsida; order Fabales; family Fabaceae; genus Vicia; species Vicia faba. Next base: position 858,302,026 of record OX451741.1, read on the forward strand.
TAATACTGTTGTTGAGGATCAAAGATTCAAACCAGAAATAAACTGGAATGAAACAGTCAACCAAAATACATCCTCCGAGAAATAAACTCAGGAGGGAAATCCAAATCATCCAGACAAAGAACTGCACATGAAGACTATAGCAAAAATCATCCACGAGGGATAACTCAGTGGAGAAACCATGGTCCACACTTCTACTAGGGATTTCAATACTGATCTCAATAAGGAAGATGGAAACCATATCAGAAAAACATCAACTGAGGATTTCGAGCTGACTTCATTGGAGGAACATCATACACACTTCACTAGAGGAGATAAAGCCTCATCACCGAGACATCAACTGGGGACCTCGGGCTTAATTTATTGGGGAGGCCAACACCATAACGAAAAGGGGAAACCAAGATACATTCTTAAATGTTGAGCATGAGTTTTGCACCAACTTCTCTGGGGAGAAAGTATGAAACCTCATGGGGATAATAACTTGGGGAGTTAAGAAGTCAAACATTACAACAAGAAATCAATCTTATAGGGATTTTAAATAAAACCCAACACTTGGAGGGTGAAAACCCAAAAAACTGACAAATTCCTTAACAATTCTTAAATAAAACATTGCCCTTGCCTGATTATCGGGCAATCAAACAAAATGCAAGTACTACCGAAAGGGAGATGCTTTGTAAATGAGTCAAATCTCATCATGCACGGGGAGAAAAGACTTTTATCATACAGTGAAGCCTTCACTAGTAAATCTTAGATTGAGTCTTCATATACTGCAAACTTATTCCAACAAAAGATGCCCTAGGATAGCCTTCTTGGGGAATCAATAACTAAACATTATATAAAGAGGTCAAACTCATGGAGATTTTAAATCTAACCCAACACTTGGCGGGTGAAAAACCAAGGGGTTGAAAACTGTCTCAACACTTTTTAGAAAATATATTTCCTTGGTCTAGTTGCCTGGGAAATAAATACCAACAATAATGCCAATACTGAAGAAAGAGCGACATTTTGCAAATAGTTCCATCTCATCACACCAAGGGAACAAGACTTTTCGTCATATGAGGGAAGACTTCGCTGGGGAATCTGGGATAGAGGACTCAAACCATGCAAACCAAAATACTCAAAAAAATGAACCAAGACTTGATTGGGAACACTTGGATCACAAACCCAATACTACACCTTATGCCAATTGGTATCGTCTTCAATATACAAAAATCACGCACACACCAGCGAAAACGACCTGAGAAAACCTTCCTGGGGGAAAAAAACTTCCAAAAATTACTGCAGTTCGTCCATTCCTGGGATCACCACTTTTGTTTTCCTCTTGAATCATAAAATCTAAAGTAAAAGTAAGTTGTAAATTCTTTTTGAAAAATAACTTTGTTATTTAATCTTTTAGGTTTGAAAATTATTATCAATAATAAATGGAGTCTTTTTAAGTTAAATAAAAATAAGAAATATAAAGAATTGGGTAAAAGCTCAAATTTTAATGATAGAATGGTAGTCTGCGAATGGCGAGACTCCACGGATGATTACAAAGTTCGGAAAATGGTAATATATAATGGAAAAGATACATTGAGATACAATGACCACTATTCCCTCTAACAACTTTGAAATTCTGATCAGCAACTTCCTTTGAAGTATGGTGAGGATCCAAGAAGATTTTTGCTTCAATGATAAAGTATTGTCTAATGTAGTTACTTGCAAAGAAAGTCCCTAACTATTGCCTAAGCTTCCCTTGCGGGTTTTCAACTTAGCGGGAAATTTTATTTTGTTTATGTCTCTAATCTTTGCCTAGACCGCCCTTTCGGGTTTTCGGCCTACCGAGACGCTCATTTTTGCCTAAGTCGCCCATTCGGATTTTAAACATAGCGAGTTGTTCTTTTATTTCTTTAGGCGATGTATTTCTTGACTGCATCAGCATTCATGGGACGTGGGAACTCCTCACCATCCATACTTTTAAGAATTAATGCACCGCCAGAGAAGGCTTTATTGACAACATATGGGCCTTCAAAATTGGGAGTCCACTTGCCCCTAGAATCAGCGTTAAAAGACATGATCTTCTTGAACACGAGGTCGCCTTTTCTGAATTCACGAGGTTTGACCTTCTTATCAAAAGCATTCTTAATTCTCTTCTGATATAACTGCCCATGACACAAAGCCGTCATTCTCTTCTCTTCGATCAAATTCAATTGGACAAACCTATTTTGGACCCATTCAGCCTCTGACAACTTGGTTTCCATTATCACACGCAAAGAGGGAATCTCAACCTCGATTAGGAGCACTGCTTCCATTCCATGCACAAGGGAGAACGGGGTGGATCCTCTTGAAGTGCGAACAAATGTCCTATTTCCATGTAAAGAAAAAGGTAGCATTTCATGCCAATCTTTATAAGTAACAACCATCTTCTGGATGATCTTCTTGATATTCTTATTAGCAGCTTCAACAACCCCATTAATCTTTGGCCTGTATGGAGATTAACTGTGATGGACAATCTTGAATTCTTCACAAAGTTCTGTCATCATCTTGTTGTTCAGATTCGATTCATTGTCGGTGATAATTCTGCTCGGCACACCATATCGACATATGAGATTATTCTTAATGAAGCGTAATACCATCTGCTTAGTAACATTAGCATATGAAGCAACTTCGACCCATTTGGTGAAGTAATTAATTGCTACCAAGATAAAACAGTGTCCATTCGATGCTTTGGGTTCTATCATTCCAATCATGTCAATACCCCACATAGAGAAAGGCCACGGGGAAGAAATAACATTTAGAAGTGTCGGAGGCACATGAATCTTGTCGGCATAAATCTGGTATTTATGGCACTTCTTTGCAAACTTGTAACAGTCAGATTCCATTGTCAGCCAATAGTAACCTTCCCTTAGCATCCTTTTAGCCATCGAATGTCCATTGGCATGAGTTCCAAATGAGCCATCATTAATCTCATGCATCAACATGTCTGCTACATGTCTATCTTCGCATCTGAGTAGGACCATGTCATAATATCTCTTGTACAACACATTTTCACTGAGGAAGAAGCTGCCATCCAATCTTCTCAATGTATTTTCATCTTTATTTGATGCACCAATTGACTACTCCTGAGTCTGAAGAAAATGCATGATATCATAATACCAAGGTTTCTCATCTGCTACCTCTTCTATTGTAAACACATAAGGATGCCTAGCCAATCGCTGAACTATAATTCGAGGTATATCATTCCAAGTATTCACTTAATACATAGAAGCCAGATTTGCCAGAGCAACTGCCATTTGATTTTTGTCTCTGGGGATGTGATGGAATTCAACTTTACTAAAGAAGGGTAACAATCTTCTAGCATAATCTTTGTAAGGGATCGAGTCGGGGTGATGAGTATCCCACTCTCCTTTAATCTGATTTATTACCAAAGCTGAATCGCCATACACATCTAGAATTTTAATTCTGAGATCAATAGCTTCCTCGAGACCCATGATGCAAGCCTCATATTCTTCCATATTATTAGTACAATCAAATGTGAACCTTGAAGTAAAAGGAATGTGTGATCCATGTGGAGTGACAATCAAAACACTTACTCCTTTAACATAAGAATTCACAACTCCATCAACTATCATTCTCCAGCGAGATTCAGGATCAGGACCTTCCTCAGGAAATGGTTAATCACAATCTTTCACTTTCAGAAACATCACATCCTCATAATGGAAATTATACATCACAGACTAATAATCATCAATTGGTTGGTGAGCAAGATAATCTGGAAACACGCTGCTTTTAATAGCTTTTTGAGTGTGGTATTCGATGTTATATTCAGATAACAACATCTACCAGCAGCTAATTCTCCCAGTAAGAGCGGGCTTTTCAAAAATATTCTTGATTGGATCCATTTTGGAGATCAACCAAGTAGTGTGATTCAACATATACTGCCGCAAACATTTTGCCACACAGGCCAGAGCACAACATGTCTTTTCCAGCATGGAATACTGCGACTCACAATCAGTAAACTTTTTACTGAGATAATAAATGGTGTACTCTTTCTTCCCTGTTTCATCTTGTTGTCCCAGAATACAACCCATGGAATTATCTAACACTATTAGATACATAATCAATGGTATTCCTTCAACAGGAGGGAGCAAGATAGGAGGTTCAAGAAGATATTCTTTAATACTTTCAAATGGCCTTTGGCAGTCATCTGTCCACACACAACCCTAATCATTCTTTAACAACTTAATGATCGGTTCACACATTGCAGTCATGTGGGAAATGAATCTGGAAATATAATTCAAACGCCCGAGGAACCCTCTGACATGCTTTTCAGTTCTCGATGCTGGAATTTCTTGAATTTCTTTGACTTTATTAGAGTCAACTTCAATCCCTCTCTGGCTAACAATGAAAACCAACAATTTCCCTGACCAAACACTGAAGGTACATTTATTTGGATTCAAGTGGAGACGATACTTCCTCAAACGCTGAAACAACATTAACAAATTTTCTACATGCCCTTCTTTAATCTGGGATGTAGAAATCATATCATCAACATATACCTCAATTTACTTGTGCATCATATCATGGAATAGGGTTGTCATAGCCCTCTGGTACGTTGCACCAGCGTTCTTCAACCCGAAGGGCATCACTCTGTAACAGAATGTTCCCTAGGGTGTGATAAACGTTGTTTTTTCCATGTCCACATGAGCCATCTTTATTTGATTATACCTGAAAAATCCGTCCATGAATGAGAAAACTTTGAATTTTGTTGTGCTACCCACTAACATATCAATGTGTGGTAATGGAAAATCATCTTTTGGACCAGCTTTATTTAGATCTCTGTAATATACACACATGCGAACTTTTCCGTATTTCTTCAGCACTGGGACAATATTGGCAATCCACTGAGGGTACACTGTTGTCACAAGAAAACCGGTGTTAATATTCTTTAAAACTTCTTCTTTGATCTTCACTGCCATATATGGGTGAGTTCTTCACAACTTCTGTTTGATTGGCGGGCACTCTGGCTTCAGCGGAAAATGGTGTTCTATAATATTTGTATCTAGACCTGGCATATCTTGGTAAGACCAAGCAAAAATATCCACATACCCTTTCAACATCTTAATCAACCCGCTCTTCACATCACGATGCAATAATGCTCCAATCTTGACTTCCTTCGGATCTTCTTATGAACCCAAATTGATTACTTCTAGTGGCTCTTTATATGGCTGAATGGCATTCTCCTTGCGCTCAATCAATCGTGAGACCTCTTCGGGAATCTCATCATAGTCTTCTTCTTCGGCCCCATACACAGGAGATTCAAAGTTGGGAGAAGGTGCAGGGTCATTGTATTCAACGGGTTTTTTAATTAATCTGTATGTATGATTTATGATTGCTTTTAGAAACTGACACATATAACAAGTGATCATGCAGATTGAATTTCAGTTATTATTTATTCTGAAAGTTTGTTTTTCTGATTACCTTTTTCTAAGAAAAAAAGTAAAAAAATAAAGACACAATTTGGGAAACAAAGACAACTGTTATTATTGATTTTAAAAATCAAAGCAAACCGATAAGCCCATACAATATTAATACTTTCACCTTGGGCAGGGTGAATGCTTTTCAAAAAAGATTAACAAAAACAAATTACTTCGAAACATGTATGCAAGAGGGAACATCAATGGTGACCAAGTTCTGAACCCTAACTTTTTGCGTCACATAATATGGAATTTCTGGCTCTGCTTCATCTTCCATAATGGAATTAATCCCGGAAGCAGTTGGATGAAGATAACCCCCGCTACGAAAGATGTCTTGATACTTGCCTGCAGCAGACTCCGGCTCCATGCTCTTACCTTTATCATTCTTCACAGAGAACCCTAAGCCAGCTTTATTTTTGTTTACAGGTGGATCAACAATCTGTCCCCATACTTCACTAGGGCCATTACACACAATCTGCTGAGCATCATTAAACAAATCCATCGAATTCTCATTTCCTCTTATATTATCAATGGATAAAGCTTGGAACTGGGATCTAACAGCAGCTTCATCTTCCTCCACAATGCTGAAATATGACAAATGAGATGTCAATAATGCTTGTTCTCCATTTATAATTACCACTTTTCCTTCACGCACAAACTTCAACTTCTGGTATAAAGTCCAAGTGATGGCTCCTGCCTCATGTATCCATGACCATCCAAACAAACAGTTGTAAGCAAGTATAATATCCATGACCTGGAAAGTAATCTTAAAAAAATGTGGGCATATATGAATAGGCAAGTCCACATCACCAATAACAGATTTCCTTGATCCATGAAACACTTTTACAATAATGCCACTTGGGAGCATGGGTGTTCCTTGATATTTCAACTTTAGAAGTGTGCTGCTTGGTATAACGCTCAATGGAGATCTATTATCAATCAGCACATTGGATAATGAATCATTCTTGCAGTTCATAGAGATGTGGAGGGCCAAATTGTGATTCCTTCCTTCATCGGGCAGTTCATCTTCGTAGAAACTCAAGTTATTACATGATGTAATGTTCCCTACCACACTGCTGAATTGGTCTACAGGTATATCACTTTCCTCGAAAGCTTGGTCCAATACCCTCATCAAAGATTCTATGTGAGTAAAGGAGTTCATCAATAAAGCCATGATAGATATTTTTGAAGGAGTCTGCAGTAGCTGATCTACAATTCTGTAGTCGCTCATATTGATTATCTTCAAAATATAATCCACTTCTTTTTCTAGTGTAGCTCTAGTAGATTCACCCGTAGCCTTCCTTTCCTCAACACTTTCCATAACTTTCTTTCTAGTACTAACATCTCCATGAACAACTGGTGCAAATACACGACTGCTACAGGTCACTCTTCTAGTCTCAGCAATATTTCCCACAGTACACATTGGCTTGATGAGAACTTCCAAACCATCCTCTAAAATTGTAGCATTATATTTGTAGGGTACAGCCTTGTCTGACTTGTAGGGGACAGGACCCGGTAAGCTAATCACCAATGGAGTAATAGCTGGCTTGCCATGATATTCAACTTCAAAAGGGGTGGGTGCACCAAAACAAGGCACAATAAAATTTACTCCCTCTTCAACACATTTATTCATTACAGAGTCATCTCTGGAAAACATATCTTCATCTGAGGAGAAGAACTTATTCGTAGAGGCATACTCATCATCTGTCTATTCTTCATCCAAACAAACTTGAATCTCATTAACCTCATGGTAATAATCCCTTTGGCCTATAACCTTGATAGTTCCATTATCCAATAACAACTGAATACCTTTCCTTACAATTAGACATCCTCGGGAGTCCCGATAGCAAATTCGGTAAGATCCATACTAATGTTCTACCTGACCAGCCATGTGGTAGAAAGTAGCATGCAATTGTACAAGATCCTCATTCATATATTCCACATCAATGACTCTGAACTCTCCAGAACATCCACAAGCCGTGCTTACTTCCTCTTCATACTCTTCCCTAGGCCTGATTATGTCGATGAGGCCCTCATCCATCATCTCCTGCAAATCAGCCTTTATCTTGTCACAACCCTGTATATCCGTACAACAAATAGCACAACCAACATGGTCATGTGTATAATAGCTAAATTCACAAAGGTCTGCATGTATTTTTACCAAATCTCTTCTAACCAAATTAATATCTAAAATCTGGAAGTCGCCTGGAAAACCAACCACCATGTTCACAGCATTTGCTCCTCCATGATTGGGCAAATGATTATCTTTCACATTAGGGACAACATCCTTGAAGGATAAGATACCAGACCTCACCAATTTTTGTACTTCAGTTTTCAAAGGATAGCAGTTCTCAACATTGTGCCCTGGTTCTCCCTGAGGAAAAGTACATGTTTGGTCTGCCTTGTAATACCAAGGCAATGGTGATGGTATAGCAGGAGGTGGTCTAGTCTAAACCAACTACTATTTAATTAACGCCGGGAGTAATTCTGCACAACTCATAGGGATAGGGTCATAACTCTCCCTTCTCTGATTATACCCTTAAATACCTTGATGGGATGGTCTCTAATAAGCAACGGTGATTGGAGCTACACCAACAACTAGAGTTACTGATGTGACTTGTTGATGACGCTGATAATTTCTTCTAGGGGGATTATCCCTCCTCTCTTGCATAACAACATTTGTATCACCTTCCTTCATTTTGGTAAACCCATAGGATGACTTCTTCGTACTTCTGAAAAATTTACTTTTTGTTAAACATACCTCTCTTACAGCCTCTTCCAAACGGATACCCATGGCCACCATTTCAGTAAAGTCACTTGGCGCACTTGCTACCATCCTCTCATAGTAGAAAGCACTCAGAGTTTTCAGGAAAATCTTAGTCATCTCCTTTTCTTCCATGGGAGGAATCACTTGGGCGGCTACCTCACGCCATCTCTGTGCATATTCATTGAATGATTCCCTGTCTTTTTGGACCATGGCCCTGTGTTGATCACGGTCAGGCACCATATCCACGTTGTATTTGTATTGTATGATAAATGCTTCTCCTAAGTCGTTGAAAGTATGGATATTGACGTTGTCAAAACTCATATACCACTTCAATGCAACACAAGTCAAACTATCCTGAAAAAAGTGAATCAACTGACGTTGATCATCAGTATGGGTAGATATTCTTCTTCTATACATCACAAGATGAGAACGAGGGCAAGTGTTTCCCTTGTACTTCTCGAATTCCGAGACTTTAAACTTCGCAAGTATCTTTACATTTGGGACCAAGCATAAAATCACTCACATTATGCACGAACAATTCCTTTCCCCTGAGGGCCCTCATCTCCCTCTGCATCTTGTCAAACTGATCTTGAAAATAATCAATTCGATCATAGAGACCCAATCCTTCACTTGGTGGAGGAAAAGGACGATACATATCATCATTAGCAAATCAGACCATATTCACCGAAGGAGGTGCAGCAGGAGTAGCATGAACCACAGGAGGTGTAGGAGTAACAGTAGTCTGAACAAATGGAGAAACTTGAGGACCAAGATTAAAACCTTTAAGCACAAAGTTTTCTGGCATTCCCATGGATAACCTTGAGGCATGCGATTCTGAACAACAACTGGAATGGCGAACACAAATAGTTGGAGCTTCAGTAGTAACCTTTGTCCGTTGAGGTTGAACACTTGGTGGCTAATTATGAGCAGCCACCAGAGATTCCATCAGAGCAGTGAGATTGGCAATGCCAGCCTTAAGAGTAGAAACTTCCTCGCGTAGCTCGCGATTCTCTTGTTCTAAGTTGTCCATCTTCCTTCTTATATTAGCTCGAGTTTTGTATTTGTGAGACAACTTGCTGAACAAAGTAAAAAAGCTTGGTAAGACACCTAGATATGCATAATAAATGCAAGAAATATGTGCAATATGATGCATGATATGCAATTCACATGATTTATTTTATTAATATTTCAAGGGACTAAAAGATTTATAGACACATTGCAAATATCAAAGTAAAAACACATTTGAAATGCTGAGAATTTTTATTATAATAACTTCAAAATGGATTACAAGTTTTTATAATCCCAAGTACAATATGAAACTAAAGTCTAAAACCCTAAGAAGTAAAGCTGATGGAGATCACTCTATACGCTGGCGCTTCCCTGTAAGCCTAGCAATCCGAGCCTTCAACCTCTGGTTTTCTTCTGCATATCTGGTGGCAACTTCCTTCCAATCACCTGAATCATGATGTGAGCAACTAGAATCTAATTGAGGATTAGAGGAAAATAAATTCACTTTCCTCTCCATTGTCTCTACAGCCCGACTCTCAAGAATCTCAATCGAGTAGTCTTTCTCCTTCAAGTCTGCTCTATAGGAAATCTCTAAAGTTTGGCACTTATTCTTCCAAGCATCCTTTTCCTGCTGCATCCTGACTAAATCAAGTTGTAGCTCTTCCACATCATCCAATAAGGGAGGAGTGGTCTTCACAAACAAATCAGGCATAGGTGCCTCCCGGGAATATGACATCTTCAACTGAATAGCTCTCGTTTGGACCCATTGGAGATAAGGCTCCAAAGAAACAACCCCTAGGTCACAAGTCTTTCCTACTCTTCCTATGAATGTGACGCCAGGCCTTCTCAATCATCTCCCTAACTTCCTTATGGTCTTCTCCCTCCGTCAGGAAGAAACTACTCACATGAATACTATTTGTTTTATCCCTCATCGGATAACAAAGATGTTGTCGTGCAAGAATAGGGTTGTAGTTAATTCCTCCCTTTGTAAAAAGAAGAGGTACATTGGGGAAACTAAAAAAATTGTCGACAATCTCTACATCATGGTAAGCTCGATGATACCAAACAATATTTGAGTAAGTGCCATGATCTTAGGAGCCCAACGGGGTTCCTTCTGACATCCCTGAAAGGATCAGACTGAGGCACATGAGAAGTAAACCACCGGTACAATAGAGGCATGCAATAGATAATCACCCCCCCATGATAAGAATTCCAAAGATGGATAGAGTAATAATAATCACCCAACAATGTAGGAACTGGGTTTCCAATCATGCAGATCCTGATATCATTAATGTCAACAAACTTTTCCACATTAGGAAATAAAAACAACCCGTAAGCAAGTAGAGCAAAGATGGCCTCAAAAGCGACTGTACTCTTCATCCTGGAAAAGTAACGAGCTTTCTCCAATAAGAACTGAGTTGGTAATCCTCTAATCCCTCCTTTAGTAGTCATATAGGCTTCAACCTCAGACTTCCCTAGATGGATCAAAGCAGCAATCTCGTGTGGTTTTGGCTCACCCTCCAAACCAGTAAAAGGAACACGATTGGTAATAGGTAAATCCAACAGATAAGAATACTTCTCTAGTGTAGGTATCAACTGATAATCATGGAAAGTAAATCAATGATACATCAGATTATAGAACTAGACCATAGGCGAGAGAATACCCTCCTTCATCCTAAGCTTCATGAGAGGAATGATAGATCCATACTTCTTCTGAAAATTTGCAGAACACTCAATCTCGGGAATTAGACTGATCAACTCGTCTATCTTGGGATCTTTTAAACTGTATTTTCTGGTCTTTCTTTTTCTAGAATCCATGGTCAAAAGGTACTTGAGATATTCACAAATGGTCAACTTTCAAGTCCCTTGAAATGAAATTTCTTAAAAAGATGCTTATGAGTGCATGGATGCATGATGCAACAATCACACACAAGATCACAAACATAGGATTCATAAGTTCAACGTCACGAGCATGAATTCAAAGGTACTACCCATAAGGTATGGTCTAAAAGTTATCACCTTCCGAACAAGGTTCTAGAGGTTCCCAGAGTCTACATCCTTCCTTCTAATATTATCAACCTCCCGATTAACTGGGTAACTAGTAATATTCTCAAGAAAAACTCGTCCGAGCGTAGTATCACGTGACAACTATTTCCAGATTACTCCGTCATAGCTTCCGCACTACACCTAAAAGACCAAGATGGGTTAGGTATCTGTTGTACCCCAATTTTTGACCCTAAGATTCCCCTATCATATCATGTCAACTTGATCATAACAAAATCACATTAGGGTTGGTTATTCCTCTTTTTCTATCTCCTATATTTATGTTTGCTCTTGAGGAATCTCCAAGCACCTTAGTTGTGTATTTTGTATATACGTTGATAATTAACCTCTAACCAAAATACAAAAAAATATTAGTCTTTGCCTTTGCATATTTGTGTTTTATAGGTACCGAGTCAAAGTATCCGACAAATAAAGTTTTTCCGGTATTATTTCCCTAAAATCTCTATTAGCAAAGAAAAATAATAATAATTAAATTTTTTATTTTCCTGTACAATTGATTGCTCCCATAGTACAATCGATTGCACAGAGTGTATTGTGCACAATCTTTGAAAAAATAGTATTTTTAGCCTTTAAATACCAAAAATCTTTAGTATGTGTCGACACATACGTGTTATGTGTCGACCCATGCAAGACAATTAATTATGTAATGTGCTGACAAAAGCAGCTTGCATCGACCCATAAAGGCTTGTGTCGACTCATCCTGTTTTGTATAACTAGCATGTGTCAACACATACATTTTATGTGTCGACTCATGCAAATTGATTGATTCTGTATTATGTTAAAATATCAGCTTGTATTGACCAAAAGAAGCTTGCGTCAACTCATGCAAATTGATTAATTATGTATTGTGTTGAAATAATAGCTTGTATCGATCCATAGAAGCTTGCATCGACTCATGCAAATTGATTGATTTTGTATTGAGTTGAAAAGGCAGCTTGTATCGATCCATAGAAGCTTGCGTCGACTTATGCTTTGTTATACAACTAGAATGTGTCGAAGCATACGACTCTTATGTCGACTCATAGCAGCAAAACACACGTGATTTTTGAAAAAAAGCCAACAATTTCAAAACTGTCATCTTTTTGGCTTCAATTTTTCTGCATAATTTGAAAATTATATCATTAATTCAATTTTTGGCTCCATGATTCAATTACCAAATTACCACTAATCCTAATCCTAAACTCTATAAATAAAGACCTCATTTTATTCAAATCTCAAGCTTTTGATAGCCAAACTCATTTTGCTAAAAAATCTCTCAATTCTCTCCATCTACCAAATTCACTCAAAGCTCCATTTTCAAAAAAAAGGATAGTAAGCCTTGCATTGAAGCTTACTAATATTTTGGCTAAACCTTCATCCAAACACTTTTTCTTCATCAATTCTCTACATCCAAGCTTTGGTAATTGATTCTTGTGGTTGAATTGAAGCAAATTCTGGAAGTTGTTTGATAATTCTCTAATTCTACCTTTGGTAAGTTGGATCATCATCTTTCACAATGTGGTCTCTTGTGGTTTTTTGGTTCTGATTCATTGAGCACTATTTTATGATTCCATTAGTGCTATTTTCTCATAATTTGATGGATTTTTCATGCTCAATTAGATCCATGATCATAAGCAGTTTGATGAAAATTTGGAACAACAATTTGATCCTTGAAATGTTGTTTTCTACTGATTTTAACAGGTTGCAATCAATTGTTGTAACATTACAATCGATTGTCATAGAAAATTGATTTGAAAAAACTGCACTGATGTTATTGGTTGCTGTCTAAGCACAATCGATTATAACAGTGCCAAAAATACTTTTTCTGCCTTATTTTGGGGCTGTTTTGACTCAAATATTTTTTCTGCTCACTCTCTTTGATGGATAATTTGGATTAAAATTTTAAATGTCCAATTTCACTTTAAATTCAATGGACTTTGTGGTGTAGATTGAGTTGGATAAATGTTCATCAATTCAAATCTATCAAAGAGTGATTATTTAATTCATTCTTGGTGCGTTGGATTATTGATATGTTTAGTGCTTTATTCTATCTAGAGGAGTGGTTGAATTTAAAGATGAAATAATTTTAAGGTGGTAATCCAAATTAGTTTATCATTCCCCTCCCTCGTCATCTTATCCCTTTCTTTTTTAATTGTGTTACATGTTAAGGGATGATGATCTCTATATCATTTATCCAAACATGAAGTACATAGATTGTTATTGACCGGCCTCAAAATAGGTGCGACTTCTACATAAGTCCACTTACGATTGCTTAACATAGCGCTAAATTTTGTCCCGAATCGAATAAATGATCATTCGTGGCACAAACCTTTGTTTGCAAGCCCAAGTATGTTAATTTGATCCCTTTGATCCAATAACCTTGAGACTCATTGTGTGGAGGATTTGGTTCTACCAATCCTCTAATGGATCTTCATCAATTTTGGTCAACGCGGATCACTTAAACATCGTTGATCATTAAATGTTTCCTTGAGAATTTATTAAATGGATGATATACTTGACAAAAAGCAAATGCAACTTGTTGTGTGGAGGCTTTGGTTCTACAAATCCTCTAATGAGTTCCAAATGCAAGTTTCAAGATGGTCATCCAACTAACCACTAATTTCTAACAATTGACTTTACTTTATGCTTTTATTTTTATGCTTTATGTACCATTTACTTTTAGCAGTTTACATTTCATGCTATTTTCATTTTTGCTCACTTGAGCATTTACTTTTATGTCATTTTTATTTTGCTCACTTGAGCTTTTCTTTTCTTTTTGAAGATACTTAATAATCAACATAAACTATAAAAATCTTTAATAATACTTGAACTATTTGGTTACTATCCTCGGCATGGTGGAGTGTTGGACTTCATGGACTTAGGATTAGAAACCTTGGCCTATGTTGGAGACCTTGGAACTTAATTGATATTCTGTCTGGAGTTCTTGAGGTTTACCTCAAGACATTGGGTTGTTTGTTTGTTTTGTGTGTAGGTTATTGTGATTACACACTTGGCTTGTAATCTGGAATTCACCCGTATACAGCAGTTACTCTGCCCAATTTTTGTAAGGACTTAATACACTTGAAGTTTGATTCTCTCAAGAGGTCTAGTATCTTTTCTTGCTTGGTTTCAATCCAAAGAATGGGGATTCTATATTGACTCATAATGTCAAGTATTGGCTTCTTTTTTGTTAGATGGTTCTTATCCTTAGCTTTTACCTTATGCTATAGGATAGTCTTTTCTTCTCCTCCCATCTTCTTTAATTTTAAAAATCTTCTCCCTCCTTTTGAAAACTCTTCTTATTTCTAAACTTGAACCATTTTCATAATAAACCTGGACCTAGGTCCATGCATTTTGTGAGAAGACTAAAAGTCAATCAATCTCATTTCAAACCATTTTTCCACTTTGGCTTTTATCTTTAAACTTTTATCAAAAGATTAAACTCTTGTCAATCCTTGTAGTGATGCAAACAACTATACTTCTACAATATGTAATGAAGTGAGATATTTTCCACATGGCTGTTGAGTGAGGCATTGTTGATTTTAAAATCCAAGCCATATCCTCCACTTTGAGATGATGCAAATTCTCCTTTCTCAAGATTGTGGGTATGAAGTATGTTTTCCACACGGACAATGACGATGATGTCTTATCTTATAAAATTAACCAACACACATGTGTTTCAAATTTTTAAAAGAGGAACTATGTGTACCCTGATCCCCTATTGCTCGAAAGGTGGTACGTAGGCACTAAAGGTTCGCAACTTCGGTGAGTGAAAAAATCATAAAAAATATATTTCTTTTCTCACCTCCACCATCCATTTTATATACAACATATTTTATAGCCAAAATATACAGATTTTTCAAAGAGGTTCTTGCGGAGTACCGTACATGTTTAGGGTGCTAATACCTTCCCTTTGCATAACCAACCCTCTTACGTTAAATCTTTCCCCCTCTTTTTGGGTTATTCGCTCTTTTCCCATTCCTTTGGAAACAATAAAGCGCATTGACGATTTTGATTTTGATTTGTACAAGTCTAGTCAATTCAATGGCTTAGTCTTGAACATTTCTACCGCTACAGAAAAATGGCGACTTCACTAGGGAAAGATTGACCTCTTGTTGGTCCATCCCAAAGTGGGTTGAGCCTATATTTGTTTATATATGTATAAGTGTTATTGTTGTTTATGTGTTATATTTTGTATATATGTTTGGTTGGATTTTCCTGGTTTTCAGGGTGCTTGGTGATTACTCATAAGTCTTATGCCCGGACTTGAGCAAACTTTAAGATAGGACGGGCGGTATAGTCATGGTAACTTTGAGGGAGTAATCCCAAAAAATAAGGCATGAGATCCCCCACTCAGTGGAGGCCCCTTTGACTGTAGTGTTGTTTACCGAGTAATCAGGAAGACGTACTGCTTTCGACTTGGGAGCCTGTTGAAACTGAGGACCATAGAATACCAAACCCATCTTGGCCACTTAGGTGTAGTGCGGAAGCTATGACGGAGTAATCCAGAAATAGTTGTCACACAATACTACGCTCGTACAAGTCTTTCTTGAGAATATTACTAATTACCGAGTTAATTAAGAAGTTGGTAATATCCGAAGGAAGGATGTAGACTCTGGGAACCTCTAGAACCTTGTTCGGCAGGTGATAACTTTTTAGACCAACACCTTATGGGTAGTACCTTCGACCTCATGCTCGTGACGTTGAACCTATGAACCCTATATGTGTGATTTTGTGTGTGATTGTTGCATCATGCATCCATGCACTCATAAGCATCTTTTGATGAAAACAATATTTCAAGTGATTTAAAGGTTAACTATTTGTGAATATCTCAGGTACTTTTAACCATGGATTCTGGAAAGAGAAAGACCGGGAAATACAGTTTTAAGGATCCCAAGATAGATTAGTTGGTCAGTCTAATTCCATAGATCGAGTGTTTTGCAGACTTTCGGAAGAAGTATGGATCCATTATTCCTCTCATGATGCTGAAGATGAAGGAGGGTATTCTCTCGACCTTGGTCCAATTCTATTATCCGATGTATCACTGCTTTACTTTTCCTAATTATCAGTTGATGCATACACTTGAGGAGTATTCTTATCTATTGGATTTACCTGTTACCAATTGTGTTCCTTTTACTGGTTTAAAGGGTGAGCCAAAACCACATGAGATTGATGCTTTGATTCATCTGGGGAAGTTTGAGGTGGAAGCCCGTATGACTAATAAAGGAGGGATCAGAGGATTACCAGCTCAGTTCTTATTCGAGAAAGCTCGTTACTTTTCCAGAATGAAGAGTACAATTACTTTTGAGGTAATCTTTTCTCTACTTGCTTACGGATTGTTCTTATTTCCTAATGTGGACAAGTTTGTCGACATTAATGCTATCAAGATTTTCATGATTGGAAACCCAATTCCTAAACTGTTGGGTGATGCTTATTACTCTGTTGATCTTCGGAATTCTTATCATGGGGGAATGATTATCTTTTGCACGCCTCTGTTGTACCGGTGGTTCATTTCTCATATGCCTCAGTCTGATGCTTTTTGGGATGTCAAGAAGGAACCTCGTTTGGCTCCTAATATCATGGCACTTACTCACTCGGATATTGATTGGTATCATCGAGCTTACCAGGACATAGAGATTATTGACAGTTGTTGTAGTTTCCCCAATGCACCACTTCTTGGTACAAAGGGAGGAATTAACTATAACCATGTTCTTGCACGGAGACACCTTAGTTATCCGATGAGGGATAAACCGAATAGTATTCATTTGAGTAGTTTCTTTCTGATGGAAGGAGAAGACTATAGGGAAGCTAGGGAGCAGATTGCGAAGGCCTGGTGTCACATTCATAAGAAGATGTCGTATACTCGGGAGACACCCATGCCTGGTCTCAATGGATTCGATTGAGAGCTATTCAGTTAAAGATGCCGTATACTCGGGAGACACCCATGCCTGGTCTATCTGTGAAGACCACTCCTACCTTATTGGATGATGTAGAAGAGCTACAACTCACTTTGGTTAGGACGCAACAGGAAAGGGATGCATGGAAGAACAAGTTCCAGACTTTAGAGAGTTCCTAGAAAGTAGACTTGAAGGAGAAAGACGATTTGATTGAGATCCTTGAGAGTCGAGCAATGGAGTCTATGGAGAGGCAAGGGGATTTATTTTCCCCTAAGCCTCAAACAGGTGTTGATTACTCACTTCCTGATTCAGATGATTTGAAGGAGATTGCCATTAGACATGTGGAAGAAAACCAGAGGTTGAGGGCTCAGATTGCCAGGCTCATAGGGAAGTTCCAGCGTACATATTGATCTCCATCAATTCTTTTTCTCATGATTTTAGATTGTATTTTCATCTTGTACTTGGGATCATTGAAACTTGTAATCCATTTTGAAGTTATTATAATAAAAAATTTCAATATTTCAAATGTGTTATTATTTTAATGCTTGCAATATGTCTATAAACCGTAAATCCCTTGAAATATTAAATAACAAAGTAAAAATAATCATATGCATTGCATATCATGCATCATATTGCGGATATTTCTTGAATTTGTTATGCATACACAGGTGTCTTACGAAGCTTATTTACTTCATTCAGCAAGCTGACTCATCAGTACAATACTCCGGATAATTTCAAAATAAAGATAGACAACTTAGAATAGGAGAATCGCGAGCTGCGCGAAGAAGTTTCTGCTTTGAAGGCTGGCTTGGCCAATTTGACTACTCTGATGGAAGCTCTGGTGGTTGCTCAGAATCAGCCACCGAGTGTTCAACCTCAACCAACAAGGGCAAATACTGAAGATTTGACTGTTCCTGTATCTGCTACTCCGGCTGTTGTTCAAAATCGAATGCCTCGAGGTTATCCATGGGGAATGCCAGAGAACTTTGCACCTGAAGGTTTCAATCTTGGTCCTCAAGATACTCCAGTGGTTCAGGCTATTGTTACTCTGGCACCTCCTGTGGTGCATGTTGTTCTTGCTGCACCTCCTTCGGTAAACATGCCTCCGTTTGTTAATGATGATGTGTGTCGTCCTTTCCCTCCACCAAGTGAAGACTTGGGTCTTTATGACAGAATGGATGACTTTCAATAGCAGTTTGATAAAATGCAAAGAGAGATGAAGGCTCTTAGGGGAGAAGAGCTATTTGGGTAGAATGTGAATGAGTTATGTTTGGTCCCGAATGTTAAGATACCTGCTAAGTTCAAGGTCCCAGAATTTGAGAAGTATAAGGGAAACACTTGCCCTCGTGCTCACTTGGTAATGTACGTGAGAAGAATGTCTACCCATACTGATGATCGGCGTCTGTTGATTCACTTTTTTCAGGATAGTTTAACCGGTGCTGCGTTAAGTGGTATATGAGTTTGGACAGCGTCAACATCCATACTTTTAATGACTTGGGAGAAGCATTCATCAAACAATACAAGTACAACATGGACATGGCGCCCGACCATGACCAACTTAGGGCCATGGTTCAGAAAGACAAGGAATCGTTCAAAGAGTATGCGCAGAGATGGCGCGAAGTAGCTGCCCAAGTGATTCCCCCCATGGAAGAGAAGGAGATGACTAAGATTTTTCAGAAGACGCTTGGAGCTTTCTACCATGAAAGGATGGTAGCAAGCGCACCAAGTGACTTTACTGAGATGGTAGGAATGGGTATCCGCTTAGAAGAGGTTGTAAGAGAAGGTCGTTTAATGAAGAGTGAAGGATCCAGAGGCATGAAGAAGCCATCTTATGGGTTTACCAAGAAGAAAGAATGGGACGCAAACACTGTTATACAAGAGAGGAGGGTAAATGCTCCTAGAAGGAATTATCAGCGTCACCAGCAAGTCGCCTCAGTTACTCCTGTGATGAATGCCGCTCCAACTACTGTTGCTTATCAAAGACCGTCCCAGGAAGGGAACCAGGGGAATAATCAGAGAAGGGAGAACTATGACCCTATTCCCATGAGCTATGCAGAGCTACCACGTGCATTGATTCATAAGAAGTTGGTTCGAACCTGACCACCTCCTGTCGTTCCATCACCATTGCCTTGGTATTACAAGGCAGACCAAACATGTGCTTTTCATCAGGGAGCACAGGGGCATAGTGTTGAGAATTGTTATCCTTTGAAGACTGAAGTGCAAAAGTTGGTGAAGTCTGGAATTCTATATTTCAAGGACATGGGACCTAATGTGAAAGATAATCCTTTACCCAATCACGGGGGAGTAAATGCTATAAATATGGTGGCCTGTTGTCCAGGTGACTTCCGGATTTTTGACATTAATCAGGTTAGAGGAGATTTGGTGAAGATGCATGCAGACTCTGAATTTAGCTACTATATGCATGACCATTCTGGTTGTGCTATTTTCATTACAAACATACAAGGTTGTGACAAGATAAAGGATGATTTGCAGGATATCATGGATGAGGGCCTCATCCATATAGTCAGGCCTAGGGCAGAGTATGAAGAGGATGTGAATATGGTTTCTGGATGTCCTGAAGAATTCAGAATTTTTGATATGGAGTATTTGAATGAGGATCTCGTGCAGTTGCATGCTACCTTCTTCCATACTGCTGGTTAGGTGGAACACCAATATGGATCTTTCCTAGTTTGCTGTTGAGATCCCAGAGGATGTTCAATTGTGAGGGAGGGTGTTCAGTTGTTGTTAGATAACAGAACTATCCAAATCACATGTCAAAGGGATGATTGTCAAGAGATTGATATGGCTGAAGTTTGCTTAACGGAAGAAGAGTCGGAGGAAGAGTATGCCTCTGCAGATGAGTTTTTCTCGTCAGACGAAGATTCATTTCCCAGAAATGACTTTTTGATGACTGATTATGTTGAAGAAGGGGTAAACATCATTGTGCCTTGTTTTGGTGCACCCGCTCATCTGGAAGTGAAGTACCATAACAAACCAGCTGTTACCCCATTGGTAATTAGTTTGCTAGGTCCTATTCCCTACAAATCAGATAAGGTTGTGCCTTACAGATACAATGCTACAATCTTAGAAGATGGGGTGGAAGTTCCCATCCAGCCGATGCCCGATGTTGGAAATATAGCTGAAAATAGTAGGGTGACCCGTAGCGGTCGTGTGTTTGCATCGGTTGTACTAAGAGATGTTGTTACTGGAAAAAAAATTGCTGAGAATGAAGAACCTAAGAAGGCTACATGAGAGACTAGTGGAGCTACATTAGAGAAAGAAGTGGATGATATTTGGAAGATAATTAAGATGAGCGGCTACAGAATTGTAGATCAGCTACTGCAGACTCCTTCAAAGATATCTATCCTAGCTTTATTGATGAACTCCTCTGCTCATATAGAATCATTGATGAGAGTACTAGACCAGGCTTTTATGGAGAGTGACATGCCATTAGATCAAGTCAGCAGCGTAATTGGAAACATTACATCATGTAATAACTTGAGTTTTCGCAATGATGAATTACCAGATAAAGGGAGGAATCACAACCTAGCCCTCCACATATCTATGAATTGCAAGAATGATTCGCTATCCAATGTGCTAATTGATAATGGATCAGCGTTGAATGTTATACCGAGGAGTACTCTCACGAAGTTAAAGTATCAAGGAGCACCTATGCGCCCGAGTGGCATCATTGTGAAAGCATTTGATGGGTCGAGGAAATCTGTCATCAGTGAAGTGGACTTACCCATCCATATAGGACAAAATTTGTTCCAGATAACCTTCCAGGTCATGGAAATTATTCTCGTCTATAGTTGTTTGCTAGGACGGCCATGGATACACGAAGCAGGGCCTGTCACTTCAACTCTACATCAGAAGCTAAAGTTTGTGCTTGAAGGGAAGGTGGTGATCATAAATTGGGAGCAGGCGTTGTTGATATCCCATTTGTCCTCTTTCAGTATCGTAGAAGCGGATGAGGCTGTTGTTGGAACCCAGTTCCAAGCCCTATTCATTGACAACATAAAGAGAAATGAGAATTCTGTGGTTTCGCTAAAGGATGCGCAACAGGTTGTGCGCAATGGTCATAATACAGTTTGGGGATGAATTGTGGATCCACCTGTGAACAAGAATAGAACTGGTTTGGGTTTCTCTTCGAAGAATAGAAAAGGCGGAAGTTTGAAGCCAAAGTCTACTATGAACAATTATCATGATGTTTTCC
Source organism: Vicia faba (assembly GCA_948472305.1). Classification (NCBI taxonomy): domain Eukaryota; kingdom Viridiplantae; phylum Streptophyta; class Magnoliopsida; order Fabales; family Fabaceae; genus Vicia; species Vicia faba. Next base: position 858,323,410 of record OX451741.1, read on the forward strand.
GAAGCGGAGGCTACCTCCATCCAATTGATTCTGGAATTAATGCTGCTGAAGAGGATAAAGCAGAGCATGAAGTGCCGAATTATGTGACACATGGAGTCAAGGTTCAGAACTAGGTCACCATTGATGTTCCTTCTTGCATACATGTTTCAAAGTAATTTGTTTTGTTAATCTCTTTTTTCTTAAAAAAGCTTTCACTATGCCCAAGGTGGAAGTATTAATGCTGTAAGGCTTATCTGTTTGTTGTGACTTTTAAGATCATTAATAAAAGTTGTCTTTACTTCCCGAATTATGTCTTTATTTTCTGCTTTTTCTTGGAAAATGGTAATAAAAAAAAACCTTTCAAAATAAATAATAACTGAAAATCAATTTGCATGATCACTTGTTATATGTGTAAGTTTCTAAAAGCAATCATAAATCATATATGCATATTAATTAAAAAACTCGTTGAATACAATGACCCTGCACCCTCTCCCAACTTTGAATGTCCTGTGTTTGGGGCCGATGAAGAAGATTATGATGAGATCCCAGAAGAGGTCTCACGGTTGCTAGAGCACGAGAAAATTACCATTCAGCCATATAAGGAGCCTTTGGAAGTGATCAATTTGGGTTCAGAAGAAGATCTGAAGGAAGTCAAGATTGGAGCATCGTTGCATCCCGATGAGAAGAGCATGTTGATTGAGCTGTTGAAAGAGTATATGGATATTTTTGCTTGGTCTTAACAAGATATGCCTAGTCAAGATATAGATATTGTCGAGCATCGTTTTCCATTGAAGCCACAGTGTCCGCCAGTTAAACAAAAGTTGAGAAGAACCCACCCATATATGGCAGTAAAGATCAAAGAGGAGGTTCTAAAGCAGATTAATGTTGGTTTTATTGTGACGTCAGTGTATTCTTAATGGATTGCCAATATTTTCCCAATACCGAAAAAATACTGAAAAGTCCGCATGTGCGTAGATTACAGAGATCTAAATAAAGCTAGTCCAAAATATGATTTTCCATTTCCTCACATCGACATGTTAGTGGACATCACAGCAAAATTCAAAGTATTCTCGTTAATGGATGGATTTTCCGGGTATAATAAAATAAGAATGGCTCCAGAGGACATGGAAAAAACAATGTTTATCACACCCTGGGGAACATTCTGTTACAGATTGATGCCCTTCGGGTTGAAGAACGCTGGTGCAACGTACCAGAGGGCTATGACAACCCTATTCCATGATCTGATGCAAAAAGAAATCGAGGTATATGTTGATGATATGATCGCCAAATCCCAGACTGAAGAAGGGCGTATAAAAGATTTGTTGAAGTTGTTTCAATGTTTGAGGAAGTATCGTCTCTGCTTGAATCCAAATAAATGCACCTTCGATGTTCGATCGGGGAAATTGTTGGGTTTCATTGTTAGCCAGAAAGGAGATGAAGTTAACCCTGATAAAGTCAAAGAAATTCAAGAAATTCCAGCACTAAGAACTGAAAAGCAAGTCGGAGGTTTCCTCGAGCGTTTGAATTATATTTCCAGATTTATTTCCCACATGACTGCAACATGTGAACCGATCTTTAAGTTGTTAAAGAAAGATCAAGGTTGTGTGTGGACGGATGACTGCCAAAGGGCATTCGAGAGTATTAAAGAATATATGCTTGAACCTCCTATCTTGCTCCCTCCCATAGAAGGAAGACCGTTGATTATGTATCTTAAAGTGTTAGATAAATCCATGGGTTGTATTCTGGGACAACAACATGAAACAGGGAAGGAGTTTGCCATTTATTATCTCAGCAAAAAATTCACTGATTGTGAGTCGCGGTATTCCATGCTGGAAAAGACATGTTGTGGTTTGGCCTGGGCGGAAAAGCATTTGCGGCAGTATATGTTGAATCATACCACTTGGTTGATCTCCAAAATGGATCCAATCAAGTACATTTTTGAAAAACTTGCTCTTACCGGGAGAATTTCCCGCTGGCAGATGTTGTTATCTGAATATGATATCGAGTACCGCACTCAAAAGGCTATTAAAAGTAGTGTGTTGGCAGATTACCTTGCTCACCAACCGGTGGAAGATCATCAGTCTGCAGAATATGAATTCCCCGATGAGGATGTGATGTTCCTGAAAGTGAAAAATTATGATGAACCATTGCCTGAGGAAGTCCATGACCCTGAATATCGTTGGAGTATGATATTTGATGGAGCTATAAATGTTTATGGTAAAGGAATTGCTGTTGTGATTGTCACTCCTCATGGATCGCACATTCCTTTTACTGCAAGGTTAACTTTTGATTGCACTAATAATATGGCAGAATATGAGGCTTGCATCATGGGTCTTGAGGAAGCTATTGATCTCAGAATCAAAATTCTTGATGTGTATGGTGATTCAGCTTTGGCAATAAATCAGATTAAAGGAGAATGGAACACCCGTCACCCTGGCTTGATCCCTTACAAAGACTATGCTAGAAGATTATTACCCTTCTTCAATAAAGTGGAATTCCATCACATCCCTAGAGATGAAAATCAAAAGGCGGATGCTCTGGCAACTCTGGCTTCCATGTACCAAGTTAATACTTGGAATGATATACCCCGAATTATAGTTTGATGGCTGGATAGGCCCGCTTACGTGTTTACGACAGAGGAGGTAGTAGATGAAAAACCTTGGTATTATGATATCAAACATTTTCTTCAGACTCAGGAATACCCGATTGGTGCGTCGAAGAAAGATAGAAAGACATTGCGAAGATTGGTAGGCAGTTTCTTCCTCAGTGAAAACATGTTATACAAGAGAAATTATGACAAGGTCTTGCTCAGATGCATGGATAGACACGAAGCAGACATGTTTATGCATGAGATTCATGAAGGTTCATTTGGCATTAATGATAATGGACATTCGATGGCTAAAAAGATGCTAAGGGCAGGTTATTATTGGCTAACAATGGAATCTGATTGTTACAAATTTGCAAAGAAGTGCCATAAATTCCAGATCTATGCAGACATGGTCCATGTGCCTCCGACACTTCACAATGTGATTTCCTCCCATTGGCCTTTCTCTATATGGGGTATTGACATGATCGGGATGATAGAACCTAAAGCTTCGAACGTACACCGTTTTATCTTGGTAGCAATTGACTACTTCACCAAATGGGTAGAGGCTGCTTCTTATGCCAATGTTACCAAACAGGTGGTTGTGCGTTTCATCAGAAATAATATTATATGCCGATATGGTGTGACGAGCAGAATCATCATTGACAATGGCTCGAATTTGAACAACAAAATGATGACATAACTGTGTAAAGAATTCAAGATTGTCCATCACAATTCGTCTCCATACAGGCCAAAGATGAATGGGGATATTGAAGTTGCTAATAAGAATATCAAGAGAATTATCCAGAAAATGGTTGTTACTTATAAGGATCTACATGAAATGCTCCCTTTTGCTCTGCATGGATATCGAATATATGTTCGCACTTCAACAGGAGCAACTCCATTCTCCCTGGTGTATGGAATGGAAGTTGTACTCCCTGTCGAGGTAGAGATTCCCTCATTACGTGTGATAATGGAAACCAAATTGACAGAGGCTGAATGGGTCCAAAACAGGTTTGACCAATTAAATTTGATTGAGGAGAATAGAATGACAGCTTTGTGTCATGGACAGATATATCATAAAAGAATGAAGAAATCTTTTGATAAAAAGGTCAAACCTCGTGAATTTAGAGAAGGCGACCTCGTGCTCAGGAAGATCATGTCTTTCAACACTGATTCTAGGGACAAGTGGACTCCCAATTTTGAAGGCCCTTATGTTTTCAAGAAAGCCTTCTCTGGTGGTGCTTTAATTCATGAAACTATGGATGGCGAGGAGTTCCCACGTTCCATGAATGTTGATGCAGTCAAGAAATACTTCGCCTAAAGAAATAAAAGAACAGCTTTCTAAGTTGAAAATCCGAAAGGGCGGCTTAGGCAAAAAGGAGCATCTCAGTAGGCCGAAAACCCGAAAGGGCGGTCTAGGCAAAAATTAGAGACATAAACAGAATAAATTTCCCGCTAAGTTAAAAACCCGCAAGGGCAGCTTAGGCAAAAGTTAGGGATTTTCTTGGCAAGTAACTATGTCAGATAAGACTTGATCGTTGAAGCAACAATCTTCTCGGATCCTCACCATACTTCAACAAAAGCTGTTGCTCAGGATTTCAAAAGTTGCTAGGGGGAATAGTTGTCATTGTATCTCAATGTATCTTTTCCATTATGTATTATCATTTTCCAAACTTTGTAATCATCCATGGAGTCTCGCCATTTGCATACTACCATTCTATTAATGAAATTCAAGCTTTTACCCAATTCTTTGTGCTCTTATTTTATTTAGCTTGCAAAGACTCCAAAATTGATTTTTCAAAAAAAAAAGAGAGAGAGATTTTTACAATTTACTTTTACTTTGAGATTTGTGATGAAACAATGACAACAAAAATGGTGATCCCAGGAATGAACAAACTCTGGTTGTTTTTAGAAGTTTTATTTCCCTCATGAAGGTTCTCTCAGGTCATTTTACTGGTATGCGCATGATCTTTGTATGTTTCTCGGGTAGTTAAAGACGATATCAATTGGTGTAAGGTGCAGTATTGGTTTTTTGATCCCATTATCCGCAGTCAAGTCTTGGTTCACTTTTGATTTTGGGTTTGCATGGTCAGAAGCCTCTGTCCCAGATTCCCCAGCAAAGTTTTCCCTTATACGATGAAAGGTTTTATTCCCTTGGTGTGCTGAGATGTCGCTCTTTTTGCAGTATTGGCATTATTGTTGGTATTTATTTCCCAGGCAACTGGACCAGGGCGGTATATTTTATAAGAAGTGTTGAGACAGTTGTCAACCCTTTGGGTTTTCACCCACCAAGTGCTGGGTTTGATTTAAAATCCCCATGGGTTTGAGCTCTTTTTATAATGTTGACTTCTTGATTCCCCAAGAAGGCTATCCCAGGGCATCTTTTGTTGGAATAAGTTTTCATGATGTAAAGTTTCAATCCGCATTTTTCTTCAGGGAGGTAGGCTTGAATTCCCTAGTAAATTTTGATTGTTTCGGCATTAGTCTGCTTTATTTGAGGCTGGTCTTGAAATCTCCAATAGGCATGTTACTTTCGGAAAAACTGGTTTCTCCATTGAAGTCGAAAGAAGGATGTTCTATCCCGATATCTGTTTGATTTGTCTACCTCCGAATTATGTTTCTCCTTAGTAAAGTTAAAGGTAGGAAGTAGGTTTTGTTTTCGCAGTTGGCCTTTACCTTTCTTGGAATGATCATTCTGGTGGAAGTTTAGCCAAGTGTTGTTAGTACCTGAGGAGGTTTTGTTTGTCTGTTCCTACTGATTGTGTATCTATTTTGCCAGCATGCGCACGATATCACTCATACATTCATACATACATCATGCATAGTTAAAATTCTCAAATCATTGTTCATTGACATTTCTTAATATTTTTGTTGACATATTACCCTATTTTCAAGAGTTAAGTTAACCTCTTTTCATTAGAGCGTCAGTCTTAAGTAGAAAACGCACACTCTTTCAATTTATCTATTGAGTTGTCCCTCATAGAAGATTTTTTCTTTAAACCTTCTGATACAATTCTTTGTTTGGACGAATCTTGTTTTCCCTTTTGAGTTTATTTCTCAAAGGATGTATTCTGGTTGAAAGTTTCATTTCCAGTTTATTTCTGGTTTGGGTCTATGGCTCCCCGGCAATATTATTTACTTTGGATTTCTGAAAACTTTGAGTTTTAGTTTGTGCATTTATTTTGCATGAGAAGATGTTATCTCCTCAGCAGGAATATCGTGGCATTTCCCCAGGAAGTCATATTTCTATCCCCAGAAAGTCATTTCTTTTTGCAATCCTCCATGACAACAAGTAACAAGTATCTTTATTTGAGAAACTTGTGTTTCCCTTAAAATTCGATGTAACTTTTTCTACCTCTTATATGAAAGGATAGTTTGCAGTTTGTCGTCAGTTTAAGCCAGTGGATGGCAAGGCTTTCAAATTCACAAAAATAGCTCATTGTGAAATATTTTCAAGTGGAAGTCTCTTTATTTGGGACAACTTACATATTACCCTTTCTAGGAAAAGTTCCTCGGTTAAAGAAGAAGTTGAGACCCGTTCTAGGAAAAACACTAGAATCTTGGGGAAACTTGTTATCTTTCTTCTACCTTCAGTAAAAGTTGGTAGACAATCATAAGTGAACGTTGATGTTTGTTATCTTTTTTCTATCCTCAGTGAACGTTGGTAGCTCATCGTCAGTGAATCGCGGTGATATGATATATTCTCTTTCTACCTTCAGTGAAATTTGGTAGACCATCGGCAGTGAACGTCGATGTTTGTTATCTTTTTGATATCCTCAGTGAACGTTGGTAGTTCATCGTTAGTGAACAACAGTGATATGATATATTCTCTTTCTACCTTCAATGAAAGTTGGTAGACCATCGGCAGTGAATGTCGATGTTTATTATCTTTTTGCTACCCTTAGTGAACGTTGGTAGTTCATCGTCAGTGAACGGCAGTGATATGGTATATTCTCTTTCTACCTTCAGTGAAAGTTGGTAGACCATCGACAGTAAACGTCGGTGTTTATTATCCTTTTGCTATCTTCAGTGAACGTTGATAATTCATCGTCAGTGAACGGAAGTGATATGATATATTCTCTTTCTACCTTCAGTGAAATTTGGTAGACCATCGGCAGTGAACGTCGATGTTTGTTATCTTCCTCTCTGCCTACAGTGAACGTTGGTAGCTTCGCCTTCAGTAGAATTTGGTGTGTCCTTTTACCATCCTACCATCCTCTTTGATTCAAGTCTTTTGATCCACCAGTGATTTATTTCCATGGTTAAGTCGCGCTCTTGTTTCTTCATTATTGTTACATCCCCAGTGATGTTTTGTGTCTCTTTGAATTTGTTCACATGCATTCATGCTCATAAGCATTGCATGGCATCTTAGGGACAAAAATAGGGTTTGTTTTATATTTAAGTATCTTCGATCGCATTGACACGAAGATTTTTAACCTTCGTATCCCCGGATAGAAGAAACTTAAATAAGGGCGGCTGTTGTACCCCAATTATTGCCCCTAAGATTCCCCTATCATATCATGTCAACTTGATCATAACAAAATCACATTAGGGTTGGTTCTTCCTCTTTTTCTATCTCCTATCTTTAAGTTTGGTCTTGAGGAATCTCCAAGCACCTTAGTTGTGTATTTTGTATATGCGTTGATAATTAACCTCTAACCAAAATATCAAAAAATATTTGTCTTTGCCTTTGCATAATTCTGTTTTGTAGGTACCGAGTCAAAGCATCCGACAAATAAAGTTTTTCCGTTATTATTCCCCTAAAATCTCTATTTGCAAAGAAAATTAATAATAATTAAAAAAATTTGTTTTCCTGTACAATCGATTGCTCCCATAGTGAAATCGATTGCACAAAGTGTATTGTGCACAATCTTTGATAAAAGTGTATTTTTAGCCTTTAAAAAAAAATCTTTAATATGTGTCGACACATACGTGTTATGTGTCGACCCATGCAAGACAATCAATTCTGTAATGTGCTGACAAAAGCAGCTTGCATCGACCCATAAAGACTTGTGTCGACTCATCCTGTTTTGTATAACTAGCATGTGTCGACACATACATGTTATGTGTCGACTCATGCAAATTGATTAAATCTGTATTGTGTTGAAATAGCAGCTTGTATCGACCCATAGAAGCTTTCATCGACTCATGCAAATTGATTGATTCGGTATTGAGTTGAAAAGGCAGCTTGTATCGATCCAAAGAAGCTTGCGTTGACTCATGCTGTGTTATAAAACTAGAATGTGTCGATGCATACGACTCTTGTGTCGACTCATAGCAGCAAAACACACGTGATTTTTGAAAAAAAGCCAGCAATTTCAAAACTGTCATCTTTTTGGCTCCAATTTTTCTGCATAATTTGAAAATTATATCATTAATTCAATTTTTGGCTCCAAGATTCAATTACCAAATTACCACTAATCCTAATCCTAAACTCTATAAATAGAGACCTCATCTCATTCAAATTACAAGCTTTTGATAGCCAAACTCATTTTGCTAAAAAATCACTCAATTCTCTCCTTCTACCAAATTCACTCAAAGCTCCATTTTCAAAAAAAGGATAGTAAGCCTTGAATTGAAGCTTACTAATCTTTGAGCTAAACCTTCATCCAAACACTTTTTCTTCATTAATTCTCTACATCCAAGTTTTGGTAATATATTCTTGTGGTTGAATTGAAGCAAATTCTGGAAGTTGTTTGATAATTCTCTAATTCTACCTTTGGTAAGTTGGATCATCATCTTTCACAATGTGGTCTCTTGTGGATTTCTGGTTCTGATTCATTGAGCACTGTTTTATGATTCCATTAGTCCTATTTTCTCATAATCTGATGAAATTTTCATGCTCAATTAAATCCATGATCATAAGGTGTTTGATGAAAAGTTGGAACAAGAATTTGATCCTTGAAATGTTGTTTTCTACTGATTTTAACAGGTTGCAATCAATTGTTGTAACATTGCAATCGATTGTCAGAGAAAATTGATTTGAAAAAACTACACTGATGCAATTGGTTGCGGTCTAAGCACAATTGATTATAACAGTGCCAAAAATACTTTTTCTGCCTTATTGTGGGGCCGTTTTGACTAAAATATTTTTCTGCTCACTCTCTTTGATGGATAATTTGGATTACAATTTTAAATGTCCAATTTCTCTTTAAGTTCAATGGACTTTGTGGTGTAGATGAAGTTGGATACATGTTCATAAATTCAAATCTATCAAAGAGTGAATTATTTAATTCATTCTTGGTGCTTTGGATTAATTATATGTTTAGTACTTTAATCCATCTAGAGGAGTGGTTGAATTTAAAGATGAAAGAATTTTTAGCTGGTAATCCAAATTAGCTTATCATTCCCCTCCCTCTTCATATTATCCCTTTCTTTTTTAATTGTGCTACATGTTAAGGGATGATGATCTCTATATCATTTATCCAAACATGAAGTACATAGATTGCTATTGACCGACCTCAAAATAGGTACGACTTCTACATAAGTCCACTTACGATTGCTTAACATAGCGCTAAATTTTGCCCCGATTCGAATAAATAATCATTCGTGGCCCAAACCTATGTTTGCAAGCCCAAGTATGTTAATTTGATCCATTTGATCTAATAACCTTTAGACTCATTGTGTGGAGGCTTTGGTTCTACCAATCCTCTAATCGATCTTCATCAATTTTGGTCAATGCGGATCACTTAAACATCGTTGATCATTAAATGTTGCCTTGAGAATTTATTAAATGGATGATATACTTGACAAAAAGCAAATGCAACTTGTTGTATGGAGGCTTTGGTTCTACCAATCCTCTAATGAGTTCCAAATGCAAGTTTCAAGATGGTCATCCAACTAACCACTAATTTCTAACAATTGACTTTACTTTATGCTTTTATTTTTATGCTTTATGTACCATTTACTTTTAGCATTTTACATTTCGTGTTATTTTCATTTTTGCTCACTTGAGCATTTACTTTTATGTCATTTTTATTTTGCTCACTTGAGCTTTTCTTTTCTTTTTAAAGATACTTAACAATCGACATAAACTATAAAAATCTTTAATGATACTTGGACTATTTGGTTACTATCCTCGGCATGGTGGAGTGTTAGACTTCTTGAACTTAGGATTAGAAACCTTGGCCTATGTTGGAGACCTTGGACCTTAATTGATATTCTGTCTGGAGTTCTTGAGGTTTACCTCAAGACATTGGGTTGTTTGTTTGTTTTATGTGCAGGTTATTATGATTACACTCTTGGCTTGTAATTTGGAATTCACCTGTATACAGCAATTACTCTGTCCAATTTTTGTGAAGACCTAATACACTTGAAGTTTGATTCTCTCAAGAGGTCTAGTATCTTTGCTTGCTTGGTTTCAATCCAAAGAATGGGGATTCTATATTGACTCATAATGTCAAGTATTGGCTTCTTTTTGGTTAGATGGTTCTTATCCTTAGCTTTTACTTTATGCTTTAGGATTGTCTCTTCTTCTCCTACCATCTTCTTTAATTTCAAAAATCTTCTCCCTCCTTTTGAAAACACTTCATATTTCTAAACTTGAACCACTTTCATAATAAACCTAGACCTAGGTCGATGAATTTTCAAAACATTTTCATAAATAAACTTCAATCCACTTAACAATACCTTGACATTTTTTGTGAGAAGACTAAAAGTCAATCAATTTCATTTCAAACCATTTTGCCACTTTGGCTTTTATCTTTAAACTTTTCTCAAAAGATTAGACTCTTGACAATCCTTGTAGTGATGCAAACAACTATACTTCTACAATATGTAATGAAGTGAGATATTTTCCACTTGGGTGTTGAGTGAGGCATTGTTGATTTTAAAATCCAAGACATATCCTCCACTTTGAGATGATGTAAATTATCCTTTCTCGTGATTGTGGGTAGTAAGTATGTTTTCCATACGGACAATGACGATGATTTCTTATCTCATAAATTTAACCAACACACTTGTGTTTCAAATTTTTAAAAGAGGAACTACACTTACCCTGATCCCCTATTGCACGAAAGGTGGTACGTAGGCACTAAAGGTTCGCAACTTCGGTGAGTGAAAAAATCATAAAAAATATATTTCTTTTCTCACCTCCACCATCCATTTTATATACAACATATTTTATAGCCAAAATATACTGATTTTTCAAAGAAGTTCATGTGGAGTATCATAGATGTTTAGGGTGCTAATACCTTCCCTTTTCATAACCAACCCCCTTACCTTGAATCTTTCCCTCTCTTTTTGGGTTATTCGCTATTTTTCCATTTCTTTGGATACAATAAAGTGCAGTGGCGATTTTTATTTTGATTTGTACAAGTCTAGTCAATTCAATGACTTAGTCTTGAACATTTCTATCGCTACAGTATCCTATGATCCTCAGCTTTAGCAGGCTCCCAAGTCGAAAGCAGTACGTCTTCTTGATTACTCGGTAAAAGACACTATAGTCAAAGGGGCCTCCTTTTTTGGGATTAATCCCTCAAAGTTAGAATGACTATACTTCCCCTCAAAGTAAGATATCATTGTCATTGTACGTGTGGAAAACATACTTACTACTCACAATCATGAGAAAGGAAACTTTGCATCGTCTCAAAATGGAGGATATGTCTTGGTTTTTAAAATCAATAATTCCTCACTCAACACCCAAGTGGAAAATATATCTCTTCACTAAATATTTTATAAGTATAGTTGTTTGCATCACTACAAGGATTGACAAGATTCCAATCTTTTTAGAAAAGTTTTAAAGGTAAAATGCCAGAGTTGTAAAATAGTTTGAATGAGATTGGTTGAATTTTTGTCAAGGTATTATTAAGTTGATTGAAGTTTATTTATGAAAATGTTTTGAAAATGCATGGACCTAAGTCCAAGTTTATTATGAAAGTGGTTCCAGTTTAGAAAGAAGAAGAGTTTTCAACAGGAGGGAGACGATTTTTTGAAATTAAAGAAGATGGGAGGAGATGACTCATTCTTTGGATTGAAACCAAGCACGGATAGTAAACCTCTTGAGAACACCAAACTTCAAATACATTAAGTCTTCAAAAAAATTGGGCAGAGTAACGGTTATATACAGATGAATTCCAGATTAAAGACAAAGTATGTAATCACAATAACCTGCACACAAAGTAAACAAACAAACAACCCAATATCTTGGGATAAACCCCAAGAGCTTAAGACAAAATAAAAGTTGAGGTCACAGGGTCTCCAACATAGGTCAAGGTCTCTAATCCTAAGTCCAAGAAGTCCAATACTCCAAAATGTCAAGGATATTAACCAAGTAGTCCAAGTATCATTAATTTTTTTGTGTTTAAGTTGATTATTAGGTATCTTCAAAAATAAATGAAAAGCTCAAGTGAGAAAATTAAAAATGAAATGAATATAAATGATCAAGTGAGCAAAGATGAAAATAACATGAAATGGAAATGCTAAAGTAAATGGTACATAAAGTAAAAGCATAAAATAAAAGCATAAAAGAAAGTAAATTGTTAGAAGTTAATGGTTAGTTGGATGACCATCTTGAAACTTTCATTTGGAACTCATTAGAGGATTGGTAGATCCAAAGCCTCTCAACAACAAGTTGAGTTTTCTTTTTCTCAGTATATCTTCAATTTTAAGAATCTCAAAGTAACTTAATGATCAATGATGTTTAAGTGATCCACTTTGACCAAAATTGATGAAGTTCCATTAGAGGATTGGTAGAACCAAATCCTCCTAACAATGGATCTAAAGGTTATTGGATCATAGGGTTCAAATTAACATACTTGGGCTTGCAAACATAAGTTTGGGCCACGAATGATCTTTGTCTCAAATTGGGACAAAATTTAGCGCGATGTTAAGAAATTGTAAGTGGACTTATATAGAAGTCACACCTATTTTGAGGCCGATCAATAGAAATCTATGCACGATTTGTTTTGAGACATGATATATAAATCATACTCCAATAACACTTAGTGCAATAAGAAGGGGATGAGATGAAGAGGGAAGGGAAAAATGAATAAACCACATTTGAATCAAAATTTAATCAAACTATTATTAAAATCATTCATCCATATTTATGGAGTTAAACTCAACACCATGGATCCAATGATGTTAATGAAGTTCATTATCAAAATTTCAATCCAAGATCATCCAGAAAATATACAAAAATAAAATTATATTTAAAATAAAAGAATAACGGTTTAAAATGATTAAAAATGAAAATAATAGAGAGAAAAGGAAACTATGTTCAAATTAATTAACAAAAAATAAGTAAGACAATAGAAAAATCAGAAATGGACTAAATATTTTTGTAAAATTTTTGGTAAATTTCTAAAGTCATAAACTATTTTTAAAATTAAAAGAAATAAGTAAAATAAACAAAAAATGATGAAAAATAAAAAAGTCAGAAATAAAAAATAAATGAGGTCACCAATATTTGTAACAATGTTATTGGATCCTTCCCTATTTTTTTCCGAATTTAAAAATGAATAAAAGTATTTTTAAACATTTAAAACAAATCAAATAATGTGAAAAATCAAAAAAAAAACATCAAAGAACAAAATAAAATCATGAAAATGTAAAAATCAGAAAGAGGAAAATCAAAAGTATTTTCCATTATTTTTTCATATTTTTTGGAGTAAAAATGAATTTTCTATGAATTTTTGAAATTTAAAACAATTAAATATAAATATCAGAAATAAAAAATAAAGTAAAAAATATGAGGACCATTCGATGAGAGTCAAAACGCGTTAGTAATCAAAATCCAAGGGATCTGACGCATATCATGGTCATTACTCAACAAAACACAAGATTCAATATAAAATCAGAAATTCAAAAATTTCAAATGGAGATGTTTCATTGGTTGAAGGATGACATGTTGGTCATCTTCAACCTCCATCCACTATAAAAACCAAGTAGCTGAAACTGTAAAATTAGAGCACGAGACCGATACGATTCACTTCGTCTCATCAAAACAAAGACAACCACACCTTCGCGAAAAAATTATGTAAACTGTAGCTCAAACAATTTTGAAGAGAAGTTTTGAAAAGGGATTTGAGATTTCATGGTCAAAATATGCTTCTAGTTAAAAACAAATGTTGCGATTAGAACCATGGTGATGAGAGCTTCACAATAGTATCAAAGTTTGAGAGAATTGGTGAAGGAATCTACTTGTTAAAATTAAGTTCCAGAGCTCTGAAACTGGACTTATGTGGATCAATATGTCACGATTCTTGAAGGTAATTATATGGTAAGCGTCCGGGAAGTTCAATAAATCTGAATTGACAAAGAAGGGAAGTTCAATAAAGCTGAATTGACAAAGAAAAATGATTCAGGGATGCTGGAAAAGCAAATTCGAAGTAGCTGGAAATTGGGTTCAAGAGAGAGTTTGACAGGGTGATCTTGGTTGTCTAAGCTTGAGGAAATGAATGGGGGATGACCCTCTATTGATAGGAGAATGAATGGGATCCTTAAGCATGTGAAATGTTGAAGTTTGGAGGGAAATCTTGTTGGTCTGCAGCATGAATAAAGTCTGACTTGTTTAGCATCAAAAGTCGGCCAAATCATGTGTTTCATGATTCTAAATGCCTTTGGAAAGTTGCTAAACATGATTAGATGAAAAAACGCATGGAGAACTTGTGATTAGGAGCCAAAACAAAGATTTCAAAATCTGACTTGTGATGAAACTTCAGTTTCAAGTTACCGAATTCAAATCAATGGCATTCTCAACTCAAGGGGTCTTAGGGCATGATTCTTGAAGCTTTAGAACTATAAGGTTACAAGCTTTGCAATTAAGAAAGAATGGGATAAAATGGTTGCTTGAGCTGAAATTTGCAATGAGTCAAAGTTGAGAAAAAGAGGTTGACTTTATATACTTAGAAAATTTCTATGTTTTTCTTCAAAAATTACTTATAATGTCTTGCATCCAAACATGGCCTTCCACTTGGAATTTGTTCTTGACTAAAAAAGATGGCATGAAGTAGATCTCTTCAATGACATTTTGGGACTTGAACCATTCAAAATATCCAAAAATTGAGAGAGTTATTGCATGTTGAAATTGGCAAAAATTCATGAAATGACCTATAATCCTTTGCATCCTTAGGGCATCTTCCATTCATTTTCACACTTTGAACTTTGAAGATTGGATGAAGTTCAAAAATTTAATATCATTGTTGAAAAATAATGGGTTCATGGTGATAAAAGTTGATCAAGTTATGATCATTTGAAGTCACAAGAAGGGATTTGAGGGTTCATCTGGAGGACTTGTAATTTTTCTTCATCATCAAGTTTATTACACACAATATTTCTTTGAGACCTTTAAAGTGATTTATTAATAACCTTTTAAAAGAAGTATGTCTTTGGAATCATTCAAAAATACCAAAATATAAGCAAGATATACCCCTTTGAATGTTCAAAACCCTAGCTCCTAGAGCAAGAAAATACCTTCGGGAGAACTTTGCAATTTTAATCAACCTTCTTACACCAATACTTTTATCTTGAAAATATAGTCTGTTGAGGATGATAATGAGAAGTTATAGAAACCAACATCACTTCCACATCTTGAAAATTGAAGGATATATGCACTTGTGATCAATGGAGACACAAACTTGTCCAATTGAGTCAAACTTCTTTAGTTAACCCTTATTCTTTTGAGCTAATTTTTACAAATTGAGGCATAATGAATCATGAAATACTTTTTCATGATGTTACTTCAAAACATCTTTCATAGAGGCTTGAATCTCAATGAAGCTTTGTTGTGGAAGGTACAAAGAAGGAACTCATGAATCCAAAAACTGACTTTGATGGAATGCAATGTGCTTTCACCTACATTATCAACAACTAGGATACACATACATTGTATTTGTTAGTTAAAGAGTAATAAAACATAATTGATCACAAAATACAAGTCAATGTGATTGGTGATTCCCCATAGAGCAATACCAAAGATAGGGAGAGGAAACATACCCTACTGTGTGACTTTGTTGTGATTGAATGGATATGATATGATAAAGGAATCTTAGGGGCAAAAATTGGGGTGCAACAGGTTTCATTCAGCACAAGTAGAGAAACATAACAGTGTAATGACATGCAACATAACTGTGAGGGAAAAAGTGAAAGAACTGAGTTTTAATGATTGTCAAAAACCCATATGTGCAAATATGCCTTGCTTCAAACAGGTGCAAGTGAGAAACATAAAAAATAAGCATATATCTCAAAGAAGACTGCATGACCCAACTCATGGATCTTCAGGTCGGCTCATAAGAAGAAGTTCTTTGCTTGGAAGTGTCCGGGGAGGCGCACGCCTCCTCTATGCATCGACGCATGGTTCTGGGAGAACATGAGTTGGCGCATTAGGGAATGAGTCGATGCATGACTGAAGATATTTCAACCTATCTCGCTCGGGAAGACGCACACCTTCTCAATGCATCGATGCATAGTTATGGGAAAACATGAGTCGGCGCATCAAAATAATGAGTCAGAGCATAACTAAAGGAACTTCAATCTCTCTCTCGCTCGGGAAGGCACACGCCTTCTGTATACCCTGCATGAGTCGATGCGTCGCTAAATTGTCTTAATTTTATGCTATGCTGTTACATCATGGGAATGACCTATAAATATACTTTTGGCCTCTATTTCAATAATAACAAGAAAAAGTTAAGGATATACACAAGATTTCTCTTCATCTTCAACCTCTCATCAATCATCAACAACTACATACAATCATTTTTGTTGATCAAGTTCTTGGGATTGTATTGATAACGTCCGAATTGAAAGTGAAATTTTAGATTTGGGTTGAGATCTTTGTGGGTTTTTTCTTGAATAAAACCATTGGGGTTTTGTCCTCCTAAATTAGGGGTTTTTTATCACAAATCTTTGCTTTATCAAATTCTGCCGAGTTAAGGGATTGGAAGACTGTGGAGTGTTCAATCGGGTAGCGGTAACCGGAGGATTGTAAAGAAGGATTTGGAGCCAAAGATTCTTGAGTAAAAAATCATTCAAGGTAGAAGGAGTTTTTGTTCAAGATTTGGCATACTTGATTCATCTGGAATCAAGGGAAGAGGAGTGCAACATATAAGATTCATCAAGTGATTTTGAATTGTGGTGATTGTATCTTCTCTTACAAACTTTGCAAAATTAAATTCATATCCTAATTCTAGATTCTAGAATTGGGGGAAGAGAAGCCCACGCGAGGACGACAGGGTGAACGGCCTTAGCAAATACCGTGTCCAATTTAGTTTTCTGCATTTGATTTCTATTTGCTTAAATTTGTGAGTTATCAATTTTATTATGCATACAAAATAATTGTAGTGATAAACTCAAATTTAAAACTTATATAGCATTCATTCAAAGTGCAATAATCACTACAATTTGAGTATAACCAAACCTTGTGTAGTACGTACACCAAGTGTTTGGTGAATTTACAACTCACAAATTTGCTTTATCTTCTCCGCAACTAATTGGTAATAACTTACACCTTGTTAAACTTGCTAAAGTGATTCATCATATTCATTTTCAATTGTGATTCTATTATCATCATTTTCATCAAATTAGTTCACATATCTGATCTTTCCAATACGTAAAGTTTAGACGATCAGATTCAGGGTTACCGCTCTCTGATAAAAATAATTTTACAAAATGCATAAATTTTTAAAGGGATCTATTCAACCCCCCCTTCTAGATCCGTCACATCACTAACAATAACTTACTGGGTCTAAGCTAGTTCGATGTTTTCTTCCCTGGCTACAACTTCCGTTCAGTTATGTTTTGAAACTCTCCTTCAGCTCGATAAACCTCTTTTCTTGAAACAGGTTCAAAATTATATGTTGTTGATTCTAACATTGTTTCATTTTTGTGTATGCTCCATGTTGGTTCTGATGGTGTTGCGCTTTGGAGTAACATAAGATAATCCAATGTTGTTGTGCGCAAATAATGATTTTTGCATGGTCTGTTTTGAGGTTGATTAAAGTTTATAGTTTCACGACTTTGGGTGAAAGTCATGATTTGTGAAGGAAGGAGTTTGGTTGCGATGAGGATTCCCTGTTGATGTTGCAGGTGAATGATATTAAGCAAATTGATAAAGAAGGTTTTTGTGAAAATTTGAATCAATTTTCTTCCATGTTTTCGGATATGTGAAAGAACAAATACCAGCAGGGAGATTCCAACGCCGATTATAGGTACGAACTGTTTCTATTTCTCTTCTTCTAAATTTCCCTCTGAATTGGGTTGTTATTATGTTGTGCTTTGGTTGTTGTTTCTCTATGAATCTGAGTTTCTATTATATTGCAGCGGTTTTTAGTAGGTGCAATTTAGTTAATGTGTGAAGTTTGTTAGGGCATGTATGAAGATTTAGGTGGGTTGAGGTTAAAGGTGGTTCTGCAGCTTTTTGTATAGGATATCGCATAGTTCTATATAGAGAGCAAAGTTGCTAGGATTTTGTTGTTGCAGGTTTGAGTGTTGAACAAATTGTAATGGTTTTGTTGCTTTGAATAATGCTTGTTTGCAGGTTATGGAGTGAGAAATATGAGTCAGAACTTTTGGTGGTTTTATGGTTAATGAAATAGAGGTGTAGGTTGAGGTTTTGTATGCTTATCAGGTGTACTTCTCTATCTTGTGTTGTTGGTTTTTATAATGAATGAGAGTGGGGTTTTGGGGGGGAAATGGGATGATATTTGAACTGTTTTGGCATACTGTTTTAACACTTTCTTGATGCAATTTTATTTTTGTTATTTGTGAGTAACTCATGGACTTTTATGTTCACAGGTTTTAGACAACAATAACACATGTTATACAGGGCTGGATTTTGGAGGTTTATGCTAGCAGTAGCAGGCTATTTTAGACAGGTATTCAGACTCGTTTGAGACAACAATGTTTTATTTATCTTTGACTAATTTGATAGAAGGTTTTATGGCAGGTGTCTTGGGCTAATTTTTTACATTGTTTTGGAGTGTGACGCAGTGTGACGCAGGGCTGTAACTATTGATTTAATCAACTATTTTAGAAAGGTTGATGCTTACAAACTTCGTTCTCTGTAAATGGTGCATGTCGGGCTCATGGCTCATGTTGAACAAAAACATGTTGAATTTAATTGGATTGTGGAATTTCGGAAAGACTCATGGAACTTGGTTGAAGAAATTCAAAGTCAGATACAATGCTTAATTTGGAGAAATGGCACACGATTTTGGAACATGGGAGCTTACGCCACCAAGATGTTTAGGATTAGGTTTTCTTATGATTTGTAACGTCTCCATGTTACGAACCTTCTTGTAATAAGGATGATTTCTTTGTAAGGCCCTGAGAAGTTTTCCTTGTAATGAAACTTAGAATCCAATGCAAAAAAGTTTCACATATTTGAAATAAATTTCTTCTTTCAAATTTCCTATTCTCTCCTTTTGGTTTTGACATTATATTGATGACATGATGACGTACATGTAATATACTTTTGAAATCAATGAAATAACTTCGTATATTCCAAACACTTTGCCTCCATCTCTTTTCCTTTGAAGTAATAATGATGATGACGTTTTTTAATTCCAAGAAAACCCATGTAAATCCTCTAATATTGAACTCTTGAAGTAACATTTGACAAATCAATGTTGATGCCATAAGGAGTCCCTGAATCAAAACCTTGACTCAGTTGTAATGAATTCTTAGCACATTTGAATGAATAATGCAATCTCAATCCTTGTTAACTTATCATTCAAGCGACAAACTATAAGCAATTGGGAGAAGACACCCATGTCATAATCACAGTGACTCTACAAATCATATCTTTTACCATTCCTTGACTTTAACGAGCAACAAAATGTCAGTGCCTTGAATCCTTAAAGATGAAGGTACAACTTAAAGTGTAGAAAGAATATGACCACCAAGTTGTTCTTTGACATGAAATCCTTGGGGTGATGGAATGAAACCAAACCCTAGCTTCTCAATTAGACCCTTGATGAATCCGTGAGAATTTTCTTAAAATCCCAGTGTTAAAGAAGGTGGCTTAAGATGCGAAAGAAATGCCAAAACCCTAGTCCAACCATATTTGATAAAGCAACAAATTTAATTTATCATGAATGAAGTATAAAGCCACAAAGCATAAGGAAACCATAATTTATGACCGAACAACTTAGGAGATGGTAACTGAAGAGAAAACCCTGATTTTTAATCACACATAGGGAAATAAACTCTAATCCAAGATCTTGCTGAATTTGAATGAGAAATGGCCTTGTACAGAAACTCGTGACAACCATACTTCAAAACGTGATTCCATTGTCCACTACCCAAGGAGGAACCAAGGAAATCATTTGTAAAATGTAGAAGCCTCAAACCAAAATTAAACGCTAGTTAGGACAACCATTGATGCTTTGAACCATTTCCTTATTGAAATGAAGGAATGATGTGTGAACGGCCTATTGAAAATGATGAAAATGAAATGCAAAGCCTAAGCCAGATAAAAGTGAAAAGGTAGGACAAATTTGTGGTATGACAGTTATGAAGAGATGTCAAACATGATGTCCTGACATTAACCAGACTAAGAATATTATTTTCTCTATAGTGCTGAAGCTTCTGAAGAATAACTCTCTGATAATGTCCATAGTTGAGAGAAATGATCACTGCTGGAGTTTTGACTTTTGTATTTGATTTTGTAATTGAAATCTGGATTATATATTGTTAATTTGTTTTAGCCTAAATTTACCAAAGGGGGAGATTGTTAATTCTCTATTTTAGGATTGACAGTAATTTTAGTAAAACAAATTAGGCCACAACATGTTAATTAGGATCTTCTAACTTGCATAGAAAACATGTTAAATAAGATGACCTATGCAGAATCAGTCGACATCGTTTATATTACATCTGGACTTTTAGATTATGTTAATTTGTTACAAATGTTAAATAATATGGGAATATTTAGTAATCTCATGTGGCATCCAAGTGTGAGAAATCAAGGATAAGATTTCTAAATGCCGAGACATTTTAGGAAAGTTATGGCTGAATACCTATTTTCAAGGATAAGATTTTACAGACTTTGTGCAGTCTCTTTGTTGCATTTTGAAGCCCAAACTAGTCCAGAAAAAGGGTTGTAAAAATAAGTCTATATACCTAAAGAAATTACAAGCCAGAGTTGTAAAAGTGTCAATTATTAGGGCTTGATCTATTCATTAAGAGCCACTCTTGTATTGTTGTTACTTAAGTTGGACTGTTATTTGAGTTGTAATTGTTTAAGCGTAAATTATGTTTGTTGAAGGGTGTCTCCTTCTTCATGGTCAACTACTCTTAAACTTCTAAGTATAAAGTGATTGTATTTTCTTGAAGATTGTCTTTTAAGTCTCTTAAGTTGCATTCTGGTCACTACTTGTGACTATGTGTATATGTCATTGTCTGTGACTATTAGGGAAGTGAGAGGGGTCTCATACCTAGGTGTGTCTTAGGTAGAAATATAGCACCGGTAGTGGTTAAGTGAGAAGTTGTAAACAAGGGATTTTAGTTTTGAATTGATACTATTTAGTGGATTTCCTTCCTGGCTTGGTAGCCCCCAAAGTAGGTGTTGTTGTATACCGAACCGGGTTAACAATTCTGTGTGTCTTTTACGTTTCAGCATTGTTTATGTTGTTCATACCTTGCCATTATGTTGAAGTCATATTTTAGTGTCTCGACATCTCTTAAGACATCTGACATCTGACCACCAGAATTTCAATTGCTATTAGAGCAGGGATCCTGCTCTACCTCGGGGTGAGATTCAGGGAAGATACTTTCTGGTTCATGGACAATGAAGGAGGACTTGTGAACAAAAGATCTCTATAAATGGCTAATTTAAAGAAGATATATTTAGAAGTAATGACAAGGGAATTCATGGGTAACACTCCTAGAACATTTGACATATCCAAAGAGTGCTGGAATCTATTTGATAGAGGTAAGAGGCAGAGGATCACACGAAGATGATCCATATTGTCTTGCTTCTAAGGCTATAATATAATTCTGCTACTAATAATGATGGTGGTATATGTGTGTGTGCATTATGTCTTATCAAATGGCGTGACATATTGCCTGATGTTGTAATACTTGGAATATAGCTTCGACCAACTTATTAAAATTGCCTAAGATACTTGTGGCTCATAAAGGCACGTCAAAATATGGTCGATGAAAAGAGTTATGAAAATATCATCATTAAGGTGTGTAGAACCTTGTTGTACTAAGGAATGGAATAGCATATGTGTGTATTTGAAGAGGCATTTGGGTTGTTTGTCTAAGAAGTTTCTATCCAAGAAACATGTCTTAGATAAGTGGGCTGGTGAAAAGAGGATAAACCAATTGATTACTTTTTGGGTCAGTTTATTTCTGATCCAAGTAAATAGGAGTGCAGTGGCTGAGCTCTATCTTCTTGTGGAGATTCGTTTTTCTCAACCAAGTTATTTATATTTGGAGGTCAAGATCAAATGTCGAGGACATATTCTCTGACATCTAGAAGGTTATTATGAAGAAGACATATATGTGTGATCATGCTTGTGGCTGCGCTCTAACGGAATAAGTTGAGATTGAGTTGGATAAAGGGGACTTTAAGAAGTAACTGATCTGGATGGTTAACTGTTGGTTCTCTTAAACAAGATGGAAGATGTTCACACAAACTTAAAACCATTATCAAGTATGTGAGAACATGGAACTCTTGTTCTGTTGCAGTGGAAAGGTTATTCAAGGTAGGTTGATGGAAGCCAAATGGATAGATCTTCAATAGTGAAGATGGATCATCTTGAGGTATGTTAATTTTGAAAGTTTAACTCTCATGTGTGTAGAATATGGATTGACGCATATATGTGTGATATGTCATTAAGGGTGATTTGTCTACTACTGTATGGTTCTCATGTGCTCTGTGCAAAGGGAGGTGTATGGATTACTATGA
The DNA here is from genome assembly GCA_948472305.1 of Vicia faba. NCBI lineage: Eukaryota > Viridiplantae > Streptophyta > Magnoliopsida > Fabales > Fabaceae > Vicia > Vicia faba. The sequence continues at coordinate 858,345,831 of OX451741.1, forward strand.
ATGATGTCTACTGAACCATAGTAAATGATAAATTCCTATGGTTAATATTGACATCTGAATTGATGTTTAAACATCATCTTAGTGATTACATCTGAAGAAAAGTAAGTTGTGCTTGAAGTTCATGGTGTGTCTGACCATGGTGAAGAATAAGGTCAAGCCACAAGTGGTTTGCGGAGTGAATATCAGTCATAATTGTTTGAATCCACATGTGTTAGAAGATTGTAGAAGAAGGATGTCAGATCATATGGTCAGCCATTTATGAGGAGGTAGCCATATCTTTTGATTGTACCTCTAAGAGAAATTTTGAAGGAAGGGACCTGAGGAAATGTTCCTCTCATGTGGCTATGCATGTGACTAATGTTAATTTAGTTGAGCTTGACATCCATCATAATTGAAGAAGAGAGTTGTGTATTTGTTTAATGTGTTGATGCAGGAGTGCAGTCTGACCCTTATGCTTCAGAAAGTGTTTGAGAGTTTTTTTCTCTCCATGGGTTCTGGTGACCTGAATAAGTTGCAGAAGATGTGTTCTATAGATATCTTCTTGTACAAGCTTGAATTAAGGACATATGAGTATATAAATTTCTATGGATGGTGGATCAGGAACCAATGTGAATGGTTCTATGATAAAAAGATGGTGTTCCAAATGAAGCTATAACATCATGCTTGTTGATAGTTTTTTGGGAGATGCTTAGGATTATGAACGTAGAACTTAATCCTCATGTCTAGTTTTTTGTTGATAGTTTTTTAGAAGTGGCTTCTGACCGTATCTACAATGGGGTATATTGTAAATGCATGACTACCATCATCTTAAAGAATTCACTTGTACCAACAATTGCTAGTGGGTGCAAGGGAAGAGTGTCAGATAAAGTGATCTAATCTGAGAAGGTGGAGTCTTCTGCTGCGAAAAGACTATGTCAGTCTGGATCTTGTGAAGTAAGCAAACTAAAATATTTCTTATGAAGTAATGTCATACCCAGTGTGCATTGCATCTTGACCATTCAAAGATTCATGACAATGTGTGTGGATTTGTAAGCCCATTTATCAGATATGTCTTTGTTAAGTGGATAAGTCAGGTGTAAAACAGTGGGAGAACTGACTTCATTTTGCGTTTTATCGCATATATGCAGATAGAAAGAGTCGCCACCAACTTTTCTTTTATCCAATAAGGAAAGGGTGAAAAGAACATAAAAGACCTTGAAGATTTTGAGTTCGGGGGGCATGTTATGAAAAGGGAAGGTGTTAGCACCCTTTTCATCTGTAGTTATCTACGGACTCTTAATTGCTTAGCTAACTTTCTTTGAAAAATTGTTTTGTGTTGTGTGTTTGAAAATATTTTTGAAAACGCCAATTTTAAGGTGAAATTTATAATGACTCTCGTATTTGTCCTTGAGAACGCGTACAAAGTGTTTGTTTGCAAATATTTTGAAAGTGTGATTGTGTTAGATGTTTTTGTTTTGAAGAGCTTTGTGAGCAAACGATTAAGATCTACCCTACTCAAGGTAGTTCTTGTGTTTCCCTCCTCCTTTAGATAGTGATATCCTACCATTAGTTAGTAGGAAGCTCTATCGTTGGATGTGAAGGGACAAACGTAGGTCATCATACAATCATCAAAGGAAACTGGTATGGACACTTTAGCAGTTATTGTTAAGGGACTAGGATGTTTACCAAAGGCAATATCAAAAGGGTCATCGAGGGAGTATGACCTTTGTTTTTGAGGGACTATGCTAAAGCGTCCCCACGTTTGAGGTACATGACTGTTTTTTACGAGACAACAAGGGAGGTTATCCTAGAGGTGTAAGTGTGCAAGGTGATTTGTTTTCAGTTATGTTTATCTTTGGCATTAGGGTTAGCTATCGTTTCATTATTAGCCTTTCCATAAAAACCTAATTACTAAGTAGTAAACATAGAATTAATGAAAATCACTAAAGTGCGGAAAGGTAAACCCTATACTATTACAATGCTTTGGGAGAGGTAAATAAGTAATAAATTGCGGAAAGTAAACCCTAATTACTATTACAAACCTGGAAACAATTACAATAATAAAAAAATGCGAGAATAATAAATGTTCACGAAAGTAACGGGTGATATAAAAATATGACAAAGAAAAGAAAAGATTTTTGTATTTTTGGTATTTTAAAAAAAAAAGGTTTATGATGAAATTAATTAAAAAAACCTAAGAAACTAATTAATTTTAGTGAAAAAAATTCAATTACTTAAATAAAAAACCCTAAAAATCTACTTAATTTTAATTAAGAAAACTAACCCTAATTAATTTAACTTAAAACTAATATTATTGGTGTTTTAAATAAATAAATAAATAAGTAAAAGAAAATAAAGAAAATATAAGAAAAGGAAAATGGGCCAGAATCAACAAACAAATGGGGGTGCAAGGTGAAATCTGTTAGGCCTAATAAGGAGAAGCCCTAGAGATCCAGTGCATTCAGCCAGAGTAGATGCAGCGCGCGCTTGTGGATCTGGGATCATTGGACCAGATCTATACAGTTCTGATAATGAGGTGTGGTAGAGTGCATGGTTGTTTTGTGTGACGCGCTACACTAGATTAAAAAAAGAGAGAAAACATGAAGAAAAAAAAGATTGCAAAGCGCCAGGATCGAACCCACGCCCTGGTATAGGTATGCCTTAACGTGTGCTCGCTTGCCACTGGGGTGGCTCTACATTCGTTATTTAAACTGAAATGATTTAAATAAATATTAAACAAAAAGCATGGACTGGAGAAGCACCGGAGCCCTAGCTCCGGTCGTCTTCTCCAATTGCTCTTTTTCTTCAAACCTGCACAAAAATAAGCATTTGAGATCCAAGAATACCTTACCCCCATAAATCAAGGCTTGTGGATTCAATGAATTCATTCTTTTTTACTAAAACGCAACGGTTGTTAGGTACGATCAAAACAACATGGATCGGTGCATGTATGGCAACTCGTGATTCTGATAGCATAAAGGTCATGCGATCTACTTTTCTTGCACTAACATACCTCAAACATATTAATATAGTTAGGTTGCAATGAAACATGAAGAAAACAAAAATATGATTTTTGTAAAAAAAAATGAAACGACCATTGTGTCATTGTGTTTGATCCATTCTTACTCTGTAGGGTTGCTGGAAGTGAATGAACAATTTTGAAGGCCTTGGAAACGACTGCAAGCTATGGTTTCAAGTTTCCCTAGTTTGATAATTTTTGTGATTTTTTTGGAAGTGGTTTCTAGCACAAGGTTTCGTGTCCTTCATGTCTGAATTGAATGAGATTATATAGTTTTAATTTAGGTCAAAGGATCCTGGGCTTGGACTTGTGTAATAAGCCTTGTTTATATTTTACTTATTTTGACCTTTTAAATAATAAAAATCAAGAATAAATATAATAAACAGGAGGGAGGTGTATGAATAAGTCTTGAGGTTCACTATAAGCTGCAAAGCATGTTTGGACTTTGAAACAATAGCCCACAAGCCCAAAAAAATCAAGTTTAATCAATTTAAACTTCATGCATTTGTTTAAAATATCCCAACTTGCACTAGTTATAACTCTCTCAATTTTTGTCCTTTGAAGGTGATCTTCGACTTTTTGAAATCTTAAGATGTCCTCTAGAAGCCCTCTTTTGATCATTTTTTCATTTGAAGATTTTATCTTGATGTAAGTTGCCTAGACAAAAAGTGTTTTTTTGTTGACTTTTGAAATGACCTATAATGTATTGGCCCATATCTCTCAAATGAAGCATTTTTGGACTTGAGCTTAGAGAGACCAAGTTGTAGAGAAATTAATTTCGTTCACAACAAGCTTTGTTTGAGGAAAATATGATGAAGCATGTGAAAGTTATGCTTGGTCAAAGTTCACTTGACGTCTCCTAAAGAACACCCTAATTTGGCAACTTTTGACTTTTGATGATTTGAAAGTTTTCCTAGATGAATCATGATAAAGCCTTTACCAAATGATGCATGTGACTTCAAAATGTTGAAGTTGATAAAAAATCATGAAGTTTGACTGTATGTTGACCATAATTGACTTTTTATCTAATATAGTTGATTTCAGTCATCTGAGTCATTGACTAAGCAAACTTGTGATGCAAGGCATGAAACTTGCTATGAGTATTATTGCAGACCTATAAGAAACCATGGACACCACTTGAGGCTTTAGAAACCCAATCTTCCTTGAGAAAGAAAAAAACCTAGTTCTAGGTCAATTGCTTAGCAGGAGAGTTTGTCTGATCAATTCTTCAGCAACCTTGAGCATTTGAGAACCCCAGGAGAATATCTTGAAGAAAAGGGAGTTCAAATTTTGGGGTACAACAGCTGCCCCTTTTTAATCTTCTTAAAACTGAATAGTTAGATTGGTATGCCCGCCATTCGTGATTTAAAGGTAGAAGATGATTGAACAATTAAGTTCCCAGAATTTTGCACTCGCCTATGCAGAAAGTAACACTACTGGTTGATAATATTTCTTGAATTGGCTTAAAGATGCCATTCGGATAGGTGACAAAATTTCACTATAGATGGGATCATATATGCCATCAAAATAACTATTGATAGGAGTATTAGAATGAGTCTACGCTTGACCGTATCTGAAGAATTCTTTCACAGATGAACGTATGGGGAAGGTGTTTAAGTATTTACTTGTCAGATTTAGTCTTTGAGGCAAACGCTTGTTAGATTTAGTCTCTGGGGGAAATGCTTTGAATGTAGACATTCGCTCCGTTCTGTTTCTGGAATTGATCTACAGTCTATTTTTGTTGGTAAACATGTCCTATTTCGGGAATTCATACCACCTGGTTACATATATAGTTTTTTCGTCCTGTTTCGGGAGTTAATCTTTGCCTGGTTATAAAGATAGTTTCCCCGTCCAGTTTTGGGAGTTAATCTTTGCACAGTCCTATAGATAGTTTCCCTGTCCTGTTTTGAGAGTTAATATAGGACCTGCTTTTTTATTGGTGAACTCGTCTTGTTTGGGGAATTCATAACCCCTGGTCGTACATATAGTTTCCCCGTTCTGTTTTGAAAATTAATCTTGGACCTGGTCATATAGATATTTGCGCCGTCCTATTTCGAGAATTAATCTCTGACCTATTTGAAAGTTATTGATGATATTTGTCTGTTTGTGAACTTTACCTGAAAAGATTAAATTAGTCTTTATGAGATGTCATGATGTACGCAATGCATTACATAATGATGTTCTCAAAGTAAATGAGAGTGTGCTATATGCGTTTCGTATCCATATGCTATGATGCTTCTAAATGATTTATGGATGTCAGATGTCGTTGAGGCGTATCAGTAGCTTCGTGTAACATCTTTGCTGGGTAAAATAAATCCTGACTACCACTAGGGATGAAGGATATGAATCTTCAATCTTGTTTATAATGTCTCTGCTAGGGATTCCTACATTCTGTTTGGGGATACTCCTATGGGAATGTTTGACTTCTGCTTGGGGATAGAAGAGTTCAGGAACCTTGGCCGTTCATCTCTATATTGGGGATTTTAGTTCCTATATGCCCTGACTGGGTATAAAAGAGATGGATAACCTTTCGAGGTTTTGGATGACCCAGTCTTAGATATGGACGCCAAATCTTCTACGGGGGAAAAAGTTAAATGATGTATGTCCCGGTTTCAGATTCCGTAGCAACTCTGTGGGGATAGCAACCTGGCCTACACTTTGCTGGAGAAGAGAATCTACCTGGGATTTGTAGTGATCGGAGGAATGCACTATAGTTGGTAAAATAGATTCCATTGGGGAAATAAACCCTTCTAGAGAAATATACTCTGCTGAGGAAATATACTCTACTGAGGAAATGAGCCATGCTGGAGAAGGGAACTCTCTAGGGGATTGTACAATGTTGTAGAAATAAACTCAGCTGGGGAATTAGATTCTTGTGAAATATTTTGAGGAAGATTCTGCCGTATGCTGTGGAAATGATAAAACTCCTTTATCCGCTATGGGGATCTGTTGGGGAGTATGGTCATGTTAATAGCGAGAAGATTCCCCAATTTCTGTCTTGAAAGCATATTAGACTTGAAAGTGAATGTATCTTCGTCAGGGATGAGCTTGTGAAGGTAACTCTGTGGGGATAATCCCATGGAGGTTGCTCTGTGGGGATTTTTCCATGGGGATTTGTGGACGACTTGAACATTATCCTAATTCCTAGAGTCTTGGGTAAATGCTTATTCCTATTTTTATGCACTGTTTGTTAAAAGTAATCATATTCATATGCATATGTTCATTCAATTCAATCATTGGACATTTTTGCAAACAAAATTGAAGAGATAAAACAAAATTTGAATTTTGCAATTGTATTTGTATTGATAATTTGCCTATAAACAGGCGTTTTTTGTACATAGAGACAAAAGTCCTAGTAAGAGGGAATTGTCGTAAAATGAAAAGAGTACAAAGTAAAACAAAGATAAAACAACTATGTGGGAATGATCTCATTGAGTTTTAACTTTGCTATTGCTTTTATGTCTTTAAGCAACTCATCCCTCTCTATCGGAAGAAGTTGACTGGATTGATTTGTACCATTTGAACTTGACGTTGGTACCAAAGCTAGTTGTAAGTAGATGATCCAATAGGATGTAGTTGTACGCTTTAATACCTAACTTTTTCCTTGATCGCCCTTTCGGGTTATCAGTCCATCGGGATACCCTTTTTTGCCCAAACCGCCTTTTTAGGTTTTCGACTTGTCGGGTGTACAATCTTTATATATATACCCCTAATTTTTGCCCGAACCCTTTTGGTTCGCTGTGATGCCCTTATTTTTTCCTAGGTCAGTCAACCTAGCAGTTCATATTCATGCTTAGTATTTTTAACTATTTCCACATTCACAAGGTGTGGAGGATCTTCACCGTCCATGGTGGTAAGTATCATGGCGCCTCTAGAAAATATCTTCTAAACTACAAATGGACCTTCGTAGGTTGGAGTCCATTTTCCCCTGTGTGATATGGTGGCAGAATCGACTATTAATACTCGTTTTCGTTTTTTGTTTGCAAATGTCGTAGTAAGCAAGAGTCACTACTGACTTTCCCTTTATCCAACAAAGGAAAGGGTGAAAAGAACAGAAAAATACCTTTTTCGAGATTTTCTGAGTAAGGGGGGTAGATTATGGAAAGGGAAGGTGTTATCACCCTTTCCATCTGTGGTTTTCCACGTGCTCTTAGATACTTTCTCATTTTTGAAAACTGTTTGTGTTTGTGTGTTTTGAAAGGTTTTTTTTGTTTTCTTTATGGTAACTCTCGTATCAGTCCTCGAGAGTGTAATAAAGCATTTTTGAAAACTTTGTTTGAAAAGTGTTTGAAAGTGTGGTGTGTAAAAATGAATTATTTTGAGCAAGTTCTTAAGAATTATCTACCTACTCGAATAATGTTTGTTCTCTTCCTCTTATCCTTTAGACAATGCTATCCTACTATTAGTGAATAGGTAGCCCTAGTCGTTGGATGTTTGAGGGACTATCAAAATGGATGTATGGTCACTAAAGGAAACTGGGCAAAAACTCTTAGAACTGTCCTAAAGCCCTTAGATCACTTTTTTAACCGAAGCAGTGGTCGAGAGGGTCATCGAGGGGCTAGTGATCTCTTTAGACTTAAGGACAACCACCAATAATTCTCATATTTCGAGAATTGTGACCATTATTTTCCGAGGCAACCAAGTGAGATATACCCTAAGGGTGCAAGTTTGTGACAGTGCTTTTTCAGATATTTGTCTTGAGATTAGTGATCTACAGATTGATTGATTTATTCTTGTCATCCACGCCTAAGTTACTAACAGTTATATACAAGCATACAAGAAATATAAAAGCGAGAAATAAAGGGTCCTACGTTATTACAGGGCTTTTGTGTAGATACATATATAATGAACAAAAATTAAAGTGCGGAAATTGTAAACCCTAATTAAGTTATTACAAACCGGACATAGTTACATCAATATTAAAAAAAAAAGTAATCGAACAGAAAAATAATAACGCGCGAGAATTAAAACTGGAAAAGAGTTCAAAACCTTAAGAAATCTAATTTGCTCATTGAAAATATTTTAGGGATTTTTTTATGAAAAAGATTTGAAATTTAACCTAATCTTCTAATTAATTTTAATTAATGAAAATAAATTAAAGTTAATTAAATTAATTAATTGGAAAAAAATTAATTTATTAAGAAAAAAAACTAAGTCCTAATTTTTTTGTGATTATTTCCTGATTTTAGGATTTTGAAAAAATGATTTAAAACAAAAGAAATAAAAACTAAACAATAAGAAAATAATAGAGAAATTGAGAAATAGGCCTGAGGGGGGTGTGAACCCAAATTGGGGGGTTGCAAGCTGAAACTTTTGTCCAAGGCCCAGAAATTGTAAGCCCATAGCCAGCGTGTGGTTCAGTGTGGAGCAAGCTGGGAGATCCATCATGTGACTGCCATCTTGGAATGTCAGATCTGGTATTGATTAATCTGATGGAGATGATGATGAGGCCTATGGTATGCACATTGAGCAACAACACAATGGATCTGGAAACAAATGTTAGGAAAAATAATATGCAGGAGGCAGGGGTCGAACCTCTGACCTCCCACACGTGCGTGCCTTAAACCATTCAGCCTTTTCATCCGAGCCAACTTAACATTCGTTATACAAAACAAACATAATATAATATATTTAATAAAGGGTCCGTGTTTAAGACAGAAAACACGCACAATTCAAATGGTCCACTCCTGATGTGCCACGCCATCGTCATCCCCACTGGCTATCGTCTTAGCCAAAAAACTTTTACCCACTGATATGATTGTTGCTAAAAGACCTGCATATTTCCAATATCTAAAACAAGCAATATAAATTCAATCTAAATTCATGGATCAATTGGTTTGATCTCGTGAGTACAATGGTACTCTTCTTTTGGCCTAATTTTTCGTTTAATGGAAAACCCTAAAACAAACCTCAAAAACCTAACAATTACAATTAGTCATACACGCATCAAAACAAGCAATTAATCATTCAAACATGTTCTAAATGATCATATAAACATGAATGCATACTCAAAATTAATTTATAATACGTATATTATCAAACTCGAACTTACGAACAAGAAGCAAACTGTGATGTTGTAGATGCTTGTTCTGGATGCTTTGATGTGTGAGAACGATCCAATTAGCTTACAAATGCGCCCAGGAATTGATTGCAACCTTCAGAATGCTTTGAATCTCCCAGTAAATCAAAATCCGATTGCCACTTTTTGCCAAAAATTTGGAGTTTCTTGTGTCAATTTCGTGCGGCCAATCCTTGTTTTCCTGATCAGGTCTTGTTATGAATATATAATGGAATGAATTAGGTCAATAAAACTGGACTAAATCTTGAAGATTTGTGAGAAAAAGATTTGATTTGCCATGGATATTTTAAGTTTCTAAAATAGGCCAAATCATGCACTTTTCATTCCAATCCCCCCTTGCACGAAATATTTGATTTTCCAGCTGATTCTAGACTCATTATGTGGTCATAAAACAAATCTTGGATTTTATTTTTTTATTTCACTATTTTATTTGATTTATTTTTATTTTAATGGATAAATAATCATAACAAATAATAAAAAATAATGAAATAATGTATGAGTGAGCTCAGGGGTCGTTGGCCATGTTAGGATCAAGTTTTAAGCATGAAAACATGGGCCCATTTGGAAAAAATTCATGTTTGGTCATTATTTGCTTTATGCACATTTCAAAAAATTGGTAAACTTTAGAAATGCATATCTCTCTCATTTTTAACCCTAAGAGGGTGTTCTGGGACTTTTTAGAGAGCTTAGGATTTCCTGTAAACAGCCCTTTTGGTTTCATCCTAATTGGATCTTCCATGTTAGTGTAAGGAGCTTTGACCCAAAAGGTGTTTTTGTTGACTTTTTGAAAGGACCTATAATGTCTGAGCATGTATCTTTTGATTGAGGCATTTCTTGGACATTAGGGTTGATGAGAAGTTGTAGGGAATTGGATCCTCTTCAAAATGAGCCTTGGAGGTAAAATTCCTGATAAAGTATGACAAAGTTATGCCTGGTCAAAGTTTGGTTGACTTTTCCTATAGAAACCCTAATTTGCCATTTTTGTCTTTTGATGAGTTAGGAGCGTTTCTTGAGGAATCATGATCATCCCTTGATAAAATGATGGATAATAATTCAAAATATTGATGTTGGCCAAAAATCTTGAAGTCTGACTATATTTGGGCCACAATTGACTTTTGACCTAGTACAGTTGATTTCCAGGCATTTGAGCAGTTGACTGAGCAAACTTATTGCTCAAGGCATGAAATTTGGCATGGATGATCTTGAGGACATATTAGGACAATGGAGAATATGTGGGATCCTTTGGACTCATACATATTGCTTGAAATTGAAACCCTAATTTGAGATTCATTGCCTTAGGAGGAGAGTTTGTCTGGTCAATTCTTGGTCATCCTTGAGGCATGTCTTAAGTGAAAATGGGAGGGAAAATTTTGGGGTACAACAGCTGCCCTTGTTCAATCTTCTTAAACCTGAGGATGTAGAATGGTTGGTCTGCCTTTCGTAATCTGAAGGTGGAAGATGATTGAACACTAGAGTGCCCAGAAATTTGCACTCGTCTGAAATAAAACTTGACTGTTTAGGTAATATCGGGAATGAGCTTACAGATGCCATTTGGTGAAGGTGACTGGAGATCATCGGAGATGGGATTAAAGATACCACCCAGAGCAATGTTGATTTCATAATATATTCCTTCTTGGGAATTCCTATGCATGTCTTTGAGGAGGACTCCGTTGAGGAATGATGGTCATTGTTTTGGGGAATAGAGTTTAGGAGCTTCAGTTGTCCATTACTCTACTAGGGAGTTATCTCTTGATTGAAGAGGCGTAAGTGAACTGCTATCTGGTCAGGATCCAGGCTTCTCAGTGACTTGCTGAGGATGATAACGTCGACTGCTATCTGGTCGTATTCAAGGCTTCACAATGACTTACTGAGGGAATGAGATTAAACTGTTATCCGGTCGTGCTCTAGGCTTTGTCGTTTTTTAAACTGGAATAGAAATCAGAAAAATCTTAGTGTCGATTTAACTGAACCAGAGAAATATCTTTTATTAACTTTGACTGGAAAGGAAATCAGAAGAATATTAGGGTCGATTCAACTGAACCAGACAAAAGTCTTGGGTCATCTTCAACTGGAATAGGAATCAGAGAGATCTAAGTGTCGATCTAACTGAACCATAAAAGGTCTTTTGAGAACATCTTTTTGAGGAAAACACTAAAATAGCCCTTCATTAGACGTAGCATTTGAGAAGACTACCAGGTCACGTAAGTAGCCAACGGTGTTTATTGACTTGATCTTTCCTAAAAATGGTAAAGAGTTAGTCGTATGAAATGTCATTATTTATGAAATGCATTGTGATGATGTTCTCAAAATAAATGAGACTATATTGTATGCGATGTGTATGCGCATGCCATAATGTATGAATATGGGATGCTATTGCGATATTTTCTAGTCATGGAAAATAAATCCCTAACTGCTTCTAAAGAGTATTGGGATGCCGAATCCTATGCTTCCGCTAGGGATGATGAATGAAGATGATTTTCCTGGGATTTTCCTTTTCCGTTTGAGGTTACTCTGCCGGTGATTCTTAACTCTTATTTGAGAATAAATCTATGGAGAAAGATAATGATTGGTTGAAAATATTTTATCGATGTGGAGAAATAGCCTCTGTTGGGGAATAGACTTCCGTAGTTTGAGGAACAAACTCTACTTGGGAAGGAGGTTTTATAAACTGGTTAAGATTATAAAGCTCGACTGGGGAATATAGATTTCAGCTCTCTGAAGGATCTTTGCTGGAGAAAGTAATTCCTGCTTAGGGAAGAAGAGACCAAAACTTTGGTTGTTTCTACTCTGTGGGGAGCATAGACGTCACTAGGACATATGCTGAGGATACGGTGATGAATTTGCATCAGGACATTTCTGCCTTTGTACCTGCTGGAGAAAGTACCTACGGAGATTTTGTCGATGGATCTATGTCGTGATTGTACTTGAACATGTATAAATGAGTTTCAGAATGACATCCGTCTCTGGATCGTATCTGAACTATACTTGAAACATGTGTTGAATGAGTGTCAAAATGACATCCGTCTCTGGATCGTATCTGAACTGTACTTAAAACATGTGTTGAATGAGAGTCAAAATGACATCCGTCTCTGGATCGTAATTGAACTTCACTTGAAACATGTGTTGAATGAGTTTCAGAATGACATCCGTCTATGGATCGTATCTAAACTGTACTTGAAACATGTGTTGAATGAGTGTCAGAATGACATCCGTCTTTGTATAGTATTTGAACTGTATTTAAAACATGTGTTGGATGAGTGTCAGAATGACATCTGTCTCTAGATTGTATCTGAAATGTACTTGAAACATGTGTTGAATGAGTGTCAAAATGACATTCGTCTCTTGATCGTATATGAACTGTATTTGAAGAGAATCTGAATAAGTATAAGGATGACATGCGTCTCTGGGTCGTACCTAAACTATTTCTAGAAGAAAATTCTGGAATAAGTACCAGGATAACATCCGTCTCTGGATCGTACCTGAACTGTTGCTATAAGATAGTCTAGAATAAGTATCAGGATGGCATCCGTCTCTGGATCGTACCTGAACTGTTTCTATAAGAGAAATATGGAATAAGTACCAGGATAACATTTGTCTCTGGATCGTACCCGAACCGTTTCTAGAAGATAGATCTGGAATAAGTACCAGGATAACATCCATCTCTGGATAATACCTGAACCGTTTCTAGAAGAGGGCTTGGTTTATTTAGAATGTTTCCGTTGGGAATTCCTGTTCAATTGTTTTTGAGAAGAAATCCGCTGCGGAACATTGATTCTGCTTGATTGTACGTGATTCATTGCTGGAATTCATGTCTAATTCCCCAAGTTATTCAGATGGAGATCTGCCCCTGGCTATTTGGCATTTTTTGAGAGATTCCTTGAATCTAGACTTGACTGCCCTAGATAATGTACAACGATCATGACGTGCCCCTTGGTTGGAAGTGATTTTCCACTTGAGGTGAACCTTTTAATTGAGAAAGTTTTTATTCACTAGATATTCGTCATGTGAATTTCTCTATTGTCAAATAAATAACTATATGCAAACAACGATATTCAAATAATGCAAGGTTTATGCTTGTCTTGAAGATTTTGAAAATTCATTTTTTAGTAAAAGAAATTTTGCAAGAGAGTGATATCAACTCAGGATTTATAGTAAGTCCTACAGGAGTCAGGATACCTTTTGTAACAGTATGCTTCTGAACTAACCTATGCTTCAGTTAGTACTTTTAAGGGTTATAGTGTGGCCTGGTTCACGGTTTAAGAAACAAAGTATAAATGCTCAAATTTTATTTGTACCCACCCGTTCTTCGTGATGTTATTCGATCCTATGCTCAGCTAATTGTGCGTTCAGATTCCAATTGAGCCTGGCATCTTGTCCTTGATGTTCCGATGATGGTTCGGATACAGATAGTTTATTTGGAAGAGACAGTCATTTTGAAATCTTATTTTTTGTCGAGGATTAGTAGTAACCTCATTTTTTTGGGTTTTAGTTATCCCTTCTTTTGCCTGAACTGTTTCTTTTGTGATTACAGTCAGCGGGATGCCCATGTTTTTTCTTAAGTCTCTTTATAGGTTTTGACTAAGCAGGCTTTTATTTTGAGATGTAATGACTGCCGGTTTTAATGATTATGTGGAACCATCACCATCTTCTGATTTGGAAGGACGTCTTAGATGCCATTCATTATGTATGAAGTAGAATATTCCGACTGAATGAGCATCTGAATTAACTGAGAAAACTACCTTGCCTCAGGTTATGATTAAGGGTTTTAATTTGTGTGAAAAGAAAAACTCTTACTTCTTTGGCTCAAAGGGGTTGACTAGGATTATCTTCCTTATAACTCCACTATTTCGGATTTTAAACAACTCCTGTACATCGTCAGCAAGGTCTGTTTAAAAGCATATTGCAGAGATTATGGTATTGTTTTCGTCATCCTCCCTCTAAAGGCTTATAGCTTTTTAATCGAGAGTCGAATATCACGTAAAGGAAGTAAGAAAATAGTTTAAATAAAATGACAATGAAATCATTCAAGATAAACATATGCGATGCATTAATGAGAAAACCAAAGTTTGACATAATAGTAATGTTTGAACAAAAAATGAAATTAAAAATGAAAAATAAAAAATGAACTGGATGTTCACAATGGTTTGGCCTTGGAGCAGTGATCACTTTGTGAGTCTCTGGAGGGTCTAATTTAATCTCTTTGGCGTCAATCTTATCTTTAATTTTGTTCTTCAGAGCCCAGCAGCCATTTGTATCATGTCCAAGACTATCAGAATGGTATGCAAACCTTTCGTCGGGGTGGTAACTAGGAGCAGAAGTATTGGGATTTCACAGAGGAGCCTTTCACGTAATCAATACTGCTTTCAACATGTGTTGTAACGCTTGAGCTAGAGGCATGTTGATTCTGGTGAATTGTCTCTTAGGTATGACCTCTTTATGCTGGTTCCCCTGTTGGTGTCGTTGCATAGGCGTAGGATTAGAGACCAGTATTTCCCCCACAAATTGATTGTGGCCGTCTGCCTTATTACGACCCTTCTGGACATACACAACATTGGCTTCCCTCTTACCAGCAAATGGCTTCTTCTCAGCATTAGAAGATGCAGCCATCGGGATCTTCCCACTCTTGATACCACTTTCGATCCTTTCTCCAATCAGAACCATCTTTGTGAATCTAAATGAGGAACTCCCAATCAACAGATTAAAGAACGGGTATGTCAGAGTGCCCATGAACATATCTACCATTTCCCGATAATTCATAGGAGGTTGTACCCTTCCAGCTAGATCCCTCCATTTCTGCGCATATTCTTTGAGGCCTTCGCTAGAACCCATAGACATGCTTTGAAGTTGTGTAAGAGTTGGAGCGAGGTCAGCATTGTATTGGTACTGCTTGTAAAAAGCAGTAGCCAAGTCTTCCCAGGTATGAATGTATGTTCTTTCTAGCTGGTATAACCACTCCAGTTGTGTGCCACCTAAACTTTCTTGGAAGAAATGGACCCATAACTTTCAGTCAGCAGTGTGAGGCTGGATCTTCACGACATGGGAGCTTAAGTGCAACTTAGGACAAGAGACACCGTCATACTTAGCGAACGTGGGGACCTTGAATTTTGGTGGGATGATCACACCAGAAACCGGGCCTAATTCAACAATGTCCAAGCCAGGTATCTGCTGAATCTCCATAGTATTGAGACGATCCTCCAATTGTTTGTATTTATCATCAGCAGGAGGATACTACTCCTCAGAATAATCAACTTTGTCTTCATCAGCTCCCGGTTGTTATCTTCATCATGATTATCCCCCTTATTTGATGGAGTTTAATGATCTTGAGCTCTTTTAATCGGTCTTCTAAGTCTTCTTCCCATATTAAGGATTCCAGCCTATTTCTTTGCCTTCTTCTACTTCTCTTTGATGACGAGAGCTTTCTGTTCTCCGTGCC
Source organism: Vicia faba (assembly GCA_948472305.1). Lineage (NCBI taxonomy): Eukaryota > Viridiplantae > Streptophyta > Magnoliopsida > Fabales > Fabaceae > Vicia > Vicia faba. The sequence goes on from OX451741.1 coordinate 858,361,341, forward strand.
CCTAGGCCAAAGCCATGAACATTTGTTGAAACTGAGCATTTTGAGTCTGTAGATCCTTCATTATTGTTTCTAGAGCCATTGCTGAAATAAACAGCGAAGAGGATGAGAAACCTGCTTATGCAATGATATGTATGATATATGCATGCAATGTTTTCAAGGATCCCGCGGGGTAAACAAGAAAATATCAGAAGCTGAAATTTGCAGCTTTAGTTGAAGAACTTCGTATCATTGAGTGTCCTTCTACGAGAGTCAAGCTCACCATATCAAGTGGGTCATAGCCTCTGACTCAAGTTGTCTTGTCTTGGTCATTTGACGGCATTGGCTAGAGGAAAATAAATCCCCTTGCCCCTTGCTATACACCTAACCTGCATCGCAGACCCTTGAGATCCTTGAAATGGTTAGTATGATATGCCATATTATGATGTCATGATTATGCTAAGAAATCACAGATATAGTAAGCACATGCAAATCACACAAATACCTTAGGTTTAAGGTTTGCATGGATTTTAAGGTGATACCCTCTTAATGTTGGATTGGGTCAACCTGTCTTATAATAGTAACCGGGTTCTAAGGGATCTCGATATCACTGACCTTTCCCACAAGCTTCGTTTGATAAGTGACTGACTCACAACCAAACAAAACTCGGAAGTCAAATCTCAATGAGTGTAGCATCGAGTATCTGCCGACTTTGGGAATACACCAAAGATGGCCATCTCACTATGTTATAATGGCCATGTTGTTCAATTAAATGTTCTATGGTCAGTTGACGCTTCATGACACCATGCAGCGGCCCTGTATTCTCCTTGATTAACTCAAGGGCTACCGCTTCAACCGTGTCGGTATACCCCATACAGTTTCCATGATCTATTGCTACTTACCTAAAAGGTTTCCACAGATCCGGGTGTAGGATCTATAGCACCCAAACAGTACCCTTAAAAGTAAAGGAAACAAACAGTAAAAGAAGAAAAAATTATCTAGACCCTAAGGTAAACCCCACTTTATTATTAACTCCCCAACAGAGTCACCATTTCTGTGATATGGTGGCAGAACCGTCTGTTAATATTGGTTGGCATTTTTTGTTCACAAATGTCGCGGTAAGCAAGAGTTGCCACCGAATTTTCTTTTATCCAACAAAGGAAAGGGTGAAAAGAAAAGAAAAAGAGCTTTTTCGAGATTTTGAGTAAAGGGGGTAGATTATGGAAAGGGAAGGTGTTAACACCCTTTCCATCTGTGATTTTCCATGGCTCTTATATTTTTTCTCATTTTTGAAAACTGTTTGTGTTTGTGTGTTTTGAAAAGTTTTTTTTGTTTTCTTTATGGTAACTCTCGTATCAGTCCTCGAGAGTGTGATAAAGCATTTTTGAAAACTTTGTTTGAAAAGTGTTTGAAAGTGTGTTGTGCAAAAATGAATTGTTTTGAGCAAGTACTTAAGAATTATCTACCTACTCAAAAAAAGTTTGTTCCTTTCCTCCTATCCTTTAGACAGTGCTATCCTACTATTAATGAATAGGTAGCCTTTTTCGTTGGATGTTTGAAAGACTATCGAAAGGGACGTATGATCACTAAAGGCAACTTCCCTAAAGCCCTGAGATCACTTTTTTAACCGAGGCAGCAGTCGAGAGGGTCATCGAGGCGCTATTGATCTCTTTAGACTTAAGAAAAACCACCAAGAATTATCACGTTTCGAGAATTGTGACTGTTATTTTCCGAGGCAACCAAGTGAGATATACCCTAAGGGTGCAAGTGTGCGACAATGCTTTTTCAGATATATGTCTTGAGATTAGTGATCTACAAATTGATTGGTTTATTCTTGTCATGCACTCCTAATTACTGAAAATGAATTAAAGTTAATTAAATTAATTTATTGGCAAAAAATTAATTTATTAAGAAAAAACACTAAGTCCTAATTTTTTTGTGATTATTTCCTGATTTTAGGATTTTGAAAAAACTATTTAAAACAAAATAAATAAAAACTAAACAATAATAAATGAAATAGAGAAATTGAGAAATAGGCCTGAGGAGGGTGTGAACCCAAATTAGGGGGTTGCAAGCTGAAACTTTTGCCCAAGGCCCAGAAACTGTAAGCCCATAGCCAGCGTGTGGTTCAGTGTGGAGCAAGCTGGGAGATCCCTCATGTGGCTGCTATCCTGGAACATCAGATATGGTGTTGATTGATCTCATGGTGATGATGATGAGGCCTATGGTATGCATGTTGAGAAACAACACATGGGATCTGGAAACAAATGTTAGGAAAAATAATATGCATGAGGCAGGGGTCGAACCCTTGACCCCCCAAACGCGCACGCCTTAAACCCTTCAGCCTTGTCATCCGAGCCAACTTAACATTCGTTATACAAAATAAACATAATATAATATATTTAATAAAGGGTCAGTGTTTACGATAGAAAACGCACACAATTCAAATGGTTCACTCCTGATGTGCCACGCCATCGTCTTCCCCACTGGCTGTCATCTTAGCCAAAGAACTTTTACCCACAGACATGACTGTTGCTAAAAGACCTGCATATTTCCAAAATATCAACCAAGCAATATAAATTCAATCTAAATACATGGATCAACTGGGTTAGATCTCGTGAGTACAATGGTACTCTTCTTTTGCCCTAATTTTTCTTGTAATGGAAAACCCTAAAACAAAATTAGTCATACACACATCAAAACAAGCAATTAATCATTCAAACATGTTCTAAATGATCATATAAACATGAATTGCATACTCAAAATTCATTTAGAATGCGTATATTATCAAAATCAAATTCAAGAACAAGAAGCAAATTGTGATGTTGTAGATGCTTGTTCTGGATGCTTTGACGCATGAGAACGATCCAGTTAGCTTCCAAATGCACCCGAGAATTGATTGCAACCTTCATAATACTTTGAATCTCACTATAAAAAAAATATGATTGCCATTATTTGCCAAAAATTTGGAGTTTCCTGTGTGTATTTCGTGTGGCCAATCCTTGTTTTCCTAATCGGGTCTTTTTATGAATATATAATGTAATGAATTAGGTTAATGAAACAGGACTAAATCTTGAAGATTTGTGAGAAAAAGATTTGATTTTCCATTGATATTTTAAGTTTCTAAAATAGGCCAAATCATTCTCTTTTCATTCCAATGACTCCTTGCACAAAATATTTTTTTTCCAACTGATTCTAGACTCATTATATGGGCATAAAACAAATCTTGGATTTTATTTTATTATTTCATTATTTTATTTGATTTATTATTATTTTAATGAATAAAAATCAAAACAAATAATAAAAATAATGAAATAATGTATGAGTGAGCTCAGGGGTTGTGGGTCATGTTAGGAACAAGTTTCAAGCAAGAAAACATGGGCCCATTCGCGGAAAAAATCAAGTTTGGTCATTATTTGCTTTATGCATATTTCCAAAAATTAGTCAACTTTAGATATGCATATCTCTCTCATTTTTAACCCTAAGAAGTTGTCCTTTGACTTTTTAGAGAGCGTCGGATGTCCTCTAAACAACCCTTTTGGTTTCATCTCAATTGGGTCTTCCATGTTCATGTAAGGATCTTTGACCCAAAGGTGTTTTGTTGACTTTTTGAAAGGACCTATAATGTCTGAGCTTGTATCTTTTGATTGAGGCATTTCTTGGACTTGAGGGCCGAAGAAAAGTTGTAGGGAATTGGATCCTCTTCAAAATGAGCCTTGGAGGAAATTTTTTTGATAAAGTATGAAAAAGTTATGCCTGGTTAAATTTTGGTTGACTTTTCCTATAGAAACCCTAATGTGCCATTTTTTACTTTTAATGAGTTATGAGCATTTCTTGAGGAATCATCATAAAAACTTGATCAAATAATGGATAAAACTTGAAAATATTGATGTTGACCAAAAATCTTGAAGTTTGACTATATTTGGGCCACATTTGACTTTTGACCTAGTATAGTTGATTTCCATGCATTTGAGAAGTTGACTGAGCAAACTTATTGCTCAAGGCATGAAATTTGGCATGGATGATCTTGATGACTTATTAGGATAGTGGAGAATATTTGGGATCCTTTGGAATTATACATCTTGCTTGAAATTGAAACGCTAATTTGAGATTCATTTCCTTAAGAGGAGAGTTTGTCTTGTCAATTCTTGGTCATCCTTGAGTAATTGAGGACCTCTAGAGGCATGTCTTAAGTGAAAATCGGAGGGAAAATTTTTGGGTACAACACCCTGGGATCATCTTATGGTAGGACGATACGCATTATTACCAAGTCACCAGCCCGATATACCTAATGCTTAAATTTTTTGTTTAAACCTTCTGGTACATCTGACCATGACAAACAGTCACAAGCCTTTTCTCCTCAATCAAAGTTATCTGGTCTAGCCTAGTCTGAACCCATTCTTCTCCATCTAAATCTTCGTCCTTCATAATCTTTTCAGAAGGAATCTCGTCTTCGACAGGTATAACCTCTTCCATAGCCTAGACTAGAGAGAACGGGGTTTCCCCAGTTGATGTTCGTACTGAAGTGTGATAGCCATGAAGAGAAAATGGTAACATATCACGCCAATCTTTATATGTCACCCTGCATATTTTGTATAATCTTTTTAATGTTCTTATTTGCGGCTTCCACTACGCCATTCATCTTCGGTCGATACGAAGAAGAGTTGTGGTGTTTCATCTTGAACTGTGCGCAAAGTTTTGTGATCATAGTATTGTTGAGATTAGTACCATTGTTAGTGATAATCCTTTTAGGGATGCACAAATATGAAGACATGTCAAACATAATGTCCTGACATTAACCAGACTGAGAATATTATTTCTCTATAGTGATGAAGCTTCTGAAGAATAACTCTCTGCTAATTCCCTAATTGAGAGAAATGATCATTACTGGAGTTTTGACTTTTGTATTTATTTTTGTAATGAAATCTGGATTATATTTTGTTAATTTTTTTTAGCAAAAATTTGCCAAAGGGGGAGATTGTTAATTCTCTATTTTAGGATTGACATTGATTTTAGTAAAACAAATTAGGTCACAGCGTGTTAAGTATGTTGTTTTAACTTTCAGAGAAAACATGTTGAATAAGATGACCTATGAAAAATCATTCGACATCATGTATATTACAGCTGGACTTTTAGTTTATGTTAGTTTGTTACAAATGTTGATTATTTTGGGAATATTTAGTAATCACACTTGGCGTCCAAGAGTGAGAAATCAAGGATATATGTCGGTTTTCAAGTTATCTAAGTTTTCTATATGCCGAGACATTTTAGTAAAGTTATGGTTGATGATTTATTTTAAAGGAGAATATTTTCAGAAATTGTGTAATCTCTTTGCTTCATTTTGAAGCCCAGTCCTGTCCAGAAAAGGCTTATAAAAAGAAGTCTTTATACCTAAAGAAGTTACGATCCAAATTTGTAAAAGTGTCAATTATTAGGGCTTCATCTATTCATTGTGAGCCACTCTTGTATTGTTGTTACTTGAGTTGTACTGTTATTTGAGTTGTAATTATGAATCACTCATAAAGCTTTCAAGCAAGAGTCAATTCTGTTTATTGAAGGGTGTCTCCTTCTTGATTGTCAATCACCCTTAAACTTCTATGTATATAGTGATTGTGTGTTCTTGAAGATTGTCTTATAAGTCTTTTAAGTTGCTTTCTAGTCATTTCTTGTGACTGTGTATATCTTTCATTGTTTGTGACTATTAGCAAAGTGATAGGTGTCTCATACCTAGGTGTGTCTTCGGTAGAAATATAGAACAGGTATTGATTAAGTGAGAAGTTATAAACGGGGGAGTTTAGCTTCAAATTAATACTATTTAGGGGATTTCCTACCTGGCTTGGTAGCCCCCAAGGTAGGTGTTGTTGTACACCGAAAGGGGTTAACAATTCAGTGTGTCGTTTACGTTTCAGCATTATTTATGTTGTTCATACCTTGCCATTATGTTGAAGTCATATTTTAGTGTCTCGACATCCCTTAGGACATCTGATATTTGACCACCAAAATTTTAACCTCCTTATAAAAATATTAAATCTTTCTAAGTAAATAAACAAATCCTTTCGCGGTATTTGTTAACCATAAACAAACCAATTTTAGTTTTTAGAGTCAGACGATTTTCAAACTTACCCGACATTTTCACTGCTTCACTTTCGTGTAAGCGGATTCGAAATAGGTTCAGAAAAATTATGTCTAAATTAAAATAGCCCAGAATGGTGATCCTAAAGAGATAATAATAAGACAATCGCCTATTAACGATCCTTACATCTCAACACTTAGTAAATTATCCAGACATGTTTAGGGAAAACAAAACATAAATGGTTTTAAGTGCAAAGTGTTATACCCCAATTTTTGCTCCTAAGATTTCTCATCATCTCACTTTTAACAATACATCAAGATTACACATTAGGGTTGGTTCTCTCTTTCTACTTTAACCCATCTTTAAGTTTTCTCTTGAGGGATCACCAAACATCTTGAATTATGTATCTTATACATATGTTCTTTTAACTAACATAAAAATATGTATATATGTCTCTTTGAATGTTCATATTGTAGGTGATGACACAATTGCATTCATCTCACCATCTCCTGTCAGAGGGTCAAAACTAGGGTTTTGAATTTAATCATGAATTCTCTGACTTTATGGGCAAGACTTGATTCCATGCTTCTCTACATGTTCATGAGCATCTATGATTGGAGGACTGGTCATTAATTTTGATTTTAAAAGATTCAATTGATAAAGAAAAGGGGAAAAATGGTCATTTTGTCAAAATTCAACCAAAATCAAGGTTGACAAAGTGGAATTTTGGTCAACCATCAATTCAATGTCCTTATTTTCACATTACATGGACAATGGTTGCATAAGATCAAGAGGAAGTGTTGAATTTTTGAAGTTGAAGTTTTGAATTTTTCGAAGTGTTCATAGTGTTGAACATTGATTGATCATAAATTTTTCAATTTTTATTAAAAATGTGCAAGCTTTACATGGTTGGGAAGAAGAGAAATTGTTATTGAATTTTGTCCTTGACACAAAAAGTTCAAAAAGAGAAAGGAGGAAAAGTTATTGAGCTTGGAAAATTCTGGACACTTAGGGAAATTTCTAAATATGAGCACAAGACTTGAATTCTTCATGGCTAATTTTAAATGTCCATTTGAGCTCAAATAAAAAATTTGTGAAAATCAAAATCGGAGTTTGAAACTTTCTCTTCACTTTTGATTTAAGAATCATCTCAAATGATCAAGTGTAGAGAGATATATAAGGTTTAGGATTCAAGCCTAGAGATGGCAAGTTTACCCAGCAAAACGAGGCCTCGCGCGCGGAATTTGATCAAGTAGATGATGGGCATACCTTCACCATCACTTTTCTTGTTGAATTAATAATAATTTCAAAAAAGTTGGAACATAAAAGTTGGAGTTATTTGTGTCCTCTTAAATTTTGGTTCAAGGTTTGTCTCATTTTCTGTATCATAGAGAGAGTTATTGGATTTAAAAGATGGAAGGTTGAAGTTGACAAGAGGCATGCCATGCACGTGGGGGAAAATACAGCCAGGCCATTAATTTTATCAAACAATTAATGTGCCTGTGTTCATGATGCTTTATCTCTTGATTCAAACTTCAATTTGAAAAATGAAAAGAAGGAGTTTTGTAATTTGTCATGTGAGCTTCATGTAGATCTTTGGATCAAGTCAAATGGTCAAATATTGAAGGAAATATGATCTCTCAAAGTTGGTGTCTCAAACTTACCAAACCAACCAACCATGCATGCCATGCATGCACGCACATTCTGGGCTACTAGGCCTCTCTTTTTCGAAACTTCTCACATCAATTTCTCCCTGATGCAAGCATTATTTTCAACAATTCAAAGCCCCATGTTGAAGTTCATCATGAGAATTTTCTAAAGGCCTCAAGAGCTTGCAAAACACACGAGTAGAATGAGAGGTCCATGGAGTTTTTTGCTCAACAAATCACCATGCCCAAACAGGTATCATTTTCTGGCCATAAATTATTTTTTGTGCAAGAAAAACCTTCTCTCATACTACACGCACGTGCTACTCTCTTTCTTACTCTAAATACCAAAAAAATGTATATTATAAACATGAAAACATATTCCTCTAATTTTTTCCAAAACCGGAAACTTTTCTCCACTTATCCCATGTTCCTGCCAGCTCATCCATTCAAACTTATCCCCTGATTTTTCCTCTCATCAAAATGCAGCCAGCATTGTATCTTTCACACTGAAAACGCAGCATGATCATCACACCACCTCACTCTAACCTTTTCCTATTTTCCATTTTTACCCTTATAAAACTTTCTCAACGGAGTTTTCTTTTTCTATATAAACAAGCTCACCTCACTCTCATTTGACGCGCTTTCTCCTTCACCACAAGAGCAAAACAAGAATTCTCTTTGCAAGCCTCTCACTTTGAAGCTAATATCTCACTTAGGGTTGCTATTTTGGTAGGGACGAAGACATGGCGTTTTTTCATTGAACATGACTTAAAGCATTTTACAGCGCATTCCTTTTAAAACAGATGTAGTAGATCTGAACTTCATTTGAATTTCTTTCATTTTAATTGTTTTCTACAAATTATTTTAGGGTTAAATATGTTTTTTGTCTCTATAAATATCTCAAATTTCATTTTTGGTCCTTATTAAAAAAATGACACGTTTTAGTCCTTACAAAATTATTATGCACGTAGTTTTAGTCCCTGCTGTTAAACCAATGTGTATTTTTGAATGACTATTTTTTAAACATGTTTAGAAAGTTATAAAAAGTTGTTCGAAAAAAAAAAACTAAAACATTGATTTTTATAACTTTTATCAATATCATTTGAAATTTAAAAAATTCATATTTAATTCTTCTAAGTTTAAAAAATTCTAAAAATTGATAAAGATACCTTTTATAGTATTCTAAACATGTATGAAAAATATTATTCAAAAATTTAAAATTTTAACGGTAATTAAAAAGTTTTTAAAATTGTAAAAAATAGCAGGGACTAAAGTTGCATGAACAAAAATTTAATAGGGATCAGAATTTGTCATTTTTTTAACAGGGACTAAAAATAAAATTTGAGATATTTATAGGGATCAAAAACAAATTTAACCCATTATTTTAAATAGTTTCAACTATTCAAAAATTACCACAACAATATTTAAATTTTAATTTAGGGTCTATTTTCATATTTTAAATTTTATTTCATAATTTTTCCATTATTAAATAAATAATTAGTTAATGTAGATTAATTAGGTGTTTTAATCATCTTTTAGGCTTTTTATTTTATTTTCTTATTTCCATTAACCTAAAAAATCCATAAAAAATATTCTGAGTTGAACTTCGAGTCCACTTGTTAAAAAAAGCTTTTTCCTTATTTTATAAAATCCGTGGTATACTAATTAAATTAATTGATTGGTTATGTCACTTTTATTTGTATTTTTTTGATTCATTTTGTAATTAATTTTTTGTTAAAATTCTTCCTCTTGAGATAAAATCCAACAAAAATATACCTACTGAATCTTAGGTATTGAACTAATTTCTTATGATTTTTAATTTGGTTTACATGTAATTTTACTTGCTAGTAAGAATTTAGAAGTTAATGGTTGGTATTTGTCTTTCTTCTTGCTTAGGCATAAAGAAACAATTAATTCTCCAACTTCTCTCATTTTTAAAAATCAAAGAAAAAATGTTCAAATTTCTTGGACAATTCAAGATCACTTAAACATTTTTATTTTATTTTTAAAGTATGATCTTCCATTTTCTTCAAAATGTTTTGTGAAGCATGCCTTGTTTTAGTGTTTTTCCAACTAGTTTAGATGTTTGAGTTTCAAAATTATATTTATTCCCCTTTCCATGAACTTTTGACTATGCTTCTGACTTTTAGAAGTATTTAGGGAATTAGAATTAAATTGACATAAATTTACAAGTCATTTTCCTATTTCTAAAAGTTTGTATTTAAAAACTTTTGTGTATAGTTTTAGGATAACTTTTTGCATGACATTTTCTACTGACTTGGGTGATATTTTGGGACAAATTCCTCAACCTAATTGGATCTTGGGTGTTTATAGGTTGAAAAACCAAATCCACCAAAATGGATCAATGATGTTGATGATATTTGAAACCCTAATTTCATCTGATACATCTCCTCCCTCTTCATCTTTTCCCTTTCTTACTTGTGCTACATGTTGACAATCTAAATATCATTTCACTTGTTACATGTGTCGATTTCTAAAATCAATCATAAATCATATGTGCAGATTAATTAAAAAACCTGATGAATGCAATAACCCTACACCCTCTCCCAACTTGGAAAATCCTGTATTTGTGGCTGAAGAAGAAGAATATGATGAAATCCTAGAAGAGGTTTCACGGTTGCTAGAGCACGGTAAAAATACCATTCAGCTGTATAAAGAGCCGTTTGAGATGATTAACTTGGGTTTAGAAGAAGATTTGAAAGAAGTCAAGATTGGAACACTATTTCATCTCGTTGTTAAGAGAAGGTTGAATGAGTTTCTAAAAGAGTATGTCAATATTTTTTCTTGGTCTTATCAAGACATTCCTGGTTTGAACGTTGATATTATGGAACATCATTTTCCACTAAAGCCAGAATGTCCACCAATCAAGCAAATGCTGCGAAGAACTCATCCCGACATGGTAATGAAAATTAAAGAAGTTATGAAGCAAACTGATGTTGGTTTTCTTGTAACATCAGTATACCTTCATTGGATTTCCAATACTATTCCAGTACCAAAGAAAGACTGAAAAGTCCCCATGTGCATTGATTATAGATATTTAAACAAAGCATGTTAGAAAGGTGACTTCCTGTTGCCACATATTGATATGTTGGTTAACAACACAATAAAAGTTAAGGTTTTTTCGTTCATGGGTGGATTTTCTGGATTCAATCAAATAATGATGGTTCCTGAGGACATGGAAAAAACAAATTTTATCACACCCTGGGGAACATTATGTTATAGAGTGATGCCCTTCAGGTTGAAGAATACTGGCGCAACGTACCACATGGCTATGACAAACCTATTCCATGATTTCTTGCATAAGAAAACTGAGGTATATGTTGATGATATGATTCCCAAAATCTTATACTAAGGAAGGGCATATAGAAGACTTGTTGAAATTGTTTCAGTGTTTGAGGATGTATCGTCTCCGCTTGAATCCAAATAAGTTTACTTTTGGTGTTCGTTCAGGAATGTTGCTAGGCTTCATTGTCAGCCAAAAAGGAATTGAAGTTGATCTTGATAAAGTTAAGGAAATTTAGGAAATTCATTCACCAAGAACTAAAAAACAAGTTAGAGGTTTTCTTGGACGTTTGAATTACATTTCATGATTTATTTCCTGAATGACTACAACATGTGAATCAATCTTCAAGCTATTGAAAAAATATCAAGGTTATGCATGGACGTACGATTGTCAAAGGGCATTTGAAAGCATTAAAGAGTGGTGTAACCCAATTTTCCCCCCTAAGATTTCTCCATCGTCTCATATCAAATAAATCACAACAAGATCACACTAGGGTTTGGTTCTTATCTCTATCTTTAGGTTTGCTCATGAGGAATCACCAAGTACCTTGATCTATATATTGTGATCATATTTGTTTTTTAATGATTAAATTTTAACTAACAAATACAATGAATGTTTTCTCTAATTGATTATTCTATAGGTGAGAGCACAACACATTTCATCAGGTTGATTTATAGGTTCATGAGTTTATTTCCATGACTTCTTCAACAATGCTTAATTGAGATTCAAGATGCATCAATGAGGATGCTTTAAAATAATATCATGACAAGGTCTAATATTATTTATCATGCCTTAAATTTTCAAAGAAATTCAAAAGATACAAGGGTTGATTGAAGAAATTTGACCTAATTAGATAAGTTCTTGATTCCTTGATCACAAGTGCATAATTCTCTCAATTATTAATATTTTGAAGTGGTTTTTGTTTCTATGTGTTCTTACTATCATCCACGACAACTTCTATTCACATGGAAAAAGTAATTGTTCAAGAAAGTGTGTAAAAATTGAAAAGGGTTTCCAATCACTTTGGTACTCTAGGAGCTATGGTTTTGAACTTCCAAGGATTATATCTTGCCCATATTTTGATATTTTTGAGTGATTCAAAATATATGATTATCTTTAAAGGGTTATCAACAAATCACTTAAAATGATTTAAGAAATTTTGCTGTGGGAGATTCCTAATGATTGAGAAAGAATACAAGTCCTCTAGATAGGCCATCAAATTTTCTTATGTGGCTTTAAAAGATCATAACTTGGTCAATTTTTATCTCCTTAAGCCTATTATTTTTCCATAATGATGTTATGGATGTGAACTTAAACTATTCTTTTATGTGAAAAGCTTGAAAATGAGTGGAGGATGCCCTAAGAACTTAAAAGATTATAGGTCACCTCATGAATTTTCACCAATTTTACAAGGCCATAACTTTTTCAATACTTGGTATTTTTGAGTGATTCAAGTTTCACAATTCTCTTTAGGAAGTATAATTCTATCTAGAATCATTGATCAAAGCATGATTTTGGATAAAGGCCTTGTTTGAACTCAAAACATTGTAGGTCACTTTTGAAGAAAAACTTAGAATTTTTCTAAGTACAAAAAGTCAGCATCTTTTTTATCAACTTTGACTCATCATAACTTTTAGCTCAAACATCCATTGGATTACAATATTTGCACATTGAAAAGATTGTAACCTTATCTTTCAAGAGCTTCAAGAATCATGCCCAAAGACCCCTTGAGTTGTGAACACCATGGATTCAAAGATGGTACCTTGAAACTGATGTTCCCTTTCAAGTCAAAATTTGAAATTCATAATGTGGCTTCTAAACACCAAATTAGCATGCGTTTTTGATTTAAACATGTTTAACAAAGTTCCCAAAGTTGAATTAAGGATCAAAACACAGGAATTGACTGGGTTTTGATGCAAATGGGGTCACACTTTTTAATTTTTGAGCTTGATCCAATTTCCCTCCAAACATCAAATTTACTCTTAATTCTTTGCACCATTTGCTTCCCTATAAAAAGAGGACCTCATTCCTCTCATTTTCTCAAGCTTGAACAGCCAGAATCACCCTGTCAAACTCTCTCCTTAACCAGCTTTTCTGCAACTTTGAATTTGGTTTTGCATCCTTCCTCAATCCATTTTCTTTGCTAATTCTTCATCCTTGAACTTAACTGAAACAAACAGAAGAAGAACCAAGCCATAAAGCATCCTAAATCGTGCTAGCTAAGCCAAGTTTCATAGCTCTGAATTTCAACTTCAATAGGTAGATTCCTTCATCAATTATCTCAAAATTTGTTACTACAATGAAGCTCTCATCATTCTGATACTAGTTGCACAATTTGTTTTCAACTGGATGTGAGTTTTGGCCATGAATTTTCAAATCCATATTCAACTTTTTCCTTCGGGTTTTTTGCAAATCGACTGAGCTACACCTTAAATAAATTTTTAGCAAGGGTACAGTTGTCTTCGTCTTCATGATAAGAAGAAAATGTCATAGGTCTGAGCTCCTGATTTTACAGTATGAGAGACCTGCAATACACGTGGCTGGAGGTTGAAGATGACCAACGTGTCATCTCTCAACCATTAATAATGCACCACTTGTTTTTTTTAAAATCTAATTTAATATTTGATCCAGTTGTTTATTCACTAAGGGCCATGATATGTACAGCGTTCCAGATCCCTTGGTTCTAATTACTAACGCGTTTTGACTTTCAACGAATGGTCTATATCTTTTTCTTTTATTTTTATTTTATGATTTTTATATTTTATTTGATTTAAACTTCAAAAAATCATAGAAAATTTAATTTTGACTAAAAAATTATGAAAAAATTCACAAAAATATTTTCAAATATTCTCTTTCTGATTTTAATTTTTTCATGATTTTATTTTCGGATTTGATGTTTTTCATAATTTTCCTTTATTTTAACTTGTTTCTAATTATTTAAAATTACTTCTTGATATTTTTAAATTCAAATTTTTTTTATAAAAATCATTTTCCTTATTTCAGACTTTCTGAAATTTTTCTAATGTTTTATTTTGACTTCTATTGTTTTTGATCTTTTTTCCACTTATTTGAGTGATTTTAATTAGTTTAAAAATGCTTTTCTGTTTTAAGAAATTACCAAAAATTTTATAAAAATATTTGAGATCATTTCTGATTTTTCTATGGTCTCTTTAAAATATTCTTAGATACTTTGAATATAGTTTGCTATTTTAACTTTTATTTTCATTTTAAAAATAATTTTTCCTTTTTATTTTATTCATTAAATGCAATTAGTTTTTTAATATATTCTGGCTATGTGATTGTTGATCATGAACATCATTAACATCATTGGATCTTGGGTGTTGAGTTTAACTCCACCAAAATGGATGGATGGTTTTAATGAAAGTTTGATTAAAATTTTTGATTTAAATATTTCCCCTCCCTCTTCATCTTATCCTTTTCTTACATGTGTTACATGTTGTTAGAGGATGATCTACATATCATGTCTCCAAACATATGGCACATAGATTTCTATTGACTGGCATCACAATAGGTGCGACTTCTATATAAGTCCACTTACGATTTCTTAACATACCGCTAAATTTGGTCCCGATTCGAGAAATGATCATTCGTGGCCCAAACCTATGTTTACAAGCCCAAGTATGTTTAATTTAAAACCTTTGATCTAATAACTTCGAGGTTAATTATTAGGAGGCTTTGGTCTTATCAATCCTCTAATGAATCTTCATAAACTTTGGTCTAAGTGAATCATTTAAACATTGTTGATCATTTATTATCGCCTCGAGATTTTAAAATAAACGATATACTTTACAAAAAGCAAATGAAACTTGTTGTTGAGAGGATTTGATTTCATAAATCTTCTAATGAGTTTTCAAATGCAAGATTCAAGATGGTCAATCAACTAACATCTAATTTCTAACCGATTAACAATTGACTTTTATTTTTTAAGCTTTTACTTTACGTCTTTACTTTTACGCACCATTTCATTTTATCATTTACATATCATGCTATTTTCTTATTTGCTCACTTGAGCATTTATCTTTATGTATTTTTATTTTGCTCACTTGAGCTTTTCATTTTATTTTCTAATATACCTAATAATCAACTTGACCAAAAAAATTTTTTAATGTTACTTGGACTATTTGGTTACTATCCTTGGAATTTTGGAGTTATGGACTTCTTGGACTTAGGTTTAAAGACCTTGACCTACCTTGAGACCTTGTGACTTCTATTGTTATTTTGTATGACACTCTTGGTGTTTATTCCTAGACATTGGGTTGTTTATATCTTTGTGTGCAAGTTATTCTGATTATAAGTTTTGTCTGTGGTTGGAAATTCATCTGTATACAACCGTTACTCTGGCCAATTTTAGTGAAGACATAATGCATTTGAAGATGGGTTTTCTTAAGAGGTTCATTATCTTTGCTTGTTCTGTTTCAACCCAAAGGTTAGGAAGTTGACATTGACTCATTGTGTCAAATGTTGGCTTCTTGTTGGTTAGACGGTTCCTTTCCCTAGGTTTTACCTTATGCTTTAGGATAATCCCTTCATCTCCTCCCATCTTTTTAAATTTCAAAAATCTTCTCCATCCTTTTCAAAACTATTATTAATTTCTAAACATGAACCAGTTTCATAAAAAACTTGGACTTAGGTCCATGCATTTTCAAAACATTTTCTTAATCAAACTTTAAACATCTTAATAATACTTTGACATTTTTGTGAGAAGACTAAAAATCAATCAAGCCTATTCAAACCATTTTTCCATTTTGGATTTTCCCTTAAACTTTTTCCAAAAAGATTAGACTCTTGTCGACCCTTGTAGTGATACGAGCTACTATACTTCTATGATATGTAGTGAAGTAAGATATTTTCCACTTGGGTGTTGAGTGAGGCTCTGTTGATTTTAAAATCCAAGCCATATCCTCCACTTTGAGATGAAGGAAATTCTCCTTTCTCATAATTGCGGGTAGTAAGTATGTTTTCCACTTGGATATGATGATGCCTCGTCTCTTAAAATTAACCAACACACTTGTGTTTTAAAATTTTTAAAGGTGTACTACGAGTACCCTGGTCCCCTATTGCAAGAAAGGTGGTACGCGTGCATTAAAGGTTCACAACCGCGACGGGTGCAAAATTGTAAAAAATACTTCTTTTCTCATCCCTACAATCTATTTTTTGTATACAACATTTATAACCAAAATACACAAATTTTCAAAGATGTACCTGCAGAGTACTGTAGATGTTTAGGGTGTTAATAACTTCCCTTTGCATAACCAACCCCCGAACTTAGATTCTCTCCCCCTCTTTTAGGTTATTCGCTCTTTTCCCATTCCTTTGGAAAGAATAAAGCACAGTGGCGATTTTTATTTGATATGTGCGTCAAGTTAATCCAATGGCTTAGTCTCAACATTTCTACTGCTACAAAGAGTACTTACTTGAAACACCTATCTTGCTCCCTCCTGTTGAAGGAAAACCATTGATTATGTATCTGACTGTGTTGGATAATTCCATGGGCTGTTTTTTTGGACAACAAGATGAGACGGGAAGAAAATAATAAGCCATTTAATATCTCAGTAAGAAGTTTACTGACTCTGAGTCACGATATTCTATGCTAGAAAAAACATGTTATGCTTTGGCATGGGTGGCAAAGCGGTTACGATAATATATGTAGAATCACACTACTTGGTTGATTTCCAAATTGGATCTAATTAAGTATATTTTTGAAAAGCATGCTCTTACTGGAAGAGTTTCCAGTTGGCATATGTTGTTGTCTAAATATGATATTGAATACCATACCCAGAAGGCCATTAAAGGTAGTGTGTTGGCAGAGTACCTTGCTCACAAATTAGTAGACGATTATCAGTCTGTTAAGTATGATTTCTGTGATGAGGATGTGATGTATTTGAAAGATAAAGATTGTGATGAACCATTTCTTGAGAAAGGTCCTAATCCTAAGTCCCGATGGGGTATGGTGTTTGATGGAGCTGTTAATGTTTAAGGAAAAAGAATTGGTGTCGTAATTAGCACTCCCCATGGGTCTCATATCCCTTTTACGACATGTTTGAAATTTTATTATACGAATAATATGGAAGAGTATGAAGCTTGTATTATGGGTCTTGAAGAGGCTATACATCTCAGAATCCAAATTGTTGATGTATAAGATGATTCTGCTTTGGTAATAAATCAGATCAAAGGAGAATGGGAGACTCGTCACATTGGCTTAATTCCCTACAAGGATTATGCAAGAATATTATTACCTTTCTTCAATAAAGTTGAATTCCATCATATTCCTAGTGATGAGAATCATATGGCAGATGCTTTGGCCTTTTTTGGCTTCGATGTACCAAGTAAATGCTTCGAATAATGTAGATTACAGTTTGACGTCTTGATAGACCAGGTCATGTGTTTTCTACATAGGGGGTGTCAAATTAAAAACCTTGGTATTATGATATCAAGCACTTTCTCCAAACTTAGGAATACCCGGTTGGTGCATCAAATAAAGAGAGAAAGACATTGAGAAGGTTGATAGGTAGCTTTTTCCTAAATGAAAATGTGCTATACAAAAGAAATTATGACATGGTCTTGCTCAGATGCGTGGATACACACGAAGCAGACATGTTGATGTGTGAAATCCATGAAGTTTCCTTTGGTACCCATGCCAACGGACACTCGATGCAAAAGAAGATGCTTAGTGTAGGTTACTATTGGCTGACAATGGAATCTGACTGCTACAAATTTGTTAAAAAGTTCCATAAATGTCATATTTTTGATGACAAGATTCATGTGCCTCCAATTCTTCTTAATGTTATTTCTTCCCCGTGGCATTTTTTATGTGGGGTATTGATATGACTGGAACGATTGAACCCAAGGAGTCAGATGAGAATTGTTTCATCTTGGTGGAAATTGACTATTTCAGCAAGTGGGTGGAAGCAGCTTCCTATGCTATTGTCACCAAGCAGGTGGTAGTACGCTTTATCAAGAACAATCTTATATGTCGATATGGTGTGACAAGCAGGATCATCAATGACAATGGCTAAAATCTGAATAACAAAATAATGACAGAACTTTGGAAAGTATTTACGATTATCCATCACAATTCAACTCCTTACAGGCCAAAGATGAATGGGGATATTGAAGTTGCTAATAAAAACATCAAGAAGATTATCCAAAAGATGGTTGTTACCTATAAGGATTGGCATGAGATGCTCCCTTTTGTTTGCATGGGTATCGTGCATCCGTTCGTACTTCAACAGGGGCAACTCCGTTCTCTCTTGTGTATTGTATAGAAGCAGTTCTCCTTGTTGAGGTTGAGATTCCCTCTTTGCGTGTAATAATGGAAACCAAATTGTCAGAGGCTGAATGGGTCCAAAACATGTTTGACCAGTTGAATTTGATTGAAGAAAAGAGAATGACGGCCTTGTGCCATGGTCAATTATATCAGAAAATAATGAAGAAAGCTTTTAATAAGAAGGTCAAGCATCATGAATTCAGAGAAGGCGACCTCGTGCTCAGAAAGATCATGTCTTTAAACACTGATTCAAGGGGCAAGTGGACTCCCAATTATGAAGGTCCATATGTTGTCAAGAAAGCCTTCTCTGGCGGTGCATTAATTCTTGAAACTATGGATGGTGAGGAGTTCCCACGCCCCATGAATGCTGACGCAATCAAGAAATACTTCGCCTAAATTAATAAAATAATAACTCACTAAGTTGACAACTCGAAAGGGAAATTTAGGCAAAAAAGAGTGTCTCGTTAGGCTGAATTCTAAAGGGCGGTCTAGGAGAAAATTAGAGACACAAAAAGAACAAAATCTTCTCGGTAGGTTGAAAACCCAGAAGGGAAACCCAGGCAAAAGGTAGGGATTTCTTGGCAAGTAAATACGTTAGACATGACTTGATCATTGAAGAAACAATCTTCTCAGATTATTATCACACTTCAACTGAAGCCTCTGCTCAGGAGTTCAAAGTTGTTAGGGAGAATAGTGGTCATTGTATTTCAATGTATCTTTTCCATATATTTACCATTTTCCAAACTTAGTAATCATTCGGAGTCTCTCCATTTACGGACTACCATTCTATTAATAATGTTTGAGCATTTATCCAATTCTTTGTTCTTCTTATTTTATCCTGTTTACAAAAAAATTGTTTATTATTGATAGTAATTTTCAAAACAAAAAGACTCAATAATAAATATGTTTTTCAAAAGAATTTGCAAATTACTTTTTACTTCAGATTTTGAGATTCAAGTGGAACAAAAGTAGTGATTCCAAGGATGGAGGAACTCCGAAGTTTTAAAATATTCCCCAAGGATGATCCACTTGTATTTCATTCTTTGGATATTTGGATTTCATACCAATCGATAATTTGTGCGATGTTGTCTTATAATCCCATTTTTCCAGTTAAGTCTTGGTTCAGTTTATTCTCCAAGTTGTTATATGGTTTTGGTTTGGGTGATTTGATACCTCTATCCCATATTCCCCAGTCAAGTCTTGTTGCGGATTTTTCTCAAGCTGAGTGTGAATCTTTCCCCACTAGGTTGTGATCAAGCGTTAATTGTAAAGTTACGAGGCCTTTGCTCATTTGTTGGTTTCTTCCTCCCTTTTGTGTGTTGAGAATGGATGAAGAATCATTGGCAGAAAATTTCTCTCCAGTTATGACATTGTTGTTGTTATGTGCTCCCCAGGTAGCCAGACAAGGGCATTATCTTTTCTAATAAGTGTTGGAACAATTGTCAACTTTTTGGGTTTTCTATCGCCAAGTGTTGAGTTTGATTTAAAATCCCAATAATTTTGACTTCTTATTGTGATGTTAACTACTTAATTCCCCGAATGAAGCAAAGATGATGCTTCCCTCTAAAGTTGTTATCTCCATAAAGTTTCATAATTTCTCCCCTGAGGAGTTTGCACAACCATTACTCTTGATATTAAAGATTGTATTTGGTCTCCCCTCGATGATGTGGTGTTGTTCTCCCCAATGAAGTCATTTTGGAATACCCAGTTGAAGTCTAGACGATATGGTATTGTTTTCCCTATTGAAACCTGTATGTTATTTCCCAATGAAGCCCGGAGAAGTTTGTTATTTCCTTGCAACTGTATAGGTTTATTGTTATCAGATAATGCTGTGATTTTTTTTCAAGCCATGTTTCTTCCCAGTGGAGTTAAGTCTTGAAGTAGGAGTTTGTTTCCTCAGTTAGTGCTTACTCTCTTGTGGAATCTTCATCCTAGATGTGATTTAGTCGAGTGTTGATTTTACCCAAATTAGTTTTGTCTGGTTATTCCCAGTGTTGTATGTCTATTTTTTCAACATATACATGATAACATTCATACATTCATGCATACATCATGCATAGCTGAATTAAAATTCATTTCTCATTTGCGTTCGTTGATGTTTTTGTTGGAATATTACCCTTTTTGTAGAGTTATGTTACCCTTTCTCCAAAAGACTGTCAACCTTAAGCAGAAAGTGTATATCCTTTCAATTTCCCCACTGAGTTATCTCTGGTGGAATAATTTTTCTTTAAACCTTCCTATTCAGCTCATTATCTGGATGAAATTTGATCCCCATTTGAGCTTATTCGTTATTGGGTGGTGTCTTGGTTGACAGTTTCACTCTGGTTTGTTCCTGGTTTAAATCTTTGGTCCCCGACAACATTGTTATTTTGATTTCTGCAGACTTTGAGCCTTGGACTGAGAATGTGCATTTATTTTTCCCATGAAGACTTTATCACTTTAGCAGGTATGTATTGGCACTCCCCTAGAAAGCTAAGATTCAGTTTTCTGAAGCGTTATCATAATCGTTTTCAGAAATGAAAAATGGTGGGTCTCTTTATTTGAGCAACCTGTGCTTCCCCAATAAGTATGTAAATGCCAGAGAAGATGTTTTAATCCAAAGGATGGTAGTCTCGTCATTATGGGAGATAGTTCGTTGTTGAGATCTTTTACTCTAATAAATGGTAGTCTCGTCATTATGGGAGGTAGTTCGTTGTTAAGATGTTTACTCCGATGAATGGTAGTCTCGTTATTATGGGAGACAGTTTGTTGTTGAGATTTGTACTCCAATGGATAATAGTCTCTTCATTGTGGGAGATAGTTAATTGTTGAGGTTTTACTCCAATGAATGGTATTCTCGTCATTATTGGAGATATTTTGTTGTTGAGATGTTTTACTCCGATGAGTTGTAGTCTCATCGTTATGGGAGATAGTTCTTTGTTGTGATGTTTACTCCGATGAATGGTAGTCTCCTCATTATCAGAGATAGTTTGTTGTTGAGATTTGTACTCCAATGGATGGTAGTCAAGTCATTATGGGAGATAGTTTGTTGTTGAGGTTTTACTCCGATGAATGGTAGTCTCATCATTATGGGAGATAGTTTGTTGTTGAGATGTTTTATTCCGATGGATGGTAGTATCATCATTATGGGAGATAGTTCATTGTTTATATGTTTAACTCCGATGAATTGTAGTAACGTCAATATGGGAGATAATTTGTTGTTAAGATGTTTTACTCTGATGGATGGTAGCCTCATCATTATGGGAGATTGTTTATTGTTGAGATTTGTACTCTGATGGATGGTAATCTCGTAATTATAGGAGATATTTTGTTGTTGATATTTGTACTCCAATGGATGGTATTCTCGTCATTATGGGAGATAGTTCGTTGTTGAAATTTGTACTTTGATAGATGGTAGTCTCATCATTATGGGATATATTTTGTTGTGGAGATTTATACTCCGATGGATAGTAGTCTCATCATTATAGGAGTTAGTTCGTTGTTGAGATTTGTACTTCGATGGATGTTAGTCTCTTCTACTAAGGGAGGTAGTTCATTGTTGAGATCCACTTTTCTCTAAAAGATTTAATATGTTTCCAATTATAAGTTTTGATGACAATCATTTGCTACCTACCCTAATATTGGTATTTACAAATAATATCTTACCACTTCTATTTGCATCCTTCAGCTCGTTAATGTATGATCCTCTGTGAGTCAACGTTAATCTCTTTATGATATCCCCTCTAAAAGTGGGTAGTTTACCATTATCTATCGTTCATTGTCATCCATTGATTTTTCCTCATTATTTGAGTTGGTGATGCCTTATCTCCTCTCTGGGATGTACCCCAGTAGAGTTGAGTCATCTGTTCCCCAACGGTTTATTTTCCTGGTTGGACTCTATTTTTGATATTTTGTTTTATCTTCTGCTTACCAAGTGGTGTTCTATGTCACCTTTGGAGTTGGTCAGTTGCCTTCAAAATCTTAAGCATTGCATGGCATCTTAGAGCCAAAAATAGGGCTTGTTTTATATTTAAGTATCTTCAATCATGTCGAAACAAAGATTTTAACCTTCGTATCTTCGGATAGAAGACACTTAAATAAGGGAAGTTGTTATACCCCTATTTTTTCCCCTATGATTTCTCATGATCTCACTTTTATCAACACATCAGGATCACACATTAGGGTTGATTCTCTCTTTCTAGTTTATCCCATCTTTAAGTTTTCTCTTGAGGGATCACCAAGCACCTTCAATTGTGTATCTTGTACATATGTTCTTTTAACTAACATCAAAATATGTATTTATGTCTCTTTGAATATTCATATTGTAGGTGATAACAGAAATGCATTCATCTCACCATCTTCTCGCACAGAGGGTCAAAACTAGAGTTTTGAATTTATTCAAGAACTCTTTGACTTTTTGTGAAAGACTTAATTTCATGCTTCTCTACATGTTTATGAGAATCTATGATTGGAGGGTTGGTCATCAATTTTGATTGGAAAAGATTCAATTGATAAAAGGGGGAAAATGGTCATTTTCTCAAAAGTCAACTGAATTCATGGTTGACAAAGTGGACACTTAGTCAACCATCAATTCAATGTCTCTATTTTCACATTCTATGGTAAATCCTAGCATAAGATCAAGGGGAAGTGTTGAATTAGAGATAACTTGTCAAAGAAGTTACTTGAAGTTTTGAATTTTTCCAAGTGTTCATAGTTTTGAACTTTGATTGATCAGTACTTTGTCAATTTTTATTAAAAATGTTCAAACTTTATATGGGTGGGAATAAGAGGAAATATTCTTCAATTTTTTCCTTGACCTAAAAAGTTCAAAAAGTGAAAGGAGTAAATGTTATTGAGCTTGGAAAATTCTGGACACTTAGTGAAATTTCTAAATATGTGCACAAGACCTGATTTCTTCATGGCTAATTTTAATTGTCCATTTGAGCTCAAATCAAAAAGTTGTCAACATCAAAACTGGAGCTTTAATCTTTCTTTTCACTTTTGATTCAAGATACATCTCAAATGATCAAGTGTAAAGAGAGATATAAGGTTTAGGATTTAGGCCTGCAGATGGCAAGTTCGCCCAGCAAAATGAGGCCTAGCGCACGAAATTTGATCAAGCAGGTGGTGGGCATACCTTCACCATCACTTTTCTTGTTGAATTAATCATAATTTCCAAAATTTTGGAACATAAATGATGGAGTTTGTTGTAACCTATTCAATTTTGGTTCAAGGTTTGTCTCATTTTGTGCATCATAGAGAGAGTAATTGGATTTAAAAGATGGAAGGTTGAAGTTGACAAGATGCATGCCATGCGCGTGCGGGATCGCTGAGTCAGACAAATACTTTTATCAAAGAGTTGATGTGCCCATGTTCATGATTCTTTATCTCCTGATTCAATATTCAATTTGAAAAATGAAAACAAGGAGTATTGTAATTTGTCATGTGAGCTTCATGCAGCTCTTTGGATCAGGTCAAATGTCCAAATATTGAAGGAAATATGATCTCTTAAAGTTGGTATCTCAAACTGACCAAACCAACCAGCCATGCATGCCATGCATGCGCGCGCGTCCTGGCCTTTTAGGCCTATCTTTTTCAAAACATCTCACATCAATTTATCCCTGATGCAAGTATCATTTTCAACAATTCAAAGCACCATTTTGAAGTTCATCATGAGAATTTTCTAAAAGCCTCAAGAGCTTGCAAAATGCACGAGTAGAATGAGAGATCCATGGAGTTTTTTGCTCAAAACATCACCATGCCCAAACTGGTTTCATTTTATGGAAAGCAATTATTCTTTGTTCAAGAAAAGCCTTGTCTCATACTACACGCATGTGCTACTCTCTTTCTTACTCTAAATACTCAAACACTGTATATGATAAGCATGCATACGTATTCTTACAATTTATACCAAAAGAGGAAACTTTTGTCCACTCATCCCATGTGCCTGACAGCTCATCCATTCACCCTTATCCCTTGATTTTTCCTCTCATCAAAATGTAGCCAGTATTGTATCTTTCACACTCAAAACGCAGCATGCTCATCACACAACCTCACTCTCACCTTTTCTTGTTTTCAATTTTTACCCTCATGAAATTTCCTCAACAGACTTTTCTTTTTCTATATAAAAATCTCACCTCACTCTCATTTGACATGATTTCTCCTTCATCACAAGAGAAAATCCATAATTCTCTTTGCAAGCCTCTCTCTTCGAAGCTAATATGTATCTTGCTCCAAAGATTTCATCCTCACAATTTCATCTCCATTGAAGCTTGAAGCTGAAGAAGATCGGGTTTCTTTCAAGTTCAGAGGCATAGAGTGAATTTATTTTTCACTCACTTCAGGTAAATATTCTTGAGCTTCGATCTACATTTCCTACTTGTATTCATGATGTAGATCTTGTATGATAGTGTAGCTAGCCAGATCTTAGATATGAAGTATATACATGTGTGTTTTGATGATGAATTCGTGCTTTGCAAGTTATTGGAAATTTTGCTTGAACCAGTGATTTCGTGGTTACATTTCTGTTTGAACTTGCATTATCTGAAAAAAATCATAACCATCATCGTGTTCCTTGTTATTTTGTGATGAATTTTTATGTTTGGATCAAACGATTTGGTTAAGAAACGAGTGAGATAATTGAATCATAAAAATGTTTGATGAATTGCTTAACTTGAAATCATGTTCATGCGGTGATCTTCGCATCACTTTTTTCTATGGTTCGTGCATTATTTTGTAATTTTCTTGAACTTATCATTATTAATTTAGGTCTTGAGGTTTGGTGTTTACACTTTGCAAATTCAGGGAGAAACGAGTGAGAAATTGTGGCCTGAACATTACGTGTTAAACCTATAAAAAAAGAGTTTGGGATGGTGTTTTGCTAGGGACGAAGACATGGCGTTTTTTGATTGAACATGACTTCGAGCTTTTTACAGTGCATTCCTTTTAAAAGAGATGTAGTAGGTCTGAACTTTATTTGAATTTCTTTCATTTAAATTGTTTTCTACAAATTATTTTAACTAGTTTCAACTATACAAAAATTACCACAAAATATTTAAATCTTAATTTACTGTTTATTTTCATATTTTGAATTTTATTTTATAGTTTTTCCATTTTTGAATAAATAATTAATTAATGTAATTTAATTAGGTGTTTTAATCATCTTTTAGGCTTTTGATTTTATTTTCCTATTTCCATTAACCTAAAAAATACATAAAAAAAAGATTGAGTTGAAATTTGAGTCTACTTCTTGAAAATAATTTTTTCCTTATTTTATAAAATTCGAGGTTTGCTAATTAAATCAATTGATTGATTATGTCACTTTTCTTTGTATTTTTTAAAATATTGTGTAAATATTTTTTTTTAATACTTCCTCTTGAGATAAATTCCAAGAAAAATATATCCACTGACTCTTAGGTATTGAACTGATTTTTTTATGATTTTTAATTGGGTTTATATGTCATTTTACTTGCTTGTAAGAATTTAGAAGTTAATGGTTGTTTTTGGACTTTCTTCTTGCTTAGGCATAAAGAAACAATTAATTCTATAACTTCTCTCATTTCTAAAAATCAAAGAAAATATGTTCAAAGTTCCTGGATAATTCAAGATCATTTAAACCATTTTCTTCTTCTGATTTTTAAAGTATAATCTTCCATTTTCTTCAAAATATTTTATGATGTATGCCTAGTTTTAGTGCTTTGCCAACTAGTTTAGATGTTTGAGTTTCAAAATTATATTTCCTCCTCTTTTCAGAAACTTTTGACTATGATTATGTTTTTAATAAGTCTTTAAGGAATTAGAATTAAATTGACATAAATTTACAAGTCATTTTCCTATTTTTAACCTAATTTTTGAAGATGTGAAAAACACAAGAAGGGGGGTTGAATTGAAAACTTGAATCTAAAAACAGCTTAATGACATATTATTTTTATCCTGGTTCGTTTGATCTCAAACTACTCCAGTCCACCCGTCAAGGTGATTTCGACTCTCTCCAACGAGGTCTTAATCCACTAATCTCAAAAGATTACAACAGCTACTTTAACAATCGTTAAAGTCTTCTTGAGTACAACCACAATCCGGTTAATCTCAAGGAACTCTTTTACAATATGATTAAAATAAAATGTGTTGTTGTTTTTCTAACAAAAATAGTTTATCACAACTGTGATAAATTACACAGGTTTAGCTTAGAATAAGGATTGAATTTGCTTGAGCTTGAATATGCGTGGTTAGTGTTATTAGCAAATTGTTGTGTGTGTACGTACGTGCTTCCTTTTGCAAGATGACTTGTTTATATAGGCAATGTAATGACGTTGTCCATAAAGCAATTTTAATGCCATTAACATACTTTCTATTTGGAGAAGATCTTGTCTGAAGAAAGCTGTTGGCATTAATTCTGTCTTGAATGTTCAGTAACGCTTCAGAGTCATTTCCCTTAACTGCTGATGACGCTTCCGAATATTGATGACTTGGTTGATATGTCTTTGTTCAGAATCAGAGTTTATTGTAATTAAGCGTAGGTTCTGGTCACCAATCTTCAGCGTATAATCTGATTGCATCAACGTGAAATACTTTATGGCTTATCTTCTGATGCTGATCAGATCATAACTTCTGCATACATAAAACATATTTTAAGGTGCATATTTGTTCTTTGTATTTAATTATTTTTTGTATTTGTATTTATTCTTTGTATTTGTTATTATCAAAACTCTAACCAAGGGTTGTAGAATCAAACTATGTTCTAAAAATCTCCCCCTTTTTTATGATGACAAAAACCATATTTTTCAATTAAAAAATAAAGAATAAAAAGTTTAGAATAGAGAAAAAAAACTCCCCCTGAGTTGATTACTTCCCTTAAATTCCTCGAGTCTTTGAGCATCAAAGTTTAACTACGTCTTTCACCAGAGTTTGTACATGTTCAAGCTTTTTAGAAGATAGAGGTTAAGTAGTTCATAATGTTTGAGACTTCTGTCTCAGTAAACCGTTATTGAAAATATCTTACTTTCTCCCCATTTTTGTCAGTTATCAAAAAGGCTATATAATCAGAGCTAAAAAGTTGATTTATATTAAAAATAAGAAGCAATGATAAGTTGTTCAAAACAGAAGCAATGTAAACCAAACGTTACAGATAAAAATTTTAAAACAGAAGAGAATCTAAGAGGGAGGAGGAAGGCGTGTGAACAAAGCTTCCAGCAAGCCCTTGATCTGGGTGTTGGTTTCCTCTTGTTTGCTCAAAATGCTCTTGATTTATTTGTTTGTATCATCCTGCTTATCCAACCTTTCCTGGATAACATCATTTGATCTCTTTAGTTCTTCCAGAGTTATCCTGTCATAGGAAGGAGCTGGAGTTTCTTCAGTTTCTGGATGCTTCTCAGAGCATTCTGCAACTTGATCATTTTGAACCAATTCCTCTGCTGAGATCATCTCATCTGGAGCAGCAGTCAGAATGAGACCTTCTGATTCTGGTTGAACTATGTCTGAGGGATGATGTTCTGACCAGGGATCATTATCCAAAGGGAAAATCTCTTCTTTAGTAGTTGGCTGAGAACTTGGTCTTCAAAAACCTTTAGCATAGAACTGAAATTCTATTGAACCTGTTCATAGCTCTGTTCTTGCAGCTTATGTGTTTCAGAGCTTAGCCATTTTCTTAAACTTGTCCATAGATAATCTGAAGCAGTAGGATTAGTCATCTCTAGACTAGCTTGCTTCAAGGTGGTTATCCATTTCTGCATTCCTGTTTCAAACATCAATAAACTAGTACCAACATCTGGTGTGGTTTTAGTTTGTGTTGGTTTGGGAATGGCAGTTTTGGTTTTGTGAGATATAGCAGCTAAACGTTCCAATACAGTTGGATCAATGACAAGTCTTACGTTGTCAGTTGGATTGCTCTTGGGTGAGGGAGTGGGAGAGTCGGGTATGATTATTAGACTGGTTGGGGAATTTGGTGGTGTGGATTCCAGAGAAGAAGGAATTTGTGGAATGTCCAGGATGGTGAGAGGCATGCGAATGGCTAGAGGTTCAGTGATTCCTGGGATTGGTATAGAATCCGAATCTGACATAGATTCTTCAGATTGGTTGGGTTGAACATTGTGAGGTTCTGGTTCACAGGTCTCAGATGGTTGAATCTCAGAAGTTTGAGCTTCTGGTTGTGATTGTTCAGCTTGAGGTGATGGTGGATGAGGAATGTCTTGTTGTGGAGAGAGAGGTAGTGGAATTTTTGGTTGTGGAGAGATAGGTGGTGGAATATCTGGTTGTGGAACATCTGTTGTAGTTTCGGAGTTTGGATTATCAGGGATTTGAGGATTTGGATTTTGTGGTGTGGGAGCAGAAATGTCTTGGTCAAAAGAGTCAATGTCAGACAGAACTTTGGCAAGTTCTGGTTGAGTTTGTTCAGGGTTTGGATTGATAGGAAGGGAGTGAGTTTCTCTTAGACTTAGAGTTTCTGATGGATCAAACCCTATGTAAAAGTCATCAAAAGTTTGTGGGGTTGGAAGTTCTGATAGGGTAGTTATGGGTTCAGATGTTGATATAGTTATTGATTCTAAAACAGTAATAGAAGAAGGATTACCTTTCTTTTTAGAAGCTTTTGGAGTCTGCTGGGATGATCCTTCTGCTGCTGCCTTCCTTTTCTTGTTCTTCTTAAAAACAACTTCTGGAGCCACCTGATGTAAGTCCTGAATATTTATTTCTGGTGCAGTGCCATCTGCCTTACACGCATCCAAATATCTGACAATTATCTCAGGCTTGGAGTCAATCTCAGAGAAAAGAGGAAAATCATCCAGAGGAATTCTTCTGGAAGTGATGGTTGCAAAAGAAGTAACGTTGGGTTCCTTCTTGATGTTCTCAATGATTTTCATCTTTTTCAGATTCTTTGCATTCAGTGGCTTCCCAACAGTTGTTTCTAGTGAGCTAATTTACTGTGCTTCAGTCAGATGCTCTATCAGCCTATTCTCTGTCAGAATATCTGATATGAGTCTTCCAAGGGGTATCCAGTCCCTTTTGGTACGCTCATCTTCTCTTGTTTCTTTAACACTGGTCCTCAGATGATTAAATAGCAAGTGAGGGAGATTTACCTTGGTCTTCTTGGAGATAAAGTAGATCAGAAACTGCTAATCAATGTTTATGTAATCGGGAGAGCTAGTTGGCTTCTTGTGGTTGATGCATCCAAGAATTATCTTAGCCCAGATTCTGTGATGATCCTTCAGATCCCTAATCTTGCTGGAGGGAATACCCAGAGTGAATATTTCTCTTGCAATAGAAGCAACATCAAAACATCTTTCAGCCATGTCTATACACCTGAAACCCCCACCATTGTAACCTATCAGTCTTGAAATTAGGTCTTCAGTAATGACAATCTTCTTCCCCGTGACATACGAGGTAACTTAATGGTTAGAGGAGGAAGCATGAATCTAGAATTCTTTCACCAGAATTGGAAACATTGGCCCTAGAAGACGATCAAAATATTTGTTCCATCCTTGAGCATTGACTTCTTCAGAGAGATTGAATCCATTTTCTTGAAGGCTTTCAAAATCAACAATCAATTCTAAAAGAACTTCCAGGTTGTCAATGGGCGTGAGTGGAGTTCTGTATGGTTCTTCGTACTGTTCATAGAAGCAGTTTCCTGAGTAATGGTGTTTTGGACGCTTGAAGAAGCCATGTTCACACAAGAAATTTAAGAAAGATGAAAGGGTTTTTGAAAGTACAAACATAAAACAATTTGAAGGTATTGATAGAGTAAAAGTGAAAGAGTGTAAAGAGTGAAACTTGAGTTTAAATAGATTTTTGAAAACATAAACTGTAAGAGAGAGAAACAATTAATAATGATTATAAGCATTAATGACAGCTGATTTTAGGGGATTCATAAAGATATTGGAACGGTTACCCATGACGTGTGTCTCAATGCACCCAATCAGCGCTTTTGACCTTTCAAAAAAGTGAACCCGTGTTCAGCCTCAAACGGTAGCTGATGAATGGATGACAACTGTTTGCTTACATGAACAGCACACTTCTATCCTTGAAATGAAACGCTCAGATCTTCATGGATAGATTCTGATACAATCTGTACTTCTAAAATTCTAAAGGCAGGTTGATCAGTAGTTCACAAAAAATAACTAAAATTCTGAAGGTTAAGATATGTAAATAAAACAATTTATTCTGGGAAAAGCTTCATGCTGAGATGTTTCAGAATGAAGTTAAACCTATCTTCAGAAAGAGGTTTTTTAAAGACATCAGCCCATTGATGGTCTGTGTCAATGAATTTTAAGTTAAGAATCCCTTTCTGAATATAGTCCCTAATAAAATAATGTTTTATTTCTATATGCTTAGCCCTAGAATATAAAATAGGATTTTTACTGAGACAAATAGCAGAAGTGTTGTCACAGAGGATATGGATATTACTCTCAAATATATTGAAGTCCTCAAGTTGACTTTTCATCCAGAGCATTTGCGTACTACATCCAGAGCATTTGCGTACTACATCCAGTTGCTGCTATGTATCCAGCTTCTGCTATTGATAGAGCTATTGTGGATTGTCTTTTGCTGGACCATGGATCAGATTTTCTCCCAAAAACTGGCAGCTTCCAGAAGTGCTTTTACGTTCTACTTTGTCTCCAGCAAAGTTAGCATCACAGTATCCTACTGAGCTGTAATCATTTGATTTTCTATAAAACAAACCCAAATTAGCAGTACCTTTCAGATACTTGAAAATTCGCTTACCTGCTGTTAAGTGAGATTCTCTAGGATATGATTTGAATCTAGCATAAATGCAAACACTGAATAGAATGTCAGGCCTTGAAGTCTTCAGATAGAGAAGAGAACCAATCATACCTCTGTAGACCTTCTGTTCTACCTTTTTACTTACCTCTTCTTTTTCCAGAATGCACGTAGGATGCATTGGAATCCTTGAGGGCATACATTCTGAGAGATCAAATTTCTTCAGAAGTTCTCTGACATATTTGCTCTGATTAATGTAAGTTCCTTCTGGAGTTTGTTTTATCTGAATTCCCAGAAAGAATTTTAGTTCCCCCATTAGGCTCATCTCAAACTCTTCCTGCATACATTTAGCAAACTCTCTTCCCATAGAGGGTTTATTGGATCCAAATATGATGTCATCAAAATAAATCTGACATACTAATATGTCATTCTTAACTGTCTTACAGAACAAGGTTGTCTCCACTTTCCCTCTGGTGAATTCCTTTTCTAACAGGAAGTTACTTTGTCTTTCATACCAAGCTCTAGGAGCTTGTTTCAGACCATAGAGTGACTTCTTTAGTTTGAAAACATATTCTGGATTTTTGGAACTCTCAAAACCAGGGGGTTGGTGCACATATACCTCTTCATCTATATAGCCATTTAAGAATGCACTTTTGACATCCATCTGATACAGAGTGATGCCTTTATTAACAGCAAATGATATTAAGAGTCTGATAGATTCTAACCTGGCGACTGGAGCAAAGGTTTCTATATAGTTTATCCCCTCTTGCTGACTATAACCTTGTTCTACCAGTCGTGCTTTGTTTCTGATGACTTCACCTTGCTCGTTCAGTTTGTTTCTGAACACCCATTTTGTACCAATGATGTTGAACCCTTTTGGTTTGGGAACCAAATCCCATACGTCATTTCTGGTGAATTGATTTAGTTCCTCTTGCATTTCCAGAATCCAGTCATTGTCCAGAAGTGCTTCATCAATTGTTGTTGGTTCAATCAGAGAAACCAGTCCCATGAGAGATTCTTCAGATTTTCTGAATGTTGATCTTGTTCTGATGGGATCTTCCTTCTTTCCCAAAATTGTATCTTCTGGGTGATCAACGTTGCTTCTGGATAGTCTTTTTTGAAGTTGATCAACAGAAGGTGCTGGATTGCTTGTAGTAATTCTTTTTGTTGTTGAGGGAACGTCTCTGTTGAGAGCCTCTGATGAGTTGTCTTCAGTACCTGTGAGTTCAACTTCCATACCTGCAAGGAATTCATTCTGCTTTGACTTTTGAGAGTCAAGCTTATCATCAAACCTAACACTGATTGACTCTTCAATAATCTGTGTTTTTGTATTGTATACTCTGTACCCTCTTGAGCGTTTAGAGTATCCTAACATAATACACTTTTGTGCTTTAGAGTCAAACTTGTTCAAATAATTTTTGGTATTCAGAATAAAACATGTGCATCCAAATGGGTGAAAATAAGAAATGTTGGGCTTTCTGTTCTTCCACAATTCATATGGAGTCTTTTCTAGAATAGGTCTTATGGAGATTCTATTCTGAATGTAACACGCTATGTTTATTTCCTCTACCCAGAAGATCTTAGCAACGTTAGTCTCGTTGATCATGGTTCTGGCCATTTCTTGCAATGTTCTGTTCTTTCGTTCTACAACTCCATTTTGCTGGGGAGTTCTAGGGTAAGAGAAATCATGCAAAATGCCTTTTTCATTAATGAATAATTCAAAATCTTTATTTTCAAATTCTCCATCATGATCACTTCTGACTTTGACGATTCTAAGATCCTTTTCATTCTGAACTTGGTTGCAGAAGGTAACAAACACTGAGTGTGACTCGTCCTTTTGTCTTAAGAACTTTACCCATGTCCATCTGCTATAGTCATCTACGATTACTAACCCATACTTCTTGCCACTGACTGAAGCAGTTTTTACTGGTCCAAATAAGTCAATGTGCAAAAGTTCTAATGGCTTAGAGGTGGAAACAACATTTTTGGATTTGAAAGCAGGTTTTGCAAACTTTCCTTTCTGACATGCTTCACACAGAGCATCTGAATTGAACTTCAAGTTAGGAAGTCCTCTGACCAGATTGAGTTTGTTAATCTGAGATATTCTTCTCATACTAACATGTCCCAATCTTCTGTTCCAGATCCATTTCTCGTTGTTCACAGACAGTAGACATTTTACATTCTTACTTTTTAGTTCAGAAAGTTTTATTTTATAAATGTTGTTTTTCCTCTTTCCATTAAATAGGATAGTCCCATCTTTCTGACTAATAGCTTTGCATGAATTTTGATTGAAGATTATATCATAACCGTTATCACTTAATTGACTTATGGATAACAGGTTATGCATTAATCCATCAACTAATAAAACATTACTTATAGAGGGAAGATTTCCATTACCTATTGTTCCAGAGCCAATGATTTTTCCTCTCTGATTGCCTCCAAATCCCACGTGGCTTCCAGGCTTTGGAACATATGCCTTCTTCCCTTCATGTGTCGTGAGCAGCCAGAGTCCAGGTACCATGATTGGTGTCTTTGCTTTGCTGCTAAAGATATCTACCACATGTATGATTTTATCCTTATGTACCCACATTTTATTGGGTCCTGATTTGTTAGTTTTACCAAAATTCTGATTGAATTTTGGTTTGACTGAATAATCACTACTTGTGTATTTTATGTCATGTGTGTCCCCATATATAAAATGTGAATCAAGTGGAGTGCGTTTTATAACTAAGTCCATGGCATTTTTTGGTGAAGGTACCTTACCTTGATATCCTATCCCTTTTCTGCCATTTATGCTAACTCCATAGATCATTGAAGCCATTTTGCTTCTGTCTATGTGTTTAGCTAGAAACATCTGAAAGCTATGATCATACTCTTTGAGGATCTCATCAGCATTGCTGGAAGTTTCAGAGATTGTTTCCTTCTGAGAGTTTTGCAACTGGTTTTCTAATTTTGAAATTTTTTCTTTTAACTCAGAATTTTGCAATCTGAGACTCTCGGTCTTATCAGAGTCAGAAGCAAGATTCCTTTTCAGGTTTCTGAATTTGACTATGATCTGCTGATACCTTTCCAGAATTTCATTTAGGCTTTCAGCAAGTTCAGGCTTAGTAAAGTTTATGTTAAAGTTGGGGAATACCTCTTCAGTGTCTGATTCTGAGTCTGAACTAGAAGCTTCACTGTCTTCTGATACTTTTTCCATGAGAGCTATGTTTTCTCTTTCATCATCTGATTCTGGGTCAGCTTCAGATGTGTCAGAATCATCCCATGTAGCCATGAGGCTTTTCTTCTTTTCCTTGAGAAACTTCTTTTTGGGCTTTTCCTTCTGAAGCTTTGGGCAGTCACTTTCGTAGTCCCCTTGCTCGTTACATTCATAGCAGATGATATCTTTGTTGTTTGGCTTTCTGTATCCTGAAGAACCTTCAGATCTTTTGTGTCCAGAGGAGGATTCTGTCCTTCTGTATCTGGAGGAGGATTCATTCTGATTTTTTGATCTTCTGGGATTCCTGAACTTCCTTTGTCTCTACTTCCACAGTTGGTTCACCCTTATGGAGAGTAGAGACAGTCCATCTTCTTCTGATGAGGATGCATCAGAGATTTCTTCTACATCCTGCAAAACTTTGGAGTCAGATTTTCTGTTAGATTTTAAAGCTAATGCCTTACCTTGCTTTTGAGGTCCGTCTTCTTCTAGCTCTATCTCGTGACTCCTGAGGGAGCTAACAAGTTCCTCCAGAGAGATTTTGTTGTGATCTTTGGCTAGCTTAAGTGCTGTGACCATTGGCCTCCATTGTTTTTGCAAGCTTCTGATGATCTTCTTAACGTGATCAGCAGTAGAATACCCTTTGTCAAGAACATTTAGTCCAGCAACAAGAATTTGAAATCTTGAAAACATGGTTTCTATTGATTCACTATCTTCCATCTTGAATGCCTCATACTTCTGAATGAGCGCAAGGGCATTGGTTTCTTTAACTTGAATGTTTCCTTCATGCGTCATTCTCAGAGAGTCAAACATATTCTTGACAGTTTCTCTGTTTGATATTTTCTCATATTCTGAATATGAGATGGCACTGAGGAGAATTGTTCTGGCCTTGTGGTGGTTTCTGAATTCACGCTTTTGCTGATCAGATATCATTTTCCTGTCTATCTTCTGACCACGTCCATCCATAGGATGTGTGTATCCATCAGTCACCATGTCCTACAGATCAGCATCATGGGCCAGAAAGAAACTCTCAATTCTGTCTTTCCAATAGTCAAAGTTTTCTCCATCAAATACTGGAGGTTTACCACTGAATTTGTCCCTGTCTTCATTGTTGTCATTGCTGTTGTTTTGGCTTGGTCCCACCATAGTGTTTTTCTGAAGCTTGGATCTTGTACTAACACGGTTAAGTGTTTAAGCTCAAAACCAGGCGCTCTGATGCCAATTGAAGATGTGAAAAACACAAGAATGGGGGGTTGAATTGAAAACTTGAATCTAAAAGCAGCTTAATGACAATATTTTTATCCTGGTTCGTTTGATCTCAAACTACTCCAGTCCACCCGTTAAGGTGATTTCGCCTCTCTCCAATGAGGTCTTAATCCACTAATCACAAAAGATTACAACAGCTACTTTAACAATTGTTAAACTCTTCTTGAGTACAACCACAATCTGGTTAATCTCAAGGAACTCTTTTACAATATGATTAAAACAAATTATGTTGTAGTTTTTCTAACAAAAACAGTTTATCACAACTGTGATAAATTACACAGGTTTAGCGTAGAATAAGGATTGAATTTGCTTGAGCTTGAATATGCGTGGTTGGTGTTCTTAGCAGATTGTTGTGTGAGTACATACGTTCTTCTTTTTGCAAGCTGACTTGTTTATATAGGCAATGTAATGACGTTGCCCATAAAGCAAGTTTAATGCCATTAACACACTTTCCTTTTGGAGAAGATCTTGTCTGAAGAAAGTCGTTGGCATTAATTTTGTCTTGAATGTTCAGTAACGCTTCAGAGTCTTTTCGCTTAACTGCTGATGACACTTCAGAATATTGATGACTTGGTTGATATGTCTTTGTTCAGAATCAGAGTTTATTGTAATTAAGCGCAGGTTCTGGTCACCAATCTTCAGCGTATAATCTGATTGCTTCAGCGTGTAATACTTTATGGCTTATCTTTTGATGCTGATCAGATCAGAACTTCTGTATACATAAAACATATTTTAAGGTGCATATTTGTTCTTTGTATTTAATTATTTTTTGTATTTGTATTTATTCTTTGTATTTGTTATCATCAAAACTCTAACCAAGGGTTGTAGAATGAAACTATGTTCTAACAATTTTGACTTATGAGTATGCTTAGGGTTTTGCCTTGATAAAAAAAGTTTATATTTAAGAACTTATGTGCATACTTTTGGCATGGAATTTGCTACTGACTTGGGTGTTATTTTGGGGGAAATTCCTCAACCTCATTGGATGAATGATGTTGATGATATTTGAAACCCTAATTTCATTTGATACATCCCCTCCATCTTCATCTTATCCCTTTGTTACTTCTGCTACATGTTAGAGAATTATCTATATATTATTTATCTAACACGTGGTACATATATTTCTATTGACCATCCTAAAAATAGGTGTGACTTCTATATAAGTCCACTTACAATTTCTTAACACAATGCTAAATTTCTCTCGATTCGAAAATGATCATTCGTGGCCCAACCTATCTTTGCAAGCCCTTGTATGTTTAATTTAAAACTTTTGATATAATAATTTTAAAGTTCATTGTTAGGAGGCTTTAATCTTATCAATCCTCTAATGACCTTCATAAACTTTGGTCTAAGTGAATCATTTGAACATCGTTGGTCATATGTGGTTACCTTGAGTGCTTGAAATGAATGATATACTTGACAAAAATAAAATAAAACTTGTTGTTGAGAAGCTTTGGTTTTAGCAATCTTCTAATGAGTTTTTCAAATACAAGTTTCAAGATGGTCATTCAACTAACTCTTTAATTCTAATTCATTAACAATTTTGTTTACTCTGTTCTTTTTATTTCATGTCTTAACTTTTATGTACCATTTATTTTAGAATTTACATTCCATGCCATTTTATCTTTGCTCAGTTGAGCTTTCATTTTCTTTTAAGGACACCTAATAACCAACTTGAACATTAAAAAACTTTAAGGTTTCTTGGACTATTTGGTTACTATCCTTGGAATTATGGAGTTGTGGACCTCATGGAATTAGGATTAGAAGCCTTGATTACCCTTGGGACCTTGTGACTCTGTTGTTATTTTGTCTGGAGTTCTTGGAGTTTACCCCAAGACATTGGGTTGATTTTATTTGTATGCAGGTTATTCTAATTATGTGCTTTGTCTATGATTGGGAGTTCTTCTGTAAGTCGTTATTACTCTGCCCAATTTTTGTGAAGACTTAATGAATCTGAAGCTTGGTATTATTGAGAGGTTTAGTATTTTTGCTTGCTTAGTTTCAATCAAAGGGATGGGAATTCTACATTGACTTCTTATGTCAAGTGTTTTCTTCTTGTTGGTTAGATCTTTCTTTTCCTTAGCTTTTACCTTATGCTTTAGTATAGTTCCTTCATCTCCTCACATCATCTTTAATTTCAAAAATCTTCTCCCTCCTTTTCAAAACTCTTCTTAAATAAAACATTATTTAATTTAACCATACATTGACATATTTCTCAAGACTAAAAGTCAATTAACCTCATTCAAACCATTTAGCCACTTTGGCTTTTTACTTTAAAACTTTTTCTCAAAAGATTTGACTCTTGTCGAATCTTGTAGTGATGCAAGATACTATACTTCTATGATATGTAGTGAAGTGAGATGTTTTCCACTTGGGTGTTGAGTGAGGATTTGTTGATTTTAAAATCCAAGCTATATCCTCGACTTTGAGATGATGCAAATTCTCCTTTCTCATAATTGTGGGTATTAAGTATGTTTTCCACTCGGATATGATGATGATGTCTCTTCTCTTAAAATTAACCAACACACATGTGTTTTTAAATTTTTAAGGTGAACTACGAGTACCCTGATCCTCTATGGCACATAAGGTGATACGTAGGCACTAAAGGTTCTCAATCGCGGGGGGTGCAAAATTGTAAAAAAAATACTTCTTTTCTCATCTCCACCGTCTATTGTTTAATACAACACATATAGCCAAAATATACAAATATTCAAAGAGGTTCCTGTGGAGTACCATAAATGATTAGGGTGCTAATACCTTCCCTTTGCATAACCAATCCCCGTACCTAGATTCTCTCCCCCTCTTTTTGGGTTATTCGCTATTTTCCCAATCCTATGGAAATAATAAAGTGTGGTGGAAATTTTTATTTGATTTGTGCTGCTCAAATCAATCCAATGGCTTAGTATCAACATTTCTACAGCTACACAAAGGTAAAGATAATGGCGGGTAATTAGATAAATATAATGACTTCAAGTAAATAAGGCAACAAAGTAAAGGCAAGACAAGTAAAATAAATTTTGAATGAATTAAAAACCTGCTCCAAATGGAGTCTTGAATCTGATACAATTGCAATAACTTGAAATAAATATTTGATGGAATGTAAGCGGCATAAAAAAGTGCTTGAAATAAAACATGTAAATTAGTGCTCCAAATTTGATACAGACTCAACCAAAGGTGCAATAAATCTATGATGTGAAAATATTATTACTTTACAAATTGACAGTATATGGATTAAGTATGCATAAGCTTGGATGAAATGAAAGTGAAGGGGTATTTATAGGAGTCTAAAGCCCTAAAAATCCATGAGAATATGGTCTTGGGTCATGAAGAAAAAGTAGGAAAAACTTGGGGTGACTTGGATACTAAGCATGGGTCGTTTTCAACCATTTGGGCTATGCAAGGGTGGCGACCGCCACACCCTCATGGCGACCGCCATACTCACTAAGTGGACATGACATGATCATCCCACTTGTGTGTGCATGGACTACCCATGGACGCCCTAGGACGAACACCATGGGGGTAACCATAGGTGTAAACTTGCTTCAAATCTTCGTTTTTCATCCATTTTGCTTTGTTTCTTTGCACAAAGCTCCTGATTAATCAATTTCCTAAAACAGAAAAAATACCAACATAATACTAGAAATGGAAATAAATCAATAAGAAAACAGGCCTAAATCAATTCAAATATATGATATGTTTTGGTGTCATCAATGGGGCTGTTTATGGTAGACATGTAAGCTTTGGTTCGTGGTCAGGAACTCATAAAGGAGAAAAAAAGTCAATTGAAGATGATTATGCAAATTCTAAAAGTAATGCCGAGAAAAGAAGATAATCCTATACCTACTGAGAAATTAGGAGTTGTCGTTCCTCCCCATCCTTTGAGACCTCTTTCAAGTTAAGAAAAACTTTGTGGATTTCTTCCACAACCTTTGGTTCCGGGGTCTTCCCGTCAGCAGCTATTTTCTGCTCCCCAAATGAATCAAAATGGAAAGACTTATCAACATAGACACAAGAAGCCTAAGAAGCAATTCAACCCAATCCCAATGCCTTATGCTTAAAATCTTCTTCATTTTCTTGAACTTCAAATGATTATGCTCCGTAATCTAAATACTCTCGCAAAGCTTTCACCTGATTACGATGCTAATTGTAGGTGTGAATTCAATTATGGGGGACTTGGTTAGAATGTTGAGAATCGCAAGGCGTTGAAGTAAAAGTACAAGACTTTCTTAATGTAGGGACATTGAGATTAACTCCAAATGGTTTTGACATACAAGTTAACCACACTCCATCTGTAGCAAGAGAAGTTAATATTCCTTCTTGTGGGTTACTTCACCCAAAACATGTGCTCCAAAAGGTTACTCCCCAACAATCATTTCTTATTTTAGGTTATAAGAACTAGGTGATCAATAAGAATCTTTATCATCCTTATCTCCAATTAGGTAAACAAAGATCAAGAACGTTGCTGATGAACTTTGATCATATTCTTATGCCTTACAGTCAACTACTCTGTCATTTTCTTAAGCTCAAGTTGGTGTAGTTAAGGGATCATGGCTCTTCCCCATCATATATACCTCGAGGATATGACGACAATGATAGATTTGAATATCACTCTGGGGAACATGGCCATTCAATTGAAGACTGTAAGATATTCAGAGACATGCTTTAAGATCTGATCAATTTAAAGGCTATTGTGTTCACCATATATAGAAATAGGAGTCACGTGCCCGAGTGAGAATCAAGACTGCATTAAGTCTTCAGAATCAATAAGTCCAGACAGAGTCAAGTCTCCTTAACAATGGCAACCATTTGTTCTTTACTATATTTTCATCTGTAATTTTTCTTATTTGTTTAAACTCTGTTTGCATGTATGAATTTGTTTGTTTTTAAACATTTTCTTTCACTCAAAAAAGGTTTTTCTTGCATTATGATAGAAAATTTACTAGTCTATTGCTTAGGAAAATATTGGAGGGAGGAAGATGACAACTGAAAAATTAAAAAATATCTGGTTATAAGCTTTTGAATAAAGCCCTGCTGGTGATATGCAGGCGTTGTTTCAAATCCATAAACCCTCGTCAACCCCTTTGAGACTTGAAGTAGGAATTTCTTTTTGTATTAAAAAAAACCTCATTTTAACCCAGGGGAAGTGTAATGTTCAATTAAAATTTGATTGAGCGTTCAAATTTCAAAAGGAGTGTGCATCTAAGGATCAACAACAATAGTTATCCATCATGCATTAGGAGGACAAATGATGACAATACCATAATGTGTATCCCTCATTAACCGAGAAATAAGGCAGTCAAAACACTTCAATAAGTCAAATGACTCAAGGTCACACGATTTTTTGAAAAACAAATGAAAAAGAAAAAGAAAGAAAGCCCACTAAGACAAAAAATTGAAAACAAGTGACTTATGCAAAAATTAGGGCATCTCGCTAGACTTAAAAATTAAAATTCAAAAGAACTTGTCAAGGGAAAAGTTATGGAAAGAAGAAAAAGAAAAGAATGGAAACGAAAAGTTAAAAAGGATTACAAAATAAAAACCCTAAAAAAAGAACAAAGTCTTGTGATCAGACACCAAAGAACAAACGTTGAATGACTTCCATTTCCAAGAACCTCGTTATTTCCTCAATCATCTCGAATTCCTGTTGAGAGATGAATGCTTGTATCGAGTTAACTGAATGTAGGACTAGAGAAAATCATGGAGAATGGGTGGGTACCAATAAACTTTGAGCTTTAATTCTTTTTTTTCTCTAAATTTGTGAACCAAAGCACGTTACTACCCTCAAAAGTCCTAATTGAAGCAAGGTTTATTCCTAAAGCATACTACAACAAGATAATGCTAATTGACTCCCAGAAGGTGTGTTAAATATTTTTGTTGATATCATATGCCTGCATTATGTTACATACAAAATGATTTTCAAATGTTGCACTCTAGCTAATGATTCATTCACAACAGATTCGTAACATCATTTCAATCAAGTTTTTCAACTTCAAGACTAACATAAGCTTTGAATTAGAATCATCATTCTCAGAATAACCATTATTCTGTTTGCAAACATTGTCTGACATGAAGTAAATTTTTTGTGATGGGAAATAGTGAAGGGCATGATCATGTCAAAGTAAAAAGACTTAAGAACTCCAGAAATTTAAAATCCAGTCATTCCAAAAATGATCATATCAAGGGACATGTTGCCTAGAAATTATGTTGTGCATAATAAAGTTTCTTCCTCAGTTTGATCACCCTAAAAGGTGTAGAGTTGGAAGTCTCTATTAAGAAAGGGATACTCCAAGTACAACTAATCTGGGGCAGTTACATTGAGATTCAACCATCTCTCCAAAATATCTGAAGAAG
Source organism: Vicia faba (assembly GCA_948472305.1). NCBI lineage: Eukaryota > Viridiplantae > Streptophyta > Magnoliopsida > Fabales > Fabaceae > Vicia > Vicia faba. The sequence continues at coordinate 858,403,131 of OX451741.1, forward strand.
CTTGGGTAGATTATCCCAAAGACTCTGTGGAGCAAGGGAATGCTACTTTCAGATAACCCTAAGGGGGTAAGGCTTGAGGATTTTGTCAAGTATGAGTAGTTTAATGCTCTTATTGTGTTGATCATCCTAAAGTGGGTAAAGTTTGAGACTCTATTTGGTATGGGAAATTTAATTTCCTAGCTTTGTTCACTCTTAAGGAGAGTGAAGTTTGAAATTTTAGTTAAAATGGGAAATCACACCGAAAATATCTTGAGAAATTAGCCAATATGGGGCAGTTAGGTCGAGATTCGACAAATCTCTCCAAGAATCCATTGATCAGGGGGGAATATTTCATAGCTTGATGATACTGAGGCAAGTCATCCTTGATCATTATAAAAAAAAGATCTTGTGAGGAAAATCCCTTTATAAATCCCGTACCTAGAGCACAAGTTATGAATTAAAGGAATTGTAGTTCACTTGTGACAAGAAGCGTACCAGAACAAGGGTAAGAACCTTCGAGCTTGTTATCAGCATAAGGTTTTGGATTGTGTTTCCTCAGCAGGGAGTGAGAAGGATGTTTCCTCTAGCATAATACTTTTCCCCAGTAGAGTTTGTACTCAAGGAATTATTTTCTCAACAAAGGCTTGTCTGGTAGGGGTTTCTTTTAGGAGTTTTGTCATTCCACAAACAGAGTATTTTCTCCCCAGTGAAGTTGCACTATGGAAAATTCCATACAAGGACTATCCTCAATAGAAGCTTGTCTATTAAGAGTTCTTGTAAGAATTACTTTATCCCCCAGCAGCACGAGATAATGTAGTATCCCTAGTGAAAGTTAAACTCCGAAGATTTCTTTGCAAGGATTATCCTATCCTCAAGAAGTGCAGTTCTATCCAAGCAGAGAATCTTTCTTCAGACGAGTTTGTGGCTGAGATTTCTTGTTTAAGAATTATCCTATCCCTAGTAAAATCTGTTTGTCAAGAATTATTTGAAAGAGTTCTTTTTTCCCAGCAGTGTGAAGGTTTCCTTTCCTCAACAAAGAGATAATCAATTATTCATTAAACGATTGAGAGATGGTTGAATTCAGAGTCAGATTTCTTCAGGATCTGCAATTTATTTTTGAAGAATCCTTTCACCAAATTCCAATTTTCATTGGCGTCTCTCTTCAGAGTTTGCAACTTATTTTTGCAATTTAGCACCAAAATTTGTAGCATATGGTTATCGACAATCCGATTTGTTATTCCCCGTAGAATATCAGAATATCAAGGCCTCCTCTTCAGCAGTTCCTTGTTTCTTATGTGTCGCATCTGGGATTTTCATCGAAGCGCGAACGAAGGTGAAAATGAAAGAAAAGTATCCATTAATGTTATTTATCCCAAAAGAGGGAAAGGATACACCGAGTAAACCTGAGGGAACGAAAGGAGCATGGTCATCGCGACCAAGAGAAAAGGGTAAGGAAGTCGGTTATGCGAGGGGAAGGTATTGGCACCCCTCACATCTGTGGTACACCAAAAGATCAACTTAATTTTGTTCTAATCTAAGAGTGTATAAAATCTAAGTCTAAAGCTTAATGCTAAAAGGGAATGCATGGATTTAAATTATTATGTACAATAAGGAAACTTGTTATTAGTTGTGCATGCCGCGATTGCAAACCTTTGTGCCTACGTACCACCAACCATATAATGGGGATCAAGACACTCGTAGTTCACCTCAAACGTTTTGGTGAGTTTCATGTTTTTTATGAACGATGCTAGCAAAGCATGTCCTTTTTGAAAAGGTTTTAAAAGAAAAAGTCTGAAGACAAAAAAAGTTTACATTGGTTGGTATTTTTGTTGTGAGTAATAACTTGTTGATCTCAAGAGAGAGATATTAGCCACTTCTCCACTTTATCAATGAAAAGAATGATTGAGATTCGAACAACACAAAAGACTAAGAATGAAAGAACGATAAGATCGAGAAGAAACCCGCTTATTATTTCCAATACTTAGTAGAAGTGTGATTCTCATTATTTATTATTAAGTGTTTTGAGAGTTTTAAAGAAATAAGAGTTTTAATTTTAACATGGATGCAAAAGAGAAAAGACTAAAGTTGGGATAATAGGGAGATCTACTTAATGATGTCATGCATGGATAGCAAACCTAAGGTCTGTTTAGTTCAAACTTAGATAAGAATGAACTAAAGATACTATGGGGAACATGGCAATCTTATAAAATAGAAGAAGAGGAAGAAGAAAAAAGCAATCACACTTAGATAAGAGAGAAAGCAAGTATTATATAAACACACATGCAACTAGGATAGATACCTAATCAAAAATGAAAGAAAAGATGATAAAACATCAAGTAACAAGTATAGAAGGGATAATAAAAACATCAAGATAAAGATGGGATGACAAAACATCAAATAAGAGGGAAGATGATAAAACTTCACAAAAAGATGATAATACATCAAGTAGAGAAAATATGGTAGTACATCAAGTAAGAGATGATAAAACATCAAACACACAAAATAATATGATAAAACACATAAGAGAAGAGATGATAAAACATCACATAAAGATGATAAAACATCAATCATATAAAATAATGAGAAAAAACACATATGAGAATAGATGATAAAACATTACATAAACATAATAAAACATCAAGTATACATGCATTAAGATGACAAAATATCAAGTCTTAAATAAAACTCTAAGGGGTTACTACTTAAGCACATCAAAAGTTAAGGCAAAACTAGCTCAAAACCAAACCCTAACATGATTCTAAAGGTGGGTGAAGCACAAGAAAGGGATAGACGAAGAGGGAAAACATTTTTATTTATTTTTTTGTTACCGATCTAATTGAATATTTTATATTATAATTATTATATTAAATATTGTTTATCAAGTATTTATTCAAAGATTTGTTCTAAGTATTATTATCAACAAAAAAAGAAAATTGTTGTTGTTTTTAAAAAACATAACCTGTTATTGATAGATATGTTTGGATTTGATAAAAATTGTTGTTTTTATAGAAAATAGTGTCATTGTTGTTATTTGTTTATTAGTAAAAAAAATGTTGCTAATTATAATTATCAAAACTAGGCTTGGTTTAAGAAATAGTTTTACTGTAATATACTTAGGTGTTATTGGGCTAAGTAACTGAAAATGGTAGCACAGGCCCAATGTAACAATCAGCGCTAACCCAAATCTAATAAACTGTTACTATACTAATCTAACCAAAATTTGCACACGTTTTCCTCCAAAAACTAGTACTGTTGAAATCATACATAAAAACAATTTTAAAAATAAAAAAAATCTAAAGAACAGGTATTCAAAGAAATCAAACGATTATTAATATTTAATCAAATCTTACCAAATCTAAATATTACAATGCAATCAAATATACAAAACTCAGAAATAATCTAATACAAAATCAAGTCGCTAGAGAAACAATATCAATACTGAATCAATTAACAACAATCAAAATCACTAAATCTACGGCAAGTAACTGTATTATCTAATTATCTAAACTAACCCTAATTTCTAGAGGGATATATATACCAAAATTAATCTACAGAAAAGGGGGGACAGAAAACCATTTTAACAGTAAAAGGAAGAACAAGGGGTTTTTTTCTTCTTGGACAGAAAGTACAAAAGAAATATACAGAGGATGGCAGAAGGTTTTTTTTAGAGAAAGTGCAAAGAATAGAAAAGAGACGGGAAAGGACGAAAGGTTTTACAGAGTGAGGAGAAGATCTTGAACAGAGGAAGACCCAAACACCGATTGGGGTTTCGATCTCCAAATCCCTAATCGTCCTCCCATGCTAGCCCAGTTGCCACCGTCACCACCGTCAACGCCACCGCCGAAACCTGCGAATTAAAGAAGAAAGGGTTAGAAACTAGCACGCTCGAAATCAGAAAATAGAATTGTGAGGGGTAAACGAACTTAACTTTATTTTTTCTTTTACTGTTTGTGTTGGTTAGGACGCGATGGGATTCGTCCGGTACTTGGAGCGCCGCCGCGGTGGTTATATAGATTAGGGTTAAAGAAAGGGGTAAGGGTTATGCGTGAGAGAGGAAGATGAGATTACTGTAAACTGAAGCGATAAATGGAGATAAAATGATAAACATTATTTGTTATACTGCATGAAACAATACCCGAGGGACTAGTATGATTATCATACACCCTTCAATCTTGTCCGCCCGATCTTCGTTGGACGGCTGTAGGCCAAGTCCTACCACAAGCCCTGTACTCCCCCATGCACACAATCAGCCAGACTCTTTGTTATCCGCGCTTGGGCCTAGCCCAATTCAGTTATGTACCCCCCTTTACCATGAATTACTAATCGACCAAACAAACTACACCCCCTGTCTGGACTCATACTGGGCCTAGTTCCCATTAATTTTAACACCCCATGTTTTACTTGCCCCTAGAAACTGCACCCGCCCTAAGTAAATTTATTTATTTTCTTTTTTAATTCAATGATTTTATTTTTCTATTTTTTATAAATATACATATATATTATTTATTTATAATAATTATTACTATCAAATAGTTTTGATTATTATTATTATTATTATTATATTTGCTATTATTATTATTACCAATATTTATTTTCTATTTATTATTCTTATATTTTATTTACTATTTAAATATTACTCTATTATCAAATAATTTATTTTATATCAAAATTGCATATACTATTTTATATATTATTTGCATTAAATTTTTCTCTAATCATGCATTAATCGATATCTTCGCAAATAATACGATTAAAAAACACAAACAAATCATCAAACTATTTTTTCGCAATAAACTAAGCTAACCAACTGGTTTTGCAAAAGGGTTTCAAACTAGTTTTTACTTACTGCGCATTCAGTCAAAATCTCCGCAATCACTACTCCCGACCAAGTGCGAGGTGATTCAAAATATGTTTGCAAACCCCTAAAAAACACCAACCCCATACGAACTATGAATTGGGACTATGATTCTTCACAAGAGGATACGTAGGCATACAATCAAAAATCATGGCGAGTCTTTCTAATTAAAAATTAAAATCCAGTTTTACCCAAACCTAAACCTAGAGCTTAGTATCCTTGTGAACAAGGTAGATGAAAGGTGTCTAACACCTTCCTTTTGTCTAATTGAGTCTGAAACCTAGAATCTCTGTCTGCGAATTAGGGTTTTCTGTTAGATTCCCTTCCCTAGGATAAAAACTAATAATGGCGACTCTTGATTTAAAAACCAGAACCAACAAGAACATGTTTAGAAGGTTTCAAAACATAACAGACATTACAAAATGATCTCTAAGATAAAACATTTAAACATCACAAGCATGGAGAAAGAATGCATATATATCACACAAATGAAGTGACTAAAGGAGGCAATTAAGCATGTTTAATTTAACAAGTAAGAATCAATAGAAAAGAGAATAATTTAGGAATTATGCAATGTGTGACTTGTATAGTAAGTTAAATCAAGATGATATTCAAGAGTAACAAAGTAATAAGATGAAACTTCATACACAAAGAAAGTCACATATTTGATGAATAAAATCATCTAAAAAATGATGGTACTTGTTTTAGATCAAATGAGATTGAAGAAGATCAAGTAATAAAGAAATGATATCTTATATGTCATGGGGTAGTGATGAAACCCTCCTAAGATATCAATCATGAACTTAAATCCTCAAGAAATGTCAACAAAATAACATACTCAAGTGTCATAATATATGGTCAAAGTAGTGTCTTTTGATGCATATAATAATTATGATTTAAATAAATCAAAGTCAATGTTCTTAGATGTTATGGGTAGTAGATAACATCAAGATGCATTCACGGGACATGACACAAAATCTCATGAGGTAGTCATTAGACAATGTTGCTCAAAACACAAGTAGAAAAGAGAATATAGATTCTTATATATCACCATGTTGGTTAGTAAATGAGTACTTAACCAATTATCAAAGAAGCATTATAAATGATATGAGAAGAAAGATTAAGATCAACACTTAAGCACAAAGATGTTGGACATAGGTCCCTTAGAGAATTCAAAACATCAAGACAAACAAACTAGGTTAAAAGAAAGATATGGCTCCCAATTGTCATTGTGATGGATTTGTAATTGAGTGCAAGACATAGAATCATGGTAGCTATGCATTAAAGGTATGATGGCTTTAAAAGTTAGTAGAAAACACACAAAGATTAAATCATTATGGATCAAAGGTATCGATAAAAGAATGCATCAAAGCAAATTCTTAACCATGATCATAGTTTGTGAATTTAAACACATAAACAAATTACAAGTTAGAATGCTTAAATGGGTCATAGGATTTGAACTTAAGATCTTAAACATGTTATGAGAATAAGGTAAAAAGAGTGAGCCTTGATTCCTTATGTATTGTACAAGTTCATTCATTATATTTCACATAATCAACAAACAAACATAAGAAAAGATCAATCTCAAAATGAAATGAGAAATGATCAAACGAGATCAAATGCTCTCAAGCCTATATAAGACTATCCTTGAGTTTATCATATGTCTAAATCTCAATGAATCACAATCATGGTAAGGATTGGCTCAAAGTATTTAACAAAAGTCACAAACTAGGAGTTTAATACAAAGTGATAATCAAAAAGATAAAAGGGATCAATGAGATTGTTCCAAGATAATGAGATTCTATGATTATCCATGGATTATCATGAGCACAAAACTCAGCCCCAAAAAGTTTGACAAAATGGCAAATCGAAAGAAATAAGTTCAAGCAAGTCACAATGGACAATTTCAATTAAAAATTAGGTTAAAAATATAAAGAAGACTTGTAAATTCAAACGAAATTGAGTTTAACTCCCTAAGTACTTCTAAAAGTCAGAAATGAAGGTTATGGATCTTCGATTGAAGAAGAAATGTGGTTTTGAAATGCAAACACCAAGACTAGTTAGCAAAGTGCTTAAACTAGACATGTTTGAAAAATAATTTATGAAAAATATAAGATCATGATTTAAAATTCAACAAAAATTATGTTCATGATCTTAACTCATCCGATAACCTTAACCCAATTGGTTTTGGTTTTTATAAGTTGAGAAAGTTAGAGAACTAAATAAAACTTGTAATATAAGCAAGTGAAATTAGCAAAATGACAATCAGAGCCTCACAAATTTTAAAGTGAAATGAAAATTAACAATAAAAATGTGATAAAAATTCCAAGATATCAGAATATAATTTTAGCAATATTTTAGAAAATTGAAAATTAGGAAATAAAATCAAAATGCTAATAAAGTGGTTAAAACACCTACTTAGTCTCTTATGAATTAATTAATTATCCAAAAATTATAAAATGGTAAAAAAAATTATAATCATGAAGTAGACTTAAAATAAAGTTTAAATTATTTTTGGGTAATTTTTGAATAAGTGAAACTTTTAAAAATAAATTTGATAGAAAAATTAAAATGAAATAAAATTCAAAAATAAGACTGGATCTATTACACCTAATGTAATCAAAACGCGCTACGAAAAGAAATCTAACATGTTCAATCAGAAAGAGGCACCTAATCGTCCCTGTTCTCTATCAAACCCTGATGTGTTTTTAGTTCGACATGGGATTTTCAGAGAACGATAACTCTCTCATTTCTCCATGAAATTGGATGAAATCAAAACCAAAAATTAAGATCAAAATGCGTAGAACATGATAGCAACAATAATATTTTAAAAGGAAGCATAAATCATGAAGAAAATTGAGCACGGAAATCATAGTGTGAACAAAATTATTACAAGTTCAAATATAGATCTATCATCCAAATTTCAGATCCATATTTCTCTTTTAATACTCAACACAATGACACGATCAAAATATCAAAGTTGTTCACAAAATAACAAGGATCATCATACAATCATTCGATTTCACAAACAAAGCAAGATCATAGAGAAAAATGGATGCGAAAGTACATGATCATGCAATTTCATAAAATATTCAGAAGCTTGTACATCATAATTCAAGCTCAAAATGCACAAATCCAATACATCAAACCTATTGTTTGGCCAGCTACAAGCATATGAACAAGTTTTAAAGCATCAATTCAAGAATGAGAAATGTGAAAATTGAATTGAGAAGAGGTTGGGCCCGTGTGTTTGTGAAATGAATGAATGGAAGTTTTTAAATAAGGAGTTAAGAGTGAGGGCATAGGTATCATTGAACCAAAAGATCTGTTGGAGGGCTATATTGTGAAAACTGAAAAACGAGAAAGTGTGAAGTTCAAGCTTGCATTTTGTATGGTAATGTTGTGATGTTACTTGTGTTTTGTTGATCAAATAGATAATGAAGACTGAGTGAGGTATGCGTGAGTAATGTGAGTTGGCTGATTTGCACATGTGTGAGAGAATTGGAGGGAATATTGCATTTTTTTTGGAAAAGAAGGTAAGCACGTATGCATGCATAATATGGGGCTTGTTTGGATTTTTAGGGAAATATAATGATGTGATGAAAGCCTGTTGTATGTGTATAAAATGCATGAGAAGGATCATGCAGCAAACTTCTTCATTTGCACAAGAATCCAAGCCTGACTCCTACCTTGCATAACCATGAAGTTAGCCATAGCCAAAACTCCATATTTATCTTACCTCTCATTCATTTTTCACATGTTTGGTGTCATTGGAAATCTGAGACAATATGCTTCCATATTGATGTTGATGGAAATTGAAAATAAGGTTACAAGGTTTTGAAAAAATGGCATGAGTGATTCAAAGTTTGACCCCTTAAATCTAAAACATAATATCTCCCTCCCTAGTGCATAAAATGCAACAAAGTTTGAATCAAAGTTGAATGGGAGGCTCCAAAATTTATTTCTCATGTTGATCACTTGTCCAAATGATGAGTGATTCAAAGAGAAAATTGCTCATGAACATGTTCCTCGAAGTTGTTTGATGCTAGTCTAGGTCTGGCAACTTTCCATCTCCTATCAACCAAAAACTTATCTTATATATCCCTCTACAATGCACCAAATGCCAAGATCTTTGAATCAAAATTGGAGAGGAGGATTAAAACTTTAATTTTGATGTTAACGGCCTATGGAATTGAATCCATTTTGCTCCTTAAAACTGGTAATGATGAATTTAGATTTTATTCACATGGCTTGGAAATTCTAACTTTTTCTCCTTTTACTTTTTGTACTTGAGCTCACAAGGAAACAGTTGAAGAAATTTTTATCTTATTTCAATGGATATAAATTTTTCACAGATTGAATCAAGGAGGAGAAAATTATGGTATTTCCAAGTTCAGCTTATAACACTTAGAAAACTTAGAAATTTTCTAAGTTATCAAGATAACTTCTTTGACAAGTTACATCTAAATTCATCATTTCTCTTGATTTTGTTCCATCATTGATCATATAACATGAAAATATGGGTTTTGAACTGAGTGTTGATCAAAAGTCCACTTGGTCAACTTTGACTTTGGTTAACTTTTGTTTAAATGACACTTTTATCCGCAATTGATCAATTTAAACGCTTACAACCAAAATTGATGCCCAATTCTTCAATCAAAAATGCTTGGGGATATGTAGAGAACATGGAATCAAGTGTAGCTCAAAAACTCAAAGAAAACCTGATTAAATCTAAAATCCTAGTTTGGTCCTTTATGTTAAGAGATGATGACCATAGTCCAAAATCCTATGTTCTTTGAGTAAGATGCAGAGTTTCTTGAACAAATATATCTCATATTACCATGAAAAGATAATACTTCCAAGTATTGGTTCATGCAAGCATCAAACACTTCATCTGGCAAAAACCCTAATCTCAAGAGATAAATAGAAGAATAGTGACTCACTTTAATACTCTTGCACATTCAAACATATGATGAATCCATAAGACAATTGAGATGTCTTGAAGTTTGAGAAACCATTGTAGCTTGAGGCACTCAAAGATTTAGGGCATAATACCCTCCAATGCACCGATTGATAACACAACCAACTTCCATAGCTTGTAGAAAATCATGAGAACCAGAGACACCTTGATCCTATCACAATGCATGAATGTATATGATGATGAAACATAAGCCTTTAATATTCTAAAAACAAGAGTGTAAATTTTGTGGTGCAACAACTTCCCCTATTCAATATTCTTAAACTTGATAAGTGAAAAAAAGCGACAACTTTCGAATGTTTGAGGTGGAAGAGGATTGAATACTAAAAGAACCCGAAAATTTACACTCTTGAGCAAGATATTAAAGCAAAAATTTTAAGTTTTTTTTATAAGGATCATACCAAGCAAACTGGGTGAAAGTGGGGAAGACTAGTGAATACTAAATCTTACCAAAGAGTGTCAGATAATACTGGACTAATGGGATATACTAAGTAGAAATTGGATTTGATCAACGAGCTAAAAGAGGTTGGATTCGAAAAGTAAGCCAAGTAGAGTTTGGACATAAAAAGTAAGTCAAGTAGAGATTGGATTTACACCAAGAGAACTAGTGGATTCTAGACTCTAGAAGGATGTGTCGGGTAAAACTAGACCACATACCACAAAAATGAGATAAAACTCAAACAAATAACACTAGATAATACTAGACTCTAGAAGGATGTTCCAGGACAAAACCGAAACACAGATTGCAATAATGAGATAAAAGTCAACCCAAGAAGACTAGATAATACTATACTTGAAAGATACAAATAAATATAGGATCCGAACGGGTATAACAGAAATAAATTGGTCTCAATAAACAAAGGACAAATAAAATTGAACTTATACCAATAGCACGCAAGGTGAACGCTGGTGGGATCGAGTAAAGGTTATCGAGATAAAACTCGGCCTCCAGGAGTACTATAAAGAATGCGCTAGGTAAAAACTGGTGTGCAGACAAGGTAATGAGATAAAAATCGACCTAAGAGGAACTAGATAAAACTAGACTCTGAAAAAGTACTCAATAGGACAACAATAGCAATTGGGCCCTATATCAAGGTGATTGAAATTTCATGTATTTAACAAGACACCAGTCGGTCTCAAACGAGGGTAGACAGTGGACGATGTTGAACGAACCCTAAGGAATAAAGGAGAAAATAATGAATAAATATTTGACTCAAGAAGACTAGATAAAACTGGTCCAAAGATGAGACTTAAAAATGAAAAGAAAACTCGATTTAAGAAGACTTGATAAAACTTGTCCAAAGATGAGTACCAGGACAAAACTGGATTGCACACACATGTAACGAGCTAAAACTAGGCCTAAAAGAAACTAGATAATACTAGGCTAAAACTGAATACCAGGGTAAGTCTGTTATTCAGAAGGTATATCAATAGAAATTGAAATGAATTGTCAAGGGTAGTAAAAACCCGAGAAAATTGCGTCAGGAATAAAAACTGGACCATTACCAAAAATAGTGAGTAGAAACTCAACCCCTTAAATGGTAACATCATAAAGATATTTGTATGGGGGAAAACTAGAATACTGAGGGTAAAGCTACCTTGTTAGAGATATAATCCAAAGTTTAGAAAACCCACTAGGGAAAATAGAAACAACAATGGAATATGTTTCAAATGCATGTTTGAATATTTTTTCATGGAGTAATGTTCCGAAAAAGAATGGAAACAATACACTTTGGGATGCAATGCGATGATGCATCATTCTGCAAGAGAAAGGAAGATACAAGGAACTGCTGGAGAGAAGCTTTTGAAAAAGCTAAAACTCTGTGGGGAGTAACAAACTGAGTAACCGGTAAATACGGGCCACAAAATATAAGGAGAGTTGAAAAAATAACTTGCAAGCTCTGTTGGAGAAGATCAGATCAAAACTGTAAATTATGAGAAAGAACACCAAATGAATATTGGACGTTGCTGGGGAGGAAACCAATAACATGGGGGCCCATAGGGAATCAAAATTCACCTCTGACTTCTTGAGGAATATTTTGTCAACCTCTCACATGGGGATGACAGAAGCTTGCAGTGTTAGGGAAATGAGGATCCAAACTAGAGATAAGAGAACTTATGCACAGAACTCTTGCTGGAGAAGAGATAATCTTGGCGTAAGAAAACTCAACCGGGGATTTACAAATGATCTTCAATAAGAATAAGCCTGCCAGAGATATGAGAAACCTCAGGTAAGAAGTCATGATAGCGCGCTCCTTTGGGGATATGAAACTTATCAACATCCAGGATCAAACTCTACAAGGGAAAAGGGAGAATCCTTGAATAAGAACTTTCGATGAAACGACTCAGCTGGGGGAATGAACATTCCTGAATAAGAAATTTTAATAAAGCAACTAAGTTGGAGAGATAAAAAATCAAGAGCAAGAGATCTCAGAAAGTAGCCTCTTCTGGGGAGTGAGATAATCTTCAACACGGCTTAGCTTGGGAAAAATGAACAATTCTCAAACAAACTTGGCTGGTTGATGAAAAATGACATATCTACTAGAGATGGTTTTTGAATAAGAAATGTTAGTGAAGTGACTTGTCGAGGATTAAGAAAATTCTCAACTAGAACTCTTGGCTGGGGAATAAGACATATCTACTTCGAGGAATAAACATTCTCCCATGATTACAACAATATCACATATATGTTGGGGATGTAGATTCTAAACTAATAAATCTTATCAATCATAAACTTTTAAACAAGGATTCTCTGTGTTCTTGCAGAGCACCAAAGGTGACTTCATTACGAACCCAAGGGCTTCAGGGAAGGTCTCTAATGAATGGAATTGCTTTGTATATTATGTTAAGGGATTCAGAGGCTTACCTAAGTGTGTGTGAACTCCAGGCGATGCATCTTTCTTACCCCTCAGTCGAGAGCCCTATTTATATGGAGGTGCATGGATCTCATTGTTCGCGGTCATAATCATTGTGACTCTTCATTGATTGTAACTGGGCTTCCATCCAATCTAGATATGTATGCGGTCACTAGTGATGGTAGTCATTATAATGTGCACCTTCATATATTGATGAGCAATTTCTCTCTTAAATAACTGGCCATTGTGTAACGGTCTCGTCAATGCCGAGTTATTTATAACATCTAGGCCCAATGACAATATTCGATGTATGAGCTCGTCCAATGCCTCTTCATTTTCACGTATGACCGACCATAACTGCCCCCGACCTAACTACTTGGCTCGGTCATGAGGCTCTTTGATTCTATGTCCTACTCGGCCCAACATGCAATGCCTGATTCGTCTATCTTTTCCTGGTCCTTATTATCCTTCATAACCTGGCCAATGGATCTATGTATGAACATAAGTTCCACAAACGTATGGCTTCTTCTTAATTCTTTGTGTTCGGTAAACATGAACATTGATCCTTTGGTCCTGGACCAAATTCCCGTCAGAAGTTGATGATCAACTATCTTATACCCTAGGTCGGGTTCCTTTCAGACACTGGTGGCATCCACGCCCTAGTCTTCCCAACAGTCACCTAGTTTTTAGATATAATCATTAGTGGGTTAATTTTTCATTTTATAGACGTTTCCTTTGCCCTAGTATTTTCCTTCCTTAACTCTTTTTTAAGTCTATTCCTCTTTCACTACTTCTGAAAGCTCTCCTTTGCAAGCGTTTTTTTCAAAGAAATCCTTCGTTCAAAATCTCCATACGCTAAAGTTTTCTAAGTATTACTCTCTTCATTTTCTATTATTTTTCTGTACATTCTCTTATTTTTTAAGGATGGTGATCATAAGAGAGTGTGACAATCTGGGTCATAAGATTCGTATAAGCGATGAGGAGCGGAGAGTTTTTGGGATTAATGCATGCAAGAGATGCAATATGCCTTGGATGAATTTTCCTGGGTCATGGATAGGGTTGATGGTGAGATTTTGACTTCTGAAAGTGACTCTGACCCAAAGAGAAAGGTAAAAACGATGAAAATGGAGAATTTATCGTGCAAGAATCACGACCCAAAGAGAAAGGTAAAAACAACGTGTAAATTTGACGACAGTGGAGAATCTATCGTGAAAGATTCACAATCCAAATAGAAAGGTAAATCCAAACGGGAAAAATCAACAACAACGGAGAATATATCGTGTAGGATTCACGACCCAAAAAGAAAGGTAAAGACTACGGGTCAAATCAATGACAATGAATAATCTATCGTGTAGGATTCACGACCCAAAAAGAAAGGTAAAGACAAACGGGTAAAATCAACGACAGTGGAGAATCTATCATGCAAGATTCACTACCTAAAAAGAAATGTAAAGACAAACGGGTAAAATCGACGACAACGGAGAATCTATCATGTAGGAATCACGACCCGAAAATAAAGGTAAAGACGATGGGTAAAATCGATGACAACATAGAATCTATCATGCATGATTTACGATCCAAAAAGAAAGGTAAAGACGACGGGTAAAATAGATGATAGCGGAGAATCTATTGTGTAGGATTCACGACCCAAAAAGAAAGGTAAAGACAAACTGGTAAAATCGACGACAACGGAGAATCTACCGTGTAGGATTCATGACCCGAAAAGAAAGCACATCAAGAGGGGAGGTATCGGGATAACTCACGACCCACGAAGACATAACATGAGGGTATGATCTGTGGACGATCAATGACTCATGAAAATATTGACAAAGTGTATTGAGAGATGGGAGTACAATGTACTGGCACCATAGCTTATTTTAGTTTATAGTGTAATGATGGATGTCAACTGGGATTTATGAGGATGGTATTCTCTGCGGGGATGTATTACTGTTTTGGGGATTGATTTGGGCTTCCGTGCAAGGTACCAAATTTGGTATATGCTTCATATGCATTTTGAAGTGTATGGCATAATGATCCATTTCAATGGATATGCTACGCGTTTAAGGATGCAATGTAATATGCAATGATGGTTACTATATGCAGAGTGCCAAATATTAGGCTCATTGGTACTGTTGCTCGTTGTCTTGAGATAGTAAAACAAATTGGTGCTTGAAAACTCGAGAATTGAGTTATGGCCTTGAGGGGGATTGATTTGTAGTCTTGCTAGGGAGAAATAGGTTGATCTGACTTTCCATGCATCCTGAACTTCTTGTGGATGGCTGGTTGAGACGTGGATTTATTCAAATACCCCAAGTTTTCTCTATGTTGGAGAACCGTGTGCTCGACTGTCTGCAGGGGTGATGACGATTCTGAGGACGTTAACTGATTCAAAGTGACCTTCATGATTCCTTGGCCTGAAGGCATTTGTAAGGATGATAGGAATTTTATTGAGAAGCTTCACAAGTGGGGATGAGGAATTCCTTTGTCTATAATGATCTTTAAGGCTGGAAGATTCGTGTCATAATATCTTAGGCTACAGGATGGACTACCTGTGACCATGGATTCTTGGAGTGATTTGTCGAATCACGACGTAATTACCCCCAAGTTGAACAAATTATGAATGGGTTACTCGGCCTGGTTGCCCCAGATTGAAGTTTAAAGAGATTTATCAACGTGATAGCTTCTAATTTGACAGCTTTTGAGGGAATGCCCCAGAATAAGGTCATTATTTAATATGTTTTCCTTTTCGACAGATTTCTGCAGCAATTTATCCTTTGGGATAACCATGTTTTCATTTGATGCTCATCATGCTAGCTTACTTGATGTTCAAGCACTCATTCATATGCAAATAATGTTTTTCTAAGAATTATAATTCTAATGCAAATCCTATGTCTGTCTTAAAGTCATAACACTTTTATTGAAAATATGTTGAAACATCGAAAGAATTTTGTTGTACAAAATACAGTAAGTGGAGTGATACCAATTCAAAAGTTTTAGCAAGCCTCCTAGGAGTCAGGTTACCGTACTCTCATTACAGTATTGCTTTAAATTAATCCATGCTTCAGTTAGGACTTTTAGGGGTTGTAACGTGGTATGGTTAACAATTTTAGAAAAAAGAATTTAAGGCTCAAAATTATTTGGTGCCCACCCATTCTCGATGATGTTCTCCATTCCTATGTTCAGTTAACTCGATACGAGCACTCATCTCTCAAGAAGAGAGTTTGAGATGTTTGAGGAACCACATGGGTTTGTTGGACACGACAGTCAATTCACCTTTTGTTCTTGGTATCTTATCACTGTCTTTGTTCTTTGCTGAGGATTTTTATTTTGTAATTCTTTCTTTTCCCTAATTTTTTCCTGGATAATTTTCGATCTCTAATTTGAATCTAAATTCCAGTGGGATGCCCTGACATTTTCCTAAGTCACTTGCTTTTCAAGTTTGACTTAGCGGGGCTTTTTGTCTCTTTCTTTTGTGAACAACTCATTGATCTTTGCGTCGTCATCGATTTGTTGAAAGTGGTTGTGAATGCCGTAGTCCTTGATGGATAAGGGATAATCATTATGGTATCGTCATCTGTTGACCTCCTTATGTGCAAGAGATACCCATTGATATATCGTTCTCTTTGATGCACATTGTTGATAAATAAAGGGTAGCCATTACAGTTTTGACTTTCCACAGCCCGTTGATGGATAACCATTATTGTATCCTTAGAGGCGCACTCTTGATGAGTTTTGAAAGCTCGATCGGATTAGATGAAATCTACCCTCCCTAGGGTTAAAATTGAGGGGTTTTCTGCATAAAAGAAACTCCTACTTCAAGGCTCGAAAGGGTTGAAAATGGGTCTATCTCCCTTATATCTCCAGTGTTTAGGGATTTGACATAATGCATGTACATGGTCAGTAGGGTATTATTCAAAAGCATATCATTTAAGATTCCAAGTGTCATATGTTCATCATCCTCCCTCAAGAGTTATTTGCTTTTTTAATTAAAAAGGATTTAAGTATCAAAAGCAAGTAAAATATAAAAAAAAAACTTAAATGAGTGAATACGAATGGATTAGTTCAAGACAAACATATTCAATGCATTGTAATTTTAAAAAAACAAACAATTTTGCATTCAAGAAAGTACTGAACAAAACGAGAAAGACTACAAATGATAATGCAAATGAATCTAAAAATTACCATGTTGAGGAGGATCCTTTAGGCTTGACTTATTTGAGGAGACGCTATTTGTAGTCTTGACACTTGTCTCAGCATGAGGATTCAATCCATTATCATACCCTTTGGAGTGAATATGATAGCTTTGGCATCAAGGAGGCCCTGAATGTTGTATTTCAATTCCCTTCAATTCTCAATTGTGTGGCCTGTAGCCCCTGAATGGAATTTGCAACAAGAACTTGCATAATAACCACGAGGGAGTGGATTTACAGGAGGACCAAGCTCTCTCAGCTTGACTAGTTGGCATTTTAACAAATGAGGTGGAGTTGAGCATAAGGTATATGTATAGGATTCATCCTTCTATCAGGACCTTTCTTCCTCTTTCGTCCTTGTTGCACTTGGGGTTGTTGATTCAGCTGAAAAGGTGCATATCGTGTTTATTGAGCATACGACTGTCTGTATGCACTGCTATTGATGAAGGATTGACTGATGCTTAGCCAACCTAGGTTGTTGAGCCAAAATTGTAGCATATGCTCGAGTAACATATCGATTAAGATGAACAATTGATGCTTGACGGTGCAGAGCTTGATCTTGATGATAGAATGGGGTCTTCCCTTTGTCGATAGTAGCACTAGTCTCTCCTTCTTTCTTCTCGAGAAGGCCAAATAAAGGTTTCTTGTTACTTACACTAATAGCTCTAGATATACCCTGAATTTTTCCTGACTTGACGCCATCTTCAATACATTCCCAAATTGTAACCAAGTCAGAAAAGGAATTCAAAATACTACCAAGTATGTTTTAGAGATATGGGTCTTGCAAGGTGCCCATGAACAAATAAGTCAATTTACGATCCAACAGAGCAGGTTGAACCCTTGCAGCTAATCCACGCCACCTTTGAGCGTATTCTTTAAAGGACTCTTAGGATTTCTATGTCATCCTTTGAAGATAAATGTGGCTAGGAGCCATGGCAGTATTATAATGGTAATGTCTCAGAAAGGTGTCAGCAAGCTCTCCCCAAGTACTGATGTGAGTTCTCTCTAATTGCATATACTAGTCCGGCGGTGCCCTTGTCAAGTTATCTTGGAAGAAATTCATGAGGAATGGTTGATCTTGCGACAGTAAGAATGAAGATGAGTCTCTTGGAAGGAGGTGCTTTTGTATTTTTCAAAATCAAGAACCTTGAACTTGGAAGGAATAACTATCCCAGGCATGAGACACATTGTAGCAGAATTAAATCCTGAAGGCTTGATACCTTCCATAGCTATGAGACGATCTTCAACAGCATGGTACATTTCAGCAGTTTCAGCAACTCCAGCAGTGAGATTCGCGTGGGGTTCATCAAGATCAATGACGTCGTGATGATCATCAACATCATTTTGAGGAATTCCCATAGGGGTCTGAACATTCTCATTATTATTCCCTCCATTTGTAGAAGTGGATGGGGCAATGAAACCACCCGACCGGAACCTCTCATCTGGATGTAATGAAACATCAATGAAGTCGCCACCAAATTTCTTTTATCTCGCCGAAAGGGAAAGGTAAACATTGAGAAAACCTGAAAAGGGAGAAATCACTTTCTTTCAACCGAGAGGTCATGGGTAAGCGAGTCTATTATGCGAGGGGAAGGTATTAGCACCCCACACGCCCGTAGTACTCTATGATATCTACTCTTATTGTCTAATCTAATGGGTGTGGTCAAATCCTATGTATATGGCTTAAAACTGAAAAGGGAATGCATGGGAAAGAAAAGGAAACAATGTAGGGAAAATAAAAGTTATGCTCGATTGAGCCCTACCCCTTTGCCTACGTATCCCTTTTAAGGAATCAGAGCAGTCGTAGTTCGGCTCATATATTCTGGTTGGTTTATGTTTTTTAGTTAAGACAACAAAAACAGCCAAGATGGCAAAACATCAAATAAAACAACAAACAAATGAGATGGTAAAACATCGGCTAAATAATAACAAAGTAACATGTCAAAGATGGCGAAACATTAATAAAAATGGATGACAGAACATCACACCTAACAATGATATTGAGAATCAAAGTAGGATACCAAACGTGTGCGATGGCGAAACATCGGCTAAAGGTAACAAGATATCATGGCAAAGATGGTGAAACATCAATAAAATAGATGGCGAAGCATCACACCTAACAATGATATTGAGAATCAAAGTAGGATAACAAACATGTGAGATGGCGAAACATCGGCTTCAAACAAATGTGCGATGGCAAAACATCGGCTATAAGATAACAAGATATCATGGCAAAGATGGCAAAGCATCAATAAAACAGATGACGAAGCACACACCTAACAATGATATTGAGAATCAAAGTAGGATAACAAACATGTGCGATGGAGAAACATTGGATTCAAACAAATGTGCGATGGCGAAACATCGGCTATAAGATAACAAGATATCATGGCAAAGATGGCGAAGCATCAATAAAACAGATGATGAATCATCACACCTAACAATGATATTGAGAATCAAAGTAGGATAGCAAACATGTGCGATGGTGAAACATCGGCTTCAAACAAATGTGCGATGGCGAAACATCGGCTAAACCAGGTTTAAAAGAAAAGCCAAGAGGCACACCAACAAAGTAAGATTGGTTTGTATCTTTTACTTTGAAGAAGGGTTTGAGTTTATTAGAAATGTCTTATGATTTGCCAAGAAACAAATTTTCGTTTTAAGATGCAGAATGCATAGAAAGGAAAAACAACTAAGGGAAAGTAACCTAGTACTATCCCTAGCGTTATCATACAGTGGTTGACCCTAAGGTTGAGGATAAAGGAAAACCATACCTTAATTAACATGTTAAAGGAAGCTTAACAAAACTATCATATAGGGAACATGCACTGAGAGCGAACTCGTGATCTCAATTTCTAAATTGAGTAACTCATCAATCAACAATTAAAGAAGAAAAGCAATAAATGTCCTATAGGGAACATGCACTGAGAGCGAAGTCGTGATCTCAATTTCTAAATTGAGTGACTCATCGATCAACAATTAAAGAAGAAAACCAATAAACATCCTATAGGGAGCGAGCAATGAGAGCGAAGTCGTGATCTCAATTTCTAAATTTAGTGACTCATCAATCAAAAACAAACACAACACATGTATCAGATGAAAACCAGAGGGCCTCTTGACATATATCAGCAACAGAGGTCCCATCATGCAATCAGAGAACTATGAAAAATGAAAATGGAAGAAAGGAAACAGTGCAATACCAAATGGATAACTATTTGTAGCAATTGAGCAAGAATTAAAGAAACCCAGAGAACATCAAGCAAGTTGGCATCAGTAGACAAATCAAGTCATAAATTATGCCATCAAGGTACAAGTATTGAGATTATCAGATATGAACATATCCCATGGGCATTGTATAACATTCAAAATCACATGCATATATATCTTGCATAAACCATCAAACATGCCAAACGCAATAGCAGTGCCAGTATAATAATTTGTGTTCCACAAATAAAGTGAAACATAGTAGCCTCAAGCCAAAAATGGAAACTTTCTCAAAGTACCTCGCACATTCAACAAACAAGTTAGTATTCCATAAGGTGAATGATGACTCACATAAGGGATGGATGCAAAATGATGAAGTGAGAACAACATGGTAACACTTATCAAATATTAGAAATGATAGACAATAGGAAACATGCATATGCACAATTTGGTCAAAAGAATCAGAGGAATGTTGCTCCTTTCTATCACCATATTGAATTGACAATTGAATATCAATCAAGGATCATGGGAGCTTGAAAAGAATACAATCAAAGATCATGTAGGTCAGAGGTAAACACATCTCAATCATGTATAATTAATTCAAACACAACTCATAAGCACAATAAAAGATGAATTCCACACAATGCATTAGAAAGTTCAAACATTCCAAAGTGGGATATTAAATGAAATGACTTGAGCTATCATGGATAATTAGAAAGAGTATGATCATTAGGTGCCCAATTATGGGCTCACTTAAATTAATTGGCCATCAAACAAACTTGCAACAAGATATGCAACATCAATTGGGTACCTTCACTTAAAAAATATATCAAAAATAGAAACAAAGATCCATAATTTAAACCAAAAATATCTTAGCATCTTTGAAGTGTATAGAAGTCAGAAAGAAAGTCTTATGTTCATGAATGATTGAGGAGGGGATCAAATGAGGCTCAAAGTTCAAGACTAGTTAACAAAACTACCCAAACTAGACAAGTTTTCAAAATAATTTGTGGAAAAATGTCAAACCAAGTTAAATAATTCAAGAAAAATGGTTTTCAGATCCTCAACACATTCATGAACCCTAATCAAGACTTGAATTCTATTGAAAATCCAGGGCATAGTGATTTTGAAAGTGAAACTTGTACCATAAGCAACAAAACCCTAATTTTTGACTTTTAATCTTAAGTATTGATTAAGTAAGATAAAAATCCAAACAAATTAAATTAAGCTGATGCAAATCACAAGCAGACCCTAAAAGTCAGTAACCATATTTTTCCACATTTTTTTAATTAAAGAAAAGTCAAAAAAAGAATTAAATTCAAACAATTAATTAATTAGCAAATATTCACATCTCAAAATTGAACTTTAATCAAAAATTAAGAAAAACATCCAACCAAAATTATATTCAAATATTAGAATCAAAAACACACATCTCTGATTTTTTATGGAATTTTGAATTAAAGGAAATATTAAAATAAAAATTATACAAACAATTGACAATTAAACCATTATTTAAGGGCAAAAATGCAAACCCAAACCAAAAATCACAAAAAGGTCAAAATAAAAATATATTAAGATTCTATGATTAAAAGTAAGCTTGCATGATTTTTTTGAGGATTTTTTAATTAATGGAAGTATTAAAATAAAAATTATGAAACAAATATTTCAAATAAACTCTTGAAATTAAATTTCTAATCAAAAATAGAAAAAATGCTAAACAAATTTCAGAATCAATTTCTAAATCACTTTATGAGTCCAAAATATTTTTTGTGAAATTTTTTAGGTCAAAGAAGTATTAAAACAAAAATAATCCCTAAACAAACAATTATTTAAATTCAATAATTTTTTAAGCCAATCAAAACGTTTTTAAAAATTCCAATAAAATTTCACAAAGTAGTAGAAATTATTTTAAACTTGTGAGAATTTGTTCAGAATTTTTTAAATTGTTTTGATCAAGAAACAAAAATCATAAAATCAATTAAAACAAAAATATTAAAAATGCATGATAATTTGAAACAGGCCAATCACAACGCGCCACCTCACTTCATCTTCAACCTCCAGCATAGGGCAAATCGCGTGCAATACCATAGTTCATGAGCCTATGTTCAGATCCATCAATCATGCTCGTTTCTTAACCAAAACTCATGAAATCAAGTGCAAATTAAAGCTAGCATATCATACTACATGATGCAATTTGAATCACACTCAAAGATCAAGCATAGATCAAGAAATAAAGTCTCAAAAACTGGAAAAACTCATTGTAAACATCAAATTCATGAACACGATTTCAACAATTCTGCTTGAACCAAAGCTCAAATATACATCAATCCTAGTGATTGGCCAGTTAGCAACTCAATGAACATGATTTGCATCCTTAATTCAAGCTGAAACACATAAATCAAAGTTCAAGAAACTCACATGGATGTGAAATCTAGAAACACGATTCCTTCACTCCAGAAGCAATCCAATGGTGTAGGCTTGATCTCCTTACTTCACTAAAGCTGAATCACCAAGAATTTTGAAGAATGATCCAAGGAGAAAAGAGATTCGAAGCAATTTGCAGAGCTGCTTCCAAGATGTTCAGGTTTTCAATGTAGCGGTTATGAGCCTCCCTCTTCACAAATGAGCCTTGATTCTTATTATATAGGACGAGGGTAAGAGGATAGAAGTGGTATTTGGCACTCAAAACTGATGGAGGGTAAGTTTAGAAGTTTTGGCCAAAAATGAAGATGTACATGGAATATGTGTTTCACTCGTGCATTTGCTTGCATTTTGTGTGTTTTGTGAGCCAAATGAAGTCAGAATTACATGCCTAAAGTGCCAGCTCATGATTGCTTGAAATGAAGAAGTGTTGGTGATTTTTGCAAAATTGAGCATGTTTTGTATTTTTTCATCCAAGCAAGATCATGAAGCATATGGGCATGAAATGATGAGTGTAATGGGCCTTGGCATGTCCCAAATTACCAATGGGCTTGATTAGAAGCAAAAGGAATGGCTAAAACTTGAGTTTGTAAGAAATGGCCATTTTGCATATTTGTCAAATTTCAATAAAATGCCACAAAATTCCAAAGTCCATAACTTGATCATATTTTTGAATTTTGAGACAAATGAATACAATTTCGGAAGGTATTGAAAAGATCTACAATCCCTTAGTTTTGATTTTTTGAAATTGAATCCAATAATTTTTTCAAAATTGAGCTTGAAATTCACTAATTTTGGAAAATGACCTATAATTTTGTGACTTCCAAAGACCATAATTCTTGATTCCTTTCCAATTTGGACATGAGACCAAAAGGAGATGAAATATCATCCTCTTATCGTTCGAAGCATGTTTCATTTGCATTTTTTTGATCAAAGGTGAATAAAATATGAATTTTTGAAATTAAGTCCTCATTTTCCAAAATTAGAAACTTTTAGGGTTTCTTCATGAACAAGTTTCCCCCCAACCTCAATCTCTTTGATCCAATGATCAAAATGGACTTGAAATATGAAAATTACATCCTTGAATTGATGGTTGTCCAAAAGTTCACTTGGTCAACCTTGACTTTGACTGATTTTGACCAAAAATGACCATTTTGCCCCTCTGAATCAATTGACCCACTTCCCTTCAAAATTGATGATCAAAACTTCAAACATATGATATTCCAAACATATAGAGGCCATGTGCAAAGTTTCACTTCAAAATTCTCAAGAAATCTTGATGAAATCCGAAACCCTAGTTTTGGTTAACACCTTAGGAAACTGATGATTCATCTTCAAAACATCAAATCCTCTGGGTATCTTGGCCAATTTCTTGTACAAAGACTCTTCAAATACCAATGAGTTGTTGTAGCTTCCAAATCAAGACTTGTACATTGATCAATAACCTTGCTCAGACAAAACTCTAATTTGACTGGTGAATCAAAAGAGTGATTCCCCTTAAAATCAAACACAAACTTCAATCCTTTGATGATCCAAAGAGATGGATAAGATATCTTGAGATATGCAATAACTTTTGAGCTTTAAATATCAAGAGGTTTGGATGGTAAAAATCTTCTTGAGCAACTTGTCAATGCAATCAACCTTCAAAGCTTGAGAAAGACTTGATAACCAAAGAACTTTGATCCCATCACAATGTATGAATGTAATGCAATATGATATTCATGATGAAACATAAGCCTAAATCAATAGGATAAATTTTGGAGTGCAATAGGAAATAGTGGCAATCTTGGCAACAATTTGATGTATCTCTTCTTCACCCTTGATGACATCATGAATTTTTTCCATAAGCTGGTCCATTAGGGTGCTCAGGGTGTCCATATCTCAGCCGAGATCCTTCTGATTTTCTTCGAAGAGATCCATAAGTCTTTGCTGGTTGTTTCCTGTACGGTAGGGATGTACGGAAGTCGTCTTTGATGTTCACTGAAGTATGATTGAAAAGGGACCCCAATAAGTGTTTGTTGTGAATAATTAATGCATGATAGTATGAATGCATGTTTCACCTTCATTTCTGAGGAAATCCAAAGACTTGTCTATCAATAAGTATATTTTAACATTTTTTTCATTTTTGAAGAGCTCAACCAACGAGACTTGTCTTTTGAATTCCTTAGATATGAGATGCGTATACATGATGGTATGATGTCATGGTATGCTATGGCATGAGATCTCATCTCCATGTATTCTGGATAACCACTGTGTAGTCCTTTGCATGAAACAAAAGTAACTGAATCAAAGGTCCGACGTCACAAGAATGGAATCAAGGTAACCACCCATAAGGTATTTACTAGGGGTTTATCACCTGCCGAACAAGGTTCTAGGGTAATCATAGAGTCTACGCTCTTCCTTTGGATATTAGCAACATCCCAATTACTCGGTAATTAGTAATATTCACACAAAAAACTCGTCTGAGTGTAGCATCGTGTGATAACTACTTTTGGATTACTCCATCATAGTCTCCGCACTACACCTAACAAGGCTAAGATGGGTTATGGGTTCTATGACTCTCAACTTCTCTGGCTCCCAGGTAGAAAGCAACATGTCTTCCCAATTACTTGGTAAATAATGCTACATTCAAGGGTACTTCCACTAAGTGGGGGATCTCATGCCTCCTTCTTCGGGACTACACCCTCAAAGTTAACATGACTATACCACTCGTCTTAATCCTATGTGTAACCCCAAGTCTGGGTATAAGACTTATCAAATGAAATCACACACCTCAATATCATAGAAGATGCAACATATCCAGAATATGTTAGTAGAAAAAGACACAAGGCAATATATACAAAAGAAAACAATAAAGAAATAAAGAAATAAAGCAATGAAGAAATAAAGAAATAAAGCGGTAAAGAAAATAAAGTAAATAAATTAACACCCAAAGAAAAAACTAAATAAAACTAGGATTGATTTGTATTGGGTCCCCAATAGAGTCGCTAGCTGAAGCTACCGGCAAAAAACACAGAGCCGCCACTGAACTTTATTTATCTTGAAGGAAATAGAAATATCGATAAAACCCCAAGAGGGTGGATAAGATGGTATTGCAACCAAAAGAGAGGGTACCGAAGTCGATTATGCAAGGGTAAGGTATTAGCACCCCTCACATCCGTTGTACTCAATGGGATCCATTTTAATTGTTTGCTTCTAAGGGTGTGTCTATCTATAACTATACTTGCTAAGGGGAATGAAATGATTTTTATTAGTGTGTTCGTGAGGGTCTCACAAACCTTTTCCTATGTATCCCGTGAAGGAATCAGAACACCTTAGTTCTTCTTGAAAATGTTGATTTGTTGGTGTTTATTAGTGGGAATATTTAAAGCACGCATTCTAGCAATAGGCACGGCCGCTCTCATGGTAGAACTGAGATAACATGCCACTTTGAGGAGAGCTTTTATTTTTTGAGTGTTTTTAATAAGTGTGAATGAGTTTGACTAATGATTAAGTGTTTTTTTGGGTATTTTTAATGTGTGCAAGAAATTTTTGTTTTAATTTACAAAAGAAGAAAGAGTCTAAAGGGAGACTAAAAAAATAATTATTGTGATACAAGTCGTGAACTTAAAGTTTAAATGAAGGGAGAAAATATACCTAACTTAGAATGCGAAGTTTGGCCTAGGGTTGAGTTTAAGGGAATTACCTAGTGTCGTTATACAATTAAAACAGAAACAATATCCTAAGATTTATCATGCTAAGGTTTAAAACCTAAAGTCTAACGTGAAATGATCGAAATGAGATTTGAATCGATTCACGAAACTCCTAAGGGAACCTGCTAAGAGGAAATATAGCAACTATTAAAGAAAAAGAAAGTACTGCTAATATTTTTTTGTGATCATTTTAAAGAAAATAAATAGTAAACTCAAGAGAAGAATAAAAATCTAATATTTTGTGATTTTGTTCATATAAAGAAAATTAAAAGAAAATTAAAACCTAATTCTAATATTTTTTGTGTTTTTTATCATATAAAGAAAATTAAAACCTAGTTATATTTTTTGTGATTTTTGTATAAATTTTAAATGAAATAAGTCTTAAAAAGGTTAAACTTGAAACTTAGAAATTAAAGGAAAAAAGACAAAGTCATGGATTGAACTCGTGTCCCCTAGGTTATAACTCTCTTGCCTTGTCACTGAACCAAGTTATTTTTCTATTATATTTACAATTTAATTTAAAATATAATAAATTTGACTTAAAAGGAAATAGAAAAAGAAGAATAATGGTAAATGTGTCCTAGGGGGTCTCGAACCCAAGACCTCACAAATACAAACACACACGCTAACCATTGCACCAAGTTGTTCATTCGTGAATATAACCATTCAAAAACTATAAAAAAATGAAACTTATAAAATCGATTTGGCTAAAAGATTAAGCCTAAACTCAGACCCTCTTAGAGGTAACAATGAGGATTTTGAATCCCTAATTTGAAGGAATGCGTCGCGCTGGTGTATTTGAAAGGGAAAAGTTATCGTTAAATTTCTTCTAATTATTAATTAATTGTTAATAAAACAGGGTTGAGTAGAAATAATTCCTCACCTTCTCAAAACTCTCGTTCATATTCTCTCAACCTCTGCTTATCTCACCGCCCTCACTCTCTTTCTGCTCTTTTCTTGTTCCTTTGTTCCTCTTCACTTTCGCTTAACAGACAACACACATCACTCTCAAACCTTCTCTCTTCTCAACCGTACTTATCTCTCTCTACCTCTCTCTCTCTCTCTCTCTCTCTCTCTCTCTCTCTCTCTCTCTCTCTATATATATATATATATATATATATATATATATATATATATATATATATATATATATATATATATATATATATATATATATATATATATATATATATATATATATATATATATATATATATATATATATATATATATAGCAAACCCTTACCTCAGTTAAATTCTCCTCACAAAAGCAATTCTATCTGAAACCATTTTTCTCCTCAACAGCAAAAATCGTTCACCAATCACCTCTTTAATTGTTGCGTCTTGATTTGAGTTCTCCAGGTTTCATAATCCCTACTCTAACTCTCTCTTAAATCCAATTCTCTCTTCTACCATGGGCTTTTATGAAGCTCTGTGTTGGCGTTCAAATTGGTTCTTCATATTGTGGATTTATATCAGTGTGGATGTTGAGAAACACTTGACATAGGTTGAAGGATGCAGTGGTGAAGATTGACATTGACGGTTGGAAGAGAAACTATGAAGATAAAGCTGCATATTTGATGTTGTTGTCAATGAGGAAGATTGATGAAGATGTGAAGCAGAGAAAGTTTAGAGAAATCTTCGAACATTTTCGGTGAGTTCTCTCTGTAAGTTTTCTTTCTGTATCTGTGTTGTTGTTTGATAATGTTCGAGAGTGTTGTGTCGAACTTGAGTCTGATTTATAATTTAGACTGGTCGATGGTCGTTCTTTATGAATGATTTGAGCTTTTTAATGATGGATTGTTATGATTATAGTATGCAAATTGCTTGTGATGTTTGATGCATTGAATGGTTTGATGAAGACGATGATGTAATGTGAAGAGGAATATAGGTTACAGATGAATATTGTGAGATTGAGATTATGGAGCCAAGCTGTAGTGAGGTTTGAAGAGCAATGGGGTATGAAGGCTTAACAGAAACTGTGGTGTGGTATGGTTTTTGGTAAATTTGAGCAAGGTTATTGGTGATTCTGTAGAGTTTTTCTTATGCTTATTAGTTTGTCTGTTGCAGGTTGAATGTATTATTGATAAGATTGTTTAATGGGGGTCTGCAATAGAGATCATTTGTGGTTTGCTACGAAATTGATTGAATAGATGGAGAGTTATATTGGAGGATTAGGAAGAGATTTTTCCATGTTAAAGAGGTTTTGAGATTTTTTGTGATCTTTTTCTATGTGCTATTATTTTTTTTAAACGTAACGAAACAACAATAACAACACTGCCACAAGTTCTAGTTTCACGACGCAACAAAATAATAAAATGACGCATACAAGCAATGATATTGATGTCATAAGCTTAAGGAAAGATAAAGAACTTACAAGGTCGGAGCTAGTCCGACGAAATTCAAATCTGACAAGGGAGAAAATGTAAGGTATGACTCTAAATTCTTTTCTTCTTAAAACGTTGTGTTTGTCATCTATCTTCCTTATTCAATGTTCTACCTTTGAGAATGTTATTAGTTTGTTGTTGTTGCAGATGGGGTCTGCAATTCTAGGGATTATAATGTGAGGTTTGAGGTTGCGAGCTTTTGTGGTTTACCAGCATTGAGGTTTCGACTTGGTCGTAGGTGCTTGAGCAGGTTATTAAAGGTTAATGTAAAGCTTGGTTGATTGAGGTGTATGGGAGGTTAAAGGTGAAGTGTTAAGCTCTCGATGAAATTTTCAGGTTTGCAAATTCATGGTGATGGTTCTGTAAGTTACTGGAAAATTGTAGTGAGGTAGAACTGGTATGAAGGTATGTATATCTTTTTCTCTCATTTTTTTGCCGTGTCCTCTCTTTATTATAGGAACAATAAGGTGCTTTTATAGTGTTAAATAAAGGTGTTTTATGGGGAAATTTTGGGGTTTTGAATGGGTTTGATTAACTGTTTTATAGCTTTGTTGATTTAGATTTTGGTCTTACCATTTATGTGCAATGTTGCAGTAGGTTGGACTTATACATAGCAGTTTTATTGCCATTATTTGTAGGTCATTTTGGACAACAACATTTGGACTATTTTTTGTGTTGCAGGTTTTGTGCAGATTCGACACAGATTTTGGACTGTTTTGTTTGGCTTGTTTTTACATTGTTTTGGGACTATTTTTGTGTAATGTTTAGATGGTTTTGGGCAGCAGCACATAAGACTTGAGTTTGTTTGAAGATTAGGAAAAGGTTCTGAAACTTGAAGATTGAAATTTAGGAATCAAATTTGTAGTGTTATATCTAAATAATGCATCTCGACCAATTGAATGGAAATGATATCTTACTTTGATGTAATCTCTTTGTAATTGAATGGAAATTAAATGAATTTGGAAACTTTGAATTTTGAATGTGTTTTTTGTAATGCTTGTTTGAGATTTCGTAACTTTAATCTAAGTATAATAAACTTGTGGACTAAGCTTTGAATTCAAATGACAAAAATTCCCAAGTATTCCAAATACATTCTCCTCCCATAATGAACTTTATTTTGTATGCCTTAAAATCTTATAGATGAACAATTCTTCGAGCCAAAATGAATGATGTAAAACCTTTGATGGATTTGTGATAGCTTAGAATCATGCCCCAGTCTTGAATCATTTGAATTTTAAGAAAATAATCATGAATGGATTAATCCTTGAAATCCTGATACTAACATTGCCTAAAAGATGAGAATCCTTGCCAACACTAAAAAAATTTTGATCAAGTGACTTTTTGATTTCTCCTTGTCAATAATTCATGTTAAACTTTTAATAAACTTGAACTTTATGCTTATATCCCAAGTTAACCTTATGAACCATGTCAATCTCTTAGAGAAACTCTAATCCCAAATTTGAATCTTGAGACAATTTCATTTGTACCATGTGTCATACCCTAAATTTGTCCTACCTTTTACTTTTTTCCGGCTTAGACTTTGCATTTCATCTACATCATCTTCACTACTTCATTTGCACATCATGCATTTTGTTGAATGAAGCACTTTGGTTCAAGAAGCAGTATTTGTGCAAGACTAGGGTTTCATGGTTTTGAGGTTCCTTCATCAGTTAAAGGCAGTTTCATCTGGTTCTTGAGCAGTGGACTATGTGGAATTATAGTTATTGATGTTTGGATATCATGGACTTCTTCTCCTTGAGATACAAAGTTTATTCTCCATCGAAATTCATCAGATCTTGGATTAGGGTTTACTTCCCTATTTTTTTGTCAGGAGACTAGGGTTTTGGGATCTATGGTTATTATGGTTTTCTCCTTCCGCAAGCTACAAAATCATACTCAAGGCTATCTTATTCATCATTGAGCATTTAATACATGAATTAGGTTTTAATATTCATCAAGATTGATCTTTCCTACATTTTATTTGAGGTTCATTGGATATCAAGGTATTCTTTTATTACTTCAAATCTTATCTGCTATAAGATTCCTCAAGGCCCTATTTTTGTAAAGTCAAGGTATGGTATGGATTGAACTGAGCTAGGGTGCAGAGGTGAATTGGCGAATTTATTTTGGTTAAGATAATATTTGTTCTCATCAAACACTTATCATTTCAACGCCAAGATAACTTGGATTTCAAAAATCGAAGTTTGGGGTTGAAGGTATATAAAATGGATTTGGATGGCATGGAGAATAAGTTACGAGTTACAAGACCCTTGCAATACTTAGTTCCAATTCAAGTTACAAAGAATATTCATTCATTCGAATTTCATTCAAGTGTTTATTTTGGTTCAAATTTTTCAAGCTTGTCTAGCCCATTTAAAAAGGGCATCTTTGAAAGGAAAGATTGTGTGTGATGTGAACTATGTGAATCAAAGAAAAGGAAGGTATTAAGGATTAAAGTTCTAAAAGGACAAGCGAATAAGTATTTGAAGAATGCATCATCATTGTTAAACTTCCAAAGTCATATACTGAAAAATCTTTCAAATTGTCTCTAATTTCCACAGAACAAGTCCATCATTCATAAGTTCGAAGAGAAGACATTCAAGTTTCATATTCATTACATTTTTGAGATATTTACAAAGAAATTTACAAATTTTAAATACAAGTTACAAGTATCTTGTTTACAAAGAAAAGATAATTGTTCTTCAAATTTCCTTTCTCCATCTTCGAACGACTTGTCCTCACACCTTGCCATGACTTCTTCTTGAAGTTTTCGATCTTGCCTTGCCCTTTTCACCTTCCATAAATGTCACATGAAAACAAACAAGGTGTTTGTTAGAAAAGTTATCACCAAAACAATGAAATTTAAACAAGAAGTGTCAAGCAAATTTCCTTCTAATCTCATCATGAGGGTTTATGCTTGGAATCAAAAATTTTGAGGGTCATTCAATCATGTGCTAAGCCTAATTCAAAGCCTCATACAAATCAGATTTCTAAATTCTAAATCACGGACCATGTTCGAATTGTAAATCACAAAAGTAAATTATTGGTTCACAAAAAGAAACAAATGCAAATCTCAAGTGTACCAAATCAGAAAAAGATCTGAAACAAGCTGCAACAACAACAGACCACAAAACGGTCCCAAAAATCAGACCTACTGCCCTGCACATTAACAGTCCAAAACCTGTTCAAAACATACACAAAATAGAAAAACAAAAGTTAACAAAAAGCATTGCCAAAAACTCAGCCTTGCTACCCATAATCTATCTACAGTAACACCCAAATGCAACATGCCAAAATAGCCCCAAAACACTAAGTTTTGTTCATCACATTCCTAAAATCATAAACCCTTCAGAAAGTATATGAGAAAATAATAACAATAGTTCTGCATCACACATAGAAAAAGAGAAAAAGATTAAGATCAGAAGGGCATCACCAAGGTATAACAGTCCAAATGTCCGTGTATACAGCCCTGCATAATCTGTGTTATGATACTATCCCAACATTAGCCTCAGCAAGCATGCCAAAACCGAAACCTGCTGCATACCCTGCAAAACAACATGCATAACCTATGCACAAGTCTGTCCAAAACATGAGATTTTAAGCCACAAAAAAACTCGAAACACATCAGTCTATAATACTGCCAAACCTGCTTCATGTTAGTCTAAACATCACACAAAGATGGGTAAACATAAAGCTGCATCAGAAATTGTTAAAATAACCAACTAAATATGTTCAAAGGCATCATGTTTTACCCTAAAGTTCCATCCCTTCATCTATAAATACATCAACTCAGAATAATACAATAGGGAGAGAATATCCAGAGAAACATCACCAGATGTGCACACAGAAAATTATACACAAGATACAGAGAAGAAATTAGAGAAAAATCACACATAAAAGTTTCATAAAACATAAAGAATCTTGCATAAAACTTCTGTCCAAATCTCCATCACCATAACCAAACACCACAATATTCCCACCCTTCGACTACAAACAATACTAACCTTACCACTACTCAAATCCACAACTTGTTAAAACCTTAGTTACATCAAACACCCTGCATAATCAAATCTTCACATTCACCTCTACTATATACTCACCATAAACTTTTCACCATATTCATTATGTATTAGACTCTCATAAACCATCCTTAAACCTGCTGCAACATTTCCATCAGACCGTCTCTCACTCTGAACCACTTTCCTCCACTATTCCCACCATTGACAGACCATCAGTTCACTTAAACAAACCTTACACCCTTCAACCAACCTTAATGACCTCACACATAAAACAATCAATAACTACTCACTCACCTTCACAAGCATATCCATGAGCACGCACAACCTTACGATTCGTAGCACACCACACTTAAAATGTAACACACTAAAGAACAACAACACAATAGCGCAATTCATAGAGGAAGATTAAGAGGAAGAGAAAGAAATTTCATAGAATAATCACAAGATTTGTATACTTGGAACTTCACAGTATCTTTGAATTTCAGCGTCACTATCACCATGCTTGAAGAGGCGTCGGACTTTTCCGTCAGGTAATCACTCAAACCCCTTCCATCTATGTAGGCTGAAGTGCATAAATCTAAAATTAGTTGAAACCGTAGCAAACGTGCGAATCGGATGCGAGAGAAACATGGTGAGATTAATGGAGTAAAAGTTTATTTTATAAGGAGGAGGAGAGACGAGGAGATCTAGAGATGATGAGCGGTGATTGTGGTGTTGTTTCGTGGTGATGTTGTAAGGATGATTGGCGGCGGAAGGTAAGGGATGATGAAGGTGATAAGGTTGCGGTTTGAGCGGCAATTCTTTATGAAGAGAGGGAAGAAGTTTCAAGAGTTGAACCCTAATACTAAACCTAACGACAACCTTTGGAGTTGTTTTTTTTTAATTTTAATTTTATTATTATTATTATTATTATTATTAATTTGTTCATAAAACAAAATGATAAAATAAATGTTTGAAATAAATTTTAATTAGACTTGTGAGAACATATGCGTTTGGGCCTTAAACCAACATTCGTTTCTACACTCTACTGAGGTCCATTGCACCGTTTTTGCTAAGGTGATTGCCTGGAACAAAACAACTCTTGCTGGACTTTAGTTGTTGGGTTGTAGTGCCTGATTTTGGACCCACACCATTGTTTCTAATTTTTGCACCCCCTGGTTTATTTCATTTTCAATTTCTTTTGATTTAATTTTCTTTACTAATTTAAAATTACAAGAATGTTAGAATAGGTTTTACTTTTCTTTTAATTGACTTTATATGATAAAAATCCCAAAAAATATCAGTTTATAAGTTTATTTTTCTTTTGATTAATTCTTTACTAAAAATAAAAATACATTAGAATAAAGTAATATTAAAATTTTGATTTCCCCTTTTTAGAACTCTGTCATTTTGCACAATACAAATAATTTAGAATTAGGTTTTAATATTTATTTTCACAAAAAAATCATAAAAACATTATAGTATTATTTTCTTTTATTTACTTGATAAAAATCATAAAAATAAAACTAAGGTTTAATTTTCTTTTAATTTTCTTTATATGATAAAAATACCAAAAATATTTAGAATTAGGTTTTATTATTTAATTTCACAAAAAATCATAAAAATATTATAGTATTATTTTGATAAAAATCATAAAAAATGTTAAGAACTTAATTTCTTTATCTTTGTTTGATTACTCAGTTACATATCCCCTTAAGTGATTCCCCGAATCGATTAAACTCATGTTGATCATTTAATGTTGAATTAAACATTAGGGTCGAAACCATGTATGATAACTTTAGGATAGAATTTCCCTTTTACACTCAACATCAAGTCTACATTTTACATGACAACACTAGGGTAGAATTCCGCCCTTTGACTCTTTCTTCTTTTGTAAATTAAAACAAAACTTCTTTTCTTAATCAAAAACTCAAAAACACTTAATCATTATTCAAACTCATTTCACACTTAACAAAACATTTAACAAATCAAAAATTCCCTCAAAAGGGCATGTTATCTTTGTTCTATCGCGATACCGGTCGTGCCTATTTCTAGAACACGTTTGTTAATGTCGCCCACTAAAAAACACCCACAAACCTCTTTTTTCTAAAATAACTACGGTGTTCTAATTCCTTCATGGTATACATAGGAAAAGGGTTGTGAGATCCTCACAAACGCACTAATAAAAAACTATTTCTTTCCCGTTAGCAAGTAAGTTATAGGTAAACACACCCTTATAAGCAAACAACAAAATGGATCCCATTGAGTACAACAGATTTGAGGGGTTCTAATACCTTCCCCTTGGATAATCGACTTCTTTACCATCTCTCTTGGTTGCAAGACCATCTTATCCATCCTCTTGTGGTTTTCTCGATATTTCCTCTTCCTTTGGGATAAATAAAGTTCGGTGGCAGCTCTACGCTTTTTTCCGTTAGCTTCACCATGATGCACGCCTCGTAACTCAAACAACAAGAATTCTTGCACTGATGATCAATGGATCCTCGAGAGAAATATTAATGCCTTATGTCTTAACAAAATCCTTAAAGCCTTAGTTCACAAGATTCAACATTGGAATAATTTTTAAGAATTCCCAACCAATGATCTTTGAACTTGTGAGGGGAAATAAACCCTAATCTTGGTTCTTAACGGAGGAAACCCAACACCTCGATGCTTGAGAAAAGGAGAATAGCCTTGTATCTTAATGAGAAAAGAAATCCATGATAACCACCTTTCAAAATCCTAATTCTTCATAGTCCACTATTCAAGAACCAAATGGATTTGTATTTATCTACTGAAGGAACCCCAAACCAAAATTAAACCCCATATGGCACAACCACTGATGTTTTGAACCGCTGCTTTATTCAATGGAAGAATAATATGAAAACGACCTAGAAAAAATGATGCAAATGTAATGAAGAGCCTAATCCAGATAAAAGTGAAAAAGATAGGACAAATTTAGGGCATGACAATGACAAACTGTAGTAGTAGACGAAATTACGGATCTGACGCTAGACGTAGTCATTCTCTTAAAATCCCTAACTTTTTCCTGGATCGCCCTTTCGGTTTTTAAATCCATTGGGATACCCTTGTTTTCCTAAGCCGCCCTTTCAAGTTTACAACTTAACGGGCGTACTTATTATTCTTTTTCAGTATTTTCACTTCCTTATTTTTATCCCTATTTTTTTACCCGAACCTTCTTTATTCATTTTTGTGGTTCGTCGGGATTCCCTTTCTTTCCTGAGTCGTCGACTCAGGGGTCTCTTTTATGCAACGTATTTTTTAACTACATCTACATTCACAGGGAGTGGGAAGTCTTCACCATCTATAATTGTAAGCATCATGGCTCTGCCATAGAATACTTTCTTTACAACGAATGAAGCCTCATAAGTCAGAGTCCACTTGCCCCTAGGATCTCCTTGAGGAAGGATAATTATTTTTAAATCAAGGTCACCAGCTTGATAGCTCATAGGATGCACCCTCTTGTCAAACGCTCTTCTCATCTTCTTTTGGTACACCTGACCATGACATACAACCGCTAGTCTTTTCGCATCGATTAGGTTCAACTGATCCAACCAATTTTGCACTCATTCAGATTCATCAAGCTCAACATCTTTTACAATCCTCAAAGAAGGAATTTTGACATCCACATGAAAAACTGCTTCCTTTCCATAGACAAGTGAGAACGGGGTAACCCCAATAGAAGTACGTCCTGAAGTACGATAGCCATGCAAAGCGAAAGGCAAAATTTAATGCCAATCCTTATAGGTTACTGCCATTTTTTGCGCAATCTTCTTGAAATTTTTATTGGCCGCTTCAACAACGCCATTCATCTTTGGATTATATGGTGAAGAATTGTGATGCTTAATCTTGAAGCTTTCACACGACTCTTTCATCATCTTATTATTGAGATTCGACCCATTATCAGTAATGATCTTATTGGGAACCCTATAACGACAAATGATATTCAACTTGATGAAGCGAGTAACCACTTTCTTGGTGATGTTTGCATAAGAAGCTACTTCGACCCACTAGGTGAGATAGTCAATGCAACAAAAATAAAATGATGACCATTGGAGGAGGTTGCCTCAATCTTCCCAATCATATCAATGCCCCATATTGCAAAACTCATTGGAGAGGTTAGGTCATTCAAAAGAACATGGGGAACATGCACTTTGTCAGCATACACGTGGCATTTGTAGCAGATTCTGTCATGGTTATAGCAATCATTGTCCATGGTGGACAAGTAGTAACCAACCCGCAAAATCATTTTGGCCATGGTGTGTCCACTGGAATGAGTCCCAAAGGCACCGTCATCCAATTATTCAATTATTTTTTCTGCTTCATTCTTGTCCATATATCCAAATAACATACCATCACGATTTCTTTTGTAAAACATACCATTGCTGAGGAAAAACATGGCTAACACCCTTCTCAAAAACTTTTTGTCAGTGACAGACGCATCTTCAGGATACCCTTGAGTCTCAAGGTATCTTTTGATATTGTGAAACCATGGATTACCATCCAATTCTACTTTATCTTCAAAGAAAAATGTTGGATCATCCAACCTCATGATAGTATTAAAGGCGCTTCATTAGCCCACTTTACTTTAAACATGGATGAAAGAGTAGC
Source organism: Vicia faba (assembly GCA_948472305.1). NCBI lineage: Eukaryota > Viridiplantae > Streptophyta > Magnoliopsida > Fabales > Fabaceae > Vicia > Vicia faba. The sequence continues at coordinate 858,440,319 of OX451741.1, forward strand.
CAAAGCATCTGCAAGGTTATTTTCTTCCCTCGAGATGTGTTCAAATGTAATCTCCTTGAAGTACAGAATCAACTTCATAACATGTTCTCTTGTAGGGGATCAAATTTGGGTGACGAGTCTCCCAATCTCCATTAATCTGGATAATCACAAGAGTTGAGTTTCCATAAACTTTACGAAACTTGATTCGCAAATAAATAGTGGCTTCAATCCCATATATACAAGTTTCATATTCTGCCATGTTATTAGTGCAGTCAAAACATATTATGGTTGTGAGAAAAATATAAAAACCTACATGAGAAGTAATAATAGCTCCAACACCATTTCCCGTAGCATTTGAGGCACCATCGAACACGAGCGTCCATCACGATCCTGGTTCGGGTCCTTCTTCTGGGTCAGGAATGTTTCAATCCCTGATATACATTATGTCTTCATTTGGGAATTTAAACTTCATCAGCCGATAATCGTCCATGGGTTGGTGAACAAGATAGTCTATCAATACACTACCCTTGATGGCTTTATGATTAGTATACTAGATTCCGTATTCAGTCAAAATCATCTTCCACCGGTCTACCCTTCCTGTGAAATATGGCATCTCAAATATGTACTTGATGGGATCCACCTTGGATATCAAGTAGGTTTTATGTGCCAACATGTATTGTCTTAGGCGTTTAATCTCCCAAAGAAAACAAGGATTTCTTTTTCTGTTTTTGATTCAAGCATTTCTTGTATTGCTTTTACCTTAGCAGGATCAACCTCGATACCCTTATCGCTTACTATAAATCCCAATAGCTTTCCAGATCTCACCACGAAGGTGCAATTTTTTAGATTCAAACTCGGTCTGAATTTCTTTAGCCTTTCAAACAATTTCTGCAAATTGACCAGATGTTCTTCCTCTATCTGAGATTTTGAAATCATATCATCAACATATACTTCAATCTCCTTATGCGTCATGTCATGAAAAAGAGTGACCATAACATGTTTATACATTTCCCCTGCATTCATCAAACCAAAGGGCATCACCTTATAGAAAAATGTTCCCCATGGTGTAATAAAAGTTGTCTTTTTCCCTGTCTTCTAGAGCCATCTTTATCTGATTCGAACTAGAATAGCCATCCATGAAGGAAAACACTTTTGATTGAGCAGTATTATCCACCAAAATTTCAATATAGGGAAGCGGGAAATCATCCTTAGGTCTTGCTCTATTCAAGTCCCTATAATTAAAACACATTATGACTTTTCCATCCTTCTTTGGTAACGACATGACATTTGCTATCCAAGGTGGATAAGAGATAACTTTCAATAAACCTGCATATAATTGTTTTTGAACCTCCTCTTTAATCTTCTTAGACATCTTGAGATGAGTTCTTCAAAGCTTTTGTTTAATTGGAGGACAGTCTTATCGATGCGTTAACTTGTGCACAATAATATCTGTGTCCAGACTAGGCATGTCTTCATTGGACCAAGCAAATAAATCAACATATTCATAAAGTATTTCAATCAGTATTTCCTTCACACTTTTCTCTAAATGAGCCCCTATCTTGACCTCTTTCTTTATACATTCAGTGCCTAAACTGACCACTTCAAGAGATTCCTGGTATGGATGGATGACCTTTTCCTCTTACATTAACAATCTTGCCAACTCTTCCGGGAATTCAGAATCTTCCTCACCTTCTTCTTCAGCTTGATAGATTAAACTATCAAAGTCATAATGAGCGATAGCAGAATCGTTATTAATGGAATCCAAGGTGGATGTGTGTTGTACCCAAAAATGTTTCTTCGTTATTTTTAATTCTAATTGGCTTTTACTTTTTTAGCATATACATGCGTACATGTCATTGGATCTATACTCATGGGATCAAAGCATTTTATCGGCATCAAGAACTGAGACAAGTGTTTTACCAAGTGGTACAACAAAAATAGAAATTCAAGGTTTTTCCCATTTTAATGTGCTCCGCACAGTTTCCAAGTCTTTGTTGCACCCCAAAATTTACCCTCTTGATTTAGGCTTATGTTTCATCATGAATATCATATTGCATTGCATTCATACATTGTGATGGGATCATAGTACTTTGGTTATCAAGTCTTCCTCAAGCTTTGAAGGTTGGTTGCATTGACAAGTGGCTCAAGTAGAATCTTATCATATAAACCTCTGAATCTTTCAAGCTCAAAAGTTATTGCATATCTCAAGATATTGTATCCATCTCTTTGGATCATCAGAGGATTGAAGTTTGTGATTGATTATAAGAGGAATCACTCTTTTGATTCACCAGTCAAATTAGGGTTTTGTTTGATCAAGGCTATTGATCAATGTACAAGTCTTGGTTTGGAAGCTACAACATCTCATAGGTATTTGAAAAGTCTTTGTACAAGGAATTGGTCAAGATTCCTAGAGGATTTGAAGTTTTGAAGATGGTTCATCAGTCTCCTAAGATATTAACCAAAACTAGGGTTTGGGATTTCATCAAGATTTCTTGAAAATTTTGAAGTGAAACTTTTTACATGGCCTCTATTTTTTTGGAAGATCATATGTTTGAAGTCTTGATCATCAATTTTGAAGGGAAGTGGATCAATTGATTCAAAGGGGTAAAATGGTCATTTTGGTCAAAATCAGTCAAAATCAGGAGTTGACCAAGTTGGACTTTTGGTCAACCATCAATTTAAGCATCCTCTTTTCATATTCCATACCCAAATTCATCTTTGAATCATGAGAAATGGTGAATTTGAGTGTAACTTGTTCAAGAAGTAACTTTAAAATTAAAAAAAAATTTAAGTGTCAAGATGACTTCTCTTGGGCAAGTCACGCGCATAATTTCATCAAACACTTGGCATGCCATTTTGTGGAATCAATTTATTGTGACTCAAGCTTCAATTTGAAAAATCAAAAAGAGGATTTTATTGCCTTCCATGAGAACTTCCCATTGAGCCTTGAATCATTCAATTTGGCCAAAGTTTATGCAAGCTGCAACACCTCAAAGTTGGTACCTCAAGGCTGACTTCATTCACACCATGCAAGCCAGACGCGTGCGTAGACCAGGCAAGCCAACTCACACTTTTTCCTCAAGTTTTCAACATCATTTCTCCATCAAGTCAGCCTCAATTTGAAAAATTTGAGGCCCTATGATGTTCTATATTGTGAGAGCTCTTGAAAGGCCCCTCAAGCATCCAAAACGCACGAAGGATTTTCAAATGGCCTAAGCATAAAGTCAGCTAGCCAAAATTGTGGAGAACCATAGTCATGTTGCATAATTTGCATAATTTTGTTTTGATTGATTTCAGGTTATATTTGCCATGTGTCTAGCACAAATGGTTGCATCCTTTTCTTGTCAAATGAGTCCAAGCAAAACACGCATGAAGCATGACCATATCCTCTCAAATTTTGCCAAAAATAGCAAAATCATCTCAACTAATTTTTTTTGCCCATGTGAACACTCTTGCCACATCAACATTCTCACGTTTTTCTTACTGAATTCATCTCCTTTTACAATCCAAAAAACGCATCCCACAGCAGAATAAAACTATATCAAACGCAACTTGCCTTTGCTTTTTTTCAAAAAAATCAGAAATGCCACACTTGCCCTCCAACGGTTATCAATTGTTTTTACACTCTTGCCCTCACTCCTGAGTTGCTATATAAGCACACTCCATCACTCATTTTTTAGCATGCTTGATACACAAAAATCAGATCTGAAAATTCTCATCACTCTCAAATTTTCATTCTCTTCGAAGCGTCATTCTCATCCATTCCAGTCACGATTTCTTTATCTTTTCGTGTTCATTGAAGTTTCAGAACAAGGATTCAAGGCTTTCTTGTTGATCAGAGGAATTGAGTTGAGTTTATTTCTCACTCATAAGAGGTATTTTCAGATCTAGATCCTTTAAATTATAGCTTAAATCTTTGGTTTCTAAGCTTGTAATTGTGTTTATACATGTTTATACTTCGTGTTTTAGGCTTTATTTTGATTTGATTGGAGTTGTATAGCATGATCTGATCTTCTGAATTTTTGTGCATTTTATGTTTTCATGAACATTCTGGCTTGATTTCTCATTCTATAGTGGTTGACTCGTGAATCTATGATTCTCACGATGTAGTTTGTTACTTGACCTTGAGAATGCACTTTGAATCACATAATTTGGTTGAGAAATGGATGTGTGATGAGAACTGGAGTTTGTGTTCATGAACTGTTTGATTACGTGATAGTTAGGGCGTCATGAGGTTAGGGGTGAAGTGAGGTGGCGGTGCGTGATTGGATCATTCAATTTTAAATGCATTTTCATATTATTTGTTTTATCTGTTTTCTCTTATTTTTATTTTCTGACTAAAACATTTTCAAAAATTCTAAAAAATTTACCATAGGCTAATAATAATTTCTAGTATTTGTCATTTTTTTTTAATTTTTAAAAATGTTTTAATTGGTTCAAAAATTAATAAGTTTAATTAATTGTTTGTTCAATGATTATTTTTATTTTAATTGTTCTTTTGATCTAAAAATTCCACAAAAAATGTTTTGAACTCTTAAAATAATTTAGAAATTGATTCTGATTTTTGTTTATAATTTTTTATATTTTTGATTAGAAATTTAATTTCAAAAGTTTATTTGAAATATTTGCTTCATAATTTTGTTTTAATATTTTTATTAATCCAAAAATCCTCTAAAAAAATCACATAAGTTTGTTTTTAATCATAGAGTCTGAATATAATTCTATTTTGACCTTTTTATGACTTTTGGCTAGGGTTTGCATTTTTGTCATTTAATAATAGTTTAATTGTTTAATTGTTTGTTTGATTTTATTTTTATATTTCCTTTAATTCAAAAATTCCACAAAAAATCAGGGTTGTGTGTTTTTAATTCTAATATTTGAATATGATTTTGGTTGGATATTTTTCTGACTTTCGATTAAAATTTTATTTTGAGATGTGATTATTTGTTTAATTGATTAATTGTTTGAATTTGATTTTATTTTTGACTTTTCTTTATGAAATTCTGGCTGTAGATACTTAATGTCACAGTGAATGTTATGACACCGTATCTGACACTCTTCAAGACAGTAAAACTAAAAGCAGTAAATAACACAGTCAATTGTTTACCCAGTTCAGTGTGTAACAACACCTACTCTGGGGGCTACCAAGCCAGGGAGGAAATCCACTATAAGAGATATTAATTCAGGAATAAACCAACCAGTTTATCTCCTTCACTTAAGACCTACCCAATGCAACTTCAATCTAAGTTCAACTTAAACCTGAGTTCCTACTCACTCCCCATCAATCACAGTAGTGATATTATACAATTGACTAATGAAATTATGAAGACACTCTTCAGAACATACACTTGATTTTGCTTCACAGCTTTTAATCAAGTAACATAAACACTCGTGCTTCAAAGCTTTGAGTGATACACAACCCTAACTTGACTTTGCTTCAAAGCTTTAATCAAGTGACACAAACACTAGTGCTTCAAAGCTTTGAGTGATACACAACCCTTACAATCAAATCCTACTCCAAGTCACTTATCCCAATGATAATTGCTTGGATTATAGTAGTTAAAACTATACAGTCCCTTATTGATCTTCTGTCAAAAGTATCTTTCACCAACAGTCTTCATGAGGAATATATAGGCTGCTATTCTTCAGTTAGGGCTTCCATGAAAATAGCTAGGGTTAATTAGGGTTAACCTCAAGACTTGGTCATGGGACTTTAACAACCAGATTAGGGTTAAGCAAAGTTAACCTAAGTCCACGTGAGAATCTGATCTGGACTTAATAACCAGATTCCTGAAACTTCTCAGAAAATAATAAATCTGCATAAGTGTTAGTTCAGTACATGATGTCTTAACATTGGTTATAAATCTGCAATAAATATGATCATTGTATAATGATCAGCTAAACATTCATATTGAGCAGCTCCTGTATGACATTCTTTTTCTGCAGAATGTACCTTATGTCCCAGAATGTTATGACATCAGTCATGACATTCACACAACTGGTTTTACTAAAAAACATGCCAACATCCAAACACTTACAAACTCCCCCTTTGGCAAATTTTTGGCTAAAACCCCTAAACAATCAGAGATTAGAAAGCAACAGAATTAATAATATTCACCAAGTCTAATTCTACCAAAATTATCACACAAATTCTTCTCCCCCTCTTTAGCCATAAATAGGCCAAAGATACTTGTAATTTTAGGTTATACAGTCATCCAAAAAGAATAATAAAAACACAGGAAAAAATCAAAAGTCATTTGCAGCATCAGGTACCAGCAGCAAACTTTTCAACTGCAATGATCTTCAAGCACTGTCATCTTCAGAGGAGGCACTATCTTCAGCATGAAGCTGGTCTTCAGCAGCATCCTCTTCCCTTCTTTGTCCTTCAATATCCTCCTGTTCTAGTCTAGCAATCAGGTCCTCAAGAGTCCTTTTCCTTGTGTCAAGCTCTTTGCAGGTTTCCTTCAGCACAGCTATAACATCAGTTTTCTTGGAATGAGATTTCACAGTTGATGTCTCAGCTGATGTCATGACAATGTCAGGAACATGTGTTCCCTGAAATAGCTTATAGTGCAACCCAAGAGCAGGGGCTCTTTTGCATACAATATCTTTTTCAACTAGAATGTCAGGATACTGAGCAAGGATTATACCACATAGGAGAGAGGGAAAGGCAATAGGTCCTTTAATAGCATAACTTCCAGCATGTTTTAATGTTTGATCAAAGATATACTTACCATAGTCAAGGTTTGTCCTGGTTCCAATAGCATAAATGAATCTTCCCAAGCCTGTGGAGATGGTTGATTTATGGTTGGTGGGAACCTAGTTTGCTGCACCAATTTTGTGCAGAATGGCAAATTTCATGCTAAGCTTGCTTGCATTCAGTTTCCCTTTTAAGGGCCAGCTCTTGACTTGATTTGCAGTGATGGTTTGGCACACTTGGTTGTCAGTAACCTCTAGCTCAGGGCAAGCATCATCTGGTCTTCCTAGGAATTTGTTTATTTCAGAGGGAGAGAAATTTACCTTCCTTCCTCTCACATATACACATTTAAAGTCAGATGACTTTCCATCAGCACACCCTTCAGATAAATTCACTATGAATTCTTTGACAAGAACTTCATAGCAGTTGGTAAACTTTACCACAGTATTTATTAGACCAGCAGTTTTGATTAGATCCATGATCTCTTTACATTCCATGGCACTGGTGTTCAGTTCTCTTTCCAAGGCTATCCTTTTCAAACTTACATACTTCCACCTGTTTGCATTCTCAGGATGGTGAAAGGAAATGTTATCAGTGGGGACTTCAGGGACTTTAGGCATTTTGTTTGAGGAGAGTTTCCTTTTGAGAGGAATGTCTTCAACATCAAATTCAAAGTTTGATTCCTCATCAGTTTCAGAGGGTTCAGGATGAAGGGGTGAAAAACACAAGAAGGGGGGGTTGAATTGTAAAACTGGAATCTTAAAGCAAATGACAAGGTATTTTTATCCTGGTTCGTTTGATCTCAAACTACTCCAGTCCACCCGTTCAAGGTGATTTCGCCTCTCTCCAACGAGGTCTTAATTCACTATATTCAACTGAATACAAATCTGCTTTAGCAACTGCTAAAACCTTCTTGATTCAAACCACAATCCGGTTTGTCAAGGCAACACTTTCTTACAAAGGTATAAGCAAATGTGTGAATGTTTCTACAAAACTATATCACAACTGTGATGTTTACACAAATGAAGCTTAGAATACTAGGTTGCTAAACACTAATAAAGTATCAGAGTTTGTTGGTTTAGCAAAACTTGTAGAGTGAAGATTATTGTTCAGCTTTGTGCGTGTAGAGAGTTTGGAAGCATTAGCCGTGATAATCTTCAAAGCTTGGTTTATATAGCACTTGAGAAGATGAACGTTGAAGCAAATATTCTTGATTCAATGCTATTAACAAGCTTTCCTTTTTGAGCAGATCTTGTCTAGAATGATGCCGTTGGTATTGATTAGCTTTCAATGCACAGTACCGTTGCTTCTTCAATGCACGATCTGGCTTGGCTCATTCTGATTCTGCTTCGCTGCTGATGAACTAATTTGTTTCTGTATCAGAGTGTTTTACGCGCAGTTCTGTTCATCAAGCTTCAGCATGTGCAAGCGTTGATCATCTGATCTTGACGTTCTGATTCAGCAACTTCTGATGCTGATGTGCAAACTCATATTCTGATGCTGAAAACGTGATCTTGCTTATTTTAATCAGCATATCTGCAAATCAGAGCATAGTAATTTTAGGTAGCATATAATTCAATCATGAAATATTTAACTACTATATCTTTTCACTTTGTTATCATCAAAACTTAAATATAGGGTACTAGATTCAAACATTGTTCTAACAATCTCCCCCTTTTTGATGATGACAAAAACTAGATATTTTAAATGAAAAATAACGTGAAAGGTTATCAGATCTATGTATCAGAATAAGAAGTACGGAGAAGTCAGAGTTAAGAGATACTCCCCCTGAGTTTGTTACTTCCCTTTGATATGCGTGTTCTTCAGAGTCAGATCTTTTTCTATCTTTGAGCATCAGATTATAAGTCTTTGACTTATCAGAAAGCAGAACTTCAGAGCTTTTCCTGTTAGAGCTTTGCTTCGGATCAGAGTGTTAGGTCGATCAGAACTTCATATTTGATCAGAGCAACATGAGCTTCTACATTTTGATCAGAGCTTCTAGTTCTTAGTCTTCGGAGCTTCCTTGTGCCTGTAGACTTAACAACAAAACAGAAAAACATTTCAAGTAATAGAGTTAGAATGTTTGAGAGTTTCTGTCTAGTTAGCCGTTATTGATTTTAAATATCATTCTTGTTCTCCCCCTTTTTGTCAGCAATCAAAAAGTGTTAGTGATGTGCTAAAACAATTTGGATCAGAAAAACATATTATATTAAAAGTAGTTCAGAGCAAAGAACATTACACAAGCATAGTCAAAACATAGTCAAAAGTACATCAGAAAATGACGAAAATATAGAGAATGTCATGCATGAAAAAATTTCAAGGTTGTGGGGGCATGCGTGAGAACAGGCTTTCCAGCATTGCCTGAATCTTTTCAGAAGTTGCATTCTGCTTCTGAACCATGGTGACAACAGTGTCAATCTTGCTGTCCTGGACATTCATTCTTGCTTCCATCTTCTGATCATTCTCTTCCATCCGCTGCTGTAGACGCAAGTCATTCAGCCTTAATTCTTCCAGAGCCTGCCTGTCCAAGGCAGCTTGAGAACTTTCAGCAGGAGGAAGCTTCTCAGAACTTTCAGCTACATCTTCTGCTGGATTCTCTTCCTGAAGAGTCTTGTCTACTTCTGAAGGTTGCACCTGTGCAGCTTGTTCTTTATCAGACCACGATTCAGAGTCCAGAGGGAGCACAACTTCTTGAGGCAGCTGACTCTCAACTTCCTTCAGCAGCTTGCTAAAGTTCTGTTGAGCCTGCTCATAGTTGACGTCCTGCAGCTTGAGTGCTTCAGCACGAACCCATACTCTGAACTGTGACCAGAGCTGATCAGAAGCAGCTGGGTCGATCATCCCCGGACAGACTTGCTTCAAGGAAGCAATCCACTGCAGCATACCTGTTTCAAAGTCCAAAATACCAGAGCCAACATCTAATTGCTTTGGTTTGGGAATGGCCAATTTGTGTCTTAAATCAGCAAGACGTTCAAGACTTGTTAAGTCAATGAAAGTTTTGCTGGGGTTTTCAGAGGATTGGCTTTCAGAGGTGTGCTGAGGTGCTGTTTGTTTTGGTGGATGGTTATCAGAGTCAGAGGATATGTCTATTGGAGTGGTTGGAGTTTTTGGAGGTGTTGATTCCTCTGATGATGGTAACTGGGGTCTGACAATGGTGGTTCCACATGGCAACTGTATTGCCAGCGGTGACGGTTGAGGTGAGTGGGGATCAAAATGATGAGGAGATGGGGTTTCATAGCGATGAAACTCTGTTTGAGGTGAGGGAGGATTATTTTCTTGTTGAGGAGGAGGAATCTCTGATTGCTCAGGGATCAGAGGTTCTTCTGTGATAGGTTGTTGAGATTGTGGTTCTGGTTCTTGATGATGTTCTGGTTGTGTTTCTGGTTCAGGTTGAATTTCTGGTTCTGGTTCAGGTTGTGGAGGAGGAATATTTGGTGGTTCAGAGTGAGGTTGAACAGAAGCATGTTCACGCTCAATGTCAGCTAGCACTCTATCAAGTGCTGGTGTTGTTGAAACAGTTGGTTGTTGTTTGGTAATTTTGATTGGGATTTTAATTCTGGTTCCTCTGAGTTGTAAGGCCTCAGAAGGGTCTTCTGGTATGGTTTCATCAATAGTGGGGATTGGAATGGAAATTCTGTGAGAGGTTTGAGGCGGAGCAACAGATGTTGGAATAGTAGAGGAAATTGAAATAGGAGCAGCAGATGAATTACCTCGTTTCTTTGGAGTCTGGTGAGATGATCCTTCTGCTTTCCTCTTCTTTGACTTCTTCTGAGTCACTTCAGGTTGAACTTGACTCAGATCTTTGATCTTCAGCTTTGAACCTGCATCTTCTTCCTTGTAAGAATCTGGGTACTTGATAAACATATCAGGTTCAGTTTCAGAAAATCTTGGGAAATCACTCAGAGGCACTCTTCTTCTGGAGATGTCAGCAGTTGAAGAAGCTCTGGGTTCCTTCCTGATATTGTCTATCAGCTTCATCTTTTTCAGGTTCTTAGCATTCAGCGGTTTTCCAACAGTTGGTTCAAAATTGCCCAGTACTTTAGCTTCACTCAGATAATCTATCAGCTTATTCTCTGTCAGAATATCTGATATGAGCCTCCCAAATGGTATCCAGTCCCTTTTGGTCCTTTCTTCTTCTCTAGTCTCTTTCACACTAGTCTTCAGATGATTGAACAGGAAGTGTGCCAAATTGATCTTCACCCTCTGATCAATAAAGTAGATCAGAAATTGCTGATCCACGTTTATATAGTCAGGAGAGCTTGTTGGCTTCCTGTGATTGAAACAGCCTAGAACAATCTTGGCCCACACTCTGCAGTGATCCTTCAGATCCTTGATTTTGCTGCTGGGAAAACCAAGAGTGAAAATGCAGTTTGCTACCACACCTATATCAGGGCACCTATCAGCCATGTCCACACAACGGACTCCACCACCACTTTGACCAATTAACCTAGCAATGAGGTCTTCAGAAATTATAATCTTCTTTCCCATGACAGAAGAGATGACTAGATGCTTATCAATCTTGGCATGAATCCAAAATTCTTTGACAAGCTCTGGGAAGGTTGGTCCAACCAATCTATCAAAGTACCTCTCCCACTTTTGAGCTTTGACTTCCGCAGTTAGGTCAAATCCATTATCCTTCAAACTTTCGAAATCGATGATTAATTCAGAGAGAACCTCAAGATTCTTGACCGGTGTGAGAAGAGTTCTGGTAGGCGCTTGATATTGCTCAGAGGTTTCTTTCTTCTGATTTCCTGCAGAAATGCTGGAGGATGCCATTGTTCTCACACAAAAAGCTTGAGAATGATTTGAGAAGAGCTAGGGTTTTGAAGGAGATATGCAGAAAATACTTGAGAGATTATGAGTAAGCGTAAAGATTAAGAATGAAGAGTAATGTGCTTAAATAGAATTTTCAAAAATTATTTTGAAAAATAAAACGTTTTTAAGAGAGAGAAAAAAAATAATGATTGCCATTAACAGGCGTGATTACTTTTGCATTTAATGCTTGCTGATTTTGGGGGATTTGAGACAGATACTTAAAAACGGTTACCAGACATGTGTCTCAATGCACCCAATCAGCGCTTTGCCTTCTCAGAAACGTGCACGCGTTCTGCTTCAGGGATTTGCTGATGATTGGATGACACTTGTTTGATGTAGTGATCAGCACGTCTGTCTTTGAGATTAGACTCTCAGATCTTTAGACTTGCCTCTGATACAATCTGCATGTTCTATCTTTCTGAAAGAAGATTGATCAGAAGTTCACAGTAATATAAATACATTCTGAAAGATAAAAATATGGAATTAAAGCATTTTCATTCTGGGCATACTTTCATGCTGAGATGTTTCAGAATGAAATTAAACCTATCTTCTGAAAGGGGTTTAGTAAAGATATCAGCCCATTGATGGTCTGTATCTATAAATTTCAAGTTTAAAATACCTTTCTGAATATAGTCCCTAATGAAATGATGTTTTATTTCTATATGTTTAGCTCTAGAATGTAAAATAGGATTCTTACTTAAGCAAATAGCAGAAGTATTATCACAAAGATTGGAATGTTACTCTCAAAAATCTGGAAGTCTTCAAGCTGACTTTTCATCCAGAGCATCTGTGTGCTACATCCAGCTGCTGCTATGTACTCAGCTTCTGCTGTTGACAGAGCAATAGTTGATTGCCTTTTGCTGGACCACGAGATCAGATTTTCTCCCAGAAACTGGCAGCTTCCAGAAGTACTTTTTCGTTCCACTCTGTCTCCAGCAAAATCAGCGTCGCAGTAGCCTACTAAACTGTAATCACTAGATTTTCTATAAAACAAACCCAGGTTAGTAGTACCTTTCAGATACTTGAAAATTCGCTTAACAGCTGTTAAGTGAGATTCTCTAGGATCTGATTGGAATCTAGCACAAATACATACGCTGAATAGAATATCAGGTCTTGAAGCAGTCAGATAAAGGAGAGAACCAATCATACCTCTGTAGACTTTCTGTTCTACGCTTTTGCTTACCTCTTCTCTTTCCAGAATGCACGTGGGATGCATTGGAATCTTTGATGGCTTACATTCTGAGAGGTCAAATTTCTTCAGAAGATCTCTGATGTATTTGCTCTGATGAATGTAAGTTCCCTCTGGAGTTTGATTGATCTGAATTCCTAGAAAGAACTTCAGTTCCCCCATGAGGCTCATCTCAAATTCTGCCTGCATACACTTAGCGAATTTTCTTCCAAGAGAAGGATTAGTAGAACCAAAGATTATATCATCAACATAAATTTGACAGACTAAAATGTCACTCTTAACTGTTTTACAGAATAGAGTGGTGTCCACTTTCCCTCTGGTGAACTCATTTTCAAGCAGGAAGTTACTTAGCCTTTCATACCAAGCTCTGGGAGCTTGTTTCAGACCATACAGTGACTTTTTCAGTTTGAAAACATGTTCTGGATGTTTTGTATTTTCAAAACCTGGGGGTTGGTGAACATACACTTCTTCTTCTATATAACCATTTAAGAATGCACTTTTGACATCCATCTGATACAGAGTGATGCCTCTATTAACAGCAAATGAGATTAAAAGTCTGATAGATTCTAACCTGGCGACTGGGGCAAAGGTTTCTGTATAGTCTATCCCCTCTTGCTGACTATAACCTTGTGCAACCAGTCGTGCCTTGTTTCTGACGACTTCACCTTGTTCATTAAGCTTGTTTCTGAACACCCATCTTGTTCCAATGACGTTGAATCCTTTTGGTCTTGGAACGAGATCCCATACGTCGTTTCTGGTGAATTGATTCAGCTCTTCTTGCATTGCCAGAATCCAGTCATTGTCCAGAAGTGCTTCATCAATAGAAGAAGGTTCAATCAGAGACACAAGTCCCATCAGAGTTTCTTCAGAGTTTCTGAAGCTTGCTCTTGTTCTGATTGGATCTTCCTTTCTTCCTAGAATAGTCTCTTCTGGGTGATCCAAACTGCTTCTGGGTAATCTCTTCTGAGGTTGATCAGCAGTTGTAGGATTTCTAGCATTGCTTCTTTCAGATGTTGAAGGAATGTCTGTGTTGAGAGCTTCTGATGACTTGTCTTCAGAACCTGCAAATTCAATTTCTATACCTGCAAGATTTTCATTCTGCTTTGACTTTTCAGAGTCAAGCTTGTCATCAAAACGAACATTGATTGATTCTTCCACAATCTGTGTTTCTGTATTGTATACTCTGTACCCTCTTGAGCGTTCAGAGTATCCTAACATAATACACTTCTGTGCCTTAGAATCAAACTTGTTCAAATAATTCTTAGTATTTAACATATAGCAAGTACATCCAAATGGATGAAAATACGAAATGTTGGGCTTTCTGTTCTTCCACAATTCATATGGAGTCTTTTCCAGAATAGGTCTTATTGAGATTCTATTCTGAATGTAGCACGCTGTGTTTATTGCCTCTGCCCAGAAAGTCTTAGCAACGTTTGTCTCGTTGATCATGGTTCTGGCCATTTCTTGCAATGTTCTGTTCTTTCGTTCTACAACTCCATTTTGTTGGGGAGTTCTAGGACAAGAGAAATCATGCAGAATGCCTTTGTCATTAAAGAATGACTCAAAATCTTTATTTTCAAATTCTCCACCATGATCACTTCTGACTTTAACGATTCTAAGATCTTTTTCATTCTGAACTTGGTTACAGAAGGTAACAAACACAGAGTGTGACTCGTCCTTGTGTCTTAAGAACTTTACCCATGTCCATCTGCTATAGTCATCTACGATTACTAACCCATACTTCTTGCCACTGACAGAAGCAGTTTTAACTGGTCCAAATAGGTCAATGTGCAGAAGTTCTAATGGCTTAGAGGTAGAAACAACATTTTTGGATTTAAAAGAGGGTTTTGCAAATTTGCCTTTCTGACATGCTTCACACAGAGCATCTGAATTGAACTTCAAATTTGGAAGTCCTCTGACCAGATTGAGTTTGTTAATCTGAGATATTCTTCTCATACTAACATGCCCCAATCTTCTGTGCCAGATCCACTGCTCGTTGTTAACAGACAGAAGACATTTTACGTTCTGACTCTTTAGTTCAGAAAGTTTGATTTTGTAAATGTTGTTTTTCCTCTTACCATTAAATAGGATAGTCCCATCTTTCTGACTAACAGCTTTACATGATTTTTGATTAAAGATTATATCATAACCGTTATCACTTAATTGACTTATGGATAACAGGTTATGCATCAATCCATCAACAAGCAGAACATTATTAATAGAGGGAAGATTTCCGTTACCTACAGTTCCAGAGCCAATTATCTTTCCCCTCTGATTGCCTCCAAAGCCAACGTGGCCTCCAGGCTTAAGTTCCAGGCTTTGGAACATATGCCTTCTTCCCGTCATGTGACGTGAGCAGCCAGAGTCCAGGTACCATGACTGGTGTTTCTGACTTGCTGCTAAAGATATCTGCAACATGTATTATTTTATCCTTAGGTACCCAGATCTTCTTGGGTCCTGATTTGTTAGTCTTACCAAAACTCTGGTTGAATTTTGGTTTCACAAGGTGATTACTACTAGTATATTTGATGTCATGTGTGTGACCATACACAAAGTGTGAATTTAGAGGAGTGTGTTTAATGGTTAAATCCATGACATTTTTAGGTGTAGGAACCTTACCTAGGTATCCTATTCCTTTCCTGCCGTTTCTGCTAACACCATAGATCATTGAAGCCATTCTGCTTCTATCTATGCTTTTAGCAAGGAACTTCTGGAAACTATGATCATACTCCTTGATGATCTCATCAGCGTTGCTGGGAGTTTCAGCAATTGGTTCCTTCTGAGAGTTTTGTAAAGAGTTTTCTAATTTTAAAATTTTATCTCTCAGCTCAGAGTTTTCCAATTTGAGACTCTCAGACTTATTAGAGTCAGATTCAAGAGTCCTTTTCAGGTCTCTGAATTTAGCTCTAATCTGCTGATAACGTTCCAGAATTTCATTTAGGCTTTCAGCAAGTTCAGCCTTTGTAAAATTAACAGCGAAGTTAGGGAATACCTCTTCTGTGTCTGATTCTGAGTCTGAGTCAGAAGCTTCACTGTCATCTGGAATGTTAGCCATAAGCGCTATGTTCGCCCTTTCATCATCTGATTCTGAGTCAGCTTCAGACGAGTCAGAGTCATCCCATGTGGCCATGAGACTTTTCTTCTTCTCTCTTCCAAACCTCTTTTTGGGCTTTTCCCTCTGAAGCTTTGGACAATCACTCTTGTAGTGTCCTTGCTCATTGCACTCGTAGCAGATGATGTCTTTTGTATTTGGCTTCTTGCTACCTGAGGAGCCTTCAGATCTTCTGTATCCAGAGGAAGAATCTGTCCTTCTGTGTCTGGAAGAAGACTCGTTCTGATCAGATCTTCTGGGATTCCTGAACTTCCTTTGTCTTTGCTTCCACAGTTGATTTACTCTTCTGGAGAGAAGAGAAAGCTCGTCTTCTTCTGATGAGGATCCATCAGATGTTTCTTCAACTGCCTGCAAAACTTTAGATTCAGATTTTCTGTTAGATTTTAAAGCTATAGGCTTACCTTGCTTCTGAGGCTCGTCAGCTTCCAGCTCTATCTCATGACTTCTGAGGGAGCTTATAAGTTCCTCCAGAGTGATTTTGTTGAGATCTTTCGCCAGCTTCAGAGCAGTAACCATAGGCCTCCACTGCTTGGGTAAACTTCTGATTATCTTCTTGACATGGTCAGCAGTAGAGTATCCCTTGTCCAGAACTTTGAGACCAGCTACCAGAATCTGGAATCTAGAGAACATAGTTTCAATGGATTTAGATTCTTCCATTTTAAACGCCTCATACTTCTGAATGAGCGCCAGAGCTTTTGTTTCCTTGACTTGAACGTTGCCCTCATGCGTCATTCTGAGAGAATCAAAGATGTTCTTAGCTGTGTCTCTGTTGGAGATCTTCTCATACTCAGTATAGGAGATAGCACTGAGTAGGATGGTTCTGGCCTTATGGTGATTCTTGAAATCACGCTTTTGTTGATCAGTCATTGATTTTCTATCAATCTTCTGACCAGTTGCATTAACAGGGTGCGTGTATCCATCTGTCACCATATCCCACAGATCAGCATCATGTGCTAGAAAGAAGCTTTCAATTCTGTCTTTCCAGTAGTCAAAGTTTTCTCCATCAAAGACTGGAGGTTTGCCGCTGAATCTGTCTCTGTCCTCATTGGTGTCATTGCTGAAATGAGAGTTGTTTCCTGCCATTTGTGTTTTTCTGACGCTGGATCTTTTACTGACACGGTTAAGTGTTTTAGCTCAGAACCAGGCGCTCTGATACCAATTGAAGGGGTGAAAAACACAAGAAGGGGGGGTTGAATTGTAAAACTGGAATCTTAAAGCAAATGACAAGGTATTTTTATCCTGGTTCGTTTGATCTCAAACTACTCCAGTCCACCCGTTCAAGGTGATTTCGCCTCTCTCCAACGAGGTCTTAATTCACTATATTCAACTGAATACAAATCTGCTTTAGCAACTGCTAAAACCTTCTTGATTCAAACCACAATCCGGTTTGTCAAGGCAACACTTTCTTACAAAGGTATAAGCAAATGTGTGAATGTTTCTACAAAACTATATCACAACTGTGATGTTTACACAAATGAAGCTTAGAATACTAGGTTGCTAAACACTAATAAAGTATCAGAGTTTGTTGGTTTAGCAAAACTTGTAGAGTGAAGATTATTGTTCAGCTTTGTGCGTGTAGAGAGTTTGGAAGCATTAGCCGTGATAATCTTCAAAGCTTGGTTTATATAGCACTTGAGAAGATGAACGTTGAAGCAAATATTCTTGATTCAATGCTATTAACAAGCTTTCCTTTTTGAGCAGATCTTGTCTAGAATGATGCCGTTGGTATTGATTAGCTTTCAATGCACAGTACCGTTGCTTCTTCAATGCACGATCTGGCTTGGCTCATTCTGATTCTGCTTCGCTGCTGATGAACTAATTTGTTTCTGTATCAGAGTGTTTTACGCGCAGTTCTGTTCATCAAGCTTCAGCATGTGCAAGCGTTGATCATCTGATCTTGACGTTCTGATTCAGCAACTTCTGATGCTGATGTGCAAACTCATATTCTGATGCTGAAAACGTGATCTTGCTTATTTTAATCAGCATATCTGCAAATCAGAGCATAGTAATTTTAGGTAGCATATAATTCAATCATGAAATATTTAACTACTATATCTTTTCACTTTGTTATCATCAAAACTTAAATATAGGGTACTAGATTCAAACATTGTTCTAACACAGGATCTTTCCTTTTCTTTGCTATTGGTTGTCTCACAGGTTTTGAGAGACTACCAACTGGTACTCTAGTTTTCACCTTCCCTTTTGACAATCCAGCCTTCACAGTTTCTACTCCAGTCTTGTTCTCAGACCTGGTTTTCTTATGAACAATATCATCAGTCTTTTCTTTGGAGATGCTTTTGGCAGCATCCTTCTTTCCTTTTCTGTTCATCATCCTTCTAGCTATGTTAGGGTTGATATTTGCAATTAAGTCATTATCAGAGTATTCTTCATTAACATCAATAATCGGGGGTTCAACATCCTTCTCATTAGGGTTCTGGTGATCATCAAGATTTTCAGGAGATTTCCTAATGTTATCATCCTGTGTCTCAACATTCTGAGTGACATCTGGATTTATTTCAACATTTGGACTAGCAGATTCTTGATTCAAGGGTACAGAAATGCCAGGTACAGAGTGATTCTCATTTAGAATCCTAGTGACAAGTCTAGCTATAGCTTGATGAACATAAATTGAGCCTTCCCTATTTGCTATTTCTGAAGGAACAGAAGATGATGGTTGAGAGGGTTTACCAGATGAAGAAGCTTGTGACCTTCTTACATGTCTGGTTCGCAGCTTCTTAACCTTAGTGGGGTCAGCTACCAGTTCACGAAGAGGAGTTATCTCCAGAACATCAGAATCCATGCAGTTTGTGATTGCTCTAGGTTCTCGATCAGAGGATGCGGAAGAAGAAGTCGTCTTTAAAGAGGATGAAGTCATGGATAGTTGAGACATTTTGAGAGTTTTAGAAAATAGGTAGCAGTAATAGTGCAGTCTTTGTTTGAGAGATTGAAGATTGTTGCAGAAACGCGAGAGGAGTGAGATATATGAATTTCTATTCAACTTCTTAAAGTCTTGAAAAGAAATAAAGAAGTAGATGATTGGCCAAATCAGAGTAGACTTAACAAAAAAATCTCTCTCATCCCTTGTTTTGAGCAAAATTAATTGCTACATATCTTCATGTTGGAAAATACCCAGCTTTCCCCTCAAATTTTCAAATTGATTTCCATCAAGTGCCTTGGTAAAAATGTCAGCCAGTTGTAGTTCTGTGGCAACATGTTCCAGTTTAATCGTCTTCTCCTCTACAAGATCTCTGATGAAGTGATGTCTAATGTCAATATGCTTGGTCCTACTATGCTGAATAGGATTCTTGGAAATGTTGATAGTGCTCAGATTGTCACAGTATAATGTCATAACATCTTGTGTGACATTATACTCAGTAAGCATCTGTTTCATCCAGATCATTTGAGAACAGCTACTACCAGCTGCTATGTATTCAGCTTCAGCAGTAGATAGAGACACACAGTTCTATTTCTTGCTGAACCAGGAGACAAGATTATTTCCTAAGAAGAAACATCCTCCAGAGGTGCTCTTTCTATCATCAGCACTTCCAGCCCAATCAGCATCACAGTAACCAGTCAGAGTTGGTTCACATCCATGAGAGTACATCAAGCCATAGTTGTGGGTTCCACTTACATACTTCAAAATTCTCTTCACTTGGTTGATATGACTTACTTTGGGTTCAGCCTGGTATCTTGCACATACTCCAACTGCAAAAGCAATGTCAGGTCTGCTGGCTGTTAAGTATAGCAAACTTCCTATCATGCTTCTGTATAAGCTTTGGTCCACCTTGACCCCACTTGAATCTTTGGACAGCTTTAAGTGAGTAGGTGCAGGAGTCCTTTTGTGACTGACATTCTCCATCCCAAACTTCTTGACAATGTTCTTTGCATACTTGCTTTGAGACAAAAAAATTAAGTCTTCCATCTGTGTGACTTGCAGTCCAAGAAAGTAGGTCAATTCTCCCATGAGTCTCATTTCAAATTCAGCTTGCATCTGGTCAGCAAAATGTTTAACCATTTTTTCTGACATTCCCCCAAACACTATGTCATCAACATATATTTGAGCTACCATTATCTTTCCTCCTTCATTTTTGACAAAAAGAGTTTTATCCAAGCTTCCTTTCCTGTATCCTTTGTCAGAGAGGAATTTTGTCAACCTGTCATACCATGCTCTAGGAGCTTGTTTCAGGCCATATAAAGATTTCCTCAATTTGTAGACATGATCAGGGCAGTTTGGATCCATAAATCCTTTAGGTTGTTCCACATAAACTTCTTCATTTAAGTACCCATTTAGGAAGGCACTTTTTACATCCATCTGAAATAACTTGAACTTGAGGAGACAAGCAATTCCCAATATGAGTCTGATTGATTCCAGTCTGGCTACAGGAGCAAACGTCTCATCAAAATCAACCCCTTCAACTTGAGTGTATCCTTGAGCAACAAGTCTTGCCTTATTCCTGGTGACAACTCCTTCAACATCTGATTTGTTCTTGTAGATCCATTTTGTGCCAATGATGTTTATTCCTCCTGGTCTAGGAACTAACTCCCATACTTCATGTTGCTTGAATTGGTTCAATTCATCTTGCATTGCTCCAATCCAGTATTCGTCAGTTAAAGCCTCCTTAACATTTCTTGGTTCAATCTTAGATACAAAACAAGAGTTTGAGATGATTTCCCTAGATCTTGTAATGATTCCATTGTTAGGATCTCCTATGATGAGTTCCTTAGGATGATCTTTCTAAATTCTGATGGAAGGGTCTTTGTTAGCTTCCTTTGACTCAGATTCTGATGAAGTAGTTTTAGGAATATCATCCTTTTGAGTTGAAGTCTCAAAGAATGTCTCAACATCATATGGGAGATTTGTTTCCTCATGGTAATCATCAACTATGACATTTATGGATTCCATCATAACTTTGGTCCTGGAATTGAATACCCTATAAGCTCTATTGTTGGTAGAGTATCCTAGGAATATTCCTTCATCACTTTTAGGGTCCATCTTTCTCCTTTGTTCACGATCTGTCAGAATATAGCATTTGCTTCCAAATACATGGAAGTACTTCACTATAGGCTTTCTTCCTTTCCAAAGTTCATAAATGGTGGATGATGTTCCCTTTCTCAAGGTGACCCTGTTATGGACATAACAGGCTGTATTCATAGCTTCAGCCCAAAAATGAATAGGAAGTCTTTTGGCATGTATCATTGCTCTGGCAGATTCCTGTATAGTCCTGTTTTTTCTTTCCACAACTCCATTTTGTTGAGGAGTTATGGGTGAAGAGAATTCATGATTAATTCCTTCTGAGGAGCAGAACTCATCAAACTTACTGTTTTCAAATTCCTTGCCATGATCACTTCTGATTCTGACAATGCATCCTTCTTTCTCTCTTTGAATTCTTTTGCACAGTTCCTTAAATACTTCAAATACATCAGACTTTTCTCTAATGAAGTTAATCCAGGTGAATCTGGAAAAATCATCCACAACAACATAGGCATATCTTTTTCCACCAAGACTTTCTACCTGCATTGGTCCCATCAGATCCATATGTAGAAGTTCTAACACTTTAGAGGTGTTCAGATGTCTTGACTTTGGATGTGACATTCTAGTCTGCTTTCCAACCTGACATTCACCATATACTCTCCCTTCATCAATTTGCAACCTTGGAATCCCTCTGACTACTTCCATGGATATAATCCTTTTCTTTCCTCTTAGATGTAAATGACCAAGTTTTTGGTGCCACAGTTTCACTTCTTTTTCTTCTTTGGCAATAGAGCACACAGAAGAATAATTAGTGTTCTCAGACTCCCATAAGTAGCAGTTGTCATTAGATCTGACACCTCTCATTACAACTTCTTGTTTCTCATTAGTTACAAGACATTCTGACTTGGTGAAGTTGACCTTGAATCCTAGATCACATAATTGACTGATACTTATAAGATTAGTAGTCAAGCCTTTTACCAGCAATACTTCATTTAGGTTTGGAACTCCAGGGCAGTCCAAGTTTCTAACTCCTTTGATTTCTCCTCTAGCACCATCTCCAAAAGTCACATAACTAGTAGTGTGAGGTTTAACATTATTGAGAAGATTCTTGATTCCAGTCATGTGTTTAGAACATCCACTGTCAAAGTACCAGTCTTCCTTTGCAGAGACTCTAAGGGAGGTGTGAGCTATCAGGGCAGTAGCCTTTTTCTTCCACCGTTGAGTATATGGTGCCTTGTTAGACTTAGGTTTGACAACTGGGGTCTGATTAGGATATCCATATAATTTGAAGCAAAATGGCTTTATGTGACCAAACCTCCCACAATGATGACATCTACATCTTTGATACTTTTTCTTCATATTTCTCTGTTCTCGATGTTGAGTGCTATGTTGTGACATCTTCTTTGACATTTGTTTATCAGGCCTGATATTCTTCTTGTCTACAATAGATTTCTTTGCTGCCACAAATCCAAGACCAAACTTGTCTCCCACATTTTGTCCAACCTGAAGGATTTCTTCTAATTTGTCAGTTCCATTTGTCAACATCTTGACAGATTTGGTCATCTGGTCAAGTTTTGAGTTTAGCATTTAAACTTCCCCTTCTAGATGACTTATAGTATCAATGACTGCCTTCTTCTCAGCCTCCAGCTTTACTATGAGTTTTGTTTGTCTCTCATTTTGCTGACAGACTTCAGCACTTCTGATACATAACTTCTTGTAGGAGTTAGCCAGTTCTTCAAATGTCACTTCCTCATCACTAGAGTCACTATCAGAGTCACAAATACCAGTTAGCGCAGTAACTCGTTTGGCAGATTCTTCTTCAGAATTACTTTCTGAGTTACAATCAAACCAAGTTTCAGACATTCCTTTCTTTTGTTTCTTAAGAAAGGTTGGACATTCAGCTCGAATGTGCCCATATCCTTCACATCCATGGCATTGAATTCCTTTGCTTTGATTTCCCTTCTCTTCAGACTTTGGTCTTCTGCTGGAGTCATAGGATCTGTTGATGTCAGAAGGAATGTTCTTAACATTTGACCTTGACTTTGGGTCCATTCTCTTGATGAGTTTGTTGAACTGACTTCCAAGCATGGCTATAGCTTCTGAAATATTTTCTTCTTCATCCTCCTTGTTTTCATCTTCAGTATTAGATACAAGTGCTATGCTCTTGTTTTTCTTGTCAACATTGTCACTGATCCCCATCTCAAAGGTCTGAAGAGACCCAACGAGTTCATCCACCTTCAAGTTGCAGATATCATGAGCTTCCTCTATAGCAGTCACCTTCATTGCAAATCTTTTAGGCAAGGATCTGAGAATCTTTCTCACCAGCTTTTATTCTGACATATTTTCTCCCAATGCTCCTGAGGTGTTGGCAATTTCCAAGATGTTCATGTGAAACTCATGAATGGTCTCATCTTACATCATCCTTAGGTTCTCAAATTTGGTAGTCAGCATTTGAAGCCTTGACATTTTTACTTTGGATGTGCCCTCATGGGTAGTTTTGAGAGTGTCCCAAACTTCCTTGGCCAGTTCACATTGATGTACTAGTCTGAATATGTTTCTATTAATTCCATTGAACAAGGCATTTAATGCTTTGGAGTTACCCAGGGCTAACTCATCTTCTTCTTTGCTCCATTCTTCCTCAGGTTTCAGACTGGTTGTCCCATCTTTCCCAGTTACGGTGGGATGGTTCCATCCTTTGTCAGCAGCTCTCCAAGCCTTTTTGTCCAGTGATTTTAAGAACGCAATCATACGAGGTTTCCAGTAGTCATAATTTGATCCATCCAAAATGGGTGGTCTGTTTCCAAAACCTCCTTCTTTGTCCATAGCGCCAGAAAATAATATCCCTAGATCTCACCCAGTAAGACAGGCAGGGTGCCTGCTCTGATGCCAATTGAAATTCTAGCTGCAGATACTTAATGTCATAGTGAATGTTATGACACCGTATCTGACACTTTTCAAGACAGTAAAACTAAAAGCAGTAAATAACACAGTCAATTGTTTACCCAGTTCAGTGTGTAACAACACCTACTCTGGGGGCTACCAAGCCAGGGAGGAAATCCACTATAAGAGATATTAATTCAGGAATAAACCAACCAGTTTATCTCCTTCACTTAAGACCTACCCAATGCAACTTCAATCTAAGTTCAACTTAAACCTGAGTTCCTACTCACTCCCCCTCAATCACAACAGTGATATTAAACAATTGACTAATGAAATTATGAAGACAATCTTCAGAACATACACTTGATTTTGCTTCACAGCTTTTAATCAAGTAACACAAACACTCGTGCTTCAAAGCTTTGAGTGATACACAACCCTAACTTGACTTTGCTTCAAAGCTTTAATCAAGTGACACAAACACTCGTGCTTCAAAGCTTTGAGTGATACACAACCCTTACAATCAAATCCTACTCCAAGTCACTTATCACAATGATAATTGCTTGGATTAAAGTAGTTACAACTATACAGTCCCTTATTGATCTTCTGTCAAAAGTATCTTTCACCAACAGTCTTCATGAGGAATATATAGGCTTCTATTCTTCAGTTAGGGCTTCCACAAAAATAGCTAGGGTTAATTAAGGTTAACCTCAAGACTTGGTCATGGGACTTTAACAACCAGATTAGGGTTAAGCAAAGTTAACCTAAGTCCACGTGAGAATCTGATCTGGACTGAATAACCAGATTCCAGAAACTTCTCAGAAAATAATAAATCTGCACAAGTGTTAGTTCAGTACAGGATGTCTTAACATTGGTTATAACAACAAGAATCCTGTTTACAGATTTTGGTAGAATGCAATAAATATGATCATTGCATAATGATCAGCTAAACGCTCATATTGAGCAACTCCTGTATGACATTCTTTTTCTGCAGAATGTACCTTGTGTCCCAGAATTTTATGACATCAGTCATGACATTCACACAACTGGTTTTACCAAAAAACATGCCAATATCCAAACACTTACACTTTAATTCAAAAAATGTGAACAAATATGTATTCTGACATTTAGGGTTTCTTTGTAATTTGCATAATCTTGGTTTGAATTGTTTGAATTTTGATCTTACCTAATTAATATTTAAGATTAAAATTCAAACAATTAGGGTTTTGTAGCTTACATTGCAAGTTTCATTTTCAAAACCAATTTGTCTTGGGTTTCCATTGAAATTTAGGTATTGATTATGGTTCATGGATGAATTGAGGATCTGAAAACCATTTTTCTTGAATTATTTGACTTGGTTTGATACTTTTTCATAAATTATTATGAAAACTTGTCTAGTTTTGATAGTTTGGCCAACTAGTTTTGATCTTTGGGCCTCATTAGATCCTCTCCTCTACTATCCATGAACTTCAAACTTGTTTTATGACCTATACACATCTCAAATATGCTAAGAAATT
The DNA here is from genome assembly GCA_948472305.1 of Vicia faba. Taxonomy (NCBI): domain Eukaryota; kingdom Viridiplantae; phylum Streptophyta; class Magnoliopsida; order Fabales; family Fabaceae; genus Vicia; species Vicia faba. Next base: position 858,465,477 of record OX451741.1, read on the forward strand.
TTTTGTGTGAATTATTGATCCTTGTTTCTATTTTTGATGAATTTTTAAAGTGAAGGTACCCAATTAATGTTGCATATCTTGTTGCAATTTTCTTGGTGGCCAATGAACTTGAGTGAGGCCTATAATTGGACACCTAATGATCATGTTGGTTATTTTTATCCACATAAACTCAAGCCTTTTCACTTAATTCCCCATGCTTGAATGATTGAACCTTTTAACGCATGTTTTGTGACTTTTTGCTTTCTTGTTGTTTTTTACTTTGAAACTTGAGCTTTCAATTTGAGTTTGAGGTCATTAGATGGCCAATGATAACATGAATGGAAATTACACTTCAATGACAGTCTCATGAATACTTGAGAGTAATTGATCCATATTACTTAAGTTAGTTCTAATCATGATTGGAGTTTGACTTCTTTCTTTCATCCTTGTTGAATTTTTGAGGCATTTTGAATGCACTTGTGTAGCATGTTATAGAATCAACACTTTAACCTTTTGATCATGTCCTAATCATGTCTTGGAATCTTTACTTAAAATCTTTGATTGTTACAAACTCTTTAATTTTGTCGTTGTTTGACTTTCTTCCATGCTTAGCTTGAGATCTAAGTCTTTGATACATTGTGTGGGATTCCTCTGCTATTATGCTTGTGAGTTGTGATGAAGTAATTGAGTATGATTGAATTGTGGTTGCTACTGACCTTAATGGTCTTTGTTTGTATTTTTCTCAAGCTCTCATGATCCTTGATTGATATTCAATTGTTAATTCAATATGGTGATAGAAAGGAGCAACATTCCTCTAACTTTTGACCAAATTGTGCATATGCCTGTTTCTTTTTGTCTATCATATCTAGTGTTTTGATATTTTATATCATGTTTCCTCACTTCATTATGGTGTCATCATCCATCCCTTATGTGAATCATCATTCTACTTATGGGAATACTAACTTGTCTGTTGAATGTGCGAGGTACTTTAAGAAAAGTTTTCCATTTTTGACTTGAGGCTACTATGTTTCACTTTATTTGTGGAACACAAATTATTATATTGGTACTGCTCTTGTGTTTGGAATATTTGATAGTCTATGCAGGATATGTATATGTGATTATGAATGCCATACATTGCCCATGGGATCTGTTCATATCTGAAAATCTCAATACTTACATCCCGATGGCGTAATTTCTGACTTGATTTGTCTGTTGATGCCAGCTTGCTTGAAGTTCTCTGGGTTTCTTTTATTCTTGCTCAGTTGCTACGAATAGTTATCTGTTTGGTATTGCACTATTTCCTTTCTTCTATTCTCATAGTTCTATGTTGCATGATGGGACCTCTGTTGCTGATATATGTTAGGAGGCCCTCTGTTTTTGTTTGATACATGTGTTGTGTTTGTTTCTTTAACTTTTGATCGATGAGTCACTCAATTTAGAAATTGAGATCACGACTTCACTCTCAGTGCATGTTAACTATAGGATGTTTATTGTTTTCTTCTTTAATTGTTGATCGATGAGTCACTCAATTGAAATTGAGATCACGACTTCGTTCTCAGTGCATGTTCCCTATAGAATGTTTATTGCTTTCTTTCTTTAATTGTAGATCGATGAGTCACTCAATTTAGAAATTGAGATCACGACTTCGCTCTCATTGCCTGTCCCCTATAGGATAGTTTTGTTAAGCTTCCTTTGACATGTTAATTAAGGTAGGAATCCATGTATGCTAACATAGGGTATGATTTTCCTTTATCCTCAACCTTAGGGTCAATCTTTGTATGATAACACTAGGGATAGTGCTAGGCTAGTTTCCCTTAGTTGTTTTTCCTTCCTTTGGATTTTGCATCTTAAAACAAAAATTGTTTTTTCTTGGAAAATCCTAAAACACCTCTAATAAACTCAAACCCTTATTCAAGGTAAAAGATACAAATCAATCCTATTTGTTTGTGCGCCTCTTGGTTTTGTTTTTAAACCTTTAAGCCGATGTTTCGCCATCGCACATTTGTCTGAAGCCGATGCTTCGCCATTGCACATGTTTGTTATCCTACTTTGATTCTCAAATATCATTGTTAGGTGTGATGTTTTTTCATCCGTTTTATAGATGTTTCTCCATCTTTGCCATGATACTTTACTATCTTTAAGCCGATGTTTCGCCATCGCACATTTGTTTGAAGCCGATCTTTCGCCATCGCACATGTTTGTTATCCTAATTTGATTCTCAAATATCATTGTTATGTGTGATTTTTTGTCATCCGTTTTATATATGTTTCGCCATCTATGCCATGATACTTTACTATCTTTAAACCGATGTTTCTCCATCGCACATTTGTTTGAAGCTGATGTTTCGCCATCGCACATGTTTGTTATCCTACTTTGATTATCAAATATCATTGTTAGGTGTGATGTTTTGTTATCCGTTTTATTGATGTTTTGCCATCTTTTCCATGATATCTTGTTATCTTTTAGTCGATGTTTCACCATCTCACATTTGTTTGAAGCCGATGTTTCGCCATTGCACATGTTGGTTATCCTACTTTGACTCCCAATGTAATTGTTAGGTGTGATGTTTTATCGTTTGGTGTTTCGCTATCTTTGAAACGTTACTTTTTCATTGTTTAGTCGATGTTTTACCATCTCATTTGTTTGTTGTTTTATTTAATGTTTTGCCATCTTGACTGTTTTTGTTGCCTTAACTAAAAAAACACAAACCAACCAAAATATATGAGCCAAACTACGACTGCTATGATTCCTTAAAAGGGATGCGTAGGCAAAGGGGTAGGGCCCAATCGAGCATAACTTTTATTTTCCCTACATTGTTTTCTTCTTTTCTTTCGCATGCATTCCATTTTTAGTTTTAAGCCATAAACATAGGATTTGACCATACCCATTAGATTAGACAACAAGAGTGGATACCGTAGAGTACTACGGGCGTGTGGGGTGGTAATACCTTCCCCTCGCGTAACAGACTGCCTTACTTGATCTCTCGGTCGAAAGACCGTGATTTCTCCCTTTTCAGGTTTTCTCTATGTTTACCTTTCCCTTTCGGCGGGATAAAAGACGTTTGGTGGCGACTTCATTGATGTTTCATTACATCCAAATGACAGGTTTGACCGGGTGGTTTCAGCTGGCGACTTCACTGGGGAAAGATTGACCTCTTGCTGGTCCATCCTGGAGTCGATCCTAGCTCTTGTTTGTTTTCTTTTTGGGTGTTTATTTTACTGCTTTGCATATTTATCTATTTTCATTGCATCGTATGTGCGCTTTACTTTCTGCATACTGGATTTGGCTGGACTGTTTGGATTTCAGATTTTTCTTTGTGGGTGGGTTTTTCCATGAGGTAAAAGGCCTCATACCCAAGCTATGGGTGAATTCCATAGGAACTTAGAATAGAGTGGCCATGGCAGCTATGAGGCGGATGCTTTGTAGACCTGACCATGAGACCCATGGCTTCAGAGGTAGTTCAGATAGGTGTTATCGTATGATAATACAGACAGTCGAGCTCTTATACTCTGATTTGGCTTTTAACCTTACCTTGACCTAGACTACACCCGTGAGAGGGGCGGGAAAACTTTTCTTACAAGTACAGGTACTGTTGGTTACTTTGTGTTGCGAAGGTGACTCAGGTTCCCATGATAGTTTTGAAGCTTTGGGATTTTCTTTTGATCTTGAGTGATGCTGTTCTGTAATGGTCCAACCATTATCCAGTGTGAAACATTGATCCTGTCATGTTGCATCATAGCATATTTATTTCTAAAAAAATGATGTATAAAAAATAACTAGCATGCGCATGTCATCTTCCAGGGACATTCGGGAGTCTTCTTTCCATCAGAAATGTCTGGTCTCCCATCAGATGAGTTTGATTCAGTTCGTGTTGAAGAGCCCACCAGGTATACATTTGCTTATCATATTCCTACTATTGATGTGTCCGAATTGAAGAGGTCGAGTTCTTATTTGAAGGGTGATGTTCTGAATAATTTCAACCAAAATTATGGCAATTTGTTACTAATCCTTAACACTCCAGTTGACCCAATGGCTTTGATCACCCTCCTCCAGTTCTATGACAAGGAATTACGGTGTTTTACTTTTCAAGATTATCAACAGGTTCCCACACTAGAAGAGTACGCGTACCTACTTAAAATCAAGTTGTCTGATGAAGTTCCTTTTGTCCAAGTGCCGGAGAAGCCGAAGTTCGAAGTTATTTCTAAAATTCTTCATTTGAGTTGGAAAGAGGTGAAAGACAATTGGAAATCAAGTGAGGGTACTGCATGGTTTTATTTGGATTTCTTAGTGAAGAAAGCTGAAGACTGGGTAAAGAAAGGGAATTGGAATGACTTCAACTATTTGTTTGCTCTTATGATATACGGGATCGTCCTCTTCCCTCGCAAGAGAAATTTTATGGATTTGAAGGCTATTTGTGTTTTTAGAAACAAGAACCCGATACCAAAACTCTTGGCAGATACTCTTTACACCATCAATTTCCGGCATGGAAAAGGAGGTAATGTAAGTTTATGTTATTCAATGTTGTATCAATGGTTTAAGTTACACATACCGGTAAGTGGCCCTTTCTTGGATACCAGACATTCTCTCTGACGGTCATCAAGACTTCTCAACCTTACTTCATTTGATATCCGGTGGAATTACGACATGGGGGAAGTACGAAGTATTATCACTAGCTGCGGAGATTTCCCTAATGTTACCCTCATAGGAACTAAGGGGTGTATCAACTATAATCCTGTGCTTGCTTATCGTCAATTGGGATATGCAATGGATGGATCGCCAAAGGTTGAGGTGGTGTCTGAATCAGTGTATTTTGTTAGAGGAAGTGATCATGTGATGTTGAAAAGAGTGACAAGTGCTTGGAAGGGAATTCACAAGAAGGATAGAACTACTTTGGGCAAAAAGGTTCCTATTTCTAGGTTTTCTTACTTGGAATGGATTAGAGCCAGGGTTAAGATTTTACGGTTACCATTTGCAAAGTCGGCTCCTATATGTGAGCAACCTCCTACTGTCCTGAGTAACACGGTGCCTATCGAGGTGTTCACCCAGGTTCATGTTGAGAACATTCAACTTCGTGCAAAATACCGTGAGGTAGGGATGAAACTTTATTGGGTAAATCAAGAAAGGGACGACTTAGGTCGCAAACTCAAAGAAGCTCAAGGGGAAACTTCTGATGCAACCAGTTTTAGGAAGAGGTCTCATGCTGAAATGGAAGAAAAGTTGAGTAGGATCCAACAAGAGTGCCAGAAGCTTCAGGCATCTGAGAATAGCTACAGAAAGAAGATTCAAAACTTGGAGATACAGCTCAAAGACAAATATGCTCAGCTTAAGAAGGAAGTAGCCCAGAGGCGTGTCGTAGAGGATCGGTTTCAAGAAAGTAAAGTAGTCGCATCACAACTTTTGAAGGAGAAAGCCAGGATTGAAAAGTATTGTCAACACCTTGAAGTGTGTCTTGTTCCGGAGATTTAGTTTTTGTTACTTACCTTTGGTATATTTGGTCACCCCCAGGATTGTTGGAAGGGACCATTTGTTTGTTTTTATTATTCAGTTTTTTGGTAAGTTTATTTGAAACACGTATTTTGTTGTTTATCGTTACACTCTTAAATGTCCGAAGTCACTTGAACATCGTTTCTCTTATTTGTAAATAATTGAAGTGTTTGTCTTATTTTTCCTTTTTCCCCTTGATTGTATGTTTGATCTTTGGCATGCACATCATGAATTTCATGAAATTACAGGTTATCACAAGACAATATTCTTATTCTTCTGTTTTTCTTATTCGGAATTCAAGACGACTACTCATCGATATTCCACCAGAAACAATTTTCTAAGACAGATGGAACAAGTTCAAGCTAAACTCGCTGAAATGAGGGCCCAGATGGCTACTCAAATGACCCAGTTCATGGAGGTCATCACCAATGTGAATCGCCGACAGGAGGAACTGGATGCCGTTATCAACAACCAGCGCTGCTATCCATGGGATGGTGGAAATCAAGGGCTTTATCAGTACATTTCTGTAGGATTAGGGGATGTGCAAGATCAGCCTGTTGGAAATTTTCACGGGATGCCCGGAAACCCTTTTGTGCGCAACGTAGGGCAGTTTCCTCCATCTCTGGAACCTCGTCTTGTGGGGAAAAGAAGAGATAACTAGGGCGGTGTAAGGAACTATTAGGAGTAGGATTATGACTTTGACCAGGATGAAGATTAGTTTTCTGTTCGGAGTTTAGAGCCGAAAGTTTAGGTTGAGGATAGGAAGTATCGGTTATTGGAAGAACATTTGAAGGCTGTGGAAGGACAAGGAGCCCTTGGTATGGATGTTAATGATCTCGGGTTGGTGTCTGGGGTGAAAGTTCCTCCAAAGTTCAAGCCTCGTGTATTTGAAAAATACAACGGAACGTCATGCCCTGTTACTCATGCAACTGCTTATTTCCATAAGATGTCGGTGCATACTGAGGATCAGGGGCTTTTAATTCACTTTTTCCAGGATAGCCTATCTGGGGCATCCCTGGAGTGGTACATGAAGTTGGAGAAAACCCATATTCGTTGCTGGAATGATCTTGCTCGGGCTTTTTTCAAACATTATCAGTACAATGTGGATATGGCGCCCAATCGCACTCAGTTACAGAATTTGTCACAGGGACCAAGAGAATCTTTCAAGGAATACGCTCAGAAGTGGCGTGAGTTGGCTGCAAGAGTTCAACCTCCACTCATGGAGAGAGAAATCATTGATATGTTTATGAGTACCCTGCAAGGGCTATTATATGAGCACATGATAGGAAGTACTTCGGCATGATTTGCGGACTTGGTTATGGCAGGTGAAAGATTTGAGGTAGGTTTGAAATTAGGGAAAATTCAAATTGGAGGTTCTAGTAACTCATCAGGGGGCAGTAAGAAACCATTCAAAACTTTCCCTAAGAAAAGGGAAGGCGACGCAAGGACAATTTACTCTCATAAAGGAAGAAGAGAGTATCGTCAACACCAACAAATCAATGTTGTTTCTATTCCTGTTAATGCTCCTCCGCAGCAGAGACCGAATACAGTGCCTCAACAACAAATACAACAAGATGCTCCCCGTCAGTATAATAATCAACAACAGAGACAGTTGAGGAAATTCGATCCCTTGCCAGTATCTCTTACTGAAGCACTCCACCATTTGCTCGATTTGAACTTGATCAGTTTGAGAAATATTCCACAACCACCCGCAAGACTTCCTCCTAACTATGATGCTAACACAAGATGTGAATTCCATTCAGGCGGAGTAGGCCATTCTACTAACAATTGCTTTGCGTTTAAGTGCAAACTACAAGACTTGTTGGATGCAAAGGCAATTGAGTTTACTCCAGTGACTTGTCTGAATGTTACTCAGAACCATATGCCTAGTCATGTAGGGGGTGTTGTTAATATGATTGATGGTAATGGTGAAGTTTTGAATTTAATCATGAATGTGGAACAAATAAATACTCCGTTGTGGTATGTTAAGAGGTATTTGCTTGAAAATTCTATTTTCCCCGGTTGTACTTCAGACTGTGCCAAGTGTAGAGAGCAACCGAAGGGTTTTGATGATTTAAAAGCCGGTATCCAGTTGATGATAAAGGAGGGTTCCCTGCAGTGCAATAGAAAACCAAGCTACTGTAAGGTTACCGAAGAAGATGTTGTTGTGGTATATATTCCTTACACCCTTGTGCGCATTCCTACCCCATCTAGGGAACCCCGTTTAATGATTACGGTACCTGGTCCCATGTCGTATACCAGTGAGAAGGCTATCCCATGGCATTATGGTGCTGATGTTTATTACCATGGGGTGAAGCAGGAGGTAAGTACTCATTTGTCTGAGGAAGATCATGCTGAAGATAATGACGGGGAAGTTCATAACTTTTCTGGTGTGGGTCGAATGACTAGAAGCGGGAGAGTATTTGGTCCTTCCAATGTGCAAGATGCGGAAGATGCTTTTGCAAGAGAAAAAGGAAAATAACAGGCAATGATTGGTAATCCAAGGGTTATTCCAGCCAATGTGACTCAACCAATTCCGATGCCAGAAGCTTCTTCAGTTCCCGATGAGGTTGAAGAGTAAATGCAAATTATCAGAAAGAGTGATTATAGCATAATTGATCATCTGAGCCATACTCCTTCTGAGATGTTTATTTTGTCTATGTTGATTTATTCAGAACCTTATAGAAATGCTTTGATGAAGTTGTTAAAGAATGTGTTTCTGCCACATGAGATAGCAGTCAATCAGTTTGAGAATGTTTGTGCTAACATATCTGCCGGGAACGGTCTGAGCTTCACAGATTTTGATCTTCCTCCAGAGGGGCGAGACCATAACAAAGTGTTGCATATTTTAATGGAGTGCAGGGGCACTACTTTATCCCGGGTTTTGGTGGACACAAGGTCGTCTTTAAATGTATTTCCTAAGTCAGCATTTATGAAAATTGATTATTCTGGAGTGGAGTTGCGCCCTAGTGATTTGATGGTGAAGGCATTTAATGGGTCTCGAAGGTTAGTGTTTGGCTAGGTTGAGTTACCAATCAAGGTCGGTCCTCGCACTTTCACGGCTACTTTTTTTGTGATGGAAATACAGCCAGCATATTGTTGTTTATTGGGGCGGCCGTGGATTCATAAAGCAGGGGCAGTCACTTCTACTCTTCATCAGAAACTCAAGTATCCTATAGAGGGAAAGGTTATAACTGTGTGCGGCGAGGAAGAGTACATCGTGAGTCATTTGACATCATTCCGCTATGTTGAAGTTGAAGGCGAGATGCATGAGACTCCATTTCAGGCGTTTGAGACAATTCATGCTGTCAATTTTCCTCCTCCGGAGCAGAAAAGGAAACCTGAAACTGTTATGTCTTCTCTAAAGGATGCGAGAGCTGTGGTGGAAAATGGTAACCCCAAAGGTTGGGGCCAGGTGCTGGACGATACCCAAAAATTTAACAAATTTGGTCTTGGTTTTAGCCCAGGTCAGCAGAGTGCAACTCCCAGAGCATCTAGTTTATCTACTCCTGTGAAGTTTTCCCGTCCTTGTGCTACTTAAGAAGGACACGTCAATGTAGTTGGCGACGATAGGGTTGATGGCTACAATATCGAGGATTGGATTCGTCCGAGTATTCCAGGCCAGACACTCAACAATTGGACTTCTGTGGATATTATCCAAGTTTCAAACGCTGAGGAGTAATTTTCTTGTTTTCCATTATTATCATATCATAATTCCTACGCTCTGCCCAAGGCGTAGTGGATCATTTTTGTAGGGTCACCATATTTATTTTCAAAAGTTTATCATGAAATAAAGGACGTTTTTGCATTCAAAATTTTGCTCCATTTCTTTTTTATTTGAATGGCAATGTTTCTCTTTTTACACACTGTCACTAAAAATGCTAAAATGTCATTCATGCAGATGCACTTCCACCACTGATCATATTGATAATGACTCTGTTATGGCTCATTATGACTTTGATACTCCTATTTATCAAGTTGAAGAAGAAGCATATAAGGATTGTGATCTTCCTGAGGAATTAGCAAGATTGTTAAAACAAGAGGAGAAGGTTATCCAGTCGAATCAGGATTTGATTAAGGTGGTGAATATTGGCACAGAAGAAGTAAGAAGAGAAGTCAAGATAGGGGCAGATCTCGAAGAAAGTATAAAGGTCAGATTGATTGAGCTACTCCGTGAGTATTCTGATATCTTCGCTTGGTCTTATGAGGAAATGCCTGGGTTGGATACAGACATAGTGGTGCATCGACTACCGCTCAAAGAAGGTTGTTCCCCTGTCAAGCAAAAGCTCCGAAGAACTCATCCTGAGATGTACAAGAAGATCAAGGAGGAGGTCCAGAAGCAAATGGACGCGAATTTCTTAAAAGTCATCAATTATCCGCCATGGATTGCAAATATTGTTCCTGTGCCCAAGAAGGATGGTAAGGTCAGGATGTGTGTGGATTATAGGGATTTGAACAGGTCCCGCACTAAAGATGACTTCCCTCTTCCGCATATTGATGTGTTGGTCGATAATACTGCTCACTCCAAAGTGTTTTCGTTCATGGTTGGTTTTTCGGGTTACAATCAAATTAAGATGGCTTCGGAGGATATGGAGAAGACAACATTTATCACGCCTTGGGGAACTTTCTGTTATAAAGTGATGTCGTTTGGTTTGAAAAATGTCGGGGCAACACATCAGCGCGCCATGGTCACTCTCTTACATGATTTGATTCACAAAGATATTGATGTTTATGTGGACGATATGATTGCTAAGTCTGACACGGAAGAGGAACATCTTGTTCATCTGGAAAAATTGTTCGGGAGACTGAGGCAGTTCTTGCTGAGGTTGAATCCGAATAAGTGCACCTTCGGGGTGAGATCCGGCAAACTATTAGGTTTTATTATAAGTGAAAAAGGTATCGAGGTGGACCCGACCAAGGTAAAAGCGATACAGGAAATGCCTGAACCAAGGATAGCGAAGGAAGTACATGGTTTCTTGGGAAGGTTAAACTACATTTCCAGATTTATTTCTTATCTCACAGCCACCTGTGAACCTTTGTTCAAGTTGTTGAAGAAAAGTCAGACAGTGAAATGGAATGAGGATTGTCAAAAGGCCTTTGATAAAATAAAGTAGTATTTGCATGAACCTCCGATACTCATGCCTCCAGTGGAAGGAAGGCCACTAATCATGTATCTAAATGTGTTGGAGAGCTCAATGGGTTGTTTCCTCAGTCAGCACGATGAGACAGGGAAGAAAGAGCAGGCTATTTACTACTTGAGTAAGAAGTTTACGGAATGCGAGTCAAGGTACTCATTGTTGGAAAAGACTTGTTGTGCGCTTGCTTGGGCCGCCAAACGTTTGAGGCAATACATGTTAACTCACACCACCTACTTAATATCCAAAATGGATCCAACAAAGTATATTTCCGAGAAGCCAGCTCTTACAGGCAGGGTATCCCGTTGGCAGATGATACTCACCGAATATGATATCTAATACACTACTCAAAAAGAAATTAAGGGTAGTGTACTGGCTGACCATCTTGCTCATCAGCCTTTGAACGATTATGAACCGATGATGTTTAATTTTCCAGATGAGGAAATTGTGTATATTCGGGATTGTAATATGCTAGACCCAGATGAAGGACCCGAGCCGGGGTCACGCTGGACACTTGTTTTTTATGGTGCCTCCAATGCCATGGGCAACGGCGTCGAAGCTATTATTACTTCCCTTGAGGGATACCATATTCCTTTCACGGCTCGCATTTGTTTTGATTGCACTAACAACATGGCTGAGTATGAGGCTTGCATTTATGGCATTGAAGCGGCGATCGACATGCGCATCAAATTTTTGAAAGTTTACGGGGATTCCAATCTTGTTATCAGCCAGATTAATGGAGATTGGGAAAATCGCCATCAGAACCTAATTTCCTATCGTGAGCATGTTATGAAGCTGATTCCGTACTTCAAAGAGATCACATTTGAGAACATTCCCAGAGAAGAAAACGACCAAGCTGATGCACTGGAAACTTTGTCCTCCATGTTAAAGGTTAAGTGGGCTAATGAGGCACCTTCCATTACCATAAGAAGTTTAAGTGAGCCAAATTTCTGTTTTGAAGCTAGTTTAGAATCAGATGGTAATCCTTGGTTTTATGATCTTAAACGATATCTTGAAACACAAGAGTACCCTGAAGAGGCATCTGTCACAGATAAGAAGTTCTTGAGAAGATTTTCAGCCAAGTTCTTTCTCAGTGGTGGTGTGTTGTATAGAAGGCATCATGACGGGTTACTACTCAGATGTGTTGACAAGAAAGAAGCAGCTAGAATCATTGAGGAGATACATGAAGGTGATTTCGGGACCTATTCCAACGGGAATACCATGGCTAAAAAGATTTTGCGAGCAGATTATTATTGGTCCACCATGGAGACTGATTGTTACAATCATGCACGGGTTTGCCACAAATGTCAAGTTTATGCTGATAAAGTGCATGTGCTGTAAGTACCTTTGAATGTCTTGACTTCCCCTTGGCTGTTTGCAATGTGGGGAATTGATATGATCGGAAAAATTGAACCGAGTGCATCCAACGGGCACCGTTTCATTCTGGTTGCCATCGATTATTTTACAAAATGGGTCGAAGCTGCATCCTATGGCAATGTCACCAAGTAGGTGGTAACTCGGTTCATTAAGCAAAATATTATCTGTCGCTACGGAGTGCCTGAAAAGATCATTACCGATAATGGGTCTAATTCGAACAACAAAATGATGAAGGAGCTTTGTGAGTCCTTCAAAATCAAGCATCATAACTCTTCCCCATACCGACCAAAGATGAACGGTGTTGTCGAAGCGTCCAATAAGAACATTAAGAAGATCGTACAGAAGATGGCAGTAACCTATAAAGATTGGCATGAGATGCTGCCTTTCGCTTTGCATGGTTATCGCACCACTATGCGTACTTCGAATGGGGAAACCCCATTTTCATTGTTTTACGGCATGGAAGCAATATTGCCGGTAGAAGTCGAGATTCCTTCCCTTAGGATCATGAGAGATGTTGAGCTGGATGAAAGTGAATGGGTATAAAATCGGTTGGATCAGTTGGAACTTATTGATGAGAAGAGGTTGATGGTTGTATGTGATGGTCAGTTATATCAACAAAGGATGAGGAAAGCTTTTGATAAGAGGGTACGGCCTCAGTGTTACAAGCCAGGTGACCTTGTGCTAAAAAGGATAATTCTTCCCCAGGGAGATCCCAGGGGCAAGTGGGTTCCGACTTATGAAGGTCCTTTCATGGTCAGAAAAATTTTCTCTGGAGGAGCGATGATGCTCACGACTATTAATGGAGAGTGCTTCCCTCTCCCTGTGAATGTTGACGTAGTTAAAAAATACTTTGCATAAAAAAATAAAAACCCGCTAAACTGAAAACCCGAAAAGGGAGATTTAGGCAAAAAGAGGGTGTCCTGGTGAATCAAAAACCCGAAAGGGCGATTCAGGAAAAAGTTAGGGACTTAAAGCAAATGACTACGCTCGGCATGAGATCCTTTATTTCTTTCCTTCGTTCTGTCACCTGGCATAAGCTCGAAGCTAATCCAAGAATGATTTGTCTAAAGGCGTAAGAGTCATAAGAGTCATAGAAGAGTCGGGACTTGATGGATATTCACATTCACATTGCCATTTGTAAACACTTGTTTGCTTTGATTTTGTAATTACTTGCGTCCAAATGTAAATGCTATTTTCACAGGTTGATTTCTCAAAATCAATAGAATATCTTCTTTCAAGTATATGTATACGTTTCTTCTTTCCATTTTTACTATTTTGTTTGCAAAAACGTCAAATATTTTAATAAGCATGTGCATATAAACTTCGTGGGCCTTACACGGAAATGGTAATTTAAGTCATGGTCAGTTGATCGCTTGAAATACGGATAACAAACGCAACTACTATTGTGCAAGGGGAATGTTTGGTTCTATGATTGATAAGACTCTCATTCACTTTACGGGTGGTTGCCTTGCCAATTTGTTTCACAGCTCCGTGTTGTTGGTAAAAGTCATGGGTCAAGGTAATATCAAGATTACGGCAGGTCGGCGAACCTAGTTGGAGATATTTCTTCCCCGTATTGGCTTTTATTACGTTTCTTTGTCGCACTTTCATGTGTTATCTTGATTGATTGTTTTAGCATTGTCTGCATACAGGATTTAGTTTATGGCCGAATGTCAGCCTTGATGCGTTGAATATTTTTGCCTTGAAAAAAATTTTTGTTTCATACAGTATCACTCTTTAATCGTTTTTCGGGCATTTTGATATCAACTGTGGCAATTCTTTTTCTTAGCCAAGAGTTTGGAGGAAGGAGTTTAGATAAAAACGATGACTGTAGTGGTATGCTTTTGAGTAGAACCCCGTTGATGATTTACAAGCATTGTTTCAATCCCCAAACACCGGAGATATAAAGGAGTTAGACCCTCGTTAGCCCCTCTGAGCCTTCGAAGTAGGAGTTTCTTTTCCGTTCAAAAAAACCTTGTTTCTTAACCCGGGGTAGGGTAGATATTCAGTTGATTTGACCAAGCATTCAATTTTCAGAAGATCACCACATTTTATCATTCACATTATGAGATCAGGAAAAATGTCTAAACCACGATGTTCATTTCCTCACAAAGTCCTGAGGTCGAGATCGAATCGATACAAAAATGGCTATCCCTCGCCGACCAAGGAATGAGGCATTTGTTTTCTTCAAAAAAAATATTCAAAGACCTAATGTCACATTGACTTGTTAGAAGTGGAAAGTATGAATAAGAAAGAAACAAAAAGCCCCGCTAAGTCAAAACTTGAAAACAAGTCGCTTAGGCAAAATTTAGGGCGTCCCGCTGGACTCCCAAAATTGAAATTCAAAAGATTTTGTCCAGGAAAAAGTTAGGGAAAAGAGAGCCTAAAAGGCCAAAAAAAAGAGAGATTATTCAATAAAATTTTCATCAAAAGAAGAGGAACAATAATATCAAAAACAAAAGCAGCAAAAGTTAAGTGACAATCATGTTGGAAAATTTGTCGTGATCACTCAACCATTATAAATCCTTTTGAAAGATGAATGCTTGTGATAAGTCAGCTGAACTTAGGACAGGAGAATATCACGAAGGGGGTGGGAACCAAATAACTTGTGCCTTGAAAAAACTTTTTTCTAAAAAAACCCTGAACTAGGCCACGTTACAACCTCTAAAAGCCCTAACTGAAATAAGGGTTTAAATCAAAAGCATACTACAATAGGATAACATTTCCTAAACACCCAAATATGCGCTGCACATTCATGTTGGTATCTTATCACCCGCATCTTGACTCGTTTTTTTTGAAAAAAAAAGGAAGAAAAGTTTTGAAATTTTGCACTCTAGCCAGTGATTCATTCACGACAGAGATGCAACACTTTGTTAAGGTTTTCAACTTCAAGGCATAAATAATCGTCGCATCAGGTCTGTCATTCCCAAAATAAACATCTTCCTGCATGCAAAACATTTGTTTAACATCAAAAAGATTTTACACATTAAACACATGTAAAGAGCTTAATGATTATCAGGAAGGGAAAATTTTGGTTTTCTTTTGTTAGACAGAGCCCAGGTATGAATAGGACTTTGCCTATCCCCAGTGAAGTTTCGTTTCTGCAGTGAAGTTTTGTTGCCCCAGGAATCTTTATTTAAAGGCTTCTTTCTGAGACTCCGGATTTGAGGATATCGCATATCCCCAACAGATTTGCCAACGAAGATCCCTCGCCATGACATCTTATTTCCCAGCCGATCTGCTGACTGGGGAATCCTTATGTTAAAATATTTCCTTATCCCTAGTAAAGTCGATACTGTGTGACTATCTGCATGATCCATCCAATGGTTGCATTCAAAATCTCTCCAACAAAAAATCTTCAACAGAGTTATGTATCCCCAGTGAAGTCCCGTCTCCTCAGTAGAGTTTTGTTCCCCCAACAAAGGTTTTCACCTCTCACGTCGGGTTTGTTGTCTTGGTGTCATCCTCAACACGGCCGCGCGTTGTTTCTTCCAGAGATTACAGTTTTGCCCTGATCTTCTCCCTCGATGTCTATTCTTCTCCAGAAGCTACAGTGTCGATCTGATCTTCCCTAGGAGTTTGTAATTTATTTTTGCAAGTCAAGTCAGATTCTGACTTCTTGGTTATTGGCTTCTCAATTAGCCATTCCCCAGTGAAACTTTTAAACATGCATCATTACATTGCATCTACCAAAACGCGTAGCATTTCCATTATATGGAACATTACGCTATATAAAAGAGGAATTCAAACATGCATCGGAACATAAGCCATTATTGTTTCTGTTATCCCCAGTGAATTTGCTAATACTTCGGATTAAATCCCCAGCGAGGTCTTCGTCCTCATTATCTTAGTTTCCTCCCCATACCAATATCTTTTTGATATCAATCATTTGTTTGTTTGAGTGTCTACTCTTGACTGTAGTTCAGTTTCGCCCTGACGCGGTCTTATCGGGTTTAGTCTTCACTACCCTCTCTGGTTCATTCCAATGTCTATTGATGCACCTTTAGAATACCAGTTTCTTCCTGATATTCACTTTCGGCGGGTTTTTAGGTGTACGCCCTAATCTCCTTGCTTTGGGTTGAGCTCAGAATTTCGTCTCCTCGCCTTGCCCATGAATTCCAGTTTCGTCCTGGTACTCATCTAGTTTAGTTTCGCCTAACTAGTTATTGAGTCGAGTTTCATCTCGTTTTTGCTTTCATACCTTGGACCCTTTGACGGTGTTCGTTTACCGAGTGAAGTGTTCGTACTACGTCCCTGGTTTGAAATCAGTCTCTTTTGTTCCTTCGATTCTTTGATCAGTTTTCGTCACTGTTTATCCATTGACCTGAGACCAGCAGGTGCTCTAAGAAACATGCGCTCTCGTCACTCTCGCTTTGTGTCGAGTTTCGCCTCGTCTCCTGTGCATGAAATCCAGTTTCGTCCTAGTACTCATCTAGTTTAGTCTAACTAGTTATTGAGTCGAGTTTTTTCTCATTTTTACTTTCATACCTTGGACCCTTTGACGGTGTTCATTTACCAAGTGCAGTGTTCATAATGCGTCCCTAGTTTGAGACCAGTCTCTTTTGTTCCTTGGATCCTTCGATCAGTTTTCGTCACTGTTTATCCATTGACCTGAGACCAGCAGGTGCTCTGAGAAACATGCACTCTCATCACTTTGCTATGGGTCGAGTTTCGCCTCGTTACCCGTGCGTGAAATCTAATTTCTTCCTGGTACTCATCTTGTTTAGTTTCGTATAACTGGTTAGTGAGTCGAGTTTCATCTCGCTTTTGTTCCTCATTTATGGGATTCTTTCAGTTCCTTCATACTGTTTATCCTAGTTGAGATTAGTAAGTGCTCCTAGAATCACGCACTTTAGCCACTTTGCTTTGGGTCAAGCTCAGTGTTTCTCCTCCTCACACGAGTACGTTTTATTTTCCAGAGCTTAGTTTCGCCTATACTCTGTGGTTTGAGTTTTATCTCACCCTTTTTGAAGCCCAGTTTTTCCCTGGCACTTTTTTCCGGAAGTTTAGTTGTGTCTACTCTACTTTTGTTTTCGTTCTGTTTCAACCTGCGTTACAACTTCATTCTGACGCATGTCTTGGGGTTTTCTGCTTCTTTTGCTTTCTTCTTCAAGAGTGTAAATTTTTGGATTCTTTTGTATTCAATCATCTTCAACTCTGAACACTCGAAAGTTGTCACTTTTCTCACTTATCATGTTGAAGATATTTGAATAGGGGCAGCTGTTGCACCCCAAAATTTACCCTCTTAATTTAGGCTTATGTTTCATCATGAATATCATATTGCATTGCATTCATACATTGTGATGGGATCAAAGTACTTTGGTTATCAAGTCTTCCTCAAGCTTTGAAGGTTGATTGCATTGACAAGTGGCTCAAGTAGAATCTTATCATCTAAACCTCTGAATCTTTCAAGCTCAAAAGTTATTACATATCTCAAGATATTTTATCCATCTCTTTGGATCATCAGAGGATTGAAGTTTGTGATTGATTATAAGAGGAATCACTCTTTTGATTCACCAGTCAAATTAGGGTTTTGTTTGATCAAGGCTATTGATCAATGTACAAGTCTTGGTTTGGAAGTTTCAACATCTCATTGGTATTTGAAAAGTCTTTGTACAAGGAATTGGTCAAGATGCCCAGAGGATTTGATGTTTTGAAGATGGTTCATCAGTCTCCTAAGATATTAACCAAAACTAGGGTTTGGGATTTCATCAAGATTTCTTGAGAATTTAGAAGTGAAAATTTGTACATGGCCTCTATATTTTTGGAAGATCATATATCATCAATTTTGAAGGGAAGTGGATTAATTGATTCAAAGGGGGAAAATGGTCATTTTGGTCAAAATCAGGAGTTGGCTAAGTTGGACTTTTGGTCAACCATCAATTTAAGCATCCTCTTTTCATATTCCATTCCCAAATTCATCTTTGAATCATGAGAAATGGTGAATTTGAGTGTAACTTGTTCAAGAATTAACTTAAAAATTAAAAAAATTCTAAGTGTCAAGATGACTTCTCTTGGGCAAGTCACGCGCGTAATTTCATCAAAGACTTGGCATGCCATTTTGTGGAATCAATTTCTCGTGACTCAAGCCTCAATTTGAAAAAGTAAAAAGAGGATTTTGTTGCCTTCCATGAGAGCTTCCCATTGAGCCTTGAATCATTCAATTTGGCCAAAGTTTGAGCGAGTTGCAACACCTCAAAGTTGGTACCTCAAGGCTAACTTCATGCACACCATGCAAGCCAAACGCGTGTGCTGGCCAGGAAAGCCAAATCACACTTTTTCCTCAAGTTTTCAACATCATTTCTCCATCATGTCAGCCTCAATTTGAAAAACTCAAGGCCCTATGATGTTCTATATTGTGAGATCTCTTGAAAGGCCCCTCGAGCATCCAAAACGCACGAAGGATTTTCAAATGGCCTAAGCATAAAGTCAGCCGGTCAGAATTGTGGACAACCATGGTCATGTTGCAGAATTTGCATAATTTTTTTTGATTGATTTCAGGTTATATTTGGCATGTGTCTAGAACGAATGGTTGCATCCTTTTCTTGTCAAATGAGTCCAATCAAAGAACGCATGAAGCATGACCATATCCTCTCAAATTTTGCCAAAAATAGCAAGATCATCTCAACTAATTTTTTGGCCCATGTGAACACTCTTGCCACATCAGCATTCTCACGTTTTACTTACTGAATTCATCTCCTTTTACAATCCACAACGCATCCCACAGAAGAAAAAACTATATCAAACGCAGCTTGCCTTTGCTTTTTTTCAAAAAAATCAGAAATGCCACACTTGCCCTCCAACGGTTATCAACTGTTTTTACACTCTTGCCCTCACTCCTGAGTTGCTATATAAGCACACTCCATCACTCATTTTGCAACATGCTTGATACACACAAAAATCCGATCTGAAAATTCTCATCACTCTCAAATTTTCCTTCTCTTCGAAGCTTCATTCTAATTCATTCCAGTCACGATTTCTTCATCTTTTCGTGTTCATTGAAGTTTCAGAACAAGGATTCAAGGCTTTCTTGTTGATCAGAGGCATTGAGTTGAGTTTATTTCTCACTCATAAGATGTATTTTCAGATCTAGATCCTTCAAATTATAACTTAAATCTTTGGTTTCTAAGCTTGTAATTTTTTTTATACATGTTTATACTTCATGTTTTAGGCTTTATTTTGATTTGATTGGAGTTGTATAGCATGATCTGATCTTCTGAATTTTTGTGCATTTTATGTTTTCCTGAACTTTCTGGCTTGATTTCTCATTCTATAGTGGTTGACTCGTGAATCTATGATTCTTACGATTTAGTTTGTTACTTGACCTTGAGAATTCACTTTGAATCACAGAATTTGGTTGAGAAATGGATGTGTGATGAGAACTATAGTTTGTGTTCATGAACTATTTGATTACGTGATAGTTAGGGCGTCATGAGGTTAGGGGTGAAGTGAGGTGGCGGTGCGTGATTGGATCATTCAATTTTAAATGCATTTTCATATTATTTGTTTTATCTGTTTTCTCTTATTTTTATTTTCTGACTAAAACATTTTCAAAAATTCTAAAAAATTTACCATAGGCTAATAATAATTTCTAGTATTTGTCATATTTTTTTTTGAATTTTTAAAAATGTTTTGATTGGTTCAAAAATTAATAAGTTTAATTAATTGTTTGGTAATTGATTATTTTTATTTTAATAGTTCTTTTGATCTAAAAATTCCAAAAAAAAATGTTTTGAACTCTTAAAATAATTTAGAAATTGATTCTGATTTTTGTTTAGTAATTTTTCTATTTTTGATTAGAAATTTAATTTCAAAAGTTTATTTGAAATATTTGCTTCATAAGCTTAAGGAAAGATAAAGAACTTACAAGGTCGGAGCTAGTCCGACGAAATTCAAATCTGGCAAGGGAGAAAATGTAAGGTATGACTCTGAATTCTTTTCTTCTTAAAACCTTGTGTTCATCATCTATCCTCCTTCTTCAATGTTCTACCTTTGAGAATGTTGTTAGTTTGTTGTTGTTGCAGATGTGGTCTGCAATTCTAGGGAGTATAATGTGAGGTTTGAGGTTACGAGCTTTTTTGGTTTACCAGTATTGAGGTTTCGACTTGGTCGTAGGTGCTTTAGAAGGTTATTGAAGGTTAATGTAAAGCTTGGTTGATTGAGGTGTATGGGAGGTTAAAGGTGAAGTGTTAAGCTCTGATAAAATTTTCAGGTTTGCAAATTCATGGTGATGGTTCTGTAAGTTACTGGAAAATTGCAGTGAGGTAGTAATGGTATGAAGGTATGTATATCTTTTTCTCTCGTTTTTTTATCGTGTCCTCTCTTTATTATAGGAACAATAAGGTGCTTTTATAGTGTTAAAGAAAGGTGTTTTAGGGGGAAATTTTGGGGTTTTGAGTGGGTGTGATTAACTGTTTTATAACTTTGTTGATTTAGGTTTTGGTCTTACCATTTATGTTCAATGTTGCAGCAGGTTGGACTTATACATATCAGTTTTATTGCCATTATTTGAAGGTCATTTTGGACAACAACATTTGGACTATTTTTTGTGTTGCAGGTTTTGTGCAGATTCGACACAGATTTTGGACTATTTTGTTTGGCTTGTTTTGACATTGTTTTTGGACTATTTTTGTGTAAAGTTTAGATGGTTTTAGGCAGCAGCACATAAGACTTGAGTTTATTTGAAGATTAGGGAAAGGTTCTGAAACTTGAAGATTGAAATTTAGGAATCAAATTTGTAGTGTTGCATCTAAATAATGCATCTCGACCAATTGAATGGAAATGATATCTTACTTTGACGTAATCTCTTTGTAATTGAATGGAAATTAAATGAATTTGGAAACTTTTAATTTTGAATGTGTTTTTTGTAATGCTTGTTTGAGATTTCGTAACTTTAATCTAAGTATAATAAACTTGTGGACTAAGCTTTGATTTCAAATGAAAAAAATTCCCAAGTATTCCAAAAACATTCTCCTCCCATAATGAACTTTATTTTGTATGCCTTAAAATCTTATAGATGAACAATTCTTCGAGCCAAAATGAATGATGGAAAACCTTTGATGGATTTGTGATAGCTTCGAATCATGCCCCAATCTTGAATCATTTGAATTTTAAGAAAATAATCATGAATGGGTTAATCCATGAAATCCTGATACTAACATTGCCTAAAAGATGAGAATCCTTGCCAACACTAAAATTTTTTGATCAAGTGACTTTTTGATTTCTCCTTGTCAATAATTCATGTTAAACTTTTAATAAACTTTAACTTGATGCTTGTATCCCAAGTTAACCTTATGAACCATGTCAATCTCTTAGAGAAACTCTAATCCCAAATTTGAATCTTGAGATAATTTCATTCGTACCATGTGTCATACCCTAAATTTGTCCTACCTTTTACTTTTTTCTGGCTTAGACTTTGCATTTCATCTACATCATCTTCACTACTTCATTTGAACATCATGCATTTCGTTGAATGAATCACTTTGGTTCAAGAAGCAGTATTTGTGCAAGACTAGGGTTTCATGGTTTTGAGGTTCCTTCATCGGTTAAAGGCAGTTTCATCTGGTTCTTGAGCAGTGGACTATGTGGAATTAAATTTATTGTGTTGGATTAAAATATCCAGCGCCAACCTTAGTGATTCGAAGGGCTTAACATCCCCCCATGGGCGCCTACACAGGTGTGTTAGGTGGTCCAGGTAGGCCCCTTGTTTGATTCTCTATAAGGAAATAGAGTAGCACCTTGGCTACAAGCAATTGCTTTTAGCTCAGTGGTAAGCGCTTGATCCTACAAGTGGTATCAGAGCAAGGTCATGGGTTTGAATCCCCCCGGCTGACACTGGGGGGGGAGATTGTTGGATTAAAATATCCAGCGTCAACCTTAGGGATTCGAAGGGCTTAACATCCCCCCATGGGCACCTACACAGGTGTGTTAGGTGGGCCAAGTAGGCCCCTTGTTAGATTCTCTATAAGGAAATAGAGTAGCACCTTGGCTACAAGCAATTGCTTTTAGCTCAGTGGTAAGCGCTTGATCCTACATATTTAAGTTTGGATATCATGGACTTCTTCTCCTTTAGCTACAAAGGTTATTCTCCATCGAAATTCATCAGATCTTGGATTAGGGTTTACTTACCTATTTTTGTGTCAGCAGAGTAGGGTTTTGGGATCTATGGTTATTATGGTTTTCTCCTTCCGCAAGCTACAAAATCATACTCAAGGCTATCTTCTTCATCATTTAGCATTTAAGACATGAATTAGGTTTTCATATTCATCAAGATTGATCTTTCCTATATTTTATTGGAGGTTTATTGGATATCAAGGTATTCTTTTATTACTTCAAATCTTATCTGCTATAAGATTCCTCAAGGCCCTATTCTTTTAAATTCAAGGTATGGTATGGATTGAGCTGAGCTAGGGTGCAGAGGTGAATTGGCGAATTTATTTTGGTTAAGATAATATTTGTTCTCATCAAACACTTATCATTTCAATGCCAAGATAACTTGGATTTCAAAAATCGAAGTTTGGGGTTGAAGGTATATCAAATGGATTTGGATGGCGTAGAGAATAAGTTACGAGTTACAAGACCCTTGAAATACTTAGTTCCAATTCAAGTTGCAAAGAATATTAATTCATTCGAATTTCATTCAAGTGTTTATTTTGGTTCAAATTTTTCAAGCTTGTCTAGCCCTTTTAAAAAGGGCATCTTTGAGAGGAAAGATTGTGTGTGATGTGAACTATGTGAATCAAAGAAAAGGAAGGCATTAAGGATTAAAGTTCTAAAAGGACAAGCGAAGAAGTATTTGAAGAAGGCATCATCATTGTTAAACTTCCAAAGTCATATACTGAAAAATCTTTCAAATTGTCTCTAATTTCCATATAACAAGTCCATCATTCATAAGTTCGAAGAGAAGACATTCAAGTTTCATATTCATTACATTTTTGAGATATTTACAAAGAAACTTACAAAGTTTAAATATAAGTTACAAGTATCTTATTTACAAAGAAAAGATAATTGTTCTTCAAATTTCCTTTCTCCATCTTTGAGCGACTTGTCCTCACACCTTGCCATGACTTCTTCTTGAAGTCTTCGATCTTGCCTTGCCCTTTTCACCTTCCATCAATGTCAAATGAAAACAAACAAGGTGTTGGTTAGAATAGTTATCATCAAAATAATGAAATTTAAACAAGAAGTGTCAAGCAAATTTCCTTCTAATCTCATCATGAGGGTTTATGCTTGGAATCAAAAATTTATAGGGTCATTCAATCATGTGCTAAGCCTAATTCAAAGCCTCATACAAATCAGATTTCTAAATTCTAAATCACGGGCCATGTTCCAATTGTAAATCACAAAATTAAATTATTGGTTCACAAAAAGAAACAGATGCAAATCTCAAGTGTAACAAATCGGAAATAGATTTGAAAACAAGCTGCAGCAACAACAGACCACAAAACGGTCCCAAAAATCAGACCTACTGCCCTGCACATTAATAGTCCAAAAGCTGTCCAAAACTTACACAAAATAGCAAAACAAAAGTTAACAAAAAGCATTGCCAAAAACTCAGCCTTGCTACCAATAATCTGTCTACAGTAACACCCAAATGCAACATGCCAAAATAGCCCCAAAACACTAAGTTTTGTTCATAACATTTCTAACAGCATAAACCCTTCAAAAAGTATATGAGAAAATAATAACAATAGTTCTGCTTCACAAATAGAAAAAGAGAAAAAGATTAAGATCAGAAGGGCATCACCAAGGTATAACGGTCCAAAAGTCTGTGTATACAACCCTGCATAATCTGTGTTATGATACTATCCCAACATTAGCCTCAGCAAGCATGCCAAAACCGAAACCTGCTGCATACCCTGCAAAACAACATGCATAACCTATGCACAAGTCTGTCCAAAACTTGAGATTTTAAGCCACAAAAAAACTCGAAACACATCAGTCTATAATACTGTCAAACCTGCTTCATGTCAGTCTAAACATCCCATAAAGACGGGTAAACATAAAGCTGCATCAGAAATTGTTAAAATAACAAACTAAATATGTTCAAAGGCATCCTGTTTTCCCCTAAAATTTCAGCCCTTCATCTATAAATACATCAACTCAGAATAATACGAGAGGGAGAGAATAACCAGAGAAACATCACCAGATGTGCACACAGAAAATTACACACAAGATACAGAGAAGAAATTAGAGAAAAATAACACATAAAAGTTTCATAAATCATAAAGAATCTTGCATAAAACTTATTTCCAAATCTCCATCACCATAACCAAACACCACAATATTCCCACCCTTCGACTACAAACAATACTAACCTTACCACTACTCAAATCCACATCCTGTTAAAACCTTAGGTACATCAAACACCATGCATAATCAAATCATCACATTCACCTCTACTTTATACTCACCATAAACTCTTCGCCATATTCATTATGTATTAGACTCTCATAAACCATCCTTAAACCTGCTGCAACATTTCCATCAGACCGTCTCTCACTCTGAACCACTTTCCTCCACTGTTCCCACCATTGACAGACCATCAATTCACTTAAACAAACCTTACACCCTTCAACCAACCTTAATGACCTTACACATAAAACAATCAATAATTACTCACTCACCTTCACAAGCAAATCCGTGAGCACGCACAACCTTACGATTTGTAGCACACCACACTTAACATGTAACACACGAAGAACAACAACACAATAACGCAATTCATAGAGGAAGATTAAGAGGAAGAGAAAGAAATTTCATAGAATAATCACAAGATTTGTATACTTGGAACTTCACGGTATCTTTGGATTTCAGTGTCACTATCACCATGCTTGAAGATGCGTCGGACTTTTCCGTCAGGTAATCACTCAAACCCCTTCCCTCTATGTAGGCTGAAGTGCATAAATCTAAAATTAGTTCAAACCGTAGCAAACGTGCGAATCGGATGCGAGAGAAACATGGTGAGATTAATGGAGTAAAAGTTGATTTTATAAGGAGGAGGAGAGACGAGGAGATCTAGAGATGATGAGCGGTGATTGTGGTGTTGTTCCGTGGTGATGCTGTAAGGATGATTGGCGGCGGAAGGCAAGGGATGACGAAGGTGATAAGGTTGCGGTTTGAGCGGCGATTCTTTATGAAGAGTGTGAAGAAGTTTCAATAGTTGAACCCCAATACTAAACCTAACGACAACCTTTGGAGTTGTTTTTTTTTTAATTTTAATTTTATTATTATTATTATTATTATTATTATTATTATTATTATTTTTATTATTATTATTAATTTGTTCATAAAACAAAATGATAAAAGAAATGTTTGAAATAAATTTTAATTAGACTTGTGAGAACATTTGTGTTTGGGCCTGAAACCAACATTCGTTTCTACACTCTATTGAGGTTCATTGCACCGTTTTTGCTAAAGTGATTGCCTAGAACAAAACAACTCTTGCTGGACTTTAGTTGTTGGGTTGTAGTGCCTGATTTTGGACCCACACCACTGTTTCTAATTTTTGCACCCCCTGGTTTATTTCATTTTCAATTTCTTTTGATTTAATTTTATTTACTAAATTAAAATTACAAAAATGTTAGAATAGGTTTTACTTTTATTTTAATTGACTTTATATTATAAAAATCCCAAAAAATATCACATTATAAGTTTATTTTTCTTTTGATTAATTCTTTACTAAAAATAAAAATACATTAGAATAAAGTAATATTAAAAATTTGATTTCCCCTTTTTAGAACTCTGTCATTTTGCACAATACAAATAATTTAGAATTAGGTTTTAATATTTATTTTCACAAAAAAATCATAAAAACATTATTGTATTATTTTCTTTTATTTACTTTATAAAAATCATAAAAATAAAACTAAGGTTTAATTTTCTTTATATGATAAAAATACCAAAAATATTTAGAATTAGGTTTTATTATTTAATTTCACAAAAAATCATAAAAATATTATAGTATTATTTTGATAAAAATCATAAAAAATGTTAAGAACTTAATTTCTTTATCTTTGTTTGATTACTCAGTTACATATCCCCTTAAGTGATTCCCCGAATCGATTAAACTCATGTTGATCATTTCATGTTGAATTAAACATTAGGGTCGAAACCATGTATGATAACTTTAGGATAGAATTTCCCTTTTACACTCAACATCAAGTCTACATTTTACATGACAACACTAGGGTAGAATTCCGCCCTTTGACTCTTTCTTCTTTGGTAAATTAAAACAAAACTTATTTTCTTAATCAAAAACCCAAAAACACTTAATCATTATTCAAACTCATTTCACACTTAAGAAAACTTTTAACAAATCAAAAGTTACCTCAAAAGGGAATGTTATCTCTGTTCTACCGCGATACTGGCCGTGCCTATTGCTAGAACACGTGTGTTAATGTCGCCAACTAAAAAACACCAACAAACCACATTTTTCTAGAATAACTACGGTGTTCTAATTCCTTCATGGTATACGTAGGAAAAGGGTTGCGAGATCCTCACAAACGCATTAATAAAAAACTATTTCTTTCCCGTTAGCAAGTAAGTTATAGATAAACACACCCTTAGAAGAAAACAACAAAATGGAAACCGTTGAGTACAACATATGTGAGGGGTGCTAATACCTTCCCCTTGGATAATCGACATCTTTACCATCTCTCTTGGTCGCAAGACCATCTTATCTATCCTCTTGTGGTTTTCTCGATATTTCCCCTTCCTTTGGGATAAATAAAGTTCAGTGGCAGCTCTGCGCTTTTTTCCGTTAGCTTCACCATGATGCACACCTCGTAACTCAAACAACAAGAATTCATGCACTGATGATCAATGGATCCTCGAGAGAAATATTAATTCCTTATGTCTTAACAAAATCCTTAAAACCTTAGTTCACAAGATTCAACATTGGAATACTTTTAAAGAATTCCCAACCAATGATCTTTGAACTTGTGTAGGGAAATAAACCCTAATCTTGGTTCTTAATAGAGGAAACACAGCACCTCGATGCTTGAGAAAAGGAGAATAGCCTTGTATCTTAATGAGAAAAGAAATCCATGATAACCACCCTTCAAAACCCTAATTCTGCATAATCCACTATTCAAGAACCAAATGGATTTGTCTTTATCTACTGAAGGAACCCCAAACCAAAATTAAACCCCAAATGGCACAACCACTGATGTTTTGAACTGTTGCTTTTTTCAATGGAAGAATAATATGAAAATGACCTAGAAAAAATGATGCAAATGTAATGCAGAGCCTAAGCCAGATAAAAGTGAAAATGATAGGACAAATTTAGGGTATGACAATGACAAACTGTAGTAGTAGACGAAATTATGGATCTGAAGCTAGACGTACTCATTCTCTTAAAATCCCTAACTTTTTCCTGGATCGCCCTTTCGGTTTTTAAATCCATCGGGATACCCTTGTTTTCCTAAGCCGCCCTTTCGGGTTTTCAACTTAGCGGGTGTACTTATTATTCTCTTTCATTATTTTCACTTCCTTATTTTTATCCCTATTTTTTACCCGAACCTTCTTTATTCATTTTTGTGGTTCGTCGGGATTCCCTTTTTTTCCTGAGCCGTAGACTCAGCGGTCTCTTTTATGCAAAGTATTTTTTAACTACATATGCATTCACAGGGATTGGGAAGTCTTCACCATCCATAATTGTAAGCATCATGGCTCCGCCATAGAATGCTTTCTTTACAACGAATGAAGCCTCATAAGTCAGAGTCCACTTGCCCTTAGGATCTCCTTGAGGAAGGATAATTCTTTTTAAAACAAGGTCACCAGCTTGATAGCTCTGAGGATGCACCCTCTTGTTAAACGCTCTTCTCATCTTCTTTTGGTACACCTGACCATGACATACAACCGCTAGTCTTTTCGCATTGATTAGGTTCAACTGATCCAACCAATTTTGCACTCATTCAGATTCATTAAGCTCAACATCTTTTATAATCCTCAAAGAAGGAATTTTGACTTCCACATGAAAAACCGCTTCCTTTCCATAGACAAGTGAGAACGGGGTAACCCCAATAGAAGTATGTACTGAAGTACGATAGCCATGCAAAGCGAAAGGCAACATTTAATGCCAATCCTTATAGGTTACTGCCATTTTTTGCACAATCTTCTTGACATTTTTATTGGCCGCTTCAACAACGCCATTCATCTTTGGATTATATGGTGAAGAATTGTGATGCTTAATCCTGAAGCTTTCACACGACTCTTTCATCATCTTATTGTTGAGATTTGACCCATTATCAGTAATGATCTTATTGGGAACCCTATAACGACAAATGATATTCAACTTGATGAAGCGAGTAACCACTTGCTTGGTGATGTTTGCATAAGAAGCTACTTCGACCCACTTGGTGAAGTAGTCAATGCAACAAAAATAAAATGATGACCATTGGAGGAGGTTGCCTCAATATTCCCAATCATATCAATGCCCATATTGCAAAATGCATTGGAGAGGTTAGGTCATTCAAAGGAACATGGGGAACATGCACTTTGTCAGCATACACGTGGCATTTGTAGCAGATTCTGGCATGGTTATAACAATCATTGTCCATGGTGGACAAGTAGTAACCAAACCGCAAAATCATTTTGGCCATGGAGTGTACACTGGAATGAGTCCCAAAGGCACCCTCATCCAATTATTCAATTATTTTGCTGCTTCATTCTTGTCCATATATCCAAATAACATACCATCATGATTTCTTTTGTAAAACATACCATTGCTGAGGAAAAACATGGCTAACACCCTTCTCAAAAACTTTTTGCCAGTGATAGACGCATCTTCAGGATACCCTTGAGTCCCAAGGTATCTTTTGATATTGTGAAACCATGGATTAACATCCAATTCCACTTCATCTTCAAAGAAAAATGCTGGTTCATCCAACCTCATAATCGTATTAAAGGCGCTTCATTAGCCCACTTTACTTTAAACATGGATGAAAGAGTAGCCAAAGCATCTTCAAGGTTATTTTCTTCCCTCGATATGTGTTTAAATGTAATCTCCTCGAAGTACAGAATCAACTTCATAACATGTTCTCTTGTAGGGGATCAGATTTCGATGACGAGTCTCCCAATCTCCATTAATCTGGATAATCACAAGAGTTTAGTTTCCAGAAACTTTCCGAAACTTGATTCACAAATAAATAGCGGCTTCAATCCCATATGTACAAGTTTCATATTCTGCCATGTTATTAGTGCAGTCAAAACATATTATGGTTGTGAGAAAAATATAAAAACCTACATGAGAAGTAATAATAGCTCCATTATCATTTCCCATAGCATTTGAGGCACCATCGAACACGAGCGTCTATCACGATCCTGGTTCGGGTCCTTCTTTTGGGTTAGGAATGTTGCAATCCCTGATATACATGATGTCTTCATTTGGGAATTTAAACTTCATCGGCTGATAATCGTCCATGGGTTGGTGAACAACATAGTCTATCAATACACTACCCTTGATGGCTTTATGATTAGTATACTAGATTCCGTATTCAGTCAAAATCATCTTCCAACGGGCTACCCTTCCTGTGAAATCTGGCTTCTCAAATATGTACTTGATGGGATCCACCTTGGATATCAAGTAGGTTTTATGTGCCAACATGTATTGTCTCGGGCGTTTAATCTCCCAAAGAAAACACTGATTTCTTTTTCTGTTTTTGATTCAAGTATTTCTTGTATTGCTTTTACCTTAGCAGGATCAACCTCGATACCCTTATCGCTTACTATAAAGCCCAATAGCCTTCTGGATCTCACCACGAAGGTTCAATTTTTTAGATTCAAACTCGGTCTGAATTTCTTTAGCCTTTCAAACAATTTCTGCAAATTGACCAGATGTTCTTCCTCTGTCTGAGATTTGGAAATCATATCATCAACATATACTTCAATATCCTTATGTGTCATGTCATGAAAAAGAGTGACAATAACATGTTTATACATTTCCCCTGCATTCATCAAACCAAAGGGCATCACCTTATAGAAAAATGTTCCCCATGGTGTAATAAAAGTTGTCTTTTTCCCTGTCTTCTAGAGCCATCTTTATCTGATTTTAACTAGAATAGCCATCCATGAAGGAAAACACTTTTGATTGAGCAGTATTATCCACCAAAATTTCAATATGGGGAAGCGGGAAATCATCCTTAGGGCTTGCTCTATTCAAGTCCATATAATTAACACACATTATGACTTTTCCATCCTTCTTTGGTACCGACATGACATTTGATATCCAAGGTGGATAAGAGATAACTTTAAATAAACCTTCATGTAATTGTTTTTGAACCTCCTCTTTAATCTTCTTAGACATCTCAAGACAAGCTCTTCAAATCTTTTGTTTAATCGGAGGACAGTCTTCTCGGTGCGGTAACTTGTGCACGACAATATTTGTGTCCAGACTAGGCATGTCTTCATTGGACCAAGCAAATAAATCAACATACTCATAGGGTATTTCAATCAGTCTTTCCTTCACATTTTTCTCTAAACGAGCCCCTATCTTAACCTCTTTCTTTATACTTTCGGTGCCTAAACCGACCACTTCAAGAGATTCCTGGTATGGATGGATGACCTTTTCCTCTTACTTTAACAATCTTGCCAACTCTTCCGGGAATTCAGAATCATCCTCACCTTCTTCTTTGGCTTGATAGATTAAATTATCAAATCATAATGAGCGATAGCAGAATCGTTATTAATGGAATCCAAGGTGGATGTGTGTTGTACCCAAAAATGTTTCTTCGCTATTTTTAATTCTAATTGGCTTTTACTTTGTTAGCATATACATGCGTACATGTCATTGGATCTATACTCATGGGATCAAAGAATTTTATCAGCATCAAGAATTGAGACAAGTGTTTTACCAAGCGGTACAACAAAAATAGAAATTCAAGGTTTTTCGCATTTTAATGTGCTCCGCACAATTTCCAAGTTATCTAAGAAATTGTGAAGCAAGTCTTTGTTGCACCCCAAAATTTACCCTCTTGATTTAGGCTTATGTTTCATCATGAATATCATATTGCATTGCAGTCATACATTGTGATGGGATCAAAGTACTTTGGTTATCAAGTCTTCCTCAAGCTTTGAAGGTTGATTGCATTGACAAGTGGCTCAAGTAGAATCTTATCATCTAAACCTCTGAATCTTTCAAGCTCAAAATTTATTGCATATCTCAAGATATTTTATCCATCTCTTTGGATCATCAGAGGATTGAAGTTTATGATTGATTATAAGAGGAATCACTCTTTCGATTCACCAGTCAAATTAGGGTTTTGTTTGATCAAGGCTATTGATCAATGTACAAGCCTTGGTTTGGAAGCTACAACATCTCATTGGTATTTGAAAAGTCTTTGTACAAGGAATTGGTCAAGATGCCCAGAGGATTTGAAGTTTTGAAGATGGTTCATCAATCTCCTAAGATATTAACCAAAACTAGGGTTTGGGATTTCATCAAGATTTCTTGAGAATTTTGAAGTGAAAGTTTATACATGGCCTCTATATTTTTGGAAGATCATATGTTTGAAGTCTTGATCATCAATTTTAAAGGGAAGTGGATCAATTGATTCAAAGGGGAAAAATGGTCATTTTGGTAAAAATCAGTCAAAATCAGGAGTTGACCAAGTTAGACTTTTGGTCAACCATCAATTTAAGCATCCTCTTTTCATATTCCATACCCAAATTCATATTTGAATCATGAGAAATGGGGAATTTGAGTGTAACTTGTTCAAGAAATAACTTAAAAATTAAAAAAATTCTAAGTGTCAATATGACTTCTCTTGGGCAAGTCACGCGCGTAATTTCATCAAACACTTGGCATGCCATTTTGTGGAATTAATTTATTTTGACTCAAGCCTCAATTTGAAAAATTAAAATGAGGATTTTGTTGCTTTCCATGAGAACTTCCCATTGAGCCTTGAATCATTCAATTTGGCCAAAGTTTGAGCGAGTTGCAACACCTCAAGGCTGACTTCATGCACACCATGCAAGTAAGACGCGTGCCCAGACCAGGCAAGCCAAATCACACTTTTGCCTCAAGTTTTCAACATCATTTCTCCATCAAGTCGGCCTCAATTTGAAAAATTCAAGGCCCTATGATGTTCTATATTGTGAGAGCTCTTGAAAGGCCCCTCAAGCATCCAAAACACATAAAGGATTTTCAAATGGCCTAAGCATAAAGTCGACTGGCCAGAACTGTGGACAACCATGGTCATGTTGCAGAATTTGCATAATTTTGTTTTGATTGATTTCAGGTTATATTTGGCATGTGTCTAGCACGAATGGTTGCATCCTTTTATTGTCAAATGAGTCCAAGCAAAACACGCATGAAGCATGGCCATATCCTCTCAAATTTTGCCAAAAATAGCAAAATAATCTCAACTAATTTTTTGGCCCATGTGAACACTCTTGCCACATCAGCATTCTCATGTTTTTCTTACTGAATTCATCTCCTTTTACAATCCACAAAACGCATCCCACAGCAGAAAAAAAACTATATCAAACGCAGCTTGCCTTTTCTTTTTTTCAAAAAAATCAGAAATGCCACACTTGCCCTCCAACGGTTATCAATTGTTTTTACACTATTGCCCTCACTCCTGAGTTGCTATATAAGCACACTCCATGACTCATTTTGCAGCATGCTTGATACACACAAAAATCCGATCTGAAAATTCTCATCACTCTCAAATTTTCCTTCTCTTCGAAGCTTCATTCTCATCCATTCCAGTCACGATTTCTTCATCTTTTCGTGTTCATTGAAGTTTCAGAACAAGGATTCAAGGCTTTCTTGTTGATTAGAGGCATTGAGTTGAGTTTATTTCTCACTCATAAGAGGTATTTTCATATCAAGATCCTTCAAATTATAGCTTAAATCTTTGGTTTCTAAGCTTGTAATTGTGTTTATACATGTTTATACTTCGTGTTTTAGGCTTTATTTTGATTTGATTGGAGTTGTATAGCCTGATCTGATCTTCTGAATTTTTGTGCATTTTATGTTTTCATGAACTTTCTGGCTTGATTTCTCATTCTATAGTGGTTGACTCGTGAATCTATGATTCTCACGATGTAGTTTGTTACTTGACCTTGAGAATTCACTTTGAATCACAAAATTTGGTTGAGAAATGGATGTGTGATGAGAACTGGAGTTTGTGTTCATGAACTGTTTGATTACGTGATAGTTAGGGAGTCATGAGGTTAGGGGTGAAGTAAGGTGGTGGTGTGGGATTGGATCATTCAATTTTAAATGCATTTTCATATTATTTGTTTTATCTGTTTTCTCTGATTTGTATTTTCTGACTAAAACATTTTCAAAAATTCTAAAAATTCAAACAATTAGGGTTTTGTAGCTTACATTGCAAGTTTCATTTTCAAAACCAATTTTCCTTTAGTTTCCATTGAAATTTAGGTCTTGATTATGGTTCATGGGTGTATTGAGGATCTGAAAACCATTTTTCTTGAATTACTTGACTTGGTTTGATACTTTTTCATAAATTATTTTGAAAACTTGTCTAGTTTTGATAGTTTGGCCAACTAGTTTTGATCTTTGGGCCTCATTAGATCCTCTCCTCTACTATCCACGAACTTCAAACTTGTTTTCTGACCTATACACATCTCAAATATGCTAAGAAATTTTTTGTGTGAATTATTGATCCTTGTTTCTATTTTTGATGAATTTTTGAAGTGAAGGTACCCAATTAATGTTGCATATCTTGTTGCAATATGCTTGGTGGCTAATGAACTTGAATGGGGCCTATAATTTGACACCTAATGATCATGTTGGTTCTGTTTATCCACATAAACTAAAGCCTTTTCAGTTAATGCCCTCTGCTTGAATGATTGAACCTTTTGATGCATGTTTTGTGACTTTTTGCTTTCTTGTTGTTTTTTACTTTGAAACTTGAGCTTTCAATTTGAGTTTGAGGTCATTAGATGGACAATGATAAGATGAAGGGAAATTATACTTCAATGACTGTCTCATGAATAATTGAGAGTAATTGATCCATATTACTTAAGTTAGTTCTAATCATGATTGGAGTTTGACTTCTTTCTTTCATCCTTGTTGAATTTTTGAGGCATTTTGAATGCACTTGTGTAGCATGTTATAGAATCAAAACTTTAACCTTTTGATCATGTCCTAATCATGTCTTGGGAGCTTTACTTAAAATCTTTGATTGTTACAAACTCTCTAATTTTGTCGTTGTTTGACTTTCTTCCATGCTTAGCTTGAGATCTAAGTCTTTGATACATTGTGTGTGATTCCTATTCTATTATACTTGTGAGTTGTGATGAAGTAATTGAGTATGATTGAATTGTGGTTGCTACTGACCTTAATGGTCTTTGTTTGTATTTTTCTCAAGCTCTCATGATCCTTGATTGATATTCAATTGTTAATTCAATATGGTGATAGAAAGGAGCAACATTCCTCTAACTTTTGACCAAATTGTGCATATGCCTGTTTCTTTTTGTCTATCATATCTAGTGTTTTGATATTTCCTATCATGTTTCCTCACTTCATTATGGTGTCATCATCCATCCCTTATGTGAATCATCGTTCTATTCATGGGAATACTAACTTGTCTATTGAATGTGCGAGGTACTTTGAGAAAAGTTTTCCATTTTTGACTTGAGGCTACTGTGTTTCACTTTGTTTGTGGAACACAAATTATTATATTGGCACTGCTCTTGTGTTTGGCATATTTGATAGTCTATGCAGGATATGTATATGTGATTATGAATGCCATACATTGCCCATGGGATCTGTTCATATATGAAAATCTCAATATTTACATCCCGATGGCGTAATTTCTGACTTGATTTGTCTACTGATGCCTGCTTGCTTGAAGTTCTCTGGGTTTCTTTTATTCTTGCTCAGTTGCTACTGATAGTTATCCTTTTGGTATTGCACTATTTCCTTTCTTCTATTCTAATAGTTCTATGTTGCATGATGGGACCTCTGTTGGTGATATATGTCAGGAGGCCCTCTGTTTTTGTCTGATACATGTGTTGTGTTTGTTTCTTTAACTTTTGATCGATGAGTCACTCAATTTAGAAATTAAGATCACGACTTCGCTCTCAGTGCATGTTCCCTATAGGATGTTTATTGTTTTCTTCTTTAATTGTTGATCGATGAGTCACTCAATTTAGAAATTGAGATCACGACTTCGCTCTCAGTGCATGTTCCCTATAGGATGTTTATTGCTTTCTTTCTTTAATTGTAGATCGATGAGTCACTTAATTTAGAAATTGAGATCACGACTTTGCTCTCATTACATGTCCCCTATAGGATAGTTTTGTTAAGCTTCCTTCGACATGTTAATTAAGGTAGGAATCCATGTATGCTAACATATGGTAGGATTTTCCTTTATCCTCAACCTTAGGGTCAATCTTTGTATGATAACACTAGGGATAGTGCTAGGCTAGTTTCCCTTAGTTGTTTTTCCTTCCTTTGCATTTTGCATCTTAAAACAAAAATTGTTTTTTCTTGGAAAATCATAAAACACCTCTAATAAACTCAAACACTTCTTCAAGGTAAAAGATACAAATCAATTCTATTTGTTTGTGTGCCTCGTGGTTTTGTTTTTAAACCTTTAAGTCGATGTTTCTCCATCTCATATTTGTTTGAAGCCGATGTTTCGCCATCACACATGTTTGTTATCCTACTTTGATTCTCAAATATCATTGTTAGGTGTGATGTTTTGTCATCCGTTTTATAGATGTTTCGCCATCTTTTCCATGATACTTTACTATCTTTAAGCCGATGTTTCGCCATCGCACATTTGTTTAAAGCCGATGTTTCGCCATCGCACATGTTGGTTATCCTACTTTGACTCCCAATGTCATTGTTAGGTGTGATGTTTTATCATTTGGTTTTTCGCTATCTTTGACACGTTACTTTGTTATTGTTTAGTCGATGTTTTACCATCTCATTTGTTTGTTGTTTTATTTAATGTTTTGCCATCTTGACTGTTTTTTTTTCCTTAACTAAAAAAGAACCAACCAACCAAAATATATGAGCCGAACTACGGCTGCTCTGATTCCTTAAAAGGGATACGTAGGCAAAAGGGTAGGGCCCAACCGAGCACAACTTTTATTTTCCCTACATTGTTTTCTTCTTTTCTTTCGCATGAATTCCCTTTTTAGTTTTAAGCCATAAACATAGGATTTGACCACACCCATTAGATTAGACAACAAGAGTGGATACCGTAGAGTACTACGGGCGTGTGGGGTGCTAATACCTTTCTCTCGCATAACAGACTCCCTTACCTGATCTCTCGGTTGAAAGACCGTGATTTCTCCCTTTTTAGGTTTTCTCGATGTTTACCTTTCCCTTTCGCCGGGATAAAAGATATTACATCCAGATGACAGGTTCGGCCAGGTGGTTTCAGCCTTCACCAAAGCTCTCATGTATTTCAATGCACTCAGAATTGTGGAGGAATTGGGTGTTTCGGTAAATTTGAGGCAGTGTGAACCTGAAACAATGTCTTTGCTGGTTTGAGCTTAGAAATTCGCAACTTCCCATCCGAGTACTGTTTCGATCTGATTCCTCAGTGTTGTACCCCAAAAATTTCCCTCCCCTTTTACTCAAAAAATGTCAATTGAGGTCCCCAAGTTGCTCAAGGAAGTCCAAGAGTTGACCAGACAAACTCTCTCTTAAGGCAGTATACCTCAAATTAGGGTTTCCCTTTTCATCAAGATGTGTGAACCACAAAGGAACCAAATTCTCTCCATGGCCTTAAAATGTTCTCAAGACCCTACATGTCAAGTTTGATGCCTTGCATAAGAAGTTTGCCCAGTCAACTGCTCAGATGCTTTAGAATCGACTGTACTAGGTCAAAAATCAATTGTGGCCCACATACAGTCAAACCTCAAGATTTTTGGTCAACATCAACTTTGAAGTTACTTTCATCATTTGATAAATGATTGATCATGATTCCTCAAGGAATTCTCCAAAATCATCAAAACCCAAAAGTTGCTAAATTAAGGTTTTGTAGGAAAAGTCAACCCAACTTTGACCAAGCATAACTTCCTTATACTTTATCATAAAATTTCCATCCAAATCTCATTTTGAAGAGGATACAATTCCATACAACTCATCTTCAGCTCACAAGTTCAAAATATGCACCCACAAAAAGATATAAATTTCTACAGTATGGGTCATTTTGAAAAGTCAACAAAAACACCTTTTGGGTCAAAGCTTATTACATGAACATGGAAGACCCAATTGAAATGATACCAATACGGTTGATTAGGGTACATCCTAATCTTTCTAAAAAGTCCAAGAACACCTCTCTAGGGTCAAAATTGAGAGAGTTGTGCATTGTCAAAGTTGGCAATTTTTGGAAAATTGTCAAAGGTCAACATTGATCAAATTTGCATTTTTTTCAAAGGGGCCCATGTTTTCTTGTTTGAAACATGTTTCTAATAGGATCCACGACCCCTGAGCTTTTCCACCTATTATTTTATTACTTTTATCCATTATTTTTATTTTTTATTCATTTAAATCAAAATAAATCAAATTAAATGGTAAAATAATGAATAACAAATCAAATCTTGGGATTTTTGTGCACATTTGGAGTCCATGAGCAGCTAGCATGATGATCAATTCGTGCAAGACTCATTAGGGTTGGAAAAGATTGGATTGAAGATTGTTTTATAAAGATATCATACATGAATAAAATCAAATCACATTTTCATAATTCTCAAAGATATGATACAATTTTATTGACCTAATTCAGTCTACTATATGTATACAACAATTGCAGATCAAGAGGAGAGGTTGAGCAATCTTGAAAACACAAAACAAAGTTCCAAAAAAGTGACAAAAAATGTTGGATCTTTTTTGCATTTGGAGATCAATCCAGGCCATTCCAACGCTACTAATCATTTCCTTGCCATCTCTTGTGTTGTTTATTTTCTTTAATTATTTATTTTTTCTTTTAATTAACAAAAATTATTTTTATTAAACTCAAAAATAAAAAAAGATCTTTTTTTTTATAAATATTTTTAATTAATTAGTTTAATTAATTTAGGGTAATTTAATCTTCTTTTTATAATTAAAAATAATTAGAATTAGGGTTTAAACCGTACATCATTAATTTTCTTTAAAAATACATCAAAAATCATTTTTTCACATAAATATTTGTTCCTCTAATTAATTAGGTTAATTAGAAAATTAGGTTAATTTAATTTCTTTCATAATTAAAAACAATTAGAAATTAAGTTTAATTAATTTTCTATTAAAAATTTTCTTAAATAAAATACAAAAACACTTCTTTTCAATTATGGTTTTAGACTATTTCAATCGTCCTCGCTTTTAGTTTGTCGCGCGCTTGTTAATTATTTGTCCATTATTTTGTAACTGTTCAGGGTTTGTAATAGTTAACCTAAGGTTTTTATTTACTGTTTAAATCCCCTATTTTTTTGGTTATGTAATTAATCCCCCTCCCCGAAGCCTTGTAATAGCTAGGTTTATTTTCTCGCATTTTTAATTCCCGTAAATATTTAACTATCTAGATGTATGCTAATAGGATTTTATGAAAATAATGCTTGAAATTTAAAATGGTAGATCACCTAATGTGCAAAGATAACATTAACTGAAATCAAACACTTGCACATAATCACTCCTAGGGTTTGCCTCACTACGGTTTCCTTCGGTAAACAGTCATTAAGCATAGGAGATTTTAGTGGTCGCCCTCAAGTCTAAAAGATCAAAATGTTGCCTCGGAAATGTGCCTCGGAAATGTTGCCTCGGAGAGATCTTAAGACTCTAGGGTTACTACTAAAGTTTTCTAACTATTGCTTTGGTGACTGTACTTGTCCCTTTCGAATGTCCCTTACAACTCCAAGGACGGTGTTACCTACTCCTTAATAGTAGGATAGCACTGTCTAAAGGAAATAAAACGAAGGATCTTTTTTCGAGTAGGTAGAATCTTAAGTACTTGCTCAATAAAAACTTTTCACACAGACACCTTTCAAAACAAATTTTCAAAATAAACTTCGTCACACCCTTGAAGACTGATACAAGGGTTATCACGAAGTAAAACATTTTCAAGACAAAAACACACAAGCAATTTCAAAAATGAGCAAGTACCTAAGAGCCCATAGATAACTACGGATAGAAAAGGTGATAACACCTTCCCTTTCTATAATCCACCCCCCGTACTCAGAATATCTTGAAAAAAGGTTTTTTCTGTTATTTTTCCTTTTCCATGATTGGATGAAATAAAAGTCGGTGGCTACGCTTTCTTACCGCGACATTTTCCAAACAAAAAATGAAAAATGCAAACTAGTATTAAACAGTCGGTTCTGCCACCGTATCACACTCACGAATTGGAACCATTTCAGTATTTTCTTTATTTCATCTATTCAGGCCAGAAGTCAATTATATGCAGAAAGTCTCTGAATAATTTTATTTCCCTGAAGCATAAATTAAATTCAATGACAGGTCATATGTTTCCATGGTGTTTGGAAAATTGTAACTGCCATCTGGTTCAACATCTTCAGTTGATTCTTCGAGAATTGAGTCTGTCTTGATTCATTTGTCATCTCTCATTATCAGATTAAAGTCTGATTTTGTGAAGAAAACATCCAAGAATTTTAATCTTTCAAAGGCGGTAAACTAAATTAATTGTTGGTGTGTTTCCTTGGGAATATTCAAGAATTCGTTTCATCAGTTTGGTTTATTGTCTCGGGTTTTTTCTTATAACTTAAAATCCACCTTGATGTCTCCTCTGATTCGTATGTTTAGACCGAAAGCTAATTCCTCAAGGAAAGGCTCCGAATGTGCGAGGTTTCTAAAGGTGTACAGTGGAAAAACGGTAAAAATCTTTGCTGAATCGTTATTTTGT
This sequence comes from Vicia faba, assembly GCA_948472305.1. NCBI lineage: Eukaryota > Viridiplantae > Streptophyta > Magnoliopsida > Fabales > Fabaceae > Vicia > Vicia faba. The sequence continues at coordinate 858,505,285 of OX451741.1, forward strand.
GGATTTTCGAAAATTCATTACTTTTGCCCTGTTTGTCGTTTCGGACCCATTCTTTTCGCTAAAATTTAGCTTATATGCCATCTTCATGCCGTCTTTGTTGTCCGAGAGCCAATTCTGATTAGAAGGCCTCCGAAAGCTGGATACACTGAAGGATTTTTGTGATGCATTTCACTGTATTCTTAATCTTACAAAAATCATAACCTGGTCGATTTTTATTCTATCAGGGTGTTCTTTTAACAAAAAGTCACAAATTTTGTAAACTAAAAGTTCACAGGCAATCTCATGTTCGATTAGTACTCCGGAGACCTTCATTTTTTGCTTATTTAGCAAAACGGAGTTGCTGAACTGAAAAAGGAAATTTGAATTAAATTTTCGTTTCACAAGAAAATTCATAACTTGGTCAATTTGTATCAGATCGAGCTCATCGTTTTACACGGGGTCACTAACTCAAAGATCTACAACTTTTCTTCCAAAGTCGAGTCTAAATTATGCTATGAGAAGTACCAGTTTTTGATCGAAAAAGTATATGTGTGACACTAACGCAAAATCTGGTGCTGAATAATTTTATGTCGATGTCTTGATATTCAAAAACTCATATGTCACTCATATTTAATCAGATTGAGCTCATATTTTGACACGAGGTCTCTATTAACACCGGATACGTTTTTATTTCATGCCCCGACTTTAAAATTTGCATCGATCCCCCTACGAATTTAAACTAAATGTGTCAGACACTGGTGAACTAAAAATCTGCACTATTGTGTGTGGTTATTTGAATCCCATTAACTAAACACACTCATATCATCCCATACCATATATTCTCTCTCAACTTTATAATGACTTCATCCAAAACTCAAGAACATTCAAAGTTAAAAGTCAACAATCTTCAAATTCTTCCTCTCTTTTATCGATCAGCCACCAAAATTTTTACCGTGCACCTCCCTCCACTCTCCAGAAGCTCCATCAGCCACCTCTAACAACCACCGCATGAAGGTCGTGGGTACCACTCCCTCCTATCACAAAAATCACGCTCCTCTGTTCATTTTTCTCTCTGATCGTGATTGTTCAAGCTTCTTCAACCTCCTCTTCTCTTCAAGAGGTAAAATTCTATCACTCCATTGATTCCTAAATTGAAATGTGATTTTTTGGAATTAGGAAGTATATAATTGATATCATTTGATATTGAATTGTTGTTTTATATGTTAATCTTGATTGATAATTAAGAATTGTACATAGAATTTGTGGAATTGAACATTGATTCTTGTTGAAAGAAACTAATGCACACAAGGTGTTTGTGATAATGCTTAGGAAATAAAACTTGAATTAAAAGAAGGAGTATAAGTTGTAGGAGTGTTGTTTTGACATGGTGATGTTGAAGAAATATGGAATAGGTTAGATTTATGATGGAATGGTGAAGATGTAATTGCTTGAATTCAAGGAGAAGTTGCATTGAAGTTTTGATGTACAATTGGCTTAACAATGATTCTTGAATCTATAATTCATGTGTTGATATTTATGAGATCAGTTGCTTTTAATGCATAATTTCTATAACTTGTTTCATGAGCTTTGCTTGATAATGTTTTACACATAACATGCTTGATTCTAACAGTTGTCAAAACTTGTTGTGGCTTGTGGTGATTAGAGAAATTTTCTTGTTGTTTGATTGCATAATTGATATGAGGTTATGATTTACAATTCGGTACAAAACACCTAAACATAAAAAAACCGAAGTTCTAACTTTATATCAATTATAGAATTAATTGTGAGACTTTGTTGTTTATCATATGTTGACATGATTTCTAAGTATATGCACAAATAAGCTTTCATTTTCAATACAAAAACGTAGAATTTGGGAATTAAGTCAACATTTGATTTTTGCATATTTAATTTGTTTTGGACATTTTTTGAACACAAAGCCACACATCGCTTGATCATTAACACTCGAGATACTTATACTTGATGTTTAAAGGGTGTTTAAAGCTAATTTTAATGTTTCCGGATCGAACTTACGCATGTTCCATGCCTAAACGTAGTTGCTGTCCTGTACCATAAAATGCTTTAAAAGTCATACTTCGGCTTATAATTAATTCAAACCGGGAACATTTTAAAATCCGTTGACGTGTTTTCAAGCGACCATTAGATTTTCATCAATTTCCGAGACGACTTTTTCTATTGATTTGTCGCTTCCCGTGCACAAAAGTCCTACTTCCGGTTTTAATTAATCCAAACTGTTTGCATTTTTGAGTCATTTGGTCCATTTGCAAGATATCACGTGAATTTCATGAGATTCTGATCATATTTTTTATATCGCTTTTACAACTGACAGTGCTTGAAGGTCATGCTTCCATTTTGTTTTTAATCGAACCGATTACAGATTTGAAATCATGGGCAAATTTATAGTTTACCGTGTAAATTTCATTCCATTGCTAGTAACTTTTTCCAGATGCCTAATTTCATGAAATGCGTTTTTATTGTTTAATGCATAATTTTCATTTTGTTCTTAGTGCATATTTTTTACACTTCTTTGTTTAGAATTTCATTTTTATAATCATCATTTGTTGTATACTCATGCATGATATTTCATTTATTGATTATCGTATTGATTTTGACACGGTTCCGATATCGTTTATCTTGTTATCTTTTGATGCGTTTCTTTATTGTGCAAGGTACATTTTATTATGTTTTATCATGTAACACAACATTGGTTATGTGATCAGAACTCGTGGCTTATGCTTGCTTCCGAAGCAACATGCTTTGCTTCTCATTTCATGAGAAATGTCCTTTATTCACACTTGTTGTATATTGTCTGGATATGTATGTCACTTTGTGCAAGAACTCTGATATGTGGTGCATTCATGGAAAAAAAATTGTATTTGTTTAGTTTGATATCATTTCTTACTATGTTTGTTTTTTGGTGAAGTTTGCTCGATGTATTCTCTACTTCTCCGTTGCTTTCATTCGCTATTGATGAATTCACGCTTGGGATTGGTAGTTGCCACAACTGCTTTAGTGTTCTTGCATTTATATCTCATTTCTTTATTGTTTTACTTGACATGATAAGTAGGATATATATGTATGATGGGGGTCTCCGATGCTGATCATGTCAGGAAACCCTCTGGTTTATTTAAAGACCCGTTTAGGGCAATTTTGCATTATGTACCATTTTATGCTATTTTTGTTTGGCTTGTTTAAAGAACCACCTTTGAAGTGGGTATTCTGTGGGCGTGTTTACATTTGTAACCAAAGACCACAAAGAAGGCGCCCATTCTCAGTCTCCCATTGATAAGTCCTTAAAAGGAGGCGAGCAAAAAGGGTTCACAATCAACCCCCGCATTTCGTCTGTGTCATCTTTAGCTTGTGATGCGCCACGATGCTTTGGAGTGTGCTCCTCTTGTTATCGAGTTGGTCGGATGAGAAAGGGATTTGTAATAGATTCCCCACACTTTGTATTGAACTCATATTGGTCGATGTTAACACCCCATGTTTATCCCTTTTCCCCTTAATCTTCTTTCCTGGTAATATGATACCTTGGTATAGAACCTTATATTCCCACAAATAGCTTGTTTGCCTCGGTTGATATTACCCCTTGGTTAAAGCCTTACGTATCCTACCCCGCTTATTTTCCTAGGTTGATATGACTCCTTGTATAAAGCTTCCCCTATCTACTACCTCGATTCATGGTATCTTGGTTAGGACTATTTTGACTTCAGTTAGTGTGTACTACTCATGACATATGTGTGCTCTCTTGAGCTTATGGATTACTTACTTTCCATCCTTGTGTACATGCTTTATTAGGTTGTGAACCTTTGGCATGTTCCCTTAGGAGCTCTTGATTCACTCTTTGGTGGAGATTCGAGACAGACATAAGTTTAGTTTGCGAAACTTTTTTATGCTCCCTTAGGACTTCCCGATTCAACCTTTGGCGATGATTTAAAAGAGACATTAGGATTGTGATTCATGAATGCTAACGTAGGGTAAAGATTTACCTTTCAAAACTCAACCTTAGGATCCATCATTGTATGATAACATTAGAGATTAGATTCTAGATAGTCTCCCTTAGTTGTGTTTTTATATTTTTTCATTCTTGCATTAAAACTGAAACGTATTTTTCTTTGTGAAAACTTCAAAGCACTCTTACATTCTTAAATCCTTTTTCAAGGTAAAAAAGACCAACCAATTCATATCTCATTTTTCCTCTTGGATTTTCTTTTAAAATCAATTTTCAAGGTAAAAAACACAAAACAAACAAAAACATGTGAGAAGCACTACTGTGCTCTGATTCCTTAAAAGGGATACGTAGGCATCAAGTCACGGGGCTCAGCCGAGCGAAACTTTGTAAATATTTTCTTCTTTTACCCATTTTTTCTTTTGCATGGATTCCCTCTTTGCATTTTCTTTTTAGATCTTAAGCATTAGATTTGAACACACCCTTTGATTAGTACAACAAGAGTGGATACCATAGAGTACTATGGGTGTTTCGGTGGCTAATACCTTCCGCTCGTGTAATATACTCCCTTACCCAATATCTCAGTCGTTTGACCTTGATTTCACCCTTCTCAAGTTTACTCGATGTTTACCTTTCCATTCTCGTGGGATAAAAAATGTTCGATGGCGACTTCATTGATTTCATCTTGTTGATTTGTTTAGACGGTTGTTTAAGCTGGAGACTTCACTTGGGATAGGTCGACCAAATGCTGGTCCATTTCGGAGTCACTCCTAGCTCTTGTTTTATTTTCGTTGGGTGTTTATTTGTATGCTTTATGGCTTGTTCATTTTGTACATGTTTATTTGTGCATATGTTTGCGTGCATTTTATCTGATATATTGTTGTTATGTTGGCTTCTGCTTTTTATCTGAACATGGCATTGCATCCACTCATTCACCTTATGTGTCTTCATGCATCCATAACAGGTACTCAGAGTGGGGATTTTTTAATCAGGCATGCTATTCTTCTTAGAACAAAAAATATTGATTTCTCACTGCACCGTGATCAGAGAAATCCATGGAACAATATCGTAGGGAATTGGATGATTTGAAGGATTATATGGGGATTTGTATGATGGGCATGCATGCAATGGCTCGTGGTCAGAAATCCTTAAGGTATAAATAACCAGTTGAAGACTCAGCTAAGTCGGGTATGGAAGTTCTGAAGACAGTGTCAGCAAAGGAAAGTGATCCTATATATGTTATTGCAACATAAGCTATCATTCATCCCCACCCTATGGGACCTTATCCAAATCATGAAAAACTTTATGGGTCTCATCCAGAACTTCGTGTTCATGGATTTTCCTCTTCAGTTGGAAATTCAATTGGTAAAGCTATATTGTATGGGTCTTCCTCCCACAAACCTCTATCCTGATTTCGATGCAAATGCTAGATGTGTCACCCATTATGAAGCACATGGTTATGATATTGAAGACTGCAAGTGGTTGAAGTATAAAGTCAGACAATTGTCTGGCATCTTTTCTAAAAGTCCAGTCCTTGTTTGACAAATCGTTTCTGACTCTTCCTTCTCAGTTGAGTGCTTCTACTGAGTAGTAGAAGACAGGGTGATGCTTCTATGATGAAGAAGTATAATATATCTAATTCTTAGACATTTGCTGCTGTGTAGAAGAAAAATACCTCAAAGGTTGAGTTCTACATTTAGAGTTTCTTTTCTTCTGTGAAGTAGAAAATTCCTTGACATGGTTTATGGATTTTTGGTTTTGTGTAGTAGAAGACGAATATTATTTTGTGAAGTAAGAGATTCTTCGGAATACAACGGCTTATTTTCTCTTCTGTGTAGTAGAAGATAGTTTATGATATAGTTTATGCAAGTTCTCTTGATAAATCATTCATCACATCTTTTGAGGAATATCCATCGTGATTACCATGTTAGGGAATCTGGCCTTTGAAATGAAGATTGTGAACCATTCAGAGATGAAGTGCAAGACCTTCTCAATGCAAAGGCTATCAATTTCGAGCCACATGGTTAGATTTTAATTCTCCTTTGACTCAGGGAATTTCAAGACTATCAAAACATCGTTTGAAGCAACAATTCCATAAGAAGACTAGTCTCCTTAACATGGAAATTTCAAATTACATTTGTATTCTCATTTATAATATTTCTTGTTTGGTTCAGTACTTTCTTGTATGCTAAACTTACTTATTTTTAAATATTAATCATAATGCATTGAATATGTTTGTCTTGAATGAATCCATTTGTATTCACTCATTAATGTTTTTCTTTAATTTTTAATACTTAACTCTTGTTAAATAAAGCAAAATACCTCCAGAGGGAGGATGATGAGAAATATGCCAAAAATCTTAAATGACATGCTTTTGAGTAAAACCCTGCTGACGATGTACAAACATTGTTTCAAATTCCCAAATATAGGAGATATAAGGGAGATAAACCCTCGTCAAACCCTTTGAGCCTTAAAGTAGGAGTTTCTTTTCGTTTTATAAAAAAACATCACATTTAACTCGGGGCAGGGTAAATTTCAGTTAATCTGATTGAGCATTAAAATCTCAAAAGGAGTGAACATTCGAGGATCACCACACCTTATCCCTCATGCATCAAGAGTATGCATGTAAGGATTAACCATAATGGTTATTCTTTACTCGTCCAGAGGATCAAAGATGACAATACAACAATGGTTATCCCTCATCTACAAAGGACGCAAGAAGTTACAATCACTTACAAAAAATCAAAGACGACATGAAGATTAACGACTTGTTCAAAAGGAAAGAAAGAAATCCCGTGAAGTAGGGGAAAAAAGAGGGTAAAAAAATGAATTAGGCATGGAAATAACAAAGTAATGAAAAAGGGACGATAAAAGTTATCGAGCAAGAATAAATTCGTGTGATGATAAACCAGAAGGATGAGAAACTTATCTTGAGAGATGGGTGCTCGTATCGAGTTAACTGAATGTAGGAATGAAGAACATCATGTAGAATGGGTGGACACCAAATGCTTTGAGCCTTAAATCCTTTTTTGTAAAAACGGTGAACAAGAGCACGTTACAAACCTTGAAAGTCCTAACTGAAGCATGGGTTAATTCTAAGCAAAACTGTAACGAGGGTACGATAATCTAACTCCTAGGAGGCTTGCTAAAACTTTCGAGCTGGTATAACTTAATTTGTTTAATTTCTTTTACACAAGAAAAATTCGATGTTTCCACATCTTTTTAATAAAAAGTTTTTAAACTTAAAGACAAACATGAGTGTTTCATTATAATTATCATTCTTAGAATAAATATTCTTTGCAAGTGAATAAGTGATTAAACATCAAGTAAGCTTTCATAATGAGCATCAGATGAAAATTTGATTATCCCAAGGGACAACTTACTTCAAGGATATGTTGAAGTGCAAATAATTTTTGAAGACAATCTTATTCTGGGGAAGACTTTCTATTTACTTTGTTGAGTAAAAGAATACTAGTTTGAGAAATGATTTGAAGCAGATTGCAAAAGTTGATTTCCCAGAGTCTCTATCATGTAGTGACGCATTACTTTCAGTTGGTCCCGAGGGACATATTTCTTCAAGTATCCGATTGAAGAACAAAGTTGTATAAGTTAATAAGCACAGTTGTGTACTAACCTACTTTCAAGATGTTAGTCAATTATCTTGAGGAGGTGTTGTCTTCCAAACTATGTGAGTTTCTCATTTCTCCACGAGCATGAAGACAGAAAGTGGTTTGTCGAGACTCTGTTAAGCACGGGCAGGATATTTCAATGGTAGTACTCCGTTGAGCAGAAATAAAGGTATCTTAGAATTTGACTACCCTAAGGGGCCCAGAGAGCATCTTAAATAATCCGTTGAGTAAGTGTTCAGCCAATCTAAGGCATTCAGGTCAGGATTTTATCCCTTAATGTGTAGTCAAACTGGGGAAGTTATGTCGAGAGTTGACAAATCTCTTTGAGAATCCGTTGATTAGAGGATAATCTTTTCGGAATCTGAATACGCATGGGAATTCACTCAAGCATGGTTGAAATTGCTTCCAACACTGGTCAGTCAGGGGAAGTGTTCTGAAGTTCATAACACTGAGCCATATTATCTTTATGGTACATATCTAATGATGTCCTCTCAAGGTAATTTTCTTCAAAGGCCCTATAGACTCGGGCAAGAAATTATGCAAGGGCATTTATTCCTCTTCAAGGATTGATCAAATTAAGTCCAGCGCGGGCTAAACAATTTGTGAATTTGAAAAGAATGTCGGGAAGGAAAGATCGTTATCCTCGGCTCATCAGAGACTTAAGTCCATTCATTGATGTTCCTCCATCAGAAGTCACGATCATTATCTCTAGTTGATGTTTGGATTTTTGATAAGTCAACAATTCTACTAGTTTTCGATAATTTATTTGGCTTGAATCCGCAAAAATCGGTAACACTTTGGTTCTTTTGTCTTTTTTTTAAACATATTTGACTTTTCTAATTTTCCTTTCTCGCAGTATTTTAGAATAAATTTATATCTTTTTGTTGCATTTTATGTGTTTTCTTGGTAGTTGTGTATGTTGTCAAATTCAGGCAAAGAGCCCAATCGTCTTGCGTGACCAAAATGGAAGTTTCGATGTTGAGAAGAAGAATTTTGGAGGCTACAGGGGTCCTGAAACAGCCACCTGTGTCACCTGACACGGTCGGTGTTAAGAGAGGATGTGCAACTCCAGTCTGGGAGAAGAGATAGAGGCTGACACGGGTGTCGGAGTCACACAACATAGCCCGTGTCAAAACACCTGCTTGGGAGCATGATTAGAAGCTATAAATAAAGGTTGACATGGGTGCCCATGTAGCATGACATGGCCCGTGTCGGTCAATGCGCTAAGAATTCTGATTTTTGGAATTTTAAGTGCCTTAGAGCATTAAAGGTACTTTGTACATTTTGGAAATGCTGAGGGATGACCTAACATTATTTAGACTTGTTTCTGAGAAGAGGAAGATGACTTATTGAATATTGAAGAATTGCACACTGAAGGAGTAAGTTTCAATGGTTTTGGAAATGGAGAATCTTTAAGGCACGATAGTAATTGAAGATCTACAAATCCAACTGTTGTACCCCAAAATTTGCTCTCTCTCTTTTCAAGGCTTTCCTAACAAAGATTTTCAAAAGCCCAAGTTTGCACAAGTAAAATTGGACTTTTAAATGCCTCATAGAGTTCCCATGGATCACATTGGGTTTTCAAGCATCAAATCAAAGAAGAGCAGGCTTGCTTCGATTTCCCAAGCATCGATTGGAGTTTGGCCTCCTTCAAGCTTTCTTCGATTTTACAAAGTCGTGGCTTCCTTCATGCTTGCTTCGATCCACTGAGCAGTGGCTTCTTTCATGCTTGCTTCGATTCATAAAGCAGTGGCTTCCCTCATGCTAGCTTCGACTCCACCTATAAACCCTTCAACACACATAGTTTCTACACTATGACACACAATAGGTGGATTCGAAGAACATCAATTTGGACCATTCGAAGAACATGAATTTGGTGCATTCGAAGAACACATATTTGGTGTCCCATTCGAAGAATATGAATTTGGTGGACTCGAAGAACCTACATTATGGTTCATTCGAAGGACATACAATATGGTCCGTTCGAAGAACATTCAATTGGTCCATTCGAAGGACATACAATATGGGCCATTCGAAGAACATGCATTTGGACCATTCGAAGGACATACAATATGGTCCATTCGAAGAACATGCATTTGGCCCATTCGAAGGACATACAATATGGTCCATTCGAAGAATATGCATTTGGACCATTCGAAGGACATACAATTGGTCCATTCGAAAGACATACAATGGGTCCATTCTAAGAACACACAATTGGTGTTTTGTCTTTTGATGATTATGGTCGAAGGCTGCTGAACAAAGTCCTATTTGATGCCAAGCCCAAGCTTGATTCACTATCCACAAAACAACCTAAAACCATGTCAAAAAACTGTCTTCTATGCTGCAAGACAATCCTGTACCAAGCAGCCACAACACTCCAAAACTGCTGCAAGACAGTCCTGCTACGCTGCTCCTAATTTGAACCAAACTAGCATATGAGAGCTGCACCTCGAAAGCTATGAAAACATCATACCCAAACTATTCAAATTTCATTTGTTTCCCCCCCCAAATCTTAGCCAAACTTCATCTATAAATAAGACGTTTCACAATACATCTAAGGGGGATTTTGGGAAACGAAAGAGAGAGAGTCAAAAACGGGAAGCTGAAACCCTTAAAACACTCTCAAAAAAAATCACCAAACACTTAAAAACTTACCAGTTATGAGTTTTGAATTTGACCCCCTTGTTATTTCTCTTGTCCTTTTGCTTCCAAGAAATCCTAAATGCCATCTACATATAACCTCACACCTTGTTTCTTGATGCCGTGTTCAAAGAAAAGTAGCAACTAGAATAGCTTCAGGGAGGTCGAAGCAGGTTTAAGCCATCATCGAACTGTTCCTGGAGTTTCTTTCTTAGTCCCTCAAGTTTCACTCCAACAGGTAAGTTTTTTCATAAACTTGAAACTCTTCGTTTCAAACATCATTTGGTATTGAAGTAAAATTAGGGGATGCTGAAAATAGTCTGGGTTAAGGCCCAAAGTACAGGATGGATAGGGGGGTGTGAATTAATTTGGAGTCTTAGTAATTGCTGTAGGAGGGGATGTCTAAAGCAATGGTTCTATTGGGCCTGTAGTTTGAAATTGCACCCTCCTCTCTTATTACTAAAACAGTAAAAGATTTAATGGGCCCTCTTACTGTCTTTCCCGAACACAACACTTCTGTTTTTGCAAAAAGTATTTTAATAGATATCTACAAAATAATTGTAAATTCATCACTTACTGGTTTATAAAAATATATTTAATGGAATGGCGATTTTAAGGATAATAGTAAAAAGGAAATGATTTTTCTTAAGACGTCAAATGGACTAATCACAAACTAAATGGGCTTGCAGTTTGTAACTACCCCCCCCCCCCCCCATATTTTTACTAAAATCAACTTAACTTACTTAAGTTCATACAATTTAAACTTTAGTGGGCTTAATTTAATTCCAACGACCATTTAATAATTTATAATTTTACAGTTACTCTATTAATTTCCATTTACGAATCGCATGGGCCAATGGCCAACATGTCTCGCGAATGGATTCATGGATACGCGAGTCCTTCTGATTTAGAAATCCCCGTCTTCCTGGATTAAAAATACACCCCTGATTAATTTAAATATTAAGAATGAGCCATCAGATATTGTTGTACCATCCTTGGTTAAACGCTTCTTTATTATTCTAATCTTGGAAGACATGATCATCGGGGTAGGATAAATTTGGGGTGCGACAGAGTGCTCTTTATTTATCCAAAGTCAAGAATTAGTAAATTACGGTATCTATAGGAAAGTCAACTGAACTTTTACCATGCATAAATTTCACATGCTTCATCCATTTTCCCCAACCAAAGCTTATTTTTAAGAGAATCCAATTCCCTACAACTTCTCTTTTATCCTCAAGCTCAAGAAATGCACCATTTGAAATATACAAGCTCATACATTACAAGTCAGTTTCATAAACTTAACAAAAGAAACTTTTTCCATGACCTTTTACATCAAGATAAAAATCATCAAGTAAAAAACATATCAAAATAGAGATTGAAGTAGACATCTTGGTCTTTCCAAAATTTACAAGATCATCTTCACTGGATAAAAGTTGAGCAAGTTATGGCTTACCCAAGTTGGGGAAATTTGAGAGATATCAAGAAACATTCATTGGGCAAATTTGGAATTTTAGGTCAATGGCCTAATTTTTGATATCAAACACTTTCATGACCTTATGAAGGGCCACTAATCTCATTTTTACTTTGCGTTGCAAATTTTATCTATTTTATTGATATTTATTTTGATTTATTTCAAATAAATACAAAGTAAATTATATAAAATATTTAGAGATGGACTTTGGCATTTGGGATAATGTTTTGTTTTATCTTAAGGCCCAAGAATTCGTGCCAAAATGTCCAGGTGCATTCAAGGTTGGAAATGGGATGAAATCTTCATTTTTGGCATTTTTTCAAATTATAATCATGGCTTTAAATAACATTTTTATGGCTTAGTTTATTTCTTTATTTCCTTGCCTTCTCCGTCTCCTCTATAAATACATCCTTCCTGCAAGCATTACACACACACACACTGCCTCAAAAAAGCATACAAAATTTCTCAAAAAATCACCAACATTTTAAAAAACACAAAACAAAATTCTAGCCTTCCTCAGTCAAAAGCAAGTATCACAACGTATCCCTGAGCCCTCCAGGATTCATCCCTACCCATCACGAGATCTGAAGTGCCCTAGAACGGCCTATCCCCTTCCACTGGTGGTAAGAAATTTTCCTCTTTTCGAATCTTTAATTGCATGAACATTTAATCTCTTTTGATGGTACATGTATACGAGTAATGGAGTTTAGGGCATGTTTGGATGATCACATGTCATTTTGGACGTCAGAAACGCATGGTGCCATGTTTGACCGTTGTTAGGGTTTCGTGTTCGAATCCAGTGATACACGAGTCTTTAGTGATTTCAGAGGCCATATTCGTGATTAGGAGACTTTTTAAGTCAGTCTGTATTGTTTTGTTTTTTGTTTGATCATGTTTACAGGGGATCCCACCGGAGAAGACGGTGGAAACCACCGACTCGGGTGGTTGGACTGGCCTGGTCTAGGTCAAAAGATGGCGTGGCTTTACTCTTTCATCCAATTGGATGGATCCAGATAGTGGATCTCTCTCTCCACTCTTGATTGGCCCATTCTAATACAGCGGTGCCCACTGGAGGGCGTGCATGTGACAACTCAGCAGCTTGACTCACTTTGTATTATATACATTTCTTTATGCATATATTAACGGATGTAAAGTCGTCCCAATGGTTGGGTGTGTGAGTTTTAAGGCGTTGCGTGTGTGAGAGGTCATGGGTTCGACCACTGCCTCTTACATTTTTATTTTTTCCTAACTTTGCTTGCAGATCCAGTGTTCGTAGGCCAAACACGCTCACCATATGATCCAGATCCAGTGTTCGTAGGCCAAACACGCTCACCATATGATCAAGATCCAAGCGCTTCAACATGCAGCCCATACTGCACTTCCTGAAGGCCAGCAACATTGAATCCAACGCAAGTCTAGGCTTCTCCCTGGTTGGGCTTTACAAAAATCCAAACCACACCCCCTGCTTACTAATCAGCACCAGGCCCATTTACCTTCTTTATTTATTCTTTTTTTTAGTTTATCAATTTCAAAAATATTTTTTGCTTAATTATAAAATAAGGTAAAAAAATCACAAAAAATTAGGTTTTAGTTTTTTTAATTTAAATTAATTTTGTTAATTTAATTAATTAATTACCTTAACACTTTATTAAAATTAAAATTAAATAGAATTAGATTTTAATTTTTCTTTTCATAATAAAAATTTCAAAAAAATAGTAGGTTAGTTTAGAATTAATTTTACGTAATAATTCTCTTTTCTTTCTTATTTTGATTAATTAAGATTTAAGTTAGTTTATTATTTTGCAAATAAATAAAAACAAAAAAATAGTTTTTTCTTTTAACTTAGAAATGTTTTAGGGTTAGACGTCATTTCTATTTAACGCGCGTTTATTTACTTTCACACTTTTTTCATATTATTGTACCTACTTTCTGGTTTATAATAGTTTAATTTAGGGCTTTACTTTACTGCTTTATTCCCCCAGGTTTTGGACATGTAAATAATCCCCTCCTCGAAGCCTGATAATAGCTAGTATTTACAATTCCTACACTTTTAATTTCTACAAACTATTTACTGTTTATATGCATGCTAACTAGGATTGTATGGAAAGAATAAAACAAAACGCTAGCAAACCTAACATAAGATAAAAATAATTGAATACAACACACTCTCACATATACATCTATAGGGTATCCCACTCCGGGTTCCTTCGGAAAAACAGTCACATCTCTCAAAACGTGCAAGATTTTAGTGGCTACCCTCCGGTTTAAAGATCATAAGTCCCTCGATGACCCTCTCGATGTTGCCTCTGTATGATCTTAAAAACCCCAGGGTAGTTACTAAACTGTCTTTCCCACTTGCCTTTGTGATTGTATAAACGTCCCTTCGAATGTCCCTTAAACATCCAACGACTAGGGTTTCCTACTCACTAATAGTAGGATAGCATTGTCTAAAGGAAAAGAGGAAAAGAACCACATTTCGAGTAATGTAGATAGTTGTTAGATGCTTCCTCAAACAGTTTTTACATTTACATAAAACTTCTTTCAAAAACATTTTCAAACACTTTGTATATGTTCATTACCATTCCGAGAAACATTACAAAGTTTGTCGCACTAAAGCGTTTTCAAAATACTTTTCAAAACACATACAATACAAGGTATTTTAAAATGAGCTAAGCATCTAAGAGTCTGAGATAACTACGGATGGAAAGGGTGCTAATACCTTCCATTTCCATGATCTACCCCCTTTCTCAGAAATAATGTCGAAAGGACTTTTTCTGTTCTTTTCACCCTTTCCTTTGTTGGATAAAAGAAAAGTCGATGGCGACTCTTGCTTACTACAAAATTTGCGAATATAAACGCAAAACTAGTACAATATTCGGTTCTGCCACCGTATTACAGAACTGACGACTTTGTTGGGGAACAGACTAAAAATTAGGGTTACCTTAGAGTTTAGATCATTTTAATTTATTTCCTTGTGTATTTTGTATGCTTTAATTTTAAAGAGGTTGCTTGGGTTACTGTTAAAGATCCTACACCCAGATATGGGGCACCTTTTAGGTAAGTAGCAATAAATCATGGAGGTTGTATGGTGTGGACCAATATGGAAGAAGTGATGGAGACTTTAGTGTGATACTCTGGCTTGTACTAATGTTCCTTGAGTCAGCCAAGGATAACATTAGGCTTCCTTATAGTTTGGTTGACTCATCCTAAGCCATTAGAAAGTAGTGAGATGGCTGGCTTTGGTTGCGACTGAAGATTGGTTGATACTCGATGCTACACTCATTGAGATTGGACTTTTGGGATATTTTTAACGAAATAATTTGGTGCTTGGGCTAAAACAATGCCTAAAAGAAAGGTCAGTGATATGAGACTCTTTAGAACCTAATTACTATTAGTTTGTGTGACTTGTTTGTGTTTGTTATATCTGTGATTTTAAGCATAATCATAACATCATAAACATTATAACATGTCATGTACACTAACCATTTCAAGGACCTGTGGATTTGTCTCTTTTCAGTTTTGTAGGTTTTGGATTCAATTCGTAGAAAAACCATTCGGATTAACTTCGTAGAAATTCCTCTCAAACTCAAGGAAATGGTCTTAAAAGTTCCTGAGAACTCATCATTCCACAAGAGATATGGTCACTTGTTCAGTTTGGTTAATACCGGTTTTGACAAAGGTTTAATGAGCATCCTATTCCAGTTTGTAGGGGTAGAAATGTTTAAGAATAAGCCATTGGATTGACCAAACTTATACAAATCAAATAAAAAAAATCTCCACCACGATTTATTGTTTCCAAAGGAAAGGGAAAAGACCGAATAACCGAAAAGAGGGGGAAATATTATAGGTAAGGGGGTTGGTTATGCAAAGGGAAGGTATTAGCACCCTAAACATCTACGGTACTCTGCAGGAACTTCTTTGTAAAATCTGTATATTTTGGCTATAAAATGTTGTATAAAAATTGATGGTAGAGGTGAGAAGAGAAGTATTTTTTATGCTTTTTGCACCCGCCGCAGTTGCAAACCTTTAGTGCCTATGTACCACCTTCCGTGCAATAGGGGATCATGGTACACGTAGTTCCTCTTTAAAAACTTTAAAACACAAGTGTGTTGGTTAATTTTATGAGAAAAGACATCATCGTTATTGTCTGTGTGGAAAACATACTTACTACCCACAATCATGAGAAAGGAGAATTTGCATCATCTCAAAGTGTAAGATATGGCTTGAATTCTAAAATAAATAATGCCTCACTCAACCTCCAAGTGGAAAATATCTCTCTTCACTACATATTGTAGAAGTATAGTTGTTTGCATCACCACAAGGATTGGCATGAGTCCAATCTTATGAGAAAAGTTTTAAAGGTAAAATGCCAAAGTGGCAAAATAGTTTGAATGAGATTGATTGACTTTTAGTCTTCTTAAAAAAATGTCAAGGTATTATTAAATTGATTGAATTTTATTTAGTAAAATGTCTTGAAAATGCATGGACCTAAGTCCAAGTTTATTATGAAAGTGGTTCAAGTTTAACAAGTATAGTTTTCAAAAGGAGGGAGAAAATTTTTGAAATTAAAGAAGATGGGAGGAGATGAAGGGACTATGCTAAAGCTTAAGGTAAAAGCTAGGGAGAAGAACCATCTAACCAACAAGAAGCCAACACTTGACATTATGGGTCAAGATATAATTCCCATTCTTTGGATTGAATACAAGAAAGGACACTAAACCTCTTGAGAAGATCAAAATTCAAATACATTAAGTCTTCAAAAATTGGGCAGAGTAACGGCTGTATACAGATTAATTCCAGATTACAGACAAAGTATGTAATCATAATAACCTACACACAAAACAAGAAAACAACCCAATGTCTTGAGGTAAACCCCAAGAACTCCAGACAAAATATCAATTAAGGTCACAAGTTCTCCAACATAGATAAAGGTTTCTACTCCTAAGTCTAAGAAGTCCACCGCTCCATAATGCCAAGGATAGTAACCAAGTAGTCCAAATAACATTAAATTTTTTTAGAGTTTAAGTTGATTATTAGGTATCTTCAAAAAGAAATGAAAAATCTCATGTGAGCAAAATAAAATGACATGAATATAAAGGCCCAAGTGAGCAAAGATGAAAATAGCATGAAATGTAAATGCTAAAGTAAATGGTACAAAAAGTAAAAGCATAAAATAAAGTCAATTGTTAGAAACTTGTATTTGGAACACATTAGATGATTGGTAGAACCAAAGCCTCTCAACAACAAGTTGCATTTGCTTTTTGTCAAGTATATCATCCATTTTAAGAATCTCAAAATAACTTAATGATCAATGATGTTTAAGTGATCCACTTTGACCAAAATTAATGAAGTTTCATTAGAGGATTGGTAGAACCAAAGCCTCCTAACAATGGATCTCAAGTTTATTGGATCATAGGGTTCAAATTAACATACTTGGTCTTGCAAATATAAGTTTAGGCCACGAATGATCATTTTCTCAAATCGGGACAAAATTTAGCGCTATGTTAAGCAATCGTAAGTGGACTTATATGGAAGTCACACCTATTTTGAGGCCGGTGAATAGAAATATATGCACCATTTGTTTTGAGACATGATATAGAAATCATAATACAATAACACTTAGTGCAATAAGAAGGGGATGAGATGAAGAGGAAAGGGAAAAATGAACAAACCACATTTGAATCAAAATTTAATCAAACTATTATTAAAATCTTTCATCCATATTTATGGAGTTAAACTCAACACCATGGATCCAATGATGTTAATAAAGTTCATGATCAAAATTTCAATCCAAGATCAGCAGAAAATCTACAAAAATAAAGTTGTATTTAAAACACGTTAGTAATCAAATCCAAGCGATATGGTGTGATGTGCATATCATGGTCATTACTGAATAAAGCACAAGATTCAATATAAAATAAGAAATTCAAAAATTCCAAAAGGAATTGTTTCAATGGTTGAAGGATGACACGTTGGTCATCTTCAACCTCCAGCCAGTCTCAAAACCAGGTCGCTCAAACTGTAAAATTAGAGCACGAGACCGGTACCATTCGCTTCGTCTCATCAAGACAAAGATAACCACACCTTCGCGAAAAATTTATGTAAATTGTAGCTCAAACAATTTGGAACAGAAGTTTTAAAGAGGGATTGGAATTTCACGGTCAAAACATGCTTCCAGTTAAGAACAAATGTTGCGACTAGAACCAAGGTGATTAGAGTTTCATAATAATATCAAAGTTTGAGAGAATTGGTGAAGGAATCTACTTATTGAAGTTAAGTTACAGAACTCTGAAACTGGACTTCTGTGGATCAATATAGGTCACGATTCTTGAAGGTAATTGTATGGTTAACTTTAGGGAAGTTCAACAAAGGTGAATTGACAAAGAAAACTGATTGAGGGATGCTGCAAAAGAAAATTCGAAGTAGTTGGAAATTGGGTTCAAGAGAGAGTTTGGAAGCGCAATCTTGGTTGTCTAAGCTTGAAGAAATGAATGAGGGATGATCCTTTATTTATAGGGGAGTGAATGGGATCCTTAAGCGTGTGAAATGGTGCAAATTGGAGGGAAATCGTAAGGGTTTGCAGCATGAACAAAGTGTGACTTGTTTAGCATCAAAACTCAGTCAAATCGTGTGTTTCATGATTCTAAACGCCTTTGGAAAGTTGCTAAAAATGATTAGAAGCAAAATGTATGGAAAATATATGATTAGAAGCCAAAACAAAGATTTGAAAATATGACTTGTGATGAAACTTCAGTTTCAAGTTACCAAATTCAAATCAATGGCATTCTCGACTCAAGGGGTCTTAGGGTATGATTCTTGAAGATTTAGAAAGATGAGGTTACAAGATTTGAATTGGGAAAAGAATGGGATAAAATGGTTTCTTGAGATGAAAGTTGCAATGAGTCAAAGTTGAGAAAGAGAGGTTGACTTTCTATACCTAGAAAATTTCTAAGTTTTTCTTCAAAAATGACTTACAATGTCTTGCATCAAAACAGGGCCTTCCACTTGGAATTTTCTCTTGACCAAAAAATATGGCATGAAGTAGATCTCTTGAATGACATTCTCAGACTTGAACCATTCCAAATATCCAAAAATTGAGAGTGTTATGACTTGTTGAAGTTGGCGAAAATTCATGATATAACCTATAATCTTTTGCATCCATAGGGAATCTTCCATCCATTTTCACATTTTGCACTTTTAAAATGGGTCGAAATTCACACATTCAAGATCATTATGGAAAAAATTGGTTCAAGGTGATAAAAGTTGATCAATTTATGATCATTTGAAGTCACATGAAGGGATTTGAGGGTTCATCTGGAGGACTTGTAATCTTTCATCATCATCAAGTTTCTTATACACAAATTTTCTTTGAGACCTTTAAAGTGATTTATTAATGACCCTTTGAAGAGAAGGATGTATTTGGAATAACTCAAAAATACCAAAAGATGAGCAAGATATACCCCTTTGAAGTTCAAAACCCTAGCTCATAGAGCAAGAAAATACCTTGGGGAGAACTTTTCAATTTTAATCAACCTTCTTGCACCAACACTTTTAACTTGCAAATATAGGTTGTTGAGGATGATTTTATAAGTAATAGCAACAAACATCACTTCCACATCTTGATAATTGAAGGAGATATTAACTTGTGATCAATGGAGACAAAGACTTGTCCAATTGAGTCAAACTTCTCTAGTCAACCCTTGTGTTTTAAGCTACTTTTAACAACTTGAGGCATAATGAATCATGAAAGACTTGTCATGTTGTTACTTAAAAATATCTTTCATAGAGTCTTGAATCTCAATGAAGCTTTGTTGAAGAATGTACAAAGAAGGAACTCATGAATCCAAAAGCTGACTTTGATGGAATGAAATGTGATTTCACCTACATCATCAACAACTAGGATACACATACATTGTATTTGTTAGTTAAAGAGTAATCAAACATAGATGATCACAAAATATAATTCAAGGTACTTGGTGATTCCCCATAGAGCAAGACCAAAGGTAGAAAGAGGAAACAAACCCTAGTGTGTGACTTTGTTGTGATTGAATTTATATGATATGATGAAGGAATCTTAGAGGAAAAATTAGGGTACAACAACTGCCCTTATTTAAGTGTCTTCTATCCGGAGATACGAAGGTTAAAATCTTCGTGTCAACGCGATTGAAGATACTTAAATATAAAACAAGCCCTATTTTTGGCCATAAGATACCGTGTAATGCTTATGATTATGAATGCAGATGAACAATTCTAAGGGGGAGCAAGACACCATTGAGGCTGTAAAAAGTAAAAGGGGAAACAAAAAGAAACCTTGACCAGGAAAGTAAATCACTGGTGAAGGAAAGGCAAGCCTCTGTTGGGGTAATGGTCAAGATAGGATCCAAATCATCGTCAACTGAAGAATTAAGGAGAGGGGGTAAAGGATAACGGTGACCGACAGATGACTGCGAACTATCCAAACTTAAGGGGATAGAAAAAAAGTAACATTGACCTACCGGAGAAAGAGATGAAAAGATAATACTAGTAAATCTCAAGAGGTATAAAATATTCATAACTGAAAACATATGAACTTCCATTAGAGTAACAAAATCTCGACGATGAACTACCTTCCATAATGATAAGATTACAATCCATCAGGATAACAAAATTCTCAACAACAAACTACCTTCCATAATGACAAGGCTACCATCCATAATGACAAGGCTACCATCCATTGGAGTAACAAAATCTCAGCAATGAACTACCTTCCATAATGTAAGGCTGCCATCCATTGGAGTAAAAAATTCAACAACAGACTACCTTCCATAATGACAAGCCTACCATCCATTTGAGTAAAGAAATTCTCCATAATAGACTATTTTCCATAATGACCAGGCTACCATCCATTGTAGTAAAAAAATTCTCAACAATAGACTACCTTCCATAATGACAAGGCTACCATCCATTGGAGTAACAAAATATTAGTAACGAACTACCTTCCATAATGACAAGGCTACCATCCATTGGAGTAAAAATTTCAACAATAGACTACCTTCCATAATGACAAGGATACCATCCATTGGAGTAACAAAATCTCAACAACAAACTAACTTCCATAATGACAAGGCTAACATCTATTGGAGTAAAAATTTCAAAAATAGACTACCTTCCATAATGACAAGGCTACCATTCGTTGGAGAAAAATATTCACAACGAACTACCTTCCATAATTACAAGGCTACCATTCCTTGTGATGACAAAATTCTCAACAACATACTACCTTCCATAATGACAAGGCTACCATCCATTGGAGTGACAATATCCGAATCTTCTTCAGGAACAATTAGATTCATCGGGGAAGTACATGTTGCTCAAATAAAGAGTCTTGCAATTTGCTGCTATTAGGAGGAATTGCAATAATGATTTCCTGAAGAAGAAAAAAACTTCCTAGATAAATGCCCATACAATTCCTATAGAAATTTTTGGTGCAAAATGAATGCACATTCTCAACTGGGATTTAAATCTCGTAGAAATTCAAATAATATTGTTGAGGGTACCCATTCCAACCAGAAACAAATCGGAATGAAGCAGTCAACCAAAATACGCATTTTGAGAAATAAACTCAAGAGGGAGATTCCATCCTATCCAGACAACAAGCTGAAAAGAAGGCTGAAACAAAATTCTTCCACGAGGGATTACTGAGTGGGGAAATTGAAAGAATGTACACTTTCATCTTAAGGTTGTTATTATATTGGATAGAGTATAACACAACTCTGTAAAACAGGATAATATGTCAACAGCATATCAATGAATGCAAATGAGCAATGGTTTTCTAAATTAAAACATGCTGATGTATGTGAATGTATGAATGTCACCATGTATGCTGACAAAACACACACAGAACACTGGGGATAAATAGGAAGGGCCACAAATGGGTATAATCAATACTCGGCTAAATCATAATTAGGATGGGATTTCCATAAGATAAGTAAGCACCAACTGAGGAACAAAATCCTATTTCATAACTTAACTTTTACTCGGGAGGAACATAATCCGAAAATAATAAAATCATAGCAATAAATCAGTACAGATACAAGGATGTAACATTTTCCTCCAGGCTTCACCGGGGAATATCACACAAACTTCAATGGGGAAAACAAATGTTTCACGGTATGTACTTCTACTGGGGATTGCAATACTGATTTCAATAAGGCAGATGAAAACCATATTGTCAAAACATTAACGGAGGATCTAGTGATGAGTTCATTGGGGAGAAAAGACTTATATTAAATGAGTGAAACCTTCACCGGGGAATCTTGGATAGAGTCTTCATATCAAGCAAACATATTGTGTTTATCCATCCTTGGGATCACTAATTTTGTCCCCCTTGTATCACAAAATTTAAAGTAATTCCTAAATTCTTTTCAAAAATAATTTTGTTATTTTAATCTGTTTGCTTTGATCATTACTATCAATAATAAATGAAATCTTTATAAGCTGAATAAAATAAGAGTTGCAAAGAATTGGATAAAAGGCTCAAATTTTATTAATAGAATGATAGCCTTCAAATGGCAAGACCCCATGGATGATCACA
The DNA here is from genome assembly GCA_948472305.1 of Vicia faba. Lineage (NCBI taxonomy): Eukaryota > Viridiplantae > Streptophyta > Magnoliopsida > Fabales > Fabaceae > Vicia > Vicia faba. The sequence continues at coordinate 858,527,547 of OX451741.1, forward strand.
AAGTTTGGAACATGGTAATATATATTGGAAAATGAAACGACCGACCGTCTTTTATCCCCCCGAAAGGGAAAGGAAAACATCGAGAAAACCTGAGGATTGAATAATCACGATTCTACGACTGAGAGATCGGGTAAGGGAGTCTGTTATGCCAGGGGAAAGTATTAGCACCCCAAACGCCCATAGTACTCTACTATATCCACTCTTGTTGTCTAATCTAATGGGTGCGTAAAATCTATGTCTAAGCTTAAAAGCTAAATAGGACGATGCAAGGAGAGAATGCAAGCAAAAGAAAGGAGAAAATAATGTAGGGAAAATGAGAGTTGTGCTCGCTTAGGCCCTACCCCAATGCATATGTATCCCTTTTAAGTAATCAGAGCAGTCGTAGTTCGGCTCATATATTTTGGTTGCTTTGTGTTTTTTAGTTAAGAAGACAAAAGCAACAATCGAGATGGAAAAACATCACATAAAACAACAAAATATCAACAACGATGATAAAACAACAAAAAAAGGATCACAAGACATCACATGGTAACACAAACTCAGATAACATGATAAAACGTCAGCATGATAACAGAATATCCGACAAGACGATGAAACCTTACACCTAACAATGATATTGAATATCAATGTAGGATGAAAAACATATGCGATGGCGAAACAGTGGTAACAAAAATATGCGATGGCGAAACATCGGCTAAAAGATAGAAAAGTAACATGGAAAAGATGGCGAAACCTCAACAATCCAGATGATAAAACATCACACATAACAATGATATCAAAAATCAAAGTAGGATAAAAAACATGCGCGATGGAGAAACATCAGTGAAAAGATAAATAAATATCATAACAAGGATGGCAAGACATCAATAATTTTGATTATAAAACATCACACCTAACAATGTTATTGAGAATCAAAGTAGGATAACAAACATGTGTGATGGCAAAACATCGACAAAAAAACAAACAAAATATCATGCCAAAGAATGGAAAAACATCAATTTGACATGGTTTAAAACAAAGGAAAAAGGCGCACAAATAATTAAGATTGGTTTGTATTTTTTACCTTGAAGAAGGATTTAAGTTCATTAGAGACGTTTTATAATTTGCCAAGAAGAAGTTTTAGTTTTAAGATGAAATATGCAAAGAAAAGAAAACAACTAAGAGAGACTATCTAGTTTTATCCCTAGTGTTATCATACAATATTGACCCTAAAGTAGAGGATAAAAGGGGAGCTTCTACCCTATGTTAACACCTACAAAAGCTCCCCATGATATAACCTACAAATGGCCAAAAGCATCTGGACAAACAAAAGCTCGAGTATCATTTGAATATCAAACACCTACAAGGCGCAGGCCTAGTAGTAGAAATGGAGGTCCCACCATAATATAAAAGGGTCCTTTACTATGATATAAATTACTAGGGCAAGAAAGATCCCGGGGAAAAGACATAGTGCATGCGTACACTAAGCATCAGTGTTGATCAACACGAGCGAAAGAAAGCGTGGGGATCCGATTGAGGGAACCTTTTCACTTGCCTTTAAAGGAATTAAATTCATTCGGATCTTGGGCACATGTTCGGAGCATCTACTTGTAGAAAGTGAGCATTGGAATAACATGGACTGGAATGTTCGGAGCCTCCTTTTGTGGACTTTCACTTGTAATATAGTGCAAGCACAAATATAAACACATGTTCATAATACCTACTTAGAAGGTAGCATTTTAAACAATCACAATTATCACACCGACATAATTGCCTTAAACAGGTCTTTAAATAAACTAGAGGGACTCCTGACATATATCAGCAACGGAGGTCCCATCATGCAATAGAAATTAATAAAGAGCGGAAACTGTAAAAAGGAAATAGTGAAATACGAAACGGATAAATATCTGTAGCAACTGAGCAAGAAAAAGAAACCCAGAGAACTTCAAGCAAGCTAGCATCAGTAAATAAATCAAGTCAGAAATCACGCCATCAAATATAAGCAATGAGGATTCAAATATGAACATATCCCACAAGTGATGTATAGAAATTATAATCAAATATATATCCTGAAAAAGAATAAAAAATATACAATGCACAAGAATTGTGCAAGCACAACGAATTGTGTTCCACAAATAAAGTGGAACACTACAGCATCAAGTCAAAATGGAAAACTTTCCTCAGAGTACCTTGCACATTTAACAGACAAATTAGTGATTACAAGGAGAAATGATGAATCAATAAGGGATGGATGATTATATAACATGAAATTGTAAAAACATGATGGAAAACATCAGAGTATCGAATGCAAGAGCCTTCAAGTAAACTCAAACAATAACTAGGTCAAAACTAAAGAACTGTTGCTCCTTTCCTATCACCATGTTGAATTGACAAGTAAATATCAATCAAGGATCAAAGGAGCAAGAGAAGAATACAAACAAAGTCCTTAGAAGTCAGTAGCAAACACTACACATCCATACTCATTCATTCCATTATGGTTTACAAGCATAATAAAAGAGGGATGCCATAAATTGTATCACAAAGCTTGGATCACAAATTAGTAAAGAAAGGAATTCAAACAAAGACAAAATTAGGAGACTTAAACCATTCAAAGACTTGAAATCAAGCTTCTAACTTGCTATGAGGATAAGATCAAGAGTTTATAATATTGATTCTAAAGCATGTTGCACAATTGCATTCAATGTACCTCAAAGACTAAAAATAAAAGAAAGGATTGAACATCAAATTCACAATAGGATGAAATGGTTCAATCGTTGGAGGTCAAGTGATATCATGTAGTTATGAGACTATCCTTGATGTATCATTCCAAAACAAGTTATTATTGTTAATTTGATGACCTCAAACTCAAGATAAAAATTCAAAACTCAAAGCAAAATTCATAAAAGAACATCACTTAGGAGGTGTGGATCAAAAAGTGCTCATAAACCAATTATGAGAAGTCAAGAGGATTGAATTGAATTAGTGTGATAAAAAAGAAGCAATATGATCATTAAGTTCCAAATCATAGGCCTTAATTTCCATAACATAGTTGAGATGTTTAGAGGTCAGAAAAAAAGTTTGAAGTTCATGGATATTAGAAGAGAGGATCAAATGAGGCTCAAAGACCAAAACTAGTTGGCAAAACTACCAAACCAGACAAACTTTCAAAATAATTTTTGGAAAAATATCCCATCAATTCAAATAATTCAAGAAAAATGGTTTTTAGATCCTAAATACATCCATGAACCTTAAACAAGATCCAAATTCCAATGGAAACCCAAGGCAAATTGGTTTTGATATTGAAACTTTCAATGTAGGCCACAAAACCCTAATTGTATGAATTTTAATCTTAAATATTAATTAGATAAGATCAAAATTCAAACAAATCAAACCAAGATCATAAAAATCACAAGGAAAGCATAAAGATTAGAAGACATCTTTTTTTACATTTTTAGAATCAAAGAAAAGTAAAAAATGAAATCAAAATTCAAACCATTAATTAATTAAACAAATATTCACATCTCAAAATAAAAATCCTATTCAAAATTCAAAAAAATATCCAACCAAAATAATATTTAAATATTAGAATTAAAAAAAAGCATCCATGATTTTTTGTGGAATTTTCCTATATTAAGAGCATGGTTAAAATAATTGAAGAAAACAAAAGAATCAATTAAATCCTATTAATTAATTAGTCAACATAAAAGAAAGAAAATTCTAAAGTAAAATTCATAATACTAAAATGGACAAATCAAAGTGTTCAAAATATTTTTTATATAATTTTTATACAAAAGAAAAGGTCAGAAAAAAATTAACAAAAAATGTTATGCAAAAATCAATTAAACAAAATTAATTAATGCACGAATATTTTTCTCCAATCAAATGATTTTTAAATATTCCATAAATATTATGAAAAATACTAGAAATTAATATTAACCTATAGTAAATTGTTTAGAATTTTTAAAGTCGTTTTGATCACAAAATAAAATCAGAAGAAATCAAATAAAATGAAAAATTATAAAATGCATTGAGATTCAAATAAACCAATCAGAGTGCGCCACCTCACTTCGTCTTTAAACTCCAGAATATCAAAAAAGCATTCAAAAATAGGCCACGAGCCCTCATTCAGATCCATCAAACATGCTCATTTCTCAACCAAAATCCATGAATGAAAGTGCAAATTAAAGTTGGAATTAACATCTATCTGATGATACTCATAGAATTCACAACGGATCAGGGATCTAAGAGAAAAATGCGAGCAAAGTTACTGGAAACATGAAATATACAAGTTGAAGAAAAATCATCCAACTCGAATTGAGCTCCAATCAAGCAAACCAAGTACATCAGACCTATAGTTCGGCCAGCTAGAACATCATGAACATGAATTGATTCATAAAATAAAGTTGAAAGGGAAAATTGAAGTTCAAGAGATTCACCTCAATGTAGAAACTGAAATCATGATTCTCTGGTTACAGGTGCGAATAAACCCTGCAACCTTGATCTACACACTTCCTTGAAGTTGACTCCACTAAGAATTTGATGAATGCAAAGTTGAATTCCAAGAATTTGTGAAAACTTCAGAGAAGAGCAGAAAACTTCAGATCTGAATTTCTTCCATTGATGAGCACCGCCTCTATAAATGAAACTTAGAGAGAATTATATAGAATAAGTATAGAAGGTTAGAAGAGGAAATTGGTCCTCAAAATTGTTAGGGGGCCTGATTGGAAAATTTGGCTAGAAAATGAGTGCACATGGGCCTCTGCATTTTACACATGCATTTTCTTGCCTTTTGAGCACTTTGTGAGCCAAATATCATCTAAAGAAAGCCCCAAAAGCTACAGGTCATGACTCCATGAGTAGAGTTCGTGTTGGTGAATTGGCTCTTCTTGGCAACTTTGAGCATTTTTGTATGCAAGCAAACACCATGGCTTATGGGGACCGGAAAAGATGGAATTATGGGCCTTTGCAAGTCGCAAATAGATCATGGTCTGTAATAGAAACAAACAGAATGACTGGAAATGAAGTTTGTAAGAAATTGCATTTTGCTGGGTTGGCTAAAATTTCAATAAAATGGCATGAAATTCAAAAGACCATAACTTGTTCATCCTTTGGAATTTTGACACAAATAAATACAATTTAAAAAGGTATTGAAGAGATATACAACTTTGAGTTTTCAGTTTTCTCAATTGAATTTATTAAAGCCTTCAAAAATTGGCATGAAAGTCACTAAATTTTGAAAATGACCTGTAATTTTCACAGATTATCATGAATCCTAAACTCCATAACTCTCCACCTTTGCATGTTTTAATTTTGGTAAAAGAAGAAGAGTTGTAAAGCTCTCTCTTATGTTTTCAAGCATATAAGATTTGCAATTTTTGGATCAAGCATGACTAAATTATGAATTTTTGAAGTTAGGGGCAAATTTTCCATTTTTAGAAACTTTTTAGGGTTTCTTCATGAACAAGTTTCAAACCAAACATCAATCTTCTTGACCCAATGATCAAAGTGGACTTGAAATATGAAAATTACACCTTTAACTTGATGGTTGACCAAAATTTCACTTTGTCAAATTTGACTTCGACAAATTTTGGCCAAAATGACCATTTTGCCCCTTTGAATCAATTGAACCACTTCTCTTCAAAATTGGTGAACAAATATTCAAACATATGATATTCCAAACACATAGAGGCTATGGAAAGAGTTTACACTCAAATTTCCAAAGGATCCCTGATTACAACTTAAACCCTAGTTTTGCACTCTACATTAGGAGATAGTTGATCAAGCTTCAAACCCCTAATTCCTTTGGGTATCAAGAGAGGTTTCTTGAAAAAATTTGATTCCAATGATGATAAGAGAATGATGCTACAATAATTGCTTCATCCAAACCCTAATAACTCTAATTTGGACAAAAGCCTAATTTTGACTAATGAAACAAATGATGTGATTCTCCCGAAAATCAACCCAATCTTCCATCTTCTGATGATCCAATAAGGTGGATGACATGTCTTGAGATATGTGAAACCTTAGTGCTTGAAAGATCCATGGGTTTATATAATAAGTCTCTCCTTGAGCAACTTGTATATACAATCGATCTTCCAATGCTTGAGGAAGATTTGATAACTAAAATACTTTGATCCAATCACAATGTATAAATGCAATGCAATATGATGTTTATGATAAAACATAAACCTAAATCAAGAGGGTAAATTTTGGGTGCAGCATCTTCCCCTATTTGATCATCTTTAGCGTGATAAGTGAGAAAAGTGACAACATTCAAGCGTTCAAAGTCGAAGATGATCGAATACGAAAGAACCCGAAAATTTACACTCTTGAAAAAGAGAAACTAAACCTGCCAAAGACATGGAATGCCAGAAGACGCGGGACTTGGAAGGTACCAAACGAAATTTGATTTAACCAGCAAGGGGTCTAATGAAAATTGACCCTTCAAAGACATGCGTCAGAATGAAGTTGTAACGCAAATTATAACGAAATTGAATTAGAATTAAAACATAGAAGAGTAGACAAAACTAAACTTTAAAATAAATGTGTCAGGATAAAACTGGACCACAAAAGGGGTGAGGTAAGACTCAAACAACATAGAATAGGTGAAACTAAACTCTTAAAAAAGTACGTGGGGCAAGGTGGCTAGAGTGCGTGATTCTAAGAGCACCTATTAATCTCAACCCAAGATAGATAGTATGAAGGAGCTGAAAGAATCCCAGGAGTGAGGAACAAAACAAGACGAAACTCGACCCATAAAAACTAGTTAGACGAAACTAAACTAGATGAGTACCAGGACGTAACTAGATTTCATGCACGGGTAACGAGGAAAAAATCGACCGATAGCAAAAGTGATGAGAGTACATGTTTCTCATAGCACCTCCTGGTCTTAGATCAATGGATAAACAATAAAGAAAATTAATAGAAGAATCCAAGGAACAAAGGAGACTGATTTTAACCAAGGACGCAATTACGAACACTGGAAAGAGACTCAGTAAACGAAAACTGATAAAGGGTTCAGTAAACAAACACTGATGAATGTCTAAGGTATGAAAACATAACGAGACGAAATTTGACTCATTATAACTAGTTAGACAAAACTAAACTAGATAAGTACCAGGATAAAACTGGATTTCATGCACAGGCAAAGAGATCAAAACTCGACCTAAAGCAAAGTGATGAGAGCGCATGTTTCTTAGTGCACTTGCTGCTCTCAGATCAATGGATAAACAATAATGAAAACTGATAGAAGAATCCAAGATACAAAAGGGACTGATTTCAACCAGGGATGCAATACGAACACTACAAAGAGACTCGGTAAACGAAAACCTATAAAGGGTTCAGTAAACAAACACTGATGAATGTCGAAGGTGTGAAAGCAAAATGAGACGAAACTCGACTCATTATAACTAGTTAGACGAAACTAAAATAGATGAGTACCAGGACGAAATTATATTTCGTGCGTGGGTAAGGAGACGAAACTCATTGCTCGACACAAAACAAGGTGATTAGGGCGTACAACTAAAAACCTGATGAAAGTGAACATCAAGGTGAAAATGGTATTCAAAAGATAAATTAATAGACATTGGAATGAACTGACGAGGGTAGTGAAAACAAGAGAAAATTACGTCGGGATAAACTGAGCTACAACAGAAGAAAACACTCAACCATTCAAATGATTAACATCAACAAGATATTTGTAAGGGGTGAACAGAGATAATGAGGATGAAGACCTCGCTGGGGATATTATCCGAAGTATTAGAAAATTCAATGAGGAAAACAGAAACAGTAAGGGCTTATGTTTCGATGCATGTTTTAATTTTTTACATAGTGTAATGCTCCATATAATGGAAATGCTACGCGTTTTGGTAAATGCAATGTAATGATGCGTGTTTAAATGTTTCACTAGGAAATGGAATCGGTTGAGTCACATTGGCTGGTGTAACCCTTGGATTACCAATCATCACCTGTTGTTTTCCTTTTTCTCTTGAATAGGCATATACCGTATCTTGTATATTGGAAGGACCAAACACTCTCCCGCTTCTAATCATTGGACTTACACCAGAGAAATTATGAACATCCCCTTCGTTGTCTTTAATAAACTCTTCCTCAGAAGGACGAGGATTTACCTCTTGCTTCATCCCATGGTAATAAACATCAGCAACATAATGCCATGGGATGGCCTTCTCACTAGTATACACCATGGGACCAGGTATCGTAATTAATAAATGAGGCACCCTGGATGGAGTGGGAATGCGCGCAGGGGTGTAAGGAATAAATATCATATAAGCATCTTCCTCTGTAACCTTTTGGCATCTTGGTCTTCTATCGAACTGTAAGGAACCTTCATCCATCATGAACTAGATGCCATCTTTCAAATCATCACAGCCCTTCGGTTGCTCTCTACACTTGGCACAGTTTGAAGCACAGCCCGAGAAAATAGAATTGTCAAGCAAATACCTCTTAACATACCACAACGGAGTAGTTACCTGTTCCACATTCATAACTAAAATCAGCATCCCTCGGTTATCATCAATCATTTTAACAACAGCCCCTCCATGCCTTGGCATCGGGTTTTGGGTATAATTCGGAATTGTCACTGGAGTAAACTCAATTGCCTTGGCATCCAAGAAATATTATACCTTGCATTTTAACACAAAACAATTGTCAGTAGAATGAACAGCTCCGCCAGAATGGAATTCACATCTGGTGTTAGCATCATAATTAGGAGGAAGTCTTCCGGTGGGTGGCAGCATATTTCGATAACTAATCAACTTCAAATCGAGCAAATGATGGGGTGCTTCGGTGAGAGATACTGGAAAGGGATCGAACTTTCTCGGATGTCTCTGTTGTTGATTATTATACTGATAGGGAGCATCTTGCGGTCTTTGTTGTTGTGGCGTCAGATTCTGTCTCTGCTGTGGAGGAGCATTAACAGGAATAAAGACAACATTGATTTTTTTGTGTTGATGATCCTCTCCTCTTCCTCTATGATAGTAAACCGAACTTGTGCCACCTTCCCTTTTCTTTGGGTAAGCATTGAATGGCTTCTTACCAACCCCTGATGAGCCACTGGAACCACTGATTTGAATCTTCCCTAACTTCAAACCCACCTCAATTCTTTCACCAGCCATAACCATATCCGCAAACCCTATCGAAGCACTTCCTATCATGTATCATAAAACGGCCCTTGCAAGGTACTCATAAATATATCAACAAGTTCTCACTCCATGAGTGGAGGTTGAACCCTCGCAGCCATCTCACTCCATTTCTGGGCGTATTCTTTGAAAGATTCTTTTGGCCCCTGTGACCAATTTTGCAATTGAGTGCGATTAGGTGCCATATCCATATTGTACTGATGGTGTTTGACAAAAGCCCGAGCAAGATTATTCAAGCATCAAATATGGATCTTTTCCAGCTTCATGTACCACTGCAGGGATGCCCTAGATAGGTTATCCTGGAAGAAATGAATCAAAAGCCCTTGATCCTCAGTATGTATTGACATCTTTCGGAAATAAGCAGTTGCATGAGTAACGGGACATGATGAACTGTTGTAATTTTCAAAGACCGGTGGTTTGAACTTTGGAGGAACCTTCACCCTGGATACTAGCCCAAAATAATTAGAATTCATGCCAAGGACACGTTGCCCTTCCACAGCTGTCAACTGTTCTTCCAACAACTGATACCTTTTATCTTCAATCTAAACATTTGGCTCAGAATGCCGCACAAAAAGCTAATCTTCATCCTAATCAAGATCATAATGTTACACTTGAGAATTTCTTATATCACCCTGATTATCTCTTCGATTCCCCACAAGACGAGGTCCCGGAGATGGGGGAAATTTCCCCATGTTGATGCTGCGTAGTAAAGGGTTCCCAGGTGGACCGTGAAAATTCCCGACAGGCTGATCTTGCACATCCCCCAGTCCCACAAAAATGTCCTGATAGAGCCCTTGATTCCCATCATCCACTGGATAATGGTGTTGATTATTGACAATGGCAGCCAATTCCTCCTAACGTCGATTCACATTAGTAATGACTTCCATGAATTGGGTCATTTGAGTAGCCATATGGGCTCTCATTTCAGCGAGTTCAGCTTGGATCTGTTCCATCTGCCTTGGCAAATTGTTCCTGGTGGAATACCGATGAGTAGTCGTCTTAAATCCTGGATAAGAAAAGCAGAGTCAAGATAGGAATATTGTCCTGGGATGACCTGTAATGTATGAGGTGCATGATATGCATGATATTTTTGTTATTTCCAGGCATTCAAAAGTCCTTTTAACCATCAATCATAGTGTGCACCCAGATGTAATTATAAATGTAAAATCAAAAAACAGGAATAACGACAAAAAATTACTTCATTCATTCATAAGGAAGAGATGATGTTCAAGTGATCCCAAACAGGTAAGAGTGTGACACTAAACAACAAAACACGTGTTTCAAAGCGGAGATAATAAAAACCGGGTACAAAAAAATAAAAATGGTCCCCTCCAACAATCTATGGGATGACCAATACATCAAATTTAAATAATAAGACTAAATCTCCGGAACAAGGCATGCTTCAAGGTATTGACAACATTCTTCGAGTCTGGCTTTTTCCTTCAAAAGTTGTGATGCAAGTACTTTACTTCCTCGGAACTGATCCCCTACACCGCGTCTCTGGGCTACCTCCTTCTCAATCTGAGCATCCTTGTCTTTGAGCTGTTTTTCCAAGTTTTGAATCATTTTCTTGTAACTACTCTTAGATGCCTGAAGTTTCTGGCAGTCTCGTTGTTTCCTCCTCAACTCTTCTTCCATTTCGGCATGAGACCTCTTCCTAAACCTTTTTATGTTAGAAGTTTCTCCTTGAGCTTCTTTGAGTTTACGAGCTAATTCATCCCTCTCTTGATCTACCCAATAGAATTTCATCCATGACTCACGATCTTTTGCACGAAGTTGAATCTTATCAACATGAAATTGGGTGAATATTTCGGTAGGCACAATGTCATTCAAAACAACAGGAGGTTGCTCACATAAAGGAGCCGATCTTGCAAATGGCAATTGTAGAATCTTAACCCTGTCTTTAATCCATTCCATGTAAGGAACCCTAGAAATAGGAACCTTCTGGTTCAAAGTAGTTATATCCTTCCTGTGAATTCCTTTCCAAGCATTTGTCATTCTTTTTAACATCTCAGGATTACCTCCTCTAACAAAGTACACTGATTCAGTTACTTCTTCATCTTTGAGAAGTTAAAAACACAAGAAAGGGGGGGGGGGGGTTGAATTAAAATCTTAAAAATCAATGGAGTAAAGAACACTTTTATTTTTATCCTGGTTCGTTTGAACTAAAACTACTTCAGTCCACCCACCAAGATGATTTTGCCTCTCTCCAACGAGGTCTTAATTCACTAATAAAAATTGATTACAAAACTACTTTGACAACTGTCAATGTCTTCTTGAGTCCATAACCACAACCCGGTTTTCTCAAGGAAATTCACTAAGCAGTTAATTGAATAAATGTGTACAATGATGTTTCAAATAAACAGTATCACTAATAATGATGTTTTACACGGTTTAATATTGAACGTTGAAGATGTAGAACGATAGCTGCATTACTGACTTTTCACGTGAGTTCTTATTTTTGTGCGCAGTATTTCATCACCTGAAATCTTCTTTTTGTCTGCTTTATATAGGCCCTGCAATAGTGACATGAGAAGATACTTTTGGTATGTCCATAACACGAGTTAATGAGCTTACCAAACCAGGAGATCCTTGTCTGTTTGTAGTCGTTACTTATGATCTTGCATTGATAAAATTGTAACGCTTCAGAACTTCTCACATCAGAGGATGAATATTACTGTTGAGAGTCCTTTATAGATTGTATCAGAATCTTGCAAATCAGAGTATCAGAGATCCTGTTCCACATCGCTGGTGAATTCAGAAATTGTAATATAACTTCTTCATATAAGTGTGTCGCACAGATTTGATGCGTCTGAATCTTTCATGGTACTCTCAACATTTGTGCTTGCATAATCAGAACTTCTATTCATGTTCTGGAAGAACTTCCAATTGCATCAGAACATCTTTTTCACATCAGAACTTCCTGCATGTAAAGACACTTTCATTAGCGAGCATATTTGTTCTTTATGTCATGTGTTTGTTATAATCATAACTCTTACTGGGATGTAGAACCAAATTATGTTCTAACACTTTTGGTGGCCCATCCATTTCATATCCCAACTGGCGATAAGGAGGCACATGGTTATAGTTGATACACCCCTTAGTTTCCATGAGGGGAACATTAGGGAAATCTCTGCAGCTAGTGATGATGCTTCGCACTTCCCCTATGACATAATTCCAATGGATATCGAATGAAGTGCGGTTGACAAGCTTTGATGACCATTGGAGAGAATGCCTTGTGTCCATGAAAGGGCCACTTACTAGTAAATTCAACTTAAACCACTTATACAACATCGAATGACACAAGCTAATATTACCTCCTTTTCCATGTCTGAAGTGAATAGTGTAAAGATTACTACCAAAAGCATTCGTACCGGGTTCTTATTCCTAAAAACACAGAAAGCCACAAAATCCACAATGTTTTTCTTATGAGGAAAGATAATGATTCCATATATCATGAGAGAGAAGAAAAGGCTAAAGTCACTCCAATTCCCTTCCTTTGCCCATTCTTCAGATTTCTTCACTAAGAAATCCAAATAAAACCCTGTAGAATCTTTACTTGATTTCCAATTTCTTTCACCTCTTTCCAACTTAAATGAAGGGTTTCAGCAATAACTTCGAACTTCGACTTCTCCGGCACTTGAGCAAAAGGAACATCACTAGCCAATTTGATATTAAGATCATATGAGTATTCTTCTAGCGTGGGAACCAGTTGATAGTCTTGAAAAGTAAAACACTGCAATTCCTTGCCATAGTCCATGTTGAAATTATTCAGAATATAACCCTTCAGATAAGAACTCAACCTCTTCAACACTGACACATCAATATTAGGAATTTGATAAGCGAACATATGTCTAGTGGATTCTTTGACATCAACTGAATCAAACTCATCTGACGGGAGGTCGGCAATTTCTGATGGAAATAAGACTCTTGAATGCCCCTGGAAAATGACATGCACATGCTAGTTATTTTTTATACATTATTTTTTATAAATAAATATTCTATGATGTGATATGACAGGATCAACATTTTCACACTGGATTATGGCTGGACCATTATATGCAACCACACAACTCAAGATCAACAGTCCCACATAGCTCCTGAACTACGATTGGAACCCGAGTCACCGTCAAAACACAAAGTCACCAACAGTACTTGTACCTGTAAGAAAAGCTTTCCTGCCCCACTCACAGGTAAACACTAGGTCGCAGTAAGGTCAAAGGCCAAATCAAAGTACAAGAGCTCATTTGTTGGTACTATCATACGATAGCACCTATCTGAACTTCTTCTGAAGTTATAAGTCACATGGTTGGGTCTATAAGACATACGCCTCATAGCCTCCATGTCCACTCTATTCCTAGTTCCTATGGAATTCACTCATAGCCTTGGTATGGGGCCTTTTACCTCATGGAACAACCCACCCACCATGAAAACTAGAATCTAAATAGTCCAGCCAAATCCAATATGCAGAAAATAAAGTACACATAGGATGTAATGCAAACAGGTAAATATGCAAAGCGGTAAAATAAATACCCAAAAAAAGGAAAACAAACAAGATCTAGGACCGACTCTGGGATAGACCAGCAATAGGTCTAAGCCATATTCCCTAGTGAAGTTGCAATATGAAACGACTGACTGAACCATCATCTGATATAAAATCAATGAAGTCGCCACCGAAATTCTTTTATCCTGCCGAAAGGGAAAGGTAAACAACGAGAAAACTTGAAGAGGGAGAAATCACGGTCTTGCGACCTAGAGGTCGAGTAAGGGAGTCTGTTATGCGAGGGGAAGGTCTTAGCACCTCACACGCCTGTAGTAATCTAAGGTATCCACTCTTGTTGTCTATTCTAATGGGTGCGAAAATATATGTCTAAGCTTAAAAGCTAAAAAGAAAGATGCAAGGAGAGAATGCATGCAAAAGAAATTAGAAAATAATGTAGGGAAAATAAAAGTTGTGCTTGCTTGGTCCCTACTACAATGCCTATGTATCCATTTTAAGGAATCAGAGCAGTCGTAGTTCGACTCATATATTTTGGTTGGTTTGTGTTTTTGTTATGAAGACAACAGGAACAATCGAGATGGCAAAACATCAGATAAAATAACAAAACATCAATAACGATGATAAAAAAACAAAAAAAGGATGACAAAACATCACATGGTAACAAAAACTCATATAAGATGATAAAACGTCAGCATGATAACAAAATATCAGAGAAGACGATGAAACATTACACCTAACAATGATATCGAAAATCAAAGTAGGATGACAAATATACACGATGGTGAAACATCGGCAACAAACATATGCGATGCCGAAACATCAGCTAAAATATAGCAAAGTAACATGGCAAAGATGGAGAAACATCAACATTCCAGATGATAAAACATCACACCTAACAATTATATAAAAAATCAAAGTAGGATAACAAACATGCACGATGGCGAAACATCAGAGAAAAGATAACAAAATATAAAAGCAAGGATGGCAAGACATCAATAATTCATATGATAAAACATCACACCTAAGAATGATATTGAAAATCAAAGTAGGATAACAAACATGTGTGATGGTGAAAAATCGGAGAAAAGATAACAAAATATCATGGAAAAGAAGGATTTAAATAAATAAGATTGGTTTGTACTTTTTACCTTGAAATAGGATTTAAGTTCATTAGAGACGTTTTATGATTTTCCAAGAAGAAGGTTTAGTTTTAAGATGCAATATGGAAAGAAAATAAAATAATTAAGGGAGACTATCTAGTTCTATCCCTAGTGTTATCATACAATGATTGAACCTAAAGTAGAGGATGAAAGGGGAGCATCTACCCTATCTTAACATGCATGGATATCTATCCCAATGTCTAGCTCGAAAGCTACTCTAATCGAGTGATCCTAAGGGAAGCAACAAAAATGTCACAGATCTTATGACAAAAACAAGTAAACAGATGGCCAAAACATCTGGACAAACAAAAGCTCGAGTATCACTCGAATATAAAACACCTAGAAGGCGCAGGCCTAGTAGTAGAAAGGGAGGTCCCTCCATAGAAAAGAAACTAAGCATCAGACCAAGGGTCAAGCCATAGCCAAGGGGAGCGTATCACCCAAGTCAACAAGCTATAGAATTATAGGAATATAAAAGAGTCCTTAACTCTGATATCAATTACTAGGGCAAGAAAGATCTGGGGGAAAAGACATAGTGCCTGCGTACAATAAGCATCGGTGTTGATCAACACGAGCTAAAGAAAGCGTGGGGATTCGATTGCGGTAAACCTTTTCACTTGACTTTAAAGGAGTTAAATTCATTCAGATCTTGGGCACATGTTCGGAGCATCTACTTGTAGAAATTGAGCATAGGAACGACATGGACTGGAGTGTGTAGGGGTCGATTATGAACCCTTTCCACTCGCCTCCTTTTGAGGAATTTCACCTGTAATATAATGCGGGCACAAATATAAACACACATGAATAATACCTACTCCTAAGGTAGGATTTTAAACAATCACAATTAGCACACCGACAGAATTTCCATAAACAGGTGTTTAAATAAATCAGAGGGACTCCAGACATATATTAGCAAAGGAGTTCCCATCATGCAATAGAAAGCAATAAAGAGCGGAAATAGTAAAAAGAAAATAGTGCAATACCAAACGGATAAATATATGTAGCAACTGAGCAAGAAAAATAAACCCAGAGAACTTCAAGCAAGCTAGCATCAGTAAATAAATCAAGTGAGAAATCACACCATCAAATATAAGCAATGTGGCTTCAAATATGAACATATCCCACAAGTGATGTATAACAATTACAATCACATATATATCCTGCAAAAGAATAACAAATATACAAAGCACAAGAATGGTGCAAACACAACCAATTGTGTTCCACAAAAAACTGGAACACTACAACATCAAGTCAAAATGGAAAACTTTCCTCATAGTACCTCGCACATTTAACAGACAAATTAGTGATTACAAGGATAAATGATGAATCAATAAGGGATGGATGATGATATAACATGACAATGGAAAAACATGATGGCAAACATCAAAGCCGCGAATGCAAGAGCCTTCAAGCATACTCAAACAACAACTAGGTCAAAACTAAAGAATTGTTGCTCCTTTCCTGTCACCATGTTGAATTAACAAGTAAATATCAATCAAGGATCAAAGGAGCAAGACAAAAATACAAACAAATCCCTTATAAGTCAGTAGAAAACACTACACATCCATACTCATTCATTCCATTATGGTTCACAAGCATAATAAAAGAGGGATGCCACAAAATGTATCACAAAGCTTGAATCACAAATTAGTAATGAAAGGAATTCAAACAAAGACAAATTTAGGAGACTTAAACCATTAAAATACATGAAATCAATATTCTAACTTTCTATGAGGATATGATCAAGAGTTTAGAATGTTGATTCTAAAGCATGTTGCACAAGTGCATTCAATGTAACTCAAAGATTCAAAAGAAAAGAAAGGATTGAACATCAAATTCACAATAGGATGATATGGTTAAATCATTGGAGGTCAAGTGATCTCAAGTATTTATGAGACTATCCTTGATGTATCATTCCCCAACATGTTATCATTGGTCATTTGATGACCTCAAACTCAACACAAAAATTCAAAACTCAAAGCAAAATTCACAAAAGAACATCACTTAGGAGGTAAGGATAAAAAAGTGCTCATCAACCAATTATTAGAAGTCAAGAGGATTGACTTGAATTTGTGTAAGAAAACAGAAGCATATGATCATTAAGTGCCAAATTACAGGCCTTACACAAGTTCATTGGCCACTAAACAAATTGCAACAAAGAATGTAATATCCATTGGTCATTTTAACTTCAAAAATACATCAAAAATAGAAATGGATTTCAATTATTCAAACCAAAATATCCATAATATCTTTGAGATGTGTAGAGGTTAGAAATTTTTTTGAAGTTCACGGATAATAGAAGAGATGATCAAATGAGGCTCAAAGACCAAAACTAGTTGGCAAAACTACCAAACTAGACAAGCTTTTAAAACAATTTGTGGAAAAATATCCAGTCAAGTCAAATAATTCAAAAAAAATGGTTTTTAGATCCTAAATACATCCATGAACCTTAAACAAGATCCAAATTCAAATGGAAACCCAAGGCGAATTGGTTTTGAGATTGAAACTTGCAATGTGGGCTATAAAACCCTAATTATTTGAATTTTAATCTTAAATATTAATTAGATAAGATCAAAATTCAAACAATTCAAAACAAGATCATACAAATCACAAGGAAACCATAAATATAAGAAGACATGTTTTTTCACATTTTAGAATCAAAGAAAAGTAAAAAATAAAATCAAAATTCAAACCATTAATCAATTAAACAAATATTCACATCTCAAAATAAAATTCTAATCAAAATTCATAAAAATATCCTACAAAATTATATTCAAATACTATAATTAAAAACAACGATCCATGATTTTTTGTGAAATTTTCCTATATTAAAAGCATGGTAAAAATAATTGAAGAAAACACAAGAATCAATTAAATCTTATTAATTAATTAGTCAACTTAAAAGAAAGAAAATTCTAAAATAAAATATATAATCCTAAAATGGACCAATCAAAGTGTTCAAAATATTTTTTATATAATTTTTCTACAAAGGAAAGGTCAGAAACAAAAATTAACAAAAAAATGTTATGCAAAAATCAATTAAACAAAATTAATTAATGCACGAATTTTTTTCACCAATCAAATAATTTTTAAAAATTCCATAACAATTATGACAAATACTAGATATTAATATTAGCCTATGGTAATTTTTTTAGAATTTTTAAAGGCGTTTTGATGACAAAATAAAATCAGAAGAAATTAATTAAAATGAAATATTATAAAATGCATTAAGATTTAAATAAACCAATCAGAGTGCGCCACCTCACTTTGTCTTCAACCTCCAGCATATCAAAAAAATGTTCAAAAATTGGCCACGGCCTTCATTCAGATCCATCAAACATGCTCGTTTCTCAACCAAATTCCATGAATCAAAGCGCAAATTAAAGTTGGAATTAGCATATATTTCTTGATACTCATGGAATTCCCAACGGATCAGGGATCTAAGAGAAAAATGCGAGCCAAGTTGCTGAAAACATGAAATATAAAACTTGCAGAAAAATCATACAACACGAATTAATCTCCAATCAATCAAACCAAGTACATCAGACTTATAGTCCGGCCAACTAGAACATCATGAACATGAATTGATTCATCAAATCAAGTTGAAAAGGGAAAATTGAAGTTCAAGATATTCACCTCAATGTAGAAATTGAAATCACGATTCTCTGGTTACATATGCGAATAAACCCTGAAACCTTGATCTACACACTTCCTTGAAGTTGACTCCACTAAGAATTTGATGAATGTACAATTAAATTCCAAGAATTTGTGAAAACTTTAGAGAAGAGCAGAAAACTTGAGATCTGGATATTTCCAGTGATGAGCGCTCCCTCGGCAAATGAGACTTAGAGAGTATTATATAGAATAAGTATAGAAGGTTAGAAGAGGTAATTGGTCCTCAAAACTATTAGGAGGCCTGATTGGAAAATTTGGCCATAAAATGAGTGCACATGGGCCTCTGCATTTTACTCGGGCATTTGCTTGCATTTTGCACGTTTTGTGAGCCAAATATCATCAGAAGAAACCCCAAAATCTACAAGTCGTGACTCATCGAGTAGAGTGAGTGTTGCTGAATTGGCTCTTCTTGGCAACTTTGAGCATTTTTGTATGAAAGCAAACATCATGGCCCATGGGGCACCAAAAATATGGTATTATGGGCCTCAAAAAGTCACAAGTAGGTCATGGGATGGATTAGAAACTAAGAGAATGGCTGGAAATGAAGTTTGCAAGAAATTGCATTTTGCTTGCTTGGCTAAAATTTCCATAAAATGGCATGAAATTCAAAAGTCCATAACTTGTTCATCCTTTGGTATTTTGACACAAATGAATACATTTGCGAAGGTATTAAAGAGCTCTAAAACTTTGTAGTTTTCGGATTTCTTAACTGAATCCATTAAAGCCTTCAAAAATTGGCATGAAAGTCACTAAATTTTGAAAATGACCTGTAATTTTCACACATGATCATGAATCCTAAACTCCATAACTCTCCACCTTTGCATATTTTGATTTTGGTAAAAGAAGAAGAGTTGTAAATATCTCTTTTATATTTTCAAGCATATAAGATTTGCAATTTTTGGATCAAGCATGAATAAATTATGAATTTTTGAAGTTAGGTGCAAAATTTTCATTTTTAGAAACTTTTTAGGGTTTCTTCATGTATAAGTTTCAAACCAAACTTCAATCTTCTTGACCCAATGATCAAAGTGGACTTGAAATATGAAAATTACACCTTTGACTTGATGGTTGACCAAAAGTTCACTTGGTCAACTTTGACTTTGACTAATTTTGGCCAAAATGACTGTTTTGCCCCTTTGAATCAATTGAACCACTTCTCTTCAAAATTGGTGAACAAATCATCAAACATATGATATTACAAACACATAGAGGCTATGGAAAGAGGTTCCACTCAAAATTCCAAAGGATCCATGATTACAACTCAAACCATAGTTTTGCACTATACATTAGGAGATAGCTGATCAAGCTTCAAACCCCTAATTCCTCTGGGCATCAAGAGAGGTTTTTTGAACAAATTTGAATCCAATGATGATAAGAGAATGATGCTTCAATACTTGGATCATCCAGACCCCAATAACTCCAATTTGGACAAAACCCTAATTTTTACTGATGAAACAAAAGGATGTGATTCTCCCTAAAATCAACTCAATCTTCAATCTTCTGATGATCTAATAAGGTGGATAAGATATCTTGAGATATGTGAAACCTTTGGGCTTGAAAGATCAGGGGTTTAGATAATAAGGCTCCCCTTGAGCAACTTGTCAATACAATCAATCTTCCAAAGCTTGAGGAAGATTTGATAACTAAAATACTTTGATCCCATCACAATGTATGAATGTAATGCAATATGATGTTTATGATGAATCATAAGCCTAAATCCAGAGGGTAAATTTTTTGGTGCAACAGAAAAGATTCATTGAGTTACAATGACCACCATTATCTCTAGCAACTTTGAATTCCTGAGTCAAAACTTTGGTTCAAGAGTAGCAAGATCCAAGCAGATTGTTGCTCCATTGATCAAGCCTTGTCTGATGCAGTTACTTGCCAGAAAATCCCCAAGTTTTTCCTAAGTTACCCTCGCGGATTTTCAACCTATCGGGAATCATTTATTCTATTTATGTCTCTAACTTTTTCTTAGACCTCCCTTTCGGGTTTTTGTCCTACCAAGACGCTCTATTTTGCCTAAGCCGCCCTTTTGGATTTTTGCCTTAGCGAGTTGTTCTTTTTATTTTTCTAGGAGAAGTATTTCTTGACTGCATCAGCATTCACAGAACATGGGAACTCTTCGCCATCTATTGTTTCAAAAATCATTGCACCGCCAGAGAAAAATTTCATGAAAACATATGGGCCTTCAAAATTGGGAGTCCACTTGCCCCTAAAATCAGTGTTGAAAGACATGATCTTCCTGAGCATGAGGTCACCTTCTCTGAATTCATGAGGTTTTACACTTTGATAAAAAGCTTTCTTCATTCTCTTTTAGTATGATTGACCATGACATAATGTCGTCATTCTTTTCTCTTCGATTGAATTCAATTGGTCAAACCTGTTATGGACCCATTCGGCCTCCGACAGCCTGGCTTCCGTTATTAGACGCAAAGAGGGAATTTCAACTTCAATGGGGAGCACTGCTTCCATGTTATATACAAGAGAGAATGTTGTTTCCCCTGTTGAAGTACGTAAATATGTTCAATACCCATGAAAAGAAAAAGGGAGCATCTCATGCCAGTCATTATAAGTAACCACCATTTTTGCCGCTTCAACAACTCCATTCATCTTTAGCCTTTAGGATGATGAATTATGATGGACAATTTTAAATTCTTTGCAAAGTTCAGACATCATTTTGTTATTCAGATTGGATCCATTGTCGGTGATAATCCTGCTTGGAAAACCATATCGACATATGAGGTTGTTCTTGATTAAACGCACCACCACTTGTTTAGTTACATTAGCATATGAAGCTGCCTCCACCAATTTGTATCTTCTTCGAATGGGCTACCAAATGTATGTTCTTCGAATCCACCAAATGTATGTTCTTCGAATGGGCCACCAAATGTATGTTTTTCGAACCCACCAATTATATGTTCTCCGAATGTACCACATTAATCTGAATGTACCACTTGAAGCTTCTAGATCGAAGCAAGCTTGATCTTCTTCGATTTGTAAAAATCAGCCAACCACTCCTTTCGATCAGTCATGTGGTTTGAAATTCCTGAACTAGATTTTGAATTTGACAAAGTTATCTCCATACCTTTTTTATCTACTTTTCCCTTTTGATAGTTTCCTCTTTGACCTGATGCTTGAAATTCCAATATGATCCATGGAAACTATATGGGGTATTAAAATCCAATTGTACTTTTGAAAACTTGAACTTTTGAAAATCCTTGTGAGAAATGTCTTGAGAAAAGAAAGGGAAAATTTTGTGGTACAACAACTGCCCTTGTTCAATCTTCTTAAACCTGAAGAGTTAGATTGGCGAGTTTATCATTTGTAGCTTGAAGGTAAAATATGATTGAACACTAGAGTGCCCATAAATTTGCACTCCACTGTGTGTTAGTTGATTGTATAGGGAATGGGCTTAAATATGCCATTTGGAGAGATGATGTAGAGTTGTCAGAGATGGGCTTATAGATGCCATTAAAGGTGATTGTTGATAGAAATTAGACTAAGTCTAAGCTTGATTGTAACTTCGAGAAGTATCAGCATAAATCTTTGGTCGATTTAATTCTGAATGACCTGTTGAAATGGACATGCGTTAAGCCGTGTTTGGAAAATCCGTGTAAGACTACTTCAGGATGAATCCGTGTGGGACTATATCTGGAAATTCATGAGAAGGAACCTGTGTAGGGCTGCTTCGGGATGAGTTCATGTGAAACTTTATCTGGAAATGTATGAGAAGAAATATGTGTAAGATTGCTTCAGGGTGAGTCCGTGTGAAGCTGCATCTGGAAATGTATTAGAATAAACCTGTGTAAGATTGCTTCAGGATGAGTACGTGTTAAACTACATCTGGAAATGTATGAGAAGGAGCCTGGGTAGGGCTGCTTCAGGATGAATCCGTGTGAAACTCCAATCGAAAGTTCTTTTGCAGATGTCAATCGAAGGACGCTATGTAGATGTCAATCGAAAAGCACTTTAGAGATGCCAATCGAAAGGAATTTTGTAAATGCCAATCGAAAGGCATTTTGGAGATGCCAATCGAAAGGAATTTTTTGGGTTCCAATTGAAGGATACTTAACCATCATTTTAAAAATTTCGTTGTCTTTAGGCAAAGGTTTGTAACCACCTATGCAAGAGGAAAATCTTGGAAAAACATGAGAGGGAAAAATTTGGGGTACAACACTATGGTATGATGTCATGATGTTATGTACAAGTTATCATGCACAAGAATAAGCAAAAAAGTCGTTTTGTACAAACAAAGAAAACAAGTTCTTAGGTTTAGGCTTGCATGGAGTCATAGGTAAGTACCCTCTTGAAGTTTAGTTGGCTCAACCTGTCCTAGAAAGTAATCGGTGTTCTAGGGGATCTCAATATCATTGATCTTTCTTCATTGGGCATTGTCTCAGCACAATCAATCATTTCTTGCAGCCGAGATATCCCAAAAGTCCAATCTAAATGAGTGTAGTATCGAGTATCAACCAATCTTCAGCTTTACACCAAAGTCGGCTATCTCACTACTTCCTAATGGTCGAGTTGTTAAATTAAGGTTCTACGGTCAGTTAGTGCTCCATGACATTGCTCAGCGGCCCTGTATTCTCCTCGATTCAACACAAGGGATACTGGTACCGACAAATGCGTCATACTAACGTAGCCATTGTTTCAACCACATCGGTCTATGCCGTACAGTTTCCACAATCTATTGCTACTTGCATAATGGTGTTCCCCGATCCGGGTAGAGGATCAATACAAACCCAAACAAGTACCCATAATGTAAAGCAAGCTAGTAAAACAAGGAAAGCATTTTAAATGTGACCTAACTCTAAGGTAACCCCACTTTTAAGTTTATCCCCGGCAGAGTCACCAGTTCTGTAATACGGTGGGTGAACTGACATGGATGTTTTGCGTTTGATCGCAATTGTTGCGGATAGCAAGAGTCGCCACCGATTTTTCTTTTATCCAATAAAGGAAAGGGTGAAAAGAAGAGGAAAGACCTTTGAGATTTTTTTTCTTGAGTTCAAGGGGTAGGTTATGAAAAGGGAAGGTGTTAACACCCTTTTCATCCGTAGTTATCTACGGGCTCTTAGTTGCTTGCTATATCACTTGAAAAATTCTTTGTTTGAAAATGTGTTTCATGATGGGTATAAGTTTGAAAATATTTTGAAAACTCCTTTGTTGCCGCAAAATTTTTAATGATTCTCGTCTCTATAAGAATTTATACAAAGTGTTGGTTTTGAAAATAGTTCAAAGATATGTTTGTTTTTGAAGATGTTTTGAAAGTGTAAGTGTGGAAATGGATTTAGTTTGTGAGAAAGAAACTACAAGCGTCCTACCTAATCAAAAGGTCTATGTTCTTTTCCACCTCATTTAGATGTTGCTATCTTACCATTGATTTGGTAAGAAGCCCCTTCATTGGATGTGAAGGGACGGGTGTTGGTCAATTGTATAGTAATAGAAAGCAACTTATGAGATGTTTTAGCAATTTTCATAAGGGAATAGATCATTTACCGGAGGCAACATCGAGGGACATCGAGGGACTGCGATCTTTTTTATCAAGGGTCTTTGCTAAAATGCCCATATTCGTGGGACATGACTACTTTCCGAGGCAACAAAGTGGAGTTAAACCCTAGAGGTGCAAAGTGTGCAAGTGTATTGTATTTCATGCTTGGTTTAATCTTGAATTAGGATTGTCTACTTGTTGATTTTAAATCTTTCCATACACACCCTAATTAATAGAATTTTATATAAAAAACGGTAAATTATGGAAAAGAAAACATAATTTGGGGATGGGGTACACAAATTTACAAATGGGGGGTGAAAAGCAATGAAAGTCCTAATTATTACAACCATATTGAATAGCAATGAAAGAAAATATATATAAAATACATAATAAAAAAATAGCGCAAAAGAGAGAAAAAAATATTTCGATTCATGCAGTATGTTTAAAGCATGCACCCTTCGAATCACAAAGAAAAAACATTTTTTTTATTCATGCAGTATGTTCAAAGCATGCACTCTTCGATCCACACACCCTTTTTTCTTTCTTTTGTTTGGGCCTGTAAAGTAGTGTGTGTCGAACCCTAAGGCTTTGTGTCGAACCATGTTGTAGTTTCTCACTCCAACATTGTTTTATGGTCTGTACAAGTTAGCTTCGAAGGCACTGAGTATTACACGTTATCTTCGAAGATGAACCATCAATGATGCTTAAAACAAAGAGTTTAAAGTCCTGAAGACTTACCTTGAAGCTAGAATGTGTGTTTTGAACTTGAGTTGCTGCCTTGAATGCTCTTGGGTTTGAAAGAAAAGAACAAAGGTGATTTTTTTTATTATGGGTTTGAAAGAAAAGAACATAGGTGTTGTGTTTTTTGGTTCTGGGTTTAAGAGTGTTTCAAGGAATTAGTCTTAGTGATCTCTCCTCTCTCTTTTTTTCTTCTTCCCTTTCCTTGTCAAAAAGCCCCCCCTTTGTGTGTTGTGGAAACAGCTTATATATAGAAGAGTATTGCTGGAGTTTTTTTTTTTGGGGGTGGGGAACAAATGAAATTTGAATGTTTGGTTATGTTTTATTAATAGCTTTTGAGGTGCAGCTCTTATACGCTAGTTTGGTGCAAAAACAGAACTGAGATAATGCAAGCTTGGACTAGTTTGCAGCAGTTTTAGAGTGTTGTGGCAGCTTGGTGCAGTGCTGTTTCATAGCAGTACAATAGACTGTTTTTGACATGGCTTTAGGATGTTATATGGACAGTACAACAAACTTGGTCTTGGTAGCATATAGGACTTTGGTCAGTAGCCTTCAACCAAACTCATCAAAAGACAAGACAATATTTGTTCCACCAATTGTGTGTTCTTTGAATGGACCAACAATTGTATGTTCTTCGAATTCATCAATTGTATGTTCTTCGAATGGACCACAAATTGTATGTTCTTCGAATACACCAATTATATGTTCTTTGAATCCACCAATTATATGTTCTTCGAATCCACCAAATTTATGTTCTTCGAATGGACCACTAAACGTATGTTCTTCGAATGGACCAATTGTATGTTCTTCGAATGGACCACCAATTATATGTTCTTCAAATGGACCACCAATTGTATGTTCTTCAAATCCACCAATTGTATGTTCTTCGAATGGACCACCAAATGTAACAGAGTGTCATGGTAAGGATGGCAAAACATCAATAAACCAAATGATAAAACATCACACCTAGTATGATTTTGAAAATCGAAGTTGGATAACAAACATGTGCGATGGCGAAACATCGGCTTCAAACAAATATGTGATGGTGAAACATCGGCTAAAAGATAACAGAATATCATGGCAAAGAGGGAGAAACATCAATAAACCACATGATAAAACATCACACCTACTATGATATTGAGAATCGATGTAGGATAACAAATATGTGCGATGGCGAAACATCGTCTAAGAGATGACAAGGTATCATGGCAAAGATAATGAAATATCAATTTAATAGGGTTTAAAATAAAACAGAAAGGCGCATAAACAATTAAGATTGGTTTGTATTTTTTATCTTGAAGAAGGACTCAAGTTTATGAGAGATGTTTTATGATTTGCCAAGAAAAAGATTTAGTTTTAAGATCCAATATGCAAAAGGAAGGATGAACAACTAAGGGAGACTAGCCTAGCACTATCCCTAATGTTATCATACAATGGTTGATCCTAAAGTTGAGGATGAAAGAGGGAATTTTCTACCCTAAGTTAGCATGCATGGATACCTATCCTAATGTCGAGCTCGGGAACTAAACCACCGTGAGCGACCCTAAGGGAGCATGGTGAGGGTGTGCCATCTCAAAATACACACACAAAGATGAAATCGGGAAAACAAACTAGAACACTCAAGAGAGAAAACCTAGAGATCCTATCTAGGTTAGAATGCCAAAGAAAGTCTAACAAAACTATCCTATAGGGAACAGACAATGAGAGCGAAGTCGTGATCTCAATTTCTAAATTGAGTGACTCATCGATCAATAATTTAGGAGAGCAATAAAAATCCTATAGGGAACATGCACTGAGAGCGAAGTCATGATCTCAATTTCTAAATTGAGTGACTCGGCAATCAACAATTAAGGAAGCAAACACAAACACAACACATATAACAAAGAAAGTGCATAATGCCTGTTATAGGTCTTAAAAGAAATAAAGAACAGAAACAGAGGTCCCATCATGCAATAGAAAGAAATAAAGAACAAAAACATTAAAAAGGGAAATAGTGCAATACCAAACGAATAAATATCCTTAGTAACTGAGCAAGAAGAAAAATAAACCCAGAGAACTTCAAGCAAGCTAGCATCAGTAGATAAATCAAGTCAGAAATTACAGCATTAAAATGTAAGCACGGAGGCTTTCAAATCAGAAAATATCCCTCAAGTGATGTACAACAATCATAATCACATATATATCCTGCAAAGACTATCAAATATGCCAAGCACAAGAATGGTGCAAGCATAGCCAATTGTGTTCACAAATAAAGTGGAACACTGAAGCCTCCAGTCAATTAATGGAAAAAATTTCTTAGAGTACCTCGAACATTCAACAGACAAATTAGTGTTCTCACAAATAAAATGATGAATCACATAAGGGATGGATGATGAAACAATAATTCAATCGGAGAACATGATATCAAATATCATAGCATTAGACGTGGGAAACAACAAGTACGCATAGGCAACAATTTGGTCAAAGCTAGAAGATTGTTGCTCCTTTTAATCACTATGTTGAATTGACAAGTAAATATCAATCAAGGATCAAAGGAGTTGGATAAGAATCAATTAAAGACCTTGAAATTCATTAGCAAACACTACTCAACAAATCACACATGTTTCATTATGGCTCACAAACATAATAGAAGATGGATTCTACAAGAATGTACCACAAAGTTTGGATCACAAGTTATCACTGAAAGAAAGTTAAACAAAAACAAAATTAGAGAGCTTAAACCATTCAATGATTTGAAATCAAGCATCTTACATATTATGAGGATATGATCAAAAGGTTAGAATGTTGATTCTAATACATGTTGCACAAGTGCATTCAATATACTTCAAAGATTCAAAATGGGAAAAGAAACGAACATCAAATTCATATATGAATGGAAATGGTTCAAGAACTAGAGATCAATTATTCTCAAGTCCTTATGAGACTATCATTGAAGTGTAATTTCTCTACATATTATCAATGGCCACTTGATGACCTCAAACTCAAGCTAAAAGCTCAAGTTTCAAAGTGGCAATCAATAAGAAAACAAAAGTTACAAAGCATGCATCAAAAGGTTCAACATTCAATTATGAGGAAATCAAATGAAATAACCTAAGTTTATGTGAATAATCAGAAGCAACATTATCATTTACAGGCCTCACATAAGTTCATTGGCCAATAAATAAGTTGCAATAAAGAATGCAAACTTAGTTGATCATCTCCACTTTAAAAATACACCAAAAGTAGAAACAAATTTTAATAAATCACACAAAAAAAATATTAACATCCTTAAAGTGTATAGAAGTCAGAAATCAAGTCTTAAGTTAAGGAATAGTTGAGGAAGGGATCAAAAAAGGCTCAAAGTTCAAAACTAGTTGGCCAAACTACCAAACTAGACAAGTTTTCAAAATATTGTGGAAAAATATCAAACCAATTCCAATAATCTAAGAAAAATTATATTTAGATCCTAAATCAATCTATGAACCTTAAACAAGATCCAAATCCCATTGGAAATCTAGGGCAAAGTGATTTTAATATTGAAACTTGCACAATAAGCAACATAACCCTAATTGTTTGACTTTTAATCTTAAATATTAATTAGATAAGATCAAAATTCAAACAATTCAAAAACAATATACACCAATCATGAGAAAACTCCAGAGATCAGAATACCTATTTTTCCAATTTTTTTAGAATTAAAGAAAAGTCAAAAAAATCAAATTCAAACAATTTATCAATTAAACCATCACCTACATTTCAAAATAAAATTCTAATTAAAAATCAGAAGAAAATTAAACCCAAAATTAATATTCAAGTATTAGAATTAAAAGCAAACATCTCTGGTTTTTTGGATTAAGGAAAATATTAAAATAAAATCAAATACAACCAAATAGACCTATTAAGCCATTATTAAATCACAAAATGTAAAACCTAACCAAAAATCAGAAGAGGATCAAACCAAAATTATATTCAAATACTATGATTAAAAACAACTTTCTATGATTTTTTTATGAATTTTTGGATCAAGGAAAATATTAAAACAAAAATTGTGAAACAAAAAAGATCAAATAAAACTACCAAATTAAATTTCTAATCAAAAATAGGAAAAATACTAAAACAATTTCAGAACCAAATTCTAAATAATTTTAAGAGTCCAAAACACTTTTTGTGGAATTTTTAGATCAATGAAAATTTTAAAACAAAGATAAACATCAAACAAACAATTAATCCAACTTACGAATTTTTAAACCAATCAAAACATTTTTAAAAATTCCAATAAAAATACACAAAATAGTAGGAATTGTTTTGGACTTCTGATAACTTTTTAGAATTTTTAAATTGTTTTGATCAAGAAACTAAAATCAGAAAATCAATTGAAATTAAAATATAAACTAATATTCAAAAATTCAAATGGACCGTTCAGATAATGACACCTCATCATCCCTAACCTCCAGCTAAACTAGAAAACGTGCGTGCCCATTAGTGTGGCACCTCAACTTCAGACCCTCCAAACAAACTCGTTTCTCAACCATTTTTTCATCAAATCAAGTGCAAATTAAAGCCATCATGACAAGGAATTCAATGCAATTCGAATCACATCAAGTAATCAAACATGGGTCTATAAATTTATGCGCAAAACCAACCAAAGGTCACTGAAACCTAGAGTTCCAGAGATCTCAAACAAGCACTGTATACCAAAATCAAACCTCAAATTGCTTCAGAAACATTCATATAACATCCACAAACAGATATTCATGCTTCATTTCAACAATAAGCGACTACATTTCAAAAATCAAAGTTGAATGAACCTACCTTAATTCAAAATCAGAATGCTTGATTCCCTCACTCCATATGCGATTCAAGGCTTGCTTTAGCTTCCTTAGAACTTGAGGAGGAAGAACCAAGAAGAAAAACTCCAAATGCACCACTGAAACTTGTGATTCGAAGAAAAGTGCATCTATGGAAATTCTGAGTTCAGATCTTGAATTCGGAAGTTGTATATAACATTTAGAGTAGGGTTTTCAAGAGAAATGGGCTTCAAAGTTAGTGCATTGCCCAATTGGATTTTTCTGCCATGTTGAAAAATGAAATTCTGATCATGCCCTTGGCTTATGAGTTTTTTCTCCTTTCAATTGCTTTTGAGGCCTCTCCTACTTAGATTTTGATCCACCAAATATTGGTCGTTGATTCCTCGTGATGACATCATGCTAGTGTTTTTGCAAATTTGGCATGTTTTGTCAATTTTTGAGTCATGGTGGTACATCTGCACATGGGGCACGACTTTGCTGCCATTATGGGCTTCAACAAATCACAAATGGGTCACGGGCCTGATTACAAGTGAAAAGAATGACTGAAAATGAAGTTCTCAAGTTTTGGCATTTTGACCTTTTGTGAAAATTCAATAAAAATGGCCAAAGTTCAAATGATCACAACTTGGTCACTCTTTGGAATCTTGAGGCAAATGAGCACATTTTAGAAAGGTCTTGGCAAGCCCTTCAAAATGGAAGTAAATGGAATTACATTGAATTCAAACAAAGCCTTCAAAACTTGACATGAAAAATCCAAATTTTGGGAAATGACCTATAATTTCCATGACTTATAAGGTTCACAACTCTTCACCATTTTAAGTATGATATTCAAACAAAATATCATGTCAAAGAGCTTCCTCTTAGATTCAAATGCATACCTCATTTGCATTTTTCAGGTCAAAGATGAAAAAGTTATGAGTTTTTGAAGTTAATGACTTAATCATCCAAAAATAGTAACTTTCCAAATTTCTTCATGAACAATTTTCAATCCAAACATAAATAATCTTGATCCAATGATCAAAATGGAATTAAAAAATGAAAAGTACACCCTTGAATTGATGGTTGACCAAAAGTTCACTTGGTCAACTTTGACTTTGATTGATTTTGGCCAAAATGATCATTTTGCCCCTTTGAATCAATTGATCCACTTCTCTTCAAAATTGATGATAAAATTTCAAACATATGATCTTAAAAACATATAGAGATTATGTATAATGCTTCATCTCTAAATACTCAAGAAAACCCGATGAAATCCCAAACCCTAATTTTGGTCAACACCTTAGGAGAATGATGAATCATCTGCATAACATCAAATCCTCTGGATATCTTGGCCAATTTCTTGCATAAAGATATCTCTAATGTCAATGGGGTGTTGTGACCTCAAAAACAAGACTTGCTCGTGATTCAAAACCCTAATTTTGACTGATGAATCAAAAGGATGTGATTCTCCTTATAATCAACACAAACTTCAATCTTCTTATGATTCAATGAAGTGGATAAGCTATCTTGGGATATGTGAATCCTTTGGGCAAGAAAGATCCAGAGATTTAAATAATAAGGCTCTCCTTGGGAATCTTGTCAACACAATCAACTCCCGAAGCTTGTGGAAGACCTGATAACAAGAATGTTTTGATCCCATCTCCATGTATGAATGCAATGCAATATGATGTTTATGATGGAACATAAGCTTGAATGAAGTGGTGAAATATTGGGGTGCACTAGCTGCCCCTATTCAATTATCTTTATCTGGATGAGTGAGAAAAGCAAAATCTTTCGAGCGTTCAGATTTGAAGATGATTGAATATAAAAGAACCTGAAAATTTACACTCATGAAGAAAAAGCAGAAAAAGCCCCAAGACAAGCTTCAGAATGAAGTTGTAATGAAGATTTTAATAAAAATGGGACAAAACAAAAGCTTAGAAGAATAGACAAAACTAAACCTCCGCAAAAATGTGTCAGGACAAAACTGGACCACAAAAGGGTGAGATAAGACTCAAACGAAAGAGAATAGGCAAAACTAAACTCTGGAAAAGAAAAAGTACGTTGGTGAGGAAACGAAACTCTATGCTCAACCCAAAGTGAAGTGGCTAGAGTGCGTGATTCTAGGAGCACCTGCTAATCTCAAAATAAGATAGCCAGTATGAAGGAACTGAAAGAATCTCAGGAGTGAGGAACAAAAGCGAGACGAAACTCGACCCAAAACCAGTTAGACAAAACTAACCTAAATAAGTACCAGGACGAAATTGGATTTCACGCACGGGTGATGAGGCGAAACTCGACCCATAGCAAAGTGATGAGAATGCATGTTTCTCAGAGAACCTGCTGGTGTCAGATCAAGGGATAAACAATGACGAAAACAGAAAGAAGAATCCAAGGAACAAAAGAGACTGAATTCAACCAGGGTCGTAGTAGGATATCCGCAAAGAGACTCGGTAAACGATAACCGAAAAGGGTCCAGTAAACGATAACTGATAAATTCCAAGGTATGAAAACAAGAATGAGACAAAACTCAACTCATTATAACTAGTTAGACAAAATTGAACTAGATGAGTACCAGAACGAAACTGGATTTCATGCACAGGCAAAGATGTCAAAACTCGACCCAAAGCAAAGTGATGAGAGCGCGTGTTTCTTGGAGCACCTGCTGGTCTCAGATTAATGGATAAACAGTGAAGAAAACTGAAAGAAGAATTTAAGGAACAAAAGTGACTGAATTCAACCAGGGACGCAGCACGAACACCGCAAAAAGACTCGGTAAACGATAACCGAAAAGGGTTCAGTAAACAATAACTGATAAAGTCCATGGTATGAAAACAAAAATGAGATGAAACTTGAATCATTATAACTAGTTAGACAAAACTGAACTAGATGAGTACCAGAACAAAACTGAATTTCATGCGGAAGGTGAGGAGACGAAACTATGATCTCGATCTAAAGCAAGGAGATTAGGGTGTACACCTAAAAACCTGCTGAAAGTGAATATCAAGATGAAATTGGTATTCGAAAGGTAGATCAATAGAAATTCGAATGAACCGGTGAGGGTAGTGAAGACTTAACCCAAGAATATTGTGCCAGGGTGAAACTGAACTACGATCAAGAGTAGACACTCAAACAATCAAATGATTAACATCAAAAGGATATTTGTATGGGGTGAAACTTGAGATAATGCGGAAGAAGACCTCGCTGGGAATAAACTTGCAGAACTAGAAAATCACTGGGGATAAACAGAAAAGTAATGGCTCAAATATAGATGCAGGTTTGAATTTTTTTATATATAGCATAATGCTCCATATAATGGAAATGCTACGCGTTTTGGTAGATGCAATGTAATGATGCATGTTTGTTTGAATGTTTCACCAAGGAATGTCCAATTGAGAAGCCAGTGACCAAGAAGTTAGGATTTGGCAAGAGTTTGCAAAAATAAATTGCAGAATCTTCTAGAGAAGAGAAGATACGAGGAAACACTGGAGAGAAACTCTTCAGGAGATGAGACTCTGCGTGGAGTAACAAATGAGTAACCGGTAGAAACAGAGAGGAGTTAAAAACATAATTTGCAAACTCTTAGAGAAAATTTGATCAACACTATGGCTTCTAGAGAGGGATGCCAAATGAATATTGGACATTGTGGGAAAAGGTCAGGGCAAAACTATAATCTTTGGAAAAGACAGTGCGCAACCGTGTTGAGGATGACACCAAGATGACAAATCAGGTGTGAGGGGTTAAAACCTTTGTAGGGGGAACCAAGCTCTATTGAGGAAATGGTATTTCACTGGGGAAATAAAACTCTGTCGAAGAGCATTTTGTTGGAGATTTTTAAACTTTTTAAATGCAACCATTGGATGGATCATGCAGATAGTCACACAGTATTGAATTTATTGGGGATAAGGAAAGACCATAACATAAGGATGCCCTAAGCAACACATTAGCTGGGAGATGAGAGGTCAGGATGATAAATCTATAATTGGAAACTCCGCTAGAGAATTTAAACTTATTAAGAATGTGAGTTCCCATTTAAACAACTCCTCTGGGGATATGTGACATCTTCAGAATTGGAGTCTTAGAATGAAGCCTTTCTCTTGGAAAAGATTTTTGGGGTAATAAAAACTCTGTTGAGGAAGAGAAACTTCACTGGGGATAGGGAAAGATCCTTTTCATGCCACGAATGGCCTTTGTCCAATAGAAAAGCCAAATCTCCCCCGCCTGACAACATTAAGCTCCTTATTGATGTTCATTGTGTAAGCTCTTTTTGATGTCAAACAATTGTTTTGTATGCATAAGGATGTTTATTATGGGAATAACAACCCTGATGCGACAATCATGTAAACCTTGAAATTGAAAACCTTGAATGAAAAAGATATTGCACCCCTGTCATGAGTGAATCACTAGTTAGAGTACATAATTTCAAAAACTTTTCTTCTTTAAAACAACATCATGCAGCCGATAAAATACCAACATATATAACACATGTTTAGGTATCACTATCCTTTTGTAGTACGCTTTTGAGTTAAACCCATGTTTTAGTTAGGATTTCTTAAAGGTTAGAACGTGGCCTAGTTTTGGGTTTTTAGAAAAAAAAATTTAAGGCTCAAGTTATTTTGTGCCCACCCCCTTTGTGATGTTCTCCAGTCCTAAGTTCAGTTGACTTGACACAAACACTCCTCTCTCAAAAGGGTTCATAATGGTTGAGTAATCTCGAT
The DNA here is from genome assembly GCA_948472305.1 of Vicia faba. Lineage (NCBI taxonomy): Eukaryota > Viridiplantae > Streptophyta > Magnoliopsida > Fabales > Fabaceae > Vicia > Vicia faba. The sequence continues at coordinate 858,561,736 of OX451741.1, forward strand.
AAATTGCATGACATGATCGTCACTTATCCTTTGTTTTCTTCTTCTTCTTTATTCAAACAAATGATTTTTCTTTCTTTTGATGAAGATTTTTATTGGATAATCCTTTTCTGCCTTTCAGACTTTTCAAATTCATTTTTGCTTTCCCTAACTTTTTCCTGGACAAATTCTTTTGAATTTTGAAGTCCAGCGGGGTGCCCTAACTTTTGCCTAAGGGACTTGTTTTCAAGTTTCGACTTAGCGGGGCTTCTTTGTTTATTTCTTATTCATAATTTCCTTTTTGAACAAGTCTTATGACCCTAAGTCTTTGAATATTTTGGAAGAAAAGTAATTGCCTCATTCCATTGTAGGCGAGGGATAACCATTGTTGTATCGATTCTATATCCACCTCAGGATTTTTTGTTGTTTTTTTTTGCACTGGGGAAATAACTTTTATTGTTTTGACATTTTCCTGACCTCATAATGCGGGGGATAAAAACGCAGTGATACTTAGATGGTACTCCGTCTGCAATTTGAATATTTGGTCAAATTCACGTAACATCTACCCTGCCCCAGGTTAAAAAAATATAGGTTTTCTTTCGTGCAGAAAAGAAAATCCTAATTCGAAGGCTCAGGGGGGGCTAACGAGAGTCTATCTTCCTTATATCTCCAGTGTTTGGGGATTAAAACAAGGCCTGTACATCGTCATCCGGGTTCTACTCAAAAGTATACAATCAGAGATATCGCCCTTCCTCCAATCTTTTAACTAGGCTAAAGAGTTGGCACAATTGGTATCAAAATGCCAGAAAATCATTTAAAGAGTGATAATGAATAGTTTAAGTAAAAAAAATAAAATAAACACTTCAAGGTAAACATGTTCAGCGCATCAGGGTTGATATTCAAAAACAAATAAATTCCTGCATGCAGACAATGTTAAAATAATCAATCGAGATACACATGAAAATGCAGCAGAGAAAAAAATGCCACCTTGGAAGAGGATCATCTCCATCTAGACTTGCCAATATGGACGATGCACTGCAATCCTAGCCGTATCCTGACCCACGACCTTTGCCATTAATACGGGGCCAAGAAACAACTTAGCAAAGTACATACAAGAAAAGTAACTGAGTATCAAGAAGAAAAACTAACACGCCCCTTGCATAACATGACAGTTGTACTTATTATCCGTATTTCAAGCAATGATAACTTAGATTATCATATTTATGTAGGGCCAACAATGTTCCTATGCACATGTTTATAAAATATTGGACGTTTTTGCAAATAAAACAGTAAAAAGGAGTTTATGTGAACATATAAGAGAGGATCTTTTATTGATTTTGAGAAATCAGCTTGTGAAAAAGGCATTTTACATTTGGGAGTATCTAAATGCAAAATTAAAACAAACAAGTGTTTACAAATGGCAATGTGAATACTAATATCCATCAAGTTTCAACTCTGCTATAACTCTTATGACTTTAACGCCTTCGTCTTCCTACTTTTGACACAACCGTCTTGGATTGGCTCTAAACCTCTACCAGGTGATTGAAAGAGAGTAACAAAGGAAATCGTGTTGAGCACAATCATTTGCTTTATGTCCCTAACTTTTGCCGGAATCGCCCTTTCGGGTTTTCAATTCAACAGGACACCCTCTTTTTGCCTAAGCTGCCCTTTCGGGTTTTCAACTTAGCGGGAATTTTTTATTTTTAATGCAAAGTATTTTTTAACTACGTCAGCATTTACAGGAAAAAGGAACTATTCTCCATCCATGGTTGCGAGCATCATTGCTCCACCAGAGAAAACCTTTCTAACCACGAATGGTCCTTCATAAGTCGGAGCCCACTTGCTTCTTGGATCCCCTTGGGGAAGAATTATCCTCTTGAGCACAAGGTCACCTGGCTTGTAATACTGGGGCTGCACCTTTTTGTCAAAAGCTTTCTTTATCCTCTGCTGATATACCTGACCATGACACACAACTTTCAACCTCTTCTCATCAATAAGTTCTAACTGATCCAGTCGATTCTACACCCATTCGCTTTCATCAATCTCAACATCCCTCATGATTATAAGAGAAGGAAGTTCAATTTCTACGGGTAATACTACTTCCATGTTGTAGACCAAGAAAAATGGGGTTACCCCAGTCGAAGTACGCACAGTGGTACGATAACCATGTAGAGCAAAGGGAGGCATCTCATGCCAATATTTATAGGTTACTACTATCTTCTGTACAATCTTCTTGATGTTCTTATTGGCCACTTCAACAGCACCGTTCATCTTCGGCCGATACGGGCAAAAGTTATGATGCTTGATTTTGAAGGACTCACAAAGCTCCTAAATCATTTTGTTCTTCAAATTGGACCCATTGACGGGGATGATCTTCTCGGGCACTCCGTAATGATAGATAATATTGTGCTTAATGAACCGAGTTACCACCTACTTGGTGACATTGGCATAAGATGCGGCTTCGACCCACTTAGTGAAATAATCGATGGCAACCAGAATGAAACGGTGTCCGTTGGATGCAGTCTGTTCAATCTTACCAAACATATCAATTCCCCACATCGCAAACGGCCAAGGGGAAGTCAAGACATTCAACAGTACGGGCGACACATGTACTTTATCAGCATAGACTTGACATTTGTGGCAAATTCGTGCATGATTATAAATGTCAATTTCCATGGTGGACCAATAATAACCAGCTCGCAAAATCTTTTTGGCCATGGTATGCCCATTGGAGTGAGTCCTGAAGTCACCATCATGTATCTCGTCAATGATTCTAGTTGCTTCTCTTTTGTCAATGCATATGAGTAGTAACCACCATGATGCCTCTTATACAACACGCCACCACTAAGAAAGAACTTTGCCGAAAGTATTCTCAAGAACTTCTTACCTGTGACAGACGCCTCTTCAGGGTATTCTTGCGTTTCAAAATATCTTTTGATATCAAAAAACCAAGGTTTAATGTCTGATTCCAAATTGAATTCAAAGCAAAAGGCTGGCTCATCCAACCTTCTGATGGTAATGAAAGGTGCTTTGTTAGCCCACTTAACTTTTAACATGGAAGACAAAGATGCCAGTGCATCAATTAGATTGTTCTCTTCTCTAGAAATGTGTTCGAACGTCATCTCTTCTAAGTACAAAATCAACCTCATAACATGCTCGCGATAGGGAATCAGGTTCTGATGATGAGTCTCGCAATCTCCATTAATCTAGCTGATAACAAGATTGCAATCCATGTAAACTTTCAAATATTTGATCCCCAGGTCGATTGTTGCTTCAATGCCATAAATGCAAGCTTCATATTCGGACATATTATTAGTACAATCAAAGCAAATACAAGCTGTGAAAGGAATGTGGAATCCTTCAGGGGAAGTAATAACAGCTCCGACGTCGTTGCCCATGGTGTTGGAGGCACCGTCGAGCACAAGCGTCCAACATGATCCTCGCTCGAGTCCTTCATCTTGGCTTAGAATATTACAATCCCGAATGTACATTATTTCCTCATCTGGAAAGTCAAACTTCATTGGTTCATAATTATTGCCACTTTTCTGTGCTCAATTGCGACAGTGATGATATATAAAGAAATGTAGCCGTAAAGATTTGAGATTAAGCCATCAATTGACTTATCTCAACACAATGAAGTCGCCATCACACTTTATTGTTTCCAAAGAGAAATGGGAAAAAAGAGAACAAAACCCAAAAAGATCAGAGATCAAGATACGGGGGTCGGTTATGCAAAGGGAAGGTGTTAGCACCCTAAGCATCTGCGGTATTTCGCAGGATCCACTTTTTTTGGTTTCTTCTAAAAGGAGTGTTATGTAAAGGTTTACTTACTAAATAAAAAGAATGAATGTGTATTTGTAAACAAAAGAAAATGAAATGTTTTTTATTATTTTCGTTGCTCGCCTTGGGTCGTAAGACTTAGTGCTACGTACTCCCTCGTGCAAAGGGAAAGTCATGGCACCATAGTTCGGCTAGAAAAGACTTCTCCGTTGATTGTTTTTAAACAAGAAGACAAGTCATCATTGTTAGGAGAGAAATCTCGACTAATGCCCACAAGGTGTGAGAAAGATGGACCCTATATCAGCAAGAGTGAGGTTTTGAGAACGCCTCTGGTACTCAAGTGGAAAAGTCGACACCTTTATAACCATAGGGATAGGAGAATGTTGCTCGACTATCAATGAATCATGTCTCATCTTGAAAAAAGTTTTGATTGGTAAAAGGGCTCGAGCGCACAAAAAGGTTTGAATGATTTGAAGTGTTTTTGTTAATTTCGAAAGATGTCAAAGTATGATTAAATGAATTGAAGTTTGTTTAAAGAAAAGAAGTTTTAAAAGAAAATGCACTCGACAAAGTCGAGGTTTATTATGAAAGCGGTTTGATTTTATAAATAAAGAATATTTTGAAAAAGATGAGAAGATTTTGAAAATTAAAGAAGATGGGAGGAGATGAAGGGACTATCCTAAAGCATAAGTTAAAAGCTAAGGAGAAGAACCATCTAACCAACAAGAAGCCAATACTTGACATTATGGGTCAAGATAAAATTCCCATTTTTTGGATTGAAACCAAGTAAGCAAAGATGCTATACCTCTTGAAAGGAACAAACTTCAAGCGTATCAAGTCTTCGAAAAAATTGGGCAGAGTAACGGTTGTATACGGGTGAATTCCAGATTACAAACAAAGTATGTAATCACAATAACCTACTAACAAAACAAACAAACAACCCAATGTCTTGAGGTAAACCCCAAGAACTACAGAAAAAATATCAATTAAGGTCACAAGGTCTCGAATATAGGCCAAGGTCTCTAATCCTAAGTGCAAGAAGTCCATCACTCCGTAATGCCAAGGATAGTAACCAAGTAGTCCAAGTATAATTAATGTTTTTATGGTTCATGTTGATTATTAAGTGTCTTTAATAGGAAAAGAAAAGCTCAAGTGAGCAAAATAAAAATGACATAAAAGTAAATGCTCAAGTGAGAAAATATGAAAATAGCATGAAATGTAAATGCTCAAAGTAAATGGTACATAAAGCATAAAAATAGAAGTATAAAGTAAATTCAATTGTTAATAATTAGTGGTTAGTTAGATGACCATATTGAATCATGCATTTAGAACTCATTAGAGGATTGGTAGAACCAAAGCCTCCACACAACAAGTTGCATTTGCTTTTTGTCAAGTATATCATCCATTTTGGAATCCTCAAAAAGTAACATTTAATGATCAACGATGTTTAAGTGATCTGCGTTGACCAAAAGTGATGTAGATCCATTAGAGGATTGGTAGAACCAAAGCCTCAACACAATGAATCTCAAGGTTATTGGATCAAAGATATCAAATTAACATGCTTGGCCTTGCAAACATAGGTTTGGGCCACGAATGATCATTTATTCGAATCGGGACAAAATTTAGCGCTACGTTAAGAAATCGTAAGTGGACTTATGTAGAAGTCACACCTATTTTGGGGCCGGTCAATAGCAATCTATGTACTTCATGTTTGGATAAATGATATAGAGATCATTATCCCTTAACATGTAGCACAATTAAAAAAGAAAGGGATAAGATGAAGAGGGAGGGGAATGATAAGCTAATTTGGATTACCACCTCAAAATTCATTCATCTTTAAATTCAACCACTCCTCTAGATGATTAAAGCACTAAACATATCATTAATCCAAAGCACTAAAAATGAATTAAATAATTCACTCTTAGGTAGATTTGAATTGATGAACATTTATCCAACTTCATCTACATCACAAAGTCCATTGAATTTAAAGAGAAATTGGACATTTAAAATTGCAATCCAAACCAACAATCAAAAGGAGTGAGTAGAAAAAGCATTTTGGATCAAAGCTACCCCAAAACAAGGCAAAAAAATGCATTTTTTCTATGTGCAAATCGATTGAACTACTGTGTAAATCGATTTGCATAGTGAAGTATTAAAAAATTTGAGAAAATTTCACTTAGTGCAATCAATTGCACTGTTACAACAATCGATTGCACGTTGTTACAGACAGCAAAACAACATTTTAAAAGGCCAAATTCTTGTTCAAACTTTCCATCAAACACCTTATGATCATGGATTCAATTGAGCATGAAAATTCCATCAAATTATGAGAAAATAACACCATTAGAATCACAAAATAATGGTCAATGAATCAACCCAAAGATCAACAAGAGATCACATTGTGAAAGATGGAAAATCCAACTTACCAAGGTAGATCTAGAGAATTATCAACACAACTTTCAGAATTTGCTTCAATTCAACCACAAGAATCAATTTCCAAGCTTGGATGTATAGAAGTGATGAAAAAAAGTGTTTGGATGAAGGTTTAGCTCAAAGATTAGTAAGCTTCAATGAAAAGCTTACTAACTTTTATTGAAAATGGAGCTTTGATTGAATTTGGTAGATGGAGAGAATGGAGATATTTTTTAGCAAAGTGATTTTGGCTATCAAAAGCTTGAAATTTGAATGAAATGAGGGCTCTATTTATAGAGTTTAGGATTGGGATTAGTGGTAATTTGGTAATTGATTCTTGGAGCCAAAATTTGAATTAATGATAATTCTTTAAAAAATTAGAGGAAAATTGGAGCCAAAAATTTGACAACCTTGAAATTGCTGATTTTTTTTCAAATTTTCACGCTTTGCAATCGTTAGCACTACGATGCAAATCGATTTGCACTGTGTATTTTTTCAAAAATGGTGTAAAATACACTTTTTGCAATTGATTGCACTCTAGGAGAAATTGATTGTACAGTGAACAAAATGAAAAAATTTTAATTCTTTTTTCTTTGCAAATAGAGATTTTAGGGAAATAATACCGGAAAACCTTATTTTCCATATGCTTCGACTCGGTACCCTAGAAGTTAGTCAACAACACAAGAGTAAACTTAAAGATAGGATACAAATGTGATGAATGAAGCTATTTATTAATGATCATGACCAAATGACAAAATATGATATGAAAGTGAGACTGAAAAAGTTAGGGGCGAAATTTAGGGTACAACAACTGCCCCTATTTAATTATCTTTTAGCCAGATAGGCGGAAAGTAATTAAATACAAACAAACCTAAATTTCGTCCCTGATGCGATCAGATGATAACATATGTTATGAATGATTGCATGGACTCTTTTTATGACATATATATTTTTTGAATGATGTATGAGATGAGATAGACTCTGTGGGAATATGGAAAGACTCGAAACTGGAAACTTGTGGTAATTCAGATGAAATGACGTGGAAAGACACGTCGGGGAGCAACAAGATACTTCTGGATATTTGTCAGGGAGATAAAAAATAATCATCAATACTTTGAAAAAAGAGATAAAACTTGAGAAGGCGAGCAGCGACATCCATGAATGGCATTGAATGAGGCGAGCAACTCTCTATAAAATACAATCAGAAGCATCTAGAAGAACATTAGATGTGGGATGGGACCAAATATGAAGCTACATCAGAGTCGTCTAGGAAATACGCTGGTCGGAAAAGAAACACGACATCTAATATTGGCTTCGAATGAAGGGAAAGCTCAACATCTAATAATGGCTTTAGACGAGAGAAAAGATCACAACATCCAATACTAGCTTTGAATAAAGGGAAAGATCAATGTCTAATAATGGATTTAGACGAGAGAAAGGGTCACAATATCCAAGACTGGCTTTGAATGAGGTGATACAAAATCAAGGCATCTAATACTGGCTTTGGACGGTAAAAAAGATAACAACATCCAATACTGGCTTTGGATGGAAAAAGAGATATTGAAATTCAATACTGGCTTTGAATGAAGGCGAAAGTAACAACATCCAATACTGGCTTTGGATGGAAACAAAGGATCCTAACATATTGGCTTTGAATGAAGAAAAAGGTAACAACATCCAATACTGGCTTTGGATGGAAAAAAGAGATCTTGACATTCAATACTGGCTTTGAATGAATGGAGAAATCAACATCTAATAATGGCTTTAGACGAGAGAAAAGATCACAACATCCAATATTGGCTTTGGATGGGGTGAGAAAAAACATCAAGGCGTCCAATACTAGCTTTGAACGACAACAAAAGATTCTGACATTCAATAATTGCTTTGAATGAATGGAAAGCTCAACGTCTAATAATGGCTTTAGACGAGAGAAAAGATCACAACATCTAATACTGGCTTTAGATGAGTGGAAAACTCAAGGCGTCCAATACTGGCTTTGGACGGCAGAAAAGGTAACAACATTCAATACTGGCTTTGGATGGAAAAAGAGATCTTGACATTTAATACTGGCTTTGAATGAAGGAGAAGGTAACAACATCTAATATTGGCTTTGGATGGAAAAAGAGATCTTGACATTTAATACTGGCTTTGAATGAAGGAGAATGTAACAACATCCAATACTGGCTTTGGATGGAAAAATAGATCTCATATCCAAGATTAGCATTGGACGGAAAAGAGAAACAACTCATCCAAGATTAGCATTGGACAAAAGAGAGACAGTTGAACTGACGTTTGCTTTGGTAGGTGCCAAGTAAGTTGGAATTTGATCTCAAGGTGACATGTCAACTGCAACAAGACCTCGGGAAATGCAAATGAGGGTGAAACACTCTTATTATGCATTATGTTTGAATTTTTTTGTGCATGATATGTGAATGATCTATGCATGTAATGCAGGCGTTTACGACAATGGAGTCTGACACTTTTGTGGAGGTAAGATTGGAAGTTTGATTCTTCAACACGGAGAACTCTGCCAAATTGCTTGGCAAGAAAATGTCTTGAGCCCAAATTTGTCACACTTGTAAACTGTATTAAACTGATGATCCTCTGAGGAAGGACATGGAAAGCTGCTTGGAGATTTGTCCCAGATTAGCTGACTGTTGAAGATAAACTGATCATGGCTTCATTCGAAAGTTGCTGGAAATGAACTGATCATGGCTTAAGTTTTGAAATGATTATTGGAGAGGAATTCCCCAGTATGAGTCTTGAAAACGATCTTCTGGATAACCAATTCTGATAAAAATCGCATTGAGCAATAAATCTTGAACTGATTCGCAAATGGACCAAGAAGATACTTGCCCCTGATAGGATCACTGACCAAGTTTCTCAAATGTTTGAAATTCCTTGACGAGGAAAGCTTGTTTGGAAGTAAAATTGTTTATTCAAACATGGTAATTTTAATGCAAAGTTCATGCAAAAGTTTTGAATCCAAAATCATTTTTGAAATGATGTTATTGGTGTATAGAAAATGCATGACTGGTTAAAACACAATTTTTTATACTTTTAAAGTGAAAACAAAGGTATGAAACCAAAACAAATGATTCGCAAAATATCATAGGAGTCATTTTAGGCAACCTTGCAGTAGTATGCTTTCAAAAGAAACCTGTCTTCAATTAGGTCTTTTGAGGGTTGTAAAGTGGTTTGGTTCACGGTTTAAGAAATAAAGGATAAAGGCTCAAAGTTTATTTGTACCTAACCCAATCTTTGTGATGTTCTTCAGTCCTACGTTCAGTTAATTCAAAATATGCATTCAGTTTCCAAGAGGTTTTGGAATTGCACTGATGGTAGCAATGACGATGATTCATAAGCTAAGGAATTTTTGAGACGAGAGTCACTCCTCCTTACATCATTTTGCTGTTTTGAGGACTTTTGTCAACTCTGGTGGAGAATTTTGAGGATTTGAAAACCTCTTCTGATTGAATTTATTACTACCAACTTTTTACAGAACTGTTTCATTTGGGATTACAGTAAGCGGGATGCCCCAGTTTTTGCCTGAACTATTTCATTTGGGATTACAGTCAGCGGGATGCCCCGGTTTTTTGCCCAAGTCTCCTTCAAAGGTTTTGACTTAGCGGGATTTTTCTTTTTATTTTTCTTTTCATTTCATTTTTCTTTTTTGAAAGATAATGAATGCCTTGCTCAATGATTACGGGGAACCATCTTTCTCATTTTTTATTTGAGGGCATATTTGACACTTCTTGTTGTGTGCAAAGGAAAGCTTGATCGCGACCTTTATTGAAAGGTGTCTTGCACGATTTCTCTTGTAATTGAATGCACAACCAAATTAACTAAGAACTACCCATCCCAAGGTTAAGATTGTAGGTTTTTTCGTATAGAAAGAAACTCCAACTTCTAGGCTCAAAGGGGTGAACGAGGGATTAACTTATTTATATGCTCTGGTGTTTGGGAGTTGAAACAATGCCTGTATATCCTCAGCAAAGTTTTATTCGAAAGCATACCAGCAACAATTATGGGTATTTCTTTTTCATCATCCTCCCTCCAATCGTTGCATAAACAAAATCTTGATAAAGAGAGTAAACAAGATAAATATATTTGAAAAAAGTAAATGAAAATGATTTGAATCAAAACATTGCAATGCTCATTTCATTATAATTAACATGAAAGTATAAACAATATTTGAAAGCAACCATTTTAACATAAACAAGGGAAAAATGAAAACAGAAAGAAAGATGGCCTAGTGACTAAACAATAACAAGGATGAGTTGTCCTGTCTGAAACACTGGATTTAGGAAGTGACTTGAGGGTACCCCGACTCAGTCTTCAGCCACTTTGTTTTGGCAAAGGATTGTTGATGACATTAGGACCCGCCTCTTTGAAAGTGAGAATATTTTCTTTCACCAATTCTTGCACTCTGTTTTTTAATGCATAGCAGCTCTCTAAGTCATGACCGGAAGCTCCCTGATGAAATTCACAGTAAAGGTAAAATTTGAACCCAGCTGGAGAACAATTTCGAGGAATCAGAGGCATCTTTGTAATCAAGCCCATATGCACCAATGCAAGATACAATTCAGTGTATGTCATAGGGATGGGATCAAATTGAGTCCTATTTCAATTCTGATTCTGCACAATATTCTGTTGTTCAGGAACCTGAACTGGTTAAGCATTAACCGCATGAGTAATAGCCGCTACTTGTGGTTGATCAGTGTATTGAGGCTTAGGGTGAGGTCCTCTTCTCTCATTCGAGAGCATTAGCTTCTACCTCTTTCTTCTTCTGAAAGTTCCCAAGGTATTTATTTGCACCATTAGAAGATTCAGCAGCTTTAGACACTTTACCATTCTTGATTCCTTCTTCTATTCTTTGGCCGATAGTCACCAGGTCTGTGAAGTTGGAAGACACACTACCAATCATCTTCTCCCAAAAGAAAGGGGACACAGTATCCATGAATAATCCAGTTAGCTATTTCTCTACCAGAGGTGGTTCAACTTGAGATGCCGATTCTCTCCATCGTTGAGCATATTCCTTGAAAGATTCTTTCTCATTCTGAGACATATTTTACAGTTGGCGACGATCAGGTGCCATGTCAAGGTTGTAATTGTATTGCTTTATGAAAGCATCAACAAGATCTTGGAAGCATTGGATACGACCTTTCTCAAGTCCCATATACCATTTCAATGAAGCTTCACTCAGACTATCTTGGAAACAATGGATAAGCAGCTTGTCATTCTTTGTGTAAGCAGACATCTTTCAAAAGTACATCAAAAGTGGCTTCTTGGACAAGTATGCCCCTTATATTTCTCAAACTCAGGAGTCTTGAACTTTGCAGGCATAACCAGATCAGAAACTAGGCACATGTTTTCAGTAGCCATACCAAAGACATCATTACCTTCCATAGCTCGGAGTCTTTTATCTAAAGTATGATATTGTTCTTTGAATTATTCAAACTCACCAAAGTCTTCATGACTCACACTTCGAGGACTGGCAGCATGGTACTCAAAGAGAGGGTTCCCAAAAGCAGCTTGTGCAGTAGGTTGACGAGAAGCAGTATGAATGATTGGATGAGGTTCAGTGAAAACTGGTGCTTGAAAGATTGGTCGGGAAGACTGGCCAACCATTAAAGTAATTGCAACATGAGGAGAGTAGTTATGAGGTAACCCAAACTCTGGCCATGTAGTAGGTGTATGCTGGATAGGTTGAGTGTGAACTGAAGTAGTTGGAATATCATATATCACAGTCCTTTGAGGTGGCTCTCCTCTGGAAATCAGGACTTGCATCATCTCGGTAAGTTTAGCCATTCCTGACTTCAACTCATCGATTTCCATTCTGACTTCCATTTTATGTTATTCTTGGTTTTCCATTCTCAATCTGAGCGCAACTCTAGTCCCGTAGTTGTGTTGAGGAATAAGCTTGACGGTAGACGACTAAGTGGAAGAAAGAAGCAACTGGGAATAAGATCCTGAACAACCTGAATGTATGTAGAATGATGTAGAGGATGCAAATGATATGCAATGTTATGCAATGCACTGCACAGTAACAAGATCACACGGTTCAGAGTCACAAGCCTGGAGTCAAAGGTACAACCCATAAGGTATGGACTAATGGTTATCACCTGCCGAACAAGGTTCTAAGAGGTTCCCAGAGTCTACATCCTTCCTTCGGATATTACCAACGTCCCGATTAACTCGGTAATTAGCAATATTCTCAGGAAAAACTCATCCTAGCGTAGTATCGCGTGACAACTACTTCCGGATTACTCCGTCATAGCTTCCGCACTACTCCTAAAAGGCTAAGATGGGTTAGGTAATCTACGGTCCTCAACTTCAGCAGGCTCCCAGGTCAAAAGCAGTATGTCTTCCCTATTACTCGGTAAACGACACTACAGTCAAAGGGTCTTCCACTGAGTGGGGAATCTCATGCCTCCTTTTTTGGGATTACTCCCTCAAAGTTAACATGACTATACCACCTGTCCTATCTTATGTTTGCCCAAAGTCCGGGTAGAAGACTTATAAGAAATCACCAAGCCCCTGAAAACCAGGAAAATCCAGACAAACATATATATAGCATAATGGGAAGTAATAAACAAGTAAAACAATATGTATACACTCATAGAAGAGTAACAAACAAAGCTAGGATCGACCCACTTAGGAATGGACCAGCAATAGGTCAATTTGTCCCCAGTGAAGCTGCCACTTTCCTTTCGCCACTTTTCTATGCTCAATTGCGATAGTGATGATATGTAAAGAAATGTAGCGGTAAAGATATAAGATTAAGCCATCAATTGACTTACCTTAACAAAATGAAGTCGCCACCGCACTTTATTTTTTCCAAAGGGAAATTGGAAAAAAGCGAACAAAACCCAAAAAGATCAGAGATCCTGGTACGGGGGTCAATTATGCAAAGGGAAGGTGTTAGAACCCTAAGCATCTACGGTATTCCGCAGGATCTACTTTGTTTGGTTTCTTTTAAAAGGAATGTTATGTAAAAGTTTACTTGCTAAAGAAAAAGAATGAATGTGTATTTGTAACCAATAGAAAATGAAATGTTTTTTATTATTTTTGTTGCTCGCTTTGAGTCGTAAGACTTAGTGCCTATGTACTCCCTCGTGCAATGGGAAAGTCAGAGCACTGCATTTCGGCTAGAAAACAGTTGTCTGTTGATTGTTTTTAAACAAGGAGACAAGTTGTCATTGTTAGGAGAGAAATCTCGACTAACGCCCACAAGGTGTGAGAAAGATGGACCCTACATCAGCAAGAGTGAGGGTTTGAGAACGCCTCTGGTACTCAAGTGGAAAAGTAGACACCTTTATAACCATAGGGATAGGAGAATGTTGCTCGACTATTAATGAATCATGTCTCATCTTGAAAAAAGTTTTGAAGGGTAAAATGGCTCGAGCGCATAAAAAGATTTGAATGATTTGAAGTGTTTTTGTTAATTTCGAAAGATGTCAAAGTATGATTAAATGAATTGAAGTTTGTTTAAAGAAAAGAAGTTTTAAAAGAAAAGGCACTCGACAAAGTCGAGGTTTATTATGAAAGCGGTTTGATTTTATAAATAAAGAAGATTTTGAAAAAGATGAGAAGATTTTGAAAATTAAAGAAGATGGGAGGAGATGAAGGGACTATCCTAAAGCATATGGTAAAACCTTAGGAGAATAACCATCTAACCAACAAGAAGCCAATACTTGACATTAAGGGTCAAGATAGAATTCCCATTCTTTGGATTGAAACCAAGCAAGCAGAGATGGTAGACCTCTTGAGAAGACCAAACTTCAAGCGTATCAAGTCTTCGAAAAAATTTGGCAGAGTAACGGTTGTATACGGGTGAATTCCATATTACAAACAAAGTATGTAATCACAATAACTTTCACACAAAACAAACAAACAACCCAATGTCTTGAGGTAAACCCCAAGAACTTACGACAAAATGTCAATTAAGGTCACAAGGTCTCTAATATAGGCCAAGGTCTCTAATCCTAAGTCCAAGAAGTCCATCACTCCATAATGCCAAGGATAGTAACCGATTAGTCCAAGTATTATTAATGTTTTTATGGTTCATGTTGATTATTAAGTGTCTTTAAAAGGAAAAGAAAAGCTCAAGTGAGCAAAATAAATATGAAATAAAAGTAAATGCTCAAGTGAGCAAAGATGAAAATAGCATGAAATGTAAATGCTCAAAGTAAATGGTACATAAAGTATAAAATTAAAAGTATAAAGTAAAGTCAATTGTTAGTAATTAGTGGTTAGATGGATGACCATCTTGAAACTTGCATTTGGAACTCATTAGAGGATTGGTAGAACCAAAGCCTCCACACAAAAAGTTGCATTTGCTTTTTGTCAAGTATATCATCCATTTTGGAATCCTCAAAAAGTAACATTTAATGATCAACGATGTTTAAGTGATCCGCGTTGACCAAATGTGATGTAGATCCATTAGAGGATTGGTAGAACCAAAGCCTCCACACAATGAATCTCGAGGTTATTAGATCAAAGAGATCAAATTAACATGCTTGGGCTTGCAAACATAGGTTTAGGCCACGAATGATCATTTATTCGAATTAGGACAAAATTTAGCGCTATGTTAAGCAATCGTAAGTGGACTTATGTAGAAGTCGCACCTATTTTGAGGCCGGTCAATAGGAATCTATGTACTTCATGTTTGGATAAATGATATAGAAATCATCATCCCTTAACATGTAGCATAATTAAAAAAAAAGGGATAAGGTGAAGAGAGAAGGGAATGATAAGCTAATTTGGATTACCACCTCAAAATTCTTTCATATTTAAATTCAACCACTCCTCTAGATGGATTAAAGCACTAAACATATCATTAATCCAAAGCACCAAAAATGAATTAAATAATTCACTCTTAGGTAGATTTTAATTGATGAACTTTTATCCAACTTCATCTACATCACAAAGTCCATTGAATTTAAAGAGAAATTAGAGATTTAAAATTTCAATCCAAACCAACAATCATAAGGAGTGAGTAGAAAAAGAATTTTGGATCAAAGCTGCCCCAAAACAAGGCAAAAAATGCATTATGTCTCTATGAAAATCGATTGCACTACTGTGTAAATCGATTTGCACAGTGAAGGTTTCAAAAATTTGATAAAATTCCACTTAGTGCAATCGATTGCACTGTTACAGCAATCGATTGCATGCTATTACAGACAACAAAACAACATTTTAAATGGCCAAATTCTTGTTCAAACTTTCCATCAAACACCTTATGTTCATGGATTCAATTGAGCACGAAAATTCCATCAAATTATGAGAAAAAAGCACCATTGGAATCACAAAATAATTCTCAATGAATCAACCCAAAGATGAACACGAGATCACATTGTGAAAGATGGAAAATCCAACTTACCAAAGGTAGATCTAGAGAATTATCAACACAACTTCAAGAATTTGCTTTAATTCAACCACAAGAATCAATTGCCAAGCTTGGATGTAGATAATTGATGAAGAAAAAGTGTTGGATGAAGGTTTAGCTCAAAGATTAGTAAGCTTCAATGCAAAGCTTACTATCTTTTCTTGAAAATGGAGCTTTGATTGAATTTGCTAGATGGAGAGAATGGAGAGATTTTTTAGCAAAGTGATTTTGGCTATCAAAAGCTTGAAATTTGAATGAAATGAGGGCTCTATTTATATAGTTTAGGATTGGGATTAGTGGTAATTTCGTAATTGATTCTTGGATCCAAAATTTGAATTAATGATAATTCTTTAAAAAATTAGAGGAAAATTGGAGCCAAAAATTTGACAAGCTTGAAATTGCTGATTTATTTTCAAATTTTCACGCTGTGCAATCGATTGCACTACAATGCAAATCTATTTGCACAATGTATTTTTCAAAAATGGTGTAAAATGCACTTTTTGCAATCGATTGCACTCTAGGAGCAATCGATTGTACAGTGAAAAAAATGAAAAAAATTTAATTCTTTTTCTTTGTAAATAGATATTTTAGGGAAATAATACCGGAAAACCTTATTTTTCATATGCTTCGACTCGGTACCTACAAAACACAAATATTCAAAGACAAAGACAAACATTTTTGTATTTTTATTAGAAGTTAGTCAATAACACAATAGTAAACTTAAAGATAGGATGAAAATGTGATGAATGAAGCTATTTATTAATGATTATGACCAAATGACAAAAAATGATTTGAAAGTGCGACTGAAAAAGTTAGGGGCGAAATTTAGGGTACAACAATAATCATCCATGGGCTGATGAGCAAGATGATCGGCCAATATACTACCTTTGATCTCCTTTTGCTTAGTGTATTGGATATCATATTCATTGAGTATCATGTGCCAACGAGCTACCCTGTTGTAAGTGTCGGCTTCTAAAAAATGTACTTGATTGATCCATTTTAAATATTAAGTAGGTGGTATGAGTTAACATGTATTGTCTTAAGCGTCTGGCAGTCCAAGCAAGTGAATAACAAGTATTTTCGAGCAATGAGTACCTTGACTCACACTCCGTAAACTTCTTACTCAAGTAATAAATGGCTTGTTCTTTCTTCCCTGTCTCGTCATGATGACCGAGGACACAACCCATAGAGTTTTTCAACACAGTTAAATACATGATTAACGGATTTCGTTCCACTGGCGGCATAAGTATTGAGGGTTCCTGCATATACTCCTTTATTTTGTCAAATGCCTTCTGAAAATCTTCATTCCACCTTACCGTCTGATTTTTCTTTAATAATCTGAATAAAGGTTCACATGTGGCCGTGAGATGAGAAATAAATCGGGCAATGTAGTTTAGCCTCTCCAAGAAACCACAAACTTCCTTTTCTGTTTTTTGGTTCGGGCATTTCTTGTATTGCCTTCACTTTAGCTGGGTCAACTCGGATGCCTTTTTCACTTACAATAAATCCCAACAACTTGTCAGACCTCACCCTGAAGGTGCATTTATTAGAATTCAGCCTCAACAGAAATTTCCTCAGTCTCTTAAACAATTTTTCCAGATGAACCAGATGCACCTCTTCCGTGTCAGACTTAGCAATCATATAGTCCACATATACCTCAACCTCCTTGTGAATCATATCATGAAAGAGAGTAACCATGGAACGCTGATACGTTGCCCCAGTATTTTTAAAACCAAACGACATCACCTTATAGCAAAATATTCCCCAAGGCGTGATATATGTTGTCTTCTCCATATCCTCTGGAGCCATCTTAATTTGATTATAACCCGAAAAATAGTCCATGAATGAAAATACTCTAGAGTGAGCATTATTATCGACCAATACATCAATATGATCAAAAGGAAAATCATCCTTAGGGATGGATCTATTCAAATCTCTATAATCCACGCACATTCTGACTTTAAAATCTTTCTTAGATACAAGCACAATATTTGTAATCCTAGGAGGATAATTTATAACTATTAAGAAATTCGCATCCAACTGTTTATGAACATCTTCTTTAATCTTCTTGGACATCTCAGGATGAGTTCTTCGGAGCTTTTGCTTGACAGGAAAGCATCCTTCTTTGAGCGATAGTCAATGCACCACGATATATGTATCCAACCCTGGTATATCCCTATAGGACCAAGTGAAGATATCAGAATACTTACGGAGTAGCTAAATTAGTCTAACCTTTATAATTTCTTCGAGATCTGCCCCTATCTTGACCTCTCTTCTCACCTCTTCTGTGCCAATATTCACCACCTCATTGACTCTTGATTCGGCTGGATAACCTTCTCTTCTTGTTTTAACAATCTTGCTAATTCCTCAAGAAGATCACAATCCTCATATGCCTCTTGTTCAGCTTGATAAGTCAGATTGTCAAAGTCATAGTTCGCGATAGCAGAGTCATTATCAATATAAACTGTGGTGGCAGTGCATCTGCATAAACAGTATTTTGGTGTTTTAGTGATGGTGTGTGAAAAGGGGAACATTGCCATTTAAAAGAAAATAAAATAAAAAGGAAAGAAAAGAATGGGACAAGATTTTTTAATGCAAAAACATCCTTTATTTATGACAAACTTTTGAAAATAAACATGGTGGCCCTACACAAATGATCCACTATGCCTTGGGCAGAGCGTAGGAATTATGATATGATAATAAAAGCAAACAAGAAAAATTACTCCTCAGTGCTTGAAACTTGGATAACATCCACAAAAGTCCAATTGTTGAGCGCTTGGCCTGGAACGCTTCGACTGATCCAATCTTCAATATTGTATCCATCATCCCTATCATCACCAATTGCATTGGTGCATCCTTCTTGAGTAACATCAGGACGGGAGAATCTCACAGGAGTAGATAAACCAGAAGCTCTGAAAGTTGCATTTTGCTGACCCGAGATATAACCAAGACAAAATTTGTTGAATTTTGGGGTAACATCCAACACTCTACCCCAATATTCAGGGTTGTCGTTCTCTACCACCACTCTAGAATCCCTGAGAGAAGACATAACAGTTTCCAACTTCTTTTTCTGCTCTGGGGCGGAAAATTGACTACATGAATTGTCTCAAATGCCTGAAACGGAGTCTCGTGTATTTTACCTTCGACTTTAACATAGCAGAATGATGTCAAATGACTCACGATATACTTTTCCTCGCCGCATACAGTTATCACTTTTCCCTTTGTAGGATATTTTAGCTTCTGGTGAAGAGTAGAGGTGACTGCTCCTTGCTTATGAATCCACGGCCACCCCAACAAACAACGATACGCTGGCTGTATGTCCATCACAAAGAAAGTAGCACTTAAGGTGCAAGGACCCACCTTGATAGGTAATTCCACCTCCCCAAATACTGCTCTTCGAGAGCCATCAAAGGCTTTTACCATCAAATCACTAGGACGTACCTCCAGGCCAGAATAATCAATTTTCATTAATGTTGACTTGGGTAGTACATTCAAAGACAACTTTGTATCCACCAAAACTTGAGATAGAGTAGTTCCCATGAACTCCATAGAAATATGTAACTCTTTGTTATGATCTCGCCCTTGTGGAGAAAGATCAAAATCTGTGAAGCCCAAATTGTTCCCAGTAGATATGTTAGCACAAACATTCTCGAACTGATTGACTGTTATCTCGTGCGGCACGAATGCGTTGTTCAACAACTTTATCAAAGCATTTCTGTGAGGTTCTGAATAAATCAACAAATATAAGATAGACATCTTAGAAGGGGTGTGACTTTATTGGTCAATTATGCTATAGTCACTCTTCCTGATAATTCGCACCAACTCCTCAACTTCATCGGGAACTGAAGAAGCTTCTGGTACTGGAATCGGTTAAGCCACATTGGCTGGTGTAACTCTCTAATTTCTAACCATTACCTGTTGTTTTCCTTTTTCTCTTGCAGAGGCATCTGCCACATCTTGTACATTGGAAGGACCAAAAACTCTCCCGCTTCTAGTCACTCGACCCACGCCTGAGAAATTATGAACATCCCCCTCATTGTCTTCAGTACATTCTTTCTTGGAAGGACCAGGATTTGCCTCCTGCTTCACCCCATGGTAATAAACATCAGCACCATAATGCCATGGGATGGCCTTCTCACTAGTATATGGCATGGGACCAGGTATCGTAATCATCAAAGGAGGCGCCCTAGATGGAGTAGGAACGTGTGCAGGGGTGTAAGGAATAAATATCACAACAACATATTATTCGGTAACCTTTCAACATCTTGGTCTTCTATTGAACTGTAGGGAACCCTCATCCATCAAGAATTGGATGCCAGCTTTCAAATCATCACACCCCTTCGGTTTCTCTCTACACTTGGCACAGTCTGAAGCGCAGCCCGGGAAAATAGAATAGTCAATAAGATACCTTTTAATATACCATAACAGAGTAGTCACTTGTTCCACATTCACAACTAGACTCAACATTTATCCATTATTGTCAATCATATTAACAACACCCCTTCCATGTCTAGGCATTGGGTTCTGGACTACATTAGGACCAGTCGCTAGAGTAAACTCAATTGCCTTGGCATCCAACAAGTCTTGTAATTTGCATTTTAACACAAAACTATCATCGGTACAATAACCAACTCCTCCATAATCGAATTCACATCTTTCATTAGCATCATAGTTATGAGGAAGCCTTCCGGCGGATGGTGGCATAATTCTCAAACTGATCAATTTCAAATCGAGCAAATGGTGGAATGCTTCGGTGAGGGATATTGGCAAGGGATCAAATTTTCTCGGCTGTCTCTGTTGTTGATTATTATACTAACGGGGAGCATCTTGTTGTCTTTGTTGTTGAGGTGTCGGATTCTGTCTCTGCAGTAGAAGAGCATTAACAGGAATAGAAATAACATTTATTTGTTAGTTTTGATGATCTTCTCTTCTTCCTCCATGAGAATAGACCACACTTGTGTCTCCTTCCTTTTTCTTGGGGTAAGTATTGAATGGTTTCTTACCACCCCCTGATGAGCCACTAGAGCCTCCAATTTTAATTTTCCCCAATTTCAAACCCACCTCAATTCTTTCGCCAGCCATAACCAACTCTACAAATCCTGTTGAAGAACTCCCTATCATGTGCACGTAAAATGGCCCTTACAAGGTACTCATAAACATATCGATGAGTTCTCGCTCCATTGGCGGAGGTTGAACCCTTGCAGGCAGCTTACGCCACTTCTGAGCATATTCCTTGAAAGATTCTTTTGGTCCCAGTGACAAATTCTGTAATTGAGTGCGATTAGGTGCCATATCCATATTGTACTGATAATGTTTAACAAAATCCCGAGCAAGATCGTTCCAGCAACGAATATGGGTTTTCTCCAACTTCACGTACCACTCCAGAGATGCCCCGGATAGGATATCCTGGAAGAAATGAATGAAAATACCTTGATCCTCGGTATGCACCGACATCTTTCGGAAATAAGAAATTGCATGAGTAACGAGACATGACGAACCATTGTACTTTTCAAATGCAGGTGGTTTGAACTTTGGAGGAACTTTCACCCAAGATCATTATCATCCATACCAAGGACTATTTTCCCTTCCACAACCTTCAAACGTTCTTCCAATAAATGATAGCTTTTATCCTTAACCTGAACCTCTGGCTCAGAATGCCGAACAGAAAACTGATCTTCATCCTGATCATTTTCATAATCCTGATCCTAATAGTTTCATATGCTCCCCATAAAACAAGGTCTTGGAGATGGGGGAAACAACGCTATATTATGCACAAAAGGGTTTCCAGGTGGTTCGTGAAAATTCATAATGGGCTGACCTTGCATATCCCCCAGTCCCACAGAAATGTCCAGGTAAAGCCCTTGATTCCCACCATCCACTGGATAGCGGCGTTAATTGTTCACAATGGCAGCCAAATCCTCCTGTTGGCGATTCACATTGGTGATGACCTCCATGAACTGGGTCATTTTAGTAGCCATCAGGGCTCGCGTTTCAACGAGTTCAACTTGGACTTGCTCCATTTGTCTTGGAAAATTTCTTCTGGTGGAATACCGGTGAGTAGTCATCTTGAATTCTGAATAAGAAAAGCAGAGTAACAAGAAAACCGTCTTGAGATAACGTGTCATGTTATGATATGTATGATATGCATGATATGTTTGTCAAGTGATGTACAACAATCATAATCACATATATATCCTACAAAGTCTATAAAATATGCCAAGCACAAGAATGGTGCAAGTATAGCCAATTGTGTTCCACAAATAAAGTGGAACACTACACCCTCAAGTCAATTAATGGAAAACTTTTCTCAGAGTACCTCACACATTCAACAGACAAATTAGTGTTCTCACAGATAAAATGATGAATCACATAAGGGATGGATGATTAAACAATAAGTAAATGGGAAAAAATGATAAAAAAATATCATAGCATTAGACATGGGAAACAACAAGTAGGCACATGCAACAATTTGGTCAAAGCTAGAAGATTGTTGCTCCTTTTAATCACTATGTTGAATTGACAAGTAAATATCAATCAAGAATCAAAGGAGATGGAGAAGAATACAATTAAAGACCTTTAAAGTTAGTAGCAAACACTACTTAACCAAGCATACATGTTTCATTAAGGCTCACAAGCATAATAGAAGAGGGATTCTACAAGAATGTACCACAAAGCTTGGATCACAAGTTAGCACTGAAAGAAATTAAAAAAAAACAAAATTAGAGAGCTTAAACCATTAAATTATTTGAAATCAAGCTTCTAACATATAATGAGGATTTCATAAAAATGTTAGAATTTTGATTCTAATACATGTTGCACAAGTGCATTTAATATACCTCAAAGATTCAAAATGGGAAAAGAAAGGAACATCAAATTCATATATGAATGAAAATGGTTCAAGCACTAGAGATCAATTATTCTCAAGTCCTTATGAGACTATCATTGAAGTGTCATTTCTCTACATATTATCATTGGCCACTTGATGACCTCAAACTCAAGCTAAAAGCTCAAGTTTCAAAGTGGAAATCAATAAGAAAACAAAAGTTACAAAGCATGCATCAAAAGGCTCAGCATTCAATTATGAGGAAATTAAATAAATTGACCTAAGTTTATGTGAATAAATAGAAGTAACATGATCATTAGGTTCCCAAATTACAGGCTTTACATAAGTTCATTGGCCAATAAAAAAGTTGCAATAAAGAATGCAAACTCAATTGATCATCTTCACTTCAAAAATACACCAAAAGTAGAAACAAAGATCAATAAATCACACAAAAAAATATTAACATCTTTGGAGTGTATAGCAGTCATAAAGCAAGTCTTAAGTTCATGAATAGTTGAGGAAGGGATCAAATAAGGATCAAAGTTCAAAACTAGTTGGCCAAACTACCAAACTAGACATGTTTTCAAAAAATTTTGTTGAAAAATATCAAACCAATTCCAATAATCCAAGAAAAATTAGATTTAGTTCCTCAATCCATCTATGAACCTTAAAAAATATCCAAATCCCATTGGAAATCCTGGGCAAAGTGATTTTAAAATTGAAACTTGCACAATAAGCAACAAAACCCTAATTGTATGACTTTTAATCTTAAATATTAATTAGATAAGATCAAAATTCAAACAATTCGAAACAAATATACACCAATCATGAAAAAACTCAAGAGATCAGAATACTTATTTTTCCAATTTTTTTAGAATTAAAGAAAAGTAAAAAAAAATCAAATTCAAACAATTTATCAATTAAACAATCACTTACATTTCAAAATAAAATTCTAATTAAAAGTCAGAAGAAAATTAAACCCAAAATTAAGATTCCAATATTAGAATTAAAAGCAAACATCTCTAATTTTTTGTAGATTTTTCGAATTAAGGAAAATATTAGAATAAAATCAAATACAAACAAATAGACCTATTAAAACATTATTAAATCACAAAATGTAAACCCTAACCAAAAATCAGAAGAGGATCAAACCAAAATTTTATTCAAATACTATTATTAAAAACAAGTTTCTATGATTTATTTATGAATTTTTGGATTAAAAAAATATTAAAACAAAAATTTTTGATACAAAAAAGATCAAATAAAACTCCCAAATTAAATTTCTAATCAAAAATAGGAAAAATAATAAAACAATTTCAGAATCAAATTCTAAATAATTTTAAGAGTCCAAAAAAAATTTTGTGGAATTTTTAGATCAATGAAAATTTTAAGACAAAGATAAACATCAAACAAACAATTAATTCAACTTACGGATTTTTAAACCAATAAAAACATTTTTAAAAATTCCAATAAAATTACACAAAATAGTAGGAATTGTTTCGGACTTGTGATAATTTTTTTGAATTTTTTAAATTGTTTGATCAAGAAACAATAATCAGAAAATCAATTGATTTCAAAATATAAACTAATATTCAAAAATTCAAATGGACCGTTCAGATGATGACACCTCATCGTCCCTAACCTCCAGCCAAACCAGAAAACGCGCGCGCCCATCAGGGTCGCACCTCAACTTCAAACCCTCCAAACAAACTCGTTTCTCAACCATTTTTCATCAAATCAAGTGCAAATTAAAGCCATCATGACAAGGAATTTAATGCAATTCAAATCACATCAAGTAATCAAACACGAGTCTAGAAATTTATGCGCAAAAACAGCCAAAATTCAGTGAAACCTAAAGTTGCTTGATTCCCTCACTCCAGATGCGATTCAAGACTTTCTTTAACTTCATTAGCACTTGAGGATGAAGAACCAAGAAGAAAAAACTCCAAATGCACCACTGAAACTTGAGATTCGAAGAAAAGTTCAGCTATGGAAATGCTGAGTTCAGATCGGGAATTTGGAAGTTGTGAGCTCTTTCCCCCACCTTCAGTGCTTGCTTCTTATTATATATAACATGTAGAGTAGGTTTTTCAAGAGAAATGGGCTTAAAAGTGAGTGCATTGCTCAATTGGATTTTTCTGCCATGTTGAAAAATGAAATTCTGATCATGCCCTTGGCTCGTGCATTTTTTCTCCTTTCAATTCCTTTTGAGGCCTCTCCTACCCATATTTTGATCCACTAAATCTTTTCCCTTGATTCCTCATGATTAGATCATGCTAGTGTTTTTCAAATTTGGTAAGTTTTGTCACTTTTTGAGTCATGGTGGTACAACTACACATGGGTCACGTTTTGGATACCATTATGGGCTTCCACAAATCACAAATGGGTCATGGGTCTGATTAGAAGTGAAAAGAATGACTGAAAATGAAGTTCTCAAAATTTTGGAATTTTGACCTTTTGTGAAAATTCAATAAAAATAGCCAAATTTCAAATGATGACAACTTGCTCACTCTTTGGAATCTTGAGGAAAATGAGAACTTTTTGGAAAGCCCGTCAAAGTGGTAGTAAAAGGCATCACATTGGATTCAAACAAAGCCTCCAAAACTTCACATGAAAATCCCAAATTTTGGGAAATGACCTATAATTTCCATGACTTTCAAGCTTCACAACTCTTCACCATTATAATTATGATATTAAAAAAAACTCCATGTCCAAGAGCTTCTTCTTAGCTTCGAATGCATACCTCATTTGCATTTTTTGGGTTAAACATGAAAAAGTTATGATTTTTTTAAGTTAATGAATTAAGAATCCAAAAATAGTAACTTTCCAAATTTCTTCATGAACAAGTTTCAATCCAAACTTCAATATTCTCGATCAAATGATCAAAATGAACTTAAAAAACTGAAAATTACACCCTTGAATTGATGGTTTACCAAAAGTTCACTTGGTCAACTTTGACTTTGACTGATTTTGGCCAAAATGACCATTTTGCCCCTTTGAATCAATTGATCCACTTCTCTTCAAAATTGATGATCAAAATTTCAAACATATGATCTTCCAAACAGATAGAGATTATGTATAAAGCTTCATCTCTAATTACTCAAGAAAACCTGATGAAATCCCAAACCCTATTTTTGGTCAACACCTTAAGAGAATGATGAATCATCTTCAAAACTTTAAATCCTCTGGATACCTTGTCCAAATTCTTGCACAAAGATATATCCAATGTCAAATGGGTGTTGTGACTTCAAAAACAAGATTTGCTCATGCATCAATAGCCTTAATCAACCAAAACCCTAATTTTGACTCATGAATCAAAAGGATGTGATTCTCCTTATAATTAACACAATCTTCAATCGTCTGATGATTCAATAAAGTTGATAAGCTATCTTTGGATATTTGAATTCTTTGGGATCGAAAGATCCAGAGATTTAAATAATAAAGCTCTCCTTGAGCAACTTGTCAACACAATTAACTCCCAAAGCTTAAGGAAGACCTGATGACCAGATTTTTTTGATCCCATCACTATGTATGAATGTAATGTAATATGATGTTTATGATGAGACATAAGCCTGAATCAAGAGGGTATGTTTTGTGCTGAAACAATGACGTGTTTGTTTATTCTGTTGATGAATTAACTACTCCTCTTACAGTTGTTAAAAATAATCTCTTGGAAGCCGGTTTATTTATGGGTTGTGGTGAAGGTTGCCACCTGGGTGCATCCCTACCCAATGGTTGTTTTTTTAAGATAGGTGTCCAACGCTTGTTGAACAAAAAGAAAATTCTGTTTGAGAAGACTCCCTCTACAAGAAGTTTGTGCAAAGATGTGTCAATTGTTACCATTTCCGACAATCCCCCCAGGGTCTCCTCCAAAAGACTTGTCAGGATTACATCCATTCCTAAGGTTGCTCCTTTGATTATCACCTATCCAAGACCCATACCATATCCCTCCAACAAAGTTGTTCCTTGGAATTATGGAGCAGACGTCTATGACCATGGCTTCAAGCAGGACCACCTGACCTTTAAAAAAGAATATACTAAAGATACTGATCCTAACGTTGACATCATTTTTGGGACCAGTAAAATCACAAAAAGCGCAAGGATTTTCTCTCCTGAAATCTCTCTGAAGATTAATGCCACTCCTTTGTTTATTCTTGCTCATACTCCTATTACTCCTGTTGTTATCCCTACTATCATTCCTGATGTTATTCTTACTACTGAGTCAATTGAGACTCGGGGCAAAGAAGTACTGGTTAAGCCTTCCCGAACGGAGGCACCTAAAGAAACCATTCATGAAGCCTCTAAAAAAGAAATGGAGGAGATACTAAAAACCATACGGAAAAGCGACTACAATGTTGTGGAACAATTGGGGCAGACCCCTTCAAAATTTTCAATGCTGGCCTTATTGTTATGCTCTGAAACCCATGCTAAGGCTTTGGTGAAGTTTTTCAAGTCTGCCCATGTGTCGCAGGAGACTTATGCTGAAAATGGACTCGGTTTCTCCAATGTTGATTTGACGTACAAAGAAAGAAAGCATAATGATGCCCTGCATGTCTCTATTCAGTGCAGGGGAACTACCCTGGCTCATGTCCTAGTTGATATAAGATCGTCGCTAAATGTTCTACCTAAGGGTGCTTTAGACAGATTGGACTGTGAAGGACTGACTTTGAAGCCTAGTAGTATTATGGTGAAGGATTTTGATGGTTCCAAGAGAATGGTGCATGGGGAGGTGGACATTCCTATTAATGTTGTTTCTCGGACCTTTGACTCTACTTTCTATGTGATGGATATCCGCCCATCTTACTCTTATTTGTTGGGACACCCTTGGATCCATGGGGTCGGTGCTGTTACTTCTACTCTACATCAAATGTTAAGGTATCCGGTTAATGGAAAGATCATTACAGTCCATGGCGAGGAAGAATATATGGTGAGACACGTAAACTCTTTCAGGTATGTTGAGATGGATGGAGAGTTCATTGAAACCCCTTTCCAGAATTTTGAAGAGGTTCCTCGGACAATTGCTACAACCAAGATTGCTACCAATGTCCCAAAGATTAACAGACCTCCATTGAAGATGGCTTATCTAAAGGATGCCAAAGCTATAATTGAAGAAGGAGCTCAGAATGTTGTTCTTCGTGCTCGTGCCGGAGGTTCACCACTACGCATCAGCAACCATGGAATCAATGCTTTGAAGGACAGTGACAGTGATTGTAACATGGACAAATGGATATTCCCAACTATCAGCGGTGGACTAAACAATTGGAAGTCCAAGGACTTTGGTCCCATTACTTTCATCCAGGAGTAGTTGTCTTTGCTTTTGTTTTTTGGGATATGTGATATTTAAACAATTTAAACTCTAAAGCCTTGTGTCTTACCCGAGGCTCAACGGTCTATTTGTGAGGGTTATCATTTCATTTTCATATGTCATAAATAAATCATTTGATGTTTTGCATACAAATTTTACGCTCTTTGTCTTTTGTTTCTATTTTTAGTTTATCAAAATAGTTATTCTCTCTTACACACACCCACATATCAAACTGCAGATCTGCATCCACTCTGGATCCCATTGATGTCGGTTCTGCTATTGGCAATTATGACTTTGAAAATCTGATCTACCAAGCCAAGGACGAAGGTGAGGAAGATTGTGAAGTATCAGGAGAACTTGCTAGATTATAAAAATATGAGGAAAGCGCCATACAGCCTCGTGAAGAGTCAGTCGAGACGGTAAACATGGGAACTGAAGAGGATAAAAAGGAAGTCAAGATAGGTACCAACTTGGAAAATGGTGTTAAAGAACGGTTAATACAGATGTTGCATGACTATGTTGAGATCTTTGCTTTGTCTTACGAAGAAATGCCATGGCTGGATATTAATATTGTGTTTCATCGTTTGCCAACTAAGGAAGACTGCCCTCCCGTGAAGCAAAAGGTTCATCGTACGCGTCCTGAGATGTTAGAAAAGATTAAGGCCAAAGTCATGAAATAGTATAATATCGGGTTCTTAGTTGTTACTTCTTATCCATAATGGGTTGCTAATGTTGTTCCGGTACCTAAGAAGGACGATAAAGTACGTATGTGTGTGGATTACATAGACCTGAATAGGGAAAACTCCAAGGATGACTTTCTGCTTCCCCATATTGACGTCCTGGTTGACAACACCGTGCAACATAAGGTATTATCCTTCATGGATGGTTTCTCCGGGTACAATCGGATCAAAATGGCACCTAAAGACATGGAGAAAACAACCTTCGTCACACAGTGGGGCACTTTCTGCTACAAAGTTATGCCATTTGGGTTAAAGAAAGCTGGGGCAACCTATCAGTGTGCTATGGTAGCTTTGTTTCACTATATGATCCATCATGAGATAGAGGTATATGTCAATGATTTGATAGTTAGGTCTCAAACTGAAGAAGAGCACCTTGATCACCTGCAAAAGCTGTTTGAAAGACTAAAGAAGTACAAGCTAAGACTGAATCCGAACAAGTGCACCTTTAGAGTATGATCTGGTAAGCTTTTAGGCTTTGTTGTCAGCGGAAAATGTATTTATGTAGACCCTACAAAGGTTAAAGCTATACAAGAAATGCCAACTCCCTGCACTTAGAAGGAGGTTAGAGGATTCTTGGGACGTCTAAACTACATTGCCAAATTCTTTTCCCATCTAACCGCTACTTTTGAGCCAATCTTAAAATTACTGAAGAAAGATCATGTAGTGAAGTGGAATGAAGACTGCTAGACTTCCTTTGATAAAATCAAGGAATATCTTCAAGAGCCTCCAATTTTGATGTCGCCGGTTGAAGGAAGACCTATGATCATGTACTTAACAGTATTAGAGAATTCGATGGGTGTGTGTGCTGGGGCAACATGACGAGTCTGGTAGAAAAGAACATGCAATATACTACCTTAGAAAAAAGTTTGCTGACTGTGAAACAAGATACTCACTGCTCGAGAAAACTTGTTGTGCTTTAGCACAGGCTTCTCGCCGATTGAGACAGTATATGTTGACTCATACTAACTTGTTGATATCTAAAATGGATCATATCAAATACATCTTTAAGAAGCCCGCTCTCTCTAGAAGAATAGGAAGATGGCAAATGGTCCTGACCGAATATGATATACAATACACAACCCATAAAGCAATCAAGGGAATTTTATTAGTTGATCATTTGGCTCATCAGGCTATGGACGACTATCAATCCATGAATTTTGAGTTGCTGGACGAGAACATCATGCTAGTGATTGATTGTGAAGAATCTAGAACGGATGAAGGACCTAAAAAAGGATCCTGATGGACTATGGTTTTTGACGGAGCTTCCAGCGCACTTGGCAATGGCATCGGTGTTGTGATCATATCTCACGAAGGCTGTCATACTCCTTTCACTTCTAGGATATGTTTCAACTGTACTAACAATATGGCTAAATATGAAGCATGCATTATGGGTCTCAAAGTTGCTATCGACTTGATAATCAAATTCTTGAGTGTATTTGGAGACTCGGCCTTGTTAATCAGTAAAATTAAAGGAGAATGGGACACGAAGCATCCTAATCTCACCCCTTACCTAGAGCATGTGTTGACACTGATTCCACACTTTGAAGAAGTTACCTCTGAGAATTTTCCACAAGAAGAAAATAAATTAGCAGACGTGCTAGCTACTATGTCATCCATGTTTAAAGTCAGATGGGATAATGAAGCTCCTCATATTACTATTGAGAGATTGGACGAACCAGCATACTGTTATGAGGTAGATACTGAAGAAATAGTGGACAAACCTTGGTTCTAAGAAGTGAAACGATACCTTGAAGCCCATGAGTATCCTGAGAGAGTTTCCATCAATGACAAAAAGTTCCTAAGAAAGTTCGATGTCATGTTTTTCATCGGTAACGAAATCCTCTACAAGCACAACCATGATTCTACCTTACTACGGTGTATGGATAAGAGTGAAGCAAAGAAGATCATGAAGGAAATACATGATGGTACCTTTGGCACCCATTCTAGTGGGCACACAATGGCTAAAAAGATCCTACAGGGAGGATACTATTGGTCTATTATGGAAGCAGACTGTTATCAACATTCCCGAACTTGACACAAATGCCATATCTATGCTGACAAAGTATATGTTCCTCTGGTTCCTCTAAATGTCTTGACTGCTCCCTGGCTATTCACAATGTAGGGCATTGATATAATCGGAGATATTAGACCTACCGCTTCTAATAGGCACCATTTCATCCTTGTCGCATTGATTACTTCACAAAATGGGTCGAGGCAGCCTCATTTGCTTCTGTTACCAAGAAAGTTGTGGCCCGGTTCATTAGACATAACCTTATCTATCGGTATGGTATTCCAGAAAGAATAATTACGGATAATGGTACCAACCTCAATAATACTATGATCACCGAGCTCTGCACACAATTTAAGATTCAGCATCATAACTCTTCTCCTTACAGGCCGAAGAGGAATGGCGTTGTAGAGGCTGCTAATAAGAACATCAAGAAGACCATTCAGAAGATGACGATGACATATAAAGACTGCCACGAGATGTTACCGTTTTCTCTTCATGGTTACCTTACCTCATCACGCACGTCAACAGAGGCAAGTCATTTCTTGATAGTATATGATATGGAAGTTGTCCTACCCATCGAAGTCCAGATCCCTTCCTTGAGAATCATGAAGGATGCATGTTTGACTGAAGACGAATGGGTTCAGACTCGACTTGACCAATTAAACCTGATTGACGAGAATAGGCTCGCGGCTATTTTTCATGGTTAGATGTACCAAAAGTGTTTGATCAAAGCTTTTAACAAGAAGGTCAAATGTAAGGTATATCAAGTTGGGGACTTAGTAATCAAGCGCATCATCTTGCCGCAAGGTGATCCCAGGGGAAAATGGACTCCCACGTACGAAGGACCATTTGTGATCAAGAGCATATTTTCCGGTGGAGCCATGATCTTAACCACTATGGACGGTGGCGACCTTTTGCACCCTGTAAAATGCGGACATAGTTAAATGATACTACACATGAACAAAGACCCGCTAGGTTGACTGGCCTAGGCAAAAATAAGGGCATCCTGGTGAACCAAAAGGATTCGGGAAAAACTTAGGGATATATATATATATATATATATATATATATATATATATATATATATATATATATATATATATATATATATATATATATATATATATATATATATATATATATATATATATATATATATATGGAAAATTTGTACACCCGACAAGTCGAAAACCTGAAAAGGTGGCTTGGGAAAAAAAGGGTATCCCGGTGGAGTGAAAACCTGAAAAGGGCGGTCCAGGCAAAAGTTAAGGATTAAAAGCATACAACTATGTCCTGTTGGGTCACCTCATAGATAGACATCGGTAACAACTATCAAATTCAAATGGCACTAATCAATCCAGTCAACTGCAGACAAGCAGCAAAGAGATGAGATGCTCAAAGATATAAAGGCAATAGCAGATTGGGAACCCAATGGGATAATTTCACATAGATGTTTTTTTTTGTATACTACTTTGTATAGATTTCATTCTTACGACGATATTTTATTATTAGGATATCTATCTCCTTGTACAAAAACTCCTGTTATAGGCAGACTTCTTCAAATCAATACAGAGTCATCTTATGAAAATTCAAACCTATTTGTTTTTATTTTTCTATTTTTTTTTGCAAAAACATCCAGTGGTTATTTTTGAACATATGCATTTGACTTATGATCATTTTTTAGAAATGCACGCATAAAAAACATAAAGACTGTTACTAATGTCTTTAAGAAACGAGACAATGTCTAAAAAGCCATCTCCCTGCAAATACATCCCACAATATATACAAAGACAGAGACGTCCTCCTGCAAAGTCACTGCCATATCTTCAGCATACAAGCCTAATGATGTCAGAGGTTCCGGTATCCCCTGCAGAGCAAGAGTATCCAATCATCTTCCCAGCATCTTGAAGAATTCCTCAACATGGTTCATAAACTTCTTGGGTTCCCCAACAGGACTTCATAAAAATCCCAAAGCGGTTTATGGAGTTTTCTTTCTCTAGAGATTTACTTTCCAACAATTCAATGACACTGCAATGAACAACTGATCAGTTCATACATTGCATTCATTCATTATTTTACTACTGTCATAGCATATATATATATAATACATATAGCACAATCTCATTTATTTTGAGAATATCATGTGTGTGATGCATCATGACATTGCATACAGCTAATTATTTACCTTTTTCAGGAAAGATGAACAAACAAATATCATCATCAATTTTCAACATGTTCCAAATTAATTCCTGAAACAAGACAGGGAAACTATCTGGAGCAACAGCTCATCAATCACTGTGAAGCCTGGAATCCGACCAGATAGTAATTTACAACACTGTGAAGCTTGGAATACGACCAGATAGCAGTTTACAGTACTTTGAAGCCTGGAATCCGACCAGATAGCAACTTATAACACTGTGAAGCCTGGAATCTGTCCAAATAGCAGTCAACATCATTGCTGAAGCCCAAAATCCAACCGGATAACAGTCAATATACAATTAAAGACATTGTGAAACCTGGACCCAACCAGATAATAATATAGGTTGCTGCAAAGCCTGGAGACCGACCAGATAGCAGTTCATTCTATCAGTTACTATGAAGCCTGGACCCTACCAGATGATAGTATAATCTACAACACTATGAAGCCTAGATTTTGACCAGATAACAATCAACCTCAAATTCAAGTTGAATCCTGGATCCAACCAGATATCAACTTAATTTCTTCAAATCACTGAAGCCTGGACCTGACCAGATAATAGTTCAAGTCGCTGAAGCCCGGACACGACCAAATAACATTTCAAGTCAATGAAACCAGGATTCCAACCAGATAACAGTTTGAGTCGCTGCAAAGCCTGGAGTACGACCAGATAAATGCGCAACTTCATTTTTACTGTGAAGCTTGGAAAACGACTAGATAACGGTTAATTTCATATTCCCTAGTAAATTACTGCGAAGCCTGGAATACGACCAGATAACAATCAACTTTATTATCCTCAGCAAGTTATTATGAAGCCTGGATTTCGACCAGATAACAATTAACTGTTTAGATGCATGCTAACTAGGATTGTATAGCAAGAATAAAACAAAACACTAACAAATCTAACATAACGTAAAAGTAACTGAATACAACACACTGTCACATATACACCTTTAGGGTATCCCACTTTGGTTTGCTTCAGAAAAACAGTCACAACTCTCGAAACGTGAAAGATTTTAGTAGCTACCCACCGGTTTAAAGATCATAAGCACCTCGATGACCTTCTTGACGTTTCCTCGGCATGATTTTAAAAACCCTATGGTAGTTACTAAAGTTTCTTTCTTAGTTGCCTTTGTGACTGTATAAACGTCCCTTCGAATGTTTCTCAAACTTCCAACGACTAGAGCTGCCTATTCACTAATAATAGGATAGCATTGTCTAAAGGAAAAGAGGAAAAGAACAACCTTTCGAGTATAGTAAATAGATGTTAGATGCTTGGTCAAACAATTTTTACACTTAAACAAACCTTCTTTCAAAAAAAATTTCAAACACTTTGTATACGTTCTGTACCATTCTGAAAAACATTACAAAGTTCGTCGCACTAAAGCACTTTCGAAATACTTTTCAAAACACAGAAAGCACAAGGTATTTCAAAATGAGCTAAGCATCTAAGAGCCCGTAGATAACTACATATTGAAAGGTTGCTAATTTCTTCCCTTTAGATAATCTACCCCCTTACTCAAATAATCTCGAAAGGTCTTTTTCTGTTCTTTTCACCCTTTCCTTTGTTGGATAAAAGAAGTCAGTGGCGACTCTTGCTTACTGCAACATTTGCAAATATAAACACAAAATCAGTACAAAAGTCGGTTCTGCCACCGTATCACATTTTTCATCAATTTATTTATTTCAGATTATAATATCATTTTTCCCCGTCGGACCAATAGGGTTTACTTTTCTTAACACAGTAGAACTGGACAGTCCTGTTAGGGTTTTTTGAAATAATTATATTGTAGAAGATTGCAACTAGGACTAGCGTAATCCTATAATAACCAGATAACTTCTTGATAATCAAATGCTTGACTTCTTCACTAATTTGAATGGATATTGAAATTAGGGTAGAAGGATAAAAGGTTTTTCACTAAAGACTTAAGGATAAATAATGTTAAGAAATGGTAGTTGAAGTTAATGAACTTGTTGAAAATACCAAGAGTCTAAGTTATCAATTGGAAAATCATACACTTACCCCTATCATGTTTCTCATTATTTAAAAAGTCATTATTTAATTTCTTCTCATTATTAGTATTGTTAAAGTTTAAATCCCAAATCCAAACCCACCATATTGTTTTTGTCTAATGGAGCCAGTTATTCAATTGGGTAGTCATACACAATCCTCGAGATCAATATTCTTGGAAATTCCCACTATTACTACATCGTGAAAATAATACACTTGCTATTTTTTCGATCAAGTTTTTGGCGCCGTTGCTGGGGAATGCAAAAATACATAGTTAATTGTAGTTAAATTTAAATTTTGTTGCTCTACAATTAAAATTTTATTTTCTGTCATTATTTTTATTATTACTAATTTCTGTCTAATATTTTATGCGAGGAAAGGCCTAAAATGAATTTCCTTTTGACACGAGGTTGAAAGAACTTTTCACACAAGGAGAAGAGAGATTAGCTAGACTGGAATCCGAAGAAGAACTTATCTCAGATAATTTTGATTCTGATTCAGAACACCTTTTAGAACATAAAGAGACAGATTGAGAGCCAAAAACTATGGCCAAAAATCCACATGAGAGACTACTGTGACTATGGTGGAACGAATGCACCGGCTGATCGACTAACTATTGTGAACCAATCGGTGAATGTACAAAATT
The DNA here is from genome assembly GCA_948472305.1 of Vicia faba. Classification (NCBI taxonomy): domain Eukaryota; kingdom Viridiplantae; phylum Streptophyta; class Magnoliopsida; order Fabales; family Fabaceae; genus Vicia; species Vicia faba. Next base: position 858,597,028 of record OX451741.1, read on the forward strand.
TTCAGCTGCATCTTAGCACTATCACTCAGCTTGAGAGGAGATCCTTCTCTGAAAGGGTTAATGAGGATGCCAACATTCATTTACAAATATTTCTAACAAAGAGCACCACTTTAAATATAGATGGGCATATTGAAGAACATAAAAAGTTGCGGATGTTCCCGTTCACTTTAGTTGATGAGGCTGAAAATTTGTTTGATTCCCTTCTAACTGGTAGCATTACTTCTTGGGAAGAGATGGAAAATCATTCCTGAATGAGTAACTTCCAACGTCAGTATTCATAAGAAAAAGATATGAGATCCTCAATTTCAAGAAGAAATAGGGTGAGTCACTAGGGGAATATTATAAAATATTCAAAAGACTCATGGTGGTGTGTCTCACTCACAATTTGGATCAAACTGAGCAGATGCAGATGTTTGTGAATGGCCTTAGGATCAAAACCAAGAAGCTAATTGACACAGTAGTTGGTGACTCATCTAATTTTTCAACATCCACTGGTATCAAAAATATAATTGAATCCATTGCTACAAATGAGCATCTGGAGATATATGACAGGGTTGCGAGCAAGCCAGAAGGATTAATTGATTTGAAGTTGGAATCCATCAAGCAGATAAAAATGGAAGAAATAATTAATGCATAGGTAGAAAAGAAGCTGAAGGCGATGAATATCAATACACAACAAGTGGCTCAAATTCAACAAATTCAAAATTCTATTTGTGAAATTTATGGTGGACCACACTTGACTTTGCATTGTCTTGCAACTGCTCAACAAATTGAAGATATCAAATTCCTAAAGCAGAATAACCCTTATTCTAACACCTACAATCATGGGTGGAAGAATCATCAAAAAATTTCTTGGAGGGATCAAAAAGGAAATGCTCAGCAGCAGGGGAAAATCCAATACCAGAATCAGTATCAACAGTAGCAACATCAAGCTCTAAAGAAATGACATTGGGAGTTAGAAATTGAAAAGATGGCAGTTCATTTTATTCAGTTCCAAGAGGAGACAACAAACAATCAAAAGAACACTTATGCATAAATCAAAAATCTATAATTTTAGATGGGACAAATAGAACAATAAATAGTGAATGCTCAAGCACCTAACACTCTTCCTAACGTAACCGTTACACATCCAATAGAAAATCACAGTTTGAATGCAGTTGTGACCAAAAGCGGTACGTTGGCTATAAATGTCGAAAATAGGGAATGGAAGAGGAAGGTTTATTATAAGTGGTCATACAATCAGTCGTAGAGAAGGAAAAGAAAAGATCCTAAGCAAAAAATATTCTCCCTTATCCTAAAAGAACAAGGAAGAAATATCCTAATGAGAAATTTTTTGAGAAATTCTTGGAATTGTTCAAGAAACATGAGATGAACATTCCATTTGCTGAAGCTCTGGAACAAATGCATGTCTATGCCAAATTCATGAAGGACATCTTATCCAAGAAATGTTCAATCAACATTGAGCCGATAATGCTAACTGAAACATGTAGTGTTATTTTGTAGGGTCTTAAAATTCCTATGAAGAAGAAAGACCGAGGTGCAGTTACTATTCCTTGCACCATTGAGGATAGAACATTCAAGAAAGTACTTATTGATTTGTGGGCTACTGTAAGCCTGATGCCACTTTCAATTTATAAGATGCTTGAAATTGGTGAGGTGCAAGACACTCGTATGACACTGCAGTTTTCAGATCATTCAGTGAAAAGACCATATGGTATCACAATCGATGTTCTTGTGAAGATTGACAAGTTTGTTTTCCCTGTTGATTTCACGGTTCTTCAAATGCCAGAAGATGAGGAAATACCCCTAATTTTAGGAAGACTTTTCTAGAGACAGGAAGATGTATGATAGATATTGAGGAAGGTACCATGACCCTTAAGGTCTATGATGAGAAGCTAAAAATTAATGTGAGAGACACCATGAAATTCAAAGATGAGGAAGATACAAGTACAAATATTGAAGTGTTGGACACAATGTTCATTCACTCAGTTCAAAGAAAAATTCTTGAATTACCTTTTGAAAGAGTTCTTAGCTTGTCAATTTCTGAAAATAATGAGGAAATAGATGAGAATGACTCTGAAGTGTTAGCCATGTTTTAAGCACAACCTTCGTTTAATAGATTAAAACCACAACGGTGGGAAAATTTAAGACTACCATAATCTCCTGAAGTAAAAGAAGAGGTGAAAAAAGGAATAAAGTTAAAACAACTTCAGAAAAATCTCAAGTATATCTTTCTTGACAATGATGAGTAATGTCTAAGTATTATAAACTCTAGCTTAAAAGAAGTTCGGGCAGACCAGCTCATCAAAGTCTTCAAGAAATACAAGGGTGCTATCAGATGGGCCATTGAAGATTTGAAAGGTATTAGTCCCACAACTTGCATGCACAAGATATTGATGGAAGATAATAAGAAGCCAATTGTCAAGCGTCAAAGAAGACTCAACCTTGATATGAAAGAAGTTGTCTGAAAAGAGGTTGTGAAGTTGTTTGATGCGGGTCTTATTTATGCTATATCCAACAATGCATGGGTGAGTCTAGTTCCTCTAATACCTAAGAAGGGATGAACAATTATCATAAAAAATGAGAAGTATGAGTTGATTCCTACGAAAACTGTTATAGGTTGGAGAGTATGCATAGATTACAGAAGATTGAATACTTCTACAAGAAAATACCATTTTCCCTTACCATTCATTGACCAAATGTTGGAAATGTTACATGCTCACGATTACTACTATTTTATTCATGGGTATTCGGGATACAATCAGATTGCGCTAACTCTATAAGATCAAGAGAAGACTGGATTCACATGCCCTTATGGTATTTTCTCCTATAGGAGAATGTCATTTGGGCTATGTAATGTACCTGCTACTTTTTAGAGATGTATGAGCTCCATATTCGCTGAATGCTCGAAAAGCACATGGAAGTGTTTATGGATGATTTATCGGTTTTTGGATCTTCTTTTGAGAATTGCTTGAATAACTTACCTCTGGTGCTAGAAATATGTCAACAGACTTATTTGATTCTGAATTGGGAGAAGTTTCATTTCATGGTGCGTGAAGGTATAGTGTTGGTTCTCAAAATTTCCCATAAGGGAATTGATGTTGACAAAGCCAAAGTGGAGGTGATAGCAAATTTACCCCCACCATTGAATGAGAAAGGAATAAGAAGTTTCTTAGGACATGCGGGGTTTTACTGTAGGTTCATAAGATATTTCTCCAAGATTATGAAGCCTCTAACTAGTCTTTTGGTTAAGGACACCCCATATCTTTTTGATAAAAAGTGTAGTGATGCTTTTGAAACTTCAACAAAAAATCTAGTATCTACCCCTATAGTAATTTCACCTTATTGTTCTCTACCATTTGAGATCTTGTGTGATGCTAGTGATATAGCAGTGGGGGCAGTTCTAGGATAGAGAAGAGAAAAGCTTTTGCATTTGATCTACTATGTAAGCCATGTGTTGAATCTAGCCTAGATGAATTATGCAACCACCGAAAAGGAATTGTAAGCAGTGGTGTATGCTTTTGAAAAATTCAGGTCCTACCAGTTGGGTTCTAAGGTAATTGTTTATACTTTCCATGCTGCTTTAAAATACCTTTTTCCATGCAGGAATCGAAACCAAGGTTCCTACGGTGGATCTTAATCTTTCAAGAGTTTGATATAGGGATCCGGGACAAAAATGGATGTGAAAACACCATTGTTGATCACTTATCCCAGATGTCACTGATAGAAGAAGCAGAGGCGATGCACCCAATTAAGGATGAGTTTATTGACAAATGAATCCTATTTGTGGTTGGTGCTCTGTGGTTTATGGAGTATGTGAACTATTTGGTAGGAGAAATAATACTGGATGATTTTGACTCTAACAAAAAGAAAAAGTTTTTGCATGATTGCAGGTTTTATTTGTGGGACAAACCATTCTTGTACAAAAAGGGAATAGACGGATTAATTCGATGGTGTGTCCCACAGGAAGAACAGAGAGATGTACTAAGAGCTTGTCATGACTCAGAATTTAGAGAACATTTTAGTGGAGATAGAACAGCTGCAAAAGTCCTCCAGTCTGGGTTGTACTGGCCAACTCTGTTTAAAGATGCTCAGAGCATTCTAAAGGAATGTGATCGATGTCATAGGACGGGTAACATTTCAAAAAGGAACCAGATTCCTCAGAATGCCATGTTAGAAGTAGACCTGTTTGATGTATGGGGAATAGATTTCAAGGGACCATTTCCACACTCTTTTGGAAAGAATTACATTCTTGTCACAGTCGATTATATTTCAAAGTGGATGGAAGTTGTTGCATTAACCACAAATTATTCTAAAATGGTGGTTACTTTCCTCATAAACAACATTTTCTCTAGGTTTGGGGTACCAAGCGGTCTAATAAGTGATGAGGGTACCAACTTCTTAAACAAGATGATGGAGAATTTGTTGAAGAAATATGATGTGAAGCACAAGATTTCCACCCTGTATCACCCTCAGACAAGTGGACATGTGGAAGTGTCTAACAGGCAGATAAAGTAGATTCTGGAGAAAACTATTAGTGCTTCTTAGAAAGGTTGGGCTATAAAGCTGGAGGATGCACTTTATGCATACAGAGCTTCGTTCAAGACCAATATAGGTATGTATCCTTATCAAATGGTTTATGGTAAAGCATGTCATATACCGCTCGAACTCGAGCATAAAGCTTTTTGGGCTACCAAATTCCTGACTTGTGATCTTTTGAAAGTTGGTGAATCCTAAACTCTTCAACATCATGAGTTAGTAGAGTTTAGGAATCGAGATTATGAGAATGCCAAGATATATAAAGAAAAATAAAAAAATTGGCATGATCAGAAGATCCTAAGGAAGTAATTTTGGGAAGGGAAGTTGGTTTTGTTGTTAAATTCTATGTTGAAGCTGTTTCCTGGAAAGTTAAATTCCAGATGGTCCAGACCATTTATGGTTCCAAAAGTGTTTCCCCATGGAGCAATAGAATTGTAAAATCAATCCAATAGGGATACATTTAAAGTAAATGGACAAATATTGAAGCTTTATTACAGTTGGAAAGCCAGCGGACTGATTGATAATGTTCGTCTTACATGCTAAGATGGATGACCATCAAGCCATGTGACGTTAAACGAAACACTTCATGGAAGGAAACCCACTAGTTTTATTTCTAACTATTTATTTTGTTTTGTTTTCACAATGTACTACATGTTTTCTTTTTCGACAAAGAGGGAATTATTTGAGTGTCGATTGGCATAAAAAGGTGACAAAGAAAAAGGTAGAAGTTGACAAAAACAGGGTCTAACATGGTCGATCATGTCACTTGACATGGCCTGTGTCAACCCAACTGGTGCGCATAGATAGAAATAGGCAGAACCTGACACAACCAGTCGTGTCACGGGACACGGCCCATGTCAGGAAATCTGGGATTTTTATGGGAAAAAAACAAGAGGCAGAACCTGACACGGCTGGCCGTGTCATGGGACACGGCCCGTGTTAGGGCATCTGGGCAAAACGAAAATCATTAATTCAGTGGGCCTCACTCAAAATTTGTGTTTTTAAAAACCCTATTTCCCTTATTTGTTTTCTTTTTCTCTCACTTGTGACCTAATCCCTCATCTTCTTACTCCTTTCTGAAAAAAATCCATAACCACTTTCACCAAAAGCTCTTCTCTTTCACCATCATATCAGCTTCATCACAAAAACACCTTCACAAAACCTGTCCCAAATTCCGGCCTCTACCATATTCCAGTAAATTTTTCCATAAATTTTGTCGTGCAATTTCGTAAATTTGTTCAGGAACCCAAAAATGCCCCCCTAAGGGATTTGTCCAAGGAAAGAATCTAGTTTCGGAACCGTCAAGGCCTAGGAAGAGGCGCAATCTCCAACCTAATGACCATGGAATCATCTTAGACAATCTGGAGTATGAGGCACGATATTCGTGCCATAGTGTAAGATTTTGCCAACAAGGTATATGTGTTCCAAAACTTTATCTAAGTTAGGCTTGTTGGATGAAGTAAATAAGATGTTTCATATGATAGGAATTTTAGAATCCATGCATTTCGAGGCGCTAACTTTTGAGCGCATAACCCTTGAATTCTTGAGTTCTATGGATTTTAGGTTGAAAACAACTTGGACAGGTACCATCAAACACCACATCGGCACCATGACATTCAAGTTGTATAAAACTGACCATCACTTTACGGTTAAGGAATTATGAGGCATCTTCAGTCTCCCTATTTATAGACTCGTGACCATCCCGAACACATTTAGGGCGAAATATTTCTGGTTGGGTATTATAGATTTATCCTATTATGTTGCTAAGGGTTCTAAGACATCTTGTATCTAGAATCCATGCTTCAGATATGCTCAGAAGAGTTTGGCTTATTCACTGTTCGGTAGAGGTGATAGCACAGGGGTGGCTACGGAAAAAAAAAATATATTTGTTATATGCCATGGCCCATAGGATTTTTGTGAATATGGCCGCTTTCGCTTCCGATCATCTGGGAAGAGTAGGTCGAGCAACCTCTGGTGGAATTTCGGTTGGAGGCATCATCACCCAGATAGCCAACCACTTTGGTTATGACCTTGTTGTGCTAAATGAATCCCCAGTAGCAGGTAATGATACGTTGAACATGATTGTTCTGGTCAACCAAGGTACGATTCAGGTTGAAAGAGATCATTAGGTTGTAATGAGTCAAAAAAAGGTTTATTCTTACACTCCCTGACTTTAAAAGAGTTATTATTGATTAAATAAATAACTGGATAAATATGAGCGATCTCCAGGATAACCAGGATGAGAAAAATGTTGTGGACCATGATATAGAGGACCAAATGGATGCAACAAGTGGATCCTCAAGAGATTCCTACAGAGATGCCTACTCAATCAGGTGCAGGGTCACAATTTATGACTCAAGACCAGTTGTCATGGATGCAAGCTGAGTTTGGGGACCTCAGGGAGGAGGAATCATGTCAAAGAGTTGAGCAGGTTAGGCATGGAAAGTTGGTGGATTAGATGCATAAGATAATGCAACATTTGATGTTGCAATTTCCTCCTCCCTCGCAGTGATGTTATCTGAGTTCCCCTTCGCTCTTGTACAAAAACCTTGGGACAATATTTAGTTTAAGTGTGGGGGGGGTTTTATTGTTTTGTTATTATTATTTTTTAGTTTTCATTTCTTAGTATTGTTAATTTCTACATTTTTCATTTTTGTTTCGTTTTTAGTGTGTTACAGATTAAGGGTAATGATGCAGGATGATTGATGAAGCTGGTAGTCTATGGATGAAAGACACAACCCATGCTTGCTCTCGAAGAAACCCCTAAAAGTTGATACTACCCAAGAGAATGATTGGACGTGACTTTCCAACACTGGACTAATACAGGAATATTGTGTACCCGAAATAGGGGCGAAGCTACATCAACTAGAGGCATTTTCGAACTGGTCACCTATACCCCAAGCATGGTGAAGATCATAAAAATCCAAACACAAATATCATCTTGAGAGTTTTTCAGGTATGTCATTATCACCATTGGTTTGCGTAATTATCTGTTGGAATTTCTACACACATATATACACCCTAAGAAACTTGTTTGTTTTTAACCCAGGACATTTCAAGCCAACCATATCTCGTACCCCTCGTTAACCCCGTGTTTACCCGTGGATTTGGGAAACAACGCCGGTCTCTTGAAAACAAGTTTACGTGCGAGATCGACCATGGAATCTCATAATCATGCTTCAAATTGTGTGCGTAGTCAAAGTGTTTTCAAAAAGATGCGTTCGATTGGGAGACAAAGGTATTTAAATTGGAAAAGATAAGGAAAAAAAGACAAAGTAAATGAAACAAAAAGTGCTTTAAGTTGTAAAAGATAATGACATAACATTAAAGAAAGTTGTAAAATAGGTTGATTCAAACATACATTGCCTTTTCCTGACTCATTTCCCTTGTTCGCTTGGTTACTTTGAGAGACTAGCATGCAGGAATGTGAAAAGGTTGACCCTTTACATAAGTCCACTAAGTTCTTTATTTATAATACATAGAAATAATTATTTTCTAATTTGCCTTTGTTTCCTTGCATGCCATGTGTTCTTCACAACTTCCCCTCACGAACCCGCGTTCTCTATTGTAACTTCTCTTTGTGAAATCACGTTCTTCATTGTGGTCGAACCCACGTTCTCCCTCCATAATATTTCTCCTTTATAGTTTTAGGTGCTTATGGGACTTTTAACTCTTTTGGGCTTATCACCTTCCTAGGCCCAATCCATTCACCATGAAGTTTTCTCTTGTCGACTGCACTTATGAAACCTTGGTCGCCTTCTTGTAAAATCAACCATGGTCGACATGCTTATGTAGTCTACTCGTCATAATTTAATGCTCTTTAATGCTCTTAAAAGAGACTTTTTGACTTTTGGTTTGTATTTCTCTTTATTAAAATCCCAGACAATAAATTGCCCCCCAAAATATCCTTTTTGACTAAAGGGGCAGAAACAGGCATTTTAATCCTTTCCTCTTAGTGCAAATTAACATCACTGTAATCATGCTTTTATTATACAAACACTACATTAGCAATCACATAGCCAATCCCCTACTTTCTATCTTCAACTTCCTAGGACAATCGTGGCCTCCAACAAACAACTTCCTCACCTTAGTTGCCATATATTTAACACGTGTCGGTCGTGCGGCCACAATTTTCTCCCACTTTCTTCCCAAAGTTTGGGCTCTTTGGAGGTATAAATACCCTTTTCAATCCTTCACTTTAGTTTTACGCTCTCTTTGCATCCTTAAACTCTTAGCTTCCAAACACAGCAAACAAAAACTACCTTCGTGTTTACTCAAAACTTCTAATCACCTTCCATGGCGTATCCAAGCCAAATTGTTGAACACATTAACACTCCTCACGCGATTGAGCTAGTTTCCACTATTCCTAAGTTCCTCATTATTTATGGATAGACCTTTGTGCTGGAACTAAACCCAACATGCAACATTGCTACTTTCTAATCTAATCTATTGCTCCCATTTATCTACAACAACACTGCATACGCTCTCATGGGACCCACCACTGATGAGATTAGGACACCAAAAAATCTGCAAAAATGCTTCCATGTTCTTAGAAGAACAAGGCCCCTATCTCCCCAAAGTGTACTTTATATTTCTCCCATATCTATAGGACAACAAACGTTATTCGCTCTGCTCCTGCTGTCAACAAGGACTGCATTGCATGGTTGAATAAGGTGGAGAAGGTTGAAGGTGATGTCTAGACATCCTAACTTTCTAGGCTTGGCCCTAGTTATTGCAACTATATGATGATTTCTGCTCTCTACTTCTGGGAGAGTTCCACAAAGACCTTTCATTTCGCAAATGGTATGCTAACCTCTACGTTGTTCGACGTTATAGCGATCACTAGCCTTCATCCTACCTGTGAAACTTTAATCCCTATAGCAGATGATGAAGATGTCATTCCTTTTTATAAGGATGTCACTGGTTTCACCAAGTACATGGAGAATTTTAACTCTAAGGATGTTGACATGGTGTCCGATGAAGAGCACATGGCCTTCTTGGCCTTTTGGCTCTATAAATATATTTTCTGCAGCAGGTCTCTAAAGGTGGACAAATTTTTTATTGCATTGGTGCATCACATCCACATGGGTCAAAACATCTTCTTGAGCAAACTGATCTTGGGGTCGCTTTATGAATTGCTCAGTGTGTGGGCCGACTAGATGAACTCACATGCACCAATTTCCAGCTATCTGCTTTTTGGGCCATTTTGGCTGCTGCAATTGTGGCTAAATGCCACCTTTGGGGATCAGCTTAAATTGAAGGCTTCATAAGCACACGAGCCATTCTTTTCCAATCGTTCCATTGAAGGCCATCATCTTGCTGCAATGACGTTGTTCAACAACGACCCGACTCGAGTGGAGGCGCTTGAAACATACTTGAAGTTTTTCTTCAAGTGCACCTATTTTCACCCCAGTATGGCGCCATTTGATTCAAGACCGTACAGTCCTGAATGGTTTACTCGACCATTTCCTCCTGCTGAGCCAATGCAGATCCCTAAATCCAAACTAATTTGGCAAGCTTTTCAGACCCCTAGGCTTATAGCGTCTAGGGTGGGAGCTAACAATAGGGTTAAACATCTGTGTTACCAACCTAATATAGTGGCTAGGCAATTTCGTTTTTTCCAACCTTTAACTCGTAACTTCTATAAGCCACCATACGTGATGTGCCTTTCGTCCCAAAGTTACAGCGAAGCAAAGTGCGCTCAACTCCTCCAACACTTTGTTGCTGATGCTCCCAAGCTAAACTTCGTCTCCTTCGAACCCCTCTTGTATACGACAAAGGAGTTCTTTTAGTGGTGGACTATGAGGTTCATAAAGAAGATTGGGAACCTCAAATCCTTCAAGCATCGACTGGCCATCGCTTTCGATGCTATGAATCGAAAATTCAAGAATGGTATGACTTACTATTGTGATTGTCGATCATGTTACTAGCTTTCTCGCTTCTTCATGTTTTGACCTTTAAAATTTGTTTTGTGCTTTTGTTTTCTTGAAGTTGAGCACAAGAAGCGTGCTAGGGGGCTATTAGTTGTGTAATTGTTTCTACTTATGCTGAAGAAGTTCTTGTAACTTCCTCTCAGGAAATCTATCAATTTTGGTGTTCTTTTAATTGATTACATCCCCATGTTATTGTCCCTTCTAGACCCTCTCCAAAGAGAAAAACATATTTTTCTCATTAGGAGAAGCAAATCGATAACATGTCTTCGCCTGCCATCCCCTCCAAATCCAAAAAGTCTCGGTCGACTTGATGTGAAGACATCTCAAAACAAACTATTTCTGCCACTATGCTTGCTCCAATGGTAGAAAATGTATGAGTCCTGCAACCAGCTCCGACTCACCCAGAAAGCATCAATTCTAGCTCTGAAGGGGACTCTCACGTATCTTTCTTTTCCAAAACTCATTTCCTCTTCAAGCTCATTTGCTCCTTTTTAGATTTGTCCTTACTTATCTCTATTTGTTTCAGTAACCAACCCTCAAATCCAAACAGCGCCCCACCCAGCTTATTTTAAGGACTTCGAAGGGGAAAAATATTATCCATTATAGTGAATCTATTGATAGAGATCTCAATTACCCTGTCGATCAGGGGGGCCCTGAGTATTCTCCCATCAGTGAGGGGGTGAAAAATAGCACCCATAATGACATCTTAGAGATGGATGCCGGAGATGATGAAATGGAGGGCCCTAAGTTTGCTTCCAACATTGAAGTGGCTTTCAACCAACAACCTTTTCAATCAGCTGAAGAGCCTCCTCAAAGAGATGCTCCCTTTGGTGTCATCTCAAATCCTCCCAATGTGGTTCCTACCAACACCACCATGTCGCCTCAATCCATTTCTACTTTAAAATAAAGTAGCCCTCTGGAATATTTGAAGTTCTTGGTGGCTGCTATAAATCGCTCGACTGATGGGGGCTCTAGAAATTCGACCGTCTCTAGGGTTGTTTCTTCTCTTAGAACCTAAGGCGAAGTCCTCAGTCGCTTGAAAACATAACTCTTTCATGTCTATTTGATCAATCATTTGGAGGCGTTTCCTGCTGATGGCGCTAAGGTCAAAGTGGCGCTGCAAAAGGTTGACGTTCATACAGCTTCTCCTCAGGTCGTCACCTTTGTGGTTGAGTTATCTGCTTTTCTTGACCAGTTCTTGATCTACTTTTCCAAACGCAAGTAGATCATGGGGAAACGTGTTCCTAAAGAGAAGGAGCGTAACCTGAAATGAGCCTTCGTGGAGTCCTCCATAACTACTAGTGAAGAGCTAAAGAAATCTCTTGACAAAGCCAAATAGGACATCAAAAAGAAGGCCGATAATATAACTTTGTGGTAGCGACCAAATATTGTTTTGAAACAACAAATTGAAGAGCTGGAAAAGAATATTAATGAAACTAAATCCTTGCAAGCTTTTGGATTTAAGACGATTGAAAAGGCACTGAATGACGAAGCATTTACTGTGGTTCTTCACTAGGAGCATGTTGAGGCGTTGGACATTGAGCTAGCTGAACTGGTTTCCCTTTCTTTCATTGACCAATGCTCGACTGTCCCTCACTCGAGACTATTATTTGACCCTTAAGGATAATGTGCTCTTTTAGCCAACTTTGTAATGCTCATTGTATTTTGCAGGCCCTTTAAAGGTTATTTAATATGTAATGAATGGTTTTCTACTCTTTGATTATTACGATTTATTGCAACATAGGTCTATATTTCTTTAAGTATTTACCATTTACTCTTAATATTCGACCTTCTGACATGAGCTCTTCAATATCATAAGCATTGTTTGAAATGGTCCTTCCCAATTTGGTGACCATTTTCCTAAAATTCTATCTCTTTGATCCATAGGTAAGATCACTTTCCAGACCAAGTCCCTAATTACGAATGCTTTTGCATTCACCCTTTTGTTGTAGGCCTTTTCTACTTGTTCTTTCTGCCTGAGCAAAGTGCCTAAAGCTGCTAGCCTATGTTCTTCAACATCTATCAGCATATCATGCATCATTCCCCCATAATACACATTAGGAATATCTGATTGCCTCTGTATTCTCACTTATTGCAAATAGATTTCTAAGGGAAAGACTTCTTCGTGTCCATAAACCAAACTGAAAGGCTTTGTGTTAGTCGTGTCCTTTGGTGAGTTTTGACATGCTCGCAATGCTTGGCCCAAAATCATATGCCAACTTCTAGGCTTTTGTCCAACATATTTCTTGATTAAACCGATAAATGTCTTATTCACTGCTTCGACTTGCCCATTTTCCTGGGCATAATATGGTGTCGATGTTAACAATTTGAACCCCATTTCTACGATGAACTCATTCACCTTTCGCCCTACGAACACAGTACCTTGGTCAATTTTTATGTTCTCTAGTGTCCCAAACCTATATATGATTTCCTTTTGAATGAAAGCCATGACTTCCTCTTGGTCTACTTTAACCAAAGTGACTGCTTCTACCCATTTTGAAAAATAATCAATACCTACCAAGATGTACCTATGGCCTTTTGATGATGCAGGCTTAATTTCTCCAATAATATCAAAAGCACATCCCCTGAAAGGCCAATGTTTGATAACATAGTGCAATTCACTAGCTGGTACATGTTGAATTCTTGCATGTTTTTGGAATTCTTGGCAGCTTTGGGCATAATCAATGCAATTTTTTAACATGGTCGGCCAATATACCCCTATTCGACACAACAACCATTTCATCTTATGGGCTGCTTGATGCATTCCATAAGCACCACTATGCACTTCAGATGTTTCCACATATGCTTCATTCGTTCTAAGAAATTTAGCAACACTTCTTCAGGCATTTTTCTAAATAATTTGTCTCCCATTAATTTATAATTTAATTCCATGTACTTAACATTGTGCTTTGTCGACCCAACTAGATTTTTTAAGTAATCAACTATGGGTTTCCCCCCGTCATCTTCAGCTAAGGAATCAATGGCAAAAACTTCATCTACCATTTCAAAATTTCCAAAATGCTCATAGTTCAGGAGATCAAGGATTATTTTAGGTATTTCCCCCCATGTTTTTGTCATTGGTGTGGTTTCAATTTTCAAATTTTCTTTTACCTCAATGAACTCATGAATGCTTTCTTTAGGTATTTTGAATCCAGATGCCAACTGGGCCATGTCATTCGCTTATTGGTTGACAATGCGCTTTACATGACTAATTGACACGTTTTAAAATTTTTAAAGTAATGAGAACGCTTTTTCCATATACATTTCCAAGTGATCTTTAACACAATTTTATTCTTTGGTCAATTGTTTCACCACTACCTCTGAGTCTCCTTTAATATCAACATCTCTTATTCCAACGTCTAACATAATTTATAGACCAATTATTAAGGCTTCATACTAAGCCTTATTGTTAGAGCATTCACCTTTGATTTTATAACAAAATCTAGTTGGAATGCCATATGGTAATAAGATGAAAATCTCTATCGTGATCCTTGTTGGTTTTTAGAACCATCAAAATAACATTTCTAGGACATAGTGCTTACATAAGCTTCAGTAGTGTCGACCACTGAATGGTTGACTATGAAGTCTGAAATGATTTTCCCCTTGAATGCTTTTAAAGGGACAACATATGTTTGATGACATCTAAATGAGAATAAACAAAAACGTCAACTGGTTTTATATAATGCTTAAGTTTAGTACATGAGAAATACAAACTTAAACATATCTTTTCAATTGCATTATATCTAGTTTCAACATCATTTAATACTCGACTAAGGTAATAAATGGCTCTTTCGACCCCATTGTCGTCTTCCTGGGCCGACATGCTTCCCATTGTCAACTCTGACGCTACGATATATAGTATTGTGCCTTTGTTTCTGTTTGGAGGTGCCAGCATTGGAGGCTTCATTAAATAATCTTTAAAACGATTGAATGCCTCTTGGTAATCATTTTCCCACTTGAATTCAGACTCTTTGGCTAACTTGAATCAACTCGCATTTCTGCCACATGCATTAGATATTCGTCCTTCGGGGTGCCTTTATTTAAATCTCTAAACTCTATGAAAATTCTCAATGTTCCGTTTTTCTTTATTACAGGGACTATGTTAACTAACCATTCAACATACCTTGATGTTCTGATGAACTTGTTCTTCAACAATCATTCGATCTCCACTTTCTACTTGGACAATACTTCTGGCGCGAACCTTCTTGGCATCTGCTTGATTGGTCGTTTTCCTAGATTTATAGGCAACTTCATCTCCACCATTTCTTTACTCAAACCAGGAATCTCATTGTAGTCCCATGCAAAGCAGACTCTGAATTATCTGAACAATTCGATCACTTGATCCTTCATTTGGTTGTTGATCTTTGTGCTAACGTATGTAATTTTCTTGATCGAACCATCACCCAGGTCGACTTCCTCTAAGGGATCTTGTGTTTGCATCTTTAAAACATTGTCTCTTGGATCTTTCTCAAACCCCAAAGGCTCTTCTTCGTATATATAATCAAACCTCTAGATTTCTGAAGTTGTTGTTTTGCTTGGTTCTCCAAGCTCTTCCGCCATGATGGCCTCAGGGGCCATATTTCCAACATCTTCAACCTCTATGGCCGCGTTTATTCTATTTCTGACCATATATGCCAAAATACTTGCTAGAGCATTTGCCTTAGGCATCACCATGATTTTATTCTTCTTCCCACCAAGTGGGCTCAAACTCCCCTTTTGTAGTTGGATAAGTGTCTAACTTTTCTTGGTCCCAAATAAAACCATGAGTGGGGTGTAAAGTCAAAAAATTGATTGCATTAGGATGCAGCTTGAAAACTGCATCTTCTGGGCCGCATGGTTGTATTAATGCAAATTCTTAGTCGAAATTCTTTCGACTCACCACCTTCACATAAGCAGTAAAATAACTATGACCCACCTCTATGTTTTCAATGATCCCATCCTGACGCCATATGGACACACGCTGATGCAGGGTCGATGGTACCACCCTTATTCCATGTATCCATTCGCGCCTCAATAACAAGTTAAAATTTTCCTTGGATGCTATCACCATAAATAACATTGGCTTTAAGGTCAAGCCAACTGACAAATTGACTTGAATCACACCCAAGATGTGATTTTTCTTTCCTTCATAGTTTGACAGGACCATATTATATGTTTTAAGGTCTGTTTTGAACTTACCAATCTTCGTCAGCAATGACTAGGGCATCAAATTAATAGCAGCTCCACCATCAACAAACACTTTGCTTAACGGGAACCCATCAACTTTATCTCTTGTGAAAAAAGGTTTGAGATGATACATCATGTCAATGCAGTTTTCTCAAACATTGCATGTTGCTATTCTACCACCCCATTGATCATGACATAATAACATAAAGGTTTTTGAAGTGCTGATTCTGCACACATGTATTCTTCCTCATCCCCAGATGCCTCTGAGGCGAACCCATATTTATTTGGAAAAACTGACACAATGTTGCAGTGAATTATCAACCCGTCCACTGAACTGTCTTTGAATCCATCTTATTCTTCATCATCCATGTTGTCGTTACCAAGATCTTAAACCTTTGATGGCAACACATTTATAACTGGCATCGACAACCTTTCTTTGGCTGGTAGACATTGTTCTTCCTTTTGGGCGCTCTCACCGTATTTTGGAACAACCTCTTATGTAGAATCTCTCATAGCTTTCTTATTCCTCTGTTGGGGAACAAATTTTGTTACAGCCTCCCTTGCCGCTTTCTTGTTCCTCTAAAACCTCCTCCATTGAGTTCTTGTCATAGGATTATTCCCTTTGTAGGTGGGAGGAACATGGTATTTCTTTGGGATGATCCCCGCCTTAGCATGTTGAGTCGAACTAGATCCCTTTTCCATCATCTCCCATTTGTGGGTCGAACTTGAGCCATTTTTTACAACCTTCCAATTTTGGTTTTCTCCCCTAGAATAAAAGGGACGAACCTAATTATTATTGAGGAACATCAGTTCATGGAACAAAATTCCTCAGATATGGAAACTTGAGTTTCTCTCAAAGAACTTGAACATTGTTTGTCCCCTTAGCATGGTCGAACACCACTTTTGAATTGTTTCCTTGATGATGCTTTTTCTTCAGCGCCTCGATCTTCTTTGCAGCCTCTTCGTCATAGATCATGTTACAGTTTAGGCATAAAATGGATCTAGAGTTACTCAGCTTATCTGTTCAGAAAGTCTATCAACTCCTCTTTAGGTTTAGGAAACACGACCTTCATTAATTCATCCACAATTTCCTCATACAGCTTTTCATCTTTGCAGTCCATTTTTGTTTTGTCGCCCTGATCACCTTCAGGCTTTTTAGAAAAATCAACCATCATCACTTTATGTGGATTAGATAGATTTTCATTGCCACCTTTGAGACCCTCAGTAGCCTCGTTTGTTGCAGCCAAACACGATTCTTCTTTAAGACCATCAGTGACCTTGAGCGTCAATGTTGCTAGTGAGTTGATATTGTCTACCTGTTCATCTATGAGGCACTTAGTAGCTCAATCATCAGCACTTCAAATGGCTCCATATAGTGTGCATCAGCCACATGTAAAGGATCCGACTCGATCTTCATAATATATGGTTTCTCACCAAATTTCAGTCGATCGTCCTTCAAAGATTTTTTAATCAAATGCCTGAAAAGAAAACATTGAGAAGTATTAGGACCCAAAAATTATGATATTTGCAAAAACCTCTTTTTTTATTTTGCTCTAATATTGGATCCTTAGTGCTTGGGGGAACTATAACCTGACCATCTGAAACTGAAACATCAAATATTTCATCACATTTTGAAACATCAAAAATATATGTTTATGTTAATGTTATCATTTTTTGGACCTTCAACCGTCTTTCCCTTAGATTGTCTTATAGGTTTACCTGGATAAGGAGGCCCATCTATCAATTTTCTCATATTAACCTCTCCTTCTTCCATGTATTCGTCCTCAGACTCTATGGAATAAGTCTCTGTGTCTACATAGGCAACTTTTCCTTTTCATGGTCCTTTGACACTCTAGCGTTCTTTGTTTTCAAACATCCTTCATATTGAACCTTATCAGCTAGTTGAGACATAAATGTAATAGATTGATGATTAAAACTTTTTCCTAATAGAATGATCTAACCCCTTACGGCCATTTCGGCCATCTCATGTTCAGGAACCCTAGTAAAACATCTAGACTTTAGGACCCTAAACCTATTGAAATACTCTTCCGTTGACTCAAACAACCTTTTCTTTATGGAGGATAATTCATTCAAATTTATCTTAGGCTAACCAGCATAAAACTGTTCATGAAATATCCCATCAAGTTGTTCCCAAGTACGCATGGAGTTTGGAGTTAACGTTGTAAACCAAGTGAAAGCATTCTTTGTCAAAGAATTAGGAAAATATCTTAACTTTAAGCCCTCATCGTTGGTGATATCACCAACGTCTATTTAGTACCTAGCAACATGTTCAATGGTTGACTCATTAGCCTCATCAACAAACTTGGTAAACTTAGGCACCTTACATCCTATAGGTAATTATGCCTATCGAATGTAATCAGAAAAGGGTAAAGATTAATTGGGCCTCTGGATGCTAACATCTACTCCAGATCAAGTTAATACTTCTTCTACCACATTCAATATGTTTTTACGTTCAACAGTGACATTTCTTAACACTCGATCAACATCTTGGTTTCTCCTAACTACGACCGACCTTGGTTCATATTTTTCATTAAATTCTTCCTCATAATAAGTAGGTGTTTCCACTCTTCGAGGCCTAAAAGGACGCTCATTGTTGCCCCCCTCTAGTTCTTAAAAAGCCCTTAACGACATATGGCGCATTTGAGTTTGAGTTTGAGTTTGATCAACCCCTAATAAGTCAATCAATCTACCTATTTGGTCAACTACAAGGTTTAGGGAGACTCCCATTTGTTGGGATAAGGCGTTTAATTACTATAAATTACTTTCATCCATTTGTTGCCTTAAAGCCATAACATATGTAGTATTCAAAGATGGCATCGACTGTGAGACATAACTAACACCACCTAGTAGACCACTTAAGGCATAACTACCTTGGTTTCCAGTGGCAACTTCATTTTTTGTATATGTGGCAGGATCAGACTGTAACCCAACCATCATGGAATAAGGCAAACCATATTGGTGAGGGACAAATGATGACCTTGGACCCCCTGTAAAGAGTGGTCGATTTGGGTCAAATGGTGATACCCCATGACTAGGTTCTATCATTGTGACTGTCGTCACTTAACCAAAAACGGCGGTGGATCCTACGGGAGATAAAACTAACGTGCTTTGAATTGTGGTACTTACTGGTATAACATCCATATTTTGTGTAGAAATTTGCGTAGTGTTTGTTTCAGAGTGTGGTGTTCTAGACTTAGATAAAAGTTTACCACTACTTAAATCCATACACACACTAACTATAAGAACTTTGTGAAACTACACGCAAAAATATTAGCACATTCCCACCGGGTGTGCCAATTAGTTTATCTATGGATTTGGTAAACAATGTTGGTCTCTTGAAAACAATATTACGTGCAAGATCTACTAGGGAATCTCGGATCCGTGCTTCATTTCATGTGTGTAGTCAAAGTGTTTACAAAATGGGTGCGTTAACTGCGAGTCAAACGTATTTAAATTGCAAAAGATAAGGATAAAAAGACAAGGTAAAGGAAACGAAAAGTGCTTTAAGTAGTAAAAGATAATGAAATAACATTAAAGAAAGTTGTAAAATAGGTTGGTTCAAACATACATTGCCTTTTCCTGACTCATTTCGCTCGCTCGTTCGCTTGGTTACTTTGAGTGACTATCGCGTAGGAATGCAAAAAGTTTGACCCTTTATAAAAGTGCACTAAGTGTTCTTCGCAACATCCCCTCACGAACCCACATTCTCTATTAAAACATATCTTTGTATAACCACGTTTTTCATTTATGTCGAACACATGTTCTCCCTCCATAACATTTCGCCTTTGCAGTTTTAGGCGCTTATGGGCCTTTTAACTCTTTTGGTCCCTAGGCCTAATACATTCACTATGAACTTTTCTCTGGTCGACTTCGCTTATGAAACCTTGGTCGCCTATCTTTAAAATTAACCATGGTTGACATGCTTATGTAGTCGACTCCTCATAATTTAATGCTCTTTAATGCTCTTAAATAAGCCTTTTTGAATTTTGGTTTGGATTTCTCTCTTTATGAAAATCCCAGCCAACACCCCGTTTGAGCCTTATATCAATTTGTTTGTTTGATTGTTAACCACTTTATTTAACCATTAGCCCAAACACTACCTCACCATGCTTAGATAAGTGTTGTTATGTTTGATCTGTGTCAAAATTCTAAAGTTTGGGGTCGGGACACCGAGGAGACAATTGTGGGTAAGTGCAGAAGAAAAAAAAGGGGAACATAAACTAAAAGAAGAAGAGAAAAGAGAAAAAAAGAAGTGAGAAGTAGATTATAGCACTTACCTAGAGCAGGATTTGGTTGAAAAGTATGTTTTAAAAAAGAAACAATGCTCATTATGCCACTGATTATATTGATAACGACTCTGTTATGGCTCGTTATGACTTTGATACTCCTATTTATCAAGCTGAAGAAGAAGCATATGAGGATTGTGATCTTCCTGAAGAATTAGCAAGATTGTTAAAACAAAAGGAGAAGGTTATTCAGCTGAATCAGGATTCGATTGAGGTAGTGAATATTGGCACAGAAGAGGTAAGAAGAGAAGTCAAGATAGGGGAAGATCTCGAAGAAAGTATAAAGGTCAGATTGATTGAGCTACTCCATGAGTATTCTGATATCTTCGCTTGGTCTTATGAGGATATGCCTGGGTTGGATACAAACATAGTGGTGCATCGACTTCCGCTCAAAGAAGGTTGTTCCCCTGTCAAGCAAAAGCTCCAAAGAACTCATCCTGAGATGTCCAAGAAGATCAAAGAGGAGGTCCAGAAGCAGTTAGACGCGAATTTCTTAAAGGTCGTCAATTATCTGCCATGGATTGCAAATATTGTGCATGTGCCCAAGAAGGATGGTAAGGTCAGGATGTGCATGGATTATAGGGATTTGAACAGGGCCATCCCTAAAGATGATTTCCCTCTTTCGCATATTGATGTGTTGGTCGATAATACTGCTCATTCCAAAGTGTTTTCGTTCATGGATGGTTTTTCGGGTTACAATCAAATTAAGATGGATCCGGAGGATATGGAGAAGACAATATTTATCATGCCTTGGGGAACTTTCTGTTATAAAGTGATGCAGTTTGGTTTGAAAAATGTCGGGGCAACATATCAGCGCGCCATGGTCACTCTCTTTCATGATTTGATTCACAAAGAGATTGAGGTATTTGTGGACGATATGATTGCTAAGTCTAACACAGAAGAGGAACATCTTATTCATCTAGAAAAATTGTTCGAGAGACTGAGGCAGTTCTTGCTGAGGTTGAATCCGAATAAGTGCACCTTCGGGGTGAGATCCGGCAAGTTGTTGGGTTTTATTGTAAGTGAAAAAGGTATCGAGGTGGACCCGGCCAAGGTAAAAGTGATACAGGAAATGCCTGAGCCAAGGACAGAGAAGGAAGTATGTGGTTTCTTGGGGAGGTTAAACTACATTTCTAGATTTATTTCTCATCTCACAGCCACCTGTGAACCTTTGTTCAAGTTGTTGAAGAAAGGTCAGACGGTGAAATGGAATGAGGATTGTCAGAAGGCCTTTGACAAAATAAAGAAGTATTTGCAGGAACCTCTGATACTCATGCCGCCAGTGGAAGGAAGGCCACTAATCATGTATCTCACTGTGTTGGAGAGCTCAATGGATTGTGTCATCGGTCAACACAACGAGACAGGGAAGAAAGAGCAGGCTATTTACTACTTGAGTAAGAAGTTTACGAAATGCGAGTCGAGGTACAAATTGTTGGAAAATATTTGTTGTGCGCTTGCCTGGGCCGCCAAACGTTTGAGGCAGTACATGTTAACTCACACCACCTACTTGATATCCAAAATGGATTCAATCAAGTACATTTTCGAGAAGCCAGCTCTTACAGGCAGGGTAGCCCGTTGGCAGATGATACTCACCGAATATGATATCCAATACACTACTCAAAAAGCAATTAAGGGTAGTGTACTGGCCGACCATCTTGCTCATCATCCCATGAACGATTATGAACTGATGAAGTTTTATTTTCCAGATGAGGAAATTGTGTATATTCGGGATTGTAACATGCCAGACCCAGACGAAGGACCCGAGCCGGGATCACGTTGGACGCTTGTTTTTGATGGTGCCTCCAATGCCATGGGCAACGGTGTTGGAGCTATTATCACTTCGCATGAGGGATACCACATTCCTTTCACGGCTCTTATTTGTTTCGATTGCACTAACAACATGGCTGAATATGAGGCTTGCATTTATGGCATTGAAGCGGCGATCAACCTGCGCATTAAATTTTTGAAAGTTTACAGGGATTCCAATCTTGTTATCAGCCAGATTAATGGATATTGGGAGACTCGCCATCAGAACATAATTTCTTATCGTTAGCATGTTATGAAGTTGATTCCGTACTTCGAAGAGATCACGTTTGAGCACATTCCCAGAGAAGAAAACAATCTAGCTGATGCACTGGCACCTTTGTCCTCCATGTTCAAGGGTAAGTGGGCTAATGAGGCACCTTCCATTACCATCAGAAGTTTGAGTGAGCCAGCTTTCTGTTTTGAGGCTAGTTTGTAATTAGATGGTAATACTTGGTTTTATGATGTTAAACGATATCTTGAAACACAAGAGTACCCTGAAGAGGCATCCGTAACAGATAAGAAGTTCTTGAGAAGATTTTCAGCCAAGTTCTTTCTCAGTGGTGGTGTGTTGTATAGGAGGCATCAGGAAGATTTACTGTTCAGATGTGTTGACAAGAAAGAAGCAGCTAGAATCATTGAAGAGATACATGAAGATGATTTCGGGACCCATTCCAATGGGCATACCATGGCTAAAAAGATTTTGCGAGCAGGTTATTATTGGTCCACCATGGAGAACGACTGTTATAATCATGCACGATTTTTCCACAAATGTCAAGTATATGCTGATAAGGTGCATGTGCCGCCAGTACCTTTGAATTTCTTGACTTCCCCTTGGCCGTTTGCGATGTGGGGAATTGATATGATTGGAAAAATTGAAACGACTGCATCCAACGGGCACTGTTTCATTCTGGTTGCCATCGATTATTTTACAAAATGGGTCAAGGCTGCATCCTATGCCAATGTCACCAAGCAGGTGGTAACTCGGTTCATTAAGCACAATATTATCTGTCGCTACGGAGTGCCTGAAAAGATCATTACCGATAATGGGTTTAATTTGAACAACAAAATGATGAAGGAGCTTTGTGAGTCCTTCAAAATCAAGCATCATAACTCTTCCCCATACCGACCAAAGATGAACGATGCTGTCGAAGCGGCCAATAAGAATATTAAGAAGATCATACAAAAGATGGTGGTAACCTATAAAGATTGGCATGAGATGTTGCCTTTCGCTTTGCATGGTTATCTCACCACTGTGCGTACTTCGACTGGGGCAACCCCATTTTCATTGGTTTACAGCATGGAAGCAGTATTGCCGGTAGAAGTAGAGATTCCTTCTCTTTAGGATCATGAGGGATGTTGAGCTGGATGAAAGTGAATGGGTACAGAATCGGCTGGATCAGTTGGAACTTATTGACGAGAAGAGGTTGACGGTTGTATGTCATGGTCAAGGATTATCAGCAAAGGATGAGGAAAGCTTTCGATAAGAGGCTACAACATCAGTGTTATAAGCCAGGTGACCTTGTGCTAAAGAGGATAATTCTCCCCCAGGGAGATCCCAGGGGCAAGTGGGTTCCGACTTATGAAGGTCCTGTCGTGGTCAGAAAAATTTTCTCTAGAAGAGCGATGATGCTCACGACTATGGATGGAGAGTACTTCCCTCTCCCTATGAATGCTAACGTAGTTAAAAAATACTTTGCATAAAAAATAATAATAAAAAAAACCCGCTAAACTGAAAACACGAAAGGGTGGTGTAGGCAAAAAGAGGATGTCCTGGTGAATCGAAAACCCGAAAGGGAGATTCAGGCAAAAGTTAGGGACTTAAAGCAAATGACTACGCTCAACATGAGATCCTTTGTTTCTTTCCTTTGTTCCGTCACTTGGCATAAGCTCGAAGCTAATCCAAGAATGATCTGTCTGAAAGCAGGAAGATGAAAGCGTGAGAGTCATAAGAGTCATAGCAAAGTCGGGACTTGATGGATATTCACATTCACATTGCCATTTGTAAAAACTTGTTTGCTTTGATTTAGTAATTTCTTGCTTCCAAATGTAAATGCATTTTTCATAGGCCGATTTCTCAAAATCAATAGAATATCTTCTTTCAAGTATAAGTATACGTTTCTTTTCTCCCTTTTTACTATTTTGTCTGCAAAAAACCTCCAATATTTTGATAAGCATGTGCATATAAACTTCGCGGGCCTTACACGGAAATGGTAGTCTAAGTCATGGTTAAGTTGATCGCTTGAAATGCGGATAACAAACACAAATACTACTGTGCAAGGGGCATGTTTGGTTCTGTGATTGATAGGATTCTCATTCACTTTACTGGTGGATGCCTTGGAAATTTGTTTCACAGCTCCGTGTCGTTGGTAAAGGTCATGGGTCAGGGTAATATCAATATTACGGCAGGTCGGCGAGATCCGCGAACCTAGTTGGAGATATATTTTCCCTATAATGGCTTTTATTACGTTTCTTTGCCGCACTTTCATGTGTTATCTTGACTGATTGTTTTTGCATTGTCTGCATATAGGATTTTGTTTATGGCCGAATGTCAGTCTTGATGCGTTGAATATTTTTGCTTTGAAGAAATTGTTTCATTTTACTTAATCCATCCAGTATCACTCTTTAATCAATTTTTCGGGCATTTTGATACCAACTGTTCCAATTCTTTTGCTTAGCCAAGAGTTTGGAGGAAGGAGTTTGGCTAAAAACAATGACTATAATGGTATGTATGATACGGTGGCAGAACCAGACTTTTTTAGGAAAATGCTGGTTTGCATTTTGCGTTTGTGTTTGCAAAATGTCGCGGTAAGCAAGAGTCGCCACCGACTTTTATTTTATCCAACTGGAAAGGAAAAAAGCATAGAAAAATTCCTTTTTTGAGATTTTGAGTACGGGGGGTAGATTATAGAAAGGGAAGGTATTAGCACCCTTTTTATTTGTAGTTTTCTACGGGCTCTTAGGTACTTGCTCATCATTTTGAAAATTGCTTTTGTGTTTGTGTGTTTTGGAAAGTTTTTGTTTTACTTCGATTTAACCCTTGCTTATGTCTTCAAGAGTGTTACGAAGTTGTTTTGAAAACTTGTTTGAAAAGAGTGTAAGTGTGGAAAAGTTTTGATTTTGATCAAGTACCTACTAGCATCTACCTACACGAAAAAATAATGTTTATGGTCTTGTTTCCTTTAGACAACACTATCCTACTATTGAGAAATTGGTAGCACCGTCGTTGGAATTTGTAAGGGTCAATTCGAAAGGGACAATACGATCACTAAAGTAATGTTAGGACGTCTTAGCAATAACCCTAATGTCTTAAGATCATATTCGAGGCAACATTTTTGAGGCAACCTTTCCGAGGCAACATTTCCGAACGGGACTTTTGATCTTTGTTTAGACAAGAGAGCGACCACTAAAATACCCTATACTTAATGATCGTTTACCGAAGGCAACCGAAGTGAGAGTATACCCTAGGAGTGCGCATGTGCGAGTGATTCAATTTCAAGTTATTATCTTTTCACATTTAGGGGTTGCTAACCATTTTAAAATTAACATACATTCTTGTCATGCAACCCTATTATCATACATCTAACAATTAATATTTGCGAAAATTAAAATGCAGAAAATAAAGTTACGTTATTACAAGGCTTCAGGTAGGGGGATTAATTACATAGCCAAAAACCCGTAAAATGATAAATAAACAAAAAAAGTCCTAATTAAACTATTACATCCCATGAGAAGTTACATTAATATTGTAAAATAAATACGCGCGCGATGAATTGAGAACAAGGGAAATTACAGTTTTGACCCCGTCTAAACCTAATTGAAAGAAAAATCATTTTGGTTGTTTTTGCTTATGTTAAGAAAATAAGGTTTTAATGAATAAATACAAACCTAATTACTAATTAAACTAAATTAAGAAAATTAACTATTTTTGACCTATTTTTGTATTTTTGGTTATTTAAGAAAATAAAATAAAAATTAAGTTAAACAAATCCTAATTTCTAATTTGTTTTAATTTATTTACAAAACAAATTAAAGTTACCCTAAGATTAAATTACACTAATTAAATTAATTTTTGATAAAAAAATAAAATCTAAATCTAATTTGATGAAAATTGATTTTATGAATTTTTATAAAAAAGAATTAAATTGGTGTGAGAAAATAAATTAAATAAAATAAATAAAAGAAAATATAAAAGAAAAAAAGAATAACAATATGGGCCTGGTGATCACCAATTGGGGTGGTCTCCATAGCAGCTTATGTGCCCAAAAGCAAGGGTCCATGTTGACCTTCATAATCCAATGTGTTGGCGCTACTAAGATGTGTGGTAGACTCTCAAATGATGGCCTTCTGATCCAGCTGGTGGGCAATCTGATGGTTGTGCATTGAGGCGTATGATAGTCACCTTGGATGCATAGGTACTTGATTATACAAGAGATAGAACCATAAAATAATATGGGGGACCTGGGATTCGACCCCATGCCCTATGGCTTTTCCCTTCGCCTTACAACCAACTGAGACAGCGCACTCGTTTGTATAAAAGAAAAAAAATGATTATATTAAAAAAAACACGACATGTTAACTTTCAGCGCTCAAATTTTCAAATGGGCTAATGGGGTGGTGCCACGCGGTTCTTCTTCTTCCTCTCTCTGTTGGTAAAAGTATCAGACTTTTACCTACAGAGATAAGTCTGTAGCTATAACCCAATGGGTTTTTGTGCACGAAAACGCTTGCTAAGGATTTGTATGGACTCCTTGAATACCCAGCAAGCGAAAGGAATGCTTGGAAAGGCTTGAAAGCGCCTACAACTGTGAAAACAGATTGCACTTTTTCTTGATTTTTTAAAAGTTGTTCTTCACTCTACACGCCTCTAACCCTTGTGAATTTGGTCTACAAACGCTCTATATATCTCCTTGAGTGAATTAGGTTTACAAGTTTGCTCTAAATATTTTTCAATTATGGTCATTGATGAAGATTTGATTCTCTTGCAAATCTTTCCAAAATAAGCCAAAAATCAATATTTTTGTGTACAAATAGGACTTACACGATTTGATTTCATTTCTAGCTTTATAAGAGACCTGAAATATGCACAAAATCTCAAGGTTTAAATGATTTTGATATTTCCATGATTTTATTTTGATTTAATTTGATTTAATTGAAATAAAAATCAAAATAAATGGCAAAAATAAAATAAAGTCAAGAGGGAAGGATCATGGGTCGTGGACCATGTTACAAACTTAAGACAAGTACAAAAAGTTGGGCCCATTTGACAAAAATTGCAATTTGAGGCACATTTGACTTTTGGGAATTTTGCAAAAAAGGTCAACTTCACCAATGCATAACTCCTTCAATTTTGACTCTATGAGTGTGTTCTTTGACTTTTTAGAAATATCAAGATCTCCTATAAGCAACCCTTTTGGTCTCATCTCAATTTAGTCTTCCATGTTCATGTATGAAGTTTTGACAAAAAAATGTGTTTTTGTTGACTTTTCAAAATGACCTATAATGTCTAAATTCACAACTTTTTGTGAGTGCATATTTTGAACTTAGGAGCTGAAGATGAATTGTATGGAATTGCATCCTATTCAAAATGAGATTTGGATGGGTCATTCTTGATAAATTATGAGAAAGTTATGCTTGGTCAAAGTTGGGTTGACTTTTCCTACAAAACCCTAATTTAGCAACTTTTGGGTTTTGATGAATTGTGAGCAATCCTTGAGGAATCATGATAAAACCTTTATCAAATGATGAATAATACTTCAAAATGAGGATGTTGGTCAAAAATCTTGAAGTTTGACTGTATGTGGGCAACAGTTGACTTTTGCCCTAGCATAGTAGATTTTCAGGCCTTTGAGTAATTGATTGAGCAAACTTCCTCTGCAAGGCTTGAAACTTGACATAGATGATCTTGAGAACATATTAGGACAATGGTGAGTATTTGGGATCCTTTCGACTCAAGTATCTTGATGCAACATGAAACCCTAATTTGAGGTAGACTACCTTAGGAGAGAGCTTGTCTGGTCAACCCTTGGACTTCCTTGAGCAATCTGAGGACCTCACTTGAAATGTATTAAAAAATATGGGAGTGCAAATGTTGGGGTAAAACAGCTGCCCCTGTTCAATCTTCTTAAATCTGAGGATGTAGGTTGGCTTGTCTGCCTTTCCTGATCTGAAGGTTTAAGATGATTGAACACTAGAGTGCCCAAGAAATTTGCACTCGCATGAAGTGGTATTGGTCTTGTGATGTCGGGAATGGGCTTATAGATTCCATTTGGAGATGGATGACAGAAGATGAACTTAAAGATGCCATCCGAAGGAGTGTCGATCGCATAAGAGATTCCTTAGCGAGAGCTTTGCATACCTGTTGTTGAGGAAGTTTTCGCTGGGGAATGTTGTTCTCTGTCTTGAGAAAAGTTGAATTTTAGGAGATTCAGTTGTCTGTTATTCTACTGGGAAATCGTCTCTTGGTCAAAGAGGTAAAACTAAACTATTATCTGGTCGTGTTCCAGGCTTCATAGTGATAAGATCCAATGCTATCTGGTCGTGCTCCAGGCTTTACAGTGACTTACTAGGGAGATGAGATTAAACTTGTTATTTGATCGTAATCCAGGCTTCGCAATTTCTCAATTCTTATTTGGTCGTTCTCCAGGCTTTAGAAGGAATTAATTTGTTATCCGGTTGCATTCAGGCTTTAACTTGAATTTAGGGAACACTAATAACCAGTCGACTCCGGGCTTCTTAGTAATTGTCCAGGTAAACTGCTATTTGGTCGAAATCCAAGCTTCGCAGTGTCTTATACTGTTATCTAGTCGTAATCTAGGCTTCACGATGTTTCATACCATTATCTTGTCGAATCCAAGCTTCATGGTGTGTTGTACTGCTATTTGGTTGATTCCAGGCTTTGCAATACCTTACTTCTTATCTGGTCGTATTCCAGGCTTCAAAAGAAATCAAGTGGTTGTCGAGTCGCATCTGGGCTTCCATTTGACTTTAAGGCCTACTAATATCTGGTCGACTCCGGGCTTCTTAGTAATTGGCCGGGTAAACTGCTATTTGGTCGAAATCCAAGCTTCACAATATCCCTTACTGTTATTTGGTCGTAATCCAGGCTTCAGTGTATTTACTGCTATCTGGTCATAATCCAGGCTTCACGATGTATTATACCATTATCTGGTCGAATCCAGGCTTCATGGCATTTGGAGAAATCAAGAAATTATTCGGTCGAATCCGGGCTTCATAACTTTTATTAAATATATACTACTATCTGGTCGACTCCAAGCTTCATAGTTATCTTCGCTGCTATTTGGTCGTGATCCAGGCTTCACAATGTCTTCTACCATTATCTGGTCGAATCCAGGCTTCATGGTGTCTTGTATTGCTATCCGGTCGTAATCCAGGCTTCACAATAACTTGTTGAGCTGTTATCCAGTCTATTTCTGGGCTTCACAGCTTGTGTTTATGGTATACCACTATCTGGTCGAATCCAGGCTTCGTGGTGTCCTTGTACTTCTATCTGGTCGTAATATGGGCTTCACAATAACTTTTTGGGGGTTAAACTATTATCCAGTCGAATCCGGGCTTCATAGCTTAACGATGACCCACTATCTGGTCGATTCCAGGCTTCGCGGTATTTTGATATTATTATCCGGTCGTTCTCCGGGCTTCACAATATGATAGGGAAATCAAGATACTGAAAGGGGTGAAAAACACAAGAAGGGGGGTTGAATTGTAAAACTGAAATCTTAAATCCAATTGACAAGATATTTTTATCCTGGTTC
Organism: Vicia faba; assembly: GCA_948472305.1. Taxonomy (NCBI): domain Eukaryota; kingdom Viridiplantae; phylum Streptophyta; class Magnoliopsida; order Fabales; family Fabaceae; genus Vicia; species Vicia faba. The sequence goes on from OX451741.1 coordinate 858,626,551, forward strand.
GTTTGATCTCAAACTACTCCAGTCCACCCGTCAAGGTGATTTCGCCTCTCTCCAACGAGGTCTTAATTCACTATATTCAACTGAATATTACAGACTGCTTTAACAACTGCTAAAGCCTTCTTGATTCAAACCACAATCCGGTTTGTCAAGGCAACACTTTCTTACAAAGGTACAAAACAAATGTGTGTGAATGTTTTCTACAAAACTTTATCACAACTGTGATGTATACACAAATGAAGCTTAGAAACTTAGATTGCTAAACACTAATGGAGTATCAGAGTTTGTGGTTTAGCAAAACTGGTAGATGAAGATTATTGTTCCGCTTTGTGCGTGTAGAGAATTGGAGAGCATTAGCCATTATAATCTTCGAAGCTTTGTTTATATAGCACTTGAGAAGATGAACGTTGAATGCAATATTCTTGATTCAATGCTAATAACAAGCTTTCCTTTTTGAGCAGATCTTGTCTAGAATGATGCCGTTGGAATTAATTAGCGTTCAATGCACAGTACCGTTGCTTCTTCAATGCACGTTCTGGCTTGGCTCATTCTGATTCTGCTTCGCTGCTGATGAACTATTGTTTTTGTATCAGAGTGTTTACGCGCAGTTCTGTTCATCAAGCTTCAGCATGTACGTGAGTTGATCATCTGATCTTGATGTTCTGATTCAGCAACTTCTGATGCTGGTGTATGAAATCAAATTCTGATGCTGAAGAAGTGATCTTGCTTATTTTAATCAGCGTATCTGCAAGTCAGAGCATAGTAATTTTAGGCAGCATATAGTTCAAACATGAAACATATAAATACTATATCTTTTCACTTTGTTATCATCAAAACTTAAATATAGGGTAGTAGATTCAAACATTGTTCTAACAATCTCCCCCTTTTTGATGATGACAAAAACTAGATATTTTAAATGAAAAATAACGTGAAAAGGTGTCTGGGAAATGTATCAGAATAAGAAGTACGGAAAAATCAGAGTTAAGAGATACTCCCCTGAGTTGATTACTTCCCTTTGATGATACGTGTTCTTCAGGATCAGATCTTTGTCTTTCTTTGAACATCAGATTAAGAGTCTTTGACTTATCAGAGAGCAGAGCTTCAGAGCTTTTCCTGTCAGAGCTTTGCTTTGGATCAGAGTATTTGGTCGATCAGAACTTCATATTTGATCAGAGCAACATGAGCTTCTACATTTTGATCAGAGCTTCTAGCTTCTAGTCTTCATAGTGTTCAGGAGCTTCCTTGTGCCTGTAGACTTAAAAACAAAACAGAAAAACATTTCAAGTAATAGAGTTAGAATGTTTGAGAATTTCTGTCTAGTTAGCCGTTATTGATTTTAAATATCATTCTTGTTCTCCCCCTTTTTGTCAGCAATCAAAAAGTGTTGGTGATGTGCTAAAACAATTTTATCAGAAAAACTAATCATATTAATAGTTCAGAGCAAAGGAACATTACAAAAACTCAATCAAAACAGTACATCAGAAAATGGAGAAAACATGAAAAAGTTATGCATGAAAAAGATTTAAGGTTGAGGTGGCATGCGTGAGAACAGGCTTTCCAGCATTGCTTGAATCTTTTCAGAAGTTTCATTCTGCTTCTGAACCATGTTGACAACAGTGTCAATCTTGCTGTCCTGTACATCCATTCTTGCTTTCATCTTCTGATCATTCTCTTCCATCCGCTGCTGTAGACGCAAGTCATTCAGCCTTAATTCTTCCAGAGTCTGCCTGTCCAAGGCAGCTTGAGAAGGGTCAGAGGGAGGAAGCTTCTCAGAACTTTCAGCTACATCTTCTGCTGGATTTTCTTCAGCCTGAATGGTCTTGTCTTCTTCTGATGGTTGCACCTTTGCAGCTTGCTCTTTCTCAGACCAAGATTCACTGTCCAGAGGGAGCACAACTTCTTGAGGCAGCTGACTCTCAACTTCCTTCAGCAGCTTGCTAAAGTTCTGTTGAGCCTGCTCGTAGTTGACGTCCTGCAGCTTGAGGGCTTCAGCACGTACCCATAGTCTGAACTGTGACCAGAGCTGATCAGAAGCAGCTGGGTCGATCATCCCCGGACAGACTTGCTTCAAAGAAGCAATCCATTGCAGCATACCTGTTTCAAAATTCAAAATACCAGAGCCAACATCTGGTTGCTTTGGTTTGGGTATGGCAATTTTGTGTCTTAGATCAGCAAGACGTTCAAGACTTGTCAAGTCAATGAAAGTTCTGCTGGGGTTTTCAGCGGTTTTCTGAGAGGTTGTTTGTTTTGGAGGAGGGTTATCAGAATCAGAGTCAGATATTTCTATTGGAGTGGTTGGAGTTTTTGGAGGTGTTGATTCCTCTGAAGATGGCAACTGGGGCCTGACAATAGTGGTTCCACATGGCAACTGGATTGCCAGCGGTGAAGGTTGAGGTGAGTGAGGGTCAGAATGATGAGGAGAGGGGGTTTCATAGCGGTGAAACTCTGTTTGTGGTGAAGGTGGATTATTTTCTGGTTGAGGAGGTGGAATCTCTGATTGCTCAGGGATCAGAGGTTCTTCTGTGAGTGGTTGTTGTGATTGTGGTTCTGGTTCTGGTTGTTGTTGTATTTCTGGTTCAGGTTGTGGTTCTGGTTGTGGAGGAGGAATATTTGGTGGTTCAGAATTGGGTTGATCAGAAGCATGTTCACGCTCAATATCAGCTAGCACTCTATCAAGTGCTGGTGTTGTTGAAACAGTTGGTTGTTTGGAAATCTTAGTTCTGGGTCTTCTGAGTAGTAAGGCCTCAGAAGGGTCTTCTGGTATGGTTTCATCAATAGTAGGGATTGGAATGGATATTCTGTGAGAGGTTTGAGGAGGGGCAGCAGATGTTGGAATAGTAGATGAAATTGAAATAGGGGCAGCAGATGAATTACCTCTTTTCTTTGGAGTCTGATGAGATGATCCTTCTGCTTTCCTCTTCTTTGTCTTCTTCTGAGTCACTTCTGGTTGGACTTGACTCAGATCTTTGATCTTCATCTTTGAACCTGTATCTTCTTCCTTGTATGAATCTGGATACTTGAGAAACATATCAGGTTTGGATTCCATTTCAGAAAATTTTGGGAAATCACTCAGAGGCACTCTTCTGCTGGAGATGTCAGCAGTTGAAGTAGCTTTGGGTTCCTTCTTAATATTTTCTATCAGCTTCATCTTTTTCAGGTTCTTAGCGTTCAGCGGTTTTCCAACAGTTGGTTCAAGGGTGCTCAGCACTTGAGCTTCGCTCAGATAATCTATCAGCTTATTCTCTGTCAGAATATCTGATATGATCCTTCCAAACGGTATCCAGTCCCTTTTGGTCCTTTCTTCTTCTCTTGTTTCTTTGACACTGGTCTTGAGATGGTTGAACAGGAAGTGTGCCAGATTGATCTTCACCCTCTGATCAATAAAGTAGATCAGAAATTGCTGATCCACGTTTATATAATCAGGAGAACTTGTTGGTTTCCTGTGATTGAAGCATCCAAGAACAATCTTGGCCCATACTCTGCAGTGGTCCTTCAGATCCTTAATTTTGCTGCTGGGAAATCCAAGAGTGAAAATGATGTTGGCTACCACACCTATATCAGGGCATCTATCAGCCATGTCCACACAACGGACTCCACCACCACTTTGACCGATTAACCTAGCAATGAGGTCTTCAGAAATTACTATCTTCTTTCCCATGACAGAAGAGATGACTAGATGTTTATGAATCTTGGCGTGAATCCAAAATTCCTTGACAAGCTCTGGGAATGTTGGTCCAACCAACCTATCGAAATACCTCTCCCACTTTTGAGCCCTAATTTCTTCAGTTAGGTCAAATCCATTTTCCTTCAAACTTTCAAAGTCGATGATTAACTCAGAGAGAACCTCAAGATTCTTTACCGGTGTGAGAAGAGTTCTGAGGGGCACCTGATATTGTTCAGAGGTTTCTTTCTTCTGATTGCCTGCAGAAATGCTGGAGGATGCCATTGTTCTCACAGAAAAAGCTTTGAGAATGATTTGAGAGAAAAAGGTTTGAAGGAGATAAACTCAGAAATATGCAGAAAATACTTGAATGATTATGAGAAAGCGTAAAGAATAAGAATGAAGGATTAATGTGCTTAAATAGAGTTTTCAAAAATTATTTTGAAAAATTAAACGTTTTTAAGAGAAAAAAAATAATGATTGCCATTTAACAAGCGTGATTACTTTGCATTAAATGCTTGCTGATTTTGGGGGATTTGAGAAAGATACTTAAAAACGGTTACCAGACATGTGTCTCAATGCACCCAATCAGCGCTTTGCCTTCTCAGAAGCGTGCACGCGTTCTGCTTCAGAGATCTGCTGATGATTGGATGACACTTGTTTGATGTAGTGATCAGCACGTCTGTCTTTGAGATTAGACTCTCAGATCTTTAGACTTGCATCTGATACAATCTGCATGTTCTATCTTTCTGAAAGAAGATTGATCAGAAGTTCACAGTAATATAATTACATTCTGAAGATAAATACATGGAATTAAAACATTTTCATTCTGGGCATACTTTCATGCTGAGATGTTTCAGAATGAAATTGAACCTATCTTCTGAAAGGGGTTTAGTAAAGATATCAGCCCATTGATGGTCTGTATCTATAAATTTCAAGTTTAAAATACCTTTCTGAATATAGTCCCTAATGAAATGATGTTTTATTTCTATATGCTTAGCTCTAGAATGTAAAATAGGATTCTTACTTAAGCAAATAGCAGAAGTATTATCACAAAGAATAGGAATGTTACTCTCAAAAATCTGGAAGTCTTCAAGCTGACTTTTCATCCAGAGCATTTGTGTGCTACATCCTGCTGCTGCTATGTACTCAGCTTCTGCTGTTGACAGAGCAATTGTTGATTGCCTTTTGCTGGACCACGAGATCAGATTTTCTCCCAGAAACTGGCAGCTTCCAGAAGTACTTTTACGTTCCACTCTGTCTCCAGCAAAATCAGCATCACAGTAGCCTACTAAGCTGTAATCACTAGATTTTCTATAAAACAAACCCAGATTAGTAGTACCTTTCAGATACTTGAAAATTCGCTTAACAGCTGTTAAGTGAGATTCTCTAGGATCTGATTGGAATCTAGCACAAATACATACGCTGAATAAGATATCAGGTCTTGAAGCTGTCAGATAAAGGAGAGAACCAATCATACCTCTGTAGACCTTCTGTTCTACACTTTTGCTTACCTCTTCTCTTTCCAGAATGCACGTGGGATGCATTGGAATCTTTGATGGCTTACATTCTGAGAGGTCAAATTTCTTCATAAGATCTCTGATGTATTTGCTCTGATGAATGTAAGTTCCCTCTGGAGTTTGATTGATCTGAATTCCTAGAAAGAATTTCAGTTCCCCCATGAGGCTCATCTCAAATTCTGCCTGCATACACTTAGCAAATTTTCTTCCAAGAGAAGGATTAGTAGAACCAAAAATAATATCATCAACATAAATTTGACAGACTAAAATGTCACTCTTAACTGTTTTACAGAATAGAGTAGTGTCCACTTTCCCTCTGGTGAATTCATTTTCAAGCAGAAAGTTACTTAGCCTTTCATACCAAGCTCTGGGAGCTTGTTTCAGACCATACAGTGACTTTTTCAGTTTGAAAACATGTTCTGGATGTTTTGTATTTTCAAAACCTGGGGGTTGGTGAACATAAACTTCTTCTTCTATATAACCATTTAAGAATGCACTTTTGACATCCATCTGATACAGAGTGATGCCTCTATTAACAGCAAATGAAATTAAAAGTCTGATAGATTCTAACCTGGCGACTGGGGCAAAGGTTTCTGTATAGTCTATCCCCTCTTGCTGACTATAACCTTGTGCAACCAGTCGTGCCTTGTTTCTGATGACTTCACCTTGTTCATTAAGCTTGTTTCTGAACACCCATCTTGTTCCAATGACGTTGAATCCTTTTGGTCTGGGAACGAGATCCCATACGTCGTTTCTGGTGAATTGATTCAGCTCTTCTTGCATTGCCAGAATCCAGTCGTTGTCCAGAAGTGCTTCATCAATAGAAGAAGGTTCAATCAGAGACACAAGTCCCATAAGAGTTTCTTCAGAGTTTCTGAAGCTTGCTCTTGTTCTGATTGGATCTTCCTTTCTTCCTAAGATAGTCTCTTCTGGGTGATCCAAACTGCTTCTGGGTAATCTCTTCTGAGGTTGATCAGCAGCAGTTGTAGGATTTCTAGCATTGCTCCTTTCAGACGTTGAAGGAATGTCTGTGTTGAGAGCTTCTGATGACTTGTCTTCAGAACCTGCAAATTCAATTTCTATACCTGCAAGATTTTCATTCTGCTTTGACTTTTCAGAGTCAAGCTTGTCATCAAAACGAACACTGATTGATTCTTCCACAATCTGTGTTTCTGTATTGTATACTCTGTACCCTCTTGAGCGTTCAGAGTATCCTAACATAATACACTTCTGTGCCTTAGAATCAAACTTGTTCAAATAATTCTTTGTATTTAACATAAAGTAAGTACATCCAAATGGATGAAAATACGAAATGTTGGGCTTTCTGTTCTTCCACAATTCATATGGAGTCTTTTCCAGAATAGGTCTTATTGAGATTCTATTCTGAATGTAGCACGCTGTGTTTATTGCCTCTGCCCAGAAAGTCTTAGCAACGTTTGTCTCATTGATCATGGTTCTGGCCATTTCTTGCAATGTTCTGTTCTTTCGTTCTACAACTCCATTTTGTTGGGGAGTTCTAGGACAAGAGAAATCATGCAGAATGCCTTTGTCATTAAAGAATGACTCAAAATCTTTATTTTCAAATTCTCCACCATGATCACTTCTGACTTTAACGATTCTAAGATCTTTTTCATTCTGAACTTGGTTACAGAAGGTAACAAACACAGAGTGTGACTCGTCCTTGTGTCTTAAGAACTTTACCCATGTCCATCTGCTATAGTCATCTACGATTACTAACCCATACTTCTTACCACTGACTGAAGCAGTTTTAACTGGTCCAAATAGGTCAATGTGCAGAAGTTCTAATGGCTTAGAGGTAGAAACAACATTTTTGGATTTAAAAGAAGGTTTTGCAAATTTGCCTTTCTGACATGCTTCACACAGAGCATCTGAATTGAACTTCAAATTAGGAAGTCCTCTGACCAGATTGAGTTTGTTAATCTGAGATATTCTTCTCATACTAACATGCCCCAATCTTCTGTGCCAGATCCACTGCTCGTTGTTAACAGACAGAAGACATTTTACGTTCTGACTCTTTAGTTCAGAAAGTTTGATTTTGTAAATGTTGTTTTTCCTCTTTCCATTAAACAGGATAGTCCCATCTTTCTGACTAACAGCTTTACATGATTTTTGATTAAAGATTATATCATAACCGTTATCACTTAATTGACTTATGGATAACAGATTATGCATCAATCCATCAACTAGCAGAACATTATTAATAGAGGGAAGATTTCCGTTACCTACAGTTCCAGAGCCAATAATCTTTCCCCTCTGATTGCCTCCAAAGCCAACGTGGCCTCCAGGCTTAAGTTCCAGGCTTTGGAACATATGCCTTCTTCCCGTCATGTGTCGTGAGCAGCCAGAGTCCAGGTACCATGACTGGTGTTTCTGACTTGCTGCTAAAGATATCTGCAACATGTATTATTTTATCCTTAGGTACCCAGATCTTCTTGGGTCCTGATTTGTTAGTTTTACCAAAACTCTGGTTGAATTTTGGTTTCACAGAGTGCTTACTGCTAGTGTATTTGATGTCATGTGTGTGACCATACACAAAGTGTGAATTTAGAGGAGTGTGTTTAATGGTTAAATCCATGACATTCTTAGGTGTAGGAACCTTACCTTGGTATCCTATTCCTTTCCTGCCGTTTCTGCTAACTCCATAGATCATTGAAGCCATTCTGCTTCTATCTATGCTTTTAGCAAGGAACTTCTGGAAACTATGATCATACTCCTTGATGATCTCATCAGCGTTGCTGGGAGTTTCAGAAATTGGTTCCTTCTGAGAGTTTTGTAAAGAGTTTTCTAATTTTAAAATTTTATCTCTCAGCTCAGAGTTTTCCAATTTGAGACTCTCAGACTTATTAGAGTCAGATTCAAGATTCCTTTTCAGGTCTCTGAATTTAGCTCTAATCTGCTGATAACGTTCCAGAATTTCATTGAGGCTTTCAGCAAGTTCAGCCTTTGTAAAATTAACAGCGAAGTTAGGGAATACCTCTTCTGTGTCTGATTCTGAGTCTGATTCAGAAGCTTCACTATCATCTGGAATGTTAGCCATGAGCGCTATGTTTGCCCTTTCATCATCTGATTCTGAGTCAGCTTCAGACGAGTCAGAGTCATCCCATGTGGCCATGAGACTTTTCTTCTTCTCTCTTCCAAACTTCTTTTTGGGCTTTTCCCTCTGAAGCTTTGGGCAGTCACTCTTGTAGTGTCCTTGCTCATTGCACTCGTAGCAGATGATGTCTTTTGTGTTTGGCTTCTTGCTACCGGAGGAGCCTTCAGATCTTCTGTATCCAGAGGAAGAATCTGTCCTTCTGTATCTGGAAGAAGACTCGTTCTGATCAGATCTTCTGGGATTCCTGAACTTCCTCTGTCTTTGCTTCCACAGTTGATTTACTCTTCTGGAGAGAAGGGAAAGTTCGTCTTCTTCTGATGAGGATCCATCAGATGTTTCTTCAACTGCCTGCAAAACTTTAGATTCAGATTTTCTGTTAGATTTTAAAGCTAAAGGCTTACCTTGCTTCTGAGGCTCGTCAGCTTCTAGCTCTATCTCATGACTTCTGAGGGAGCTTATAAGTTCCTCCAGAGTGATTTTGTTGAGATCCTTCGCTAGCTTCAGAGCAGTAACCATAGGCCTCCACTGCTTGGGTAAACTTCTGATTATCTTCTTGACATGGTCAGCAGTAGAGTATCCTTTGTCCAGAACTTTGAGGCCAGCTACCAGAATCTGGAATCTAGAGAACATAGTTTCAATGGATTCAGATTCTTCCATTTTGAACGCCTCATACTTCTGAATGAGCGCCAGAGCTTTTGTTTCTTTGACTTGAACGTTGCCCTCACGCGTCATTCTGAGAGAATCAAAGATGTTCTTAGCTGTGTCTCTGTTGGAGATCTTTTCATACTCAGTATAGGAGATGGCACTGAGGAGGATGGTTCTGGCCTTATGGTGATTCTTGAAATCACGCTTTTGTTGATCAGTCATTGATTTTCTATCAATCTTCTGACCAGTTGCATTCACAGGGTGCGTGTATCCATCTGTCACCATATCCCACAGATCAGCATCATGTGCTAGAAAGAAGCTTTCAATTCTGTCTTTCCAGTAATCAAAGTTTTCTCCATCAAAGACTGGAGGTTTGCCGCTGAATCTGTCTCTGTCCTCATTGGTGTCATTGCTGAAATGAGAGTTGTTTCCTGCCATTGTGTTTTTCTGACGCTGGATCTTATACTGACACGGTTAAGTGTTTTAGCTCAGAACCAGGCGCTCTGATGCCAATTGAAAGGGGTGAAAAACACAAGAAGGGGGGGTTGAATTGTAAAACTGAAATCTTAAATCCAATTGACAAGATATTTTTATCCTGGTTCGTTTGATCTCAAACTACTCCAGTCCACCCGTCAAGGTGATTTCGCCTCTCTCCAACGAGGTCTTAATTCACTATATTCAACTGAATATTACAGACTGCTTTAACAACTGCTAAAGCCTTCTTGATTCAAACCACAATCCGGTTTGTCAAGGCAACACTTTCTTACAAAGGTACAAAACAAATGTGTGTGAATGTTTTCTACAAAACTTTATCACAACTGTGATGTATACACAAATGAAGCTTAGAAACTTAGATTGCTAAACACTAATGGAGTATCAGAGTTTGTGGTTTAGCAAAACTGGTAGATGAAGATTATTGTTCAGCTTTGTGCGTGTAGAGAATTGGAGAGCATTAGCCATTATAATCTTCGAAGCTTTGTTTATATAGCACTTGAGAAGATGAACGTTGAATGCAATATTCTTGATTCAATGCTAATAACAAGCTTTCCTTTTTGAGCAGATCTTGTCTAGAATGATGCCGTTGGAATTAATTAGCGTTCAATGCACAGTACCGTTGCTTCTTCAATGCACGTTCTAGCTTGGCTCATTCTGATTCTGCTTCGCTGCTGATGAACTATTGTTTTTGTATCAGAGTTTTTACGCGCTGTTCTGGTCATCAAGCTTCAGCATGTACGTGAGTTGATCATCTGATCTTGATGTTCTGATTCAGCAACTTCTGATGCTGGTGTATGAAATCAAATTCTGATGCTGAAGAAGTGATCTTGCTTATTTTAATCAGCGTATCTGCAAGTCAGAGCATAGTAATTTTAGGCAGCATATAGTTCAAACATGAAACATATAAATACTATATCTTTTCACTTTGTTATCATCAAAACTTAAATATAGGGTAGTAGATTCAAACATTGTTCTAACAGATACTATTCGGTCGGATCCGGGCTTCATTGCTTGAACTTTGTGAGAATTTGATTGTATTTTTTTTCCTGAAAGGTAAAGGGTTAGTCGTATGTAATGTCATGATGTATGAAATGTATTGAGAAATGATTCTCTCAAAATAAATGAGATTGTGTTGTATGATGAGTATGCGCATGTCATGATGCATGGATATGCAATGTTTTTATGATGTTTTCTAGCTGGGGAAAATAAATCCCAGACTGCTACTGGAGAATATAAAGAGTTTCGCTCGCTGGGGATAACGACCGAAGATGATTTGAAAATAAATTGGCAGGAGAATAACTCTGATAGAGAATAAACTGGAGAGAGAATGACTCTGTGGGGAAGAGATACTTTTCCATAAGATCTCCTGATTTGGAGAAATAACCTCGGCTGGGGATGAATTACCGTTGCTGGCGATAACGAACCCTGTTGGGGATTTGAGTTTCTGCTTGTGGAAGAAATAAACTCCACTGGGGATAGTCCTTCATTGTTGGTGACAGATAAACTCTTCTTAGGGAGAATTAACACCATTGTTTTTGGCATTTCCTACTCTGCGGGGAGTGTATGCATTTTTAGTCATTTTCTCCAAATGGGTTTATCCCTGTACCTAGTGGGTAGAGCAACTGTAAGGTTTGTACATTTTTTGTTTTCCCCTGTTCCTAGAATTACGAGTAATAGTCTTTTGTTTCACATGCAAATATTTATGAGCAACAATTATTGTCAAATGCATATATCAAAAAATGAACCATTGGACGTTCTTGCAAAACAAAACAGGAAAAGAAAAGCCACTTTGAATTTATTGTAAAATGAATTGTATTGATTTTGAAGTTGGCCTGTAATAGGCGTTTTATACAAGAGGCTGGCGTCCTAGTAAGAGAACGCCGCTGAAAGATAGAAATTATACAATTTGTGAAAAACAAAGAAAAACAGCTATGTGAACAATCCCGTTGGGTTCCAACTCTGCTATTGCCTTTATATCCTCGAGCATCTCATCACTTGGCTACTTGGTTGAAGGTAGATCAGATTGATTGGCGCCGTCCGAGCTTGATAGTCGATACTGAAGTCTGGTTGCAAGATGATCCAATGAGACATAGTGTTACGCGTTAATCCCTAATTTTTGCCTGGACTGCCCTTTCTGGTTTTTAGTCCAACGGGATACCCTTTTTTGCCCAAGCCGCCCTTTCAGGTTTTCGACTTGCCAGGTGTACAGATTTTTTCATTTTCACCCCTTACTTTTGCCTGAACCCTTTTGGTTCGCCGGGAAGCCCTTATTTTTACCTAGGCCAGTCAACCTAGCGAGTCTTTGATTATGCGTAGTATTTTTTCACTATGTTTGCATTGACAGGGTGGGGAAGGTCGTCACCATCCATGGTGGTTAGAATCATAGCTCCTCCTGAGAAAATGTTCTTAACCTCAAATGGCCCTTCGTACGTAGGGTTCCACTTGCCCCTGGGATCACCTTATGGCAGTATGATGCGTTTGATTACCAGATCCCCGACTTGATATTCTTAACGTCTAACTTTCTTGTTAAATGCCTTGATCATCCGCTTTTGATATGTCTGACCATGACAAATAGCAGTAAGTCTCTTCTCGTCGATTAGATTCAGTTGATCAGGCCGGGTCTGGATCCAATCATCCTCACTCAAACCTGCATCCTTCATAATCCGGAGGGAGGGTATTTGGACTTTAATGGGTAGGACTGCCTCCATGCCATACATCAAAGAGTAGGGTGTTTCCCCTGTTGACGTCCGTGCTAAGGTACGGTACCCATGAAGAGCGAATGGTAACATCTCGTGCCAGTCTTTGTATGTCACTGTCATCTTCTGCACAATCTTCTTAATGTTCTTATTAGCTGCTTCAACAGCCCCATTCATCTTCGGCCGGTAAGGAGAAGAGTTGTGATGTTGTATTTTAAATTGTTTTCAAAGCTCGGTGATCATCGTATTGTTGAGATTTGTACCATTGTCCGTAATGATCCTCTCTGGTACACCGTATCGATAGATCAAGTTGTGTCGGATGAATCGCGCCACGATGTTCTTGGTTAATGTAGCAAAGGAAGTTGCCTCAACCAACTTCGTAAAGTAATCAATAGATACCAGAATGAAATGATGCCCGTTAGACGCAGAAGGTCTGATCTCGCCGATCATATCGATGCCCCACATTGCAAAATGCCAAGGAGCTGTCAGGACGTTCAGAGGAACCGGAGGTACATGCATCTTATCAGCATAGACTTGGCACTTATGACAAGTCCGAGAATGTTGATAACAATCAGCTTCCATAGTAGACCAATAATATCTTGCCCGTAGGATTTTCTTTGCCATGGTATGTCCACTGGAATGAGTTCCGAAAGTACCTTCATGTAACTCGACCATAATCCTTTCTGCCTCGTTCTTGTCCACACATCGCAGTAAGGTTGAGTCAAGGTTACGCTTGTAAAGGATACCATTACTAATGAAGAACTTCGCAGTGAACCTTCTCAAGAACTTCTTATCATTAACAGATGCACCCTCGGGGTACTCTTGAGCCTCAAGATACCTCTTTACCTCGTGAAACCAGGGTTTATCTGCTACCTCTTCAGTCTCAATATCACAGCAATGTGCGGGTTCGTCCAACCTCTCAATGGTAATCTGGGGAGCTTCATTGTCCCACCTGACTTTGAACATAGAAGACATGGTATCTAGCGCGTCCGCTAACTGATTCTCCTCTCTCGGGAAGTGTTCAAAGGTTATCTCCTCAAAGTGTGGGAGCAACGTCAGTACATATTCTTTATAAGGAATAAGATTTGGATGCTTCGTATCCCACTCGCCTTTGATCTGACTGATCACTAGAGTAGAATCTCTGAACACACTCAAGACATTAATCCTTAGGTCAATAGCTGCTCGAAGGCCCATGATGCACGCTTCATACTCCACCATATTGTTGGTGTAGTTAAAACATAATCGAGCGCTAAACGGAGTATGACAGCCCTCAGGAGATATAATCACGGTGCCAATGCCATTACACAACGCATTTGAGGCTCCGTCAAAATACATAGACCATCGAGATCCTTCCTCAGGTCCTTCATCTGGTACAGGTTCTTCACAATCGGTCACCAACATGATGTTCTCATCCGGGAACTCGAAATTCATGGACTGGTAATCATCCATGGCCTGATGCGCCAAATGATCTGCCAACATACTCCCCTTGATGGATTTCTGGGTTGTGTATTGGATTTCGTACTCAGTTAAGATCATCTACCATGTTGTTATTCTTCCGGACAAGGCAGGCTTTTTGAAGATATACATCATTGGGTCCATCTTTGATATCAATAGGGTAGTGTGACTCAGCATATACTGTCTCAGCCGGCGAGCAGCCTATGCCAAAGCGCAACAAGTTTTCTCAAGCAGTGAGTATCGGGTCTCACAATCGATAAACTTTTTGCTAAGGTAGTAAATAGCGTGCTCTTTTCGGCCAGACTCGTCATGCTGCCCCAGCACGCACCCCATTGAATTATCCAGTACGGTCAAGTATAAGATCAAATGTCTTCCTTCAACTGGAGGCATCAGAATAGGTGGCTCTTGGAGGTATTCCCTGATCCTTTCAAAAGCGGTCTGACATTCATCATTCCATTTTACCACTTGATCTTTCTTCAGCAGCTTGAAGATTGGCTCACAAGTAGCAGTCAGATGTAAAATGAATCGGGAAATGCAATTCAGACTTCCCAAAAATCCCTAACTTCCTTTTCCGTTCGGAGAGCTGGCATCTCCTATATAGCTTTCACCTTTGCGGGATCCACTTGAATACCTTTATCACTAACGACGAAATCCAGCAGCTTACCAGACCTTACCCTGAAGGTGCACTTGTTCGTTTAACCTTAGCTTGTACATCTTCAACCTGTCGAACAGTTTCTGGAGATGGTCAAGGTGTTCTTCTTCAGTCTGGGACCTTGCAATCATGTCGTCAACGTAAACCTCAATCTCATGGTGAATCATGTCGTGGAACAAAGCGACCATGGCGCGCTGATACATTGCCCCAGCATTCTTCAACCCGAAAGGCATTACTTTGTAACAGAAGGTGCCCCACTGTGTAACAAAAGTTGTCTTCTCCATGTCCTCGGGAGCAATCTTAATCTGATTGTAACCAGAAAAACCATCCATAAAGGAGAAGATCTTATGCTGCACGACGTTGTCGACCAGAACATCAATGTGAGGCAGTGGGAAATCATCCTTGGGGCTCGCCCTATTCAGATCCCTATAGTCTACACACATCCATACCTTACCATCCTTCTTCGGCACCGGAACCACGTTGGCAACCCACTGTGGGTAATAAGTAACAGCTAGAAATCCGCCGTGAAACTGTTTCATGACCTCAGCCTTGATTTTCTAAGACATCTTGGGGCGCATACGGTGAACCTTCTGCTTTACTGGAGGACAATCTTCTTTGGTTGGCAGGCGGTGTACCACAATATCGGTGTCCAAACCAGGCATACCGTCATAAGACCAAGCGAAGATCTCAACATAGTCGCGTAGCATTTGTATCAACCGCTTCTTGACACTGGGCTCTAGATTTGCACCTATCTTAACCTCTTTCATGTCTTCCTCTGTACCCAAGTTTACTGATTCAACTGGCTCTTCATGAGGCTGTATGGACCTCTCTTCTTGTAGTAACAGTCTAGCAAGTTCCCCAGGCACTTCCCAATCATCCTCACCTTCGTCCTCGGCTTGGTTGATCGGATTTTCGAAGTCATAACTGGCAATAGCAGATTCATTATCAATGGGATCTAGAGTGTATGTGGATCTGCATTATGATATGTGTGTGTGTAAGACAATAGCTGTTTTGATAAAGATAGAAAAGAAAGACAAGGAACGCAAAATTTTTAATGCAAGAAAATGTCCAATGCTTTATTGATGATATATGAAAATGACAAATAATAATCCCTCACAAGAAAAGCCAAGGTGCCTCGGGAAAGGCACCGGGCCATAAAGTTTCAAACTGTCTGTTACAAATCTCAAAACAAAAGTCAATTAATGTGTAACAAAAGAAACGGGCACGAAGTCCTTCGTCGTCCAGTTGTTCAACCACCGTTGGTAGTCGGGTAAATCCAGCTGTTGATATCTGACTCTTCGTCATCATCCTCAATTGCATTCACTCCCTGATTACTGATATGCAGAGGAGGTCTTCCAATCCACGTGCACTGAACATCCCTTTGAGCCTCTGCAGTAAAGCCTAAACCAAACTTGTCAGTCTTGTGTGTGAAGTCAGGGAGTTGACCCCAATTTGCACACCCACCTTTTTGAATTACAGCCCTGTCATCCTTGAGGGAAGCCATCTTCATCGGAGGTTTGTCAGTAGCAACTTTGGTCGACGCCAGAGTCTGGGGGACCTCTTAAAAGTTCTAACACGGGGTTTCGATGAACTCTCCATCCATCTCCACATAGCAAAAGGAATTAAGAAGACTCACCATGTACTCCTCTTCACCTTGCACCATAACAATCTTCCCTTTTACTGGATATTTCAACATCTGATGGAGCGTTGAAGTCACTGCCCCGGCCTTATGAATCCAAGGCCGACCTAACAAGCAAGAATAAGATGGTCGGATATCCATCACATAGAACGTAGATGCGAAAGCCTGAGGACCAACTTTAATAGGGACGTCTACCTCCCCATGCACCATCCTTTTTTACCCATCGAAAGCTATAACCACAATATTACTCGGCTTCAGAATCAAACCTTCACAGTCAAGACGGTCTAATGCTTTCTTCGGCAAAATGTTCAATGAGGACCCAATATCCACCAATACGTGGGCCAGAGTAGTGCCCCTGCACTTGATCGAGACGTGCAGAGCATCATTGTGATTTCATCCTTTAACAGTCAGATTTGCGTCTGAGAAACCCAACCCGTTGTCGGCAATTAAACTGGCTACACAGTCTTTGAATTGATCAGCAGAAGTTTCCTGTGGCACATGCGCAGTTTTGAGGAAAGCAATTAAAGCCTTTGCATGGGCTTCAGAACACAATAACAAGGATAACATGGAGATTTCTGACGGGGTCTGCCCCAGCTGCTCGAATATGTTGTAGTCGCTCTTCTTGATAATCTTCAGAATTTCCTCTATCTCCTGCTTAGAGGTTTCTACAATGATCTTCTTAGGTGCCTCCGTCCGGGCAGGCTCACCTGTAACTTCTTTGCCCCGAGTGTCAGATGACTCGGCGACAGGGGTGATAATTGGAGTAAGAATTGGAATAGTAGCTGATGTACTAGCAGATGGAATAACAACAGGTTTGTGAATAGTCGGAGGGGAAATCACGGGAGAAAAGAGTCCTCCACTTCTGGTGACCTTGATAGCCCCGACAATATTGCTGATATCACTATCAGCTTCTTCAATCTTTAAGTCTTACTTAACTCCATGGTAATACACATCGGCCCCATAGTGCCAAGGGAAAGCCTTATCCGAAGTGTATGGGATAGGACCTGGGATAGTAATGATTAACAGAGCGATTCTTAGAAGAGATGTAATCCTAACAGGTTTTCTCGAGGAATCCTTGGAAGGATTGGCGGAAATGGTTATGACGGCAACGTCTTGAATTGGAACTAACGGAACCAAAGTCTTCTCGAACAAGATCTCTTTGTTATCCATCTGGCGTTAAACACCTGATTTTAAAAAGTGACAACCAGCAGGGAAAATTGAACACAGATGGCAACCTTCACCACAACCCGAATATAAACTGGCCCACAATAGATTCTTCTTAACTGTCATCAAAGGAGTAGAAATATCTTCCACAGAGGTCACAAATAAGTCATCGCCCACAGCATTTACTACATGACCATGCTTGGGCATAGGAGAGGTTATGACATTGTGTTTCTCTGGAGCGTCAAACTCAATCTCTTTAGCTTCAATCAAATCTTGCACCTTATTCTTCAAGGCCCAACAGTTGTTCGTATCATGACCTGGGCTATCGGAGTGATCGACGCAGCGGGCGTTCGGGTTATATAGCAGAGATGTGGTGCTGGGATTATTCGGGGCTTCCCTCAGAGTTACCAGGTTGGTCTTCAACACTTGTGGTAGAATTTGAGACAAGGTCATATTAAGCCGAGTGTACTGTCTTTGCAGTCTCTCCATTCTTTGCTGATTGTTGCATTGTGGGGCAACAGTGGGTCTTGATATTACTACCGCATTTACTGCTTGACGGTGTTCAGGTCTATTTTGGCTCCTCGAGCCATAGACTGCACTAGCTTCTTTCTTACCAGTGAAAGGCTTCTTTAATGCACTTGACGATGTATCCTTATGTATCTTACCACTTCGGATACCAGCTTCTACTCTCTCCCCAGTCAAAATTAATTCAGTAAACCCAGATGACGAACTGCCTATCAGATGATTGAAAAACAGACCAGACAACGTCCCCAGAAACATGTCCACCAACTCCCTGTCAGACAAAGGGGGTTGGACTCTTCCATCCAGATCTCTCCACTTCTGAGCATAGTCCTTAAAACCTTCACTTGCACCCATATACATACCCTGAAGCTGGGTACGAGTGGGAGCAAGGTTGGCATTATACTGGTATTTCCTGTAGAAAGCAGCAGCAAGGTCCTCCCAGTTTCGGACATTAGCTCCTTCCAATTGATAAAACCATTCAAGCTGAGTCCCTGACAGACTATCTTGAAATAAGTGCACCCATAAGTTTCTATCAGCAGTGTAAGGTTGGATTTTTCTGACGTACGAGCGGAGATGGAGCTTTGGACAAGATACTTCATCGTACTTAGCAAAAACTGGAGCTTTAAACTTATGAGGGATCACCACCCCAGATGCTAGTCCCAGATCTCCGAAATCCAAACCAGGGATCTTCTGAGTCTCCATAGCACTCCGACGGTCTTCAAGTTGTTTGTACCTATCCTCAGCAGGAGGATATTGTTCATCATCAAAATTAGTGTCATTATCAGATACTACAGGACTAGGACCCTTTTCTTCCTCTTGGTTCCCTTCTCCTTTGGATGAAAGAGACAGATTAGCTTCTTGTCGCAGCCTATTTCCAAATATGTGACCCATATTCAGAAGAACCACCTTCTTTTTCTTCTTCTTCTTCTCCTTCAGGATGAGAGTCTTCAAATCCTCTTGACCTTTAGCCAAGTTCAAGAACATCTCTTGGAATTGTGTATTTTGTGCCTGAAGAGCTTTGATGGCCTGACCGATAGGTATTTCAGAAGACATAATTGCTGAAATAAACAACGAAGAAGATGAGAAACCTGTAATGATGTGCATGATAATGGAATGCGTATGGAATGATTCCAAAGACTTTGGGAGATTCAAATTTGCAAACCAAGAAATAAACAAACTTTATTATATTAAACTTGTAAAAATGTTTAACAATGCCTTCAAGGCGTTTACAAAGAAATAACTGAAAAGCAAATTTAAATTAAAAAAAGCAAAATCATAAATCCCATGGTCGCTTCCCCTTCGTGCTGACGTAGTCATTGATTGTCCTTTAATTCTCAAGTTGCTTCGTAAGCTTCAATATTTTCCTTTCTTGCTCATGATACTTCACCCGGTAGGTATCCCTCTCCTCCTTTAGCTGAATCTAAGATCTCTTCAATTCCCCAAGATCAATGGGCATATAGGGATAAAGGACCATATAAGGAACGCCCTCTTCATTGGTAGGCTCCATAATCACTGGCAACACAGCTTCATAAGGCATCCCAAGCTTCTGGGCTCGAGCTCGGACCCACTGGAGATAAGGTTGCATAGGGAGAGAAGTCTTTGGTCCTAGCTCTTGAGGGTCATACCTGTTCACCATGCCCCAGGATCGTATAAACCTTCGGTGATGCTCGTCAACGTCTCCCTTGTAGTCAAAGACAATATCTATAAGAAGTAGATCATGAGGACCGTCTCTCCGAGCACGACAAAACTATCATAAAGCCAAACAAGGATTGTAGTTTATTCCCCCTCTAATTCCAAGCAACGGTACATTAGGGTATCCCCCATATTGATCAATGACAGCAGTGCTTTCCATAGCCTTGGAACTCCAAAGAATGTCTGTATGGGCAAGGGACATTATCCTGTAAGACCATCCTAAACCTTCCTCATTCTTCAACACATATTTGGGGAGGTGCGAAATAAACCACCTCTCCAGCAACGGCATACAAAACATGAGGGTCCCTCTTCTATGCACAGTACGAGTGTAGAGGGCATGCAAGATATCACCCAGAAGAGTAGGAACAGGATTGCAAGACAGGAAGATCTTAACCGCATTCAAATCTATGAAGGAATATGGATTCGGGAAAAGAACCAAACCGTAGATAAGGAGAGCAAAGATGTCTTCAAAAGCTTGAAAGTCCAAATTATCCCAGAACAGTTGAGCTTGATCTATCAGAAACTTGGCTAAGAAACCATCAACCCCGCTTCATGTCTCCCAATTAGATACTATATCATCCCATTTCAAATGTAGAGCTGAAGCAATGTCCTCTAGTCTAGGAGTCTCTTCCAAACCTGTGAAAGTCATCTGCTCAAGGATGGATATGCCCAGTAAGTGAGAAAATTCTTCCATAGTGGGAACTAGCTGATAATCCGGGAAAGTGAAGAAATGATGCACCGGGTCGAAGAACTGGAAAAGCACACTCATCATCTGCTCATCAAACTTTGAGGTGACCAAGCTAAGAAGCTGACCATGTCTCCTAATGAATGAAGAAGTATCAGAAACTCTCGAGGCTAAATCTTTGAGTTGAGCAGGTATTTTCACAAAGTTAACTCGGATGGTGTTTCTACGCATGAAAGCCATAATCTGCAAAACAGAACAAAGATAAATCCCCTCGGTCTTTGAAATGGTTATTATAATGAGGTATGCATGCTATGTTATGATGCATGATGTCATGATAATACACACAACAGGTATAGCAAATAACAGACATGGTAAAGGCAAACAAGTCACACAAGAGCCTTTAAGTTTCAGGCTTGCATGGGGTCTAGGTATTACCCTCTTGAAGTTCAGTTGGTTTCAACCTGTCCTAATAATAGTAACCAGGTTTTAGAGGTTCTCAATATCACTGACCATCCTTCATCAGTCATGGTTTCAGGTCACGCAATCTTTTCTTGTGGCTGAAACTATCTCGAGAGTATGGTCTCAATGAGTGTAGTATCGAGTATCAACCAGTTCTCAGCTTTACACCGAGGCCGGCTATCTCACTACTTCCTAATGGCCAAGTTGGTCAATTATAAGTTCTAAGGTCAGTTGATGCTTAACGACACATATAGCAGCCCCGTATTCTCCTCGTTTGTCCACAAGGGATACCGGTACCAACCAATGTGCCACATCAACGTAGCTACTGCTTCAACCATATCAGTCTATGTCGTACAGTTCCCTCACAGTTTATTGCTACTTACCTAAAAGGTGTTCCCCAGATCCAAGTTAGGATCTATAGTAACTCCCAATACAAAATCCTCAAAAGTAAAGCAATCAAATCAAACAAGAGAAACAATTTATGATGAACTAATCCTAAGGTATATCCCACTCATATATTCCCCAACAGAGTCGCCAGTTTTGTGATACGGTGGCAGAACCAGACTGTTTTAGTAAAATGCTGGTTTGCGTTTTGCGTTTGTGTTTGCAAAATGTCGCAGTAAGCAAGAGTCGCCACCGACTTTTATTTTATCCAACTGGAAAGGAAAAAAGCACAGAAAAATTCCTTTTTCGAGATTGAGTACAGGGGTAGATTATAGAAAGGGAAGGTATTATCACAAGAGAGGGACCTTTCCGAGGAAACCTTTTCGATGTAACCTTTCCGAGGCAACATTTCTGAACGGGACTTTTGATCTTTGTTTAGACAAGAGGGCGACCACTAAAATACCCTATACTTAATGATCATTTACCGAAGGCAACCGAAGTGAGAGTATACCCTAGGAGTGCGCATGTGCAAGTGATTCAATTTCAAGTTATTATCTTTGCACATTTAGGGTTTGCTAACCATTTTAAAACTAACATACATTCTTGTCATGCAACCCTATTATCATACATCTAACAGTTAATATTTGCGAAAATTAAAATGCGGAAAATAAAGCTACGCTATTACAAGGCTTCGGGTAGGGGGATTAATTACATAGCCAAAAACACGTAAAATGATAAATAAACAAAAAAAGTCCTAATTAAACTATTACATCCCATGAGCAGTTACATAAATATTGTAAAATAAATAAGCGCGTGATGAATTGAGAACGAGGGAAATTAGGGTTTTGACCCCGTCTAAACCTAATTGAAAGAAAAATCATTTTTGGTTGTTTTTTATTATGCTAAGAAAATAAGGATTTAATGAATAAATACAAACCTAATTACTAATTAAATTAAATTAAGAAAATTAATTATTTTTGACCTATTTTTGTATTTTTGGTTATTTAAGAAAATAAAATAAAAATTAAGTTAAACAAATCCTAATTTCTAATTTGTTTTAATTTATTTACAAAACAAATTAAAGTTCTCCTAAGATTAAATTACACTAATTAAATTAATTTTTGATAAAAAAATAAAATCTAAATCTAATTTGATGAAAATTGATTTTATGAATTTTTATAAAAAAGAATTAAATTTGTGTGAGAAAATAAATTAAATAAAAGAAAATATAAAAGAAAAAAAAAAGTATATGGGCCTGGTGATCAGCAATTGGGGGGGTCTCCATAGCAGCTTCTGGGTCCACGTTGACCTTCATAATCTAATGTGTTGGCTCTACTAAGATGCGTGGTAGACTCTCAAATGATGGCCTTCTGATCCAGCTGGTGGGCAATCTAATGGTTGTGCATTGAGGCGTATGATAGTCACCTTGGATGCATAGGTACCTAATTATACAAGAGATAAAACCATGAAATAATATGGGGGACCTGGTATTCAAACCCAGGCCCTATGGCTTTTCCCTTCGCCTCACAACCAACTAATTCAGCACGCTCGTTTGTATAAAAGATAAAAAACAATGATTATATTAAAAAAACACAAAATGTTAACTTTCAGCGCGCGAATTTTCAAATGGGCTAATGGGGTGGTGCCACGCTGTTCTTCTTCTTCCCCTGTATGTTGGTAAAAGTCTCAGACTTTTACCTACAGACATAAGTCTGTAGCTATAACCCAGTGGGTTTTTGTGCACGAAAATGCTTGCTAATGATTGGTATGGACTCCTTGAATGCCCATCAAGCCAAAGGAATGCTTGGAAAGGCTTGAAAGTGCCTGCAACTGTGAAAACAGATTGCACTTTTTTCTTGATTTTTTGAAAGTTGTTCTTCACTCTACACGCCTCTAACCCTTATGTATTTGGTCTGCAAACGTTCTATATATGTCCTTGAGTGAATTAGGTTTACAAGTTTGTTCTAAATCTTTTTCAATTATGGTCATTGATCAAGATTTGATTCTCTTACAAATCTTTCTAAAATAAGACAAAAACCAATCTTTTTGTGTACAAATAGGCCATGCACGATTTGATTTCATTGCTAGCTATATAAGAGACCTGAAATATGCACAAAATCTTAATGTTTAAATGATTTTGATATTTCCATGATTTTATTTTGATTTAATTTGATTTAATTGAAATAAAAATCAAAATAAATGGCAAAAATAAAATAAAGGCAATAGGGAAGGATCATGGGTCGTGGACCATGTTACAAACTTAAGACAAGTACAAAAAGTTGGGCCCATTTGACAAAAATTGCAATTTGAGGCACATTTGATTTTTGGCAATTTTGCAAAAAAGGTCAACTTCACCAATGCATAACTCCTTCAATTTTGACTCTATGAGGATGTTCTTGGACTTTTTAGAAAGATCAAGATGTCCTCTAAGCAACCCTTTTTGTCTCATCTCAATTGAGTCTTCCACGTTCATGTATGAAGCTTTGACAAAAAAGGTGTTTTTGTTGACTTTTCAAAATGACCTATAATGTACAAATTCACAACTTCTTGTGAGTGCATATTTTAAACTTCGGAGATGAATATGAATTGTAGGGTCTTGAATCCTATTAAAAATGAGCTTTGGATTGGTCATTCTTGATAAAGTATGATAAAGTTATGCTTGGTCAAAGTTGGGTTGACTTTTACTACAAAAGCCTAATTTAGCAACTTTTGGGTTTTGATGAATTGTGAGCAATCATTGAGGAATCATGATCAACCCTTGATAAAATGATGAATAATAATTCAAAATGAGGATATTTACCAAAATGTTTAAGTTTGACTCTATGTGGACTACAGTTGACTTTTGCCCTAGCACAGTCGATTTGCAGGCCTTTGAGCAATTGACTGAGAAAACTTCCTCTGCAAGGCTTGAAACTTGACATGGATGATCTTGATAAAATATTAGGACAATGGTGAGAATTTGGGATCCCTTGGACTCAAGTATCTTGATGCAACATGAAACCCTAATTTGAGGTAGACTGCCTTAGGAGAGTGCTTGTCTAGTCAACCCTTGGACTTCCTTGAGCAATCTGAGGACCTCACTTGAAATGTATTGAGAAATTTGGGAGGTAAAATTTTGGGATACAACAGTATGCTTTTAAGTAGAATCCCATTGACGATGTACATGCATTGTTTCAATCCCCAAACATCGGAGATATAAGGGAGTTAGACCCTCGTTAACCCCTCTGAGCCTTCGAAGTAGGAGTTTCTTTTCCATTCAAAAAAAAACCTTATTTTTTAAACCGGGGAAGGGTAGATGTTCAGTTAATTTGACCAAGCATTCAAATTTCATAAGGAATGTCCCATATGAGGATCCCCATATTTTATCTTTCGAATCATGAGATCATGTCAAAACCACGATGTTCATTTCCTCACAAAGTCTTGAGGTCGAGATCGAATTGATATAATAATGGCTACCCCTTGCCGACCAAGGAATGAGGCATTTGTTTTCTTCAAAAAAAAGAGAGAAAGAAAGAAAAAGTTCAAAGACCTAAAGTCATATTGACTTGTTCGAAGTGGAAAGTATGAATAAGAAAGAAACAAAAAATCCCCGCTAAGTCGAAACTTGAAAACAAGTCGCTTAGGAAAAAGTTAGGGCGTCCCGTTGGACTCCCAAAATTGAAATTCAAAAGATTTTTGTCCAGGAAAAGTTAGGGAAAAGAGAGCCTAAAAGGCTGAAAAAGATTATCCAATAAAATTTTCATAAAAAGAAGAGGAACAATAATATCAAAAACAAAAGCAGCAAAAGTTAAGTGACAATCATGTTGGAGAATTTGTCTTGATCACTCAACCATTATAAATCCTTTTGAAAGATGAATGCTTGTGATGAGTCAGCTAAACTTAGGACAGGAGAATATCACGAAGGGGGTGGGTACCAAATAACTTGAGCCTTGGAAAAAACTTTTTTCTAAAAAAACCTCGAACCAGGCCGCGTTACAGCCTCTAAAAGTCCTAACTAAAACAAGGGTTTAACTCGAAAGCATACTACAACAGGATAATGTTTCCTAAACTCACAAATATGTGTTGCATATCCATGTTGGTATCTTATCAACTGCATGTTGACTCGTTTTTTTTTTAAAAAGAGAAGGGGAAGAAAAGTCTTGAAATTTTTGCACTCTAGCCAGTGATTCATTCACAATAGAGATGCGACACTTTGTTAAGGTTTTCAACTTCAAGGCTTAAATAATCGTCGCATCAGATCTGTCATTCCCAAAATAAACATCTTTCTGCATGCAAAACATTTGTTTGACATTAAAAATAGAGTTTACGCGTTGAACACCTGTAAAGAACTTAATGATTGCCAGGAAGGGAATATTTGGTTTTTCTTCTGTTAGACAGAGCCCATGTATGAATAAGACTTTACCTATCCCCAGTGAAGTTCCATTTCCGCAACGAAATTTTTTTGCCCCTGGAATCTTCTTTTAAAGGCTTCATTTTGACACTCCGGATTTGAGGATATCGCATATCCTCAACGGAGTTGCTAACAGAGATCCCTCGCCGTGACCTTTCATTTCCCAGTCGGTCTGTTGATTGGGGCATCCTTATGTTAAGATCTTTCCTTATCCCCAGTAAGGTCGATACCGTGTGACTATCTGCATGATCTATCCAATGGTTGCATTCCAAGAAAAATCTCTCTCCAACAAAAATCTTCAACGGAGTTCTGTCTCCCCGGTGAAGTATCGTTTCCTCAACAGAGCTTTGTTCCCCCAACAAAGGTTTTCACTCCTCACGTCGGGTTTGTTGACTTGGTGTCATCCTCAACACGGCCGTGCGCTTTATTTTTTCCAGAGAATACAGTCTTGCCCTGATCTTCTCCCTCAATTTCTAAATCTTCAGATGGCGTCCCTCTCCAGAAGCTACAGTGTCGATATGATCTTCTCTAGGAGTTTGAAATTTTTTTTGTAGCTCCTTTCAATGTTTGTGGCCCGTTTCTACTGGTTGCTCAGTTTTTATTCCCCGCGAAGCTTCATCTCCTCGAGGTTCCCTCTCTAGCGGTTCCCCATATTTTCTCCTCTCCTTTGGATTTTGCAATTTATTTTTGCAAGTCATGGCAGATTCTGACTTCTTGGTTATTGGCTTCTCAATTGGCCATTCCTCAGTGAAACTTTTAAACATGCATCATTACATTGCATCTACCAAAACACATAGCATTTCCATTATATGGAACATTGCGCTATATAGAAAGAATTCTAACATGCATCGGAACATAAGCCATTATTGTTTCTGTTGTCCCCAGTGAATTTGCTAATACTTCGGATTAAATCCCCAGCGAGGTCTTCGTCCTCATTATCTCAGTTTCCTCCCCATACCAATATCCTTTTGGCGTCAATCATTTGTTTATTTGAGTGTCTACTCTTGACTGTAGTTCAGTTTTTCCTTGGCGCGGTCTTCTCGGGTTTAGTCTTCACTACCCTCTCCGGTTCATTCCAATGACTATTGATGCACCTTTTTGAATACCAGTTTTGTCCTGATATTTGCTTTTAGCAGTTTTTTAGGTGTACGCCCTAATCTCCTTACTTTGGGTTGAGCTCAGAGTTTCATCTCCTCACCTTGTGCATGAAATCCAGTTTTATCCTGGTACTCATCTAGTTTAGTTTCGCCTAACTAGTTATTGAGTCAAAATTTGTCTCGTTTTTGCTTTCATACCTTGGACCCTTTGACGATGTTCATTTACCAAGTGCAGTGTTCATACTGTGTCCCTGGTTTAAAATTAGTCTCTTTTATTCCTTGGATCCTTCTATCAATTTTCGTCACTGTTTATCCATTGATCTGAGACCAGCAGGTGCTTTGAGAAGCATGCACTCTCATCACTCTCGCTTTGGGTCGAGTTTCGCCTCGTCGCCTGTGTATGAAATCCAGTTTCGTCCTGGTATTCATCTAGTTTAGTTTCACCTAACTAGTTATTGAGTCGAGTTTCGTCTCGTTTTTGCTTTCATACCTTGGACCCTTTGACGGTGTTCGTTTACCGAGTGCAGTGTTCAAACTGCGTCCCTGGTTTGAAATTAGTCTCTTTTGTTCCTTGGATTCTTCTATCAGTTTTCGTACTGTTTATCCATTGATCTTAGACCAGCAGGTGCTCTGAGAAACATGCACTCTCATCACTTTGCAATGGGTCGAGTTTCGCCTCGTTACCCGTGCGTGAAATCCAGTTTCGTCCTGGTACTCATCTAGTTTAGTTTCGTCTAACTTGTTTTTGAGTCGAGTTTCATCTTGCTTTTGTTCCTCATTTCTGGGATTCTTTCAGTTCCTTCATATTGTCTATCTTAGTTGAGATTAGCAAGTTCTCCTAGAATCATGCACTCTAGCCACTTTGCTTTGGGTCGAGTTCAGAGTTTCCCCTCCTCACCCGCGTACGTTTTCTTTTCCAGAACTTAGTTTCTCCTATACTCTGTGGTTGAGTTTTATCTCATCCCCTCTTTTTGAAGCCCAATTTTTCCCTGGCACATTTGTCTGGAAATTTAGTTGCGTCTACTCTTATTTGTTTTTGTTCTGTTTCAACCTGCGTTACAGCTTCATTCTGACGCATGTCTTGGGGGTTTTCTGCTTCTTTTTCTTTCTTCTTCAAGAGTGTAAATTTTCGGGTTCTTTTGTATTCAATCATCTTCAACTCTAGACGCTCGAAAGTTGTCACTTTTCTCACTTATCATGTTGAAGATATTTGAATAGGGGAAGCTGTTGCACTCCAAAATTTACCCTGTTGATTTAGGCTTATGTTTCATCAGGAATATCATATTGCATTGCATTCATACATTGTGATGGGATCAAGATTCTTTGGTTATCAAGTCTTCCTTAAGCTTTGAGGGTTGATTTCATTGACAAGTTGCTCAAGTAAAACCTTATCATCTAAACCTCTGGATCTTTCAAGCTCAAAAGTTATTGCATATCTCAAGATATTTTTTCCATCTCTTTGGATCATCAGAGGATTGAAGTTTGTGATTGATTATAAGAAGAATCACTCTTTGGATTCACCAGTCAAAATTAGGGTTTTTCTTGATCAAGGCTATTGATCAATGTATAAATCTTGATTTGGAAGCTACAACATCTCATTGGTATTTGAAAAGTCTTTATACAAGAAATTGGTCAAGATGCCCAGAGGATTTGAAATTTTGGAGATGATTCATCAGTCTCCTAAGGTGTTAACCAAAACTAGGGTTTGGAATTTTATGAATATTTCTTGAGATTTTTGAAGTGAAACATTGTACATGGCCTCTATATATTTGGGAGATAGTATGTTTGAAGTTTTGACCATCAATTTTGAAGAGAAGTGGACCAATTAATTCAAAGGGGCAAAATGGTCATTTTGGTCAAAATCAGTCAAAGTCAAGGTTGACAAAGTGAACTTTTGGTCAACCATCAATTCAAGGGTGTAATTTTCATATTTCAAGTCCATTTTGATCATTGGATCAAAAAGATTGAGGTTTGGGTTGAAACTTGTTCATGAAGAAACCCTAAAAGTTTCTAATTTTGGAAAATGAGGACTTAACTTCAAAAATTCATATTTTATTCACCTTTGATCCAAAAAAATGCAAATGAAGTATGCTTGGAAAGCTAAAAGGGAGCTCTTTCACATTATTCCATTTTTTAGAACAATGCATGAAGTGGTGGTAAGTTATAAAGCTTGGAAGTCACAAAATTATGGGTCATTTCTCAAAATTTGTGATTTTCATGCCATATTTTGAAGGACCCAATGGAATCAAATGTGAGGCCATTTGCCACAGGGTTGAAAAGAATTGCAAGACCTTTCCAAAGAGGGCTCATTTGTGTCAAAATTCAAAAATATGAGCAAGT
Organism: Vicia faba; assembly: GCA_948472305.1. Taxonomy (NCBI): domain Eukaryota; kingdom Viridiplantae; phylum Streptophyta; class Magnoliopsida; order Fabales; family Fabaceae; genus Vicia; species Vicia faba. The sequence goes on from OX451741.1 coordinate 858,655,159, forward strand.
TATGAGCTTTGGAATTTTGAGGCATTTTATTGAATTTTGACCAAGCAAGCAAAATGCAATTTCTTGAGAACTCGAGTTTCAGCCATTCCTTTTGTTTCTAATCAAGCCCATAACCAATTTGTAACATGCTGAGGCCCATTACACTCACCATTTCGTGCCTCATATGGTATTGTACTTGTTTGATTAAAAAAGTCACACACTTGCCCGATTTTGCAAATTCATCAACACTCTCTCATTTCAAGTAGTCATGACCTAGAACTTTGAGCATTGTTTTCTGACCTCATTTGGCTCATAAAGCGCAAAGAAAATGAGAGCTTGCACCAGTGAAATGCAGGCTCCATGTGCAATCTCACTTTTTGCATAAACTACCAAACTTGCCCTCCAACGGCTTTGAGGACCAAATACCACTTCTATCCTCTTCCTCTCGTGCTATATAATAAGAACCAAGGCTCAGTTTGAAGGTTAGAGTTTCATAGTCACCACACTCCAGATCTGAAAATTTTCAAGTATCTCTGCAAATTGCTTCTAATCTCTCTTCTCCTTGGATCATTCTTCAAAATTCTTGGTGGTTCAGATTCAGTGAAGTAAGGAGATCAAGCTTGCACCATTGGTTTTCTTCTGGAGTGAAAGACTCGAGTTTCTAGTTTCACATCAATGTGAGTTTTCTTGAACTTTGATTTGCATAATTCATATTGAATTGATGATGTAGATCATGTTCATTGAGTTGCTAGCTGGCCAATAATTAGGATTGATGTATATTTGAGCTTTGATTCAAGCAGAATTCCGGAAATCGTGTTTTTGGTTTTGGTATTTACAATGTGTTTTTCCAGTTTTTGAGACTTTATTTCTTGATCTGCTTGATCTTTGAGATTGATTCGAATTGCATAATGTAGTATGATATGTTAGCTTTGATTTGTACTTGATTTGATGAAAAATGGTTGACAAACGAGTTTGTTTGGAGGGACTGAAGTTAGGGTGAAACACTGATGGGCGCGCGCGTTTTATGGTTTGGCTTGAGGTTAGGGATTATGACGTGTCATCATCTTAGCGGTCCATTTGAATTTTTGAATTCTAGTTTATATTTTGATTTCAATTGATTTTCTGATTTTTGTTTCTTGATTAAAACAATTTAAAAAATTCTGAAAATTTTATCACAAGTCCAAAATAATTCCTACTACCTTGTGTAATTTTATTGAAATTTTTAAAAATATTTTGATTGGTTTAAAAATTTCGTAAGTTTAATTAATTGTTTGTTCAATGATTATTTTTATTTTAATAGTTATTTTGATCTAAAAATTCCACAAAAATTTTCTTTGACTCATAAAATAATTTAGAAATTGATTCTTATTTTGGTTTAGCATTTTTTCTATTTTTGATTAGAAATTTAATTTGAGAAGTTTATTTGAAATGTTTGCTTCATAATTTTTGTTTTAATATTTCCTTTAATTCAAAAATCCTCAAAAAAATCACATAAGTTTGTTTTTAATCACACTGTCTGAATAAAATTTTGTTTTGACCTTTTTATGACTTTTGGATAGGGTTTGCATTTTTTGTCATTAAATAATAGTTTAATTGTTTAATTGTTTGTTTGATTTTATTTTAATATTTCCTTTAATTTAAAAATTCTACAAAAAATCATGGATGCTGGTTTTTAATTCTAATATTTGAATATAATTTTGGTTGGATATTTTTCTGACTTTTGATTGGAATTTTATTTTGAGATGTGAATTTTTCTGTAATTGTTTAAAGGTTTGAATTTTGATTTTATTATTGACATTTTCATTAATTCTAAAAATTTAAAAAAAAATAAGTTCTCTGATCTTTAGAGTTTTCTTTATTTTTGTATGATTTTAGTTTGATTTGTTTAAAATTGGAGTTTGATTAATCAATAATTGAGTTCATTTTCTAAATAATTAGGGTTTTGCTAATTCCCTTGTTTGCTTTGATTCCAAAAAGCAACTAGCCTTGAGTTTCAATTGAATTTGGTTCTTGTTTAAGGTTCATAGATGGATTGAGGTCCTTAAAAATATTTTTCTTGAATTAATTGATAAGGTTTGGTATTTTTCCACAAAACATTTTGAAAACTTGTCTAGTTTGGTGGTTTTTGCCAACTAGTTTTTGATATTAGAAGATTGATTGATCCTTTCCTTATCCATTCATTAACTTAACACATGTTTGCTGACTTTTATACATCACAAGGATGCTAATAAAATTTTTGTTTGAATTATGGAAGCCTTTTTTTCTTTTTTTGATGTATTTTTGAAGTGAAGGTACCCAATCAATGTTGCATATCTTGTTGCAATTTGCTTGATGGCCAATGAACTTGAGTGAGGCCTATAATTGGGCACCTAATGATCATGTTGGTTCTGTTTATCCACATATACTCAAGTCATTTCACTTAATGCCCCATGTTTGAATGATTGAACCTTTTGATGCATGTTTTATGACTTTTTGCTTTCTTGTTGATTTTCACTTTGAAACTTGAGCTTTCAATTTGAGTTTGAGGTCACTAGATGGCCAATGATAACATGAAGGGAAATGATACTTCAATGATAGTCTCATGAGGACTTGAGAGTAATTGATCCCTATTACTTAAGTTAGTTTTAATCATGAATGGAGTTTGGCTTCTTTCTTTAATCCTTGTTGAACTTTTGAGGCATTTTGAATGCACTTGTGTAGCATGTTATAGAATCAACACTTTAACCTTTTGATCATTTCCTAATCATGTTTTTGAAGCTTTACTTCAAATCTTTGATTGTTACAAACTCTCTAATCTTGTCCTTGTTTGACTTTCTTCCATGGTTAGCTTGAAATCTAAGTCTTTAATGCATTGTGTGGGATTCCTCTTCTATTATGCTTGTGAGCTATGATGAAGTATTTGAGTATGATTGAATTGTGGTTGCTACTGACCTTCATGGTCTTTGATTGTATTCTTCTCAAGCTCCCATGATCCTTGATTGATATTCAATTGTCAATTCAATATGGTGATAGAAAGGAGCAACATTCCTCTAACTTTTGACCAAATTGTGCATATTCCTGTTTCTTTTTGTTTATCATATCTAATGTTTTGATAGTTTCTACCATGTTTTCTCAATTCATTATGGTGTCATCATCCATCCGTTATGTGAGTCCTCATACTATTTATGGGAATACTAACTTGGTTGTTGAATGCGCGAGGTACTCTGACAAAAAATTTCCATTTTTGACTTGAGGCTATTGTGTTTCTCTTTATTTGTGGAACACAATTTATTATATTGGTACTACTCTTGTGCTTGGAATATTTGATAGTCTATGCAAGATATATGTATGTGATTATGAATGCTATACATTGCCCATGGAATTTGTCCATATCTGAAAATCTCAATACTTACATCCTGATGGCGTAATTTCTGACTTGATTTGTCTGCGGATGCCAGCTTGCTTGAAGTTCTCTGGGTTTCTTTTATTCTTGTTCAGTTGCTTCGGATAGTTATTCGTTTGGTATTGCACTATTTCCTTTCTTCTATTTTCATTTTGTATAGTTCTATGTTTCATGATGGGACCTCTGTTGCTGATATATGTCAGGAGGCCCTCTGTTTTGTTTGATACGTATGTTATGTTTGTGTTTGTTCCTTTAACTATTGATCGATGAGTCACTCAATTTAGAAATTGAGATCACGACATCGCTCTCAGTGCATGTTCCCTATAGGATGTTTATTGTTTTTTTTTTCTTTAATTGTTGATCGATGAGTCACTCAATTTAGAAATTGAAATCACGACTTCGCTCTCATTGCCTGTTCCCTATAGGATAGTTTTGTTAAGCTTCCTTTGACATGTTGATTAAGGTAGGAATCCATGTATGCTAGCATAGGGTAGGATTTTCCTTTATCCTCAACCTGTGGGTCAATCATTGTATGATAACACTAGGGATAGTGCTACGCTAGTTTCCCTTAGTTGTTTTTTCCTTTGCATTTTGCATCTTAAAACAAAAATTGTTTTCTTGGCAAATCTTAAAACACTTCTAATAAACTCAAACCCTTCTTCAAGGTAAAAGATATAAATCAATCTTATTTGTTTGTGCGCCTCTTGGCTTTGTTTTTAAACCTGGTTTTTTGATGTTTCGTCATCTTTACCATGATACCTCGTTATCTTATAGCCGATGTTTCGCCATCGCACATTTGTTTGAAGCCGATGTATCGCCATTGCACATGTTTGTAATCCTACTTTGATTCTCAATATCATTGTTGGGTGTGATGTTTTGTCATCCGTTTTATTGATGTTTCGCCATCACACATTTGTTTGAAGCTGATGTTTCGCCATCGCACAAGTTTGTTATCCTACTTTGATTCTCAATATCATTGTTAGGTGTGATGTTTTGTCATACGGTTTATTGATGTTTCGACATCTTTGCCATGATAACTTACTACCTTTTAGCTGATGTTTCGCCATCGCACATTTGTTTGAAGCCGATGTTTCGCCATCGCACATGTTTTTTATCCTACTTTGATTCTCAATATCATTGTTGAGTGTGATTTTTTGTCATTCGTTTTATTGATGTTTCTCCATTGCACATTTGTTTGAAGTCTATGTTTCGCCATCTCACATGTTTGTTATCCTACTTTGATTCTCAATATCATTGTTAGGTGTGATGTTTTGTCATCCGGTTATTGATGTTTCTCCATCTTTGCCATGATACCTTACTACCTTTTAGACGATGTTTCGCCATCACACATTTGTTTGAAGCTGATGTTTTTGCCATTGCACATGTTTGTTATCCTACTTTTACTCTCAATATCATTGTCAGGTATGATGTTTTTAAACCTGGTTTATTGATGTTTCACCATCTTTTCCATGATACCTTGTTATCTTATAGCCGATGTTTCGCGATCGCACATTTGTTTGAAGCTGATGTTTCACCATCGCACATGTTTGTTATCCTACTTTGATTCTCAATATCATTGTTAGGTGTGATGTTTTGTCAGTCGGTTTATTGATGTTTCGTCGTCTTTGCCATGATACCTTGTTATCTTTTAGCCGATGTTTCGCCATCGCATACTTTTTTGAAGTCGATGTTTTGCCATCGCACATGTTGGTTATCATACTTTGACTCTCAATGTCATTGTTAGGTGTGATGTTTTATCATTTGGTGTTTCTCCATCTTTGACATGTTCCTTTGTTATTATTTAGCCGATGTTTTACCATCTCATTTGTTTGTTGTTTTATTTGATATTTTGCCATCTTGACTGTTTTTGTTGCCTTAACTAAAAAACACAAACCAACCAAAATATATGAGCCGAACTACGGCTACTATGATTCCTTAAATGGGATACGTAGGCAAAGGGGTAGGGCCCAACCAAGCACAACTTTTATTTTCCCTACATTGTTTTCTTTTTTCTCACATGCATTCCCTTTTTAGCTTTAAGCCATAGACATAGGTTTTGACCACACCCATTAGATTAGACAACAAGAGTGGATACCGTAGAGTACTACGGGCGTGTGGGGTGCTAATACCTTCCCCTTGCGTAACAGACTCCCTTACCCGATCTCTCGGTGGAAAGACTGTGACTTCTCCCTCTTCAGGTTTTCTCGATGTTTACCTTTCCCTCTTGGTGGGATAAAAGACGTTTGGTGGCGAGTTCATTGATGTTCCATTACAAGATGAGGGTTCCGCCAGGTCGTTTCACTAATCAATGATCAATCTCTCTTGGCAGACAGGGAATCGGGTGACATGTTCATGCCGAAACGTGATGAAAATATACTCAGGAGCGGTGATATTCAAGGGACTGCATCTTCAAGTACTCAGAAGAGATCATACAATGGAAATAAGGAGTCTAGTACTATGTACGACCAGAAGGATCATAATAAGAGTGATTTTAACATATCTGTGGGGGCAGTACGGATCTCTAATCCAGCACCAGTGCAACAATGACAACAGGGTAATCGGCCTAAGAAGAATACATCTAAAAGACGCTTTACTGAAATCAACGTGTCATTGGCTCAAGCATTGTAACACGTGTTAGAGGCCAAGTTGCCTCCCCAATGTACAATCCAAATGCAAGGTATGTGTACCACTCCAACAGTCCTGGACATGATACTAATGGTTGTTGAACGTTGAGAAATAAGATTTTAAGACTTGATCGACGAAGAAGTGATGGAGTTCACACAAGATGGTCAGACTGAATTCTTCTGCCATCCCTAAAAGGCACACCATCTGAAGTGACAAGTACAGACAAAGAGGCTTTTTGTTCATTAGAATTTTCAAATTTTAATTTTATTTTGATTGTTCGAACACTTATTTATTTCAAACTTTGTTATTCCATTAATGAATTGCAGATGATTGTCTTGAATTAATCCATTCGTTTTCACTATACAGAAACTATGCTTTTACTTACTTTTCGTGATATTCTACTCTCGATTAAAAGTTGTAAGCCTTTAGAGGTAGGATGACGAAAAGATACCGTAATCTCTACAATATGCTTTTGAATAGACCTGGCTGACGATGTACAGTCGTTTCAAGTCCTAAATAGTGGAGTTATAAGGAATAATCCCTAGTCAACCCGTTTGAGCGTAAAAAGTAGGAGTTTTAGTTTTTCACACAAATTGAAACCTTTAATCAAAACCCGGGGCAGGGTAGTTTCTCAGTTAATTCAATGGTACATTCAATCATAAGCTTTTCCTGCATACACGACGAGTAGTGTCAGAGGTATCCTTCCAAAACAAAAGATTGTGATGGTTCTGCAAAATCATTAAAACAGGCAATCATTATATCTCAAAAGAAAAGCCCGCTAAGTCAAAACCTATGAAGGAGACTTAAAGAAAAATGGGGGCATGCCGTTGACTGTAATCACAAAAGAAACAATTCATGCAAAATGTAGGGATTATAAAAACAAAAAAGAGATCGCTACGAATCCTCAACAAAAAATATTACAAAAAAATGATGACTGCCTTCTAAAATAATCATTCAGTATCCGAACCATCACCAGAATATCAGGGCAAATATTTCAGACTCAATTTGGATTTAAACGCACAATTAACTGAGTATAGAACTGAAGAACATCTTGAAGAATAGGTTGGATACAAATAAATTTTGAGCCTTTATCCTTTGTTTCCTAAACCGTGAACCAGGCCACGCTACAACCCTTAAAAGTCCTAGCTGAAGCATGGGTTAGTTCAAAAGCATATTGTTACAAAAGGTATCCTGACTCCTGTAAGGTTTACTATAAATCCTGAGTTGAATTCATATTCTTACAAAATTCTATTTGTTTACTAAAAATGCATTTTTAAAACTTCAAGACAGACATAAGCTCTGCATTCTTTAAATGCCATTGTTTGCATATGACTAATCATTCGACAATACATAAATTCACACGACGGAAATTCAATGAACAAAAGTCCTCTCAATGGACAGAATCACCTCAAATGGAAAGACATTTCCAGTAACAGGCCTTTCATAATCAAGGGGAATGACATGGTGTCTAACTGAAATGGGGGCATTCGAGTTAAGATTCGAGGAATGTCCAAAAGTGCCAAATAGCCAGGGGCAGACCTCCGTCTGAGTCACTTGGGGCATTCAACATGAGTTCCAGCAAAGGGCCACGTGCAATCAAGCAAAAATCTTTCTGGTAGTGCTACAACACTTACTACTATGGACAGTGACAATTATCCGCACCCTGTGAACGCGGACATATTCAGAAAATACTACACATGAAAAAAAAAGACTCACTAGGTTTACTGGCCTAGGCAAAAATAAGGGCATCCCGGCGAACCAAAAAAGTTTGGGCCAAAATTAGGGATATATATAAATAAAACTGTACACTCGGCAAGTCGAAAACCGAAAAAGGCAACTTGGGTAAAAAAGGTTATCCCAGTGGACTGAAAATCTGAAAGGACAATCCAGGCAAAAGTTAAGGGTTAAATCGTATGACTATATCCCGTCATCTCGTCACTTGTATATTAGTAGAAGAATTATCACCCTGATCCACATTCACGAAAGGATTTAGAAGTTGAGATATGTTCAAGTCTCCATGAATCCCCACAGAGCCACTGCCATGAGATTATCCCAACGAGGTAATCTTTACAAGTTCATACATTCCCCGCAATTTCTCCGGCAAATCACTCTGGTTGATAAAGGAGTATGATCTTCTCCTTGGCAATGTCACCAACATACAAGATCCAAAAAATTACAATCCATGGGAATTCCTCTTCCCAACTGAGTTTTCAAAACTGTAAAAGCCCCTACAGATAACTTCTCTCTAGCAGAGTGCATTCTCCTCGACAAAGAGGATCCCTCAGTAGGATATTCCTCCATCGCCATGGTTTATATCCCCAACAAGCTCTAGATTCCCCACCACGAGTCTTTTCTCATACTATTACAAATCAACAGACAAAACCCCTTGTCCCCAGCTGAGTTGATATTATTCCTAGTATGTTGTTGTAAATCCTGGAATCTAACTAGATAACAGTTTAACTTCATCCTCATAAAGTTGATACGAAGCCTGGAATCCAACCAGATAATAGTTAACTTCATCCTCCTTAGAAAGTTGTTGTAAAGTTTGGAATCTGACCAGATAACAGTTAACTTCATCCTCCTCAGAAAGTTATTGTAAAGCCTAGATTTCGACTAGATAATAGTTTAACCAGTGTTTTAAAACCTAGCCCGACCCGGCCGGTCGGACCGGTCTGACCGAGAACCAGTGGGCCAGGCGGTCCGATTAAGGGATAAGACCGGAATTACATTTAGACCGGATGAAACCGGTGTGAACCGGCCGGATCACCGGTAAAACCAGTGAACCGACAGTTTTTACTGAACCAGCGGGTTTGACTATTTATTTTATTTTTTAGGGCTTTTGAAAAAAAAATTAACATAAACGCTTTGTCTCCTCGTTTCCCAAACCTATTCATTTGAAAGGTTTTCTTTTTTATTCTGTCTTTTCTTTTTATACTTGAAGTAATATTCTCAATTTTCTCTACCAACAAAAACTCCCACTTGATGTTGTTATTTGATATTCCTTGTTTGCCGTCAAAAATTTCATCAAAACATCAAAAATAGGTTATTTCTTTTTTACTTGGTCTAATTTGCATTGATGTTTTTCAATATGAATATTATTGTTTCATTTTGTTGATTAATTGATATAGAAAATAAGTGATTAAATTTTATCATTTTCTATAAAATTGGGTCTTTTAGTTTAACAAGTTGAGATAGAATTTGTATGAATGAAGCAGTTTTATACTTTTATGAATTAACTTATTATAGACTGGTAATGAAGTTGTTGTATATTGGAGATAGAAATTGGGATAGATATATATTACTGTAATAGTCGTTGTATATATTATGGAGATAGAAATTGGGTTTAAAACTATGTAATCTAAATTATATAGTAAGACAAAGTTTTCTGTTTTTTATTAATTTAAATTATATAACAAAGAAAAGTTTCAGGATTTTATTAATCTAAAATATATAGCAAAGGCTGGAAAACAAAGTTTCTATTTTTTTATTATATATGGTGATGCACAATAACGATGCTTGGTATCCTATATGTAATATACAACAACATATTCATATATTTTGGATTTAGATATGCTACATATTTAATGTTTCTTATAATGTTTTTATAAATTCAATAATTTTTGTTTAGAATTGTGTTTTGTTAATATTTTTGTAATATAGTTTTGTATTTTTAAATTTTGTTTGATATTAGATATGGCATCACCCGCTGAAGTAATAAATTCGGAAGAAGTTACATCTCAAAATCCAACCCAACTCCAGAGCAGTAGGGGAAAAACTGATATAGCTTGGGGTCATTGTAAACAAATTGAAGAGAAAGGAAAACTTGTTAATTTATGTATTTACTGTGATAAAATTATTAGAGGAGGGGGGATTAATAGGTTCAAATTCCATTTGGCTGGAATAAAAGGTCAAGTTGAAACATGTAAAAAGGTGCCTCCAGATGTTCAATATCAAATGAAACAAAATCTTGATGAAGGTGCAAATAAGAGAAGAAAGACTCAAGCACAAAATTATGATGTTGATCTTACTACTCAAGAGGTTGGTGTAGTAGAAATGGATGTAGAACAATCAAGATCAAATTCGGTGATTGTGTTTCAAAAGAGAAAGAATACTAGTCGTATTGGTAATTATTTTATGCCTAGAACAACTCCTGGAGCTCAACCTTCTTTAAAAAGTGTGTTACAAAGTAAGGAATTGGTGGAGACGTGTGATCTAGCTATTGCAAGATGGTTCATTGATTCTTTTGTGCCATTCAATGCAGATAATTCTGCGTATTTTTAATCTATGGCTGATGCACTTTGCAGCATGAGTCCGGGGTATAAAGTTCCAACTATGCATAGTCTTTGTGGCTATTTGTTAAATAAATGGGTTGAAGATGTGAACAAATTGATAGAGGAGTATCGTGAGATTTGGAAGAAAATTGGTTGTACTCTAACGGCCGATGGATGGACTGATCAAAAAAGAAGAACTCTTATAAACTTTCTAGTTTATTGTCCCAAAGGTACTATTTTTCTAAAATCCCTTGATGCATCTCATGCTTCAAAAACTGCAGATATGTTGTATAAGCTTTTTAGAGAGGTGGTTTTATTTGTTGGGCCTGAAAATGTAGTTCACATAGTGACAGATAATGCTGCAAACTATGTTGCTGCTGGAAGGTTATTAGAAAATGAGTTTCCTACTTTATTTTGGTCTCCTTGTGCGGCACATTGCATTAACTTGATGTTGCAAGACATGGGAAAATTAGAGGAAGTAAGTGAGACAGTGTCACATGCTTCTAATGTTATCAAATATATTTATAACCATTGTTATGCATTGTATTTAATGAGAAATCAAACAGGTGGAAGAGAAATCCTTCGTCCTGCTCTAACTCGGTTTGCCACTAATTTCATTGCTTTGCAAAGTATTTTGTCTCACAAAAACTCACTAAGAGCCATGGTAACATCTAAAGAATGGACAAGCTCAGCATATGCCAAATAAGCAAAGGCAAAACAATTTATGGATCAAGTTTTAGATTCTGGATTTTGGAGTAAATGTGCTGATGTAGTTAAACTCACTGAACCACTTGTGTGTGTGTTGCGTATTGTTGATAGTGAAGATAAACCTACTATGGTAATTCTATACAAATCTATAGTCAAAGCTAGAGAGGAGATGGTTAGGAGGTTTCAAAGAAATAAGAAGAAAGTGGACCCTTACTTGAAAATCTTAGATAAACGTTGGGATTCACAGCTCCGCAAAAATATTCATGCTGCCGGTTATTGGTTGAATCCAGCTTGTAGATATAATGATGTAGAATTTGAAAAACATGCATCCACAACATCAGGACTTTTAGATGTCATTGAAAAGCATGCTAATGGAAATTCTGAACTTCGATTGAAGTTAACAGATGAGATGAGAATATTTAAAGACGGTGAATTAGATTTTGGAAGGAAATCAGTCGTGGATGTACGATGTATTGTAAGGGAAAGTAATTTCATAACTTCTAACTCTTGATATATATTTTATTTTATATTTCAATATGTTTATAAATTTATTTAATCACATGGTATAAACAGATCAATGGTGGAAAACTTATGGCACTTGTACACCAACTTTGCAAAGGTTAGTTATTCGTATTTTAAGCCAAACTTGTAGTGCTTCGGGTTGTGAACACAATTGGAGTATATTTGAGCATATTTATTCCAAAAAAAGAAATATATTGGAGAACCAAAAGCTTAATGATTTAGTGTTTGTTCGTTACAACTTGAGACTTCAAAATAGGTATTATTATGGTTATTTTTCTCTGATCATTATATTTTTATATTTAAATACATATACTTAGATTTAATTCATGTGTTCTTAGGAAAATAAGAAATGGGAGTTATGATCCTATCAATATTGAAACAATTTCCGACCATTCTAGTTGGGTATTAGAGGATTCACCACCTCGCTTAACCAATGAAGAGTAGGAAGCATTGCGGAATGACCTTGCAAATATGACCATCCAACCAATTTCAAGTGATATTGGTATGTTCTAATATGAGCATAATATAGTTTGTGGTTGTGAATCAATTTAATGTCTCATATTTACCATTTATAAATTTTTTTTGTTAATTATTTTTTAAAATGTTGTTATAGATCAAATAGATTTAGATGAGGATGAAGATGGAGATATGGGTAATGCACAAGATATTATTGTTGATACTGTGAATCAAGAAAAAAGCAACACCATAGAAGATGAAGTTAGTGGAGAAGACAATGAAGTTGAAGATGGATATGAATATCAATATTATGACAATTTGACTTCATGGACATAAAAAATTATGGATCGTTGAGTATGGATTTTTGTGATTTATTATAATACTATAACTTATGAATTGTTAAGTTTCTATCACTTCTTTGAATTTATAATTTGCTGCATTAAGTTTCTATCACTTATTCTGATTGTTACTAATACTTTTGTTTATTCTAAATTATTTGAATTTATAATTTTCTATATTATTATAGTTACAAATTTCAGGTAATGAATATATTTTTTATAGAAATCGGGTCAAAAGCCATGCGATCTGACCAGTGACCCACTGGTCCGACCAGTAACCCAGTGACCCAGTAACTTTACCGAGTCGATCACCAGTCTGGGTTTTAAGACATTGAGTTTAACTTCATCCTCTTAGAAGGTTGCTTCGAAGCCTGGAATCTGACCAGATAACATTTAACTTCATCCTCCTCATAAAGTTGTTGTGAAGCCTGGAATTCCACCAAATAACAGTTAACCTCATCCTCCCCAGAAAGTTGTTGCAAAGCATGGAATCCGACTAGATAGCAGTTAACTTCATCCTCCTCAGAAAGTTGTTGCAATGCCTGGAATCCGACCAGATAATAGTTAACTTCATCACCCTAGAAAGTTGCTGCAGAACCTGTATTTCGACCATATACCAGTCAACCATCCTCTCCAAGATGAAAGTTTGACCATCTCTTTTATCCCTAGTCAGGGTAAATAAGAAATAAATTCCACAGTAAAGCGATGGACAACCAAAGGTTCCTGAACTCTACTCCCCAAGCAGAAATCAACATCCCCTGTAGAGTTTCCTCAAAGAAAAGAGGAATCCCCAACGGAAGTATTCAAGACAAAATTGAAGATACACATACTCTTCATCCACATCGACAATCAAGGATTTATTTTCCCCAGACTAAGATTCCGCTCAAATTTGTGAATGCGCTTCATTAACATTGCACATCCATAAATCATTTACCAAATTTCATAGCATATGCATACAAAGCGCATATAGCATAATCTCATTTATTTTGAGAACATCATTACGTAATGCATTTCATCCATCATGACATTGCATACAACTAACTCTTTACCTTTTCAGGAAAGATTAGTCAACAAATATCATCAACTACATATATAACCTGATAGTCTTCTTGAAAGCTGCATTTGACGAAGGGTTATTTAAGTATTTTTCCCAGAAGTTAAAGATAATTCAAGACCTCTACTATTTCAGTTTAAATCGATCAATGATTTATCCTAATTTGTTTTCCGTAGAATTTTTTTCTCAAGTTCAACTAAATCGACTCAAAGATTTTACTGATTCTGTTTCCAGTTAAAGATAATTCGAGGTCCCTGCTGGTTCAGTTTAGATCGATCAATGATTTATCCTGATTATTTTTCCGGTAGAATTCCTCTGTTGGTTCAGTTTAAATCTACCAATGATTTATCCAGATTTGTTTCCGGTAGACGCTTCCTTCGGTTCAGTTAAAGCCACCCGAAGATTTATTCTGATATTTCTTCCAGTTGAAGTCAAAAGTTATTTAGGATGGCATCTATAAGCTCATCTCTGACAACTATTCGTCACTTCTCCAAATGGAATCTATAATCCCATTCCTAATATACTCAACCAACAATATTACTTCTTGCACACACGGGTGCAAATTTATGGGCACTTAAGTGTTCAATCATCTTCTACCTTCAAGTCACGAATGGCAGACAAGCCAATCTAAGTATTCAGGTTTAAGAAGATTGAGCAGGGGCAGTTGTTGTACCCCAAAATTTTCCATCCCATTTTTCTTTAAAACATTATTTCAAGGCTTTTCAAATGGTTGAAACACTCAAGGTTTTATTAGTCAAGGTTCCCTCCTAGACCAAAGACCCATAACTAGGGTTTGGAATTTATCAAGTAAATTTTGTTTGCAAAGGTCTCAAATGGCTTCCATGGTTCTTCATAGGTCCTCAATAAGGTCCATGTCAAGTTTCAAACCCCATATCACAAGTTTTCTTAGCCAATGGCTCAAATGCTTTAAAATCAATTGTATTGATCAAAAAGTCAACTATGGTCAACATACAGTCAAACTTCAAGATTTTTGGTCAACATTAACATTTAGAAGTGATATTAATCATTTGATCAAGGGTTGATCATGATTCCCCAAGGAAAGTCTTCATATAATCAAAAGTCAAGAATTGCAAAATTAGGATTTTCCTTAGGAGAAGTCAACTGAACTTTAACCAGGAAAAACCTTCTCATGCTTCATCAAATTTTCCCCAACCAAATCCCATTTTGAAGAAAATTATATTCTCTACATCTTTGTATTTATTCTCAAGTCCAAAAAATGCTTCATTTGGAAGATATGATTTCATTCATTATAGGTCATTTTCAAAAAGTCAACAAAAGACACTTGTGGTCAAGGCAACTTACATCAAGATAATGTCTCCAAATTCAAAAATGATTAAAAGAGAAAGTGTAGAGAACAAAATTTTAGCAAGTTATGAGTTGCACAAGTTGTGTAACTTTCAAGAAATGCATCAAATCTCAATTGAGGAAATTTTTGATTTTAAATTATTGGGCCTAATGTTTTAGAGTTCAAACATACTCATTACATATCCAAGAGCCTCTAAAACTATCCATGCATTATTTTGATTTTGATTTCTATTTATTTGAATTTTTCATTTAAATATATAAAAAATCATGTGAAATATCAAACAAATGGATCAAGGCTTAAGTGGGCTTCATTTGGATCATTCAAGAGGCCCAAATTCATGCAACGTACATCACAAATGACAGGTTCATGCAGTAAACGAAAATGGCAAGGGATCATGAAGTTTGGAAAATTTTCAAAACATGATTTTTGTTTTAAACCATGGTTTAATGGTGTGATTCCTTGCCATGTTTGTGGCTTTAATGGTGTGATTCTTTACCATATTGATCTATCCTTCTACTCCTCTATAAATACACAACATTGCAAGCTTAAAGGGGACAAAAAAACATTGCAAAAAAAGCTTCAAAAAATTCTCAAGAAAAAATTGTCAAAGTTGAAAAATTCATAACTGCATTCCCAGGCGTGATCAGTCCAAACCAGTGATCAAATCATATCCCTGAGGCTGCTAGGAATTGAAGTAGGCCGATAACCAAGCCCTTCCACGTCCAAAACTCCCACACCGGATCATACCGTTTTAGTAAGGTTTTAACTCATCGAACGCTCCAATCATGTGATTTAAAGTAATTATATGCATACATCCATGTTGTTATCAATATTTAGAATGGATCTAACATGTCACATGTAAGGTTTACTACATAAACACTAAAATGCCATTATTAAGGCTCAAGAACCATTGAGTTTAGGATATCACTCTATAGGCCGTTTCAGGCCAAACTAATGCCATATTGGAACTCGTAGCATGTGATTTATGTCCAAGGATTCGAGCTTTTTATTTTTGCAGGTTTTCAAAAAAATACATCATCGGAGAAGATGGTGTTTCTCCCCCATATCTTGCTAAAGCGCCTAGGCCAATTTTATTGGGTTTAGGGGATTTCAAATCTCTGCACCCCCCCTAATTACATGTTTTGTAGTTTGGCCCAATTTAATTTTTTGTCTTTTTCTTTCATTATTTGTTTTCTTTTATTTCAATTAATTTCTTTTCCATAAAAATCATAAAATCAAAATCACAAAAAAATAAGACTTAGATTTTCATTAATTAAATTAATTTTAATTAATCATTTGTAATCACTTTTTTTAAAATTAATTAATCAATTAGAATTAGATTTTCTTTTTCTTAATTTAATTTAAATATTTTCCTAAAACAAATAAAAACAGCAAAAACATTTCTTTTATCACGTAGAAATTTTTCTTTGGTTTTTTCTCCATCCTTTCATTTTTCTTTCTTTCTTCCCCCGTGTGTCTATTTATTTATTCACATTACTCTTCATATTTATGTAACTGTATAAGGGATCTAATATTTTTAATTAGGACTTTTACACTTTTCGTTCCCCCCATTTTGGTTTGTAATTCCCCCACCCCGAAGCCTTGTAATAGTGTAGATTTAAATTCCCGCATCTTTATTTTCGTACAAATATTAATTGTTAGATAAATCTTAATAGGCTTGTATGAAAAGACTAAAAGTAAATGTTATCAAACCTAACATTCGAATATAAATAACTGAAACACAACACACTCGTACACGCCCATCTCTAAGGTATCTCCACTTGTTGCCTTCGAAATAAACAGTCACGACTCTCGAACGTAAGAGATTTTAGTGGTGACCTGTTGTACCCTAATTTTTTCCCCTAAGACCCCTTCATCATACCATATTGTTTCAATCACCACAGAATCACATTAGGGCTTATGGTTCCTCTCCCTATTTTTAACCTTTCTCTTTGAGGAGTTACCAAGCACCTTGACTTATTTTCTTTGGTGATCATGGATATTTTGCTTTTATTTTCTCTCTAAATTAACAAAATACAATATTGGTTTGTCTTGTTAATAATGTAGGTAAAGGCAATAAGGTTTAGCAAGTTGCATCATGGGTTCATGAGTTTATTTCCATGCCCTAGTCAAAAGCTTGAGAGATCCAAACCTCACCATTGAAGTTGTTTTGAAGTTGGTATGGAAGTAGTTTTGGTGGCCATGAGTCCTCATCATCATCCTCAACAAATCCTATTCACAAAGGAAGAATATTGGCAAAAAAAATTTTGTTCAAACTTGGAAAAGTTCCACCAAGCATTCTCTTGATCTAGAAGCTAGGGTTTTGGACTTCAGAGGGGCATATATTGCTAATCTTTTGGTATTTTTGAGTGATTCCAAAAACATTCTTATATTCAAAGAGTTACCAACAAATAACTTCAAAAGTTCCAAGGATTTTTCATGTGGAAGGAACTTAGTGAAGAAGAAAGATTACAAGTCATCCAGATGAATCCCTCATTTTTCATATGTGATTTCAAATGATCATAACTTGGTCAATTTTTATCACCTTGAGTCCATTCTTTTTACATGATGATCTTGAAGATGTCTACTTTTTGCCTTATTTTATGTGCAAAGTGATAAAATAGATGGAAGTTGCCTTAAGAATGCAAGAGGTTATAGGTCATTTCATGATTTTTGGCCAACTTCAACAAGTTATAACTTGCTCAATTTTTGGAAATTTTGAGTGGTTCAAATTGCAAAATGTCGTTCAAGAGGTCTACTTCATTCCATATATTTTGGTCCAAAGCAAAATCTAAGTGGAAGGCCATGTTTGGATGCAAGAGATTATAGGTCATTTTTAAAGAAGAGGTTGAAATTTTTCTAAGTATGGAAAGTCAACTCTTTTTCTTCAACATTAACTCCATGTAACTTTCAACTCAAGCATCCATTTGATTCCATTCTTTTTCCATTACAAAGCTTGTAACCTCATCTTTCCAAAGCATCAGGAATTATTCCCAAAGGCCCCTTGAGGTGGAAATGCCATAGATTTGATTTTGGTAGTTTGAAACTGAATTTTGCACAAAGTCAGAATTTTGAAATCCATAATGTAACTTCGAAACACAAGATTTGTGCATGTTTTTTATTTAAAATTGATTAGAAAGCTTGCCAGAAGTGATTAGAACCCCAAAACGCAAGGTTTGGCTGAGTTTTGATGGAAATAAAGTCACACTTCACTCGTGCTCTACCCTTACTCAATTTCCCTCCAAACTTCCTTGTTTCTTTAAATTTTCATTCCCATTCACTTCCCTATAAATAGAGGGTCATCCCCCATTCAATTTCCGAAGCTTAGAGAGCCAAGAACACCCTGCCAAAACTTCATACGAACCCACTTTTGTTGAATTCAGTTTTTGAAATTTAAGCTTCCTTTTCCGAAATTCTTTGCGCATTCATCATCCTTGAACTTCATACAAACTCTCCAGCAGTTAAACCAATCAAAACGACCCATAATCCAAGCTACAGAAGTCTAGTTTCAAAGCTTCTTACTTGAACTTCGAAAAGGTAGAATTCTCCACCAATTAGATCCAAATCAAGCATTAATTTGTTCTACTCCTTTGTCTGATTCTAATGCTGCTTACAATTTTTAAATCCATTGAGAATTGAGAGAGAAATCTCAAATTGAAGGTGCTCGCTATTTTTCTGTGTTTTGATTCATATCTCTCTCCATACTTTACATAAATTTGGCGCGATGGTTGTGTTAGAATCGTCTTGAAGAGACGAGTTAAATGATGCTAGCCAGGGATCCTAATTTTTCCATTTGAAGGATCTCACAAAATCCCCATTCCAGGGTGTCTGGAGGTTGAAGATGATGACATGTCTCGTCTCAGCCAATGATAGCGTGCCAAGCGTTTTAATTTCATTGGTTGCCCTTTTCCTGATCACATGTGTGTTTCACTAAGGTCCATATCAAGCACAACGCGTATGGTCCATTGGATTAGCTTACTAACGTGTTTTAACTTTGATCTGATGGTCCACATCTTTTTGGTTTTATTTTATTTTCTGATTTTTATATTTTATTTGATTAAATTTTCAAAAATTGATAACTCTTTTATTTTTTATCCAAAAATTATGAAAAATTCACAAAAAATACTTTGAATTATTTCTGATCTCATGAATATTTTTTTACATTTTTATTTTAACATTTGGTATTTTTTATATTTTTTGTATTATTTGCTTTATTTTAATTACTTAAAAAATACTTTCTAACATTTTTTAATTTTGATAAAATTCATAAATATTATTTTGCATATTTTTGACTTTCTGAAAATTTTATGGAATTTTATATTGAGGTTTTCTATTTTTTATCTATTTTATGTTTGTTTTAGCAATTTTAAATGGTTTAAAATTAGTTTCTGACTTTTAAAAATTACTAAAATTTTTATAAAAATATTTGGACCTATTTCTGATTTTTCTATGGCTTAATTTTTCATTTCTTGAATAATTTGAACATAATTGATATTTTCCTCATTATTTTCTAGTTTATTTTAACATTTTAATCCTATATATATATATATATATATATATATATATATATATATATATATATATATATATATATATATATATATATATATATATATATATATATATATATATATATATATATATATATATATATATATATATATATATATATATATATATATATATATATATATATATATATATATATATATATATATATATATATATATATATATATATATATTCTGGTTGTCTTGGATTGATTATTTTGGTCATGGCTTTATTAACATCATTGGATCCATGGTGTTGAGTTTAACTCCACAAAAATGGATGAATGATTTTAATAATAGTTTGATTAAATACTAATTCAAATGTGGTTTTTTTTCCTTTTTTACCCTAAATCCCCTTCATCTCATCCACTTCTCCTTGCACTAAATGTTGTTGGAGCATGATCTCTATATCATGTCTCAAAACAAATGGTGCATACATTGCTATTGACCAGCCTCAAAATAGGTGCGACTTCTATATAAGTCACTTACGATTGCTTAACATAGCGCTAAATTTTGTCCCGATTCGAATAAATGATCATTCGTGGCCCAAACTTATGATTGCAAGCCCAAGTATGTTAATTTGATCTGTTTGATCCAATAACCTTGAGATTCATTGTGTGGAGGCATTAGTGATTTTAAAATCCAAGCCATATCCTCCACTTCGAGATGATGCAAATTCTCCTTTCTCATGATTGTGGGTAGTAAGTATATTTTCCACACGAACAATGACGATGATGTCTTATCTCTTAAAATCAACCAACACACTTGTGTTTCAAATTTTTAAAAGAGGAACTACGTGTACCCTGATCCCCTATTGCACGAAAGGTGGTACGTAGGCACTAAAGGTTTGCAACCGCGGCGGGTGCAAAAATCATAAAAAGTACTTGTTTTCTCACCTTCACCATCCATTTTATATACAACACATTTTTATAGCCAAAATATGCAGATTTTACAAAGAGGTTCCCGCGGAGTATCGTAGATGTTTAGGGTTCTAATACCTTCCCTTTGCATAACCAACCCCCTTACCTTGAATCTTCCCCCTTTTTTGGGTTATTCGCTCTTTTCCCATTCCTTTGAAAACAATAAAGCGCGGTGGCGATTTTTATTTTGATTTGTATAAAGGCTAGTCAATCCAATAGCTTAGTCTTGAACATTTCTACCGCTACAGAAAAAATGGCGACTTCACTAGGGACAGATTGACCTCTTGTTGGTCCATCCCTAAGTGGGTTAAGTCTATCTTTGTTTATATCTGTATATGTGCTATTGTTGTTTATGTGTTGAATTTTGTATATATGTTTGTCTGGATTTTCCTGGTTTTCAGGGTGCTTGGTGATTACTCATAAGTCCTATACCCGGACTTGGGAAAACTTTAAGATAGGACGAGCGGTATAGTCACGTTAACTTTGAGGGAGTAATCCCAAAAAAGGAGGCATGAGATCCCCCACTCAGTGGAGGCCCCTTTGACTGTAGTGTCGTTTACCGAGTAATCGGGAAGACGTACTGCTTTCGACCTGGGAGCCTGCTGAAATTGAGGACCGTAGAATACCAAACCCATCTTGGCCTTTTAGGTGTAGTGCGGAAGCTACGACGGAGTAATCCGGAAATAGTTGTCACGCGATACTATGCTCGAACGAGTCTTTCTTGAGAATATTACTAATTACCGAGTTAATCGGGAATTTGGTAATATCCGAAGGAAGGATGTAGACTCTGGGAACATCTAGAACCTTGTTCGGCAGGTGATAACTTTTTAGACCAATACCTTATGGGTAATACCTTCGACCTCATGCTCGTGACGCTGAACCAATGAACCCTATATGTGTGAACTTGTGTGTGATTGCGGCATCATGCATCCATGCACTCATAAGCATCTTTTGAAGAAAATAATATTTCAAGGGATTTAAAGATTGACTATTTGTGAATATCTCAGGTACTATTAACCATGGATTCTGGAAAGAGAAAGACCGGGAAATTCAATTTCAAGGATCCCAAGATAGATGAATTGGTCAGTCTAATTCCAGAGATTGAGTGTCCTGCAGGCTTTCGGAAGAAGTATGGATCCATTATTCCTCTCATGAAGTTGAACATGAAGGAGGGCATTCTTTCGACCTTGGTCTAGTTCTATGATCTGGTGTATCACTGCTTTACTTTCCCGATTATCAGTTGATGCCTACACTGGAGGAGTATTCTTATCTATTGGATTTACCTGTTACCGATCGTGTTCCTTTTACTGGTTTGGAGGGTGAGCCAAAACCACATGAGATAGCTTCTTTGATTCATTTGGGGAAGTCTGAGGTGGAAGCCCATATGACTACCAAAGGAGATATTAGAGGACTACCAGCTTAATTCTTATTGGAGAAAGCTCATCACTTTGCCAGAATGAAGAGTACGGTTGCTTTTGAGGCCATCTTTGCTTTACTTGCTTATGGATTATTCTTATTTCCTAATGTAGACAAGTTTGTCGACACTAACGGTATCAGGATTTTCATCATTGGAAACCCAGTTCCTACACTGTTGGGTGATGCTTATTATTCTGTTCATCTTCGGAGTTCTTATCACAAGGGAATGATTATCTGTTGCACGCCTTTATTGTACCGGTGGTTCATCTCTCATAAGCCTCAGTCTGATGCTTTTTGGGATGTCAAGAAGGAACCTCGTTGGGCTCCTAAGATCATAGCACTTACTCACTCAGATATTTATTGGTATCATCGATCTTATCAGGATGTGGAGATTATTGACAGTTATGGTAGTTTCCCAAATGTGCCTCTTCTTGGTACAAAGGGAGGAATTAACTATAACCCTGTTCTTGCACGGCGATAACTTGGTTATCCGATAAGGGAGAAACTGAATAATATTCATTTGATTAGTTTCTTTCTAAAGGAAGAAGAAGACCACAGGGAAGCTAGGGAGCAGATTGCGAAGGCCTGGCGTCATATTCATAAGAAAAGTACGAAAGATTTGGGACCTAGGGGTTCTGTTTCTTTGGAGCCATATTGTGATACGGTGGGAGAACTGACTTGAGGTTTTGCGTTTGTGTTCGCACTTGTTCGGTTTAGCAAGAGTTGCCACCGACTTTTTATTGTATCCTAAAGGAAAGGTTAAAAAGCACAAGAAAAACCTTTGAGATGTTTTCGTGGGTTCGGGGGTAGATTATGAAAAGGGAAGGTGCTAGCACCCTTTTCATCCATGGTTATCCATGGGCTCTTAGTTACTTGTTTTAGATCACTTGCCTTGATTTTCAATTGTGTGAAATGGTGCTTTGTGTGTGTGGTTTTGAAAATGTTTTGAAAAAGATGCCTTGGCTAGGCAACCATTGTAACAATTCTTTACTCAAATGTTTTACAAAGGTGTTTGTCTTTTTGAAAAGATGTTCCAATGTTTTTGAAAGTTGTGTTTGTGAAGTGTGTTTGAAAGTAGGCAAGTGTGTTTTGCAAGTTTGATCAAGTAACTAAGAGTTTGTCTACCCTAATTTACTCAAAGATCGTTCTCATGTTTTAACCCTTTTAACAGTGTTGTTTCACCATTGTATTTGGTGAACAACCTTGTGTTAGGATGTTAACGGGACGGGCGCGGGTCATCGTATACAATCATTGAAGGCAACTTGTGAGACGCTCTAGAAATTTTGTAAGGGACGAGATCGTTTTATCGAAGGCAACATCGAGGGTCATCGAGGGACTACGATCTTTGTTTATCAAAGGGACATTTACTAGAGTGTCTCGTACTCGAGGGACATGATTGCATTTTTTCGAGGCAACAGGCGAGGTTACCCTAGAGGTGCAAGTGTGATTTGTGTATTGATTTTCATGCATTTATCTTTGTGTTTAGGTCAAACTATTTGTTGGTTTTATTTACATACAAACCCTAGGTCTATCATGGCATAATTTGAAAGCTTTTAAATGCGGAAATTTAAAGTCCTAAATTATTACAACATGATTATGGGGATGGGGATACAAATGTTTACAAATGGGGATGAGACTTATCGGAATAGTAGTGTCCAAATATTATTTACAACCAAATCGAATCACATTCTCAATGTAAAATATAACAATGTATAAGAATCAAAGAGAAATAAAAGTATGTAAGATGCACATGATTATTTACAAGTGAGTAAAAATGTTAACCTAATGCAATTGTTAAGTATTTTATTTATTTTTGGGTTTTTGTTAATTATATATAAACAAAAGTTTTAGTGAAAAAAAAATTTTAACTTAATAAAAAAAATCTATTGTTTATGTATTTGTTAATGTTTTTTAGAAATTTATATAAAAAGATTTATTAAACAAAAAAAAGTTTTAAGACAAAAATATATTAACCTAATGAGTCTAATATTTATATATTTTTTTGGAAAATGTAATAAACATTAAGAAAAGTTTTTTTTGTACAAAAGTTAATATTTTAACAAAATAAGTTATAAAAAAAGAAATAAGGTGATATATATATATATAAAGGAAATTGATTTATAAACATGAAAAATAAATAAAAGGAATTAAATGGGCCTTTAGGGGATTTGTTCTGCCCCAAATAATCAACAACAAAAACAAACTCAAAAAAAGAAAGAAAAGGGGGGTGCAGGCGCTAGCTTCAAGTGGTCTTAGGCATTAGTTTTGCAAGGGGGCAGGCCCAAACGCGTTTGGGAGATTTTTGTTTAGGGTTTGTTTTGTTTCGTTCAGAATAGGGTTACAATGTTTGGCTTAGAACAACTCCGCTCCCTTCTTCTTCTTCGTTGTCCTCTTCATCCTTCTTGAGCCAAGCTTTTGAATGAACATCCGTGCCTCAGGCTATCAGGCGCCACCTCCACTTCCCCTCTCTCCATGATTGTACCAAGTGGTGACAAGAAAATGTATGGTTTCTGTCTTCAAATACGTTTTAGGTTTTGAATATTCGCGCATGTTTTTAGCTTTTTCATATTCTGATATTTTGTATTATTATTTGCATTCGTGGAGGTGATAAAAAAGAAAAGGGAGGAGTTACTACCTTTGTAGAGGAGACGGAGGAGGACGGCGACGCGTCTCAGGTGGCCGAGGCGTGGGGACCGGTGATGAGGCTTGCTGGCTCCCTGGTATTTGTATCTTGCTTTGAATGTTTAGTGATGATAGCTTTCTGAAAACCCTAGCTTATTTGCTTTTGTCTCTCCTTTTCTTCTTCTGAATACTTGCTTCTGATTGCTTGCTTTTGTTGTTGTGATTCTCGATGATGAGCCTTTGCTCTGAGAGTACGTTTGGATATTTTTTTGTTGCTTCTGAGTTTGATGATGTTGTCCCTATTCTGAGGGATTTTGGCTTTGCTTGAATGCTTGTTTATTGTACAGTTTGCTTGGTACAGGCTTGAGGATGAACAAGCTGAGGTTCGTTTTTGTTATGTATTTTGACAGGCTTGAAAAGTTACAGGCCTGTTGCTTCTGTAACAGTTTTTTTGTAGTTTTTTTATTTCTTTGGGGTTTTGTTGGTTTGGTAGTGAAACAGGTTCTGACAAGCTATATGTTTGTTGGCTTGCTTGAGAGGTTTTAGCAGGTTTGAAAATATTCTAGTTTGAAGGGTTTGCTGGTAACAGGCTTGAGGTTTGAAGGCTTGCAGCTTTGTTTGTGTTTACTGATACAGGCTTAAGGCTTGCCTCTGTAACAGGTTTGAAGTTTGTTTGGATTACAGGCTTTGAAAGGCTTGTATGTTTAAAACAGGTTTGAGGCAGTTTTCAAGGCTTGAGTTTTAGCTTTGTGTTATTTGTTTCTATGTGTATTCTGCCCCCCTTTCAATTGTTCTGATACTCTTTGTTTTATATCTCTATCTCCTAAGCCTGCAAACTGTAAGCCTCCACTTCTCTCTCCCTTTCTCTCTCCACAGAAAAGTATATTTAATTACTTGAACTGTCCTTTTCTGAAAAGGTGTTTGGCTGGGAAATGATGATAATTTGAAATATATGCTTGCAATGTTAGCTTTGCTTTGCCTCTTGTACTTATCTCCCAGATTTTCTACATTACTTTGATATCTTCTTTGACAACCTTTTGAGAGTTTCTTTGGACAATTTGGTTTGCCTTTTCAAGTAGCTTGTTTGTTCAATTTGAACTTTGCAACTTGTTTGTTTCAGTTTGAACTTTGCAACTTGTTTTGGCATATTCAGTAGCTTGTCCCTTTTTGGTTGACAGTTTGAATTTATGCAGCTTGTGCATTTTGTTTAATATGCTGCCTTGTATTAATTCATATGCTTGCAAACATATTTTCTTTCCCTCTTTGTGAACCAAGAAGAGAGTCTTCTTGCGATTTGCAGAGAGGACGAACAAACTGATTCCGGCCAACACTTTTAATGATGAGTTTTAATTATCTGTTTGAGAATGCTCTTTTTTAATTTTAACTGTATTGACTTCTTTCTTCTCTTTTTGCAGGTAAATATTAGTTGAGCAAAGGGTGCAACAGTAGAAGATGAAGATTTCAAACAATTTAGAATGTAGATTTAATTTATTTTTAATCATTGTAATAAATGTCATTGTAACACTGTAAATAAATTTACTGTATCAAATAAACATTTGTAACAACAATTGAAAATGAATAAAAAATCCTTTGTCAGTTAATTCTTTAATTCTTCTACATTTATTTATTTAATTACTTAAATTTCTTGAATTATAATAATTGGAAATTATCCAATAATTTTAACTTAGAAATTATAAATAATCAATAAATGTCCGGCGTTCCGAATAACCAAAAGCATTGCACAGTTAGACAAACAAATGTCCATATGTCCTTTATCTCACTGATCAAACTTAAACTTCAAACTTTCAATCAGAAGCCTCAAACCATGTCGCAGAGTCAATTGAAAAGAACTGTAGAATTAATTCCTTCTGAGAATGCGCGCGCAAACCCTAATTCTTGATTTATTGTCAAACGTCCGCCTGATCAAACCCTGAGCCAAACTCAACCAAACCCTAACAATCTGCTTGAACTGATTCAAAAGTTAATGGAAACCCTAATTTTGTTTGACTGATAAGAAAATCCTGTTTGACCGATTCTTGAGCCAATCTGAAAAATCAGGAAAAGCCCGAAGTTGTGATTTCTTGTAAAAAAAGGGAGGGCAAATTTTGGGGTACAACAGTTTCCCCTTTTTAATCTTCTAGAACCTAAAGAGTTAGATTGGCAGGTTTGCCTTTCGCGACTCGAAGGTAAAAGGAGATTGGACACTAGAGTGCCCAAAAAATTTGCACTCGTCAAAGCGTAGTTTGAGGGAATGGGCTTAAAGATGCCATTTGGAGATGGGCTTAAAGATTCCATCTGGAGATGTGACAGAATCTTGTCGGGGAATGGGCTTAGAGATGCCATCTGGAAATTGCTGGTAGGAGGATGGGCTTATAGATGCCATCTGAAGGTGATTGTATCTTGTTGGAGATGGGCTTGTAGATGCCATCCAAGAATGTTTGTTGAACTGTATGTCGTTGGTGAGTGGGTGAGTATCAGAAAGGTATCCATGTTTGGAACGTCTCTGAACTGGGGGTCTGAATAAGCAATAGATTGACGTCCATGTTTGGAGAATCCGTAAACTGTTTTCAGTAGTTGAGTCTGAACAAGCGATAGATTAACATCCGTATTTGGAGAATCCGTAAACTGTTTTCAGAAATCTTAGAATCTGAACAAGCGATAGGTTAACATCCGTGTCTGGAGAACCCGTGAACTGTTTTCAGAAGTCTTGGAATCTGAACAAGCGATAGGTTAACATCCGTGTCTGGAGAACCCGTAAACTATTTTCATAAGACTTGGAATCTGAACAAGCGATAGGTTATAATCCGTGTCTGGAGAACCCGTGAATTGTTTTAAGAAGTCTTGGAATGTGAACAAGCGATAGGTTAACATCCGTGTCTGGAGAACCCATGAACTGTTTTCAGAAGTCTTGGAATCTGAAAAAGTGATAGGTTAACATCCGTGTCTGGAGAACCCGTAAACTGTTTTCAGAAGTTGAAGTTAGAGCTTATTAATCTTATCCTGAAAAGGGTAAAATATTAGCTGAAACACAAAGTTATGTTGCATGAAATGTATGATGCAATGTATGTTATAACAATGTTTATGATATGAATGTAATGAATGCGCATGTAAGCTGATGAGTTGTCTTGCTGGGAATAGATGAATCCTTGATAGCTGGAGATAATAGAATCTTTGACTACTGTCGGGGAAAGTGAATCCTTGACTGCTGCAGGGGACTGCAAGAATCTTTTGATTGTTGAAAATGATAAGTCTTGGGACCACTGTTGAGGAATCAAGAGCTTGGGTTGTATGCCAATCTACTAGGGATTCCTGTCTTGAGGAGATCTTCACTGGGGAATATCTGAATATCCCGTGAGGAATTGAGAATGAGAGTCTTCATTCTGCTTGGGGATTGATAGTTGGAAGTTTTAGCTCCGCTGGGGATTGCAAGAATCTTTTGATTGCTGCAGGTATTGATCTGGGATCTTGAAAAGGTTGTTCGGTGAGATAGTTGTCCTGGCTGGTTTCAGGTATTAATCTCTGACCTGAGAAAGAAAGATAGTTTTCCTGGCTTGTGTTAAAGATATACCACTATCTGGTCGACTCCAGGCTTCGTAGTATTCTTTGCTGCTGTCTGGTCATAATCCAGCCTTCACAGAAACTTGTATTGCTATCTGTTCGAAATCCAGGCTTCACAATAGCTGGTTAAGCTGTTATCCGGTCAAATCCGGGCTTCACGGCTTGTGTTGAAGATATACCACTATCTGGTCGACTCCAGGCATCGTAGTATTCTTAGTTGTTGTATGGTCGTAATCCAGGCTTCACAAAAACTTGTATTGCTATCTGGTCGAAATCCAGGCTTCACAATAGCTGGCTAAGCTGTTATCCGGTCAAATCTGGGCTTCACGGCTTGTGTTGAAGATATACCACTATCTGGTCGACTCTAGGCTTCGTAGTATTCTTAGCTGTTGTCTGGTTGTAATCCAGGCTTCACAGAAATTTGTATTGCTATCTGGTCATAATCCAGGCTTCACAAAAACTTGTTGAGCTGTTATCCGGTCAAATCCGGGCTTCACGTCTTGTGTTGAAGATATACCACTATCTGGTCGACTCCAGGCTTCGTAGTATTCTTTGTTGCTGTCTGGTCGTAATCCAGGCTTCACAAAAATTTGTATTGCTATCTGGTCATAATCCAGGCTTCACAATAACTTGTTGAGCTGTTATCCGGTCAAATCCGGGCTTCACGGCTTGTGTTGAAGATATACCACTATCTGGTCGACTCCAGGCTTCGTAGTATTCTTTGTTGTTGTCTGGTCGTAATCCAGGCTTCACAGAAATTTGTATTGCTATATGGTCATAATCCAGGCTTCACAATAACTTGTTGAGCTGTTTACCGGTTAAATCCGGGCTTCACGGCTTGTGTTAAAGATATACCACTATCTGGTCGATTCCAGGCTTCGTAGTATTCTTGGCTGATGTCTGGTCGTAATCCAGGCTTCACAGAAATTTGTATTGCTATCTGGTCATAATCCAGGCTTCACAATAACTTGTTGAGCTGTTATCCGGTCAAATCCGGGCTTCACGGCTTGTGTTAAAGATATACCACTATCTGGTCGATTCCAGGCTTCGTAGTATTCTTGGCTGCTGTCTGGTCGTAATCCAGGCTTCACAGAAACTTGTTGGGGACTAAACTATTATCCGGTCTAATCCGAGCTTCATAGCTTGCTCTTAGGAGATACCACTATCTGTTTGTAATCCATGCTTTGTGGTAGTCTGATACTGTTATCCAGTCGTAATCCGGGCTTCACAATACGCTGTAGAGATCAAGATACTATCCGATCGAATCCGGGCTTCATAACTTGAATTTTGTGAGAATTTGATCTTTGACGACCGTAACTTCCAACAGGTTATGAAGGAAATTTTGAACGACCAATCAATTTGAAATGTAATTTGTTTTGGAGAATAAATCCTTGACAAATGTTGGGGAAATAAACCCATGACTGCAAGTCTGCTAGAGAGGTGATGAACTCCTTGAGGACGCTTGAATGTCTTTTCAGAAAGATTTCGGAGAGGTTTCATCACTGCCCCTAGTATTAGATGCTTGTGATATTGCCAGGAAACTTGGACTGCACGTAACCCTTTGATGAGATTGACGTTTAAATGCCCCAAGTGATGGTGAGGGAGACTTGCCCCAGGTTAATCTGCAATTGAGAGATTTCCTGAAGTCTTGACTGGACTGCCCCAGGTGTGCTGGACATGTCATGCTCCTTGTTGATAGGAGATTTGTCAATGGAAGTTTCATCCTTTTTAAATTGATTTGGTTCACTGAGAGAGCTTTCGTTCATCCGAACATTCGCTATATGAATTTCTTCGCTGTCAAACAAATAACCAAATGCAAACAGTGATATTCAAGTAATGCAAAGTTTATGTCTGTCTCGAAGTTTTGAAAAATGCGTTTTTTAGCAGAAAACTTTTTATAAGACAAATTCAACACAAGATTTAGAGCAAAGCCTTACAGGAGTCAGGATACCTTTTGTAACAGTATGCTTTCGAACTAACCCATGCTTCAGTTAGGACTTTTGAAGGGTTGTAACGTGGCTTGGTTCTCGGTTTAAGAAACAAAGGATAAAGGCTCAAAGTATATTTGTACCCACCCGCTCTTCGTAATGTTCTTCAATCCTAAACTTAGTTAATTGTGAGTCGAACTCTATTCGAATTTGGAACGACTTTTTTTTGTGATGGTTCACACCAGTTGAATTTTGGAAGGCAATCATCATCTCCGTTTTTTTTTGCAACATTTTTCATGTTTTTGAGGATTTATAACGACCTCTTTCTTTTGATTCGTTATCCCTAACTTTTGCCTGACTGTTCCTGTTTTCGAGATTACAATCAGCGGGATGCTCCAGCTTTCTTAAGCCTCCTTTATAGGTTTTGGCTTAGTGGGCTTTTCTCTTTTGAGAGGTAATGACTGCCTATGAGATAAGGAACCATCACTGTCTTTTGATTCCAAAGGAATGTCTTTCTTTTTTGATGTCGTTCATTGTATTACGAACTGAGAGTTTGCGACTTCAATGCGCATCTTTTTTGAATTAACTGAGAGACTACCCTGCCCCAGGTTTAAATCAAAGGTTTCAATTTGTTTAAAACATAAAACTCCTACTTCTTTGGCTCGAAGGGGTTGACTAGGGATTATCTTCCTTATAACTCCAGTGTTTGGGAATTGAAACAAATGCCTGTACATCATCAGCGAGGTCTGTTCAAAAGCATACTGTATGAGATTATGGTATTGTTTCGTCATCCTCCCTCTAAAGGCTTGTAGCTTTTTATCAAGAGTTAAATATCATAAAGAAATCATAAGAGTAGTGAAAACGAATGGATGAATTCAAGACAAACATATGCAATGCATTAATGAAACGGAGTTTGACATTAAAAGATAATTGTTTGAATAACAAAAGAAATTACAACTTGAAAATTCAAAGAGAACAAAAGTCTCTCAGTTCGAGCTTTGTCATTTCAAATGAAGAAACCTTGGCGGAATATTTTCATCTCACTATCCGGCATGAATTCCAGCACTCCTTCGTCGATCAAATCTTGGATCTTGTTCTTCAGAGTCCAACAGTTGTCAGTGTCATGTCCAGGACAATGGGAGTGGTACACACACCTTTCATTGGGGTGATAGGTAGGAGCAGAGGTGTTGGGATTCCGAGGAGGATCCTTTAAGGTAAGCAGGTTGACCTCCAACATGCGCTTCAGTATCAAAGATGATGGTATCTTAGTCTCAGAGAAATGTCTTCCAGGTACATTTCGCTTGCGCCGATTACCCTGTTGATGTTAGCGAGGTTGTTGCTGGGCTTGTGACCCTGAAGCAAGCTGGGGAGTTTTTTCTTTGTCATCTTGTCCCAAAGGTGGTTGAATGATGACTTGATCTTCAACCTTTGGTGTTTGCCCCACTTGGTTGTTTTGAAGCAGCTTGTTGACGAGGACCCTGAGCTCTTCTTGTCTTTGAGCTAAGTCTTGAATGAGAGACATCTGGCCCACCAGCTGTCCAATCATCTGGATCTTCATTGTTGCCAACTCAATTTGCAGTCCTTCCAACTGATCATTCCTGATGCCTGTCGGATTCCCCAGGACCATTCCCCTTGTGAGGAGAGCTTTTATTTCTTCTTGCCCCTGGGATAGGTTCAAGAACATCTCCTGAAGTTGAGAGTTTTGAGCCTGGATGCCCTTGATAGTCTGCTCCAGAGCCATCTCTACTGAAATAAACAGTAGGAGAATAAGGAAACCTGAAAAGGAAAGAATTGTTATGATGCAATGCATGATATGTAGATGCATTTTTTCAAGAATCTCTTGGGGTAAACACAAGAGAATGTTAGAGGTTGAACTTTGATCAAAATCTTTGATTGGAGAACTTTGTATCGGTGGATGTCTTTCCACGAGAATCAAGCTCACCATGTCAAGTGGGTCATAGCCCCTGATTCAAGTTGTTGCACTTGATCTTTGACAGTGTTTGATTAGAGGAGAAACCTCTTGCCTCTTGGTAGACGTCTGGTTTAACGTGACCCTGCATTAAAAGACCCTCGAGATCCTTGAAATGGTTATTGAAAATGCTATGGTATGATGTTATGATGTTATGCACATGTATGCAAAAAGCAAGTAAGTGTATATATAGGTAATCATATTCACACAAAGCAAACAAGTCCTTAGGTTTAGGCTTGCATGGGGTTTGTAGGTAAGTACCCTCTTGAAGTTAGTTGGCTCATCCTGTCCTAAAATAGAAACCGGGTTCTAAGGAGCTCAATATCACTGGATTATTTTCTGTGTTCATTGTTTTGGTTTAGCCACTTAACTGGCGACCAAAATATTCCAAGAAAACAACCCTCAATGAGTGTAGTATCGAGTATCTACCAACTTCGGACTGCACCAATGTCGGTCATCTCACTACCCCTAAAAGAGGCCAAGATGGTAAAGTAGGGTTCTAAGAGTTCGTTAGTGCTTCATGACATCACTCAGCGGCCCCGTATTCTCCTTGACTACTCAAGGGCTACCGGTACTCACAAATATGTCACACTAACATAGCTTACTGCTTCAACCATGTCGGTATACCCCGCACAGTTCCCTCACAGTTTTATTGCTATTTACCTAAAAAGGTGCCCCCAAATCTGGGTGTAGGATTTACAACAAACCCAAATAAAGACCCAAAAAGTAAAGCAATCAAAGCAATCAAAGCAAGTATGTAAAGGTGATCTAAACCCTAAGGTAACCCCACTTTTAAAATATATTCCCCAGCAGAGTCGCTAGTTCTGTGATACGGTGGGAGAACTGACTTGAGTTTTTGCGTTTGTGTTCGCACTTGTTCGGTTTAGCAAGAGTCGCCACCGACTTTTTATTTTATCCTAAAGGAAAGATTAAAAAGCACAGGAAAAACCTTTGAGATGTTTTCGTGGGTTCGTGGGGTATATTATGAAAAGGGAAGGTGCTAGCACCCTTTTCATCCATGGTTATCCATGGGCTCTTAGTTACTTGTTTTAGATCACTTGCCTTGATTTTCAATTGTGTGAAATGGTGCTTTGTGTGTGTGGTTTTGAAAATGTTTTGAAAAAGATGCCTTGGCTAGGCAACCATTGTAACAATTCTTTACTCGAATGTTTTACAAAGGTGTTTGTCTTTTTGAAAAGATGTTCCAATGTTTTTGAAAGTTGTTTTGGAAGTTGTGTTTGTGAAGTGTGTTTGAAAGTAGGGAAGTGTGTTTTGCAAGTTTGATCAAGTAACTAAGAGTTTGTCTACCCTAATTTACTCAAAGATCGTTCTCATGTTTTAACCCTTTTAACAGTGTTGTTTCACCATTGTATTTGGTGAACAACCTTGTGTTAGGATGTTAAGGGGACGGGCGCGGGTCATCGTATACAATCATTGAAGGCAACTTGTGAGACGCTCTAGCAATTTTGTAAGGGACGAGATCGTTTTATCGAAGGCAACATCGAGGGTCATCGAGGGACTACGATCTTTGTTTATCGAAGGGACATTTACTAGAGTGTCTCGTACTCGAGGGACATGATTGCATTTTTTTGAGGCAACAGGCGAGGTTACCCTAGAGGTACAAGTGTGATTTGTGTATTGATTTTCATGCATTTATCTTTGTGTTTAGGTCAAACTATTTGTTGGTTTTATTTACATACAAACCCTAGGTCTATCATGGCATAATTTGAAAGCTTTTAAATGTGGAAATTTAAAGTCCTAAATTATTACAACATGATTATGGGGATGGGGATACAAATGTTTACAAATGGGGATGAGACTTATCGGAATAGTAGTGTCCAAATACTATTTACAACCAAATCGAATCACATTCTCAATGTAAAATATAACAATGTATAAGAATCAAAGAGAAATAAAAGTATGTAAGATGCACATGATTATTTACAAGTGAGTAAAAATGTTAACCTAATGCAATTGTTAAGTATTTTATTTATTTTTGGGTTTTTGTTAATTATATATAAACAAAAGTTTTAGTGAAAAGAAAATTTTAACTTAATAAAAAAAATCTATTGTTTATGTATTTGTTAATGTTTTTTAGAAATTTATATAAAAAGATTTATTAAACAAAAAAAAGTTTTAAGACAAAAATCTATTAACCTAATGAGTCTAATATTTATATATTTTTTTGGAAAATGTAATAAACATTAAGAAAAGTTTTTTTTGTACAAAAGTTAATATTTTTTTACTTAACAAAATAAGTTATAAAAAAAGAAATAAGGTGATATATATATATATATATA
This sequence comes from Vicia faba, assembly GCA_948472305.1. Taxonomy (NCBI): domain Eukaryota; kingdom Viridiplantae; phylum Streptophyta; class Magnoliopsida; order Fabales; family Fabaceae; genus Vicia; species Vicia faba. The sequence continues at coordinate 858,689,084 of OX451741.1, forward strand.
TATATATATATATATATATATATATATATATATATATATATATATATATATATATATATATATATATATATATATATATATATATATATATATATATATATATATATATATAGGAAATTGATTTATAAACATGAAAAATAAATAAAAGGAATTAAATGGGCCTTTAGGGGATTTGTTCTGGCCCAAATAATCAACAACAAAAACAAACTAAAAAAAAGAAAGAAAAGGGGGGTGCAGGCGCTAGCTTCAAGTGGGCTTAGGCATTAGTTTTGCAAGGGGGCAAGCCCAAACGCTTTTGGGAGATTTTTGTTTAGGGTTTGTTTTGTTTCATTCAGAATAGGGTTACAATGTTTGGCTTAGAACGGCGCCGCTCCCTTCTTCTTCTTCGTTGTCCTCTTCATCCTTCTTGAGCCAAGCTTCTTAACAAACATCCGTGCCTCAGGCTATCAGGCGCCACCTCCACTTCCCCTCTCTCCATGATTGTACCAAGTGGTGACAAGAAAAGGTATGGTTTCTGTCTTCAATTACGTTTTAGGTTTTGAATATCCGCGCATGTTTTTAGCTTTTTCATATTCTGATCTTTTGTATTATTATTTGCGTTCGTGTGAGGTGTTAAAAAAGAAAAGGGAGGAGTTACTACCTTTGGAGAGGAGACGGAGGAGGACGGCGGCGCGTTTCAGGTGGCCAAGGCGTGGGGACCGGTGATGAGGCTTGCTGGCTCCCTGGTATTTGTATCTTGCTTTGAATGTTTAGTGATGATAGCTTTCTGAAAACCCTAGCTTATTTGCTTTTGTCTCTCCTTTTCTTCTTCTGAATACTTTCTTCTGATTGCTTGCTTTTGTTGTTGTGATTCTCGATGATGAGCCTTTGCTCTGAGAGTACATTTGGATATTTGTTTGTTGCTTCTGAGTTTGATGATGTTGTCCCTATTCTGAGGGCTTTTGGCTTTGCTTGAATGCTTGTTTATTGTACAGTTTGCTTGGTACAGGCTTGAGGATGAACAAGCTGAGGTTCGTTTTTGTTATGTATTTTGACAGGCTTGAAAAGTTACAGGCCTGTTGCTTCTGTAACAGTTTTTTTGTAGTTTTTTTATTTGTTTGGAGTTTTGTTGGTTTGGTAGTGAAACAGGTTCTGACAAGCTATATGTTTGTTGGCTTGCTTGAGAGGTTTTAGCAGGTTTGAAAATCTGCTAGTTTGAAGGGTTTGCTGGTAACAGGCTTGAGGTTTGAAGGCTTGCAGCTTTGTTTATGTTTTCTGATACAGGCTTAAGGCTTGCCGCTGTAACAGGTTTGAAGTTTGTTTGGATTACAGGCTTTGAAAGGCTTATATGTTTAAAACAGGTTTGAGGCAGTTTTCAAGGATTGAGTTTTAGCTTTGTGTTATTTGTTTCTATGTGTATTCTGCCCCCCTTTCAATTGTTCTTATAACCTTTGTTTTATATCTCTATCTCATAAGCCTGCAAACTGTAAGCCTCCACTTCTCTCTCCCTTTCTCTCTCCACAGAAAATTATATTTAATTTCTTGAACTGTCCTTTTCTGAAAAGGTGTTTGGCTGGGAAATGATGATAATTTGTAATATATGCTTGCAATGTTAGCTTTGCTCTGCCTCTTGTACTTATCTCCCAGATTTTCTGCATTACTTTGATATCTTCTTTGACAACCTTTTGACAGTTTCTTTGGACAGTTTCTTTGGACAGTTTGGTTTGCCTTTTCAAGTAGCTTGTTTGTTCAATTTGAACTTTGCAACTTGTTTGTTTCAGTTTGAACTTTGCAACTTGTTTTGGCATATTCAGTAGCTTGTCCCTTTTTGGTTGACAGTTTGAATTTATGCAGCTTGTGCATTTTGTTTAATATGCTGCCTTGTATTAATTCATATGCTTGCAAACATATTTTCTTTCCCTCTTTGTGAACCAAGAAGAGAGTCTTCTTGCGATTTGCAGAGAGGACGAACAAACTGATTTTGGCCAACACTTTTAATGATGAGTTTTAATTACCTGTCTGAGAATTCTCTTTTTTAATTTTAACTGTATTGACTTATTTCTTCTCTTTTTGCAGGTAAATATCAGTTGAGCAAAGGGTGCAACAGTAGAAGATGAAGATTTCAAGCAATTTAGAATGTAGATTTAATTTATTTTTAATCATTGTAATAAATGTCATTGTAACACTGTAAATAAATTTACTGTATCAAATAAACATTTGTAACAACAATTGAAAATGAATAAAAAATCCTTTGTCAGTTAATTCTTTAATACTCCTGCATTTATTTATTTAATTACTTAAATTTCTTGAATTATAATAATTGGAAATTATCCAATAATTTTAACTTAGAAATTATAAATAATAAATAAACGTCCGGCGTTCCGAATAACCAAAAGCATTGCACAGTTAAACAAACAAACATCCATATGTCCTTTATCTCACTGATCAAACTTAAACTTCAAACTTTCAATCAGAAGCCTCAAACCATGTCCCAGAGTCAATTGAAAAGAACTGTAGAATTAATTCCTTCTGAGAATGCGCGCACAAACCCTAATTCTTGATTTATTGTCAAAGAAACGTTCGTCTGATCAAACCCTGAGCCAAACTCAACCAAACCCTAACAATTTGCTTGAACTGATTCAAAAGTTAATGGAAACCCTAATTTTGTTTGACTGATAAGAAAAGCCTGTTTGACCGATTCTTGAGCCAATCTGAAAAATCAGGAAAAGCCTGAAGCTGTGATTTCTTGTAAAAAAAGGGAGGGCAAATTTTGGGGTACAACAGTTGCCCCTGTTCAATCTTCTTGAACCTGAACAGTTAGATTGGCAGGTTTGCCTTTCGCGACTCGAAGGTAAAAGGAGATTGGACACTAGAGTGCCCAAAAAATTTGCACTCGTCAAAGCGTAGTTTGAGGGAATGGGCTTAAAGATGCCATTTGGAGATGGGATTAAAGATGCCATCTGGAGATGTGACAGAATCTTGTCGGGGAATGGGCTTAGAGATGCCATCTGGAAATTGCTGGTAGGAGGATGGGCTTATAGATGCCATCTGAAGGTGATTGTATCTTGTTGGAGATGGGCTTGTAGATGCCATCCAAGAATGTTTGTTGAATTGTATGTCGTTGGTGAGTGGGTGAGTATCAGAAAGGTATCCATGTTTGGAACGTCTCTGAACTGGGGGGTCTGAATAAGCAATAGATTGACGTCCATGTTTGGAGAATCCGTAAACTGTTTTCAGTAGTTGAGTCTGAACAAGCGATAGATTAACATCCGTATTTGGAGAATCCGTAAACTGTTTTCAGAAGTCTTGGAATCTGAACAAGCGATAGGTTAACATCCGTGTCTGGAGAACCCGTGAACTGTTTTCAGAAGTCTTGGAATCTGAACAAGCGATAGGTTAACATCCGTGTCTGGAGAACCCGTAAACTGTTTTCACAAGTCTTGGAATCTGAACAAGCGATAGGTTAACATCCGTGTCTGGAGAACCCGTGAACTGTTTTCAGAAGTCTTGGAATCTGAACAAGCGATAGGTTAACATCCGTGTCTGGAGAACCCGTGAACTATTTTCAGAAGTCTTGGAATCTGAACAAGCGATAGGTTAACATCCGTGTCTGGAGAACCCGTAAACTGTTTTCAGAAGTTGAAGTTAGAGCTTATTAATCTTATCCTGAAAAGGGTAAAATATTAGCTGAAACACAAAGTTATGTTGCATGAAATGTATGATGCAATGTATGTTATATCAATTTTTATGATATGAATGTAATGAATGCGCATGTAAGCTGATGAGCTGTCTTGCTGGGGATAGATGAATCCTGGATAGCTGGAGATAATAGAATCTTTGACTGCTGCCGGGGAAAGTGAATCCTTGACTGCTGCAGGGGACTGCAAGAATCTTTTGATTGTTGAAAATGAGAAGTCCTGGGACCACTGTTGGGGAATCAAGAGCTTGGGTTGTATGTCAATCTACTGGGGATTCCTGTCTTGAGGAGATCTTCACTGGGGAATATTTGAATAACCCGTGAGGAATTGAGAAAGAGAGTCTTCATTCTGCTTGGGGATTGATAGTTGGAAGTTTTAGCTCCGCTGGGGATTGCAAGAATCTTTTGATTGCTGCAGGTATTGATCTGGGATCTTGAAAAGGTTGGTCGGTGAGATAGTTGTCCTGGCTGGTTTCAGGTATTATTCTCTGACCTGAGAAAGAAAGATAGTTTTCCTGGCTTGTGTTAAAGATATACCACTATCTGTTCGACTCCAGGCTTCGTAGTAATGTTTGCTACTGTCTGGTCGTAATCCAGGCTTCACAGAAACTTGTATTGCTATCTGGTCGAAATCCAGGCTTCACAAAAGATGGCTAAGCTGTTATCCGGTCAAACCCGGGCTTCACGGCTTGTGTTGAAGATATACCACTATCTAGTCGACTCCAGGCTTCGTAGTATTCTTAGCTGCTGTCTGGTCGTAATCCAGGCTTCACAGAAATTTGTATTGCTATCTTGTCATAATCCAGGCTTCACAATAACTTATTGAGCAATTATCGGGTCAAATCCGGGCTTCACGGCTTGTGTTGAAGATATACCACTATCTGGTCGACTCCAGGCTTCGTAGTATTCTTAGCTGCTGTCTGGTCGTAATCCAGGCTTCACAAAAATTTGTATTGCTATCTAGTCATAATCCAGGCTTCACAATAACTTGTTGAGCTGTTATCCGGTCAAATCCGGGCTTCACGGCTTGTGTTGAAGATATACCACTATCTGGTCGACTCCAGGCTTCGTAGTATTCTTTGCTGTTGTTTGGTCGTAATCCAGGCTTCACAGAAATTTGTATTGCTATCTGGTCATAATCCAGGCTTCATAATAACTTGTTGAGTTGTTATCCGGTCAAATCCGGGCTTTACGGCTTGTGTTGAAGATATACCACTATTTGGTCGACTCCAGGCTTCGTAGTATTCTTAGTTGCTGTCTGGTCGTAATCCAGGCTTCACAGAAATTTGTATTGCTATCTGGTCATAATCCAGGCTTCACAATAACTTGTTGAGATGTTATCCGGTCAAATCCGGGCTTCACGGCTTGTGTTAAAGATATACCACTATTTGGTCGATTTCAGGCTTCGTAGTATTCTTGGCTGCTGTCTGGTCGTAATCCAGGCTTCACAGAAATTTGTATTGCTATCTGGTCATAATCCAGGCTTCATAATAAGTTGTTGAGCTGTTATCCGGTCAAATCCGGGCTTCACGGCTTGTGTTAAAGATATACCACTATCTGGTCAATTCCAGGCTTCGTAGTATTCTTGGCTGCTGTCTGGTCGTAATCCAGGCTTCACAGAAATTTGTATTGCTATCTGGTCATAATCCAGGCTTCATAATAACTTGTTGAGCTGTTATCTGGTCAAATCCGGGCTTCAAGGCTTGTGTTAAAGATATACCACTATCTGGTCGATTCCAGGCTTCGTAGTATTCTTGGCTGCTGTCTGGTTGTAATCCAGGCTTCACAGAAACTTGCTGGGGACTAAACTATTATCCGGTCTAATACGGGCTTCATAGTTTGCTCTTAGGAGATACCACTATCTGGTCGTAATCCATGCTTTGCGGTAGTCTGATACTGTTATCCAGTCATAATCTGGGCTTCACAATACGCTGTAGAGATCAAGATACTATCCGATGATGAGCCTTTGCTCTGAGAGTACGTTTGGATATTTGTTTGTTGCTTCTGAGTTTAATGATGTTGTCCCTATTCTGAAGGCTTTTGGATTTGCTTGAATGCTTGTTTATTGTACAGTTTGCTTGGTACAGGCTTGAGGATGAACAAGCTGAGGTTCGTTTCTGTTATGTATTTTGACAGGCTTGAAAAGTTACAAGCCTGTTGCTTCTGTAACAGTTTTTTTGTAGTTTTTTGATTTGTTTGGAGTTTTGTTGGTTTGGTAGTGAAACAGGTTCTGACAAGCTATATGTTTGTTGGCTTGCTTGAGAGGTTTTAGCAGGTTTGAAAATCGGCTAGTTTGAAGGGTTTGCTGGTAACAGGCTTGAGGTTTGAAGGCTTGCAGCTTTGTTTGTGTTTACTGATACAGGCTTAAGGCTTGCCTCTGTAACAGGTTTGAAGTTTGTTTGGATTACAGGCTTTGAAAGGCTTGTATGTTTAAAACAGGTTTGAGGCAGTTTTCAAGGCTTGAGTTTTAGCTTTGTGTTATTTGTTTCTATGTGTATTCTTTCCCCCTTTCAATTGTTCTGATACTCTTTGTTTTATATCTCTATCTCCTAAGCCTGCAAACTGTAAGCCTCCACTTCTCTCTCCCTTTCTCTCTCCACAGAAAAGTATATTTAATTACTTGAACTGTCCTTTTCTGAAAAGGTGTTTGGCTGGGAAATGATGATAATTTGAAATATATGCTTGCAATGTTAGCTTTGCTCTGCCTCTTGTACTTATCTCCCAGATTTTCTGCATTGCTTTGATATCTTCTTTGACAGCCTTTTGACAGTTTCTTTGGACAGTTTGGTTTGCCTTTTCAAGTAGCTTGTTTGTTCAATTTGAACTTTGCAACTTGTTTGTTTCAGTTTGAACTTTGCAACTTGTTTTGGCATATTCAGTAGCTTGTCCCTTTTTGGTTGACAGTTTGAATTTATGCAGCTTGTGCATTTTGTTTAATATGCTGCCTTGTATTAATTCATATGCTTGCAAACATATTTTCTTTCCCTCTTTGTGAACCAAGAAGAGAGTCTTCTTGCGATTTGCAGAGAGGACGAACAAACTGATTCCGGCCAACACTTTTAATGATGAGTTTTAATTATCTGTCTGAGAATGCTCTTTTTTAATTTTAACTGTATTGACTTCTTTCTTCTCTTTTTGCAGGTAAATATCAGTTGAGCAAAGGGTGCAACAGTAGAAGATGAAGATTTCAAGCAATTTAGAATGTAGATTTAATTTATTTTTAATCATTGTAATAAATGTCATTGTAACACTGTAAATAAATTTACTGTATCAAATAAACATTTGTAACAACAATTGAAAATGAATAAAAAATCCTTTGTCAGTTAATTCTTTAATTCTTCTGCATTTATTTATTTAATTACTTAAATTTCTTGAATTATTATAATTGGAAATTATCCAATAATTTTAACTTAGAAATTATAAATAATCAATAAACGCCCGGCGTTCCGAATAACCAAAAGCATTGCACAGTTAAACAAACAAACGTCCATATGTCCTTTATCTCACTGATCAAACTTAAACTTCAAACTTTCAATCAGAAGCCTCAAACCATGTCCCAGAGTCAATTGAAAAGAACTATAGAATTAATTCCTTCTGAGAATGCGCGCGCAAACCCTAATTCTTGATTTATTGTCAAAGAAACGTCCGCCTGATCAAACCCTGAGCCAAACTCAACCAAACCCTAACAATCTTCTTGAGCTGATTCAAAAGTTAATGGAAACCCTAATTTTGTTTGACTGATAAGAAAATCCTGTTTGATCGATTCTTGAGCCAATCTGAAAAACCAGGAAAAGCCCGAAACTGTGATTTCTTGTAAAAAAAGGGAGGGCAAATTTTGGGGTACAACACATATCTTCAATGGATCCGATTGAGAGCTATTCAGTTGAAGATGCTGTATACTCGGGAGACACCCATGCCTGATCTGTTTGTGAAGACCACTCCTCCTTTGTTAGATGATTTAGAAGAGCTGCAGCTTGCTTTGGTTAGGATTTAACAGGAAAGGGATGCTTGGAAGAACAAGTTCCTGACTTTAGAGAGTTCCTACAAAGCAGACTTGAAGGAGAAAGATGATTTGATCGAGATCCTTGAGAGTCGAGCAATAAATTCAATGGAGAGGCAAGGGGATTCATTTTCTCCTAAGCCTCAAACAGGTGTTGATTACTCACTTCCTGCTTCAGATGATTGGAAGGAAGTTGCCATCAGGCATGTGGAAGAAAACTAGAGGCTGAGAGATCAGATTACCAGGCTCAGAGAGAAGCGCCAGCGTACAGATTGATCTCTATCAGTTTCTTTCTCTTAGGACTTTTAGATTGTATTTTCATCTTGTACTTGGGATCATTAAAACATGTAATCCATTTTGAAGTTATAAAAAGTTTTCAGTATCTCAAATGTGTTATTATTTTGATGTTTGTAATATGTCTATAAACGTTAAATCCCTTGAAATATTAAATGATAAAGTAAAAATAATCATATGCATTGCATATCATGCATCATATTGGACATATTTATTGCATTTACTATGCATACCCAGGTGTCTTACCCAGCTTCTTTACATCATTCAGCAAGTTGACTCATCACTACAACACTCGGGCTAATTTCAAAAAGAAGATGGACAACTTGGAACAGGAGAATCGCGAGCTACGCGAAGAAGTTTCTGCTTTGAAGGTTGGCTTGGCCAATTTGACTACTCTGATGGAAGCTCTGGTGGTTGCTCAAAATCAGCCACTGAGTGTTCAACCTCAACCAACAAGGTCAAATGCTGAAGTTCCTGTTGTTCCTGTATCCGCTACTCTGATTGTTGTTCAATACTATATGCCTCAGGGTTATCCGTGGGAAATGCCGGAGAATTTAGCACCTGAAGGTTTCAATTTGGGCCCCTAAGACACTCCAGTGGTTCCAAATGTTGTTACTCCAGCACCTCCTGTAGTCCATGTTGTTCCTATTGCACCTCCTTCGGTGAATTTGGTTTCGTTTGTTAATGAAGATGTGTGTCGTCCTTTCCCTCCGCCGAGTGAATATTTGGGTCTTTATGACAGAATGGATGATTTCCAAGAGCAGTTTGATAGAATGTAAATAGAGATGAAGGATCTTAGGGGAAAAGAGTTATTTGGACAGAATGTGAGTGAGCTGTGTTTGGTCCCGAATGTTAAAGTGCCTGCTAAGTTCAAGGTCCCGGAGATTGATAAGTACAAAGGCAACACTTGCCCTCGTGCTCACTTGGTGATATATGTAAGGAGAATTTCTACCCACTCTGATGATCAGCGTCTGCTGATTCACTTTTTCCATGATAGTCTGACCGGCGCAGCGATGAAATGGTACATGAGTTTAGACAGCACCATTATCCACACCTTTAATTATTTGGGAGAAGCATTTATAAAACAATACAAGTACAATGTGGACATGGCGCCTGATCATGACCAGCTTAGGGCCATGGTTCAGAAAGACAGAGAATCGTTCAAAGAGTACGCGCAGAGATGGCGCGAGGTGGCTACAAAAGTGATTCCTCCTGTGGAGGAGAAGGAAATGACTAAAATTTTTCAGAAGACGCTAAGCGCTTTCTACTATGAAAGAATGGTAGCAAGTTCCCCAAGTGATTTTATAGAGATGGTAGGAATGGGTGTCTGTCTAGAAGAGGCAGTAAGAGAAGGTCGTTTGACAAAGGGTGAAGGACCCGAAGGTGTGAAAAATCCAGCTTATGGGTTTACAAAGAAGAAAGATGGGGATACCAATATTGTCATACATGAGAGGAGAGTGAACGCTCCTAGAGAGAATTATCAGCGTCACCAGCAAGTTTCCTCAGTTACTCCTGTTATGAATGTCGCTCCGACTACTGTTGCTTATCAAAGACAGTCCCAGCAGGGGAACCAAGGGAATAATCAGAGAAGGGAGAAGTATGACCATATTCCCATGAGTTATGCAGAGCTACTACCAGCATTGATCTAGAAGAAATTGGTCCAGACACGACCAACTCCTGCAATACCATCTCCATTGCCTTGGCATTACAAAGCGGACCAGACGTATGCCTTTCATTAGGGAGCACCAGGGCATAGTGTTGAAAATTGTTATCCCTTGAGGATTGAAGTGCAAAGGTTGGTGAAGTCTGGAATTTTATCTTTCAAAGACATGGGACCTAATGTGAAAGACAATCCTCTTCCCAAGCATGGGGAAGTGAGTGCTGTGAATATGGTGGCCAGTTGTCCAGGTGACTTCCAGATTTTTGACATTAATCTGGTTAGAGGGGATTTAGTGAAAATGCACGCAGACCTCTGTGAATTCAGTTATTATACGCATGACCATGCCGGTTGTGCTATTTACAGTACAAACATACAGGGTTGCGAGAAGATAAAAGCTGGCCTACAGGAGATGATGAATGAAGGTCTAATTCATATAATTAGTCCTAGGGCAGAATATGAAGAGGAAGTTAATATGGTTTCTGGATGTCTGGGTGAATTCAGAATTTTTGAAGTGGAGCATTTGAATGAGGATCTCATGCAGTTGCATGCTACTTTCTGTCGTACTGCTGGTCAGGTGGAACACCAATATGGATCTTGCATAGTTTGCTGTCGAGACCCCCGAGGATGTTCTATTGTGAGAGAGGGTGTTCAATTGCTGTTAGACAATGGAACTATCAAGATCACAAGTCAGAGAGATGATTATCACGAGGTTGATATGGTTGAAGTTTGTTTGATGGGAGAAGAGTGCGAAGAAGAATATGCCTTCACGGATGAGTATTTCTCTTCAGACGAATATTTGTTTGCCAAAAATGGTCTTTTGAGGTCTGATTGTGTCTAGGAAGGTGTAAATGTCATTGTACCTTGTTTTGGTGCACCCGCTCACCTTGAGGTGGAGTACCATAGCAAACCAGCTGTTACCCCATTGGTAATTAGTCTGCCATGACTTGTTCCTTATAAATCATATAAGTTTGTGCCTTACAAATACAACGCTACAATCTTGGAAGATGGGGTGGAAGTTCCCATCCAGCCAATGTTAAATGTTGGAAATATAGCTGATAATAGCAGGGTGACCCGTAGTGGTCGTGTGTTTGCACTAGTTATTCGAAGAGATGTTGTTGATGGAAAGAAAATTGCTGAGAATGATGAGCCGAAGAAGACTGCAGGAGAGACTAGTGGGGCTACATTGGAGAAATAAGTGGATGATATCTTGAAGATAATTAAAATGAGAGACTACAAAATTGTGGACCATCTATTGCAGACTCCTTCAAAGATGTCCATCTTAGATTTATTGATGAATTCCTCCGCTCATAGAGAATCACTGATGAGAGTACTAGACCAAGCTTTTGTAGAGAATGACATGTCGTTAGATCAATTCAACAGCGTAATTGGAAACATTACGTCATGTAACAACTTGAGTTTCTGCGATGATGAGTTACCAGATGAAGGGAGGAATCACAACCTGGCCCTCCACATATCTATGAACTGCAAGAATGATTTGCTATCCAATATGCTAATTGATAACGGATCCGCGTTGAATGTTATACCAAGAAGTACTCTCATGAAGTTAAAGTATCAGGGAACACCTATGCGCCCGAGTGGCATCATTGTGAAGGCTTTCAATGGGTCGAGGAAATCTGTCATCGGTGAGGTGGACTTACCCATCCATATAGGACCACACTTGTTCTTGATAACTTTCTAGGTAATTGACATTATTCCCGCATATAGTTGTTTGCTAGGACGGCCATGGATACACGAAGCAGGGGCTATCACTTCAACTCTGCATCAGAAGCTAAAATTTGTGTGTGAAGGGAAGGTAGTGATCATAAATGGGGAGCAGGCGTTGTTGATATCCCATATGTCCTCTTTCAGTATTGTAGAAGCGGATGAGGCTGTTGTGGGAACCCAGTTCCAAGCCCTATCCATTGATAACATAAGGAAGAATGAGAATTTCGTTGTTTCGCTGAAGGACGCGTAGCAGGTTGTACGCAATGGTCATAATGCTTTGTGGGGATGACTTGTGGAACCACCCGTAACCAAGAACAGAGTTGGTTTGAGTTTCTCTTCGAGAAATGGCAAAGGTGAAAGTTTGAAGTCGAAGTCTTCTGTGAACAGCTATCATGATGTTTTCCGTAGCGGAGGCTACCTCCATCCGATTGGTTCTGGAATTAATGTTGTTGAAAAGGATGAAGCAGAGAAGGAAGTATCGAATTATGTGACGCATGGAGTCCGAGTTCAGAAATGGGTCACCATTGATATTCCTTCTTGAATACATGTTTCAAAGTAATTTGTTTTGCTAATTTGTTTCTTTCTTTTGAAATGCTTTCACTGTGCCCAAGGTGGAAGTATTGATGTTGTAGGGCTTATCTGTTTGCTATAATTGTTAAGATCATTAATAAAAGTTGTCTTTGCTTCCAAAATTATGTCTTTTATTTTATGCCTTTTTCTGGGGAAATGGTAATAATCAAAACAAAAAAAAAACCTTTTAAAATAAATAATAACTGAAAATTAATCTGCATGATCACTTGTTACATGTGTCAGTTTCTAAAAACAATCATAAATCATATGTGCAGATTAATTAAAAAACCCGTTGAATACAATGACCCTGCACCCTCTCCCAACTTTGAATGTCATGTGTTTGGGGCTGAAGAAGATGATTATGATGAGATTCCAGAAGAGGTGTCACGGTTGCATGAGCACGAGGAAAATACCATTCAGCCATATAAAGAGCCTTTGGAAGTGGTTAATTTGGGTTCAGAAGAAGATCCGAAGGAGGTCAAGATTGGAGCATCGTTGCAACCTGATGTAAAGATAGGGTTGATTGAGATGTTGAAAGAATATGTGGATATTTTTTCTTGGTCTTATCAAGATATGCCTGGTCTAGATACAGACGTTGTCGAGCATCGTTTGCCGTTGAAGCCAGAGTGTCCGCCGGTTAAACAAAAGTTGAGAAGAACCCACTCGGATATGGCAGTAAAGATCAAAGAGGAGGTCCTAAAGCAGATTAATGCTGGTTTTCTTGTGACGTCAGTGTATCCTCAATGGATTGCCAATATTGTCCCAGTACCGAAAAAAGACGGAAAAGTCCGCATGTGCGTAGATTACAAAGATCTAAATAAAGCTAGTCCAAAAGATGATTTCCCATTGCCTCACATTGACATGTTAGTGGATAGCACAGAACAATTCAAGGTATTATCCTTCATGGATGGATTTTCCGGGTATAATCAAATAAGAATGGCTCTAGAGGACATGGAAAAAACAACGTTTATCACACCCTGGGGAACATTCTGTTACAGAGTGATGCCCTTCGGGTTGAAGAACGCTGGTGCAACGTACTAGAGGGCTATGACTACCCTATTCCATGATCTGATGCACAAAGAAATCAAAGTATATGTTGATGATATTATTTCCAAATCCCAAACTGAAGAAGGGCATATAGAAAATTTGTTAAAGTTGTTTCAGTGTTTGAGGAAGTATCGTCTCCGCTTGAATCCAAATAAATGCACCTTTAGAGTTAGATCGGGGAAATTGTTGGGTTTTATTGTTAGCCAGAAAGGAATTGAATTTTACCCTGACAAAGTCAAAGCAATTCAAGAAATGCTAGCACCAAGAACTGTAAAGCAAGTCAGGGGTTTCCTCGGGCGTTTTGAATTATATCTCCAAATTTATCTCCCACATGACTGCAACATGTGAATCGATCTTTAAATTGTTAAAGAAAGATCAAGGTTGTGTGTGGACAGATGACTGCCAAAGGGCATTTGAAAGTATTAAAGATTATCTGCTTGAACCTCCTATCTTGCTCCCTCCCGTAGAAGGAAGACCGTTGATTATGTATCTAACAGTGTTGGATAAATCCATGGGTTGTATTCTGGGACAACAGGATGGAATGGGAAACAAAGAGTTTGCCATTTATTATCTCAGCAAATAGTTCACTGATTGTGAGTCACGGTATTCCATGCTAGAAAAGACATGTTGTGCTTTGGCCTGGGAGGCAAAGCGCTTGTGGCAGTATATGTTGGATCATACCACTTGGTTGATCTCCAAAATGGATCAAATCAAATATATTTTTGAAAAGCCTACTCTTACTGGGAGAATTGCCCGCTGGCAGATGTTGTTATCTGAATATGATATCGAATACCGCACTCAAAAGGCTATTAAAAGTAGTGTGTTGGCAGATTACCTTGCTCACCAGCCGGTGGAGGATCATCAGTCTGCAGAGTATGAATTCCCCGATGAAGATGTGATGTTCTTGAAAGTGAAAGATTATGATGAACCATTGCCTGAGGAGGGCCCCGACCCTGAATCTCGTTGGAGTATGGTATTTGATGGAGTTGTGAATGCTTATGGTAAAGAAATTGGTGTTGTGATTGTTACTCCTCATGGATCACACATTCCTTTTACTGCAAGGTTAACATTTGATTGCACTAATGATATGGCAGAATATGAGGCTTGCATCATGGGTCTTGAGGAAGCTATTGATCTCAGAATCAATATTCTAGATGTTTATGGCGATCCAGCTTTGTTAATAAATCAGAATAAAGGAGAATAGGAAACTCGTCACCCTGGCTTGATCCCTTGCAAAGATTATGCTAGAAGATTACTACCCTTCTTCAATAAAGTTGAATTCCATCACATCCCTAGAGATGAAAATCAAATGGCAGATGCTCTGGAAACTCTGGCTTTCATGTACCAAGTAAATGCTTGGAATGATATACCCCGAATTATAATCCGACGGCTAGATAGGCCCGCTCATGTGTTTGCGATAGAGGAGGTAGCAGATTAAAAACCTTGGTATTATGATATCAAGCATTTTCTTCAGACTCAGGAATACCCGTTTGGTGCGTCAAAGAAAGATAGAAAGACACCTAGAAGATTGGCAGGCAGTTTCTTCCTTAGTGAAAATGTGTTATACAAGAGGAATTTTGACATGGTCTTTCTCAGATGCGTGGATAGACACGAAGCAGACATGTTGATGCATGAGATCCATGAAGGTTCATTTGGAACTCATGCTAATGGACATTCAATGGCTAAAAGGATGCTAAGGGCAGGTTATTATTGGTTGACAATAGAATCTGATTGTTACAAGTTTGCAAAGAAGTGCCATAAATGCCAAATTTACGCAGATAAGATCCATGTACCTCCGACACTGCTCAATGTGATTTCCTCCCCATGGCATTTCTCTATGTGGGGTATTGACATGATCGGGATGATAGAACCCAAAGCTTCGAATGGACACCGCTTCATCTTGGTAGCAATTGACTACTTTACCAAATGGGTAGAGGCTGCTTTGTATGCTAATGTTATTAAGCAGGTGGTGGTGCGCTTCATTAAGAATAACCTTATATGTCGGTATGGTGTGCCGAGCAGAATCATCATTGACAATGGCTCGAATTTGAACTACAAGATGATGACTGAACTATATGAAGAATTCAAGATTGTCCATCACGATTCATCTCTATATAGACCAAAGATGGATGGGGATGTTGAAGCTGCTAATAAGAGTATCAAGAAGATCATCCAGAAAATGGTTGTCACTTATAAGGATTGGCATGAAATGCTCCCTTTTGCTCTACATGGATATCGAACATCTGTCTGCACTTCAATAGGAGCAACCTCGTTTTCTCTAGTGTATGGAATGGAAGTTGTACTCCCTGTCGAGGTAGAGATTCCCTCGTTGCGTGTGATAATAGAAGCCAAATTTGCATAGGCTGAATGGGTTCAGAACAGGTTTGACCAATTGAATTTGATTGAAGAGAAGAGAATGACAACTTTATGTCATGGGCAGTTATATTAGAAAAGAATGAAGAAAGAATTTAACAAAAAGGTCAAACCTCGTGAATTCAGGGAAGGCGACCTCGTGCTCAGGAAGATCGTGTCTTTCAACACTGATTCTAAGGGCAAGTGGACTCCCAATTTTGAAGTCCCGTATGTTGTCAAGAAAGCCTTCTCTGGTGGTGCATTAATTCTTGAAACTATGGATGGCGAGGAGTTCCCACGTCCCATGAATGCTGACGCAGTCAAGAAATACTTTGCCTAAAGAAATAAAAGAACAGCTCTCTAAGTTGAAAACTGAAAGGGCGGCTTAGGAAAAAAAAGAGCGTCTCGGTAGGCCGAAAACCCGAAAGGGCAGTCTAGGCAAAAATTAGAGACATAAACAGAATAAATTTCCCGCTAAGTTGAAAACCCACAAGAGCAGCTTAGGCAAAAGTTAGGGACTTTCTTGGAAAGTAACTACGTCAGACGAGACTTGATCATTGAAGCAACAATCTTCTCAGATCCTCACCATACTTCAACAAAAGCTGCTGCTCAGGATTTCAAAAGTTGTTAGGGGGGATAGTGGTCATTGTATCTCAATATATCTTTTCCATTATGTATTACCATTTCCCAAACTTTGTAATCATCCATGGAGTCTCTCCATTCACAGACTACCATTCTATTAATGAAATTCGAGCTTTTGCCCAACTCTTTATGTTCTTATTTTTATTTAGCTTGCAAAGATTTCATTTATTACTGATAATAACTGTTAAAGCAAAAGGATTAAAAAGCAAAATTGACTTTTCAAAAAGAAGAGAGATCTTTACAATCCAATTTACTTTGGGATTTGTGATGAAACAATGACAACAAGAATGGTGATCCCAAGAATGGACAAACTCTGGTTGTTTTAAGAAGATTTACTACCTTCATAAAAGTTTTCTCAGGTCATTATGTTGGTAGGTGCATAATCCTTGTGTGTTTCTTAGATAGTTAGAGACGATATCAGTGGGTGCAAGGTACAATATTGGGTTTGTGATCCCATTATCTCCAGTCAAGTCTTGGTTCGCTTTTGATTTTGGGTTTGCATGGTCAGAAGTCTCCATCTCAGATACCCTAGCAAGTTTTCCCTCATATGATGAAAGTTTTGGCATTCCCAGGAAGGTTATCCTAAGGAATCTCTTGTTTGGAATGAGTATTCGTGATGAAAGTTTTCTCCAGGGAGGTAGGCTTAAATTCCCTAATGAGGTTTGGTTGTGTCAGCGTCAGTCTGCTTTATTTGAGGCTGGTCTCGCAATCTCCAGTAGGCATGTTGCTTTTGGAAAGTTATTTTCTCTGATGAAATCGGAAGAAAGATGTTATATCCCGATATTTGTTTGATTTGGCTACATCCGGATTATTCTTCTCCTCAGTAAAGCTAAGGCAGGCAATAGGTTTGGTTTCCGCTGTTGCTTTTACTTTTCTTGGATTGATCTTTCTGGTTGAAGTTTAGCCCATTTGTTGTTAGTGCCTGAGGCGGTTTTGTTTGTTTGTACTGATTATGTATCCTTTTACCAGCATATGCATGATAGCACTCATACATTCATACATACATCATGCATGAGTAAAAACCATTGTTCATTAATAAGATGTTCTGACCTTTTCCTGCAGCGCTCTTTTCTTAGTTGAATTTGGTTTTCCCTCTTGAGATTATTTCTCAAAAGATGTATCTGCACTGGCCGTCTTGCTCCAGTTTATTTCTGAATTAGATTTATGGATCTCTGAAAATTTTGAGTTTTGGTTTGTGCATTTATTTTGCACAGAAGACTTTATCTCCTCAGTAGGAATATCGTGGCATGTCCCCTAGAATTCATATTGATATTCCCAGAAAGTCATTTCTCTTTGTAAATCCCCTTGACAATGAGTGGAAGTCTCTTTATTTGAGATAAATGACGTATTACCCTTTCTAGACAGATCTCCTTGGTTAAAGAAGAAGTTGAGGCCCGTTCTTGGCAAAACACCAGAATCTTGGGGAAACTTGATATATTTTCTCTTCCTACCTTCAGTGAACGTTGGTAGTACGTCGACAATGAACGTCGGTGTTTGTTACCTTTTTGCTATCTTCAGTGAATGTTGATAGTTCATCGTCCGTGAACGGCGGTGATATGATATATTTTTTCTTTCTACCTTTGATGAACATTGGTAGTACATCGGCAGTGAACGTCGGTGTTTGTTATCTTTTTGCTAAATTCAGTGAACGTTGATAGTTCATGGCCAGTGAACGGCAAAGATATGATATATTTTCTCTTTCTACCTTCAGTGAACGTTGGTAGTACATTGGCAGTGAACGTTAGTGTTTGTCATCTTTTTTCTATCTTCAGTGAACGTTGATAGTTCATCGTCAGTGAATGGAGGTGATATGATATATTTTCTCTTGGTACCATCAGTGAATGTTGGTAGTACATCGGCAGTGAACATCGGTGTTTGTTATCTTTTTTCTATCTTCAGTGAACGTTGATAGTTCATCGTCAGTGAACGGTGGTGATATGATATATTTTCTCTTTCTACCTTCAGTGAACGTTGGTAGTGCATCGGCAGTGAACGTCGATATTTGTTATCTTTTTGCTATATTCAGTGAATGTTGATAGTTCATCGTTAGTGAACGGCAGTGCTATGTTATGTTTTCTATTTCTACCTTCAGTGAACGTTGGTAGTACATCGGCAGTGAACGTCGGTGTTTGTAATCTTTTTGCTATCTTCAGTGAATGTTGATAGTTCATCATCAGTGAACAGCGAAGATATGACATATTTTCTCTTTCTACCTTCAGTGAACGTTGGTAGTATATCGGCAGTGAACGTTGGTGTTTGTTATCTTTTTGCTATCTTCATTGAATGTTGATAGTTCATCGTCAGTGAATGGCGGTGATATGATATATTTTCTCTTTCTACCTTCAGTGAACGTTGGTAGTACATCGGCAGTGAACGTCAGTGTTTGTTATCTTTTTGCTTTCTTCAGTGAACGCTGATAGTTCATCGTCAGTGAACGGAGGTGATATGATATATTTTCTCTTTCTACCTTTAGTGAACGTTGGTAGTACATCAGCAGTGAACATCGGTATTTGTTATCTTTTTTCTATCTTCAGTGAACGTTGATAGTTCATCATCAGTGAATGGCGGTGATATGATATATTTTATCTTTCTACCTTCAGTGAATGTTGGTAGTACATCGGTAGTGAATGTCGGTGTTTGTTATCTTTTTTCAATCTTCAGTGAACGTTGATAGTTCATCGTCAGTGAACGGAGGTGATGTGATATATTTTCTCTTTCTACCTTCAGTGAACATTTGTAGTACATCGGCAGTGAACTTCGGTGTTTGTTATCTTTTTGATATCTTCAGTGAACGTTTATAGTTCATCGTCAGTTAACGGCGGTGATGTGATATATTTTCTCTTTCTACCTTCAGTGAATGTTGGTAGTACATCGGCAGTGAACGTCGGTGTTTGTTATCTTTTTGCTATCTTCATTGAACGTTGATACTTCATAGTCAGTGAACGGCAGTGATATGATATATTTTCTCTTTCTACCTTCAGTGAACGTTGGTAGTACATCGGCAGTGAACGTCGGTATTTGTTATCTTTTTTCTATCTTCAGTGAATGTCAATAGTTCATAGTCAGTGAATGGCGGTGATATGATATATTTTCTCTTTCTACCTTCAGTGAATGTTGGAAGTACATCGGCAGTGAACGTCGGTGTTTGTTATCTTTTTTCTATCATCAGTAAATGTTGATAGTTCATCGTCAATGAACGACGGTGATGTGATATATTTTCTCTTTCTACCTTTAGTGAATGTTGGTAGTACATTGGCAGTGAACGTCGGTGTTTGTTATCTTTTTGCTATCTTTAGTGAACGTTGATAGTTCATTGTCAGTGAATAGCGGTGATGTGATATATTTTCTCTTTCTACCTTCAGTGAATGTTGGTAGTACATCGGCAGTGAACGTAGATGTTTGTTATCTTTTTTCTATCTTTAGTGAATGTTGATACTTCATCGTCATTGAACGGCGGTGATATGATATATTTTCACTTTCTACCTTTAGTGAACGTTGGTAGTACATCGGCATTGAACGTCAGTGTTTGTTATCTTTTTTCTATCTTCAGTGAATGTTGACAGTTCATCGTCAGTGAACGGCGGTGATATGATATATTTTCTCTTTCTACCTTTAGTGAAGGTTGGTAGTACATCGGCAGTGAACGTCGATGCTTGTTATCCTCCTCTCTGATTCTTTTCTTCTGGCTTACCAATGATTGATTTTCCTGGTGGGATTTCTCTTTTGTTTCTACATTTCATGTTGCATCCCCAATTCTACTTTGCGTCTCTTTTGTTCCATTCATATGCATTCATATGCATAAACGTTTGCATGGCATCTTAGGGCCAAAAACAGGGTTTGCTTTATATTTAAGTGTCTTCAATCACGTCGACACGAAGATTTTTAACCTTCGCATCTCCGGATAGAAGAAACTTAAATAAGGGTAGCTGTTGTACCCCAAATTTTGCCCCTAAGATCCCTTCATCATACCATATTGTTTCTATCACCACAATATCACATTAGGACTTCTGGTTCCTCTCCCAATCTTTAACCTTGCTGTTTGAGGAGTTACCAAGCAGCTTGACTTGTTTTATTTGGTGATCATGGATATTTTGCTTTGATTTTATCTCTAAATTATCAAAATACAATATTGGTTTGTCTTACTTGTTAATAATGTAGGTAAAGGCAATGAGGTTTAGCAAGTTGCATCATGGGTTCATGAGTTTATTTCCATGCCCTAGTCAAAAGCTTGAGAGATCCAAACCTCACCATTGAAGTTGTTTTGAAGTAGTTTTGGTGGCCATGAGTCCTCATCATCATCCTTAACAAATCCTATTCACAAAGGAAGAATATTGGCACAAAAAGTTTGTTCAAACTTGGCAAAGTTCCACCAAGCATTCTCTTGATCTAGAAGCTAGGGTTTTTGACTTCAGAGGGGGCATATTTTGATCATCTTTTGGTATTTTTGAGTGATTCCAAAAACATTATTCTCTTCAAAGAGTTAACAACAAATCACTTCAAAAGTTCCAAGGATTTTTCATGTGGAAGGAACTTAGTGAAGAAGAAAGATTACAAGTCATCCAAATGAATCCCTCATTTTTCATATGTGATTTCAAATGATCATAACTTGGTCAATTTTTATCACCTTGAGTCCATTATTTTTCCATGATGATCTTGAAGATGTGTAATTTTTTCCTTCTTTCATGTGCAAAGTGAGAAAATGGATGGAAGTTGCCTTAAGAATGCAAGAGATTATAGGTCATTTCATAATTTTTGGCCAACTTCAACAAGTCATAACTTGCTCAATTTTTGGAGATTTTGAGTGGTTCAAATTGAAAAATGTCATTTAAGAGGTCTAATTCATTCCATCTTTTTTGGTCAAAATAAAATTCTAAGTGGAAGGCCATGTTTAGATGCAAAAGATTATAGGTCATTTTTAAAGAAGAGTTTGGAATTTTTCTAAGTATGGAAAGTGAACTCTTTTTCTTCAACTTTGACTCCATGTAACTTTCAACTCAAGCATCCATTTGATTCCATTATTTTTCCATTTCAAAGCTTGTAATGTCATCTTTCCAAAGCATCAAGAATTATGACCTAAGGCCCCTTGAGAGGGAAATGCCATAGATTTGAATTTGGTAGTTTGAAACTGAATTTTGCACAAAGTCAGAATTTTGAAATCCATAATGTAACTTCTAAACACAAGATTTGTGCGTGTTTTTGATTTAAACTTGATTAGAAAACTTGCCAAAAGTGATTAGCACCCCAAAACACAAGGTTTGGCTGAGTTTTAATGGAAATGAAGTCACACTTCACTCGTGCTCGACCCTTACTCAATTTCCCTCCAAACTTCCTTGTTTCTTCAAATTTTAATTCCCATTCACTTACCTATAAATAGAGGGTCATCCCCCATTCAATTTTCCAAGCTTAGAGAGCCAAGAACACCCTACCAAAACTTCATACGAACCCACTTTTGTTGAATTTAGTTTTTGAAATTTAAGCTTCTTTTTCTAAAATTCTTTGCGCATTCATCATCCTTGAACTTCATACAAACTCTCCAGCACTTAAACCAATCAAACGGACCCATAATCCAAGCTACAGAAGTCCAGTTTCAGAGCTTCTTACTTGAAATTAGAAAAGGTAGAATTCTCCACCAATTGGATCAAAATCAAGCACTAATTTGTTCTACTCCTTTGTCTGATTATAATGTTGCTTACAATTTTTAAATCCATTTAGAATTGAGAGAGAAATCTCAAATTAAATGTGCTCGCTATTTTTCTGTGTTTTGATTCATATCTCTCTCCATACTTAACATAAATTTGGCGCGATGGTTGTGTTAGAATCGTCTTGAAAAGACGAGTTCAATGATGCTAGCTAGGGATCCTAATTTTTCCATTTGAAGGATCTCACAAAATCCCCATTGCATGGGTGTCTGGAGGTTGAAGATGATGACATGTCTCATCTCACCCAATGATAGCGTGCCAAGTGTTTTAATTTCATTGGTTGCCCTTTTCCTGATCACATGCGTGTTTCACTAAGGTCCAATCAAGCACAACACGTCTGGTCCATTGGATTAGCTTACTAACTCATTTTGACTTTGATCTGATGGTCCACATCTTTTTGGTTTTATTTTATTTTCTGATTTTTAAATTTTATTTGATTAAATTTTCTGATGGTCCACTTTGAATTATTTCTGATCTCATGAATATTTTTTTACATTTTTATTTTAACATTTGGTATTTTTTATATTTTTTGTATTATTTTCTTTCTTTTAATTACTTAAAAAATACTTTCTAACATTTTTTAATTCTGAAAAAATTCATAAATATTATTTTGCATATTTTTGACTTTTTGAAAATTTTATGGAATTTTATGTTGAGGTTTACTATTTTTTATATATTTTATGTTTGTTTTAGCAATTTTAAATGGTTTAAAATTAGTTTCTGACTTTTAAAAATTACTAAAATTTTATAAAAATATTTGGACCCATTTCTGATTTTTCTATGGCTTAATTTTTCATTTCTTGAATAATTTGAACATAATTGATATTTTCCTCAATATTTTCTAATTTATTTTAACATTTTAATCCTTTAATATATATATTAAATATTATATCATTTTGTGAATATTTTCTGGTTGTCTTGGGTTGATTTTTTTGGTTATGGCTTTATTAACATCATTGGATCCATGGTGTTGAGTTTAACTCCATAAAAATAGATGAATGATTTTAATAATAGTTTGATTAAATATTAATTCAAATGTGGTTTTTTTTCCTTTTTTACCCTAAATCCCCTTCATCTCATCCCCTTCTCCTTGCACTAAATGTTGTTGGAGCATGATCTCTATATCATGTCTTAAAAAAAATGGTGCATAGATTGCTATTGACCGGCCTCAAAATAGGTGCGACTTCTATATAAGTCCACTTACGATTGCTTAACATAGCGCTAAATTTTGTCCTGATTCGAATAAATGATCATTTGTGGCCCAAACTTATGATTGCAAGCCCAAGTATGTTAATTTGATCTCTTTGATCCAATAACCTTGAGATTCATTGTGTGGAGGCTTTGGTTCTACCAATCCTCTAATGGATCTACAACACCTTTGGTCAACGCGGATCACTTAAACATCGTTGATCATTAAATGGTACTTGTGAGAATTCCAAATGGATGATATACTTGACAAAAAGCAAATGCAACTAGTTGTGTGGAGGCTTTGGTTCTACCAATCCTCTAATGAGTTCCAAATGCAAGTTTCAAGATGGTCATCCAACTAACCACTAATTATTGACTTGTTTTATTTTAGGCTTTTGTTCTTTTATGCTTGATGCACTATTTATTTTTTAGCATTTACATTTCATGCCATTTTCATCTTTTCTCATTTGAGCATTTATTTTCTTGTCATTTTTATTTGCTGACTTGAGCTTTTATTTTTCCTTTTCCTAAGATACTTAATAACCAACTTAAACCCTAAAAAACTCTTTAATGGTCCTTGGACTATTTGGTTACTATCCTTGGCATTATGGAGCATGGGACTTTTTCTTGGACTTAGGATTAGAAACCTTGGCCCATCTTGGAGACCTTGTGATCTTATCTGTTTATTTTGTCTGGAGCTCTTGAGGTTTACCTCAAGATATTGGGTTGCTTGTTTGTTTTTGTGTGCAGGTCTTTGTGATTACATTCTCTGTTTGTAATCTGGAATTCACCCGTATACAGCCGTTACTCTGCCCAATTTTTGTGAAGACTTAATACACTTGAAGTTTGGTTCTCTCAAGAGG
Source organism: Vicia faba (assembly GCA_948472305.1). Taxonomy (NCBI): domain Eukaryota; kingdom Viridiplantae; phylum Streptophyta; class Magnoliopsida; order Fabales; family Fabaceae; genus Vicia; species Vicia faba. The sequence goes on from OX451741.1 coordinate 858,712,800, forward strand.
TCTAGTATATTTGCTTGCTTGGTTTCAATCCAAAGAATGGGAATTCTATCTTGACTCATAATGTTAAGTATTGGCTTCTTGTTGGTTAGATGATTCTTCTCCTTAGCTTTTACCTTATGCTTTAGGATACTCTCTTCTTCTCCTCCCATCTTCTTTAATTTCAAAAATCTTCTCCCTCCTTTTGAAAACTCTTCTTGTTTTTAAACTTGAACCACTTTCATAATAAACTTGGACCTAGGTCCATGCATTTTCAAAATCTTTTCATAAATAAACTTCAATCAACTTAACAATACCTTGACATTTTTTGTGAGAAGACTAAAAGTCAACCAATCTCATTTCAAATCATTTTTGCCACTTTGGCTTTTACCTTTAAAACTTTTTCTCAAAATATTTGGCTCTTGTCAATCCTTGTAGTGTTGCAAACAACTATACTTCTACAATATGTAGTGAAGTGAGATGTTTTCCACTTCGGTGTTGAGTGAGGAATTTTTGATTTTAAAATCCAAGCCATATCCTCCACTTCGAGATGATGCAAATTCTCCTTTCTCATGATTGTGGGTAGTAAGTATGTTTTCCACACGGACAATGACGATGATGTCTTATCTCTTAAAATCAACCAACAAACTTGTGTTTCAAATTTTTAAAAGAGGAACTACGTGTACCCTGATCCCCTATTGCACGAAAGGTGGTATGTAGGCACTAACGATTCGCAACCGCGGCGGGTGCAAAAATCATAAAAAATACTTCTTTTCTCACCTCCACCATCCATTTTATATACAACACATTTTTATAGTCAAAATATACAGATTTTACAAAGAGGTTCATGCGGAGTATCGTAGATGTTTAGGGTGATAATACCTTCCCTTTGCATAACCAACCCCCTTACCTTGAATCTTCCCCCTTTTTTTGGGTTATTCACTCTTTTCCCATTCCTTTGGAAACAATAAAGCGCGGTGGCGATTTTTATTTTGATTTGTATAAAGGCTAGTCTATCCAATGTCTTAGTCTTGAACATTTCTATCGCTACATGACCCATTGGTTTAAAGATCTTAAGTCCCTTGATGACCCTTTCGACGTTGCCTCGGTATATGATCTTAAGACCTTAAGGTAATTACTAAAGTATCTTACTAGTTTCTTTTGTGATTGTACGATGACCTTCGCCCGTCCCTTAAAAATTCAACGATATGGCTACCTACTCACTAATATTAGGATAGCCATGTCTAAGGAAAAGAGGAAAAGAACAAACCTTTCGAGTAGCTAGATAGCTCCTAGTTGCTTGCTCATAAAAAAATCCAAAACAATTTTTTCACACATACACAAACTCTTTTTCTAAATATTTTCAAATACAAAAAACACTTTATATACGTTCTCGCAAAAACGAGAAAGATTACAATGTTCGCCGCACTAAGGCGTATTTCCAAAATATCTTCAAAACACACTTACACAATAAAACATTTTTAAAGTGAGCTAGCAACTAAGAGCCCGTAGATAAATACAGATGGAAAGGGTGCTAACACCTTCCATTTCTATAACCTAACCCCTTACTCAGAATAATCTCAAAAGGTCTTTCATGTTTTTTTCAGCCTTTCCTTTGTTGGATAAAAGATAAGTCGGTGGCGACTCTTGCTAACCGCAACATTGCAAATAAAAATGAAAAACCAGTAAAACTATGTTCTCCCACCGTATTACATACCTATCTTGGTGGGAGGCTTAGTGACAATGATAGCCAATGCTATTGGATTGCGACAACCACTCCTAGGACTCCACCCTCTAGGTAAATTCTAACCCATGAATATACGATTCTGTTTCAACACCGGAATAGTTAGAAACCTTGGCCCTAGTGAATTTTAAATCCTCATCAACAACCAAGTTATGCAACTCTTCACCTTACCCAATCTAAGAACATGTATTCATAACCGAAACTACTGGCTTTTTGATATGGAAATGCAACCAACTTCACCTCCCGCTTCTCCGGAAACACCTCAAATTTTTGAAGACAATGATGCTTTCCTTTCTAATATCAAAACAAATCTTGAAACACCTCCATATTATCACCATTTTCCAGCCACCGACCCACCTACCCCTTCATGTGATTCTGTTTCTCCAATTGCCTCTGCACCTCTGACTACTGATCAAGATACTGCCTTACTTGCTATGAAAACTGAGTTAAACTGCTTGAGAGAGGAATTCACTAAATTGTGCATCAATTTTCATGGTTTTATGAACTTAGTGACGGAGCAGGTGGATCACATCTTTCAGCATATCTACTCATCTGCTCTCAATACTAACAGTAATGGCTGACATTGCTAAACATTATTCATTTCTAGGTTTTATTTATTTCTGTTTACTTTATGTTTACTTTCTGTTTTTGTTTTTGCTTCTCAAACTATTTTTTAGAAACATTCAAAGTTTCTGGATTATCTTAAAATGTTTGGCACCATATCTGATATTTACATTTATGTTATGCTTTATTTTTACATTATTACTCTATTCTGTACTGATATAAAATATCTTTGTGTTCCTGGACGTAACGCTTTGTCGCATTTATTATTAACAACTCTGGAGATTATGAGCTTTTGTATTGTTTCATTTTCCACACGTTTTGTGACGTCCGCCAGACCCTTATGAAGTGTGCCGCTCGGCACACATTCTGTGCCCCTCGGGACGGAACAAAAACCTGCACATGTATCTGTTTCAAATAGATATCAGATTCATCCTTTTATGTCATCTTCTTCATCTATCTTTAAACCCCATTAAAACCCTTTCTCCATATTCCTCAACCCTGACTGTCTCATATCCTCTATTTCAAAAATTATCATTAAACACCATTAAAATACAATCCCTTCATTCTATATTGTTCTGTTATTTAAGAACATGAGAAACAAAAGCCATAAACCACAACCTTTTGTCAGCTTCGTAACTAAAACTTTCCACCTTCCTTGCATCTAATTATGTCTCGAAGAGTTCAACACCCAAGAGAAGAGCCTGACCTTTCCGGAATCTTGTTCAGAGAAAGAAAAGCTGGGGTACATCAAGAAGCTCAGTACTAGAAGTTTTATTAATGTTTGGTTACCGCTATAAGGTATGTTGATGTTAATTGTCCACGTGAGTTAGGATTGTTAGACAGTGTGCAATGGCTACTTCAAAATTTTGACCTATGTCACGTCTTCACACTGAACCACCTAACTTATGAATCTTTGACCTTGGAATTTTTGAGCTTTTTCTCCTACAACACTCCAGCAGATGACAACATGTACCTCACGGGCACTGCAAACTTTAGATTTTTTAACAACGAGTATTATGTGAATCAAGAAGATCTGTGTGATTTTTTATGTTTCCCTTGTGGAGGAGAAGTGTACTACTGAATCCCTCCAGAAGCAGATTGGGCTTCGACAGCATTCAGTCTATGGCAAGCTTTAACTAGTAAGCGGCCTTCTAGTTGTGAAGGATTTTTTGCTTTATCTATCCATAATCCTTCCATCAGTTACTTTCATTGCATCCTTTCCAACACCATTTTCGGGAGGGAAAACAACAACAAAGTTAATTCCAAAGAATTATTTTTCCTGTACTGCATCTTCACGACATGTTGGAAGATCAATACTAGTTCATTCCTCTTGGCACATATCCAGTCTGTCTATACAAGAGGTATTACCCCTTTATGTATTGGAGGATTAGTCACCTCTATAGCACATTCTTCGGAAGGTATGCCTCTGATTGAACGATGCTTTGAAACATGATCCGAGTTGATTGAATCCTGGAATGATCACCCATTGTCAATAGGATCTTCATGTGATATACCCCTACGATCATTAGTCTGGCTTATGGTTATAAGGTTCTTCTTTAGATGCTTTTCCCCTAGTTAGGAGTTTATTAGAAAGGACATTTTTGACTAAACCAAATCTTTTTGACATCTCCTTGATTCTAAATATGGATCCGCATATAAAATTACACATTTTGAAAAGTAATTCTTAGTGATGGACATGTAATTTTTGAAAACGAAATTTGTTATGGAATAGGGCTGGATGATTAGAGATGGAGATTCGAAGAAGAAAAGTGGTCAGTAATAATTTTAACAAACATAGGGGTCAGTTTAACATAATTTTCGACGAGTATACTTTCATAGTTAACCTGGCTTCAATTAGAACTTTTGAAGGTTATAACATGGCCTGGTTCGTGGTTTAAGAAACAAAGGATATAAGGCTCAAAATTTATTTATCCCACCCAATTTTCCTTGATGTTCTCCAATCCTAAGTTCAATTAATCCAACGAATGCGTTCAATCTCTAAGAAACATTTCGCAGTCGCGTGGTTGATGAGAAGCATTGATAAAGATCACAGCACTGATCAAAAGTGTTTGATAAGATCCATGAAATTATGGGAAGCATTTTTTGAGGTGGAAGTCACAAGATTGTTCTCCAATATTCTCTTTTTTTTCAATCCCTTATTTTTGCATGGACCAGTCCTTTTGAATTTGTGGTCCATCGGGATGCCCTAACTTTTGCCTAAGTCACGTTTTTTCGATTTTTACTTGACTTAGCGGGTTTTATTTCTTTTTATTTCTTTTTTTCATGATGAAAATTTTGTAACTTCCATACTGATTGTTGTAAGCTTCGCCTTGAATGAATGATGTATTGAGAAAGAATTTCATGGACTTTATCTTCATTGATTCCTCAATCTTGGATGATAAATGTGAGGAAAAGGATGCGATTGTACCTTTTCTTAGATTATTTCCTCAATGATGTATCAAGGAAGGAGATATGCTTGAATTGTTTCTTAGATTGTCCCCTTAATGATGTATAGAGGAAAGAGATATGCTTGAACCTTTGCTTAGATGACCCGATTCTTCTGGGATTAGAATGCATTGTTGAAATAATTGAACTTTATCCTGCCCCTGGTTGAAATTAAGGTTTTTTATTTTAGAAAATAGAACAAAACTCCAACTCCTGGCTCGAGGGGTTTAACTACGAATTATCTCCCTATATCTCCACTATGTGGAAAGTGAAACAATGCCTTACATCGTCTGTTCAGTCTTACATTAAAAGCATAGTTTAGCAAAATTTAGTTATTTGGTTTTCACCATTCTCCCTCGAAGTTTATCAAAGATTGAAAAATGGAAAATGGAAAAAAAGAGTGGAAATTGAGAGATGTTGACTATATAAGGACAATGATAGAATAGTGAATACGAATGGATTGATTTCAAAAACATGCATAATTATTTATTTGAATCACTAGTCAAAAGATACAAATTTACACCAAATACAACATAGCAACATAGAAATTACAATTTGAAATTGATAAAGTCTAATGATCCCATAAAAGAGCTTCTTTGTTGATCTTCTTGACTTTAGGAGAGCTTCTGGATGTTCTTGGACTTGTCAGAGCATACGGGCGACCCTTGACGTTTCTTGGGCATACCTATTATGTCGATGTGGCAGTTGCTCTTGATGTGGAGGAGTCACCAATGACAGTTGCATTTGAGGTATTGTAGGCTTTTGACTTGTAAGACAAAGGGTTACCTTCTCTCCTTAAAAATATTTGTAGGACCAAGCTCACCGGTTGAATTTCTCCTTGAACAACTTATGAGTTTCTTGAGTTTCGTCAAGCTTTCTTGAAGTATGCTTGGAATTTGTTCTTTGAGTAACGGGTAATCTATTAGCTTAATGATAGTTGTAAAAGGGAGAAGATGGAAATGTGTATGTATGAATGTATGGTATGCAAAAATATTCTTGCCTTCAAGGGTATGCAAAAAAGGTTTCATTGATATGGGATGTGACGCGAACGTAGTATGAAGTTAAACATAAGGGTACCTTATACGAGTTTAATAATAGATATAGAAATGAGGATACCCTACACTGAATCAGAGATTGATATAGAATGGAACTTCTTAAGGATTACGGACAATGAAAGACGAAGAGGAACCCATACAAGCTACGAATTGTAATAGAGGGACCGGAATTCCTACAGGCTAGGATTTGTGATAGACCAATGGAAAGTTTAGACGAATATTGGACTTGAGGGAATATCATGGAAGAGAACACATGGTGACCGGCCAACGGTCACCAAATCCCATGGTCTAATATAGGCCACGTGGTGTGCATCAATGAGGACGTCCTTTGTGGGAAGGTTCCATATGGGGAACAAGAACTTATAAAGGTTCTAAGGATAATGACAGACAAAACGGGATCCCTACAGGCTAGGGAATTTTACTAAATAGAAAACCCTATGAGATAAACCAAAGAATACCCCTATGATTTTAGGGTATAATAATGATAAGAGGTAACCCCACGTATGTTTAAAGTTGCAATAGAATGTCCCTCACGGGATGGATTCCTATGAGAATGGAATGACAATAGTTTCCTTAGTACGTAGGTTCCTTGTTTTGTCCTATAGATATTCTAACCTCCCCATAAGGTGGATTTCTTAAGGGTATCATGGATAACACTAAATGGAAAGGCACAAGGGCCTCCCTTAAGTGAAGCCCCACTGTAGACCGAAACTTTCGTCTCTCAGGTCGTACAAGGTTTCAACATGAGATATTGGTTTAGGGTTATACAAAGAGTCATAGGTTTCATTCCAAAGTCATATCCCCTAAAAGGATACCTCTTAAGACATATTCATTTTTTTGTAAATCCACCGACTCTAGGAGAATTCATCATAAAAACTCATAGGGATGATATATCCCCTTGTCCAACAGACGGAGCTTCTTTCTAAGCATTTGAATTATTCAAATTTAAAATCGCACCACAAATAAAATGTGATAATGAAAATATTATAAAAACAAATAAGTATACCAAATAAATAAATAAAATAAGAAAATATAGAAAAACATCAAAAATAGAAAACCCTAACAAAAACCCTAAACCCAAAAAGGAGAGTCCCCAACTGTAATAACCGACAAAAAATATTGAGTCGCCATAACTACTTTTTGTTCTAACGACGGGTAAATAATGAAATAACCCTAAGTGTACAGATATTCTAAGCTCGTGCTTAGTTTTAGACGAAGGGGAGGTGTTAGGCACCCTTCATCTACATTGTTCACAAGGATAACAGGGTTTAGATTTTAGGTTTAAGAATAGGGTTTTAATTTTTTAGTTAGGGTACTCGTCATAGTTTTTAAGTCGTGTGTCTACGTATCCTCTTATGAGGAATCAAAGTTCCAACTAGTAGTTCGTAGTGTTTGTTAGTGTTTTTTATAAGATTGCGTGGAATTTCTTTCAATTATCCTTGAACCTTGTCTGGGTTTGAAAAATGAGTGATCGTAAACGCAATTCGTAGTTAATTTTGATATTAATTCTCCTTAATCCTTTTTTGAAAATAACTTTGTAGTTTTAGTATAATAATGGTTTTCGATTGGTTAGTTGTTTTGAATTTTAATTTAATTAAAGAGTATGATAAGACACAGAGCGGGATAAGTCTGATAAAGTCTTTCTCCTCATGTGGCCACATATTGACCACGTGTTGCTTGTCATGAAGGATGTGAATCTTATTATTAAAAAAAGATTAATTAATTAACTTAACTAATTTATAAAAACTAAATAGAACCTAAGGGGTGCAAGTTGAAATGAGGTGTTGACTAGTAACATGCCAAAATTAAAACACAAGGCCCATATGTGTTTTATTAAAACTCTAATTATTCATTTACTAATAAAATGATTAAAAAAAATAAACTAAACAATAAAAAAAGCAAGAAAACAACAAGGATACATTACATGAGTTGGTGTTCTCTTACTGCTCTGCTTTATGCATTCTTCAAATTTCCAAACATCACTCTTTAACCACTCGTACGATGTCATATGGCATGTCTTGAGAGAAAAAAAAAACAAAAAAAACAAGAAAGCATACAACAAGCCCACACGTAACCCGTGAGCTATGTTTATATACCAAGGGCACCAAACCAGTTGAGAATATATAAAACATGGGAACATTAATCAATTAAATAAAATATTTGTTCCAATTTCTCTCTCATTGATTTCCATTCTTCTTTCTCACAATAAAACCTTTCACAAAACCATATCTAAATACTTCATCATTTCACCACATCTCAAAATTAAAAACATAGCAATATATCACCATGTAACTTAAAGAACATAGATTATTGTCGTGACTGGACACCAGCAAGTTGTTTTTGGACTTCGTGTGAAGGAGTGGGTGTTGCTTTCGAGGGCTTTGGCGTTGGTGTGTCAACGATAATGAGGTTCTTCTTTTTTCCTGTGAGAAGAATTGACAAAAAAATAACCACAAGAATAAATCACACAATTTACCAATGAGGGTACAATTCTTATTTTTTTCCTCTGCTTTTTCTGTATAGATTTTCCTCTGCTGCAATTGATATTACTGTTTATTATTCCTGTTAATCCTGCAAAAAGATGAACAAAATTTGTACAGGTTGTACTATGAGATTTGATGGTTGATGAGATCTGAACTTTATAGAAATATTATTATGAAATTGTTTATGTTCTATGTTTCAATTATTGAGGAAGATGATGATTTAGTATTGTTTGTAAAGAATTGAAAAAACAAACTATGGTTCTTCAAATGAAAATTTTTAGTGTTGAAATGTGATACAAAGAAAAAGAAGAAAAAAAAAGTTATATGTACAATGAGTGGTTAGAATGTGCATGTAGGTGAAAAATTATTTTTGCTTGGTTTTGAAAAAAAGATTAAAATATTGAAACTGTATTCAAAGTAGCTGAAAAAAGGTTTTCTACAAATTATCGATTTTCCCGTGAAAGAGATATTTGTTGGTCATTGTCTGTTAAATAAAACAACAGGTTTTTTTTTATTTTGTGTTTGCAATTGCAAAATTATGGATGAGAGTGAATGGAAGAAATTGTGGTTATTTGTTGGTCATTATCTGGTAAAGATAACAAACTAAAATAAACCAAATAAACCAAGAGAAAAAAAGTAAGTTGTGTAGAGAGAGATGGAAAATTTGTTGATGAATAATAGTGTGAAAGGATGTTGTATATTATAGTGATAATTAGGTCAGCAAATTAAGAAATAAAATTGATTGACAAATCCGATTTTTCTTGATCAGTAAACTAACCAATCAGAAACTGAGTATGACACAAATTGGCTACAAATGATCAATAAGGAACAATTAACTAAAAAAGGAAATATTTTTTCTATTTATAATGATTTTTAGACTTAATTTTAATTAAAAAAAGCAAAAAAAAAATCAAAATAAATAATTATTTTAAAAAATGCATTAATTAAAAATACAAAAATAATATTTAAATAGTAAAAAATGATTTTTGTGGTTTTGAAAATAATTAGAAAATAGAAATAATTAGTAACAAATACACAAACAAAAAAATGCAAAGTGCACCAAGTGAGATTTGAACCCTTGACCCTATGCTTCCAAGTTATGCTTATTTACCAATTGTGTTATGTTATTGGTTTAATATTAGAAGCCAATTGAAAGTATATGAAGACAAGAAAGTATTTGTTATTTTAAAAAAATAGAAATAAATTATTATGTATATTTTAAATAAGAAAAATAATTTAAAAATGAATATTCATAAAAACTAAAGAATGTTATTGTAAACGAAACAAAAGAATCTTAAAACCTAATTTTGAAAACAATTTTGACTGTAGCACCGAGGCGGACATATTTGGGGTATGGCACATGCTTATGCACAAATAAGCTCTCATTTTCAATACAAAAACGTAGAATTTGGGAATTAAGTCAACATTTGATTTTTGCATAGTTTCATCCGTTTTGGACGTTTTTGAACACAAAGTCACACATCGCTTGATCGTTAACACTCGAGATACTTATGCTTGATGTTTAAAGGGTGTTTAAAGCTAATTTTCACATTTCCGATCGAAATTCTACTTGTTCCATGCTTAAACAGAGTTACTGTCATGTACCATAAAACGCTTTAAAAGTCATACTTCGGCTTAGAATTAATTTAAAACGAATACATTGTTGAATTTGTTGACGTGTTTGCAAGCGACCATGTGATTTTCATCGACTTCGAAGCCGACTTTTTCTATTGTTTTGTTGTTGTCCATGCATGGAAGCCCTACATCTGATTTGAATTAATTCGAATTGTTTTCATTTTTGAGTTAGTTGGCCCGTTTAAAAGCTACCACGCAAAATTCATGAGATTCCGAACATATTTTTTATATCGCTTTTACAACTGACCGTGCGCGAAAGTGATGCTTCTAATGTGTTTTCGACCGAACCGATTGAAGATTTGGATTCCTGGGAACGTTTAAAGGTTACCCTGTAAATTTTTTTCCATTCCTAGCAACTTTTTCCAGATGCCTAATTTCATAAAACACGTTTTTACCGTTTAATGTAGAATTTTGATTTAGTTATTAGTGCTGATTTTTTACACTTCTATGTGCAAAATTTCATTGTTATAATCTCTATTTGTTGTATACTCATGTGTGATATTTCATTTGTTGATTATCAAATTGATTTTGACACGGTTCAAATATCGTTTATCTTGTTATCTTTTGACGCGTTTGTTCATTGTGCAAGGTAGATTCTATTATGTTTTATCAGGTAACACAACATTGGTTATGTGATCAAAACTTGTGGCTTATGCTCGCTTCCGACCGAACACGCTTTGCTTCACATTTCATGAGAAATGTCCTTTATTCACACTTGTTGTATATTGTCTGGATATGTATGATACTTTGTGCAGGGACTTTTATATGCGGTGCATTTGTGGCATGCATTTCTATATTCGCTTAGTTGGATATCATTTCTGTCTATGTTTGTTTCTTAGTGATGTTTGCTCGATGTATTCCCTACTTCTCTGTTGCTTTTTTCCGCTATTGACGAATTTGCGTTCGATTGGTAGTCGCCGTAGCTGCTTTCGCTTTCTTGCATTTTTATCGCATTTCTTTATTTCTTTTCTTGCCATGAGAAGTATGATAGAGATGTATGATGGGGGTATCCATTTCTAATCATGTCAGGAACCCCTCTAGTTTATTTAAAGACCCGTTTAGGGAAATTATGCATTATATGCATTATATGCTATTTGTGTTTTGCTTGTTTAAAGATCCATGTTTGAAGTGAGCATTATGCAGGCGTATTTACATTTGTGCCCAAAGACCTCAAAGAAGGCTCCCATTCCCAATCTCTCATTCATAAGTCCTCAAAATAAGGTGAGCGGAAAGGGTTCGCAATCAACCCCTGCATTCCGTCTGTGTCATCCTTAGCTCGTGCGCACCATGATGCTTTAGAGTGTGTTGCTCTTGTTATTGAGTCGGTCAGATAGAAAAGAGATTTGTAATTGATTCCCCACACTTTGTCTTGAGCTCATGTTGGTCGATGTTAACACTCTGTGTTTATCACTTTTCCCCCTTACTCTTCTTGCCTTGTAATATAATACCATGGTATAGACTCTTATATTCCCACAGATAGCTTGTTAGCCTCGGTTGATATGACCCCTTGGCTAAAGCTCCCCCTATCTCCTGCCTCGATTCATGATATCTTTGTTAAGCCTCTTTTGACTTGAGTTAGTGTGTACTACTCATGACATGTGTGTGCTCTATTGAGCTTGTGTATTACTTGCTTTCCATCCTTATGTACATGCTTTATTAGGTTGTGATCCTTTGTCACGTTCCTTAGGAGCTCTTGATTAACCCTTTGGTGGCGATTCGAGACAGACATAAGTTTAGGTTGTGAACCTTTTCTATGCTCCCTTAAGACTTCTCGATTAAACCTTTGGCGGTGATTCAAGATAGATATTAGGATTATGATCCATGCATGCTAACATAGGGTAGATATTTCCATTTGAAAACTCAACCTTAGGATCCATCATTGTATGATAACATTAGGGATTAGATTTTAGATAGTCTCCCTTAGTTGTTTTTCTATCTTTTTGCATCATTGCATTAAAACTGAAACTTATTTTTCTTTGTGCAAAAGTTAAAGCACTCTAACATTCTCAAATCCTTTTTCAAAGTAAAAAACACCAATCAATTCAAATCTCATTTTGCCGCTTGGCTTTTCTTTTAAAATCCTTTTTCAAGGTAAAAAACACAAAACAAACAGAAACATGTGATCCGAACTACAACGATCGGATTCATTAAAAGGGATTCATAAGCATCAGGTCACGGGACTCAGCCGAGCGAAACTTTGTAAATATTTCGTTCTTTTCCCCGTGTTTTCTTTTGCATGCATTCACTCTTTGCATTTTCTTTTTAGCTCTTAAGAATTAGATTTTAACACACCCTTTGATTAGAATAACAAGAGTGGATACCTTAGAGTACTATAGGCGTGTGGGGTGCTAGTACCTTCCCCTCGCGTAACAGACTCCCTTATCCGATCTATCGGGAGTTTGACCATGATTTCACCCTTATCAGGTTTACTCGATGTTTACCTTTCCTTTTCTTAGGGATAAAAAATGTTTGATGGTGACTTCATTTATTTTATCTCGATGATTTGTTCAGCCGGTTGTTTCAATGTGCATCTGCATGAGTGATATTTTTATGCTTTAGTGATAGTGTGTGAAAAAGAAAACATTTCCATTTTATAGGAAAAATAAATACAAAAAGAAAGAGAAGACAATATTTCTATCGAAAAAAAGTCCTTAATTTAATGATAAACTTTTAAAAAAGCAAACATGGGGGGCCTACTATTATACCCCAATTTTTTACCGTAAGATTTCTCATCATCTCATGTCACAATGCATCAAGACACACACATTAGGGTTGTTTCTCTCTTTATCCTATCTTTAAGTTTTCTCTTGAAATATCACCAAGCACTTTGATTTATGTATCTTGTGCGTGTGTTATTTTAACTAACATCAATATGTGTATATATGTTCCTTTGAATGTTTATATTGTAGGTGATCACAATTGCATTCATCTAACCATCTAATCTAGTGTTTGAGGGGTGATTATTAGTAAAATGGTTCTCTAATAAATTGGAAGAGTTCAATCTTCTAAGTAATGTCTATAACATTGATCGGTCACCATTTCTATCTAATTTTCATCATGCATACAGTCTAAAGCTTGTCAATTGAGTAACATTTTATGTTAAGTCTTATTGTTTTCTTAAATATTTAATGTCTAGCTGATTTTCTTGGATTGTATTTTCTTTGAGTTATTTTGATGCTTTTAATGCTTTTTGTTGGTAGTATGCATATCTCAGGTTTAGTAGGGTTAGTGTAAAGCAAGAGTGCAGAGCATGGAACAAAATTACAAAGCCCAAAGAGGAAAAGTGTAAGCGTATAAAGACCAACACGGTCCGCGTCCCATGACACAACCCGTGTGAGCACAACAAGCCATGCCCATACAAAGAACCCGGGGGCCAACACGGGTGCCCGTGCTACCTCGCATGGCTTGTGTCAGAAGGCATGAAGTAGGTGAAAAGAGAATCCATCTTGTGAAGCAACACGACATGTGTGGGATCAACACAGCCCGTGTCGGCCTGCACGTCATCTATTTTACTTTGGTCCCTTTTTACTAAATATTGACCTTGAGGGTACTTTAGACATTCCAGCTTGCTGAGATTTATACCTAGTTATTTATTTGAGTTTTTGAGTGAGAGGCAGGGACTTTTTGGCATCGTACAATAGAGAACACACAAGAAAGAAGATTGCTTCATCAAGGTTATTGGAGACGGAGGGATTCAAGGGTTTCCACCATTGAAGATCAAAGTCCACCTTTATTCTTGTAATGTTTAACTTCTTAATTATATCTATTTTGAATATTATGAGAGGCTAAACCCCCCAATGCTAGGGGGTGGTCCTGAATTGGTTTATGCAATGGATATGAATTTCTAAGTTAATCAAAGTTTGGATTCATAGTTTTCCATTTAATTATGCAATGTGTTTATGCTTTCTCTTTTGGTAACATTAGGAATGATCTATGGCTAACAAGTGCAGGACTGTAGTTGTTAGGGATTTTGCATAACTGGATTATAGTAGATACGACCTAGGACTAGGGGTACCCTATAATTACCATAGACAACCTTGTTATTATAATTGCTTGAACTCACTTTTTATCTTCATGGGTATTGGGATTAAGGGTGAATGTTCAAGGGTTTTTCACTACAGACATAGGGAAAAACAATCTAGAGGTTGGTAATTGAAAACCATAAGTTTAACCATTGATAGCATTAGAATTCATATCTTTGCTATCCAGGTCAACCACTTCCCCTAGCATGTTTTGCTCTTATAAAGAAAAGTCAAGTTATTTTCGTGTTATTACTTTTTACAATGATTTTATCAAAATAAACTAACCAATTATTTTTGTTCCATTGAACTACTGGGGAACTTAGTATTTACTATGCATTCCTAAAGATAGATCTTTGGGGTAAACCAATTATTACTACATCGGTTAAAATAGTACACTTGATATTTTCCCGATCAAGTTTATGGCGTTGTTGCTGGGGAGTGCCAAAATACAATGTTTTAACTATAGTTCATTTGAAATTTTATTACTCTGCAATTTAAATTTTATTTTTGTTAAATTTTATAATTGTGCTAATTCTTGTATAATCTGTGTATGCGAGGTAAAGCCTCAACTGATTATCTTTTTGACGCAGAACCAGAAAGAAGTTTGCACAAAAGACTCAGACAAGCTAGATTAGCCAGGCTGAAGACTGAAGGAGAAAGTTCAACACATCAAGAAGAAGAAGTTCCTTCAATTCACTCTGAATCAGAGTCCGAGTCCGAGTCAGAAAATTTAACCATGGGTGAAATTCCACCACCAGAAAGATTGCTTGGAGACTATGGAGGAGTAAATGCTCTGGCTAGCCGGTTGACTATCGTTAATCAACCGGTAAATGTGGAAAATTTTCAACTGCATCCTTCAATAATCAGATAGCTGGAAAATAGAGCATTCACAGGAAAGATCAACGAAGATGCAAATAAGCATCTTCAGAGATTTCTCACCATCAACACCACTCTGAAGATTGAGGGACATTCTGAAAAAGAAAAAAAATTAAGAATGTTCCCTTTCACACTGTTTGAAGAAGCCGAAGAATGGTTTTACTTATTACCAGCTGGTAGTATTACCACTTAGGAACAAATGGAGAAGACCTTTATGGACGAGTACTTCCCAGCTTCTGTGTATATCCGCAAGCGATATGATATTGTGAACTTCAAGCAGAAAGAGGGAAAGTCTCTAGGTGATGCGTACATGAGATTCAAAAGATGTTTGGTAGCATGCCCAACTCATAATATGGATCAAACTTAGAAAATGTAGATATTTGTGAATGGCTTAAAGATGAAGACTAAACAACTCATTGATACTGCTGCCGGTGGCTCATCTAATTTTACAACAACCATTGGTGTGAAGAAGAATATCTAAGCCATTGCTTCCAACAAACATTTGGAGTTATATGATCGAAGTATGACTACACTGAGAGAAGTTATTGATCTGAAACTGGAAGCCAATAAAGTTCGGATAAAAGATGCAATAGCTAAAGAGGTGGAGAAGAAGCTGAAAGCATTAAACCTTGGAAATCAACAGGTCGCTCAAGTTCAACAAGCTCAAATTGTTAGTTGTGAGATATGCAACGGACCGCATCAAACGGTGTTCTATTTTTCTACTCCTCATCAAATTGAAGAAATAAACTTTCTGAAGCAACATAATTCGTACTCGAATACTTACAATCCTGGTTGGAAAAATCATCCTAGTTTATCATGGAAAGATAACAATAACAAGCTCCACAAAAATAAGATTGGGAGGTAGCATTTGAAAAGATGGCTGCATATAATTCTCAATTCCAAGAAGAAACACAGAGAAACCACAAGAGCACCATAACTTCAATAAAAAATCTGGAAAAGCAAGTGGGATAGATAGCATAACAACTATCATTGCAAGCACAAGGTTCCCTTCCAAGCTCATAATCCAATGAATCAAGAGAATATAAATGTTATCACTACAAGAAGACAGAAAGCTCGGGAACCTGAAGAAGAAGAGGTAACAGATGGCAACGTGGTCATAGAGGTGGCCTTCGAAGTGAGGGAAAACAAGAAAAAGCTCGAAGAAGTTGTGCCACCAGCAAAGCCAACTGAAGAGAAAAATCAAAAGGAGGGGAAGCTGATTATCAAGTTTTCATTCCCTACTAGAGTGGCAAAGAAATACTCCAAAGAAAAAGATTTTGAGAAATTTGCAAGTTTTTTCAAGAAGTTGGAAGTCAATATACCTCTCTTTGAAGCACTTGGGAAAAGGCCTTTATACAAAAAATTCATGAAAGAGGTGACTGCCAAGAAAAGACCAACAGGAGATGAGCAAACTGGGGTGATTGAAAAGAGTGGAAGAATCTCTCCTGAGAGAAGGATTCCAACCAAGCAGAAGGATCCGGGGTCACTTGGTATCCCGTGAACTATAAATGAAAGGACATTCATGAAGGTTCTAATTGACTCTAGTTCTAGTGTGAGCCTAATGTCATTGTCCACATTCAAAAGGCTTGGTATTAGAGAGGTAAGTGAGATTAGGACGAAATTAAAATTTGCAGATCACACGGTCAAGCCTTCATATGGGTTAGCTGAAGATGTAATGGTGGGAATTGAGAATTTTGTTTTTCCAGTTGATTTCCAAATCATGGACATACCTGAAGATGAAGAGACTCTAATCATTCTTGGCGACCATTTATGCTGACTAGTTGATGCAAATTTATATTGAGGAAGGTAATCTGACACTAAAATCATTTGATGAAAAGATGACTTTGAAAGTGTTAGAGATCAAGAAACAAGGGGTAAGTGGAAAGAAACACTCTTCAGTGGGGATGATCAAGCTAGAAGAAGCCAAAAATATTGCAAAAGTCTCAAGTATAAGCTCTCGGATGGCATCACCTCAGGCTATTGTAAAAATTCCCAAGATCATTCAAGGTGTGGAGATGGAACATGGAAGTAATTTGAGGCTCAAAGTGACCCATAAATATGAACCAGGTGAGTTTATTGTTACAGGTAAGACAAGTAACAAGGTGTGAAAGAGGAAGTACCGTCCCTAATGGGGACGAACCTTCGAGCCAGGAGATGTTAAACGAAGTGCTTCGTGGGAGGCAAACCACGCTTTTAATAGTTTCTTTTTCCTTTTTTGTTTTTATTGTCAGGTAATAAAAAGGGGACCTTACTAGTGAATGCTTGGAAGAAGCAGCAGCTTGCAAGCATCCCCCTTTGTGAGTCTTCCCTCTCCTTCATATTATGAAACATTGAGGCCAATGTTTAGTTTAAGTGTGTGTGTGTGTGGGGGGGGGGGGGGGGGGTTCTTTCATTTGTTTTGCGTTACTTTCAATTGTTTGTTTTCACTAGCATCTGTTTTGGATTTTTTTTCATTGTTTTCGTTGTCGTAGTTTGTTATTTTGCTTTGTGTCAAGATGTTACAGATTGTATGACGGATGTCGAATGAGAAATGGAATGATAAGTGAATGGATGAATGGTGAAACCTGAACTTATTTCTCCAAGGCACCCTGGAAGAGGATGTCGCCGAAAGAAAATTAACGGTTGGACGCAACTTGGTGCTACTAGACAGAAAAGGTGGATGGTATACCTGGACGAGAAAAGAAACCACATGACACTAGGAGTGCTTTGAACCTATGAGCTTATCCAACATGGTGAGGTACAAAGAGGCCATACATGATTGATGATCATCATGAGAGTTCAATCAGGTATGACTTTATCACTCTGACTTTGCGTTTGTTCTACCTACACAACACAATAGGAAAACACACACTGAGGCACTTGTTTGTTTTACCATCTGAGCCTTTTTAGCCATCCATAATAATATGTTTATCCTTTGTTAAACACCATTGAGCCTTATCCCATTGATTATTTTAACCATATCAGTAACCCATGGCCAAACGCTTCCTACCCTTTTGTTCAACATATGTGTTATGATTTTTTTATTTGAACATATTCTAAGTTTGGGGTAGTTATTAGCAAAGAAATGGGCAAGTGTGAGTTTGAAAATAAAGAGAAAGGAATAGATAAAAGAAAAAATTCTTTTTGTAACACATGAAAGCGTGAAAAGAAAAAAGAGAAAAGAGTTATATAAAGAACTTGCCCGAATGAAAGACTCAAAGACTATTAGGTACTCCAAGAAAAGCGAGTAAATCAAAAGATTTTGGGTGAATAAGTTCCCCTTGCAACAATATAAGCGCAAAGATGAAAAACATAACATAAATACTGATCCAAAAACCATTTGCTTATTCCTTTCATTGTTTATCCCAGCTTTCACCTAAGCCCCGTTAGAACCAAAAAAGACCTCAAAAATTGTGTCAATTCTGTTTGTGTAGTGAAAGGAGAATTAATTCAAGGTTGAGAGTTGATATTTCATACCTAGATTTTGTGAGTGAAAAAACACTTTAACCGTAAGAGATTTGGTGAGAGGTGTGAAAAAGATTGCAGGTAAAAGGTACTCTGATGTGGAAGTGTGGTAGGCGATATCGTTTGGTGAACCAGAAGCTTGATCGAGAAGGTAAAAGCAAGTTGTGAATAACGCCAGCGGTTATTGAGGAAAAAGAAAATCCAGGGTGACCTCCATTTGGTCTCTTGCATCACTTAAGGACAAGCAATGAGATAATTTTAGGGTTGTGATCGGTCACCATTTCTATCTAATTTTCATCGTGCATACAGTCTAAAGTCTGTCAATTGAGTAACATTTTATGTTAACTCTTATTATTTTCTTAAATATTTCATGTCTAGCTAATTTTCTTGCATTGTATTTTTTGTGAGGTATTTTAATGCTATTAACGCTTTTTGTTGGTAGTATGCATATCTCAGGTTCAGTAGGGTTAGTCTAAAGCAAGAGTGCAGAGCATGGAACAAGAGTACAAAGTCCAAAGAGGAAAAGTGCAAGCATATGAAGACCAACATTGTCCGTGTCCCATTATACGACCCGTGTCAACACAACAAGCCATGCCCATACAAAAAATCCGAGAGCTAACACGGCTGCCCGTGCTTCCTAGCACGGCCCATGTCAGAAGGCCTGAAGCCGGAGAAAAGGGAAACCATTTTTTGAAGCAACACGGCCAATGTGGGCTCAACAAGGCCCGTGTCGGCCTGTGCATCAGCTATTTTATTTTGGTCCCTTTTTACTAAATCTTGACCTTGAGGGAACTTTAGACATTCCAGCTTGCGGAGATTTGTACTTAGGTATTTATTTGAGTTTTTGAGTGAGAGGCAGGGACTTTTTGGAATCTTACAATAGAGAACACACAAGAGATAAGATTGCATCATCAAGGTTATTGGAGACGAAGGGATTCAAGGGATTCAACCAGTGAAGATCAAAGTCCACATTTATTCTTGTAATGTTTAACTTCTTAATTATGTCTATCTTGAATATTATGAGAGGCTAACCCCCCCCCCCCCTATCTAGGGAGGTCCTGACTTGGTTTATGCAATGGATATGAATTTCTAAGTTATTCAAAGTTTGAATTCATGGTTTTCAATTTAATTATGCAATGTGTTAATGCTTTCTCTTTTGTTAAAATTGGGAATGGTCTATGGCTAACAAGTGCAGGACTGTAGTTATTAGGGTTTTTGCATAATTAGATTATAGTAGATACGACCTAGTACTAGGGGTACCCTATAATTACCACATACAATCTTGTTATTATAATTTCTTGAATTCACTTTTTATCTTCACGGGTATTTGGATTAAGGGTAAATGTTCAAGAGTTTTTCACTACAGACATAGGGAAAAACAATCTAGAGGTTGGTAATTGAAAAACATAAGTTTAACCGTTGAGAGCATTAGAATTCTTATATTTGCAATCCAGGTCAACCACTTCCCCTAGGATGTTTTTCTCTTATAAAGAAAGGTCAAGTTATTTTCAGGTTATTACTTTTTGCAAAGATTTCATCAAAACAAACCAACCAATTATTTTTGTTCAATTGAACTACTGGGGAACTTAGTATTTACTACGCACTCCTCGAGATCGATCTTTGGGGTAAACCCATTATTACTACACCGGTTAAAATAGTACACTTGCTACTTTCCTGATCAAACATCAAAGATTTGTGGTTCAAGGAGCTCTCTCACTTTATTTAAGTCAAGATCTCCTCAAAGTTGGTGGTAAGAGTCATCAAGAAGATTCATAGGTTCATGTGTTTATTTCTATGCCTTCTTAAACAAAATTCATTGATAATTAAGATCCATCTTTGAGTGTGCTTCAAGAAAACACCATTTCAAGACCTCTTATGATTCATCATGCTTTACTTTTCCAAGAAAGTTCAAAAATATTCAAGGTTGGCTCAATAAGTTTGACCTAATTGAGAAAATACTAGTTTCAGTGATCAAAAGTGCATAACTCTCATAATTTTCAACATTTAGAGTTTGTTATTTTTGCTATGGATTATTATCATCATCTACAACAACCTCTCTTCACATGACAAGATCCAATTGTGCAAGAAAAATCATCAAAAGTTGAAAGAGGTTACAAGTCATTTTGAGGCTCTCTAAGCTAGGGTATGTTGACTTCCAAAGGCCATATCTTTCTTGTTTTTTGAGATTTTTGAGTGACTTCAAAGCCATGATCCTCTTTAAATGGCCCTAAACAAGCTCTCTTCATAAGTCTAAGGCTAATTTTGATTGGAAGATCACAAAAAGTTAAGAAAGATTTCAAGTCTCCTTGAAGAGCCTTTGAATTTTAGGGTTTGACTTCAAATGATCATAAGTTGGTCAATTTTTATCTCCTTAAGCCCATTATTTTTCAAAAATAATATTTGGAATGTCTACTACAACTTTGTTTTTATGTGCAAGACTTGAGAATGCTTGGAAAGAGGTTGAAGAACTGAAAAGATTATAGGACTTTTGTGATTTCCCCAAATTTGTTCATCATCTTCCAAAGACCATAACTCTTTCAATTTTTATGATTTTTGAATGATCTAAATTAACAATTCAATTCAAGAGGTCTACTTCTTATCATCTTCAGATATCAAGACCAAATTTTTAGTGGAAAAACATTTAATTTTGAAGAACATTATAGCTCATATGGAAATTCAACACTTAGTATTTTTTCTAAGTACAAAACATTCGTGTGTTTTTCACAAATTCAATTGGACATAACTTTTTACTAAACTATACAAATGATGTCTTTATTGGAAGATTGTAAATATTTTGACCTTGTCTTTCAAATGCTCCAAGAATCATGTGATAAAGCCTCTTGTGTTCGGTGCACGATGGATTCAAAGTTGGCACCTTGAAACTGATTTTATCAAAATAGTCAGATTGCAAATTGGTTAATGTGACCTCTAATCACAAAATTATTACCCTTTTTACTTCTAATCATGCTTAACAATCTTATAGAAGTGATTAGCACCTTGAAACGGAAGTCTTGGATGAGTTTTGAGCAAATGTGTGTCACACTTTTCATGCTTGCAACATCACACAAAATTTCTCAAAATCTCATAATTTTACACACTTGAGCATCCCACTTGCTTCCCTATAAATAGAGGGTGATATCCCACTCATTTGACAAGCTTTAGAGAGCCTAAGAACCCCCGTTGAACTATCTCCATACCTCTCAATTTTTCAATTTAGAATTCAATTCTAAAGTGCTTCCAACTATTATTTCTTGATTGATTCTTCATCCTTGAACTTCACTGAAGCTAACATAAGAAGAACCAACCCTTGAGGTACCCTGAATCGTGTTAGCGCAGTCCAATTTTAGAACAAGTTCATCTGACTTTGTTCAGGTAGTTTAAGACACCAAATATTCTAACTCAAATTATTATAATGATCTATGATGTTAATTGGTGCTTTCTATTAACTCAATGTTCGTAAAGAAATGCATTTGATGCTTCTATTTTTTTATTTCAAAATTTTCAAAACACTCTGGTTTTTCTCAAATCGGTTGTGTTGTTGTGATATGGTGGGAGAACTGACTTGAGTGTTTTGCGTTTTATTGCAAATGTTGCGGTTAGCAAGAGTCGCCACCGACTTTTCTTTTATCCAAAAGGAAAGGTGAAAAAGCACAGGAAAGACCTTTGAGATTGTTTCTTGATTTTGGGGGGTAGATTATGAAAAGGGAAGGTATTAGCACCCTTTTCATCCATGGTTTTCCATGGGCTCTTAGTTACTTGCTAGATCACTTGCTTTTTATTTTGAAATTGTGTTTTGTGTGGTTTTGAAAGTTTTGTAAAAGAGGCCTTTGTTTAGGAAGTCTTTGTAATGACTCTCGTTCGTAAGAATGTATACAAAGATGCTTGTCTTTTTGAAAATGTTTGAAAATGTATGTGTTTATTTTGAAAATAGCAAGGATAGTTGTTTGAAAATAGAGCAAGTAACTCGAAGAAATATACCTACTCAAATGTCTTTCTTGTTCATTTTCTATTCCTTTGACATTGTTGTCTTACCATTGATTTGGTAAGCCACCCTATCTTTGGATGTAAACGGGACGGGCGTGGGTCATCGTATAACCATGATTAGCAATTTTGCAAAGTATCTTATCATTTTTTGAGGGACTAAGATCATTTTGTAAGGCAACTTAGAATAGCGTCATCGAGGGACTATGATCTTATATTTGTTTGTTTTGCCAAGATACTTCGCATGCGTAATATGGCCATTTTTGTATAAGGCGACCAAGTGGAGAAACCCTAAGGATGCTTGTGTGCAAGTGTGCTATTTTCATGCTTTGATTTTGTCTTGAATTTAGGGTTTTCTATTTGATTTGTTTTTTTATCTTGCCATTCAAACCCTAATTACTAGCATGGTATGTAAAAGTGGTAAATTGCGTAATTTAAAGATTACTACACTATTACAACATTTTATGGGAGGGGGAATACAAATTATGAATGGGGATTTGCAATAATGTAAATCTAATTAAGCTATTACAACCAAATCGAATTTGTACAAATATTTGAATAAATAATGTACAAGACAATTTAAATATTCAAAGATATATAAATGCAAGAAAAGGATTTTTGTTTTGTTTTTTATGTGAAAAGAAGTTTTGAACTAAACCTAATAACTTAAGAAAAGGAGATTAATTCTTGAAAAATAGTTAACCCTAATTTCTAATTTAAAAGAAAATAAAATTCTTTAACTATTATTTTTTGTGCATTTTTTTTGTATTGAAAATAGATAATATTTTATGAAAATAATTAGTCTCTTTATATGTTAAAGAAAAAAATACTTATAAATGTGAGAAAAAAGAAATAAATGATTAAACTAATTCTATTTTTTTATTTACAAGTTTATTAAAGATAGATAAATGTGAGAAAATAGATAATATATATATATATATATATATATATATATATATATATATATATATATATATATATATATATATATATATATATATATATATATATATATATATATATATATATATATATATATATATATATATATATATATATATATATATATATATATATATATATATATATATATATATATATATATATATATATATATATATATATATATATATATATATATATATATATATATATATATAACTAAAATAATTTTTTTATGAGAAAAAATAAAATAAAATGGACCAAAAATATAAATTTAGCATTTTTATATTTTTTATGATTTTTAATATTAAGGAAAATATATTTAATAAAATAGAAAGGAAAATAAAAATGAATAATAAAAATTATGGGCCAGGGGTGCTGCAAGGAAACATGGGGTAGTATGTTAGCAAAAAATGCTAAGGCCCAAATGTTGAAGCCCATCCTGCAAACAGCCAAAAATGAAACTGGAAAAATATGAAAAAAAACAAAAGGTAGCGCCAAGGTTCGAACCGACGACCTATGCATTTCCAGTGCGGTACCTTGCCACTGGGGTGGCTGTACATCCGTTAGTTTATGTGAAACAAGAAAAATATAACACAAAAAGCTTCCTTGGCCCTGTACTTCGTCTTCTTCCTCTAGCTAGCCAGACCTCCTGTAACTCTTTCATCTCTCAATAAAAATGGAAATTGATAACATGAATGTTATAGCATTTCATCTCACGATTCTAACCATGTGAATAACTAAAACTATAAGTCCAAGATTAAAGAGAATTTTAATGGCCCTAATTCTTAACCTAATTTTTTCAGAAACTTCAAACTCAAAATTCTCTCAACTCAGGCAAAATAAATGCAAGTTATGGATATGTACAGCTTCGTAGCAATGATGTCTATATTGTATATTCACAAATGGAAAGCTAACTATGCTTGTATCAAGAGATGGAAAGACATAAAACTCACCTTGAATTTGGAAATCATGTTTTGGAAATGAGCCTGCTTTAGGATGCTATGATGATCAGGTTAGCTTCCTTGAACCTTTAGGAAGCTAATGAAATGCTTAGCTTGTCTTGAGGGTGGCTAGAATGATCTCTAGAAGTCCACCTGTGTTACTTTGTTTTTGAAGTTCAACAATAGGGAAGAGGGAATTACAGTGACGTTTTAGGGTGTGGGATGGTTTTCTTGTAAGGTAAGGATGCTTAGGGAAGCAAAAGGCCTGAAAACGCACGAGTGGAATTGAAGATTCAATTCACAAGTCAAAATGGCAAGTTTGTAAGCTTGGTATGCAGTTTCTGATTCTAGGGTGTTTCAAGGCTTGGGCATTCGTGCTTTTAGTTGCAAAGTGATGGCTTTATATAGAGCAAAAGATTGGAGGACTTGTGCTTGCTCAGAAGTACAAGATCACATGTCTTGCTACATTTCTTGTTTTTGAAGAAAGTGTGAGAAATGACTTCTTAATGCATGGTTCTGATCTTGTAGGGTAGTGTGAAGCTTTAAACATATTTTGTTGAGGCTTAGAGGCTTGGTTTGTGCAGAAAGAACAAGTCCAAGGCTCAAGAAATGAAAAAATGCATAAAGCATGCTTTTCCAAAATGGCAATGTTGCCTTTCTTCCATAAATGGTTATTTTCTTGTACAATGCATTGAATGCTTGGCTTTAGGGCATGAAATGTCGTGCAATCCATTAATGGTGGAGTGACAAACGAGTTTGAGGCCTGAAAAGTGAAAATTGTACAGCATGCTTGAGGATTTGAATTTTGTTCTTCATGAATTGGCTTGAGATCAAAGTGAGAAATTACCAACTTCATTTCTTCGATTCTCCCTACTCAAGAATGATCTCAAGGAGTTCTTGGACATATTTGAAAGCTTGGAATGTTCTCTATAACTCATCTTTAAAATGCATTTCAAGATTCCTCTTGGAACTAGGTGAAAAATTGCCATGAAGTTGGGTCAAAAACCTGCCTAAATTAGGGCAAAATTTCACTAAGTTATTTTAGTTCATGGGCATGTATTTACAAAATTATATCTTGAGATTCAAGAATATTTAGGGATAAATGTGTGAATAAAAGTTGTAGATTTCATGGAGGTCTACAATTTTCATTTTGGGAACTTTTTTTGAATCATCTTGTATCATGGTGGAAAATTGGCCTAAATTTGAGAAAAAATAAGAAATTTTATATACTTAATGAACAAGTTTCAAAACCAAATCTTCAACCTTTGATTCCTTGATGAACAAGTTTCATATTTTGACATGTTTTGATGAATTGTGATCCTTGGTATTTGATTTTGACCAAAAAGTCAAAGTTTGACTTTTCAGTATACAATTGACTTTTGATTAGTTGACTGCAAATTTCATCTATCAATCTAATGAAAATGCAATGTTTTGACCCATGTCATTAGGTCATGATGATGAAATTGTGTTCTTGGAATCATGATTCAAACCAATTAGTCATTTGCTAGGTTAAAAATCAGAAATTGCCCTTTCTCAGTCAAAACCCTAATTTTGACCATTTTGCCCTTTTGATGATTTGATCAAATTTCTTGAGGAATTGTGATCCAAATTTGATCAAATGATACATATGAGTATAGAATGTTGATGTGGATTAAAAGTTAAGAAGTTTGACTGTAAATTGGCCATGGTTGACTTTTTCCCCAATATAGTTGATTTTTATGTCAACTGTCCAATTGACTGATCAAAAATATGGTTCAATGCTTGAAACTTGTCATGAGTAAACTTAGGGGTCCATGATGATGTTTGAAGGTCATATGAAGCATTGATAGTCCAAAAATACTTGGGCAAACTCAAACCCTAATTTTGGGTTATCAGTGCAAGATGAGATGTCTTGAGCCGATCAAACCCTAATGCAGTCTTGAGTCAAAGAGATCTTGTGAGAAAAAGTCCTGATAAATGAGAGGGAAAATTTTGGGGTACAACAGCTGTGATTTAAAGAAATTTTTCGCGAGGGTAAGGTTAGGATCGTTTGGAAGAGATGAATCCAATGATACAGGTTTGAGCTTCTAACGATTCCGTTTGAAGAATCTCAACACACAGAGGTCTGGAGGTTGAAGACGAGCTACATGTTGTTCTTCAACCAATGATAGCGTGGTAACTGTTTTATTTTGATTGGCCCAAAATTATTTTATTCTGCGTGTTTTTTAATAAGGCCTGGAACATGCACAACACGCCAGGTCACTCAGATCTGCTTTTTAACGCATTTGACATTGATCCGATGGTCCACATCTTTTGGGCTTTATTTTATTTTTATATTTTATTTGTTTAAAATACAAAAATTCATAAAAAAATCATTTTAAATTCTAAAATTTTGAAAAAATTATCAAAAATACTTTTGATTTTTCTATTTTTGATTTTTATTTTTTCATAATTTTATATTGTGATTTGATATTTTTTATGATTTTTAATTTTATTTGACTTGTTTTAATTGTTTAAAAATACTTTTATTAAATCTTAAATTCTGGAAAAATTATGGAAGGATCTAATGACCTATTTACAAATATTGGTGACCTCATTTTATTTTTAATTTATATTTTACTTTTTTTCACAAATTTTGGGTTTTTTGCTTATTTCTTTAAATTATAAAAATAGTTTCTGACTTAAAAAAATTCTTAAAATTTTTGTCAACACTTATTGACTCATGTTTGACTTCTTATATTTTTTTGAATTTTTATTTGTTGTTTTAACATATTTTGTGTATTTTACCAATTATTTCCCTTTTAGTATTCATTTAAATATTGTTTATTAAATATCTTATTAATATTTTTGTTTGGTCCTGATTTGGATGTTATTTTGAGACAAGTTCTTCAACCTCATTGGACCTTGGGTGTTTATAGGTTGATAAACCAAATCCACAAAAAATCCATGAATGATGTTGATTATATTTGAAATCTTAATTTTATCTAATACATCCCCTCCCTCTTTATCTTATCCCTTTCTTACTTGTGCTACATATTGTTGGAGAATAATCTACATATCATTTCTCTAACATGTGGTACATAGATTGATATTGACCGGACTCAAAATAGGTGTGACTTCAACATATGTCCACTTATGATTTCTTAACATAGCGCTAAATTTGTCTCGATTCGAAAAATGATAATTCGTGGCCCAAACCTATGTTTGCAAACCCAAGTATGTTTAATTTGAAACCTCTGGTCCAATAACCTTGAGGTTCATTGTTATGAGGCTTTGATCTTATCAATCCTCTAATGAACATTCTTGAATTTTGGTCTAGGTGAATCAGTTAAACATCATTGGTCATATGTGCTTGCCTTGAGTACTTGAAATGAATGATATACTTGACAAAAAGAAAATGAATCTTTTTGTTGAGAAGCTTTGATTTTATCAATCTTAAAATGAGTTTTCAAATGCAAGCTTCAAGATGGTCATTCAACTAACCTCTAACTTCTAATTCACTAACAGTTAACTTTACTTTATGTCCTTATTTCGTGCCTTTATTTTTATGTACCATTTACTTTGGGATTTACATTTCATGCTATTTTCATATTTGCTCATTTGAGCATTTATCTTTATGTCATTTTATTTTTGTTCATTTGAGATTTACCTTTATCTCATTTTTATTTTGCTTACTTGAGCTTTCATTTTCTTTTTGAAGACACTTATTAAAAAACTGGAACATTAAGAAAGCCTTAAGGTTACTGGGAATATTTGGTTACTATCCAAGGCATAATGGAGTTGTGGACCTCTTGAACTTAGGATTAGAAGCTTTGATTACTCTGGGACCTTGTGACTCTGTTGTTACTTTGTCTAAAGGTCTTTGCGTTTACCCCAAAGATAATGGGTTGATTTTCTTTGTGTGTAGGTTATTCTGATTATATGTTTTGTTTGTAATGGGGAATTCCTCTGTATACAGACGTTACTCTGCCCAATTTTTGTGAAGACTTAATTTATCTGAAGCTTGGCATTCTACATTAACTCTTGATGTCAAGTCTTGGCTTCTTATTTGTTAGATCGTTCTTTTTCTTAGCTTTTACCTAATGCTTTAGGATAGTCCCTTCATCTCCTTCCATCTTCTTTAATTTCAAAATTCTTCTCCCTCCTTTTCAAAACTCCTCTTGTTTTCTAACTTGAACCGGTTTCATAATAAACTTGGACTTAGGTCCATGGATTTTCAAAAATATTTTATTAATCAATCTTTAATCAATTTAATCATACTTTTACATTTTTTTGTGAGAAGACAAAAAGTCAATTAACCTCATTCAAATCATTTTGCCACTTTAGATTTTTTCTTTAAAACTTTTCTTAAAAGATTATACTCTTTTTATCCTTGTAGTGATGCAAGCTATTATACTTCTATGATATATAGTGAAGTGAGATATTTTCCACTTGGGTGATGAGTGAGGCTTTGTTGATTTTAAAATCCAAGTTATATCCTCCACTTTGAGATGATGCAAATTCTCCTTTCTCATAATCGTGGATAGTAAGTATGTTTTCCCCTCGAATATGACGATAATGTATCTTCTCTTAAAATTAACCAACTTGTGTTTTAAAATTTTTGAGCTCAACTACGAGTACTCAAATCCCCTATTGCACAAAAGGTGGTACGTAGGTACTAAAGGCTCGCAACCGTGGCGGGTGCAAAAATTGTAAAAAAATACTTCTTTTCTCATCTCCACCATCCATTTTTGTATACATCATTTATAGCCAAAATACACAAATTTTCAAAGAGGTTCCTGTGGAGTACCATCGATGTTTAGGGTGCTAATAACCTCCCTTTGCATAACAAACCCCCGTACCTAGATTCTCTCCCCCTCTTTTTTTTTATTCGCTCTTTTCCCATTCCTACGGAAACAATAAAGCGCAGTAGTGATTTTTATTTGATATGTGCGAGTTAAGTCAGTCCAATCGCTCAGTCTTAACATTTCTACCGCTACACCTACACAAAGATTCACTATGCCTTGGCCAAAACGTTAGAATTATGACATGATAAAACATAACAAGAAAATTACTCCTGAGCAGTTGTAACTTGGATGACGTCCACATAAGTCCAGTTGTTCAGCTCTTGACCTGGAACCCAAGGGAAGATCCAATCATCAATGTTGAAGTCAGTGTCTCCATAATCACCAATTGCATTGGTGCAACCACCTTAGAAGATACCAGAACTGGAGAATTTCACTAGAGTAGACAAAATTGGAGTTCTCGGAGCTACACTCTGCTTTCTGAGATTGAAACCCAAGCTTAACTTGTCAAATTTGGGAATAACATCCACAACTTGAACCCAACCTTCATGGTGACAATCCTCGGCCACTGCTCTAGCATCATTGAAAGAAGACATAGAAGTCTCAAGTTATTTCCTCCTCTCAGATGGAGGGATATTGATCGCCTGTATTGTTTTGAACGCCTGAAAAGGAGTTTCATGTACATCTCCTTCAACTTTTGCATAACGGAATTAAGTCAAATGACTCATAATGTACTCTTCTTATTCACCATAAACAATGATTATTTTACCATCCAGAGGGTGTACTTGAGCTTCTGATGAATGGTGGAAGTGATTGCCCCTACTTTGTGAATTCATGGACGTCCCAACAAGCAACAATATGCCTACTTTATATCCATTACATAAAATGTCATAGTAAAAATAGGAGGGCCAACTTTGATTGGTAATTCAACTTTACCAAATATTGATTGCTTGGATCCATCAAAAGCTTTCACCACCAAATCACTAGGACGTAATTCCAGACTGAACTAATAAATCTTCATTAGTGCAGACTTCGGCAAAACATTCAATCAAGACCCGGTGTCCACCAACACGCGTGATAAAGTTGTACCATTTCACTTCATAGAGATGTGAAATGCCTTATTATGGTTGTTCCCCTCAGGAGATACATTGGCACAAACTATTTCAAACTGGCCAACTATTATCTCTTGCAGCATAAAAGCATCCTTCAACAACTTCATTAAGACATTCCCATGAGTCTCAGAATATATTAACATGAATAAGCTAGACATCTTAGAAGGCGTCTAATGTAGCTGGTTTATGATGTTGTAATCTCTCTTTCTGATTATCCCCATTAACTCTTCAACTTTGTCGAGAGCTGAAGAAGTTCTAGGCACAACAATTGGATCAAGAACACTAGCCTATACAGATCGCAGGTTATCAATTATCACTTGTTTACCCTTGGTTCTTGCGAAGGCATAGGAAATATCTTATACATTTTGAGGACCAAACACTCTTCCACTTCTTATCATGCAACCAATACCAGAGAAGTTATCAAAATCCGTACTATCGTCCTCAATGGGATCTTCCTCTGAAGGACTTTCCACCTTTCTTACCCCATGGTAATAGACATTAGCACCATCATGCGAAGGAACAACTTTCTCAATGGTATAAGGTATCAGACCAGGTAAAGTAATCATTAGAGGGACTGTTTTGGCAGGAGTAGGAATGCTCCTTTGAGTATATGGGGTACAAATTAATGTAACGTCTTTCTCGGTAACCCTTATGTACCTCAAAATTCTATCAAACTGTAAAGACTCGTCATTAATCAAATCTTGAATACGAGCTTTCAAGTGAACGCAACCCTCTGGCTGATTTTTACACTTGTAGAAATCCGGAACACAGCTTGGGAAAATACCATTATCAACCTAATATCTTTTAACAAACGGAAAAGGGGTAGTCAACAAATCCACATCCATGACCAAGTTGAAAACTTCACCCTCATTAACAATATCATTAACAACTGGGCCTCCATGAGGCGACATAGGTTACTTGATAACATTAGGATCATTGTTGGGAAAGAACTGAATAACTTTTGCATCCAACAAATCACGTATTTTTAACTTCAATGCATAAAAATTTTCTACATTATGGCCTAAGCCACCAGAATGGAATTCACATCTAACATTGACATCATAGTAGGCTGGGAGCCTCTCTGGATTAGTTGGCATATTTCTTAAAGTGACCAACATTGACTCAAGAAAAGGTCGAAGTGTTTAGAACAACTCATGGGTAAAGGATCAAATCTTCTAGGAAGCCGTTCTTGTTGATTACTATTGTTGTGATAAGGAGTGTTTTGCTACCTTTGTTGCCGCTGACGCTGCTGTTGAGGAGCATTCATTGGAATAGATACAACATTGACTTGTTGATTCTGATGGTTCCTTCCTCTTCCCCTATAGGCTTTAACAACATTAGTTTTACCCTCCTTCTTCCTGGGGTATGCATCAATTTATTTTTTTTACCTCCACTTGAGGAACCACCGGAATTTCCAATCATGATTCTCCCCATCTTCAAACAAACCTCAATTCTTTCACCTTCCATCACCAATTCAGAGAAACCCAAAGAAGTGCTTCCTATCATGCGATAATATTATGACCTTTTCAAAGTACACATGAACATATCAATGAGCTCTCTCTCCATCAATGGAATTTGAACTCTAGTAGACAATTCACGTCATTTCTGGGCGTATTCCTTTAAGGATTTGTTTGGTCCCTAAGCAAAATTTTGTAGATGAGTACGGTTAGGCGCCATATCAATGTTATACTGATAATACTTAACAAAGGATTCTACCAAGTCTCTCCATCTTTGGATACGTGACCTTTCCAAATTGATATACCACTCCAAATATGCCCTAGATAGGCTATCCTAGAAGTAATGAATCAACAGCCCTTCTTCTTCTGTATGCACATAAATTTTGCGATAATAAGCTTTCGCATGCATCCTTGGACAAGTGAGCCCATTATACTTTTCAAGTTTAGGAGGATTAAAGTTCTAGGGGACCCTTACTCCTGACACCAATCCTTAATCATTGGGGTCCATTCCCAAGACATCCTGACCTTCCACAACCTTTAAACGCTCCTCGGGAATATGATACTTTTGGTCCTCAACAAGGAAACCACAGTCAGAATTTTGCATAGAATATTAGTCTTTGTTGTACCCAAATATTTTCCCTCACCTTTTTATTCAAGGCATTTTTACAAAGCTTCTAAGACACTCATGACTATCAAGGGTTGACTAGTCAAGATGCTCCTTCTAAGCTAAAAGCCTACAACTACGGTTTGGAATTTATCAAGGAAATTTAGTTTTCAAAGGTCTCAAATGGCTTCCATCATTCTTCATACGTCCTCAACAAGGTTCATGTCATGTTTCAAGGCATACATCACAATTTCGCTCAATCAATAGCTCAAATGTTTGAAAATCAACTATATTGGTCAAAAGGTCAACATACAATCAAACTTCAAGATTTTAGGTCAACATCAAAATTTTGAAGTAATATTCATCATTTGATCAAGGGTTGATCATGATTCCCCAAGGAAAGTCCTCAAATCATCAAAAGTCAAGAATTGTCAAATTAGGGTTCCCTTAGGAGAAGTCAACTGAACTTTGACCAGGCATAACTTTGACATGTTTCATCAACTTTTCCCCAACCAAAGCCCATTTTTAATTAAATTCAATTATATACATGTTTTCTTTTATTCTCCAGTCCAAAAAAAGCTTCATTTGGAAGATATGATCTCATACATTATAGGTCATTTTCGAAAGTCAACAAAAGACACTTTTTGTCAAGGCAACTTACATCAAGATAATATCTTTAAAAGCAAAAATGATCAAAATAAAGATTGTAGAGGACATCTTGGGCTTTTCAAAAAGTACAAGATCATCTTCAAAAGATGAAAATTGAACAATTTATGAGTTACATAAATTGGTCAATTTTCATCTTTTGAAGATGATCTTGTACTATTTGAAAAGCCTAAGATGTCCTCTACAATCTTTATTGGGGAATTTTGAAGAAATTCATGAAGTACAAATTGAGAAAAATTTCATTTTTGAAACTATGAGGCTAGTTTTTGATGTTAAAACTTGTCCATAACATCTTATAGGACCTCTAAGTCCATTTTCACATGACCTTGATTTTTATTTATATTTATCTTGATTTTATTTAATTTAAAATCAAATAAATTAAATAAAAATACAATAAAACATGGGATAATGCATTTGGGCTTAACTTGACCCATCATGGAGCCCATTATTTCGTGCAAAGACAAGCAAAAGTTGTCTAGGTTCATGGAAAAATGGAATTTGCAAGAATCATTCAAATATGGCCAACTTTCTATATGTTTGATTTTTTGTCTCATGGCCTTGAAAGATTGATTCCTTGCCACATTGGTCTGCTCCTCTTATCCCACTATATAAGACACAAGCCTCAAGCCAAAAGGACACGTACTAGTTGCATAACAAAGTTCTCTCAAATTCTCAAAAAAAAATTCAAAAGTTGCAAAACCCATATACCTAAGTTCCTGCTTCTCTCATTAAAAACCAACGACTCCTTCATCCTTATGAGATCTCCAGGATGCGATTCATATCATTACCCAATCCCCACGTGTCTTATATAATCCTCACAACCATCCCACAATGTTTTGGTAAAATTTTCATTCCAAACTCTCTTATCATGTAACTTAAACCAATTTTATGCATTCATTCTTGTTATTATTGATCTTGTGAGTAAATATGACATTTCACATGTAAGCATGAAGGAAGAAATAACATGATGCCATGGTTAAGGAGTGGAATATAGAAAGCTTCATATTTCGTGATTCAGGAGTTCTTAACCCAAACTAATGGCATCACTGAGATCGTAGGATCTAATATACTGGATCTAGAGTTTTGTTTTTTTGTTTGATTGATTTTGTAGGTTTTGAAGAAAAACCCCCCATCGAAGATGATGGTGTTTTCCACCCTCCATGGTGGTTTGAAAAAATGCAGAATAGGTCAACGCAGGCGTGGCATAATGAAATGTCATGATTTCCCCATTGTTTTTTTATTATTTGATTTGCATAACTAATATTTTCCTTTTAAAAAAATCAGTTTTATTTTAATAAACAAAAAAATCACAAAATCACAAAAATATTAGACTTATTATTTTTATTAATCAAATTAATCTTGTTTAATTTTTAATTAATTATTTTAATAACTTTCTTTTTAATTAATTAATCAATTAGTATTATGTTTTCACTAATTTAATTATTACTTTTCCTAAACTAACAAAAAACAAAAACTTTTTCTTCCACTTATATTTTTAGGGTTCTTTACACCTTTCTTTCTTTCTTCTCCACGCGTTTATTTATTTTTATTCGCATTATTTTCACAGTTATGTAATTGTACTTAGGATGTAATAGACTTTAACTAGGATCTTTTTTACTTTTTCTTTCCCCCATTTTTTTGGTTTGTAATTCCCCCCATCCTGAAGCATTGTAATAGCGTAGATTCAAATTTCCACATTTTTAATTTTTTTACCTATATTAACTGCTAGATGTATGCTAATACGCTTGTATGGAAAGATTAAAAGCAAATGTTAGCAAACCTAACACTCAAGATAAACATAACTGAAACACAATACACTCGCACACGCGCGCCTATAAGTTACCTCCACTTTATGCCTTTAGAAAAATAGTCATGTCCCTCGAACATGGGGACACTTTAGCAATGTCCCTCCAATACAAAAAGATCGTAGTCCCTCGATGACCCTTCGATGCTGCCTTCAGTAAACGATCTAGTCCTTTAAGATAAAATTGCTAAAGTTCCCTATGAGTTACCTTTATGATTGTACGATGACCCGCGCCTATCCCTCCAACATCCAACGATAAGGCTACCTACTGACTAATAGTAGGACAACATTGTCTAAAGGAAAAGAGGAAAAGAACAAATATCTTCAGAGTAGGTAGACTGCTTATAGTTGTTTTCTCACAAAAACAAATTTTTTTCCACACATACATAAACTCTTCTGTAAAATATTTTCAAAGACAAAACACTTTGTATACATTCTCAATGATACGAGAAACATTACAAAGTTCACTGTATTAAAGCGTCTTTTCAAAATCTTTTCAAAAAACACTTACACAAAAAAGCATTTTCAAAGTGAGCTAGCAACTAAGGGCGCGTAGATAACTACAGATGGAAAGGTTGCTCACACCTTCCCTTTCCATAATCTACCCCCCGAACTCAAAATCTTTAAAAAAGGTCTTTCCTGTTCTTTTCACCCTTTCCTTTCTTGGATAAAAGAAAATTCGGCAGCGAGTCTTGCTAACTGCAACATTTGTGATAAAATGCAAAACCAGTAAAGTCAGTTCTCCCACCGTATTATAGAATTGGCGTCTCTGCTGGGAAAAAATAAAGTGGGGTTACCTTATAGCTAGATCATATTTAAAATTCTTAACTTGTTTGACTTGCTTGCTTTACATTTCGGGTTTATGTTTCGGTATTCTTGTATAGATCATATACCCGGATCTAGGGCATATTAGGTATGTAGCAATAGATCATGGGGATTGTACAGCGTAATGCCGACATAGTTGAAGCGATAGCTACGTTAGTCTGACACATTTGGTGGTACTGGTATCCTTTGTATGGAATCAAGGAGAATACAGGGCCGCTGTGTGGTGTCATGAAGCACTAACTGACCTTAGAACCTTAGTTGAACAAACTTGGCCAATAGAAAGTAGTGAGATAGTTGACTTCGGTTCAAAACTGTATATAGGTTGATACTCGATACTACACTCATTAAGATTGGACTGTCGGGATATTTCAGCCGCGAGAAAAAATCGCTTGAGCTGAAAAAATGCCAGATGAAGAAAGATCAGTGATATTGAGATTCCTTAGAACCCAATTACTTCTTTTAGGACAAGTTGAACCAACTAAACTTAAAGAGGGTACTTACCTACAAACTCCATACAAGCCTGAACCAAAGGCTACTTGTGTGACTTATTTTCTTTCACTATCTAACAACTTGAACTCCTTACAGGACTTGCTTGTATTCATTATCCAATAACTTGGATTTCTTTGCAGTATTTACTTGTCTTCATCACCTTACACTTTCGCTTGGTTATTTATCTCAAGAGAGGAAAAGGAAACACCGAGTAAACCTGAGGGAAGGAAAGGAGCATGGTCATCGCGACCAAGATAAAAAGGGTAAGAAAGTCGGTTACGCAAGGGTAAGGTATTAGCGCCCTTCACGTCTGTGGTACTCCACAGGATCCACTTAAGTTTGTTCTAGTCTAAGGGTGTATAAAATATAAGTCTAAAGCATAATTCTAAAAGGGAATGCATGGATGCAAAGTATTGTATACAAAAAAGAATGTTTTTATTAGTGGTGTCTGCAGCGGTTGCAAACCTTTGTGCCTACGTACCACCAATCGTACAATGGGGATAAAGGCACTCGAAGTTCACCTCAAAAGTTTGTTGTGAGTGGCATGTTTTTAATGAAAGATGCTACTGAAACATGTCCTTTTTTGAAAAGATTTTAAAAGAAAAAGTCTGAAGACAATTTTTTTTTTGCATTGGTTGGTATTTTTGTTGTGAATAATAGCTAGTTGATCTCAAGAGAGATAGCCACTTCTCGACTTTATCGTTGAAAAGAACCTTTGAGATTCGAACCACACAAAAGACTAAGAATTAAATAATGATAAGATTAAGAAGAAACCCGCTTATCATTTCCAATACTTAGTAGAAGTGTGATTCTCATCATTTATTATTAAGTGTTTTGAGAGTTTGAAATAAAAAGAGTTTTAATATTAACATGGATGAAAAAGAGAAAAAACTAACAAAAAAGGGGATCTCAATCTTATAAGTTATCATGATTGTGGACCTAAAGTTAGGATAAGAGGGAGATCTAGTTAATTTTGTCATGCATGGATAGCAAACCTAAAGTCTATTTAGTTCAAACTTAGAGAAGAGTGAACTAAAGACCCAATGTGGAATATGGAAATCTCATAAAAGAGAAGAAGAAGAAGAAGAAACAAGAAATCACACTTAGATAAGAGAGAAAGCAAGTATTATATAAACATACACGCAACTAGGATAGATACCTAAGAACATAAGAAATAACAGATGATAAAACATCAAGTAACAAGTATAGAAGGGATGATAAAACATCAAGATAAATAAGGGATGACAAAACATCAAATTAGAGGGAAGATGATAAAATGTCACACAAAGATGATAATACATCAAGTAGAGCAAAAATTGCAATATATCAAGTAAGACATGATAAAACATCAAGCACACAAAACGATGTGATAAAACACATAAGAGAAGAGATGATAAAACATCACATAAAGATGATAAAAGATCAAAAAGGAAGATGATAAAACATCAAGCACATACAACAATGTGATAAAACACGTAAGAGAAAAGATGATAAAATATCACATAAAGATGATAACACATCAACATACATGCATTAAGATGACAAAACATTAAGTCTTAAAGAAAAGAGAAGGATTATAAAACATCATTGAACATACAAGTCCATGTGGTAAAAAACAAAATAGATGAAGATCTCACAAGCAAACTTGAAGAGTTGAAGGAGAAGTATGAGAGCAATGATAAGCAATCGAAAGAGCATGGCATAAAAGCACATAAAGATGTGAGATAGGTTCTGACCATAAAATGATATACACCTTAGACTACCATAAACATGGAAATAAGGGTTAAGAAGAAGCAACTATTACCTAACTAGGCAAGTAGAAGGACAAGTGTGCATTTGGAAGTTAAAACTTCACATCATGATAAAACATGCAAGAAAGGATGAGACAATAGGTAGATACCTAAGTCTAAACATGTTAATACATCATAAACTATTATTAAGGAATTACATGCTAACAAACATCACCTAAAACAAACAAGTAGGCATAGTAGAAAAAGATGAAGTGTAGATAAGTGACAAGATAAGACTTGTGTCTCAAGTAAAGTGAAAACCAAAAAGGGGAAACAATATGAACAAAAAGATAAAACTTAGGCATGTAAAAAAAATTCTCTAAGGGTCATGCACGAGAGTTAGAGATCTAAAGATCACGAGAAAAGTAAAAAAGGCATGCATACTAGCATATTTGTGTATCAAGTGTGTAACCAAGCATGGTATAAGAAGGTGAAATGAAGTGAGATAGATGGAAACGTGTATAAGTCAGAAGCAAACACATCATGGAATCATCATCAGCATATAAACACACTTGAGAAGGATTCACAACACAATCAAACTGTCATACCCCAATTTTTCCCTATTGGTTTCTAATATTTTTATTTCTATTTCTAAAAAATAGTTTGCTTTATAACATATTATTCACATACTCATGGGGGTTTAAAATTTATTAAAGTGGGGTTTCTTTATTAATGGGCCTTTCTAAATTAGAAAAGGCCCATGTAAAATTTTAAGCCCATTAGTGCTTTCTTACAAAGGGGGTGTATTTGTTAAGTTATTGGCTCATTAGAATATTATAAGAAGGAGGTGCATTTGTGTATAAAAGGGTGTACGTTTTTAATAAAAAAGTCCTAAAGAAAATCATTTTTTAGGCCTAATAAGTTAAACAAGTAGGCCTTTTCGATTTTTTGTTGTTTTTTAGAAGTTATATTTGTTTGTATGTAATTATTACTAATTATTATTAACTTATTATTAACATTACTATTGTTATAATTACTCTTATATTATTAAGATTTCTATAAATTTTTATCATTTAGAAATCACTAAAAGACAAAATTTGAAGCCCTTAAACACGCAGGCCCAAGCCCTAAAAGACAAAGAAATAAGTTCCTCTTGAATCAATTAAGAAAAGAAAATGTCTTCTTTATGATTCATAATGTCTACTTTGCAAATTGACGAAAAAAATGCATGTTTTACACCAGAAACTAAATCAAATCTTTATTTCATCAAACTTTACAATAAAATTGAATCTCTATAATCAAAAACAAAATCAAATATCTTTACATTCAATTGTCCAAGGTATAACATAATTAATACAACAAATATAGAATCAATACATAATAGTATCAAATCTTCATATCCCAAAAATTACAATCAAAATCTCTAACAAATCACTAATTTCCCTATTTCTCTAATCAATCAAGAAAAGTAACGATCAGTTACATAAAAATTTCCTAATCTAGATCTAAAATAACTCTATAAAAATCATAAAGAAAATTAGAAAAGAGGGAGACATTGAGGAGGAAAAATTGACAAAAAGAGAAGTAACAGAGGAAGAGAGCCTGAAGAATAGAGATCCTTGAGAAAGGAAGTTTGAAGCTCTGCTTTGCCTCAACACAAATCGCCTCACCCGAGATCCCTTCAACAAAGACCTAGGACTTCAACATCTGAAACCCTAGTCTTTTCTCTTTCATCACCTTCGAACCTGCAAATGGGAAGAAAGAAATGGTGATTAGCGAGAGGATCCATAATCGGAGAAAAATTCAAATCACAATGCACGGTAGCCCTATAAACACTTAGCTCTAAGGTTTATCTTAGTTGCGTTTTTGGAGGAGGTTTGGGGTTTGGGATTGGTGTTGGTGTATATTGTTGATGTTGTTGTATCAGAGAGGAAGGTTTGATTTAAGGTAGCGTCGCCGCCACCAGGATTAGGTTTCTAGAGTTTGTTCTGTGTGGTTATGTGGAGAGAAAGAAGAAGGGTTTGAGAGAGATGGAGAAATGAAGAGGAATAACAAAATAAAATGAATTGAATTATTAAAAAAAAAAATTCTATCGATGATCCAATTCGCGCAGTCCATAACAATTACCGTGTATCTTCAATCCTAACCAATTGATCACCATCAAGCATCTAGAGACGCATGACCACTGTATTACCATATGCTCACCCGCATAGAGTCTAAACGGGCTCCCAAACCATCTTGGGCATGGCCGTTACTAATCACACCCTTTCTGGTTTTTTGTTTTTTCTGACACATGTGAATGCATACACCCCAACTAAATGGGCCCAATACAATATATGGACTCGGACCCATACTCCCCGCACCCTCCATTTTACTACGTAGTGTAAACCTACACCCCCTTGTATTTTAGGCCTGAATTCAATATTTGAATTCAGGGCCCATGCTGTTAACTCCCCCCCATTTTAATACCTTAATATGATTTACACCCCCCTGCATTTTTAGTTTATTTCTTTTATTATTTTATTATTTCTATATTTTCTATTTTAATATATTTTAATTATTATTATTATTATAATTATAAATCAAATTTTATTTTTCAACTCATTCAAATATATTTAATTTATTGCATTAAATTATTTTTTAACCATGCATTTAAATAGATATTTTCTATAATTAATACCTTAAAAATATTCAACAAACAACAAACTATTTTTCATAATCAAATTGACTCAACAATTAATTTTATAAAAGGATTAAAAAAATATTTTAATTAACTGCGCACTTCGTCCAAAATCTTCGCTATTCACACACTCGGGCTAAGTACAAGGAAAATTAAAATATCTTCGTAATCCATAATAAAACAAACCCTGCGAACTACGAACTGGGACTTTGATTCCTCATAAGAGGATACATAAGAAAACGAATAAAATCATGGTGATTTCCCCTATTAAATAATTAAAACCCTATT
Organism: Vicia faba; assembly: GCA_948472305.1. Lineage (NCBI taxonomy): Eukaryota > Viridiplantae > Streptophyta > Magnoliopsida > Fabales > Fabaceae > Vicia > Vicia faba. The sequence goes on from OX451741.1 coordinate 858,753,329, forward strand.
TCCTAAATCATTAAAATCCAAACCCTAGTATCCTTGTGAACAAGGTAGATGAGGGGTGCCTAATACCTTCACTTCATCTAAAAATTAATCAACAACCTAGAATCTCTAACTTATTTAGGGTTAACCTTTATATTCCCTTCCTTCAGATAAAAATCAAGGGTGGCAACTCTCAATATTTTTTGCCGGTTATAACAGCTGGGGACTTCAAATCTAGGGTTTAGTTTCTTTTATTTTGGGTTTATGGTTTAAGGGTTTTCTATATTTTTATTTATTTATTTTGGTTTATTTATTGCATTTATTTATTTATTGTAATATTTATTCATTGTGGGATTTTTATTATTGCAACAATATTTTCAAAAAAACCTTAGAAAGAAGGTCCGTCTATTATCCAAGGGGATACATAAGCCCTATGAGTTTATGTGACGACTTCGCCTAGAGTCGGTGGAATTCCGTGAAAGGAATACATCTCAAGAGACATCCTCTTGGTAAGTAGGACTTTGGAATTAAACCTTTGACTCTTTGTATAACCTTTAAACCAAAATCTCATGATGAGACCTTTCATGACCTAGAGAAGAAAGTTTTGGTCTGTAAAGAGGCTCCATTTAAGGGAGGCCCTTGTGCCTTTTCCACTAGTATTATTCATGACACCCTTAAGGAAACCACTTTATGGGGAGTGTAGATATCCGTAGGCCAAAACATCGAGCCTACCTTCTAAGGGTACCATTCATAAAATCTCATCACTAAGCCCTGCATTCATGCGTTCATACATATTTTGCATTTCATATATTCATTGTCCTTTATTTTATTTTGTTTGTCTTATTCACAGGGTTAAAAAAATATAATAGTCAAAGTTTTTGGTGAGTGTCTTAAAGATGAATACCAAAGGGAAACAACTTGTCCGTATCAATGCCATTAAGCCAGACATGACACAAATCAAGTCTATAAAAAAAACTATCTGAAAGGGCTCTGAAAATGTTCACTCGTTGCTATTGAGATACCCTTAACATGACAAAAGTAGAAGTGCAATTGGATGTTGTTTCTTCCGTAATTCAGTTCTACGACCCTCCACTGAGATGCTTCACCTTTCAAGACTTCTAGCTAGCACCGACTCTGGAAGAATTTGATATAATTCTCAACTTTTTTTAAAGATAAAGCCTATGTGGGTATAGGACATACTATTGACGTCAAAATCTTGGCATGAGGTTTAGGGATCCCTTATCCCGAATTGTCAGTTAATTATAAGAAAAAGGGTGACATACGAGGATTAAGAGATGCTACTTGGAGACTAAGACTTTGGATTTTGCTAATAACAAAGAGTGGGAGTCTTGTACCGATTTTTTAATATTTCTTGTATTTGGTGTAATTTTATACCCATGGACTTTGGAATATATTGACCCTGCGGCTATTAGCGTGTTTTGTGGCGCAAAACCTTTTAATACGGATCTAACTCCTGCTTTGTTTGTTGACATTTATTATACACTTCATACGCGGTACAAAAAAAGAAGGGGTAATCTAAATTTTTTCATTCCATTATTATATTCCTGGTTTATAACTCATCTCTACAAGGAAGACTACATAATTTCAAATCTGTCAAGGTATGAGTGGCATCATAAATTAAGGTCTCAAACTAGTTTCAAACAAAGTTGTGATGTGAGGTGAGAACAAGTGTATGATCAAGTGAACACGGAAAGAGAATTCAAGTAAGAGTGAGGTCAGTAGCAAACACTTATAGATGATACATATCAAAGACCTCTAATAACCCTAAGGTGTTACTACTTAAGCACATCAAAAGTTAAGGAAAGACTAGGTCAAAACCAAACGCTAACATGTTCCTAAAGGTGGGCGAAGCACAATAAAGGGATAGATGAAGAGGGAACATTTTTAGAAAGTGTCAAATCATACAAGTAAGTATAAAATTATCTCTAAGATCAAACATTCAAACATCACAAGTATGGAGAAAGAATGTATACATATCACACAAATGAAGTGGCCAAAGGAGGCAAGTAAGCATGTTTAATTTAACAAGTAAGAATCAAGAGAAGAGAGCATAATTGAAGAATTATGCAATGTGTGACTTGTATAGTAAGTTAACTCAAGATGAGACTCAAGAGTAACAAAGTAAGAAGATGAAACTTCACACACAAAGAAAGTCACCTATTTGATGAATAAAATCATCAAAAAAGGATGGTAGTTGACTTAGATAAAATGAGATTGAAGTAGATCAAGTAATAAAGAAATTATATCTTATATGTCATGGGGTAGTGGTGTAACTTTCACAAGATATAAATCATGAACTTAAATCCAAAAGAAATGTCAACTAAACTATATATTCAAGTGTCATGATATATGGTCAAAGTATAGTCCTTTGATGCATACAAGCATTATGATTTAAACAAATCAAAGTCAATCTTATTATATGTTAAGGGAAGTATGTAAAATCAAGATACATTCATGGTACATGGCACAAAAACTCATGAGGCAATCATTAGACAATGATGCTCAAAACACAAGTAGAAAAGAGAATATATTTTCTTGTGTATCACCATGTTGGTTAGTAAATGAGTACTTAACTAAGTATAAAAGAAGCATGAGAAATGAGATGAGAATAAATATTAAGACTAAAACTTAAACACAAAGATGTTGGACATAGGTCCCTTAGAGAATTCAAAACATCAATACAAACAAACTAGGTTAAAACAAAGATATGAATCCCAATTGTCATAATGATGGACTTGTAATTGAGTGAAAGCCATAGAATCGTGGGAGATATGCATTAAAGGTATGATGGACTTATAATTCATTAGAAAACACAAAATCTTCACTCATTATGGATCAAAGGTATTGACAAAAGAATGCATCAAAGCAAATTCCTATTCTTGATCATAGTTGGTGAATTTAAACACATAAACAAATTACAAGTTAGGATGCTTAAATGGTTAAAAGTATTTGAAATTAAGATCCTAAACAAGTTTTGAGAATAAGGAACAAATAGTGAGGCTTGATTTCTTATGTATTGCACATGTGCATTCATTATATCTCACATAATCAACAAAGAAACATAAGAAATGATCAATCTCAAAATGGAATGAGAAAAATGATCAAAGGAGATAAAATTCCTCTCAAGCCTTTATAAAGATATCTTTAAGTTTATCATGTTTCTAAATATCAATGGATCACAATCATTGTAAGGATTAACTCAAAGGATTTACCAAAAGTCACAAACTAGGATGCAAAACATGCACAATTTAGGAGTTCAATATAAAGTGATCATCAAATATCTAAAAGGGATCAATTAGATTGTTCCAAGATGATTAGATTATAATAGTATCTAGATATTAACATGAGCACAAAAATCAGCCCCAAAAAGTTTCACAACATAGCAAATTGAAAGCAAGAAGTTCAAGCAAGTCACAATAGATAATTTCAATAAAGAATTAGGTCAAAAATAGAAACAAGACTTGGAAATTCCAACAAAATTGAATCTAACTCCCTAAGGACTTCTAAAAGTAATAAAGAAAGGTTATGGATCCTCGATTGAAGAAGAAGTGTGGTTTTGAAATGCAAACACCAAGACTAGTTAGCAAAGTGCTTAAACTAGACATGTTTGAAAAATAATTTGTGAAAAAATATAATATCAAGGTTTAAAATTCAACAAAAAATATGTTCATGATCTTAACTCATCCAAGAACCCTAATCCAATTGGTTTTGGTTTTTACACGTTAAGGAAATTAGAGAACTAAATCAAACTTGTAAAATAAGCAAGTGAAATTAGAATAATGACAATCAAAGCCTCACAAATTTTAAGATCAAATGAAAATTAACAATAAAAATGGGATAAAAATCCCAAGAACATCATAACATCTTAGGAAAGTCAGAAACTATTTTTAGCAATTTTTTAGACTAATTAAAATTAGGAAATAAAATCAAAATTCTAATAAAGTGATTAAAACACCTAATTAATCTCTTATGAATTAATTAATTTTCCAAAAATTATAAAATGATAAAATTTAATTTATAATAAAAAATTAGACTAAAAATGAAGTCTAAAATATTTTTTTGGATAATTTTTAAATAGGTGAAACTATTAAAAATAAATTTGACAAAAAAATTAAAATTAAATAAAATTCAAAAATAAGACTGGATCTATTACACCTAATATAATTAAAGAGCGCTACGAAAAGCAATCAAACAAGTTCGATCAGAATGCGCTACCTCATCGTCCTTGTTCTCAATCTAACCCTAACGTGTTTTCAATTCAACATGTGATTTTCAGAGAGAACGATAACTCTCTCATTTATCCTTGAAATTGGATGAAATCAAAACCAAAAAACAAGGACAAAATGCGTAGAACATGATAGCATCAATAATTTTTTAAAATGACGTATAGATCATGAAGAAAATTGAGCACGAAAATCACTGTTGAACGAAATTATAAGAAGTTAAAATACAGATCTATCATCTAAATTTCAGATCCAGATTCCTCTTATAATACTCAACTAAATGACACGTTCCAAACGTCAAAGTTGTTCACAAAATAACAAAGATCATCATACAATCATTAGATTTCACAAACAAAGCAAGATCATAGAGAAAAATGGACGCGAAAGTCATTGATCATGTAATTTCACAAAATATTCAGAAGCTTCTAAATCACGATTCAAGCTCAAAATGCATAAATCCAATACATTAAACCTATTGTTTGGTCAGCTACAAACATATGAACAAGATTTAAAGCAGCAATTCAAGCTGAAACGAGAATTTGAAGTTCAAGGAAGCTTACCTCGAAGTGAAAAATACATTCACTAGACCTTTGATTTCAAGATCCATAAACCCAGTTGATCTTCTTGCTTCAACTTCCAATGAGTGGAAATGAGCAAGAATTGAGATCTCGAGCAATGAAAATCAGAGCTTCGAAGTAAATTTCTTCAAGAATGAAAAATGTGAAAACTGACATCAGAGGAGGTTGAGCTCATGTGTGTGTGTGAAATTAATGAATGAAAGTGTTTAAATAGGGATTTTAGAGTGAGGGCAGAAGTATAATTGTACCAAAAGATCCATTGGAGGACTATATTGTCAAAACTGAAAAATGAGAAAGTGTGAGGTTCAAGCTTGTGTTTTGTATTCTAATTTTGTGATGTTACTTGCATTTTGATGATCAAATAGATAGTGAAAAGTGAGTGAGGCATGTGTGAGTAATGTGAGCTGGCGGATTTGCATATGGGTGAGAGAATTAGAGGGAATATTGTTTTTTTATGGAAAAGAAGGTAAGCAGGTATGCATGCACAATATGGGGCTTGTTTGGCTTTTTAGGGAAAGATAATGATGTGATTAAATTCTGATGCATGTGTATGAAATGCATGATAATGATCATGCAGTAAATTTCCTCAGTTAAACAAGAATCCCAACTTGACTCATATCTTGCACAACCATGAAGTCAACCATAGCCAAAAATCCATATCTCTCTTACCTCTCGTGCATTTTTCACAAGTTTGGTATCATTGGAAAGTTGAGACAATATGCTTCCATATTGATGTTGATGGAAATTTAAAATGAGGCTTGCAGGGCTTTGAAAAAATGGCATGAAAACAATGATATTTGGATTATCCAGGCCTCTTACGCGCGCGAGCCTTGTCGTTCTAGTCAGATTTTAGAAATTTGACCCTTTAAATCCAAAACATAATATCTCCCTCCTTAGTGCAGCAAATACAACAAAGTTTGAATCAAAGTTTAAGGGGAGACTTCAAACTTTATTTCTTATGCTGATCACTTATCCAAATGATGAGTATTCAAATAGAAAAATTCTCAGGAACATGTGCCCTGAGGGTGTTTGATGAAAGTCCAGGCCTGGCACGCGTGTTGACTGGCAACTTGCCATCTCCTATCAACCAAAACTTTATCTTGTATATCCCTCTACAATGCACCAAATTCCAAGATATTTGAATCAAAATTGGAGAGGAGTATTTAAACCTTAATTTTGATGTTGATGACCTTTGGAATTGAATCCATTTGGCTCCTCTAAACTGGCCATGAAGAATTCAGATTTTAGGCACATGCCTTGGAAATTCTACTAAATGTCAAGAATATTCTAAGCCACGTAACTTTTTTCCTTTCACTTTTTGGACTTGAGCTCACAAGGACAGAGTTGGATAAATTTTTATCCTCTTTTTATGAATATAAAGTTCGCACAAATTGAATCAAGGATGAAAAAATAGTAGTATTTCCAAGTTCAACTTATAACACTTAAAAAACTTAATATTTTTCGAAGTTATCAAGATAACTTTTTGACAAGTTACATCTAAGTTAATAATTTCTCTTGATTTTCTTCCATCATTGATCATATAACATGAAAATATGTGTTTTGAACTGAGTGCTGACCAAAATTCCACTTGGTCAACTTTGACTATGGTTGACTTTTGCTCAAATGACAGTTTTATCCTTAATTAATCAATTGAAATTCTTCTAACAAAAATTGATGCTCAATTATTCAATCATAGATGCTTGGAGATATTTAGAGGAACATGGAATTAAGTGTAGCTCAAAAACTCAGATAAATATTGATTAAATCCAAAACCCTAATTTGGTCCTTTGTGTTAACAAATGATGACCATAGTCCAAAACCCTAATTTATTTGGGTATGATGGAGAGTTTCCTGAACAAACATATCTCATACGACCATGAGAAGATAATACTTCAAAGAATTGGTTCATACAAGCATCAAACACTTCATCTGGCCAAAACCTTAATCTCAAGAAATGAATAAGAGAACAATTATTCACTTTAATACTCTTGCGCATTCAAACTTCTGATGAATCAATAAGAAAATAGAGATGTCTTGAGGTATGATAAACCTTTGTAGCTTTAGTGACTCAAAGATTTAGGTCATAAGACCTTCCTATACACTAATTCATAACACAACCAACTTCCATAGCTTGTAGAAAATCATGATAACCACAGATACCTTGATCCTATCACAATGCATGAATGTATATGACGAAACATAAGCCTTTAAAAACAAGAGAGTAAATTTTGGGGTGAAACATTATGCAATTCCCCAGTGGAGTATCATATCATTCATAATTACATTGAATCTACCCAAAATGTGTAGAATTTCCATTGTATAGATAATTACGCCATAAAATAATCCAAACATGCATCAAAGCATAAGCCAATTATGGTATTTTCGGGAAACCCATTTGACATACTTCCCCAGAAGAGTAATACCCACAAGTTATCTCTATGGTATTCCAAACATGTTTCTTCCAAGATTGGCACTTCATACATTTTTTTACCAATCATCTTATCATACGGGAATTCCAACCTTATTCCCCAATAAAGTTTAAGGGAATCCCGTCATGTTTCCCCAGTGGAGTGTGTTATACATCCCATAATTCTGAGCCGAGTAATATAACTAGATATGTCAATCAATACTAATGTGATAAAGGCCGAGTAATCATAGCCTAGTTGTGTTGGCCTAGCTGTGTTGGCCGAGTTGCCTAGTTATTCCAGGTCGGGTTGTGTTGGCAAGGATGGTTGGCCTAGTTGTTCCAGGCCGGGTTGGTAAGTTATCCAGTTCAATTACAAAACTTAATAGATAGTTGTTACAAACCATTGATAGGGCTGTTACACTTGGTTGAATAGGAACTATTCTTGCTGAACACTAAGGACGACTTCCTTACGAACCCAAGAGCTTCATGGAAGGTCTCTAATGAATGGAATTGCTTTGTATATTATGTTAAGGGATTCAGAGGCTTACATAAGTGTGTGTGAGCTCCATGAGATGTGTCTTTCTTACCCATCAGTCGGGAGCCCTATTTATATGGAGGTGCATGGACCTTATTAATCATTGTCCATAATAATTTTGACTCTTAATTTATCGTAATTGGGTTGCCATCAAAGCTAGAAACGTCCACCGTCACTAATGAGGGTAGCCATTATAACATGCACTGTCATATATTGATAAGCGCTCTCTCTCTTAAATAGTCGGCTATTGAGTAACGGTCTCATCAATGTGTGGATGTTTAAAACGTCTAATCCCATTGACATTATCTGATGTATGAGCTCGTCTAATGCCTCTTCATTTTCTTATATGATTGACCATAAAAGCCCTCGACCTCACTACTTGGCTCGGTCATGAAGCTCTTTGATCTGATGTCATACTTGGCCCAACACGCAATGCTTGATTCTTCAATATTTTCCTGGTCCTTCGTATCCTTCCTAACTCGACCAATGGATCTATGTATGAACATAAGCCCCACGACTATATCGCTTCTTGTGAAGTCGTTGTGTTTGGTAAACGTGAGCATTGATCTTTTGATCCTGGACCAAATTCCTATCACAAGTTGATGATCAACTATCTTTTACCCTAGGTCGGATTCCTTCCCAGTACACGTGGCATCTACGCCCTAGTCTTCCCAACAGTAACCTAGCGTTTAGATATAATCATCAGTGGGTCAATTTTGAATTTTATAGACGTTTCCTCTTCCCCAGTCTTTTCCTTCCATAACTTCTTTTTAAGTCTATTGCTCTTTCACCTCTCCTGAAAGTTCTCCTTTGCAAGCGTTTTTTTCAAAGAAATCCTTCGTTCAAAATATGAAGACCCTAAAGTTTTCGAGGTATTACTCTTTTCCTTTTCTATTATTTTTCCGTACATTCTCTTGTTTTTTAATGATGGTGATCATAAGAGAGTGGGACAATCAGATTCATAAGATCCGTACAAGCGATGAGGAGTGGAGAGCTTTGTGGGATGAGTGCATGCAAGAAATGCGAGATGCCTTAGGTGTAGATGATTTATCCTGGGTCATGGATAGGGTTTATGGTGATATTTTCACTTCTGAAAGTGACTCTGACTCTGATTCTTCATCATCAGGTTCCATGGAAATCTTGATGTAAAACTCTATTCCTTTTAGCAAATAAGTGATGGGCTACGATCAATGTTCCCTGGATGGAACGAAGGTGGAAAAACTATATTCTTAGTGAAAGGTATCCTCGACCAGAATGAGGATGATGTCGTTTTGGAGGCCTGCAGGCCCGACGAGAGAGTTTGTATGTCCTGGCCTAGAGGGGTGAAAGATAAGTATTTTTTTATTCCTATGCTGGCGTGCTGGAGGATATGTTCATTCACATTCCTTTTTTTGACTTTGAGGTTTACGTCTTGAGGACAATAAATGTTACTTCTTCCCAACTTCGTCCAAACAATTGGGGTTTTATTAAGGCCTTCGAGATGGTCTACGACCCCATAGACGTGACAATGACCATTGGCTTGTTCTTTTCCTATTTTGAAGTAAAAAAATGTAGATTTTGGAAGTTGGGTTGCCATCAGTGGTCTTTCTAATAGGAGCTTCCTTCAAGCTTACACCACAAATTATAAGGGTTTTAAGGACCAGCTCCCACATATTGGTTACGGCCCGAGATGTCCCCAGGTCCTTTATACCTTTGACTGCCATCCCAAGTTTCCATTATATTGGACTGGAAACCCTGTACCCATATTCGAGTTTAACTATGAATTGCTGAGTGATCTTGAGGTTCAATCTTTTTAATTGCTAGATTGTTTTAGTTTTTTCAAGGTCAAGAATCTGTTACCTTTGTCTGTTGAAGATGTTTCAGATTTCTTGGGTAAGATTCTTTTTAATTGGTCGCCGATTACAGATCTTTTACTTCCTTTCTCATTAGTTCTTTTATTGTCTTTTTGCAGATAAGATTACTTACCTTTCTGTTGTACCCCAATTTTTTCCCCTAAGATTCCTCTATCATATCATATTAATTCAATCACAACCAGATCACACACTAAGGTTTGGTTCTTCATCCCATATTTAGCTTTGCCCATGGGGAATCACCAAGCAACTTGATTTGTATCTTGTTGTCATCTTTGTTTTGATTAACTTTTAACTAATAAATATGATGTATGTTTGCTCTAATTGTTGGTATCATAGGTGAAAGCACAATACATTCCATCAAGTTGATCCATAGGTTCATGAGCTTATTTCCATGCCTTCTTTGACAAAGCTTCATTGATATTAAAGCTTAACTATTGAAGATAATTTGAAATAACATCGTGACAAAGTCTATTATGATTCATCATGCCTCAAGTTGTCAAAAATAGTTTAAAGGTACAAGGGTTGATTGAAGAAGTTTGACCTAGTTGGATTAGTCTTTGGTTTCATTGATCACAAGTGCATATCTCCCTCAATTCTCAAGATTAGGAAATGGTTTTAGTTGCTAAGGTTTCTCCTTATCATCCTCAAAAACTTCTGTTTACATGACAAAAGTATTTGTATAAGCATGTTTGTTCAAATTGCAAAGGATTCCCAAGGCATTTTGTTGCTCTTGGAGCTAGGGTTTTGAACTCCAAAGGGGTATAGTTTACTCATCTTTTGGTATTTTTGGGAGATTCCAAAGACATCCTTCTCTTGAAAGAGATATCAATAAATCATTTCAAAATTTTCAAGGAATTTTTGTGAGGAAGATACCTAATCATGAAGAAAGATTACAAGTCCTCTAAACAAACCATCAAATTCCGATATGTGACTTCAAAAGATCATAACTTGGTAAATTTTTATCACCTTGAGCCCATTAATTTTCCAAATTAATCTTAAATATGTGAACTTCAACCCTTCTTTTAAGTGCAAAGTGTGAAAATGAATGGAAGATGCGCTAAGGATGCAAAAGATTATAAGTAATTTTATGAATTTTTGCAAACATCAACAAGTCATAACTTTCTCAATTTTTTGATACTTTGAATGGTTCAAGTCTCAAAATGTCATTCAAAAGAAAATTTCAAATGGAAGACCATGTTTGGATGCAAGACATCATAGGTCATTTTTGAAGAAAAACTTAGAAATTTTCTAAGTATAGAAAGTCAACCTCTTATTCTTAACTTTGACTTATAACAACTTTCAGCTCAAGCATCCATTTGATTCCATTCTTTTCACTTTTATAAATCTTGTGATCTCATCTTTCTAAAGCTTCAAGAATCATGTCCTAAGACTCCTTGAGCTGTGAATGCCATTGATTTGAACTTGGTAACTTGAAACTGAAGTTTCTTCAAAAGACAGAATTTGAAATCCTTGATTTAGCTTCTAAACACATTTTTGTGCGCGCTTTTGCTTCTAAACACGTTTAGTGAACCTCCATAATTGATTAGCATATTAAAATGCAAGGTTTGGATGAGTTTTGATCAAATTAGAATTCACACTTTTCTTGTTTGTAACTTCACACGTTTTCCCTCCAAACTTCATCATTTCACACGCTTGAGCATTCAATCAGCTTCCCTATATATAAAGGATCATCCCTCATTCGTTTCTCAAGCATAGAGAGCCAGAATTACCCTGCCAAACTTCCTCTTGAATTCAATTTTCTGCAACTTCGAATTTGCTCTTACAGCCTTTCTCAATCATTTTTCTTTGTCAATTCACCTTCCTTGAACCTCAGTGAAGCTAACATAAGAAGAATTAAGCTCTAATACTTCTTAAATCATGCTAGCCAACTTCATTTTCAGAGCTCTTCAACTTACCTTTAACAGGTAGATTCCTTCACCAATTCTCTCAAACTTTGTTACTGTTATGAAGCTCTCATCATCCTGATTCTAGGCGCAACACTTTTTTTCAACTGGAAGTACTTTTTTGCCATGAAATTTCAAATCCCTTTTCAGAACTTCTTTTAAAAAACGACTAAGCTATAGTTTATATAATTTTTTTGCGAAGCTACCATTGGAATCTTGAAGAGACGAAGCGAATGGTACAGTCTCGTGTCCTAACTTTACACTTTCTAGAACCTATAGATTCGTTAGTTGGAGGTTGAAGATGACCAACGTGTCATCTATCAACGAATGAAGGCGTGTCACGCATTTTTCAAAATCTGATTTAAATAAATGATTCCATGCTTTATTCACTAAATACCATGATTTGCACAACGCGTCTGATCCATTGGTCCACATTTTTTTACTTTATTTTATTTTCTGATTTTTATATTTAAATTGTATTAAATTTCAAAAAATCATAAAAAATCCATTTTAATTTAAAAAAAAATCTTTAAAAAAATATGAAAAATACTTTTAATTTATATCTTTCTGATTATTATTTTTTGTTTAAATATTTTTTTATAATTTTTCACTTTATTTGAATTTTTTTAAATGTTTAAAAATACTTTTCTTAATTTTTAAATTCTAAAAAAAGTATGGAAGGATTCAATCACCTTTTGACTTTACTATTTATCATAATTTTTTATTTGTTTTGCCTATTTCTTTTAATTTTAAAAATATTTCTGACTTAAAAAAATTACAAAATTTTTTGTATAAATATCTGAGCTCATTAATGATTTTTCTATGGTCTTAGTTGATTTTTCTTGGATATTTTGAATATAATTGCTATTTCCCCCCTTTCTTTTCATTTAAAAATCATTTTAAAAATCTTTTTCTTTATTTAAAATACCATTTTATTTTGTATTATTTTCTGGCTGATCTTGGACTATGAAATTTTGATCATAAGCTTTATTAACATCATTGGATCCATGGTGTTGAGTTTGACTCCAAAAGAAATGGATGGATGATTTTAATAATAGTTTGATTAAAAAAAATTTGGTTCAAATGTGGTTTGATTCTTACCCCATCCCTCTTCATCTTATCCCCTTCTTATTGTACTAAATATTATTAGAGAATGATTTCCATATCATTTCTTAAAACATATGTTACATATATTGCTATTGACCGACCTCAAAATAGGTGCGACTTCTATATAATTTCACTTACGATTGCTTAACATAGCGCTAAATTTTGCCCAGATTTAAGAAAATGATCATCCGTGGCCAAAACCATGTTTGTAAGCCCAAGTATGTTAATGTGAACCCTTTAATCCAATAACCTTGAGATTCATTGTTAGGAGGCTTTGGACCTACCAATCCTCTAATGAATTTTCATCAACTTTGGTCAAATTGGATCACTTAAACATCATTGATCATTTATTGTTGACTTGAGATTTAAATGAATGATATACTTGACAAAAAAGCAAATGCCACTTTTTGTTGAAAGGTTTTGATTTTATCAATCTTCTAATGAGTTCCAAATTCAAGTTTCAACATGGTCATTCAACTAACCACTAATTCCTAAAAACTTACTTTATATTATGCTTTTACTTTATGTTTTTACTTTAAGCACATTTATTTTAGCATTTACATTTTATGCTATTTTCATCTTTGCTAACTTGAGTATTTACTCTTTATGTCATTTTTATTTGCTCATTTGAGCTTTCATTTTCTTTTTGAAGATACCTAATAATCAACTTGAACCATAAAAAACTTCAATGTTACTTGGACTACTTGGTTACTATCCTTTACATTATGGAGATTGTGGACTTCTTGGACTTAGGATTAGAAGTTGTGACCTACTTTGAGACCTTGTGACCTCAACTATTATTTTGTCTGAAGTTCTTTGGGTTTACCCTAAGATATTGGGTTGTTTGTTTGTTTTGTGTGCAAGTTATTATGATTACATGCTTTGTCTGTGATATGAAATCCATCTCTATACAACCGTTACACTGCCCAATTTTTTCTGAAGATTTAATGAAATTGAAGTTTGGTTTTCTTAAAAGGTTTATTATCTTTGCTTGTTTGGTTTCAAATCCAAAGGATAGGAATTCTACATTGACTCATTGTGTCAAGTGTCGGTTCTTGTTTGTTAGACGGTTCTTATCTTAGCTTTTACCTTATGCTTTAGGATAGTCCATTCATCTCCTCCCATCTTCTTTAATTTCAAAAAAAATCTTCTCCCTCTTTTTCAAAACTATTCTTGTTTTCTAAACTTGAGCCGCTTTCACAATAAACTTGGACTTAGGTCCATGCTTTTTCAAAAATATTTTCTTAATCAAATTTTAAACAACTTAACAATACTTTGACATTTTTGTGAGAAGACTAAAAGTCAATCAATCTCATTCAAACCATTTTTCCACTTTGGATCTTTTACTTTAAACTTTTCTCAAAAGATTAGACTTTTGTCAGTCCTTATAGTGATGCGAGCTACTATACTTCTATGATATGTAGTGAAGTAAGATATTTTCCACTTGGGTGTTGAGCGAGGCTTTGTTGGTTTTAAAATCCAAGCTATATCCTCCACTTTGAGATGACGCAAATTATCCTTTTTCATAATTGTGGGTAGTAAGTATGTTTTCCACTCGGATAATGACGATGACGTCTCGTCTCTTAAAATTGAACCAACACACTTGTGTTTTAAAATTTTTAAAGGTGAACTACGTGTACCCTGATCCCCTATTGCATGGAAGGTGGTACGTAGACACTAAAGGTTCGCAACCGTGGAGGGTGCAAAGATTATAAAAAAAAATATACATCTTTTCTCATCTCCACCATCTATAATTTTATACAACATTTATAGCCAAAATACACAGATTTACAAAGAAGTTCCTACGGAGTACCATAGATGTTTAGGGTGCTAATACCTTCCCTTTGCATAACCATCCCCCAAACATATATTCTCTCCCCCTCTTTTTGGGTTATTCGCTCTTTTCCCATTCATTTAGAAACAATAAAGAGCGGTGGCGATTTTTACTTTGATCTGTGCGAGTCAAGTCAATCCAATGGCTTAGTCTCAACATTTCTACCGCTGCACTTTCTGTTAGGGAGAAAAAGAAACTGATGGACGCACTCTGTTCTTCTTGGAAAGGAATTAGGGACCCTTCAGAGGCTAAGTCCAATCTTTCTGGTCTAGAGCTCAGGGCCTCGAAGAAGAAGAAAGGGACCCTTTCGAGATCAGGCATTGTGATCAGCGAGCCCTACTCATCGGCCAAAGTCGTCCGGCCATTGAGGACACTATTGGAAAATCCTGGAAAAAGCTGAAGATGATGATGGTGGATTAGGTTTGTAGGGAATACCAGGAGATCTCACTGTTGATGCATGAGCCCAGCGACGACTCCACCCGTACTTCAAATGAGAATAAATTATGGTGTAATAGTTTTAGAGGCCTGAAGTTCCTTTATGACCACCTCAACACTACCAAGGATGTTAACAAGATGAAGATTATCGAACTACAGAAGATTACTCAGCATTTGAGTTCTCTAACTTGTAAGCCCTGTTGTTGAGTTTCTCTACTACTCGAAAAGGTCCTTCCAAATTTGGTGAGAGTTTTCCCCACTTCGTCGGATCAATGATCCTCTATAGAACCAAATCCCCTTTAAAAAATCCCATTTTCTTGAATTTCATGTTGAATTGTCGGGCTATCCTCTGTTTGGCCGCTACTTCTGAGATATGTGCAGTATCTTCGATTTCATCAAGCAGATCAGATTCATTGTCCACATGTTCCTTATTAGTGTTTTCTTCAAAGCTTATTCTCCTTCATGTTGGGGTGTTGGCTTCTATATAGATCATGGCGTCGGCCCCATATACCATCCTAGATGGTGTTTTGTTGGTTGTGGAGTGAGTTATGGTGTGGTAGGACCATAAGATCTCATGGAGGTAATCGGCCCACAGCCCCTTTACTTCGTCTAAATTCTTATTTATTCCGATTAGGATCACTCTATTAGCTGATTCTTCCTGCCTGTTCGCTTGAGGATGCTCTACTGAGATGAAACGATTGATGATCCCGAGCTTCTTACGAAACTCTATTATGGATGTGCTGGCGAATTGGGTGTCGTTCTCAGAGATGATGACCCATTGTATACTGAACCTGTAAAGGATGTTTCTCCAGTAAAACCTTCTTACCCTTCTAGCCATTTGGTAAAATAGTCCACGACTACGATCAAGAATTTGAGCTGTCCTAGCGCTACCAAAAACGGTCCCAGTACGTCCACTCCCCATTGATGAAAAGGCCATAGGGATACCACCGAATGTAGCAATTCATCCAGGGTATGGATAAATGGTGCATATTGTCGGCATTTGACACACCGACTTACAAATTGAACATTGTCTTGGAGCATGGATGGCCAATAGTATATGACCCTCAATATTCTTCCAGATAAAGCCCAGTAACCTATGTGGCTACCGCATATACCTTCATGCATCTCATTGATTATTAGCCTCATGTCTTCTTATGGAACACAACATAGCATGGAGGTTGTCCTTCCCATTCTATACAGTTTGTCTGTCACCATAAGATACCTTGTTGAAATCTTATTTAAGCGCCTTGCTTCCTCTTTGTCCGATGGTAGTAAATTCTATAGAAAGTACTTGATTATAGGAGTCATCCACCCTGTTCCTTCTTTGATCTCAAGAACTTCTTCCTTCTCTATGCTTCGTAATTACAGTGTTTCCAAGATCACTATCTTGTTCAAACTTGAGATCTTCGTGCTAACAAGTCAGTCTGAGCGTTTTCTTCTTTGGGAACATGGAATATCTTAAATTGTTGAAACTCTTTTGATAGTTAAACGAATTGCTATATGTATTTTTGTAGGATGGGATCTCTGGTCTAAAATTCTCCCTATACCAGTCTGACCACTAGTTGGGAGTCAGTCCTGTCCAATAAGAAAGTGATGTCGACTTCTTTAGCTAGCTTCATCCCAACGATCAAGGCTTCATATTTAGCTTTGTTGTTGCTGGTTCAGAAATTGAAGCACAATTAATACTCTAGGACCAAGTCCCTGGGTCCCACTAGTATGATGTCGACTCCACTACCTATCATGTTGGATGACCCATCCACCGATAGTTCTTTGTTTTCTGGGGCTCTTAATTCGAACACGAAGTCGTCCAAGACTTGATATTTTATGTTGGAGCACGGGGTGAACTCTATGTCATATTCTGAGAGCTCCACAACCCATGCCACCATGCGCCCGACCAGATCCGGCTTCTTTAGAATTTTCTTAATAGGGAAATTGGTTTTTACTAGGATAGGTTGGCCTTGGAAGTAATGCATGAGTTTCCTTGTTGTCATTACAAATTCCAGAGCCAAACATTCAATATTTTGATACCTGAGTTCTACTCCTCATAATACCTTGCTGATGAAATAAACCAGCCTCTCGCTGGTCTCCACATCTTGGACTAGGACCGAGCTGATGGATTTGTATGACATGACTAGGTAAAGTACCAGGGGTGTATGCTCCTTGTGTCAAACAAGTATAGGCAGAGTTGCTAGGAACTTCTTCAATTCGAGGAAAGCCTTTTCGGAGCTGTCATTCCATTCTAAGTCTGCCTTGTTTTTTATTGTTGCGAAGAAATGCATTTATTTGTCCCCTATGCAAGATAGAAAACGAGATAAAGCAGCAAAACGGTCGGTTAGTTGTTGGACTTCACGGATGGATGTCAGACTTCTCATGTCGAAGATTGTTTGGCATTTATCTAGGTTCGCTTCTATTCCCCGACTTGTGAGCATGAATCCTAGGAATTTATCGGCTTGCACCCTAAACGTACATTTATATGGGTTTAAGCGCATGCCATGGCTATGTATTTCTGCAAAAGTTTCCTCCAGGTCCATCACATGTCTTATCTTATCTACGATATTGACCATTATTTCGTCAACGTGTACCTTTATATTTCCCCCGATATGTGGAGCAAAGACTATGTCCATCAACCTTTGATACATAGTCCCGACATTTTTGAGACTGAAAGGCACAACTTCATAGTAATAGTTTCTTCGGTCGGTCATGAATGTGGTTTTATGTGCGTCTAGTGGGTTCATGCAAATTTGATTGTACCCGGAGTAAGCATCCATGAAGGTTAGCAAGCTGAATCTGGAGGCCCCATCAATTATTCGATCAATATAGGGTAGCGGATAAGAATCTTTTGGACATGCTTTATTGAGGTCGGTGAAATCTACACAACTTCGCCACTTCCCGATTTTCTTATTAACTATCACCACATTGGATAGCCAAGTAAGGTACTTGATCTATCTTATGAATCATGCTTTCATCAGCTTATCTACCTCTTTGATTATGTCTTTTCTTTTCTCCTTGCCACCCTACCTTTAATGTTGGGCTACCGGCCTTACCCCAATATCAAGTTCCAAGTGATGACACATAATGTTTGAATATCTTGAATTGTTGAAACTCTTTTGATAGTTGAAAGAGTTGATATATGTATTTTTTTAGGGTGGGATCTCTGGTCTAAAATTCTCCCTATACCAGTCTGACCACTAGTTGGGAGTCTGTCCTGACCAATAAGACAATGATGCTGACTTCTTTAGCTAGCTTAATCCCAGCGATCAAGGCTTCGTATTCAGCTTGGTTGTTGCTGGTTTAGAAATTGAAGCACAATGAATACTTTAGGACCAAGTCCCCGTGTCCCTCTGGTACGACACCGAGTCCACTACCTATCATGTTGGATGACCCGTCCACTGATAGGACCCATATTTTGAATAGTGAGCATGAATCCTAGGAATTTATCAGCTTTCACCCTGAACGTACATTTATCTGGGTTTAAGCGCATGTCATAGCTACGTATTGCTGCGAAAGTTTCCTCCAGGTCCATCACATGTCTTCTCTTCTCTATGATATTAACCATTATTTCGTCAACATGTACCTTTATATTTCACCCGATCTGTGGAGCGAAGACCATGTCCATCAACCTTTGATACGTAGCCCCGACATTTTTGAGACTCAAAGGCATAACTTCATAGTAATAGTTTCTTCGGTCGGTCATGAATGTGGTTTTATGTGCTTCTAGTGGGTTCATGTGAATTTTATTGTACCCAGAGTAAGCATCCATGAAGCTTAGCAATCTGAATCCGGAGGCCCCATCGATTAGTCGATCAATATATGTTATGGGATAAAAATATTTTGGACATGCTTTGTTGAGGTCAGTGAAATCTACACACATTCGCCACTTCCCGATTTTCTTTTTAACTATCACCACATTGGATAGGCTATTAAGGTACTGGATCTCTCTTATGAATCATGCTTTCATCAGCTTATCTACCTCTTTGATTATGTCTTTTCTTTTCTCCTCGCCACCCTTCCTTTTATGTTGGGCTACTGGCCTTACCCCAATATCAAGTGCCAAGTGATGACACATAATGTTGGGATCTATGTCGAGCATGTCATATGGTTTCCAGGAGAATAGATAAATGTTTTTCTTCAATATCCACTATCTATGTTTCATCCTCTGGTTAAAGATTGGTCCCTAGGTGGGTGATCTCTTAGATTTGGGATCCGATCTGGACCTCCTTTGTCTCTTCTCGGGGGGTTAGATTGTCCTCCCTAGGATCTTCCCTCGGATCCATATCGATCATGCTAACTTTGTGGTCACTTCCTTCTTCCGTAATCACAACCTTCCTCTTTAATTTCAAGCTGTCTTTATAACATTTATGCGCCATCCCTTGGTCTCTGTGTACCACTCCTTCTCGTCCCTCGCCGAGGGGGTACTTCATAGTGAGGTACAAGGTTGATAATGCTGCCTCAAGCACGTTGAATGAAGGTCTCCTGATTATGATGTTGTAAGGAGACGATGCTTTAGTGTTCCGTTGAATGGTAATAGTTCTTTCGAGTCGAAGTACATTCCTTTGAAGGCTTCCCAATACATGATTTAGGTCAAGCTTCATGGGTCTATCAGTACCCGTTTGATACTTTTGTCTCGGATTTGGACTTTGACAACCATGGGATTGTTTTCGGAGGCAATACTCCTTATGCATCTTCTCGGGAGAATGTGACAGTACCAGGATCTTGGTTCTTTCCCATCCATTCTACTTGGTCAACGTGCATTATGTTCCAGGCTTATCTCTTTCTCACTGAACTGGTGGAGCATCCTCTAGAAAATCCTCCTGATATAGGGTTGAGGGTATGTCAGCTAATTCGTGTTAGACTGTGTAGCAAGTGATCGAGAGGGGGGGGGGGGTGAATAGATCACCTCCTTATTATTCAAGGATTTAAAATCTTTTATCAAAGTTGATTAAAACTAGCGGAAAAACACGGTCCCGAATCGACTTCCGTCTATTTTGAGTTGACTACTAGAAAACCGGACATACGTTAAATTTGCTGGATTTTTATTAAGATGAAATAAATGAAATTTAACACAAATAAATGTATATTTCAATGCACTTATAACAGGAATGCTATTTCCAATGAAAAAAAATTTCAAGCACTTTTGTCGAACAATTGGCGTATGCTTGTTCGATGATTAACAATAATGGTGATTTAGAAAAAGAGTTTGTACCACTATTGTATTATTCAACATAAAAAACAACAGGCCAATTTTATCACAAATGTGCAAAAAAACATAATGAGAAAGAGAGAAAGAAAACGTTACACAGGCAGTTTGGTAAGGAAGTTCCCCACTGTCGTCCTCGCGTGTTGGTACGTCTCCCTCTCAATTCCAAACTGAAATTGAGACTTGTTATTTCAATGTGTTGAATGTTGTTTACAAGGTTACAATACAAAGACATGACCTAATCACTAAGATCTTCTTCTACTTGTATGAACCTTCACTTGATATGAGCTGATCAAGATATCACTTGCAAGATCCACAGTCAATCCTCTTCTACAACGGCCTATTTATGAAATCGCCTTAATTTCCAAACCCTACACTACGACTGAATCTAACATGTGTAGTCATGACTGAGAAACCCGCAAGAACACGCCCCTTCTTGAAGGACAAACCCTCTGGGTTTTTCCTCGAAACCCCATTCGGAATCTTCAACTCAAGTAAGATCACCTATTGTACCGCTGAACGTTATCTCTAACACCCCTTGATCCAATGAACAAAGATGATTACGCTTCGATGTTATTGCACCAAGATGATTGAGAAGATGATGAAGATGAAGTCTCTTTCAGGTTTCTAATGCTCATAAAAGTAGATGCACACCAACTGAATTTGTGACACCTTCTTGTATTTTTTTATTGAACTACAAAACTAACGTATATATGTAACAGAAAAATGTTAGAAGTAAAACCATAGTATGAGTCGATGCATATTTCATATGAGTCGACTCGTGTTAGTTACAAAACATGGGATGAGTCGATACAATGCATTATGTATCAATGCATACTGTTATCAAGACATATTATAGAGAGATAAAATGTGTATGAGTCGATGCAACCATTATGTATCGATACAAACTGTTGTCCACACAAAATTTAGAACCTTTAATTTCGTATGAGTCGATAAAAAACACAAATGTGTCAATTCATACTGAGTTGGTTTTTGATTTCCAAAAATAAGAAGTGATATGTATCCATGCATAAGGGCATGTGTCGATGCATAAAGGTTTTTAAAATGTTTTCCAGAAGCATGAACTTGACGTGTATCGATGCAAAGTGTGAATGAGACGATTCATACTGAAGCACAATTGTTTTTGTGATTTTAGCTTAAGTATGTGTCGATGCAAAGCAATTTTTATTGACCTAAAATCATGATACATGTGTAAAACACATTTTTGACCCTTTTAGAACATGCTACACTATTATCATATCATGCACACATAGAGATCAAACACAATAAACATTCATTAATACTTATTTCACACATATTTTCTATCATACAAAACTACTCAAAGAAAAGGTATGCTCACAAATTCCCCCTTTTTGATGATGGCAAATACTTGCAAGATGTGTGATGATGGAGTATAAATGAATGAGTCGCTCCCCCTGATTTTGTGCATAACAATACTGTTGTACCTCAAAATTTTCCCTCCCGTTTTCATACAAGATACTATCCTAGGGTTTCTCGAATACTCAATTTGGCTCAGATTTTGATCAGACAGATTCTCTCCCTAAGCAGTAAATCAGCAATTAGGGTTTTGCATTTCTCAAAGAAAATTGAGTCTTCAAGGTCTCAATTGGTCTTCATGGGTTTTTATATCTCTTCCAGGTTATTTAAGCCAGTTTTCAAACTTTGCATTGCAAGTTTTCTCAAACAATGGTCCAGATAACTGAAAACGATTACATTAACCCAAGAATCGACCCTTTTGCGAGAACAAATTCAAACGATCGTAACATCTTCATTATTCAATATTTTTGAGTGGTTTTTCTTGCGTACGATTCTCCTTGATGCCATCTACAATTTCTCTTCACAAATCAAGAAGTGATTATGCGTAGAAGATCACCAAAAATTTGAATGCGTTAGAAGTCGCATCATGGAATTTAACCTAATTTTAAATAACAGTCGTCTGATTTCTAAGAATTGTGATTTCTTCAAATTACAGCACCTTTAGACGATTATTTCTGTTCATGGTCATATGTGATATCGGTCACGGGTTTATTTTCAAATAATCGAAGGAAAATTGTGTTTGGAAGACTTTTAAATTATCGAATCGTCGCAAGGCATTTGTGGATTTTGAATTTTCTTAACCACAGTTTACTGAAAGATTGGCGATTATTCTCAGAGCATGTTTGTTTGGACAAGATGTGAAGATTAAGACTATCATTTAAAACAATCATGATTTTGGATTCAAGTTGACCAAATGAGTTACATTCTTAAACATTTATTTTGTTTTGGAATTAGAGTACAAGGTGCATGTTTGTTTGAAATATAGTTACAAAGTCAGTTGTGATTATTTGGAATTCAAGTTACCAGATTGAAGTATTTCATTTCAAATGTTCTGATTGGGAATTTCAAAAATTCAATTAGAATACAAAAATTTGTATAAGAATCCTATCATACCAAAGTTGTTCAACTCTTTGTATTATTGCATTGCAAATAAAATTACAAATTTTTGTTTGTTTACAAAGAATCACAAGTTTCTTGTTTACAAAGAGAAATTACAAATTGTTGTTTACAAAGAATTTCAAGTTTACAAAGAGAAGTTTCTTCTTCAATTCTTCGTCTTCATCTTTAAGTAAGCCATCCAACCTTCGTTTGCATCCAAGCCTCGCTCGCCATTCATGAAACAAGAAAAGAAAAAGTTAGCAAAGCAATCAATATATGAAAATTCAAGCAAGAATTGATGGTTAAAATTTTTTTTTATCTCATCATTAGGTTTTGCATTTTGGAATCAGAAATTAATTGTTTTTTTTTTGTTTTTAATCATAATCCATCTCCTCCTATTTTGCAAATCACAAAACCTAGATTTTGGTTCACAAAAAAGGGGAAAGATATATGCAAGGCGGACCTATAAGCAAACCAAACAAGCTACTACAATAGTCCAAACAAAACAGGGCTTCATTGCATTTGCAGCAAGCAAGTCAACAAGGCAAAGAAAACCAAAACAGCAAGCAAAAACAGCAAAATGCAAAAGCCACAACAGAACCAAGCCTACAAAGCCAGCTGCCCAATACAACAACCAACAATCAGCCAGCCAAACTGCCCATAACAGGCAGCAACAATAGCAGCCTGAAGAAAAGCAAAACAGCAGCAACAGCAGGCTGTCAAATAGCACAGCAACACAAGGTAAAAGCAAAGTAAAACTGCAATAAACAAAAACAGCAACAAGTATACCACAACAACACATGTATAAAACAGCAAGTCAACTTGCTCATCAAAAACATTACATCATCATTTCCCTAAGCATGCAAACCATTCAGAAAAACATATAATAAGCAAAGACTGCTTTATTTCATGGAATGATAAAGAGGGAAAGATACAAGTTTTGGAAATATATCACCTAGGCCATAAACAGTCCCAAAATTGCCAAGCCAACTGCTATCACAAAACAAACTGGCTGCAAAAACAGCCCTGCACCAAAAGTTGCACTAAAATGGCAAAACATCAACCTACACTCAAAAAGGCCACATAGAAATTAACCAAGTTATTCAAAACTCATCAAAAATATTCACTACCTCTCGTATACAACAGTAGCCAAACTTGTTCAAGGGGAGAGCTGATTTTTGCCATCCAACTAAAAAAACCTCATGTGGTTATAAAAAACCAGCAAACAGCAAAAACCAAGGGATAAAAAACTAGAAAATAGAAAACCCAACAAAGGCCAAGATAATACAAAATAAAAAAAAACTCACTGTAAACCAGAAGCCATCAACAAACAGCAAAAATTAGAAAAAAGATGGGATCACAAAATTTCACAGAAAAAACACTAACACAGTAAATTCCAAACACAATCTCCACAAAACAATTTGAACATCCAACTGTCCACCTTCTTCACACAACCCAGTTTATTTCCTCAATCTTCATCCTCACCAATTTCTCAAAATTCCCTCAGATCCCCCGTCAAAGCAACAATCGCGAAGTCACCAACAACAAGGTCAAGTCCAACATTTTCAGAAGAAACAAATCCACACTGGTAAACTTTTCATTATTGCTCTGCATTCCTCATGAAATTTCTTGCATGCATTATTTTATAGTCAAATAATATACATAAAAGTGCAATACGGTAAGATTGTTTAGATAACACAAAACATTACCTTCTCCAATCCATCAAACCCGCAACCTACTGCAGCCTCGAGCTTCTTTCTGCATCATCGTAACCCCTCTTTGTAACAACCCTACTAATACCTTTATTCTGAATCCTTTTTGCTTTTGAAAGCACAATCGAAAATGGCCCACACAAAGAAAGAAGTAGCAAACCCTAAATTATCAGCATTCCCTTTCAAACCAATTTACTCTTCATCTCCCCACTTACAATAGCTCGATCTATCCTTTTGTTCAACATCAATTTCCTCCCTTCATAAATACCACCTATGTCTCCTCCTTAAAATCCTGAACATCACCATTCATACTACCCTTTACTCACTTACATCTGCCACTGATTTTGAAAAGAGGGAGCCTGGGGATTTTTTTTGAGAGAACGAAGAAATGTTGTCGTTCATCGCGATTTTCGGTTGAGAGAAATTTGAAAAGGATGAGGGATTGAGCATTGAGCCGGCCGTAAAGCTTATCTCATTAGCCTCTAGGGTTTCTTTTCTTTGGCATGTGTTTGTTTTGTGTGAGTTGGGCCCAGACCCTACTAACCCGGTCCGGCCCAGTTTATTTTCTTTTGATTATATATTTTTTTTGTGTTTAACTATTTTGTTCTCATTTAGTTTTGGGCATTAACTTCCTGAAGCCCAGTCTATTTTTTTTTCATACCCCCATTTTTGATGTCATTACCCTTTTATGATAATCACTTTAATTTAGATTAAAATTCATAGTTTTATAACTAATTAAGTTTGGATGTAAATTAGTAAACCTATGATTAATATAGTTTAGATTTAATTTATTAACTTTAGAATCTTAGTTTAGATTGATTCCTAGTAACTTTGTTTAATTAGTCTAAAATTATTTTAATAAACTTAGAATTTTGATTTTAATTTTAATTTAGTAACTTCATTTAGTTTAGATTTAATTTGATTAATCTTTAGTTATATTTTTTTAAATTCAAGTAAATAAAAATGTAATTTCAAAATTATTTAATTTTATTAATTTAGGACTTTGTGAATAATTTTTATTAATTAATAGTTTTTTACTGATTAATTAACTTTCTTTCAAAATTATTTAGTTTCTACATGATAAAATTAAAAAAAAAAGATAATAGAATAGATTCTTTATTTTCTTTTCAAATTTTCTCACAAACAAAAATACCAAAAATTTCTAGAACTTTTCAATTAATTTTATTTCATAGACTGTTATAATTTTAATTAATTGTTAAATTCGATTTGGTTGTATTGTTTGCTGTTTGAACTTTTTAATCGCATTCGACTCATCCCCATTTGTAAAAATTGTACCCCATTCCTGAAAGCTCTGTAATAGCGTAGAATTTTATTTTTCGCACTTTACTGCATTTTCTTATACTGTATAGTAATTAGGCGTGTAAGGCAAGATTCAAAAAAAATCTCTAGATAACCTAATTTCAACAAAATAACTTGAATCAAACACCCTTTTTCACACGCGCACCTCTAGGGTAACCTCACTTGTTGCTCGGAAACACATTCGTGTCCCTCGAATATGGGAATTTTTAGCAAAGACCCTTCGATAAAAATATTGTAGTCCCTCGATGACCCTCGATGTTGCCTCCGGTAAAACGATCTAGTCCCTTACGAAAAACTACTAAAGCGTCTCATAAGTTGCTTTCGATGACTGTAAGATTTACCCGCGCCTGTCCCTTCACATCCAACGAAGGGGATTCTTACCAAATTAATTGTAAGATAGCAACATCTAAAGGAGGAATAAAATAACATTTAAGACCTTTTGAGTAGGTAGATTCGCTCCTAGTTGCTCGCTTGCTCACGACAAAAGCATTTTTATACATACACTTTCATCTCAAAACATTTTCAAAAAGACAAAACATTTTGTATACGTTCTTATAGAGACGATAACCATTGCAAAACATCTTTTCAAAACCACTTTCAAAAACACATTCCACAAACACATCTTTGAACTATTTTTCGAAACAAAACTTTGTACGCGTTCTTATAGAAACGAGAACCATTACAAAGATATTTTCAAAATACTTTCAAAGCCCACACCACAAGCACATTGTCAAAGCAAAAGTAAGTGATCTAGTGAGTAACTAAGAGCCCGTAGATATATACGGATGAAAAGGGTGCTAATACCTTCCCTTTTCATAATCTATCCCCCGAACCCGGGAAATAATCTCGAAAGGTCTTTCCTGTTCTTTTTTACCTTTCCTTTTGGATAAAAGGAAAGTCGGTGGCGACTCTTACTTTCAGTATAATTGCGAGCAAAATGCAAATCGTCAAGTCAGTTCTCCCACTGTATCACAAATACCAATAAGTCTCCTTCTCTAACATTGTCTTTTCTTCTCCCCCCTTGTCAACATCAAAAAGAGGAAAAAAACTATTTTTCAGCAATTAAATTCAGTTGAAGATACACAAAATAAAATTGAGTGGCATACTAAGCAGAATTGAAACGAAAACCAGCGACATTCACAAAGAATGAAGCTTAGCATGGTAATCACAAAAGCACACTAACAAAGAGTGACAAATATAGGCAATAACGATTAAACAAGAATAAACACGAATAAGCAAAGTGAAAGCATTAACTAAGAAAGTTGCGAATTACATAAGCTGAATCAAAAGCAAACAATGTATGAACAAGAATACAAATGAACTAAGAACATGAATATAAATGTTGTGCAATGGATGGGATGATATGATCAAGGGTTATGGCCACCACAGGATTCATCAACATCTCCAAAATTGTAGCATGGACGTGGAGGAGGTGGATTTTGATCCGGGTTCTGACCCATGAAGTTGTATTGTTGAAACCTAATTTGGACTTCAGTATTTCTGAAGTTATTCACGATGCCAGGGTTGTCGTGACAATCGTCCATAAAACCCGCCATCTCATTATAAAACACTTGATGCCATTTTACCAAATCCGTATTCCATAAGTGTTGGTTGTGATACATCTGGGTGTGCTCCTCATGCCATTCCCGCTGTTCTTTGTGCCACTCATTCAGCTGGATGTGCCAAATTTGCGCCTCCTCATGGCGAGCTTGATTTGAAAGTTCCAATTGGTGGAACATCTTAATAAGATAAGCCGGATCCACCAAGGAAGAACCTGCAGCAGCAGGAGTAGTGTAAGGGGGACAAATGGATCATATTGGTAGTTGGTCGGAGACAACCTATTTGGGACCCAGTCGCCCCAATCAGTGTTAGCACCATCTGGATTTGCCTCAGGTTGGGCATCATCATTAACATCATGCATTTCTTCATCGAGAGGTTCCTCATCAATATACACTTATTCAGAGGGAACACCAAAGTTATACACCCTTGTGTTGGAGCCTTTATCTTTGAAATATAGGCATTGACGATTCTTATCCCATTGATATGCCATGTGAGACAAAGTGGCCATGTTGAATTCTAGAGTAGTAGTGGGAGAAACTAGAGGGACATGAGGTATTTCAACATTCCAGAATTTGATAATCCTCATTATCTAAGTTGTGTACCCTAGAGCAGTGTTTTCTGGTTATTGCGCATGAGGAACATGCATTTGACAAAGTAGATTGGCCAATTTAGTGTAACCCTATTTTGAAGAATATGCAAGAGGTGAATATCTGCTCTATCCAACCTAGAATGACCACCAGATCTTGGACACAAAATGTGTGAAACAATCCAATGAAGCATTCTGGGAATGCTCTTGATTGCTCCAGTTTTGATATGTTCATTCTCACCAAGAGGTCTTTCCAATTTCAGAATTGATGCTAGGAAGGCTTCCTCTTGAAAATCAGTATCAAAACTCTGATCATGATAGCTTTTCAACACTGTCATACCAAACGGAATAACAAACACATTTTGCCAATCTTTAGCGTCAAACATATGCCTCTTAGTTCCAATTCGTACCCTAAACGACCAACCTCGACTTGTCTCTAAACCAACATAAAATTCTTGAATGAAATCCTCATGATAATCCTCTTTAACAGTTAAGAATGATCCTAACTTTTAGGCATCAAGAAGATCACAAACATTTGTGATGTGAAGAAATATTACCTCTGCCTTGTTAAAGATGTGAGGGTTCATTACTAACCTTGTTTTGAACGATTTTTCAAACTCCTTTGTTGTAGCAGGATGCATAATTGTTAAGGCATTTGGAGAGATTTATGGATTGATACCAAAACAAGATGGGCCTGCAACAACCTTTTCCTTTACCTTTGTCTTAGGAGGCGTGATTGTTGATGGAGAAGTGTGTGCTAGGAAATTGAGATGAATGTAGTGGGAGATGAAGTAGATGATGTATGATAGATGAAGAAGATGATGAATGAGAATTAGGGTTAGCTGAATAGTTATGATATGTATGAGATGTTTAGAATGATTACAAGAAATAAAGTGGGTTGATGGGTCGACCCAAATCCAACAAAATAAAAAATTAAAAGAAATAATCATTATGAGTCGATGTGAAACTATATGAGTCGATACATATCACAAAAAAATGATTTTAGAAAGCTACATGCGTCAACACGAAACACGAATGTGTCGACACAAACTGAAACAAAAATTACGTATTGACCCGTATTGACCTAAACGTCGAATGTATCGACTGGAAACAAATGGTAGTTTTTATTTCAACAATACTTATCAATATGTGTCGACTCAAACACTTACGCATTGACCTGAAACTGATCTCAATTTTTGTTTAAACAATTTTCTTCAATATAGGTCGACTCATACATGTATGAGCTGACTCATATCAGTAAAACTTTAAAAAAACTTGGTTTTTAACAGGTTTTGATGGACAGTTTGATATGAGACCCATTAGCACCTATGTGTTTATGCAATATGATCCATCTGATGATGATTACGCATCCATAATGATACATTGAAATTAGCTTATGTCAAAGTTCAAACAATTGATGCATAGAAAACATATAGACATTGTTAATGGAACATTTAAAAAAAATATACAGGTAATCATAGAGTTCCAGCTAAATGGAGAAAGGATCAATATTACCTTAGTTGATGTACAGTTAAGATGCACGTACGAAAGCTAGAACACATCTCAAAAGCATGGTGAGATATGTATAATTAAGGTGCATGCATGCTTAAGACATCAAGTAAGAGATATCTAAAATCCCTAACTCACGAGTAATGTTGAAGAAAGGTTCCATTGCTAGTGGTTTCATGAAAATATCAGCAAGTTTATTTTTAGTATCAACATGCTCAAACACAACATCCTCTTTTTCAACATGATCACGAAGAAAGTGATGCCTAATCTCTATGTGTTTAGTGCGTGAATGTAAAACAAGATTCTTAGTTAGGTTTATAGCACTTGTGTTATCACATTTTATTGGAATAAATTTTAACTGGATATCGAAATCTTGTAGTTATTGCTTTAGCCACAAAATATGGGCGCAACAAGTACCGGCTGCAACGCATTCAGCCTCAATGGTTGACAATGCAACAGGAACCTATTTTTTGCTATGCCAACTCACTAAGGAGTTTGAAAACAAATGAAATGTCCCACTAGTGCTTTCCTATCGGATTTGCAGCCAACAAAATCAGAATCAGAGTAACCTACTAAGCTACAATCACTTCCTTTGGAATACCATAACTCATATTTAGATCTACCATGAAGATACCTAAGTATACGCTTGATAGCTTTTAAGTGGGAATCCTTAGGATCCGATTGATACCGTGCACACATACAAACTCTAAACATGATTTCAGGCCTAGATGTGGTAAGATACAAGAGGGATCTAATCATACCTCTATACTACTTGACATCTACAGTCTTACCGTGTTCATCTTTATCTAAGTTCCCGTTGGTAAGAACAGGGGTGTCAATTGACTTTGAGTCGTTCATTCAAAAGCGCTTAAGAAACTCTCGGCAGTATTTTGTTTGACACATAACTGAGCCGCCATCGAGATGCTTTATTTGGAGACCAAGGAAGTTGTTTAGTTCCCCCATGAGACTCATCCCAAAATCACCCTGCATAACCTTAGAAAACTCTTCGACCAAATGTATGTTAGTTGAACCAAAAATGATATCGTCTACATATATTTGAACTAAAAGAATTCGCTTTCCTTTAAATTTAATGAAAAGAGTTGTATCCACTTTACCTTTTGAATATCCATGATCAAGCAGAAATTTGCTAAGTCTTTCATACCAAACCTGAGGGGATTGCTTAAGACCATACAATGCTCGTTATAATTTGAAAACATAATATGGATATTCATTTCTCACAAAACCAGGAGGTTGTGAGACATATACCTCTTCATTTATGACACCATTTAGAAAAGAACTCTTTACGTCCATTTGATAAAGCTTAAAATTCTTAGCACACACATAAGAAAGCAAGAGACGTATAGCCTTAAGGAGACCAACTGGAGAATAAGTCTCCTCATAGTCAATGCCCTCCTCTTGGTTATACCCTTAAGCCACTAGATGTGCTTTATTCCAGGTTATCACTCTGTTTTCATCAAGCTTATTTCTAAAAACCCACTTAGTAGCTATGATATGATGGTCTCGCGGACGAGGGGCAAGTTCCCAAATGTCATTTCTTTTAAATTTATTAATCTCTTCTTGCATTTCCATTAGCCAAAATTCATCAATCAATGCCTCTTTGGCGTTTTTAGGCACTACTTGTGGAAAAAAATCGAAGTCATAACAGAAATTACTTATCTTAGAGCGAGTCATCACTCCTTTTGAAATGTCTCCTAATATGTTGTCAATAGGATGGTATTTTGAGGATTTCCAAGTAGGTGGAAAATCATTTACTTCCACTACCCCTTCTTCCTCATCTTTTTCATGACTAGTATCTTCCTCCTCCTCATTGTCAACTGTTTTAGACTAATCAGTTTCCTCAACAGTTTCCTTGAGTATGTCTTCTGTAGATACACATGCACCATAATAAGAAATGCCTTTTCCGACAACTTTCGAATAAGACTCATCAAAAGAAACATGGATTGACTCCTCAACAGTAAGTAAACGCTTATTATACACTCTATATGCTTTACTTGATTGTGAGTATCCAAGAAAGATACTTCATCCGCTTTTGCGTTGAATTTCCCAAGGTTTTCTTTATCATTATTCAAAACAAAACACTTACAACCGAATACGTGAAGGTGTGACAAGTTTGGATTTCTTCCTTTTAAAAGCTCATAAGGTGTTTTATCGAAAATAGGACAAATTAATATTCTGTTTAAAACATAACAAATTGTGCTAATCACATCAGGCCAAAAGTATTTTGGTAATCCACCCTCATTGAGAATTGTTCTTGCAAACTCCTCTAAAACACGATTTTTGCGCTCCACAACCCCATTCAGCCGTGGAGTTAGAGGGGCTGAAAAGTTATTCTCAATGCCATGCTTGTCACAGTACTTATCAAAGAGATGGTTTTGAAATTCACCTCCATGATCGCTTCGAATTGTAACTATTTTTGATTCCATTCTATTTTGGAACAGTTTTGCAAAACTCTTAAAAGCATAAAAGGTTTCATCTTTTCTACAAAGAAATATAGTCCAAGTAAATCTAGATTAGTCGTCAACGATTACAAAACCATAGTAATTTCCACCTAGAATTTTGTCCTAGAAGGTCCAAAGAGGTCCATATGGAGAAGCTCAAGGGGTCATGAAATAGAAATCACATTTTTAGATTTGAACGAGACCCTTGTTTACTTTCCCAGTTGGCACGCGTCATATAGGTGATCTTTTGAAAATCTTATTTTTGGAAGACCGACTACTAGATCCTTAGATACAAACTTTTTAATCAAATCAAAGTTAACATGCGCTAGCCGTCTATGCCAAAGATAATAATCATCATTCATGGTGACTAGACACTTAGTGCTTGTTAACGATACATCAAAAAGATCAAGCATATAGATGTTGTTTACCCTAATACCCTTAGACACAATATTTTGTTTAGCATGTTCAATTATGCAGAAAGTGTTTGTGAAATTAACTTTATAACCCTTGTCACACAATTGACTAATACTTAACAAATTGTGTTTAATCCCCTCTACTAAATGGACATCAAAAATAGTAGTGGTATAGGGATTAACTACACTACCTTTACCGAGTATTGATCCTTTGTTATTTTATCCATAAGTAACATATCCTTTCTTATTTCCTTTGAAGTTAATGAAAAGCGATATGTCACCTGTCATGTGCCTTGAGCACCCGCTATCTAGAAACCATCTTCTATCCATGGATGTAAGACACTTAACCCACAATATCAAAAGAGAGAGTTAGGTACCCAATTTTCATTGGGTCCGTGTGGGTAAGTGGTAACATGGTTGCCTTTAGGCCTCCATTGGTAAGTTCCCTTAGGAACAAGAAATCTCCTAAACTTGTATTTCTCAATGGTGTGACCAGCATGACAATAATAATGACATAAACCATGATGATGGATTTTCTTACTTTTGAATCCCTTCTTATTCAAAGTTTTCTTAAAAAGCCTAGGATCAACGACAAAAGTAACCTTGGGCTGTAAAGCTTTTTCCAATTTGGCATTAGAAGTTCTAAACTCTTGTTGCCAAATATGACAAACTTCACACTCCCTTCTTGGAATACATCCTTTAACATCCCTATCTTTTGAACTTTCTGCAATACTAGCTTTTAAATACTCTAAGTCTTTTAAGCTTTATAGACTTTACCCTCCAAAAAAGAAAATATTTGTTTATCGAAGGATAACCTCTCAAAAGCACCTATAGCTTCGTTATGCAGTTTTTCAAAAGCTATTTTTAGTTCAGAAAAAGACATAGAATAAAAATTGTTATAGTAAGGTTGTCTTAATTTCTTGTCGTGGTTGTTCTTATCGTGGTACGACTTATTTTTGGTATGCGCCATGAGACATAAGTTTGTTGTCTCATCACTATCACTTGAGCTATCATAGTTTGATGAATCACTCTCGATATCCCATGCAATGTAAGCCCTTCTTTGTCTATTGAAATTCTTTGGTGGATCTTATTCTCCCTCACTTCTTACTCTATATATACATAAATGATCAGAAGCACAGAACATGAAATACTGCCTGAAAAAACCTCTAGAATTCACAAAATTCTCAAAGAAAAGTGTGAACTTATAGCACATGATCCATCCGATCCCAATCAAAACTAAGCCTCCAACCATGTTCCTGAGACTTCCAGAGGTCTCACCAGGTCTAGGAACAAGGCTATCCACGTCCTGAATCACTTCTCCAAGAACACCGGTCGTAGGTATAATTTTTAAACTTGAAATGTTAATCTACGCATAACTTACTAATCATGTGTGTCCATATGTGTTTGTGATAAGGCTTTATGTAGGTTAGGACCATTAGGTGTAAGCTCTAACATCAGGATCAGTGAATGCCATTATTAGGGCATTAAGAACACCTTGCTTCAAATATCACAATATAGGATGATTCAGACAAAAATAACACCATTATTGTAATTGCAACCCTTGATATAGGGGGATGGTCGACTTTAGTGTAGACTGGAGTCGGTCGATACTCGATACTACACTCATTGAGATCAGACTCTCGAGATATATCGATCGCAAATCAGATGCTTGTGCTGAAACAATGTCTGGGAGAAAGATTAGTGATATTGAGGCTCCTAGAACCTGATTACTTCTTTTAGGATAGGTTGAGAAAACTAAAACTTCAAGAGGGTACTTACCTACAAACTCTATGTAAGATTAAACCTAAGGCCTTGTGTGTTTTGTTTGTGTATGATTAAATTGTTCGAACATGACATCATGACATCATACAATATCATTTTCACTAACCATTTCAAGGACCAAGGGATTTATCTTTGTTCTTTGTTGTTGGTTATGGCCTCCGCTCGCAGAAACACTATCCGAATCAACTTTGTAACGGTGCCTCCTCAGCTTAAAGAGTTAGTCACAAGGGTTCCCGAAAATTCCCAATTCATTAGAAGGCATGGTCGACTACTCAGTCTAGTTACCCCAGGTTTTAACGAAGACATGATGAGTGTTCTATTCTAGTTCTTTGACTCTGCACATCACAACTTCACCTTCCCAGATTCTTAGTTAGTACCCACAATGGTGGAGTTCTATCAATTATTGGGAGTACATGTTCTTGATCAGACACCCTTCACCAGTTTAGAGGAAGCTCTGAAACCAGAAGATATTGTAGCAGCCTTACATCTGAAACGATTCGACATTGTATTTAATTAGAAAACAAGAAGTGGAGTCAAAGGTTTTCTTGGTAAATTTTTGATAGAGAAAGCCCAACTATTTTTGGATGCTATGAGTTTTCAGGCCTTCGAGGACATCTTGGCTTTGTTAATCTATCGATTGGTAATGTTCACTATCCCAGACCAACTCATAGATGTGAACTTCATCAAGATATTTTTTGCTCATAATCCTGTGCCTACCTTGCTCGGAGAAGTTTTGCATTCTCTTCCTGCTCGTACTATGAAGAGGCGAGGAACTCTCATGTGTTGTATACCTCTGCTATCCAGGTGGTTTATTTTGCACCTTCCCCACTCGATATGAAGAATGAACAAGGTTTGAGGTGGTCTCAAAGAATAATGTCACTCTCATACAATTCTCTCTTGGTATTCCCGATCTCACGGGGATTTCACTATCATTGACCGCTGTGGAAAATTCCCTAATGTTCCACTCCTTTGCTTTAGGGGAGGTATTACTTACAACCCTTCTCTTCCTCTACGTCAATTTGGTTATGATCGAAGAGATGATCCTCATGACATGCTTATACAGGGTGTTGTATTTGATTACAAGAACGGTCCTCAAGGTTATCGTGAAAGGTTCATACATGCTTGGGGCATGGTGAGCAAGATTAATAGAAAGGCTTTAGGACAGAAGAATTACATCCCTCTTGATTCCTACCTCAAATGGGTACGAGCTCGCGCCTAAAACCTTATGATGACATATCTAGTTGTCTTGAGGGTGATCATGGATCCTATTGTCGAAGGAGTGGTTTCTCGCACCATCCTCCATCCATACATGTCCACTGACCTTGAAGAATTACAGAAGTCCTGGATTCAACTTAAGGAAGAACGGGACACCTATGAGACTCAATTTCATGCTAGCGAGAAGAAAGTGTTGGAGCTCACGAAGCAACTTCACGAGGAGAAGACTCTTAATGCATAGTCTTAATTCCATGGGATACTTAGAGTTTTAGGAGTTTTTAATTTATTTCTTGGTAAAAAATTTGTATTCACATAAACTTATCAATAAAAATCTTTGTTTTTGTTTCCTCTTGGTTAGAAAATTTAAATCTCCTAAGGTCCTTGAAAACATTGCATGTACGTATCATGCATATCATTACAAGACAGGTTTCTTATCTTTTTGTTGTTTATTTCAGCAGAAAGAATGGCTCTTGGACAAAAGGTTAAGGATCTCAAGGCATATAACACCCAGTTCCAACAAATGTTCTTAAGCTTAGCCAAGGGGAAGGAAGAGCTGAAGGCCCTTGTCACTTAAGAGAAGAAGGAGAAAATCAAGAAACCAGTTGGCGTCCTTAACATGGGTAGGAGGATCAATGGATCAGTCAAGCGAGCACTAGAGTTTGAAGAAGAAAATGATGACCAAGAGGAAGATGACAAAAGTATGAAGGCTGACAACCAGGGTTCTGATGAAGAAGTGGAAAATTATTCAAATGAACAATATCCTTCGACTGACGACATGTACAAGCAACTATAAGACTATCTCAATGCTATGGAGATCTAGAGGGTTCCTG
The DNA here is from genome assembly GCA_948472305.1 of Vicia faba. Lineage (NCBI taxonomy): Eukaryota > Viridiplantae > Streptophyta > Magnoliopsida > Fabales > Fabaceae > Vicia > Vicia faba. The sequence continues at coordinate 858,789,221 of OX451741.1, forward strand.
GGTTAGATTTCGAAGAGCTGAGTCTTATCTCTGGGATGTTATCCCTCATAAGTTCAAGGCACCCGCCTTTTCCAAATATGACATTGTGTCTTGTCCTAAGATTCATCTGAGATCGTATGTCTGAAAAATCCAACCCCTTATTGTTAACAAGAAGTTACGGGTCCACATCTTTCAAGAAAGTATGTCTGGCACTCAACTCGAATGGTTCTATCAGCTAGAAGGAACCAACATCCATATGTGGGAAGACTTGCCTGCTATTTTTTATAAGCAGTATAAATATAATGCTGACCTTGCACCGACTCGAGTGCAATTACAAAACATGTCTATGGGCTCATATGAAGGGTTCATGGAATATGCACAAAAGTGGAGAGACTCTCCTGGAAGGGTACAACCTCCCTTGTCTGATGGGGAGCTTGTTGATATGTTAATGGGAACTTTGACTGGCCCATTCTTTAATATTCTAATTGGGAGTTTGTCATCTGGTTTTACTAAGCTAATCCTGACAAGGGAACAAGTTGAAAGTGGTAACAGGAGTGGGAAGATTCCAATGGCTACATCTTCTAGTGTTGTAAAGAATACGTTCAATAATAAGAAAGAAATCAGTGATGTTTATGTCCAGAAGGGCCATGGTAATAATGATCGCCATCAGTCTGTGAGGGCGGTGATGATTTCGAATCCTGTATCTATTTAACAACCACAACGGGGGAATCAACATAGGTAAGACACACCAAGGAGGAAGTTCACCAGGATTAGTATGCCTTTGTCTCAGGCATTACAACATCTGTTGAAGGCAAAGTATACCTACCACTCCAACAGTCATGGGCACGAAACCAATAATTGTTGGGCCCTGAAGAATAAAATCCAAGATCTGATTGACAAGAAAGAGATTGAGTTTGATCCACAAGAGACCCATAATTTGATTACTACGCCTATGCCCAGTCATGGTAAAGGTGTTAATTCTATTAATGATGTTTCCTATGTCTCCACCATAAGTGACTTGACCACTCCCTTGACAACCGTTAAAAAGAATTTGTTGCGAGCTAGTTTACATTCGGGAGCCTTGAAAATTGTTACCATTGTGCATCCCAGTATGATGGTTGTATGTGGATGAAGAAAGGTATTCACCATTTGATTGACAGACACGAAATTCTGTTTGAGAAGACTTTGTCCATGAAGAGTTTGCATGAAGATATGTCTCAAGAGCTGAGACTTGAAGATGATTTTATAATCACCATTTCTAATACTCTTCTAAGGATTAACCTCACCATTTAAAATATTGTCTGAAATAGTAAAGAGAAATATCACAACACATGTTCACATCCGTGCTGTTGGGTCAATTGCTGACACCCGGGGCAAAGAGAAAGTGACTGAGCCTTCCCAGATGGAGGCACCGATAAAAGATGCTAACATTGAAGATTCCTCTAAACAAGATATGGAAGAAATACTAAAAATCATTCGCAAAAGTGACTACAATATAGTTGAACAACCGGGGATGATGCCCTCAAAAATATCTATGTTGTCCTTGTTATTATGCTCCAAAGCCAATGCTCAGGCTTTGGTAAAATTTCTGATGAATTCCCATGTACCACAAGAGACTTCTGTTGATCAGTTTGACAATTCTGTAGCAAGTTTAACGGCTGATAATGGGTTAGGCTTTTCTGATGCTTACCAAACTCCAGCAAGAAAAAATCATAATAAGGCCATGTACGTTTCTATTAAGTGTAGGGGAACTACCTTGGCGTATGTGTTGGTGGATACAGGTTCCTCCCGAATGTATTACCAACAGGTGCTATAAATAGACTAGACTGTGAAAGGCTGGTGCTGAAACCCAGCGATATTATGGTAAGAGCCTTTGATGGGTCAAGGGGAATTGTACACGGAGAGGTTGATCTTCCGATCAAGGTGAGATCTCAGGTCCTCAACTCCACTTTCTATGTAATGGATATTCATCCGGCCTATTCATGTTTGCTCGGACGCCCCTAGATTCATGGGGTAAGCGTTGTTACCTCTACCTTATATAAAAAATTGAAGTATACGGTGAAAGGGAAAATCGTTACAGTTTGTGGAGAAGAAGAATACATGGTCAGTCATTTGAATTCTTTCAAATATGTTTAGATGGATGGTGAATTTATTGAAACTCCATGCCATACATTTGAAGTAATCCCTCCGACGATTATTGTTGCTAAAGCTACTACTACTACTCCTAAGATCATCAAGGATTCATCAAGAATGGCTTCTCTTAAGGATGCTAGGGTTGTGGTATAAGAGGGCGGTTGCACTATCTATGGTCAGCTTCTTGATATTCCTTACAAGTCCAACAAATTTGGTCTGGGTTTCCCTTCAGAAGCTCAGAAGGCAGTTCGTCATGCTTGTGCTGGGAGACCACCTTTTGTATCAGTAATAATGAAGTCAATTCTCTAGAAGACACCGATAGTGACTGTGACTTGGACAACTTTATATTCCCTACTATTGGCGGTGGACTCAACATCTGGAAGGCTAAAGACTTTATACCAATCTCACTTATTAAGGAGTAATTGATATTTCCTGGTTTATTGCTTTCAAGTTTTTGGGATATGTAATTTTAAAACAATCACTTTAAGCCTTGTGCCTTACCCGGGGCACAATGGTCCACTTGTTAGGGTTGTTATCTTTCATCTGCATTTTCTCATCTAATAAAACATTGGATGTTTTTGCATTCAAATTTTATGCTCTCTGTCTTTTCATTACTTTATTACTTTTAAATATAGCTATGTGTTCTTACACACACCCACACACTACATTACAGGTCCACATCCACTCCGGATCTCGTCGATATTGATTCTGCTATTGCCGCTCATGTATTTGAAAATCCGATCCACCAAGCCGAGGATGAAGGTGACGAAGATTGTGAAATACAGGGAGAACTTGCCAGACTCTTAATACAAGAAGAAAAGGCTATCCAAACACATGAAGAGCCAGTCGAAGTTGTAAACTTGGGTACCGAGACAGACCGAAAAGAAGCCAAGATAGGAAGAAACTTAGAGAACAATGTCAATAACAGGTTAATTCAGATGTTGCATGAATATGTTGATATCTTAGCTTGGTCGTACGAAGACATGCCAGAGCTCGACACTAATATTGTGGTCCATCCTCTGCCAATGAAAGAGGGTTGCTCTCCGATTAAACAAAAGTTCTATCGCATGCGTCCTGATATGTTGGAGAAGATCAAAGTTAAGGTTATGAAGTAGTTTAATGCATGCTTCTTAGCAGTGACATCATATCCTCAATGGGTTGCTAATTTTGTTCTGGTACCAAAGAAAGACGAGAAGGTGAATATGTGTGTAGATTATAGGGATCTGAACAGAGTGAGCCCCAAAGATGACTTTCTGCTTCCACATATTGATGTTTTGGTCGACAACACTACTCAACACAAGGCATTCTTCTTCATGGATGACTTCTCAGGTTATAATCAAATCAAGATAGCACTTGAAGACATGGAGAAAACAACTTTCGTTACATAGTGGGGCACTTTCTGTTACAAGGTTATTCCTTTTGGGCTGAAGAATGTCAGCGTGACTTATAAGCATGCCATGGTAGCTTTATTCCATGAAATGATTCATCACGAGATATAGGCCTGTGTCGATGACATGATAGCAAGTTCACAAACTAAAGAAGAGCATCATGATCATCTGCATAAACTTTTTGAAAGACTAAAGAAGTATAAGCTGAGACTAAATCAAAACAAGTGCACCTTCGAGGTGAGATATGGTAAGCTCATAGGCTTCATCGCCAGCGGTAAAGGTATTGAAGTTGATCCCACAAAAGTTAAAGTTATTCAAGAAATTTCGGCTCCCCATACCGAGAAGGAAGTCAGAGGTTTCTTAGCACAAATGAATTATATTGCCTGATTCATTTCTCTGACTGCTACTTGTGAGCCAATCTTCAAGCTGCTGAAGAAAGATCAAGTAGTAAAAATGGAACGATGACTCTAAAATAGCATTTGATAAAATCAAGGAGTACCTACAAGAACCTCTAATTATTATTCCATTAGTTGAAGGAAGGCCTCTAATCATGTACCTAACAGTGCTAGAGAACTCAATAGGGTGTGTACTAGGGGAGCATGATGGGTCTGATCGAAAAGAGCATGCAATATACTACCTTAGAAAAAAGTTTACCGAATGTGAAACAAGATATTCACTGCTCGAGAAAACATGCTGCACTTTGGCATGGGTTGCTCACCAACTAAGACAGTATATGTTTACTCATACTACTCAATTGATTTCTAAAATTGATCCCATCAAGTACATATTCGAGAAGCCAACTCTCTCTGAAAAAATATCCCGATGGAAAATCATCTTGGTAGAATACGACATTCAGTACACCACTCAAAATGCAATCAAGGGTAGTGTACTGGCAGATCATTTGGCACATTAAGCTATAGACGACTATCGGTCTATGAATTTCGAATTCTCGGATGAGAACATTATGCTAGTCACAAATTGTGAAGAATCGGAACCATATGAAGGACCTGAGCCAGAATACTGATGGACTATGATTTTTGACGGAGCTTCTAATGCACTTGGAAATGGAATTGGTGTTCTAATTATCTCTCCTCAGGGTTTCCATACTCCCTTCACCACTAGATTATGCTTTGATTGTACCAACAACAAGGCCTAATACGAATCATACATTATGGGTATTAAGACTGTTATCGACCTAAGAATAAAGTTCTTTGATGTATATTGGGACTCAGCCTTGGTGATCAGTCAGATCAAAAGAATATAGGATACGAAGCACCCGAATCTCATTCCTTATAAAGAGCGTGTGTTAACACTGATCCCATATTTCAGAGAAATCACCTTTGATCACATCCCACGAGAAGAGAATCAACTAGCGGATACATTGGCTACAATGTCATCCATATTCAAAGTCAGATGGGAAAACGAGGCTCCCATAATTACCATTGAAAGAGTGGATGAACAAGCACACTATTACGAAGTTGATACCAATGGAGTAGAAGAGAAATCTTGGTTTTATGAATTGAAGAGGTATCTTGAGGATCATGAGTACCCTGAAGGAGCATCGATCAATGACGATAAATTCCTATGGAGGTTCTCAGCTAAGTTCTTCTTGAACAACTAAATTTTATACAAGTGAAATCATGATTTGACTCTTCTTCATTGTGTGGACAATAATGAAGCAGAGAAAATTATGGAAGATATGCAAGAAGGTATCATTGGGATTCATTCCAGTGGGCATACTATGGCTAAGAAGATTGGGAGAGCAGGTTACTACTGGTCAACCATGGAATATGATTACCATCAACAATCTAGAACTTGTCACAAGTGCAAGATCTACATTGATAAAGTACGCGTGCGTACAGTACCACTTAGTGTCTTGAGTGCTCCTTGGACATTTACGATGTGGGGTATTGATATGATTGGAGAGATTAAGCCTACTTCTTCTAATGGAAATCCCTTCATCCTCGTCGCCATCGATTACTTCACAAACTGGGTCGAAGAAGCCTTGTTCTTCTCTGTTACAAAGAACATCGTGACTCGGTTCATTAGGCATAATTTTATTTATCGGTATGGCATCCCCAAGAGAATCATCATGGACAATGGTACTAATCTCAACAACACTATGATAATTAAACTCTACACGCAGTTCAAGATCAAGCACCACAACTCTTTATCGTATCGACCAAAGATGAATGACACAGTGGAAGACGCCAATAAGAACATAAAGACAATCGTGAAAAAGATGGTTGTGACCTACAAAGACTGGAACGAGATGTTACTGTTTTCTCTCCACGGCTATCGCACTTCAGCTCGAACATCAACTAGGGCAACCCTATTCTCTCTAGTCTACAGTATGGAAGTCGTTCTACCTTTCGAAGTTTAAATTCCCTCTCTGAGAATTATGAAAAATGCAGACTTGGACGAAGATGAGTGGATTCAGACTAGGTTGGATTAGTTGAATTTGATTGACGACAAAAGGCTTGCGGCTGTCTGTCATGGTCATATGTATCAGAAGCACATGATCAAAGCATTCAATAAGAAACTCAAGCATCGAGTATATCAGGCTGGTGACTTGGTAATAAAATGCATCATTCTACCGCAAGGTGATCCCAGAGGAAAATGGACTCCCACTTACAAAGGGCCATTTATGATTAAGAAAATATTTTTTGGCGGTGCTATGATATTGACCACCATAGACAGTGAAGATCTTCCGCACCCTGTGAATGCGGACATAGTCAAAAGATACTACGCATAAAAAACGACCCGCTAGGTTTACTGCCCTAGGAAAAAATAAGGGCATCCCGATGAACCCAAAGGGTTCGGGCAAAAAGTTGGGATAAGAATTTAAAAAATTTGTACACCCAGCAAGTCAAAAACCTAAAAAGGCGGCTTGGGCAAAAAGGGGTATCCCGGTGGACTAAAAACCTGAAAGGGCGGTCCAGGAAAAAGTTAGGGATTAAAACATATGACTATGTCCCGTTGGATCACTCACAGCAAGCCTTGTTACCAACATTAGGTTCAAATGGTACAAATCAATTTATTCAAATTATTCAGACAACAAGGGATGGGATGCTCGTAGACATAGAGGCAATAATAGAGTTGAAATACGAGAATATTATTTTCACATATCTATATCTTTTCATTGTGTAATCTTTCTTTATTTTTGCGACAATTTCCTCTTACTAGGATTTATGTCTCTTTGTACAAAATCGCTTGTTTATAGGAAAACTATCAATACAAATACCATTTCAAAAATTCAAATGTTTTTTCTATTTTGTTTGCAAAAGTGTATAATAACTAAATTGAATGAACATATGCATATGAATATAATTATTGTTAACAAATATATGCATAAAAAACAGGAATAAGCATTTGCAAAAAACTCTAGGATTTAGGAAAATGTTTAAGTCGCCCATAAATCCTCATAGGATTATCCCCAAAGAGTCATATTCGCAAGCTCATTTTAAATAAAGATACACTCCCCGCAAGGCTGAAATAACTTAATTCGCCAGCAGATTTTCCTATAGGATGAAGGAATATGATCTTTTCCTCGACAACACCGCTAACCAACAGAGTCCCAATCCACACTAGAGATTATGACGTCAGCACAATTCATAGGAATTCTTTTCCCCACCTGAGATTATTCCTCTGAAACTGTAAAATCCCCTGTAGAATTCTTTTCTCCAGCAAAGCATATCTCTTCAGCAGGAATATTCCTCAGCAAAGTGTTTCTCTAACAGGTTTAGGGTTTATTTCCCCAACATGGTTTATTTCCCTAACAGAAAACACACTCCCCATCTTGAGCCTATTTCTCTGACTACTACAAATCACCTGAAATATCCTTTTCTCCAACAAAGGTTAGTCCAGGTTGCTATCCCCAGAAAGTTGCTACAATATCTTAAATCGGACCAGATATCATTCAAACCTATCCTCTCTAGACGAGTAGGCATCCATATCAGAAACTTAGTTAGACAATGCCTCGAAATGTTATGTATCTCTTTTATCCCCAGTCTGGGTATATAAGAATTAAATTCTCCAATAGAGCAATGAACGAACAATTATTTTTAACTCTTCCCCCCAAGCAGAAATCAATGTTCCCCAGTAGAGTTTCCTCAAACAGAGAGCAGGAGTCCCCAGTGGCAACATTTCAGACATGATTGAAGATTACACATATTCTTTATCCTCACCGCCATTCAGGGATTTTTTTCCCCCAGCAAGATGTTATATGGAGCTACACTTCAAAGACATTTCACATTCATCCATCATTTACAAACATCATACCATGTGCATACGAAAAGCATATGGCACAATCTCATTTACTTTGAGAACATCATTGCGCAATGCATTTCATACATCATGATATTGCATACAACTAACTCTTTATCCTTTCAGGTAAAGTATACCAACAGACAAACATCATCAACAATCCATACAACCAAGAAAAGATTAACTCCCAAAACAGGATAGGGAAACTATCTTTCTTTCTCTATGGTCATATAAAGATCAATTCCTGAAACAGGACGGAGAGACTATCTTTATCACCAATGGTATGAACTCCCTAAACAGGACGGTTTTACCAACAAACTGATTGTAGATCAATTCCCAAAATAGAACGGGGCGACTATCTATATGAACTGATCGAAGATTAACTCCCGAAATAGGACGGGGAAACTATTTTTCTTTCTTTATGGTCAGATATAGATCAATTCCCGAAACAGGACGGGGCGACTAACTTTATCACCAATGGTATGAACTACCGAAACAGGACGAGTTTACCAATAAACAGATTATAGATCAATTCCCAAAACAGGACGGGGAAACTATCTACACGATCATGATTCCCTAAGGAAATCCCTCAAATCATCAGAAGTCAAAAGTTTCCAAATTAGGGTTTCCTCAAGAGAAGTCAATTTAACTTTGACCAAGCATAACTTTCACATGCTTCATCAACTTTTCGATAACCAAATACCATTTTGAGGGAAATTCAATTCTCCATCACTTTGTATATGTATGCTCAAGTCCAAAATGTGTTTCATTTGAAATATATGACCCCATACATTATAAGTCATTTCAAAAGTTAACAAAAAGACACTTTTTGTCAAGGCAACTTACATCAAGATAAAGTATCCAAATGCAAAAATGATTATAAGAGAAGTTGAAAAGGACATTTTGAGCTTTCCAAATAGTTCAACATCACCTTAAAAAGAAAACAATTGAGAGAGTTATGACCAGTGCAAGTTGGAAAATTTTGAAAAAAATGCATGAATTGCAAAGTGAGAAAACTTGAAATTTTGAACTAGTGAACCTAACTTTTGATGTTCAAACATGTTCACAAGGTATCAGAAGACCTCTAAATCCATGCAAATATTTTTCATGATTTGTATTTTCTTTATTTGAATGATTATTAATTTAAATGAAATTAAAACAAATAAAATATGAGGCAATGTTGTAAGGCATGTGGGCTTGCTCTTTTGGATCAATTCAGGCCTAAGAACATTTGACAACCTTGCCAAAACCGTGTGAAGCTCGAAAGGGAAAGAAGTTCTTAAAAATTGAAGGTTTTAAAGTTGTTTGATTCTTGTATCAAAATCCATGAATGCATTGCTTAATTTCAATATTTATTCACCCCCACTTCTTCCTTTATATATACATACATGATCAGAAGCACATGACACGAAATATTGCCTGAAAAAACCTCTACAACTCACAAAATTCTCAAAGAAAAGTGTGAACTTATAGCGCATGATCCAACTTCTCCCAATAAAAACTAAGCCTCCAACCGTGTTCTTAGGACTCAGAGGTCTCACCAGGTCCTGGAACGAAGTTATCCATGTTCAGAATCACTTCTCCAAGAACACCGGTCGTAGGAATAATTTTGAAACAATGAAATGTTAATCTATGCATACCAAACGGATCCTGTGTGTTCATATGTTTTTTTGATAAGGCTTTAGACAGGTTAGGACCATTTGGTGCAAGCTCTAACATCAGGATCAGTGAATGCCATTGTTAGGTCATTAAGAACACCTTGCTACAGATCTGACAATATAGGATGATTTATACAAAAATAACATCATTATTGAATTTGCAACCCTTAATTTAGGGAGATAAGGCCTTTTTAGATCACTAATACTTTATATTTCGCAGGTTTTATGAAAGCAGTCCACCGGAGAAGACGACCGGAGCTAGGGCTCGAGTGCTTCTCCGACTATTAAAAAGTGTTTTGTATAGTTATTGTTTGCGTTTTATTTATATAACCGGAAATAACATCCACCCTAGTGCTAAGAGGGTGTTTGCAAAGGTGTTAGTATACTAGGGCATGTGTTCGATCCTTACCCTTAGTATGTTATTTTTCATGTTTTTCTCTTGCAGATCCAGTGCAAAACAGCCCAGCGCGCTCACCCTATAACCTCACATAATCACCATTCAATCCAGATCCATCAACCGGAAGGGAACCCCCACAATGTACCTCGTGGAACTGATCATACAAACTGCTGGGCCAGTGTGTTTGGGCCTAGTAATCTGCTTCCCTTGCATCCCCCAAATTTACTTTCAGGCCCACTTTTTCCCTTTTTTTATTTTATTTCAATTTATTTTTTTTAAATATAATTAACTTTTTCTAATTAAATCAACTCAACCCTTTTTATAAAAAAATAAAATTAACTTAAGTAATTGTTTTTTTAATTGTCATTAAATTAATTTCTTTTTTTAATTAAAATGAATTTAGTTTCTTTTAGGTATATCATTAAATCCTTCTTTTTCCATTAAAAATAACTTAGTTTTTATTATGTTTTAATTCCCTTTTCTCAAAAAAAAAAACAAAAAAAATAAATTGATCATCAATTATTTTCACTCAAATAAACTCCCCGTCTCTCCTTGCAATCTTCACGGTTTTCTCAATTTTTCATAAATTTTTCATAATATTGTAACTGCTAAAGTTTGTAATATATAAAATAGAGTTTACTATTTCTTCCCCCCATTTTATGGTTTGTATCCCCTTTCCCTGAAGCTTTGTAATAGCATAGGAAATTTGATTTCTGTCTTTACGACCTTCACTATAACTCTGCTAGATGTATGCTAATAGGCGTGTATGGCAAGATCTAAAACAAAACACTAGAAAACCTAATCCAGATAAAATATATGAAATCAAAATACTATTCATACACCCACCTCTAGGGTGACTCCTCTTGTTGACTAAGAAAAAATACAATCATGTCCCTCGAACATAGGGATACCATTAACAAAGACCCTCGGTTAAAAATCATCATAAATATCATAGTCCCTCGATGACCCTTCGATGATGCCTTTAGTAAATGATGTTTTCCCTCGATGTTTCCTACGAATACATGATGATAGTCCCTTCAAAATGATAAAGGTATCCCTATATGTTGCCTTTATGATTGTACGATGACCCACACATGTCCCTCACACATCCAACGATAGGGATTCCTACTAACCAATGGTAGGATAACACTATTTAAAGGAGGAGGAAAAGAAAAAAGACTTTTGAGTAGGTAGATAGTTCTTAATCTCTTGCTCGCGAACATCTTAAAACATTTTAAAACATTTTTCATACAATGACACTTTTTCAACAAATATTTTAAAAATAAACATTTTGTATGTATTCTCAATGATACGAGTATCATTACAAAATTGCCGCACTTAGGCATTTTTTAAAATATTTTCAAACACACAAAGTGTTATACCCCGAAATTTTGCCTCCCATTTTCTTCAAAACAACTTACAAAAGGTCTCAAATACTCAAAGCCACTCAAGAGTTGACTGATCAAACCTCCTCCTAAGCAAGGGTCTTCAACTAGGTTTTTGTGCTTCTCAAGGAGGATTGGGTTGAAGTGGTCTCAAATGAATTTCATGGTTTATAATAGGTCCTAAATAATGCTTATGTCAAGTTTCAAGTCTTGCATCACATGCTTGCTTAGTCAATGGCTTAGAAGACTGAAAGTCAACTTTATTGGGTAAAAAGTCAACTATGGTCAACATACAATCAAACTTCAAGATTTTTTGTCAACATCATCATTTTTAGGTGATATTCATCATTTGATCAAGGGTTGGTCATGATTCTTCACGGAAAGCCCTCAATTTATCAAAGGTCAAAATTTGCCAAAATAAGGGTTTTGATTGAAGAGTACTAATCATTGACTTTTGGCCTAGTGCATGACATAATGAATTAAAGCATAATCTCAAGGGCTCAAATACAACATCTTGACATAAATACAACATCTCCAAATATACAAGTGATTGATAGTTAAAGAATTGAATCCATTGAATGAAAAGTCAACAATCACACAAAAGTTAACCTTTGACTTTTTAGTCAATATTGGAATTCAAAAATCAAGGATCATCAAAACATTAAAAACTATCAACTCTTTCATCAAGAATCAAGAGAATCTAGAAAGTCAACAAAAGTCAAAATTGAATATTTTCAAACACTTAGAAAAATTCAAGTGTTTTGTGCCTAAAAAATCCTAACTTCATAAGAAACTTTCCTCAAGATACAAGTTGATTCAAGGAAAACTTTAAACCTGAAAGTTGTAGGTATTAATGAATTCTACAAATATTTTATTATGGGATGATCCTCAAAAAGTGCTTTGATTAAGAGATATGGGCTCATGAAGTTCTGATATTTTTATCCAACACTTAGAAAAATTTCTAACTGTTTTGTTCTTAACAAAGTCACTACTTTATAGCCATTATTCACTAAGATCCAATTTGATTCAGCGAAAAATCAAAAAAAGAAAATTGTAGATCTTGATTCAAGCTTTGAAAAATTTCCAAGAACACAAATGTATCATGCTTGAGCTAGAAGTTTCGAAGAGATGAAGATGGCATGTCAAACTTGAATTATAGGTCATTCTTTTGAAAACCTTATGGCCAAATATCACACCATGCTATACAATCCCACATTTCAGTCACCTAAACCACTAAATATATCCATAATCATAATATTACACAAACTTTTGAGCCATCATCCAAGTGATTCAAGCTGTGTCCAAGTTAACTTTCCATTTAGGGGAGAAAGGCACCATTTCCATTTTAGAAAAGCAAGCTTTTTCAAAAAGTCCACTCCTCGATCATCTAACTTGTTCCCTCTGATCACACTCAACATAGAAGCTTAGAAGCAACATGTCTAAAGTCTCCATCTACTTTAGAAGCCATAGAACTATGCATTGGAACCACCATTTTCATGAAACTTGCTACTTCCATCTCAACCAAACCATAATTCCACAAGTTGAAATTGGAAACAAATCTTGATCTATGAAGTTTCCCTATAAATAAGAGACTCATTTTCACTTTAAAGACATGAATTCAAAGCTCTCAAACACCCTCAATCTCTCTCAAATTCTCAAATTGCTCAAAAAACTCCATTGTTGAGCCAAGAAGTCCATTTCTTCGAATTTAACAACCCTTGCAAGTTCCTTGCAATCTAATAATTTATACACCTCATATACCTCACATAGAACTCATCCAAGTACCAAAAAAACTTGTTTAGCATTATTATCATCTTCCGAACTCAAAAACCGAGCTCTACAACTTGACTTGGTTAGAGTGATTCAAAAACTTTAAAACCATTCTACTAATTGGAATAGCTTCAGGGAGGTCCAAGGAAGCTTAATCAATCATCACATTGCACCTGGAACAACTAGAAGAAGCTTTGAACTTTTCTCCAAAGAAGTAAAAAACTCAAACTATGATATCCTTATCCTTACATCATTTGCTTTCGATTTCAAAAGATAAAATATAGATATCATTCCTATAAATCTAACCATGTCCTTAGTTCTCATTTAAATTGATTGTATGATGAGAATTTCAACTTTAAACCGTTAGGGTTTGTTTTTGGTACCAACAGACATTCTCTTTAATCTTTGAGTTTTAGCTTGTGTAGATTACACAGTTGAATTCGTGATTAAATTTCAAGCCACTTTGGTTTTGAAAGTTTTTTAAAATTATTGAGAAATAAAGCTATTGGAAAAATAAAAAATGTTGTTAATGTTGTCTGGCATGAGGAAGAAGAAGAAGTGGGAATTCCATTTTTTGAAAATGAGTTTATAGTATATTTATTGGGTGTTGTTTCATAAACGAGTGAAACAGCCACCACAAAGGTAAAACAAACGCGCATTAACTTTAGGAACTTGGGTTCGAGCCCTAGTGGTACCCTTTTGTTTTTACATATTTTCCTTTCACTTCCAGTACAAGAAAATCCAAGGTGCGGATGGTGTATCTCCCATCATGACCTTCAAATCCCAAAAGGTCCAGATTTAACGCTTATGATGATTTCTTCATGGTGAACCCCAGGGAACCACCATTACTGGATCTAGCACTAGCATATTGGGCCTTATCAGGCTGGACTTGGCATTTGGTTTCTCACCCCCCCCCCCAATTTGTTTCACAAACACAAGCCCATTTGAATTTCTTTTTGTAACTAATTATTTTATTTTAATTAAATGAAAATAGAAAAAAATCATAAAATCAAAAAAAAATATTTATTAGATTTAGGTTTTTAATTAATTAATTTAATTTTTTGATAAATAAAAAATTAATTAATTTAATCACTTCGATTTGATTTTATTAATTAATTAGAATTATGTTTTATACTTCAATTATTTTTCTAAACAAAAACAACAAAAATATTTTCTTAAACCCTTAGAATTTTTTTTAGTTCTTAAATAATTTTCCTCTTCATCATCTCTGCGCGTTTCCTTATTTTTAGCATTTATATGATTATGTAATTGCTCAAAGCATGTAATATATAAATTAGGATTTTCTCTATATTTTCCTCCCCAATTTAAGGTTTGTACTCCCCATCTCCGAAGTGATGTAATAGCGTAGATTTATTTCTCGCATTTTTTCGCACTTGTATATATTTAAATGTTAGATTAATTAGGTGTGCAAGGAAAGACGTAAAAAGAACAAACATTAGAAAACCTAATCTCAAGAAAAATTCTTGAAATGAAACCACTTCGCACACACGCACCTCTAGGGTAACCTTACTTGTCGCCTCGGCTAAAATACAGTCATATCCCTAGAATGTGGGATGATTTGATAAAGACCCTCGATTAAAATATCGTAGTCCCTCGATTACCCTTTTATGCTTTCTTCGGAAAACGATCTTAATCCCTTACGATAATTGCTAAAATGTCTTACATGTTGCCTTTTATGACTGTATGATGACCCGCGCCATTCCCTCAAATCAATTGATAGGGCTTCCTACTAACTAATGGTAGGATAGCACTATCTAAATGGGGAAGTAAAAAACAAAGGTTGCTTTGAGTAGGTAGAATGCTTGTAGTCGCTTGCTTTCAAACTTGTCAAAATAAGACATCTTTTCACAAAAAAACACTTCCTTTCAATAAATATTTTTAAAACAAACAGTTTGTATACATTCTCAATGATACGAGAATCATTACAAAATTGTCGTACTTATGCATTTTCAAAATATTTTCAAACATACACAAACACAAAGCATTTTCAAAGTGAGCTAGCGATTAAGATCCTGTAGAAAACTACGAATAAAAAGGGTGCTAACACCTTCTCTTTTCATAACCCACCCCCTTACTCAGAAAATTCTCAAAAGGTCTTTCCTGTTCTTTTCACCCTTTCTTTTATTGGATAAAAGAAAAGTCGATGGCGACTCTTGCTATCTGCAAGATTTACGATAAAACTCAAAACACAAAGGTTATTTCTCCCACCGTATTACAGAACTGGCGACTCTGCTGGGGAATGTATTCATTAAAAGTGAGGTTCCCTTAAGAGCTAGATCACCTTTATTGATTTACTTGTTTGCCTTGTTTACTTTATATTTCGGGATATGTTCGGGTTTATTTATTGTATAGGTTATATACCTGGATCTGTGGGAATTTTAGGTAAGTAGCAATAGATCCTGAAAATTGTACGGCGTACACCGATATGGTTGAAACGATGGCTACGTTAGTGAAACACATTGGTTGGTGCTGGTTTCCCTTGAGTAAGTCAAGGAGAATGATGGGTTGCCGCATGGTGTCATCAGCACTAACTGATTTTAGAACCTTAGTTGACAAGACATAGCCACTAGAAATTAGTGAGATGGCCAGCTTTGGTGCAGACTTAAGTTGGTTGATACCAATACTACACTCATTGAGATCAGACTCTCGGGATATTTCGGTCGCAAATCAGATGCTTGTGCTGATGTAATGCCTAAGAGAAAGATCAGTGATATTGAGGTTCCTAGAACCCGATTACTTCTTCTAGGACAGGTTGAGCCAACTCAAACTTCAATAGGGTAGTTACCTACAAACTCCATGCAAGCCAGAACCTAAGGCATGATGTGTCTTGTTTGTGTTTGATTAAATTGTTCAAACATCACATCATAACATCATGACATAATTACAAATGTCATTTTCATTAACCATTTCAAGGACCTAGGGATTTATCTTTGTTCTGATTTATAGGTTATGGCTTCTGCTCGCGGAAACACTATCAGAATAGGTTTTGTGAGGATATCTTCTCAATTTACCAAGAGGCATGGTCATCTACTCAGTTTGGTTACCTCAGGTTTTGAAGAACTCGTGGTGAGTGTTTTATTCCTGTTCTTTGATCCCACACATCACTGTTTCAACTTTCCAGATTACCAGTTGGTACCCACAATGGAAGAATTCTCTAAGCTAATAGAAATACATTTTCTTGATTGGACACCTTTCACTGGATTAGAGAAAGATCCACAACCTGAAGAAATTAGAGCATCCTTACATCTGAAGCGGTCTGACATTGTATTTAATTGGGAAACAAGAAGTGGAGTCAAGTGTTTTCTTGCTAGATTTCTGTTAGAGAAGGCTCGACTGTTCCTGGATGCTATGAATTTTTAAGCTTTCAAATAAATCTTGGATGTGTTTATCTATGGTTTCGTGCTATTCCCTAATCCAGACCAACTCGAAGATGTAAACTCCATCAAAATATTTCTTTCTCGTAACCCTGTGCCTACTTTGCTCGGAGACATTCTACATTCTCTTCACACAATAACTATGAGGAAGCGAGGGAATCTTATGTGTTGCATACCTTTGCTATCCAGGTGGTTTATTTCTCACCTTCCCCGGTCAGTAATGAAGAACGTACAAGCTTTGAGGTGGTCTCAAAGGATGATTTTGCTCACTCATTCAAATATATATTAGTGTTCCTGATATCTGGAAGATGTTACTATCATTAACTGCTGTGAGGAATTCCCTAATGTTCAACTCCTTGGAATTAGTGGAGGTATTACTTACAACTCTTCTCTATCTTTACATTAATTTGGTGATGCTCTAAGAAATGGTGTTCATCACACACTGATCCAGGGTTTTGTGTTTGATTACGAGAATGATTTTCAAGGTTATCGTCAAAGTTTTATACGCTCTTGGGGCATGGTAAACAAGATTAATAGCAAGACTTCAGGACAAAATAATTCCATCCCTTTGGAACCCTACCTCAAATGGGTACGAGCTCGCGGTCAAAACCTCAGGATGCCATATCCAGTTGTTCTAGCGGTGATCATAGAGCCTATTGTCGAAGGAGACATTTCTCACACCATCCTTCATCCAAACATGTCCACTGACCTCGAAGAATTACAGAAGTTATGTATTCAACTCAAGGAAGAACGGGACACCTTTGAGACTCAAATATATGCAAGTGAGAAGAAAATGTTGGAGCTTACAAAGAAACTTCATGAAGAGTAATGTCTTAATGCATACATCGACACGAAGAGGAAGCGTCCATGAGAGAATTGAGTCTTAGGTTTTAGGAGTTTATATTGTTGTCTCCTTGAGACGCTTTTGTTTTCATTGTAAGCCTAAGAGGCAATTGTTATTTTGAACTTATTAATGAAATATTTGTTTTTGTTCCTCTCAGTTAACAAATTTAAATATCCTAAGGTCCTTGAAAACATTGCATGTACATATCATGCATCAATTTATGAACAGGTTTTCCAATATAGGTTTCCTCATTTATTTCCTATTTATTTCCTTTTAAGATAGCCCTCGAACAAACTATTAAGGATCTCCAGACTCAGAATTCCCAATTTGAAGAGACTCTTATGAATCTTGCCAAAGCGAAACAAGAGATGATGACGCTCCTCACCAAGAAAAAGAAGACTAAGAAGCCAACTATTATCCCCAATATGAGGAGAAGATTCAAAGATCCTGCTCAACCAGTTCAAGTGGATGATGTTTCCTCTAGGGAAGACGACAACCAAGAGGTGTATGGTAGAAGTGTCAGGGGTGAAGGTGGAACTAACCAGGGTTCTGAGAATATTATTGAAGATGAAGACTACTCCGACGAATAATACCCTCTTGCAGATGACAAGTACAAGCAGTTAGAAGACCGTCTCAAAGCTATGGAAACCCAGAAAGCGCCTAGATTGGATTTTAGAGAGCTAGGTCTGATCCTGGGGGTGGTCATACATCATAAGTTCAAGGTCCCTATATTTTCTAAATATGATGGGGTCTCTTGTCTCAAACTCTATTTGAGGTTGTATGTTCGAAAGATCACCCCTCATACTACTGACAGAAAATTATGGGTCCATTTCTTTCAAGAAAGTTTGTCCAGTACTTAACTTGAATGGTTCTACCAGTTGGAAGGAACTAACATTCACACATGGGAAGACTTGGCTGCTGCTTTTTACAAGCAGTATCAATATAATGCTAACCTTGCACCAACTCGTGTACAATTGCAAAACATGTCCATGGGATCGAATGAAGGGTTCAAAGAATATGCACAGGAATGGAGGGACTTGGCTTGAAGCGTGAAACCTCCTTTGACTGATAGAGAAATGGTAGATATGTTCATGGGCACTTTGACAGGGCCGTTCTTTAATCTGTTGATTGGAAGTTCGTCGTTTGGGTTTACAGAGCTGATACTGATGGGAGAACGAGTTGAAAGTGGTATTAAGAGTGGGAAGATTCCAATGGATGTAACTTCTAATAATGGGAAGAAGCCATTCAGTGGTAATAAATAAATCAACATTGTCTATGGTTAGAAGGGTCATAGTAAAAAATACCTCCATTGGTCTGTGAGAGCAATGTTGATCTCTAATCCGGTGTCAGTTCAACAACAACAAACAGGGCAACCAGCATAGGTCAGACGCTCCGAGGAGGCAGTTCACCAGGATTAGTATGCCATTTTCCCAAGCACGATCAACATAGGTCCTCAATAATGCTTATGTCAAGTTTCAAGTATTGCATCACATGCTTGCTCAGTCAATGGCTCAGAAGACTGAAAGTCAACTATATTGGGTAAAAATTCAACCATGGTCAACATACAGTCAAACATCAAGATTTTTTGTCAACATAAACATTTTTAGGTGATATTTATCATTTTATCAAGGGTTTATCATGATTACTAAAGGAAATCCCTTAAATCATCAAAGGTACAAAAAATTTCCAAATTAGGGTTTTGATTGAAGATGACTGATCATTGACTTTTGGCCTAGTACATGACCTAATGGATTAAAGCATGATCTCAAGGGCTCAAATACAACATATTGACCTAATTAAATGGCTTGAAACATCTCCAAATATACAAGTGATTGATAGTTTAAGAATTGGATCCATTGAATGAAAAGTCAACAGTCACACAAAAGTCAAACTTTGACTTTTTGGTCAAAACTAGAATTCAAAAATAAAGGATCATCAAAACATTGAAAACTATCAAACTTTGTCACCAAGAATAAAGAAAATCAAGAAATTCAGCAAAAGTCAAAATTGAAGATTTTCAAACACTTAGAAAAATTCAAGTGTTTTGTGCCTAAAAAACCATAACTTCACAAGCAAGTTTCCTCAAGATACAAGTTGATTCAAGGAAAACTTTCAACATGAAAGTTTTAGGGATTAATGAATTCTACATATTTTTTAATGTGGTATGATCCTAAAAAAGTGCTATGATTAAGATATATGGGCTCATGAAGTTATGATATTTTTACCCAACGCTTATAAATTTTTTTAAGTGTTTTGTTCTTAACAAAGTCACTAGTTTATGGCCATTTTTCAATAAGATCCAAATTGATTTAGCAAAAAATCAAAACATGAGAGTTATAGATCTTGATTCAAGATTTCCAAAATTTCCAAGAACACAAATTTATCATACTTGAGCTACAAGTTTCGAAGAGATGAAGATGGCATGTCAAACTTGAATTATAGGTCATTCTTTTGAAAACCTTATGGCCAAATCTCACACAAGGCTATACAATCCCACTTTACAGTCACCTAAACCTCTAAATGTATTCATAATCATAAGATTACACAAACTTTTGAGCCATTATCCAAGCGATTCAAGTTGTGTCCAAGTTAACTTGTCGTTTAGGGGAGAAAGGCACCATTTCCATTTTAGAAAAGCATGATTTTGCCAAAAGTCCACTCCTTAAGCCTCTAAAATTGTCCCTCTGATCACACTCAACATAGCAGCTTAGAAGCAACATGTCTAAAGTATCCAACCACTTTAGAAGTCATAGTACTATGCATTAGAACCACCATTTTCATGAAACTTGTTGCTTCCATCTCAACCAAACCATAACTCCCCAAGTTAAAATTGGAAACAAATCTTGATCTCTGAATTTTCCCTCTAAATAAGAGACTCATTTGCACTTTAAAGACACAAATTCAAAGTTCTCAAAAACCCTCAATCTTTCTCAAATTCTCAAATTTCTCAAAAAACTCCATTGTTGAGCCAAGAAGTCCATTTCTTCGAATCTCATACCCCTTGTATGTTCCTTGCAAACTAATGATTTATATATCTCATATACCTTATATATAACTCATCCAAGCACTAAAACAACTTTTGTAGCATCATTATCATCATCTTTCAATCTCAAAAACTGAGCCCTTCAACTTGACTTGGTTGGAGTGATTCAAAAACTTTCAAACCATTCTACTAATTGGAATAGCTTCAGGGAGGTCCAACGAAGCTTAATCAATCATCACATTGCACCTGGAACAGCTAGAAGAAGCTTTGAACTTTTCTCCAAAGAGGTAAAAAACTCAAACTGTCATATCCTTATCCATACATCATTTGCTTTCGATTTCAAAAGATAAAATGTAGATATCATTCCTCTAAAGCTAAACATGTCCTTGGTTCTCATTTAAATTGATTGTGTGATAAGAATTTTAACTCTGATCCGTTAGGGTTCATTTTTTGTACCAATAAAAATTATCTTTAATCTTTAAGTTTTAACTTGAGTATATTACATGGTTGAATTCACGATTAAATTTCCAGCAAGTTTGATTTTGGATGTTTTTTAAAATGATTGAGAAATGAAGCTTTTCGAAAAATGAAAAATGTTGTTGTTATTGTCTGGCACGAGGAAGAAGAAGAAGTGGGAATTCCATTTTTTGAAAATGAGTTTATAATATATTTATTGGGTGTTGTCTCATAACCGGATGAAACAGCCACCCCAGTGGTAAAACAAGTGCGCGTTAATCTTAGGGACCTGGGTTCGAGCCCTAGTAGTACCCTTTTGTTTTTTCACATATTTTCCTTTCAGATCCAGTACAAGTAAATCCAAGGCGCGCATGGTGTATCTCTAATCTTGACCTTTAGATCCCAGAAGGTCCATATCAAACGCTTCTGATGATTTCCTAATGGTGAACCCCAGGGAACCACCCTCATTGGATCCAACGCTAGCATACTAGGCCTTATCAGGCTGGGCTTGGCATTTGGTTTCTCACCCCCCAATTTCTTTCACAAACACAGGCCCATTTGAATTTCTTTTTTTTAACTAATTATTTTTATAATTAATTTTTTTAAGATCAAAATAGAAAAAAATATCATAAAATCATAAAAAAAACTTATTAGATTTAGGTTTTTAATTAATTAATTTATTTTTTATTGATAAATAAAAATTAATTTATTTTAATGACTTTGATTTTATTTAATTAATTAATTAGAATTAGGTTTTATACTTCAATTATTTTTCTAAACAAAAACAACAAAAATATTTTCTTAAACCCTTAGAATTTTTTTTAGGTCTTAAATATTTTTCCTCTTTATCATCTCCGAGCATTTGCTTATTTTTCGCATTTATATAATTATGTAATTGCTAAAAGTTTTTAGTAGATAAATTAGGATTTTCTTTTTATTTTCAACCCCAATTTATGGTTTGTACTCCCCATCCTCGAAGCGATGTAATAGTGTAGATTTATTTGCCACATTTTTTTCCGCACTTGTATATATTTAACTGTTAGATTAATTAGGCGTGCATGGAAAGACTTAAAAAAACAAAGATTAGAAAACCTAAACTCAAGACAAATACTTGAAATCTAAACACTTCGCACACAGGCACCTCTAGGGTTACCTGTCGCCTCGGATAAAAAACAGTCATATCCCTCAAATGTGGGATGATTTGGTAAAGACTCTCGATTAAAAGATCATAGTCCCTCGACGATCCTTCGATGATGCCTTCGGAAAATGATCTTAGTCCCTTACGACAATTGCTAAAATGTCTTACAAGTTGAATTTGGAAGCAGTATTGAATTTGGAAGCTTTGATACCCTCCATGGCTCTAAGACACTCTTCGAGAGCATGATACATTTTTGCAGTTTCGGCAACCCCGACAGCAATGTTCACTTGGGGTTCATCAAGATCAATAACATCATGATGATCATCGACATCATTACTAGGAGCGCCGGTAGGAGTCTCAACATTTGCATTGTCATTTCTCCTTTTAGAAGAAGTGGAGCGTGCAGTAGTAGTAAGCTTGGCAACACTTTGATGTAGTTCTTTTTGACCCTTGATCACGGCATGAAGGGTTTCCATAAGTTGATGCATGCGAGTACCCATGGTATCTATATCCCGACGGAGTGCATTCTGGTTCTCTTCAAAAAGATCCATTAGCCTTTGCTAGTTGCCTCTGGTACGGTAAGGATATGGAGGAGTCGTCTTTGTTGTTTACTGTAGTCTGTGAAAAGGGACCCCAATGAGTTTTTGTTGTGAAAAATAAATAAATGGTAGTATGGATGAATGCTTTATCTTCATTTCTAAGGAGACCCAAATACTCGTTTATCTTTTAAAATTTCCCTTTTTGAAAAGTTATATCAACGAGACTTGTCTCTGGATTTCCCTAGATATGATATATATATATATATACACACATGATGATCTGATGTCATGGAATGCTATGGCATGAAGTCTCAGCTCCACATATTCTGGATAACCATTGCGTAGTCTGTTGCACAGGATGAAAGTAACAAGATCAAAAGTTCGACGTCACATGCATTGAGTCAAAGTAACCACTCATGAGGTATGTACTAGGGGTTTCTCACCTTCCGAACAAGGTCTTAAAGAGTTCTCGAAGTCTACGCTCATCCTTTGGATATTACCGACGTCCCAATTACTTGGTAATCAGTAATATTCATAGGGAAAACTCGTCCGAGTGCAATATCGAGTGAAAACTACTACTGGATTACCCCGTTATAGTCTCCGCACTGCACCTAAAAGGCCAGGATAGGTTAATGGTTCTACGGCCCTCAGCTTCTCGAGTTCCCAGGTCAAAAGTAACGACGTCCTCCCGATTACTCGGTAAACATCACTACTTTCAAGGGGACCTCCACTGAGTGAGGGATTTTCATGCCTCCTTCTTCGGGATTACTCCCTCAAAGTTAACATAACTATAATTCACGTCCTAATCCTATCTGTAACCCAAGTCCGGGTATAGGACTTATCAAAAGCAATCACCAAACCCAATATCACAATGTATCCAGAATATGTGAGTAGCAACAATATATGCAATATATACGAATAAATCAATAATAAAACAGTAAAGAAAAATAAAGCAAATAAATAAATACCCAAAAGACAAATAAACAAAACTAGGAGAGACTCGCAAAAAAATATCCCCAGCAGAGTCGCCAGCTGAAGCTACCGGCAGAAAACACAGAGCCTCCACCGAACTTTATTTATCCCGAAGGAAGAGGAAATATCGATAAAACCACAAGGGAATGGATAAGATGGTCTTGCAACCAACAGAAAGGGTAAGGGAGTCAGTTATTCGAGGGGAAGGTATTAGCACCCCTCACATCTGTTGTACTCAACGGGATCCGTTTTGTTTGTTTGTCTTAAAGGGTGTATTTATCTACAACTATGCTTGCTTAAGGGGGTAATGAATGGTTTTTTATTATTGGGTTCGTGAGGGTTTCGCGACCCTTTTCCTACGTATCCATTGAAGGAATCAGAACACCGTAGTTCCTCTGGAAAATGGTTGGTTTGTTTGTGTTTTTTAGTGGGCGACGTTAACACACGCATTCTAGCAATAGGCACGACCGGTATCGTGGTAGAACGGAGATAACATGCCCCTTGGAGGGAGTTTTGATTGGTTGAGTGTTTTTGCGAGTTTTAAAATAAAATTCAAGTGATGATTAAGGGTGTTTTGGACTTTTGATTTGTGATGGAAGTTTTATTTTATTACAAAAGAAGAGGAGTTTAAGAGGGAGACTAGAAAAACCCTAATTGTTTTGTTATGTACAAACAAGCTAAAAGTCTATTTCGACGTAAGGTGATCGAAACGGGGTTTACTCGCCTCACGGAGCTAACTAAGGGAATATAGTATCAAAATCTAAAAGAATAAAGGAGAATTTAAATTTTAAATGTTTTTTATGGATTTATATTAAATAAAAAAACGAATAAAATTTGAAAGTAAATTATAACCTAATTTAAACATATTCTAAATATTTATCTATTTTTGTGATTTTATATTAAATTAAATAAATGGGGAATCAAAGTAAATCAAAACCTATTTCTAAAATATTCTAATATCTTTTGAAATTTTTAAGTAAAGAAAATATTGAGAAGGAAATCAAAATCTAACTCTAAATATTTTTGTTATTTTATCATTTAAAGGAAAGAAATAATTCATGAAAATGTATCGGACAAAAATTGATCGAAAGAAAAGTTAGAGCAAGAAGTTAAAAGAAACAAAACCCAGGGGGGGGGGGGGTAAGTTCGTTAACGAAATGTGTGGTCAGTAACAAACCTGGGCGCTAGGCCCAGGATAGAAAGCCTGGGGGAATAATTTTTATTTATATGCAAAAAAACAATGAGGCCTCAAAAAGACGGGCTTAGTGGTGGGTGATCCGGTCCAGCAAAGCCAATAAGCCTACTATATTTTCATATTTTTTATTGAAAACAATTAAATAAATAGAAGAAATAAATTAAGAAAATAAGAAAGGGGTTTAGGTTTTGTTATTTCCTCTTCAGACCATACATGAAACACAAACCTCCTTTCTCATATGCGGCGGCCACTCTAGACTTCCCCTCTCTTACCTCAAACCACCATCTCTACTATTTCTCATCTCCATCACCACCCTCTCACTCTTAGATTTACTGATTCCAAACAAAAATTAACAAACCAACAAAACTCACCCACATCTCCAATCAAAACCGTAACATCCAAATCCATGAGATTTGCATTCATCAGAAGAAGACGGTGTGATGGGGTTCGGGACAATGATAGGGTGATTCGCATGGCGGTTGTGCGTTCGTTACTTGGGAAGGGGTTAAGCGATGATTTTAAACCGAAGCAAAATAAAAATTGAGTCATCGTGATGCTTTGAGTTTGTTGATCAGAGAGGAACGAGTTGAGACGAATTGAAAGAAAGCCGAGATGTAGGTTGAGGTGATCGAATGATGCCACGAGCAGAAGAGGATATGCAGAGAGTTCAAACAATGACCAGAAGGTGGTGGGCAGTGACGAGAGAGTTAGGGATTTCAAAGTTTGAGGGAGAAAAGAGGGTTGTTGGCAATAGATGAAAATGAAGAGCTCTTATCACGTGACCTTGTGAAATCTCAAGAGCCACATGGTAACCCTAATCCCATTTCTCATAATATAAAAAAATCTTCAATCACTTATGTTTTGTTTGATTAATGTGTTAGTATACTTTACAGTTTAATCAACAAAGCGGAAGCGGCAAAACAAACAAGTTATGAGAGAACCAAGACAACCACACCTCATGAAAGGAACAATATACAGGAAGGAAAAGGTAAAGTGCAAGATAAAATTCAGTTAGGTACCAAATCGGAGCCCCTCCGATGGGTTCTTTGAGCTCAGGTAATGACTCTCTACTCTTTCCTCTGCCCCCACTCTGAAGATGGCACAATTTTGTTGGTATTACGAGTTGACTTGATCGATACTACTAGACCTCTTGGGCTGTTTGTTTTGATTTCTAACACTTTCTATTAGATTGTTTCTTTTGGCTTTGTTGGTTTAGCGAGGAAATTTTTTTTTACAGGTTGAGGAAAAATGAATGGTGATTTGTAATGTAGGGCTTGTGAAGGGGCATTGAGAAAAATTTTCCTTTGTTTTTCTTTTCTGGATATCTTACTGTGATAGTTGGGGTTTTCTGACTGAGTTTTCTGTTTTTTTTGTTTTGTTTTGGCTCTGTATTTCTCTCTCTCTCATTTTGCTGGCTGTGTTATTTCTTATGATTTTTTTGCTGTATGAAAAATTTCTTGTTTGTTGTGTGTTTTTTATGCTGGCTCTTATGTCTATCTCCTTTGCTTTGTGTTTAAGTGGCTTTTATAGTGAAATGAAGATAGGAATTGGAGGGAAGGATTATTGGTGAATTTTGAACATTGATGGAAAGCTGAGTTGTGGCCTTTTTTAGTATAGTTTTTGTCTTACTGATTTTATGCAAAGTTTAGACTATATGCTGCAGGTTTTTGGCTTGTTCTGTTGGCCATTTTTTTTACAGTTTGGCATGTTGTGTTTGGCTTGTTCTATTGGACAATTTTATATGCAGGTGATATATTTTTCTCTCTTACCTCTCAATGATATAAAGCAACCTATTTTTTATCCTCTAATATTTCTGAAGGGTTTGCTTTTGGGACATGATGATGCATAGGGTATTGTAGGCTATTTCAAGTTTGCACTATTTTGTGAATTACCACTATTATTTTTTGTTTTGGATGTACTTCTATTTTCCAGTTTTACTACTGTTGGCCACGTTGTTGCTGCTATTTGTGGGCCACTGTGTTGCAAATGTTGTTTTCTATTTTATTTGTTGCATTTGCTTATCTGCCTCGGCCTACTGTTTGTTGTTTTGGCTGTTTTGGGTTGTGCTGCTTGTATAGCAGCTTGTTGCTGCTGCATATTTTTTTTGCTTGTATTTCTTTGGCTGTTTTGTGTGTTTGGTAATTTTGACTTGTAGCTGCTACCTTCACTAGAGAGATGCGGTTTTGCTTCACATTTCAACTGTTGTATTTTCTTTAGATTGCAGCTACTGTTTGCTTGTTAGCAATTTTTTCTTTTCTCCCTTTTTGTAAACCAAAGAGGACAAATTTTTGTGATTTGCAATTTGGGAGAAAATATCCCCTGATTAAAAATAAATCCCTTTTTAACTTATTCCAAATGCAAACCCTTATGATGAGATACTAATTCCTTTTATCAATTAATTCTTGCTTGGAATTTTTCATATGTTAATTGCTAACTTTTTCTTTTTCCTTGTTTCATGAGCATGAGTATCGCATGGCAAGTGGGGTTGTAAGATGAAAAGGCCGAGGCTAGTAAAGAACGTGGGCGATTCTCTTGAAGAGGTAGCAATAACAATTGAAGAATAAACACTTAATTCCTTTTTTTTGTTTTGTAAATAGCAATTGTAACTTGTGATTCCATATTTGTGACATGTCTTGTAACTTGTTTCAAAAGTTTAATGAATAAAAAAACTTGAATGAAATATTTTGAATGAATTGGTTGTATGAAAATTAAACAAACTCTTGAATTTTGATTGAAAGAAGATATTTCCACTTGAATGATTTGAGTGCACATCTTGATTTTATAACTTGAATTTCAAGAAATCATGAACAAATGTTGTAACTTGTATTTCAAGCAATCATGCGCTTTATCTTTCAAAATCCAATCAAACTCTCAAAAAAAATAAATGCTTGAGAATTTAATTCCACTTGGTTAATTTGAACCCAAAACAAATGGTCTCTTAAACCTTATCTTCTCATCACGCTTGAACAAAACTTGCACTTCTCGACCAGAACCCTAATTTTGATATTCAAACCACAATAACTTGTAACTTAAGTAGCAAAACACGCCTTGATCGTCATGACCCCCAGCCTCATTTCTTGTGCCCAAACTCCACATTTGTCAACTTAAACTTCAAATTCTCGACTCAATGGCTTAGAGACTTTAAGAAGAAACTTGAAATGCGAGGAGATGAAATTCGTGACCTAATGCATTGAGCTTTGAGCCATCTTTAAGGCAGGCGAAGGAAACATCTTCATAGAAAACGAGGACCCAAAACCCTAGCCTCTTGACCAACAAATAGGGAAATAAACCCTAATCTAGGCTCTGATAAATTTAAGCGAGAACCAACCTTGTAACGTGATGACAAAATTCATTCCATGATCCACTAATCGAGAACCAGATGTGTTTCCCTTTTACTTGATAAGAGAACTTCAAAACCAAATTAGACATGAAGAGGGCGCAACCCCAATACCTCGAACCAAAGTGCCTGATCCCATGAGATGCAGGATATGAAAATGACTGAGTAAAAATGGTGCAAATGGGATGCAAAGTTCAAAGCCAGACAAGAGTAAAAGAGATAGGGAAAATTTTGGGTACGACAACAGGGAGCTGGTTGATATGTTCATGGCCACTTTGACAGGGCCATTCTTTAACCATCTGATTGGAAGTTCCTCATCTGGTTTTACTGAGCTAATTCTAAATGGGGAGCATGTTGAAAGTGGTATTAAAAGTGGAAAGATTTAAGTAGTCACATCTTCGAGTGTTGTAAAGAAGACATTTAGCGGAAAGAATGAAGTTAATATTGTTTATAGCCTGAAGGGTCGTGTTAGAAATGACCGAAATCAGACTATGGGAGCGGCTCTAATCTCTAATCATGTGCCTATTCAACAACAACAACAACGGGTCATTCAGCGTAGGTCAGATGCATCGAGAAGACAATTTACCAAGATCAGTATGCATTGTCCCATGCATTAAATCATTTATTGAAAGCGGAGTTGATTACATTAAGGGATCCTCCTCAGAATCAAAACACCTTCTCTCCTTATTACAATCCAAATGTGAAGTGTGCTTACCATTTCAATAGTCATGGGCACGACAACAATAACTACTCGGCCTTGAAAAACAAAATTTAGGATATGATTGACAACAAAGAGATTCAGTTTGATCCTCTGGAGACTCCAAATGTAATTATTGCACCAATGCTGAAACATGACAAATGCGTAAGTGTTGTTGATGATGTTATTTATGTTGCTACTTTAAGTGAATTGGTTACTCGCCTCCCAATTATTAATAAGAATCTTTTGCAGGCCAGTTTATTTTCGGGATTTATTGAAAGATGTTACTTTTGTGCAGCCCAACCCAACGACTGAAAGTTACTAAAAGAAGGCATTCAATGCCTAATGGACAATCACATAATTTTGGTTGAGAAGATTCCGTCTACTGCGAATCCCTTTTAAGACTTATTTGTAATATTCAGCCCTCCTATCAGGATCACCTCCAAAGGTCCTGTAAGGATTACTTCCAATCCAAAAGTTTCTCCTCTGATAATCACCACACCTGGACCTATTTCATATTCCTCGGATAAAGCTATTCCTTGGAAATATGGATCTGGCGTCTATTACCATGGTGTTAAGAAAGAACTACCAAGTACTGAAGATGAAAGTGTTAAAACTATGGATTCCAATGTTGACAATATATCTGTGACCAATAAGGTTACTAGAAGCATAAGGGTTTTCTTCCTGGAAATCTCTTTGAAGATTGTTGTTAGACCTGTTTAAGTTTCTTCTACTGAATCAACTACTAGTTGAGGGGTAAAGAGAAAATAACAGAGCCTTCCTAGACTGAGGCACCTAAAGAAGTTGTAGTTGAAGACACCTCCAAGAAAGAGTTGGAGGAGGTATTAAAGATCATCTGTAAAAGCGATTACAAGATTGGTAAATAGTTGGGGTAGACCCCATCCAAAACCTCCATGTTATCCATGCTACTGTATTCTGAAGCCCGTGTGCAAGCTTTGGTGAAATAGTTGAAGTCTTCACACGTGACACAAGAGGTTTCAGCTGATCAATTTGAGAACTAAGTTGCTAACTTGACGGCTAACAACGGGTTAGGTTTTTCTGATGTTGACCTAAATCCCGAGGGAAGAAATCACAACAAGGACCTGTATGCCTCCATTGAGTGCAGGGGCAATGCTCTGGATCATGTTTTTGTTGATACTGGTTCCTCGTTAAATGTTCTACCGAAGGGCGCCCTTAACAGGATTTATTATGAAAGGGTTATATTGAAACCTATTGATATTATAGTCTGAGCCTTTGATAGATCAAAGAGAATTGTACACGGAGAAGTGGATCTTCCGATAAAGGTAGGATTTCAAGTCTTTGAATTTACCTTCCATGTAACGGATATCTGGCCAAATTATTCTTTCTTACTGAGACGCCCCTGAATCCATGGGACAAGCACTGTTACCCCAACCTTAAACCAGAAACACAAGTATTACGTGCAGGGAAAGATTGTTACAGTATGTGGTGAAGAAGAGTATATGGTTAGCCACTTGAACTCTTTCTGGTATGTAGAGATGGACGGAGAATTCATAGAGACTCCCTATAATACTTTTGAAGTCATCCCTCATGCCTCAACTAAAGATAGCTCTACCATTCCCAAAGTTATCAGGTTTCCACCCAGAATGGCTTCACTAAAAGATGCTAAAGCTATTGTAGAAGAAGGTGGTTGTACTACTTGGGGTCAGCTTCCTGACATTCCATATAAATCTGCAAATTTTGGTTTGGGTTTCATCGTAGAGGGTCAAAGGGTTGTTCATCGCACTTGTGCTAGAAGACCACCATTCCATGTCAGCAACAATAGAGTCTACATAATAGAAGATGCTGACAATGATTATAACCTTGATAGTTGGATCTTTCCTACCATCGGCAATAGACCCAACAACTAAGAGACTCAAGACATTATCTCTATCTCCTTTAGTCAGGAGTAATAGCTACATCTCTATTTTTATTTCTTTCAAAGTTTGGTTATGTAATATTTAAATAATGACTTTAAACCGTGTGCCCTACCCGGGGCACAACGATTCGTTTGTGAAGGGTTGTCATTTCATAAACATATTTTCATTTAATAATGCAGTGGACATGTTTTTTGCGCTATCTCTCTCTTTCTTTTTACTTTTTATCACTTTCAAATAGCTATGTGTTCTTACACACACCCACACAATAAATTGCAGATTCACATCCACTTTGGATCCCATTGATAACGACTCTTCTATTGCCACTTATGACTTTGAAAATATGATCTACCAAACCGAGGAAGAAGGTGAGGAAGATTGTGAAATACATGGACAACTTGCCAGACTGTTAATATAAGAGGAAAATGCAATTCAACCACATGAAGAGCCAGTTGAAATTATAAACTTAGGTACTGAAGCAGACAGAAAAGAAGTCAAGATAGGTGCCAACCTAGAGGGCAGTGTCTGGAACAGGTTAATCAAGATGTTGCATGAATACGTCAAGTTCTTCGCATGGTCGTACGAAGACATGCCAGGGGTCAATACCGATATTGTAGTTCACCATCTACCAATGAAAGAGGGTTGTTCTCCAATAAAGCAGAAGGTTCGTCGCATGCGTCTCGAGATGTCAGAGAGGATCAAGGCCGAGGTTATGAATAAATTCAACGCATGTTTCTTAGCAGTTACATCATATCCTCAGTGGGTTGCAAATGTGGTCCCGAGACCAAAGAAAGACGGCAAGGTACATATGTGTGTAGATTATAGAGATCTGAATAGGGAAATCCCCAAAGATGACTTCCCACTGGCATATATAGATGTTTTGGTCGACAACACCACTCAACACAAGGTATTCTCCTTCATGGACGGCTTGTCAGGTTATAACTAGATCAAGATGGCACCTGAAGACATGGCGAAAACTTCCTTTTTCACACAGTGGGGCACTTTTTTCTACAAAGTTATGTCTTTTAGGTTAAAGAACGTCGGCGCAACATATCAACGTGTCATGGTAGCTTTATTCCATGACATGATCCATCAAGAGACACAGGTCTATGTCAACGATATGATAGCCAGATCTCAGACTAAAGAAGAGCACCTTGACCATCTACACATGTTTCTTGAGAAACTGAAGAAGTACAAGCTGAGGCTAAACCCGAACAAGTGCAACTTTTGGGTGAGATCCGGTAAACTCCTGGGTTTCGTTGTTAGTGGTAAAGTTATTGAAGTTGATCCCGCCAAAGTCAAAGTAATTCAAGAAATGCATGCTCCCCGTACTGAGAAGGAAGTCACGACTGAATGACATTGGCCGATTTATTTCTCCTTTGACTACTACTTGTCAATCGATCTTCAAGTTGCTGAAGAAAGATCAGGTAGTGAAGTGGAACGACGACTATCAGACAACCTTTGACAAGAACAAGGAGTACCTACAACAACCTCTAATTCGGATGCCACCATTTGAAGGAAGACCTTTAATTATGTACCTAACAGTGTTAGAGAACTCAATAGGGTGTGTACTGGGCCAACATGACGAGTCTGGTCGAAAAAAGCATGCAATATACTACCTTAGAAAAAAGTTTACCGACTATGAAACAAGATACTCACTGCTCGAGAAAACTTGTTGCGCTTTAACATGGGTTGCTCACTGACTAAGACAGTATATGTTGACTCATACTACTATTTTGATCTCTAAAATGGATCCCATCAAATACATCTTCGAGAAGACCTCTTTCTCCGAAAGGATATCCAAATGGAAAATGGTCTTGACAGAATACGACATTTAGTACACAACTCAGAAAGCAATCAAAGGAAGTGTACTAGTGGATCATTTGGCTCATCAAGATGTAGATGACTAGCAGTCTATGAATTTCATTTAGTTACAGATAGTGAAGAACCAGGACCGTATGAAGGACTTGAGCCATAATCTCGATGGACTATGGTTTTCTATGGAGGTTCCAATGCGCTCGGTAATGGAGTTAGTGTTGTGATCATCTCCCCCAAGGGTTACCATATGCCCTTCACTACCAGACTTTGCTTTGACTGTACCAATAACATGGTCGAATACGAAGCATGCATCATGGGCATTAGAGCTGCTATCGATTTGAGGATTAAGTTTTTGAATGTATATGGGGACTCAGCCCTTGTAATTAGTCAAATCAAGGGAGAATGGTATACTAAGCACCCAAGTCTTATTCCTTATTGAGAACATGTGCTTACCTTAATCTCGTTGTTCGAGGAAATCACTTTTGAGCACATTCCACAAGAAGATAATTAATTGGCAGATGCACTAGTAACCATGTCATCTATTTTTAAAGTTAGATAGGACAATGAGGCCCCCATAATTACCATCGAGAGGCCAGATGAACTGGCATATTGCTATGAAGTTGACACTGAGAGAGTAGAAGAGAAGCCTTGGTTTCATGAAGTGAAGAGGAACCTCGAAGCTCAAGAGTAATCTGAAGGAGCACCTATCAATGACCAGAAATTCCTATGGAGGTTCTCTGCCAAGTTCTTCCTGAGCAATGGAATTTTATACAAGTTGTTGTACCCCAAAATTTGCCCTCCTCTTTTCCCACAAGAAATCACAGCTTCGGGCTTTTCTTGATTTTTTCAGACTGGCTCAAGAATCGGTCAAACAGACTTTTCTTATCAGTCAGACAAAATTTAGGGTTGTCATTGATTTTTAAAACAATTCAAGCAGATTGCTTAGGGTTTGGTTGAGTTGGCTCAGGTTTTGATCAGGCGGACGCTTCTCTAACATTTAATCAAGAATTAGGGTTTTTGTGCGCGCACTCAGAAAGAATTAAGTCTACAGTGCTTTTCAATTTGCTCTGGAATATGGACTGAGGTTTCTGACTGGGAGCTTGCAGTGTTTGATTGAATCATTAAAAGAAAAGGCATGTGGACATTTTGTTTGATTAACTGTGCATTGCTTTGGATAATTGGAGCGCCGGGTTTATTATTGATTGATGCTAAGACCACAGTATTTATCAATTGTTTATTTATTTTAAGTTAGAATAATTGGAATTTATTTCCATTTTATTATAATTTAAGAAATATAAACAATTAGATAAACATTTGAAGAAGAATTAAAAATGAATGTCAATAAAAAGACTTTTTTATTTATTTATCTTTAATTATTTGTACAATTGTTATTTAAATACAGTAATTGTTTACAAAGTATTTACAATTATAATGTTACAATGATTAAAAGGAAAATAAAACTATGTCCTAAAATTATTAAGTCTTCATCTTCTATCCAATGCTCCCTTGTTGCTCAATTATTTTTTATCTGCAAAACAAAGAAAAAGAAAAAGTCAAAAGCAGATGAAAAAGAAATCAAAAGCAGATAAAAGAAACAGACAGTTAATTTAAAAGTTCAATATTAAAAGCAACTGGCCGGAATCAGTTTGCCCTCTCTGCAAATCACGAGATTGCTCTCGGTTCACAAAGAGGGATAGAATGTCTTGCAAAAATGCGAAATGCACAAATTCAAATTTTCAAACATACTGCATAAATCCAAAAATTGTCAACCAAGTTTCCAAACAGCATGTACAAGTATAAAGGCAAACTGAATCACAAATTCAAACTAAGCCAAAAGCTGTCAAAAATTGTCCAAGGTTACCAAAAGATATCAAACTCCAAAAAGTTGTCAATAAAGTACACAAAGTATGCAAGAAACATGGAAAATATGCAGAGGAAAGGGACAAAGGCAAACAATGTTCAGATACATCATCTTCCTAGGCCAATTACTCTTTCAGAAAAGAAAAAATTAAGCAATAAAAATGCTTTCTTTAATCTGGAGAGAGAAGGAGAGAAGAAAGGGGCTTACAGTACAGCAGGCTAAAGGTTAAAAAGAAGATATAAACAGGATGTATCAGAGCACATAGAGAGAGGAGGCAGAAGGCATACAGCAGAAGAGATCATAAAGAACGAAAACCTCAAGCCTTGCAAACCTGTCCAAGCATTGACCAAATTCAAAAAGAATGAATATACAAAAAAATATAACACCTCCTGCCTTTAAAAGACAAAAAGGCCAAGATCCTGGAGGAGATAATACAAAAGCCATCAACCTGCATAAGACATATATCACAAGCCACACAAAGCCTAAATAGTCTCCAAGTTCATCAATCCTGCATAAAACCTTAAAAAAGGAAAAAGCCAAACCTTGAAGCTTAAACCTGTTACTGCCCTCAACCAAAACACCATAACCTGCAACCTGCATAAGCCTTTCCAGCCCTGCATCAACTTGTAACACAAACTAACAACACAAGCCTGTAATCATTCAAAGCCTACTGTAACATAAATCTGCTTCAAACCCAAACAGGCTATCCAAACAATATTCAAACAAGAAGCCTCCCAAACCTATAGTCTAAAACCACTCAGAGCATCAAATTGACAAACCAACACAAAATTTCAAACAAGCTTACAACCTGCTGAAGCCCAAACCTCATGCCTGCGTAAAAACCTAAAGCATAAACCTGCTAGTCTGTAACGCAAGCCTAAGCCATAAACTGAAGCCTAAGCATTCATACCATCAGTCCAAACCATCTCAGAATCAGCAAAATAGCCAACACCCTCAGAACTATGTTCATCACAGGGCCTAATATCCAGCAACACCATCATCAAGACAACTCAGAAGCCAGCAAGTCAAGAAAAGAAAAAGAAGTGTTCAATCTCAAGCAGGCAAACACCCAAACGAGGTTCTCAGAACCAAAAAGGTCCATCATTGAAAATACATCAAGCTAGCATATAGAAGCAAAGGGCGAACAGAAGAAGAGGAAAAGAATCAAAGGCAACAGAGGCATATAAGCAGAAGAGAGAATCAAAGGCTAAAGTTTTCAGAACATTCATCACAAAACTATAAAAGCAAAGGCAAGACACGTGGTTACCGGAGCAAGCACAGCATTCCATTCTCCTCCGTCTCCGGCCACCCCAAGCGCCTCCGATCCGCCTCCTCCTCCGTCTCCAACAAAGGTATAACTTATTTCCTTTTCATACACCTCAAGTAGCAAACAAATATCACCACATAAAATCAGAACATGAAAGTACACATAAAAGCTTGAAAACCTAAAAGACTGTCAAACACGAACAAAAGCCATTACCTGTGTATAAACGTCGCTGAGCTACCATGGAGGGAAGAGGAAGGACGGATGTTGGTGCTCAGTGGCCTTAGGCGGAGGAGCATTCAGAAGCTTGAATCAGAAGCTTGCTTGAGAAGACGAAGAAGACGAAAGTGATGAGCGGCGCTGTAACTCACAAACCCTTTTCCAAATGAACAAACACTCTGAAACCCTAAAACAAAATCTGGTGAAGTGTCATGGGCCTTGCCCCTTTCGTTTGCCTTAAGCCCATTTCAATTGGCACCCCTCCTTTCCTTATTTCAATCAGCATCTATTTAGGCCATCTGCTTTCCAAAAGCCCATTTAATCCTTATCTATTTTTCTATTTATTTCTTATTCATTCAAATTAATACTCTTACTTATCATTTTATTTATTTTTAGTTTAAACTAATATATAATACTTTTTTTGTTTTGTTAAATAAAATAACACCTTTTTACAAAATATTATTAATTGTTACATTTTAGAAAATATACAAACATTAATTTTTTTTCTTAAATTTGAAACATTTTTCTTATCTTTTAATTAAAATTTTTATACATAAGAATATTCATTAAAATACATAAATATTAATATATATAATTAGGTTAATAGATTTTATCTTAAAAACTCTTTTAATAATTTTTTTTTTACATATACATAAAACATTAATTTTTCCTAAAACATTTCTTCTTAACTCCTATATATAAAACCTTAACAAAGTATATAAAAAAATAAACTTTTTAAAGTTAGATACTTTTCTTTAAACTTAAAACTTTTACTTTCTTTCAATTAAAAACTTTTGTACATATTAACAAGAATACAAAGACAAAATACTTAATACTTACTTAATTCTTAATTTTTCATTAAGTTAACATTTTTTTCTTTGTAAATAAATCACGTTCACATACACTTACATTGATATATTTACAATATACATTTACATTGCTTTATTATTATGCATTGCTATACATTATATTTTACATTTGAGATCGCACTTCGATTTGGTTGTAATTATTTGGATACTATTCTCCTAATAAGTCTCATCCCCCATTTGTAAATAATTGTACCCCCATCCCCGGATACTCATTTGTAATAGTTTAGGACTTTAAATTCCCGCAATTTATCTCTTTCGAATTATGCCATGATAGATCTAGGGTTTGTATGTAAATAAAATCAAACGCTAGATAACCTAAACACAAAGATAAATGCATGACAATCAATACACCATTCACACTTGCACCCCTAGGATAATCCCGCTTGTTGCCTTCCAAAATGGGCCATGCTTGTACGTTGAGTATCTTTGGCAAAACAATTCAAATGATCATAAGTCCCTCGATAACGCTTTCGAAAGTTGCCTAATCAAAATGATCATAGTCCCTTCAAGCAAATTGCCAAAGACACTTGGCACCATTGCATTCATGGTCCATACGATGACCCGCGCCTGTCCCGTCAAACATCCTAACGCAAGATTGTCCACCAAATACAATGGTGGAACAAAGTTGTTAAAAGGGTTAAAACATGAGAAAAAAACCTTTGAGTAAATTTAGGGGTAGACGACTCTTAGTTACTTGGTCCAAATTGCAAAACACACTTGCCTACTTTTCAAAACTACCCTCCACAAACACTTTCAAAACAAACTTCCAAAAACATTTGAAACATCTTTTCAAAAAGATACACACCTTTGTATATACTCAAACACGAGTCATTACAATGGTTGCCTAGACAAGGCGTCTGTTTCAAAACATTTTCGAAACAAACACACACACACCACAATTTCAAGCAATTGAAAATCAAGGCAAGTGATCTAAAACCAAGTAACTAAGAGCCCATGGATAACCATGGATGAAAAGGGTGCTAATACCTTCCCTTTTCATAATCTACCCCCCGAACCCACGAAACATCTCAAAAGGTTTTTCCTGTGCTTTTTAAACCTTTCCATTAGGATAAAATAAAAAGTCGGTGGCGACTCTTGCTAAACCGAACAAGTGCGAATACAAACGCAAAACCTCAAGTCAGTTCTCCCACCATATCACAGAACTGGCGACTCTGCTGGGGAGAAATTTAAAAGTGGGGTTACCTTAGGGTTTTTAGATCACCCTCTTGCATGATTAATTGTGTGCTTTGATTGCTTTACCTTTGTGGTTCTCTTGTTTGGGCTTGAAATCCTACACCCGGATTTGGGAAACATTCATAGATAGCAATACGTTGTGGAAATTGTGTGGGGTATACCGACACGGTTGAAGCAATAGCTATATTAGTGCGACATATTTGTGAGTACCGGTAACCCTTGAGTTCAATCAAGGAGAGTACAGGGCCGCTGGGTGATGTCACTAAGCACTAATGACCTAGAACCTTACTTGACCATCTTGGCCTTTTATTAGGGGTAGTGAGATGACCGGCTTTGGTGCAGTCCGAAGTTGGTAGATACTCGATACTACACTCATTGAGGGTTGTTTTCTTGGAATATTTTGGTCGCTAGTTAAGTGGCTAAACCAAAACAATGAACTAGAAAACAATCTAATGATATTGAGCTCCTTAGAACCCGGTTACTATTTATAGGACTGGTTTTTAAGCCAACTACACTCAAGAGGGTACTTACCTATGAAACCCCATGCAAGCCTGAAACTAGGGTTTTGTGTGAATTGCTTGTACATGTGTTTTTGCATACATCATAAACATCATAAGGCATCATATGCATCCGCTAACCATTTCAAGGGTTTGGATCTTCACCTTTGTTCTTGTTTTGTAGGTCATGGAAATTCCTCGCAGGAAAACTATCCAAGTCAACCTTGTGAGGATCCCTCCTCAACTCAAGGAGCTCACATCCAGAATTCCTGAAAGCTCTCCCTTCAGTGAAAGACATGGTAGACTGCTCAGCCTAGTCAACACCAGCATTGAAGAGGACATGATGAAGGTTTTGTTCCAGTTCTTTGACCCCCTTCACCACTGTTTCAAATTCCCCGACTACCAATTGGTGCCCACTTTGGAGGAATTTTCTCAACTCCTGAGAATTCCTATTCTTAATCAACTACCTTTCAACGGTACGAAAAAGGAACCAAAGCCTGAAGATGTTGCTCGAGCACTACACTTGCAACCATCTGACATCAAGGGGAATTGGGAAACTAGAAGCGGTGTCAAAGGCTTCTTGGCAAAATTCTTGTTTGAGAAGGCACAAGAGTGTTGGAATTCCTTGGATCTACAAGCCTTTGAAGAAATTATGGCACTCCTCATTTATGGGTTGGTCTTGTTCCCAAATCCTGACCAGCTTATAGATGTCAACGCCGTCAAGATCTTCTTATCCAGGAATCCAATACCAACATTGCTTGGGGACATCCTCCACTCATTTTACACACGAAAAATGAGAAAGAGAGGTGTTCTCATGTGTTGTACTCCTCTCCTTGCAAGGTGGTTTATTTCGCACCTTCCACAGTCTGTTTTGAAGAATGACCAAGGCCTAAGGTGGTCACAACGGTTGATAACCCTCACTCACTCTGATGTACATTGGTGCTCTCGGTCTAGAGAAAATGTCATCATCGTCGATCGTTGTGGAGAGTTCCCTAATGTTCCATTGCTTGGCATTAGAGGGGGAATTACCTACAACTCTTGTCTGGCTTTGAGACAGTTTGGATATGCACGGAGGGATGGCCCTCATGACATGCTGATTCCTGACATAGTTTTTGACTTTGACAAAGATGCGCAATGACTTCGCCAAAGATTCATCAGAGCTTGGAGGATGCCTAACAAGGTAGACAGCGAGACACTGGGGCACAATAATTCCATCCCTCTTGAGCCTTATCTCAAGTGGGTACGAACCCGAGCCCAGAGTCTAATGATGCCTTACCCTCATATTCTCCCTGTGATTAAAGAGCCCGTTAAGGAAGGTGAGGTTCCCTACACCATCTTATATCCTGACATGCCAACGTCATGGGAGGAGATGCAGAAGAGTTGGATCCAACTCAAGGAGGAACGGAATACTTTTGAAGCCAGCTTCTACGCCAGTGAGAAGAAGTTTTTGGAGCTTACCCGCCGACTCCATGAGGAAGAGACCCTCAACACCTACATCGCGCCAAAGAGGATGCGCAACTTCTTTTTACCATAAGAAGTTTTTGTAATATTTGGCCCATGGGACATTTATGTACTAACAAGATTTCTTCTTATTAATATAACGTGTGTTCTTTTTGTCTGCAACAATTGTGAATTTCTAAATCCTTGAATGCATTGCATAAATAAACATATCATTCATCATGTGCATAAGCAGGTCTCCACACCAAGTTTCCTTATCTTTTTGCTGTTTATTTCAGTAAGATGGATCTCGAACAGACGGTCAAAGATTTGCAATCTCAAAACTCACAGTTTCAACATCTCCTGATGACCTTGGCAAAGGGTCAGGAGGATCTAAAAGCCCTGCTTGGGAACAAAGAGCAAGTGAAAAAGAAGAAGAAAAGAGTCGGGGTGGCTACCCTGGGAAGAAGGTTTAAGGGTGAAGCCAGAAGAGTTCTTGAATTCCCCCCTACATCTGAAGAAGGAACCAGTAAAGGAAAAGGGGCTGCGGTACCGTCTGAATCCGAAGCTGAGGAGGAAGAGGCTGAAGAAGATGAAGACTACTCAGAACAACAATACCCACCGGCCGACGATAAATACAAGAGTTTGGAGGACAGGTTAGCAGCTATGGAGCTGCAGAGAGTTCCCGGATTAGATTTCGAAGATTTGGGATTAATTGCTGGAATTGTGATCCCCCGAAGTTTAAAGTGCCAGTTTTTGCAAGATATGATGGGCTGTCTTGCCCGAAGATGCACCTAAGGTCGTATGTCCAAAGAATCTAACCTCACACATCTGACAGAAACCTTTGGGTACACTTCTTTCAGGATAGCCTGTCTGGCACACAGCTGGATTGGTTCTACAATCTTGAGAGATCAGAGGTACACAGTTGGGAGGATCTGGCAGCTGCTTTGTATCGCCAATATTAGTATAACTCTGACCTGGCACCAACCCGTACTCAGCTACAGAGTATGGGGATGGCCTCAGGTGAGGGATTCAAGGAATATGCCCAGAAGTGGCGTGATCTGGCCGGAAGAGTGCAGCCACCTCTTTTTGATAGAGAGCTTGTTGATATGTTCCTGGGGACCCTGTCTGGTCCATTCTTTAACCATCTGATCGGTAGCTCTTCCGCAGGGTTTACCGAATTAATTCTGACTGGCGAGCGGGTAGAAGCCGGTATCAAGAATGGGAAGATTCAGAAGGATGCCTCTGCATCTACAACTGTTAAGAAATCATTTCCGGCAAAGAAGGAAACGGCTGTTGTGTATTCTCAGATAGGAGCAGGAAGAAATGAGCGCCGGCCGACTGTGGGGGCCGTGATGATCCAAAATCCATCAAACGATCAGCCTCGCAATAACCAGTCCAGACCTAAACAACAATGGGGAGAACGGCCACCACGGCAGTTTACCCGCATCAATATGACACCTGCGCAAGTTCTTCCACATTTGTTGAATTTGAATCTCACCAAGATTAGGGAAGCACCGAAGATTGTGAATACTGCTTCACCGCACTATCATCCCAATGCTAAATGCGCCTACCATTTCGATAGCGTCGGACATGACACAAACGATTGTTGGGCGCTAAAAAATAAAATTCAAGACTTGATAGATGCAAAAGAGGTTGAGTTCGATGCTCCAGAGAAGCCAAACGTGATATCTTCTCCGATGCCGAAGCATGATCGAAATGTCCATGCTATTGAGGAAGATTTGTATGTTTCTGATGTCAATGACCTGATAACTCCGCTGTTAACCATCAAGTTAAATCTGCTAAGAGCCAGGATTTTCCCGGGATGCAAAGAAGACTGCTACTGTTGTTACTCTCTGCCAATCGACTGTCCATTGCTGAAGAAAGGCATCCAAGGCGTGATGGACAGTCAACAAATTCTGTTTGAGAAGATTCCTGTTATTCCAACCCCTACTGAAGATGTTTCAATTATCACCATTTCCGCCAATCTTTCCAAGGCTGTCAGAAAGCCTGTTAAGATTACATCAGCTATAAAGATTGTTCCCTTGAAAATAACTATGCCTGGGCCTGTCCCCTACAGTTCTGACAAGTCAATACCATGGAATTACGGTGGAGAAATCTACTACCATGGTGTTAAACAAGTTGAAGTAACCGAATGAAGATCTGATGAAGAAGAAGCCAGCATTGGAAACATTGCTGGTACAAGCAAGATCACCCGAAGTGGGAGAATATTTTCTCCAGAGATCGCCCCCCCAAAGGCAATCTTTGGACCCTCAGCTGCTGCCAAAGTTAATCCTGCACCAATAAAACTTTCCGCCGAAACTCCGTTGATTGAAGAAACTGCTATTCCCGTTGTTGTCCCTCCTACTTCTGCTGATAAAGGTAAGGGGACCCAAGATGAGCTCGTCAGGATGAGGGCTCAACCTTTGGCCATCCCAGAGACCTCTAAGAAAGAGATGGAGGAGATCCTGAAGATAATTAGAAAGAGTGATTATGACGTGGTAGAGCAACTGGGGCAAACCCCCTCGAAGATCTCCATGTTAGCATTACTGCTTTGCTCTGAGGCGCACGCTAAAGCATTGATAAAATTCCCGAAGACAGCCCATGTGCCCCAGGAAACCTCTGCAGACCAATTCCAAGATTGCGTTGCCAGCCTTACCACAGACAACGGTTTAGGGTTCTCTGATGCTGACCTAACCTCAAAAGGAAGAAAGCACAACGACGCATTACATGTGTCAGTGGAATGCCAAGGAACTACTCTGGCCCATGTTCTGGTCGACACTGGTTCTTCTCTGAACGTGCTGCCTAAGAAGGCTCTCGACCGATTAGACTGTGAAGGCTTGGAGTTAAGGCCAAGTAATATCATTGTAAGGGCATTTGACGGGTCAAAGAGAATGGTACACGGGGAGGTAGACATTGCCATTAAGGTTGGCACAAAAGTGTTCCCCTCAACTTTCTATGTGATGGACATCCGTCCGTCATACTCTTGCTTACTGGGAAGGCCATGGATACATAACGCTGGGGCGGTTACCTCCTCCTTACATCAAATGTTGAAGTACCCTATCAAAGTAAAGATCATAACCGTGCACGGTGAAGAGGAATATATGATCAGCCACCTGAACTCCTTTCGGTATGTAGAGGTAGAAGGAGAATTCATTGAAACACAATTCCAGCACTTCGAGGAAGTCTCTCCTGAGGTGGCAGTAACAAAAGTGGTAGCTGAGGTACCAAAGCAGATGGCCAGGATGGCATCTCTAAAAGACGCGAAAGCTGCAATGAAGGAAGGGAAGAGCTCAACATGGGGTCAGTTGCCTGATATTCCTCACAAAACAGACAAGTTTGGATTAGGTTTCACTACTGCGGGACAGAAAGCTATTCGCCGCTCAAAGGTTGAAAGAACGCCCATCAAGATTTCTCCTTATGGAATCAATGCTTTGGGGGTGAAGACAAAGAGGCCAACATTGAAGATTGGATCTACCCAACCATCGAAGGAGGACTACGCAACTGGGAGGCAAAAGACTTTGTCCCCATTACTTTTATTAATCAGTAATTATCTGTCAAACATTTCTTGTTGGTTTGTAATAATTACTTTTGAACAATCCGTACACTACTTTTTCACCTCATGCCTTTCCCGGGGCATGTAGGTCCATTTGTAAGGTTTTTGATTATCTTCATATCCATATGCCATGTTTAATGATTCATTGGGCGTTTTTCATTGATAAACTGCTGTGTTCATTTTCTTTCCTTTTTGCATTTTTCTTGTTTAAGGATGGCTATCCCTTACACACACCCACACTCACAAATGCAGGTACCCATCCACTCTGGATTCTATGGGTGACTATTCTGCTATGTCCTTCAATAACTCTGAAGATCTGGTCAATCAGGCTGAGTATGAAGATGACGAAGATTGTGAAGTATCGGGAGAGCTAGCCAGACTTCTACAACAAGAAGAAAAGGCCATCTTGCCTCACGAAGAGTTGTTGGAAACTGTCAACTTAGGAACAGAGGAAGACCGGAAGGAAGTACAAGTGGGTGCCAATCTGGAGCCAAGTGTCAAGGAACGCTTGATACAGCTGTTAAATGAATACGTTGAAATCTTCGCCTGGTCTTATGAAGACATGCCGGGTTTAGACACAGATATAGTGGTTCACCGTCTCCCTACAAGAGAGGATTGTCCACTGATCAAGCAAAAGGTCCGCCGAATGAGGCCCGACATGTCTGAGAAGATTAAAGCAGAAGTAATGAAGCAATTCAACGCGGGCTTTCTGGCTGTTACATCCTATCCACAATGGGTTGCTAACATTGTGCCAGTTCTTAAAAAAAGATGGCAAGGTCAGAATGTGTGTGAACTACCAGGATTTGAATCGGGCTAGCCCTAAAGATGATTTTCCGCTACCCCATATCGACATTTTGATTGACAACACAGCTCAGCACAAAGTGTTTTCCTTCATGGATGGCTTCTCGGGCTACAACCAAATTAAAATGGCCCCCGAGGACATGGAGAAAACGACCTTTGTTACACAATGGGGTACCTTCTGCTACAAGGTGATGCCGTTCGGATTGAAGAACGTAGGGGAAACTTATCAACGCGCCATGGTAGCTTTATTTCATGATATGATACATCATGAGATCGAAGTTTACGTAGACGACATGATAGCTCGATCACAAACAGGGGAGGAACACCTTGAGCATTTGCAGAAGCTGTTTGCCAGATTGAAAGAATACAAACTCAGGCTGAAGCCAAGTAAATGCACTTTTGGAGTTAGGTCTGGTAAACTTTTAGGGTTCATTGTCAGTAACAAAGGCATTGAGGTCGATCCAGCAAAAGTGAAAGCAATACAAGAGATGCCAGCTCCCCGTACTGAAAAGGAGGTTAGAGGATTCTTGGGGCGTCTGAACTATATTGCCAGATTCATCTCTCATCTGACTTCTACCTGTGAGCCGATTTTCAAACTATTAAAGAAAGATCAGGTAGTCGATTGGAACGACGGTTGCCAAGCTGCTTTTGATAAGATCAAGGAGTATTTGCTAGAACCTCCTATTCTGATGCCACCCGTCGAGGGAAGACCATTGATCATGTATCTGACCGTCTTGGATAACTCAATGGGGTGTGTTTTGGGCCAGCATGACGAGTCTGGTCGAAAAGAGCATGCTATTTATTACCTTAGCAAAAAGTTTATCGACTGTGAGAATCGCTACTCACTGCTCGAGAAAACTTGCTGCGCTTTGGTATGGGCTGCTCGCCGACTAAGACAGTATATGTTGACTCATACTACTCTGTTGATTTCCAAAAGGGATCCTATCAAGTATATCTTCGAAAAGCCTGCTTTATCTGGAAGAATCGCTAGATGGCAAATGA
The DNA here is from genome assembly GCA_948472305.1 of Vicia faba. NCBI lineage: Eukaryota > Viridiplantae > Streptophyta > Magnoliopsida > Fabales > Fabaceae > Vicia > Vicia faba. The sequence goes on from OX451741.1 coordinate 858,834,166, forward strand.
TCCTAACTGAGTATGACATCCAGTACACCACCCAAAAAGCTATAAAAGGGAGTGTACTAGCTGACCATCTAGCTCATCAAGCTATCGAAGATTATCAATCCATGAGATTTGACTTCCCAGACGAGGACATCATGAATTTGGACAACATTGAAGGTAACAGACCGTATGACGGACCTGAAAAGGGATCCCGATGGACCCTGTACTTTGATGGTGCTTCAAATGCACTTGGAAACGGTATCGGTGCGGTACTCATTTCCCCGGAAGGTTGCCACACACCTTTCACGGCCCGACTTTGCTTCAGCTGTACCAACAACATGGCTGAATATGAAGCTTGTATTTTTGGTCTCAAGGCTGCTATAGACTTGGGGATCAAATCTTTGATCGTATTTGGGGACTCGGCTTTGGTTATCAGTCAAATCAAAGGAGAGTGGGATACCAAACATCCTAATCTTATCCCATACAAAGAACATGTCTTGACATTGTTGCCTCATTTCGAGCAAATCACCTTCGAGCATTTCCCGCGAGAAGAGAATCAGCTAGCAGATGCTCTGGCTACAATGTCTTCCATGTTTAAACTTAATTGGGATAACGAGGCTCCCCGAATAACCATCGAGCGAATGGATGAACCGACACATTGTCACGAGATTAATACCGAAGAAGTAGTGGAACAACCCTGGTTTCATGAAATCAAAAGGTATCTCCAGACTAGAGAATATCCCGAAGGAGCTTCAGTAAATGACAAGAAGTTCCTAAGGAAGTTTGCTGCAAAGTTCTTCCTGAGCAATGGCATCCTCTATAAACGCAGCCATGATTGTGTTTTACTCCGATGTATGGACAAAGCTGAGGCAGAGTTGATCATGACTGAGATACACAGTGGTACGTTCGGCACCCATTTGAGCGGACACACGATGGCTAAGAAGATTCTAAGGGCAGGTTATTACTGGTCTACCATGGAAGCTGATTGCTATCAACACTCCCGTACCTGCCATAAATGCCAAACCTACGCCGATAAGGTGCACATTCCTCTGGTTCCTCTCAACGTGCTGACAGCTCCGTGGCCATTTGCAATGCGGGGCATTGACATGATTGGAGAGATCAAGCCCACTGCATCCAATGGACATCACTTCATCTTGGTTGCCATTGACTATTTCACCAAATGGGTCGAAGCGGCTGCCTTCGCCTCTGTTACAAATAATGTGGTTGCCCGCTTCATCAAGCAAAACCTCATATGCTGGTAGGGTGTCCCCGACAGGATCATCACAGACAACGGAACCAATCTGAATAATACTATGATCACCGCTCTATGCGAACAGTTCAAGATTTATCATCACAATTCATCTCCCTATCGGCCGAAGATGAACGGTGCTGTTGAAGCTGCGAACAAAAACATTAAGAAGATCATTCAGAAAATGACAGTCACTTACAAGGACTGGCATGAAATGTTACCGTTTGCTCTGCACGGATACCGTACCACAACACGTACTTCAACCGGGGGAACCCCATTTTCTTTGGTATACGGCATGGAAGTTGTCCTGCCCATGGAAGTTCAGATTCCTTCCTTAAGGATTATGAAAGACGCAGGTTTGAATGAAGATGATTGGATTCAGACCCGACTTGATCAACTCAATTTGATCAACGAGAAGTGACTCGCTGCTGTTTGCCATGGTTAGACGTACCAAAAACGGATGATCAAGGCTTTCAACAAGAAAGTCAAACGTCAAGTATATCAAGTCGGAGATCTCGTGATCAAGCGGATTATCTTACCGCAAAGTGACCCCAGGGGCAAATGGACTCCTACTTACGAAGGACCATTTGTGATCATGAGCATATTTTCTAGTGGTGCAATGATTCTGACCACCATGGACGGCGATGATTTGCCGCACCCCGCGAACGCAGACATAGTCAAAAGATACTACGCATAAAATAACCCGACAAGTCGAAAACCCGAAAGGGCGGCTTGGGCAAAAATGGGCATCCCAGTGAACCGAAAACCCGAAAGGGCGGTTCAGGCAAAAATTAGGGATAGAACAAAAAAATCTGTACACCCGGCAAGTCAAAAACCCGAAAGGGCGGCTTGGGCAAAAAGGGGTTTCCCGGTGGATCAAAAACCCGAAAGGGAGATTTAGGAAAAAGTTAGGGAATTAAAGCGTATGACTATGTCTCGTCGGGTCACTTTAAGGACAATCTCTTCATCAACCAGCTCCAAGTTTCTGGTCAATTCTGTCACCGGCAGGCGAAGCATTGAACGGGCAGATATTCAGAGTTGTGAAGGATATAGCAGAATGGAATCCGATGGAGTTATTTCACATAGCCATCTTTCTTTTGTATAAAACTTTCAATTTTTACGGCGACATCCTCTTACAAGGATGCCTGTCTCCTTTGTACAAAGATGCTCATATAAAGTTAATACAAATACTTTTCCAAATACACAAATTTGCTTTGTCTTCCTTTTTTCTCTTTTGCACTTATGTTTACTTGAGAAACGTCCAATGTTTTGTTAAGTAGGCATATGCATTTGAACATAGTCATTTCCTTACAAATCAGGAAAGGATGATTACTGATAGATTGAAGGTACGGATAGATATCTCGATGCCGTTTCAGAAGGATTCCCCAAATAGAGTTAAACTCCAGGATCCTCAGCAGAACGAGAGCTTTCTCAAAGCTGATTTCCCCATTCGGAGAACCTTCCAGAACTTAGTCCCCCTCAGAGTTAAGTTTCAGCACCCCCAGTGGAGCCCTAAAATCTGAAAATCCTATCCCCAGCGGAGCTAAAACTTCCAACTATCAATCCCCAATGGAACCAGACCAGTGAACATTCTCCCCACAGAGATACTTCCCACCAGACTGAAGATTCTCAGTCATACCTCTCCAGCATAAGTCTACTAGGTCCTGAACTCCCCAATAGAGATCATCAGAATTCTCTCACCCCGCAAGTCACCAAGGAGTTCCAATCCCCAGCAGTGGTCCTAAGATCCCTCAACAAGTGAAGATCTTGTTCCCCAAGCAATTAGCATACAACAAGGATTTCTCATCCTCAGTAAACCAAGAGTTCTTCTATCCCCAACTTTGGTTATGGGTTTATTTCCCAAACATTTGTCCAGGATTTATTCTCTAAAACAAATTACATTTTCAGATTGATCGGTCGTTCAAAAGCTCCTTCATCATCTGTTGGAAGCTACAGTCGTCAAAAATCAAATTCTCACAAGATTCAAGTTACAAAGCCCGGATTTGACTGGATAGTATCTTAATCCCTACAGCATATTGTGAAGCCCGGAGTACGACCGGATAACAATGACAGACAACCACCAAGCCTGGATTACGACCGGATAGTGATGTCCCCTCAGGGCAAGCTATGAAGTCCGGATTCGACCGGATAATAGTTTAATCCCTAACAAAGCTATTGTGAAGCCTGGATTACGTCCAGATGACAATACAAATTTCTGTGAAGCCCGGATTTGACCGGATAGCAGCTTAACAAAGCTATTGTAAAGCCTGGATTGTAACCAGATGACAATACAAATTTTTGTGAAGCCTGGACTACGACCAGACAGCAGTCAAGAATACTACGAAGCCTGGAGTCGACCAGATAGTGGTATATCTTTAACACAAGCCGTGAAGCCCGGATTTGACCGGATAGCAGCTTAACAAAGCTATTGTGAAGCCTGGATTGCGACCAGATGACAATACAAATTTCTGTGAAGCCTGGACTACGACCAGACAGCAGTCAAGAATACTACGAAGCCTGGAGTCGACCAGATAGTGGTATATCTTTTAACACAAGCCGTGAAGCCCGGATTTGACCGGATAGCAGCTTAGCAAGCTATTGAGAAGCCTGGATTACGACCAGATGACAATACAAGCTTCTGTGAAAGCCTGGAGATCGACCAGATAACAGTTAAGCATTAGCAGAATGAAGACTCATTCCCAGTTCCTCACCGAATATTCGAATATTCTCCAGTGAAGATCTCCTCAAGACAGGAATCCCCAGTAGATTGGCATACAATCCAAACTCCTGATCCCCCAATAATGGTCCCAGGACTTCTCATTTTCAACGATCAAAAGATTCTTGCCCTCCCCAGCAGCAGTCAAGGAATTATTTTCCCCGGCAGCAGTCAAGATTCTTTTATCTTCAGCCATCCAGGATTCATCTATCTTCAGCAGGAAAGCTCATCAAGCATACATGCATATTCATTACATTCATATCATAAACATTGGTATAACATACATTGCATCATGCATCATGATATTGCACACAACTAACTCTTTACCTTTTCAGGTAAGATCAGTCGACATACAAAGATTATCATCTTCCGAGATTCTTTCTAGAAATAGTACAGATGTGACCCAGACACAGCGACATTCTGATACTTATTCCAGATTCATCCAAATGCAGTTTTACACGGACTCATCATCAGGAAACCCTACACCGGTTCCTTCTCCACTTCAAGACTTCTGAAAACAGTTTACGGGTTCTCCAGTAACGGATGTCAACCTATCGCTTATTCAGATCCTTTCCAGACTTTTGAAAACAGTTTACGGACGCTTCCCCATCAACGGGTGCTGCTCTATTGCTTATTCAACTTCCAGACTCCTGAAAACAGTTTACGGATTCTCCAAACATGGATGTCAAACTATCGCTTGTTCAGAAACCCAATTCAGAGATGTTCCAAAACATGGATACCTTTCTGATACTCGTCCACTCACCAATGACATACAGTTCAACATTTCCAGATGGCATCTTTAAGCCCATCCCCCGACAAGATTTTGTCACATTCCAGATGGCATCTTTAAGCCCATCACTAAATGGCATCTTTAAGCCCATTCCCTCTACCATCACATCACCGAGTGCAAATTTTTTGGGCACTCTAGTGTCCAATCGCCTTTTACCCTCGAGTCGCGAAAGGAAAACTTGCCAATCTAACTCTTCAGGTTCAAGAAGATTGAACAGGGGCAACTGTTGTACCCCAAAATTTGCCCTCCTCTTTTCCCACAAGAAATCACAGCTTCGGGCTTTTCCTGATTTTTTCAGACTGGCTCAAGAATCGGTCAAACAGACTTTTCTTGTCAGTCAGACAAAATTTAGGGTTGTCATTGATTTTTAAAACAATTCAAGCAGATTGCTTAGGGTTTAGTTGAGTTGGCTAAGGTTTTGATCAGGCGGACGCTTCTCTAACATTTAATCAAGAATTAGGGTTTTTGTGCGCGCATTCTCAGAAAGAATTAAGTCTACAATGCTTTTCAATTTGCTCTGGAATATGGACTGAGGTTTCTGACTGGGAGCTTGCAGTGTTTAATTGAATCATTAAAAGAAAAGGCACGTGGACGTTTTGTTTGATTAACTGTGCATTGCTTTGGATAATTGGAGCGCCGGGTTTATTATTGATTGATGCTAAGACCACAGTATTTATCAATTGCTTATTTATTTTAAGTTAGAATAATTGGAATTTATTTCCATTTTATTATAATTTAAGAATTATAAACAATTAGATAAACATTTGTAGAAGAATTAAAAATCAATGTCAATAAAAAGACTTTTTTATTTATTTATCTTTAATTATTTGTACAATTGTTATTTAAATACAGTAATTGTTTACAAAGTATTTACAATAATAATGTTACAATGATTAAAAGGAAAATAAAACTATGTCCTAAAATTCTTAAGTCTTCATCTTCTATCCAATGCTCCCTTGTTGCTCAATTGTTTTTTATCTGCAAAACAAAGAAAAAGAAAAAGTCAAAAGCAGATGAAAAAGAAATCAAAAGCAGATAAAAGAAACAGACAATTAATTTAAAAGTTCATCATTAAAAGCAATTGGCCGGAATCAGTTTGCCCTCTCTGCAAATAACGAGATTGCTCTCGGTTCACAAAGAGGGATAGAATGTCTTGCAAAAATGCGAAATGCACAAATTCAAATTTTCAAACATACTGCATAAATCCAAAAATTGTCAACCAAGTTTCCAAACAGCATGTACAAGTATAAAGGCAAACTGAATCACAAATTCAAACTAAGCCAAAAGCTGTCAAAAATTGTCCAAGGTTACCAAAAGATATCAAACTCCAAAAAGCTGTCAATAAAGTACACAAAGTATGCAAGAAACATGGAAAATATGCAGAGGAAAGGGACAAAGGCAAACAATGTTCAGATACATCATCTTCCTAGGCCAATTACTTTTTCAGAAAAGACAAAATTAAGCAATAAAAATGCTTTCTTTAATCTGGAGAGAGAAGGAGAGAAGAAAGGGGCTTACAGTACAGCAGGCTAAAGGTTAAAAAGAAGATATAAACATGATGTATCAGAGCACATAGAGAGAGGAGGCAGAAGGCATACAGCAGAAGAGATCATAAAGAACGAAAACCTCAAGCCTTGCAAACCTGTCCAAGAATTGACCAAATTCAAAAAGAACGAATATACAAAAAAATATAACACCTCCTGCCTTTAAAACACAAAAAGGCCAAGATCCTGGAGGAGATAATACAAAAGCCATCAACCTGCATAAGACATATATCACAAGCCACACAAAGCCTAAATAGCCTCCAAGTTCATCAATCCTGCATAAAACCTTAAAAAAGGAAAAAGCCAAACCTTGAAGCTTAAACCTGTTACTGCCCTCAACCAAAACACCATAACCTGCAACCTGCATAATCCTTTCCAGCCTTGCATCAACTTGTAACACAAACTAACAACACAAGCCTGTAATCATTCAAAGCCTACTGTAACATAAATCTGCTTCAAACCCAAACAGGCTATCCAAACAATATTCAAACAAGAAGCCTCCCAAACCTGTAGTCCAAAACCACTAAGAGCATCAAATTGACAAACCAACACAAAATGTCAAACAAGCTTATAGCCTGCTGAATCCCAAGCCTCATGTCTGCGTAAAAACCTAAAGCATAAACCTGCTAGTCTGTAACGCAAGCCTAAGCCATAAACTGAAGCCTAAGCATTCATACCATCAATCCAAACCATCTCAGAATCAGCAAAATAGCCAACACCCTCAGAACTGTGTTCATCACAGGGCCTAATATCCAGCAACCCCATCATCAAGACAACTCAGAAGCCACAAGTCAAGAAAAGAAAAAGAAGTGTTCAATCTCAAGCAGGCAAACACCCAAACGAGGTTCTCAGAACCAAAAAGGTCCATCATTGAAAATACATCAATCTAGCATACAGAAGCAAAGGGCGAACAGAAGAAGAGGAAAAGAATCAAAGGCAACATAGGCATATAAGCAGAAGAGATAATCAAAGGCTAAAGTTTTCAGAACATTCATCACAAAACTATAAAAGCTAAGGCAAGACACATGGTTACCGGAGCAAGCACAACATCCCATTCTCCTCCGTCTCCGGCCACCCCAAGCGCCTCCGATCCGCCTCCTCCTCCGTCTCCAACAAAGGTATAACTTCTTTCCTTTTCATACACCTCAAGTAGCAAACAAATATCAACACCTAAAATCAGAACATGAAAGTACACATAAAAGCTTGAAAACCTAAAAGACTGTCAAACACGAACAAAAGCCATTACCTGTGTACAAACATCACTGAGCAACCATGGAGGAAAGAGGAAGGACGGATGTTGGCACTCAGTGGCCTTAGGAGGAGGAGCATTCAGAAGCTTGACTCAGAAGCTTGCTTGAGAAGACGAAGAAGACGAAAGTGATGAGCGGCGATGTAACTCACAAACCCTTTTCCAAATGAACAAACACTCTGAAACCCTAAAACAAAATCTGGTGAAGTGTCATGGGCCTTGCCCCTTTCGTTTGCCTTAAGCCCATTTCAATTGGCACCCCTCCTTTCCTTATTTCAATCAGCATCTATTTGGGCCATCTGCTTTCCAAAAGCCCATTTAATCCTTATCTATTTTTCTATTTATTTCTTATTCATTCAAATTAATACTCTTACTTATCATTTTATTTATTTTTAGTTTAAACTAATATATAATACTTTTTTGTTTTGTTAAATAAAATAACACCTTTTTACAAAATATTATTAATTGTTACATTTTAGAAAATATACAAACATTAATTTTTTTTCTTAAATTTGAAACATTTTTCTTATCTTTTAATTAAAATTTTTATACATAAGAATATTCATTAAAATACATAAATATTAATATATATAATTAGGTTAATAGATTTTATCTTAAAAACTCTTTTAATAAAAAAAAATTTTACATATACATAAAACATTAATTTTTCCTAAAACATTTCTTCTTAACTCCTATATATAAAACCTTAACAAAGTATATAAAAAAAATAAACTTTTTAAAGTTAGATACTTTTCTTTAAACTTATTACTTGTACTTTCTTTCAATTAAAAACTTTTGTACATATTAACAAGAATACAAAGACAAAATACTTAATACTTACTTAATTCTTAATTTTTCATTAAGTTAACATTTTTTTCTTTGTAAATAAATCACGTTCACATACACTTACATTGATATATTTACAATATACATTTACATTGCTTTATTATTATGCATTGCTATACATTATATTTTACATTTGAGATCGCAATTCGATTTGGTTGTAATTATTTGGATACTATTCTCCTAATAAGTCTCATCCCCCATTTGTAAATAATTGTACCCCCATCCCCGGATACTCATTTGTAATAGTTTAGGACTTTAAATTCCCGTAATTTATCGCTTTTGAATTATTCCATGATAGATCTAGGGTTTGTATGTAAATAAAATCAAACGCTAGATAACCTAAACACAAAGATAAATGCATGACAATCAATACACCATTCACACTTGCACCCCTAGGGTAATCCCGCTTGTTGCCTTCCAAAATGGGCCATGCTTGCATGTTGAGTATCTTTGGCAAAACAATTCAAATGATCATAAGTCCCTCGATGACGCTTTCGAAAGTTGCCTAATCAAAATGATCATAGTCCCTTCAAGCAAATTTCCAAAGACACTTGGCACCATTGCATTCATGGTCCATACGATGACCCGTGCCTGTCCCGTCAAACATCCTAACGCAAGATTGTCCACCAAATACAATGGTGGAACAAAGTTGTTAAAAGGGTTAAAACATGAGAAAAAAACCTTTGAGTAAATTTAGGGGTAGACGACTCTTAGTTACTTGATCCAACTTGCAAAACACACTTGCCTACTTTTCAAAACCACCCTCCACAAACACTTTCAAAACAAACTTCCAAAAACATTTGAAACATATTTTCGAAAAGATACACACCTTTGTATATACTGAAACACGAGTCATTATAATGGTTGCCTAGACAAGGCGTCTGTTTCAAAACATTTTCGAAACAAACACACACACACCACAATTTCAAGCAATTGAAAATCAAGGCAAGTGATCTAAAACCAAGTAACTAAGAGCCCATGGATAACCATGGATGAAAAGGGTGCTAATACCTTCCCTTTTCATAATCTACCCCCCGAACCCACGAAACATCTCAAAAGGTTTTTCCTGTGCTTTTTAAACCTTTCCATTAGGATAAAATAAAAAGTCGGTGGCGACTCTTGCTAAACCGAACAAGTGCGAATACAAACGCAAAACCTCAAGTCAGTTCTCCCACCGTATCACACAAGCGTAACCATGATTCGAATCTACTTAGTTTTGTGGACAAGAAGGAAGCAGATAAAATTATGGAATATATGCATGAAGGTATCTTTGGTACTCACTCCAGTGGACATACTATGGCTAAGAAGATTCTGAGAGCGAGTTACTATTTGTCGACTATGGAAACTGACTGCCATCACCACTCGAGAACTTGTCACAAATACCAGATCTACACTGACAAAGTACATGTGCCTCCAGTACCTCTAAATGTCGTGACTTCTCCTTCTTGGTTCGCAATGTGGTTCATTGATATGATTGGAGATATCAAGCCTACGGCTTCCAACGGACACCGCTTCATCCTCGCTGCCATTGATTATTTAACAAAGTGGGTTGAAGTAGCCTCATTTGCCTCCGTTACCAAGAACATTGTTGCCCAGTTCATTAAGCATAACCTTATCTTTCGAACGGCATCCCCGAGAAAATTATCACGGATAACGGTACTAATCTTAACAATACAATGATCACGAAACTCAGCATACAGTTCAAGATCAAGCACCAAACCTCTTCTCCCTATCGACCAAAAATGAATGGCATAGTGGAAGCCGCCAATAAGAATATCAAGAAGGTTATACCGAAGATGACGGGGACATATAAAGCTTTGCATGAGATGTTACCATTTTCTATTCATGCTTATTGCACTTCAGCATGAACATCAACTAGGGCAACCCCATTCTCTCTAGTCTATGATATGGAGGTTGTCCTTCCTGTCGAAGTTTAGATTCCTTCTTTGAGAATTATGAGAAAGGTAGATTTAGACAAAGATGAATAGGTTCATACTAGGTTGGACCAGTTGAATCTGATTGATGAGAAAAGATTGGTGGCTGTCTGTCACGGTCAGGTGTATCAGAAGCGTATGATCAAAGCCTTCAATAAGAAAGTCAAGCATCGGGTATATTAGGCTGGTTACTTGGTAATAAAGCGCATCATTCTACCATAAGATGATCCAAGGGGAAAATAGACCCCCACTTATAAAGTTCCATTTGTAATCAAGAAGATATTTTCTGGCGGTGCTATGATACATACCACCATGGACAATGAAGATTTTATGTACCCTGTGAATGCAAACATAGTCAAAAGATACTACGCATGAAAGTTACCCGCTAGGTTGACTGGCCTAGGAAAAAATAAAGGCATCCCGGTGAACCAAAAGAGTTTGGTAAAAAATTAGGGATATATATAAAGATTATACACCCGGAAGGTCGAAAACCTGAAAAGGCGGCTTGGGAAAAAAAGGGTATCCTGGTGGACTGAAAACCCGAAAGGGTGGTCCAGGAAAAAGTTAGGGATTAAAGCATACGACTATGTCCCGTTGGATCACCTGTAACCAGATTTAGTACCAACGTTAAGTTAAAATGGTGCATATCAATTCAGTCAACTTTTTTTGACAGCAAGGGATGAGATGCTCGAAGACAAATGCGAAATAGAAGAGTTGAAACTCGACGAGATTATTTCCACATAGCTACAAGTATTTTTGTTACTTTGTACTCTTATTCATTTTTACGATGATTTCCTCTTACTAGGATTTATGTGTCTTTGTACAATAATCACGTACTTATAGGCAAACTATTAATATAAATACAATTTCAAAATTCAAATTTCTGTTTTACCTTTTTCTGTTTTATTCGCAAAAAATGTCTAATGACTAAATTGAATGAACATATGCATATGAATATGATTACGGTTAACAAATATATGCATAAAAACAAGAATTAGCATTGGATCAAGACTCTGAGAGTTGGGATAATGTTCAAGTCGTCCATAACTCCCCACAAAGCAATTTCCATAAGATTATCCTCAGAGTCGTCTTTACAAGCTCACCTTCAACAAAGATACATTCCCCACAAGTCTCAAATACCTTAAGACAATAATTGGGACATCTTCCACCAATTAACCTAATCACACCCCCCAGCAGATCCCCTAGCGAATAAAGGAGTATAATCTTTTCCCCGACAATGTCGTCAACCTACGGAATCCCAAATCCTCATCTTAAATTATGTCCTCAACATAGTTCACAGAAATTCTCTTCCCCAGATGAGTTTATTTCTCCAAAATTGTAAAATCCCCTGAAGAATTATCTTCCCCAGCATGGCTCATTTCCTCAGCAAAGTATTTCTCCTGCATGGTTTATTTCTCTATAAGGGTTTATTTCCCTAGTAGGGTTTATATCCCCACAAAGTTTATTTCCTCAACAGAATAGAATCTCCCTATCTTTAGTCCAACTCTCTGACTACTACAAATCACTGGAAAAATTACTCTCTCTGGTTAAGGACAGTCCAAACAACTATCCCAAAAGAGTTTCTACAAAATCTGAAACCAGACCAGATATCGTTTAACTCTATCCTCCCTAGACGAGTCGACATCCATATTAGAAACTCGGTCAGACAACACCTCATAATGTTATCCATATCTTTTATCCCCAGTCAGGGTATATAAGAATTAAATTCCCTAGTAGAGCAATGAACTACCAATGTTCTTGAACTCTTCTCCCAAACAGAAATCAAATTTCCCCAACAGAGTTTCTTCAAACAACAAGCAAGAATCCCCAACAGAAACAGTCTAGACGAGATTTAAGTTCACACATATTCTTCATCCCCAACAGCAGTCAGGGATTTATTTTCCACATTCAAAGATGTTATACAAAGCTACCAATATGCTTCAACGACATCTCATATTCATACGTCATTTACAAAATATCATAACGTATGTATATAACATGCATACATCAATCTCATTTATTTTGAGAACATTACGCAACCCATTACATACTTCATGACAATGCATAAAGACTAACCTTGTCTTTTCAGGTAAAGTCTACAAACAGACGAATATCATCAATTATTCTCAAATAGGTTACAGATTAATCCCTAAAACAAGACAGTGCAACTATCTAGTAAAACAAATTGTAGATGAATTCCCAAAATAGGACGGGTTTACCAACAAAAACAGATTGTAGATCAATTTATGAAATAAGACGAGGTGAATATCTACATTACAAACATCTCCCTCAGAGACTAAATCTGGCGAGCAGCTCCCCAAGCACCTTCCCCAGAGATTCATTTTGGAAAGCATTATTAAGATACAGTCGAGCGTAGACTCATTTTGATATTTCTATCAACAGATACTTTGTATGGCATCCATAAGCCCATCTCCGACGACATTCCATCATCTCCCCGAATGACATCTTTAAGCCCATTCAAGGAATACAATCAATCAACAGTGTTACTTTTTGCACAAGCGAGTGCAAATTTCTAGGAACTTAGATGATTAATCATCTACTACCTTCAGATCACGAATGGTGAACGTGCCAATCTAACTCTTCAGGCTTAAGAAGATTGAATAGGGGAAGTTTTTGTACCCCAAAAATTTCCCTCTCATTTTTATTCAAGACATTCTCCTAGGGTTCTCAAATGCTCAAGGTTGCTCAAGAATTGATCAGACAAATTCTCCTCCCAAGGAAGGGGTCCACAACTAGGGTTTCATCTTTCTCAAGGAAGTTTGGGTTTCTAAGGTCTCAAATGGAATTCATGGTCTCTTATATTTCTTCAAGAATGCTCATACCAGGTTTCAAGTCTTGCATCACAAGCTTGCTAAGTCAATGGCTCAGATGACTAATAATAACTATATTGGGGAAAAAATCAATTATGGTCAACATACAGTCTAAACTTCAAGATTTTTGGTCAACATCGACATTTTGAAGTCATATTCATAATTTGATTAAGGGTTGGTCATGATTCCTCAAGAAAAGCCTTCAAATCATCAAAAGTCAAAAGTTGCCAAATTAGGGTTTCCTTGGGAGAAGTCAACTGAACTTTGACCAAACATAACTTTCACATGCTTCATCATTTTTTCCCCAACCAACTCTCATTTTTAAGTAAATTCAATTCACTTCCACTTTGTCTCTCTAAGCTCAAGTCCAAAAAATGCTTCATTTGGGAGATCTGGGCCAATACGTTACAAGTCATTTCAAAACTCAACAAAAGACACTTTTTGTCAAGGCAACTTACATCAAGATAAATTCTCCAAATTCAAAAATGATTAACATAGAGATTGTATAGGACACCTTAGGATTTGCAAAAAGTCCATGATCAGCCTCAAAAGACAAAAATTGAGTGAGTTATGACTAGTGCAAGTTGGGAAATTTTGAGAAAATGCATGGAGTTCAAATTGAGAAAACATGATATTTTGGACTATCGGGCCATTGTTTTAAAGTCCAAACGTGTATTATACTCCTTATACACCTCATAATTCATTCATACACCCCTTGGGTATTTTATTTTATTTATTTTTGATTTTATTAATTTAAAGTCAAAATAAAATAAGATAAAATCATATCTTCTTACAAAGGTCAAAGCCCACCCATGGTCTGACCTAATTCCTCTCTATATATGATCTTCATTCTGACATTAATAGAAAAAACCCTTACATGAAAACCTTACCTCAAACACTTGTCAAAATATATAAAAAAATTCAAGAACCCTAGCCAATTCAAAACTCTACTTACAAGCCCTTTCACTACAAAACAACTATTCCATTCATTCCCAACGATCATACAGAGTAAAAATGGACCAGATTTGATGGTCCAAAGCTCATGAAACGCCATGCATTCATCTCTAATTCCATAACTTTCATAAAATTTGTATCTTGATTTTCTTTGTATTTTAAGCCATACTAATGCCATAAACATATTTCTGAGATGTGTTTGAACAGGTTTGGATCATCATAATGATTCCATGCAGGAGAGATTGTAAAACACCAGGTTTTCACTGATCTGGTTCGTTTTCACCATAGCTCCCAAACCATTAATTTTCAGACCAAAACAATCATTCCATTGGATTTGCAACCCTCGATTTATGGGGGTAGGTTGTCTTTTCTTTGCTAACGCCTTTGTTTTATAGGTGGATAAAAGAAGGCAACCAGAAAAGACGACCAGAGCTAGGGCTCTGGCGCCTCTCCGGTTCAGGCATCATTCTTACATTATATATTTATTGTTTGATTTAAGTTAATAGATGTATCACCGCCCCAACGGTTGAAGCTCGCACGTTAAGGCATTGGTATCAAAGGTCATGGGTTCGACCCAACCTTTTGCCATTTATTTTCCTTACATTTTCATATTTTGTAGGTTAGTTTACAAAATAAGGTGAAGCCATATCCTAACACCAAGGCGCGCTTGGCCTGATGGTGAATGTGTTGCTTGAAGGTTCTGGGGGCGTGGGTTCAACACCCACCCCTACCAATTGGTTTATTTTTTTACTTTTCCTTCTAAAACCTTTTTTACAAAACCTTTCCAAATAAACCCTTTTAAATTTAACAAACCCTAATTTAGTTTTAGTGTTTTTTAATTAACCCAAATTAATTTTTAGGTTTTCATTTAATCAATTCTTTTTTTATTTATAAATCAATTAGTTTTATTTAAGGTTTTTAATTGACTAAAATCAATGTAGGGTTTGATTAACTTAATCAATCGATTTCTTTTTATAACTAATTAAAATCATTTAGGTAATTAGGTTAACCATCAAACCTTTCTATCAAACAATCACAAAATAATTTCCTCTCTCTTTTCTTTATTTTACATTTTCGCGTGTTTTATGTTCTAACATTTTTCCGATTATGTAACTGCTTATGGTTTGTAATAGTTTAATTAGATTTTTTTCTATTTCCCCCGTTTTTACTATTTGTATCCCCATTCCGGAAGCCTTGTAATAGCGTAGGATTTTACTTTTCTGCATTTATCGCTTTCCTTATAACTGTTAGATGTATGCTAATATGGTTTGTATGGCAAGATTAAAAGCAATCGTAGAAAACCCTAATTTCAAGATAAATCAACTGAAATCAAAACACTTTTCACATGTGCACCTCTAGGGTAACCTCACTCTCGGAAAACAGTCATGTCCCTCGAACGTGGGGATGCTTTAGCATTGTCCCTCAATTAAGAAGATCGTAGTCCCTCGATGACCCTTTGAATGTTGTCTTTGTAAAACGATCTACTCCCTTACGATAAAATTGCTATAGCGTCCCTGCGAGTTTCCTTTATGACTGTATGATGATCTGGGCCCGTCCCTTAACATCCAATGTTAGGGCGTCCTACTAACTAATGGTAGGATAGCACTACCTAAAGGAGGCAGAAAAGAACGATAAAGACTTTGAGTAGGTAGATAGTTCTTAATCGCTTGCTAGTGAACATTGGAAAACATCTTTTTCACACAAAACACTTTTCTGAAATATTTAAAAAAAAAACACTTTGTATGCATTCTTAATACAAGAGTGATTACAAAGTTGCCTAACTATTGGCTAATTTTCAAACACTCAAACACAAAGCATTTTCAAACAAAGTGAGCTAGCGATTAAGAGCCCATAGATAATTATAGATGAAAAGGGTGCTAACACCTTCCCTTTTCATAACCTACCCCTTGAACTCAATAATCTCAATATTTTTCCTGTTTTTCTCACCCTTTTCTTATTGGATAAAAGAAAATTCAGTGGAGAATCTATATATCCGCAACATTTTTGATAAAGCGCAAAACAAGTCAGTTCTCCAACCGTATTACAACTGTAAATAGTAGGAAGACAGTTAACCTCGTTAAGGCTCTGAACCTTCTTGGTGAACCTTACAAATTACATAGATTAAATTTATGATTCTTTGATTATTATGTCACATTTTATCCCTTTTTGTAGTTTTTGAATCATATTTCAGGTACCTATAATTTTCAAGGTATAAATAAGAAAAGGAAGAAAAAGAATGGAAAAATGAAGAAGAAATGGTTTTAAAACAGCAAAATGCAGTTCTGTCTGGCACAAGCTAAGTTGTTACGTCTGGCACAAGCTAAGTTTTTGTGCCCCTCGACACATGCATGTTACGACCGACATGAGCTAAATTTTTGTGCCCCTCGGCATACTCATGTTACGATCGAGACATTATCAAATCACTTCTTGGGAGACAACCCAACTTTGAGTCTTTTCTTTTTGTTTTTCTTGTTTTTATATTTTATTTTTTCTTTCTTGCTTTTATTATTATTAATGTAAAAATATGTAGTATTGTTTCTATAATTTTGCCTGTTACTAACTTAATGCTAATTGTCAACCTACTTTAGGCTAACATTTTGATTAGCTGGTATACTAACTACGATGAACTTGGTTGATACGATGGGCATTTTGTTAAGAGGAAGGAACCAGCGGATGAGGTTTGAGTCTCTTTCTGGTAGGGAGTTAGGATTAAATACCTACCCCGATGGACCAACCATGATAACCTTAGGGATTCTGGATAATGTTTTGTTTTTATTAAGCCAAATAGGATGGCATACATCTGCTATAAGGAGAAAATTTAGCTCTAACCGTGGACTTACTTTAGAATTTTTAAGCTCCCTCGTCTAGAAACCTGACTACGGTCTGGGATTTAATAGGGGACTCATTAGGTTTAGACTGTTCGCTATAGAGTACACTTTCACTCACCGGGAGCTAGTTGAGTTACTAGGATTCCCATACCGCCTGGATGCACTTACCGTAGTCCAGGAAGAGCTTTTTAATGTAGGAGAGCTAAATTATTTCTCGGGGGACATTAAAGGCGTTAGTAACCCTGAGCCTGAGGTCATGCATTCTGAAAACATCCACAACCCAACTTTTAGATATTTCTATAAATTTATAGCCCACACCCTGTTTGGTAAAGCTGAAAACATTACCATCGTTTCTAGAACTGAGCTGTTTATCATGTTCTGCGCCTCGCAAAACCGTCCTATAAACGGAGCTACATTTATGCTAGCAAATTTTCACCGTCTTGTGAGGGTTGAACATGAACCCATTCTTATAGGAGGTTTAGTGACCATGATATCTAATGTTATCGGATTGAGACAACAACTGCTAGACCTTGTCCCCCAAGGTAGATTCCAGCCTATGGATATTAATTTATGTTTCTATAGAGGTATCATCGGGAACCTAGGCCCAGGTAGTTTTGACCTCCTCATTAACAATCCGTCCATGCCACTTTTTACCTTACCTGAGCCTAGGACAAGCATTCATGACCGAAATAACTTGTTATACGATTGGGACGCACCACACATGTTACCACCACACACTCTTTAGACACCCATGATATATTACCACCTAGATGCTTCATTTTCGATGATGATATTGATCCTGAGACCTCTCCTTTCTACCATGATTTCCCACCTCCCGAAAAGATAGGCTCAAACTTCCCCGACTATCCAATTATTTCTCTGCCTCCTGTATTTCATCCTTCTCCTGCTTTGACTACCATTTAATCAGAGATTGATATGTTGAAGGAAGAGCTTATTATTTTGAGGATTGACTTCCATTTCTTTATGGATACGGTAGTCGAACAACAGGATTACATTTATCAGAATCTTTTCTCCGCATGGCTGAACCGCCGTGGAGGATTCACCTGACATACTGCTTTATTCTATTTCCACATTTAAACATTGATTCACCTACATTATTATCATATTTATGTGTATATGCGATGCTTAAATGATTCAATATTATGTATCCATATATATGTATAATTATTGAAATGGTATTCTGCAATATAGAAAATGAATAATATTTCAGTGTTGGACGCGTGCCACTCGCCACACAAGTGTGACGCCCGTCACATACCGCATGGCTCAGTCCCGGTCGGCACATATGTGTGACTCTCGAAACATACTGATAATATAGCATCGTTTCTGTATTCTCTCAAACGACGCAAAACCCTTTCACCCTTCCATTTTCTTCAACTGCTACTCACAATACATTGAACCTACTGCATATTTCTCTTCCCCCATTATCATTGCCATAAAAAACCACTAAAACCTCACTTATTACCATCATTACATCTCTCTACCTAAACCATCTCCAAACCGTTTTTCACTTCAAAATCCCCAATTTCTCACATAAACCTTCGCCCTTCTTCTTTCCTTGCTTCAAAATGGCACGAAGAAATTCCAGGCCTGAACCTGATCTTTCTGGGATTATATTTCATAACGAAGAAGCCGGGGAGCACCAAAGGGCTCAGTACCTGAAGTTCTATCAACGCTCTGCTGTACCGACGCGGTATGTGGATACTGAGTGCCTCCAAAAATTAGTCTTGCTTGATAGTGTCTAGTGGTTACTCCATCACTCTGATTTGACATCCATCTGCATGCAGGACCTCCTAACTTACGAGTCGCTAACCTTGGAATTTTTGAGTTTGTTCTCTTACAACCTGCCGTGTGACGAGAACGAGCACCTATCCGGCTCTACCACTTTTAGAATGTTCAACGACGAATGTTCTATAAGCCAATCCACTCTCAATGCCTTCTTCCATTTTCCTACCGAAGGGATGGTACACCATTACATTCCAGAAGATATCGACTGGGTGTATATAAGTTTCAAGCTTTGGAAGGACTTTACGCTTCTTCCATCCACAATCCCGCAATAAGGTACTTCCACCGTGTAATCTCAAATACCATTTTTGGAAGAATGAACAACAACAAAGTAAATTCAAAAGAGTTGTTCCTCCTCCATTTTACCTTCAAACTAAACCAAAAGATCAATGCAAGCACCTTCCTCATCTCACATATCCAGTACTTGTGCGCCAGAGGATCTACGCCTTTATGCATTGGAGGGATAGTAACCTCTATAGTAGTTGGTCTTCACCTCGAAGTCAATCTTACAAATTTTCCATCACTACCGCCCACGATCATTGACATGGACAACTGTGGGGCTGGCCACTTGATTAAGGTTAGAAGAGATGGTAGATACAACCTAATGGTGCACAACAAGGTAGTTCCAAGTATCATTTTTCCAAACTCTGCGCTTACTAATTTTACATATTTGTCTAAGTGACTTTATAACCTTGATGCTCCTACACATAGAGAGAATGCAAGAAGTGACCATGGGAATGTCCAAGCGGATGAAATGGAGTAGGAAATGGAACAAGGAGACTCTGAACAACAAGCTCCTCCTGAAAACATGGCAAGCACATCCACTAGGCCTAAGAAAAGAAGAGAAAGAGAACTGGCCTCGAATGATGACATTATGGCTGCCATGATGGAACAAAATGAGAGAATACAGGCTATGCAAAACAATCAAAACCATATGATGCAACTAATGCTGGTTATGAAAACTCAGCAGCAAGAATACAATGAAAGAAATGAGCGTCTGGCTGCAAGATTAATTGAGGATATGGCAGCATTGACCGTACGAGTGAATGATTTTTAGGATTATGTTTACCATGTAGCCATGCCCCATCCTCTGGGTACACGTGGAAGAGAATGAGGATGAGGAAGAGGACGCGATGTTGATCAAGAATAGATTTATTTTTCTTCTCTTCTTATTTCCTTCTTGTTTTAAGCATTGGGACATTTCTTATTTCAAGCTTAGGCGAACTAGTTATTTAAGAACTCTTTGTTATTTCCTGGGTAGATCTTTCATTTCTATTTCTTGTAATAAAGACAATTTTTGTACTTTGAACTTCATTTATGCAATTTTTCCGTTATTATCTAATTTCCGACTTTCTTGATCCATAACAAAAAAAATTATGTTAGTTACTTGCATAATCTGACGCATTTGAAGAATATATAGGTATCTCACTTTTCAAAAGATATATGAGAAGCTTTTAGTGAAACAGAGGTATGATGGATACCGTCATAACACTCTAAATCCCCAGATTGTGCTAGCTCTATTTCAGTACCCTTTATACCAAACCTAGAACTTTAGCTTTAAAATAACCCCGAGTAGTTTATATAGCAGTCAACACCGTCTTAAACATAAACTACATAGGGAGTCGATGAATATAAGTGAATGATCCAGCGTATTTGAAATATATATGCTTTAATGTTAAAATAAAATAAATAATGCACCAATTAAGTTAGGCAATCCTTACACGGTTGCATAATCCAATGGATGTAGCACCCACTTGTTATAACGCAAAAACCTGTTGTCAGTTGGTTCAGAGGTGTCTGGTATTGAACTTGGTACGGTGGACTTTGGTCCAATCCCCCACAACTTGTAATTGTGAATTAAAGGAGGTTACTGCATTCATTTTCAAGAACCTCATGCTTAAAAGGATCATAGTCACTAACCGGCTAGTCTACTATGTGCGTGTGAAGATAAAGGGCTTAATGTTATTTCTCTAGAATGAAAACGGGTAAAATTTAGCGAAAATAGTTAGGTAGAGCTATAATGGCATGACTAGAATTGGTCTACACAATAGGGGATGTTTAGTGTTATTACCGTATCTTTTGTGTCATGTTGAGCTTATGTTTCCTCAAAAACATAGGCGGCCTCTTATGATTTGAATTGTGACATGAATTGCATTTTAGCCTCTACCTTATTAGTTTTTATACTAATTTTATTTATTAAGGACAAGCAAAGGTTTAAGCTTAGGGGAGTTTGATAATATGAAAAGATATAGCATTTTCTGTCCAAATTACATAGATTAAATTTCCGATTCTTCTATTATTATGTAACATTTTATCCCTTTTTGTAGTTTTGGAATCATATTTCAGGTACCTAGCATTTTCAAGGCATAAATAAGAAAAAGAAGAAAAAGAATGGAAAAATGAAGAAGAAATGGTTTTAAAACAGCAAAATGCAGTTCTTTAGCAAAGAAGCGTGTCGCCCTCCACAAAGTCGTTACGCTCGGAATAAGCCAAGTTTCTATGCCCCTCGACGCATGCATGTTACGAACGGAACGAGCTAAATTTTTGTGCCCCTCGGCATACTCATCTTACGACCGGGACATATGTGGATGACATGCACGTTCCAAGCAGTTACGAAGTCTTCGCCAGTGGAGCACAATAAGCGCATGATACTTGGATTTTCTCCGCATGAAGAACGTGAATCATGGAAGTCAACTATTTTCCCTTAACAAAAATGGAATCTATAAAAAGGAAGAAGTTTCCAATTTACCTTCTCTCTCTCTCTCTCTCTTCACTTGGCCTGCACTTTGAACAAAAATTTGTTACGAAGTTTTATTTTTCTGCTGAACATGATTTAGATTGTATTCTGCTTTTTACTTTCGAGTTTTAGAATTCCAGCGTTAATCTTCCAGTAGTAGTATTCCGTAGGCAATAAAACCTCACTGTCAGAGCAGTATTTTTCTACATCAGAGAAATACTGGAACACTAGTTTGTTTCCAGACCTCCAAAAATGTTTAGGATTACCCTGATTTTATTTGAGCTATTTTACTTAAAGTCAGTCCTGCCAGCTTGTGAAGGACACACGCATTATTGGAATTTACTGCTTTGTATTCACTTTCAGGTTATTATTTCAATAAGCATATTTATTTATTCTCTACTATGCATGCGTTGTCGAATTTATCTTTTAATTTTATGATGTTCTGTAATAATATTATGTCAGGATAGATTCCCTCTAGCGGTATGCAGAACTTGACCGAAAAGGGTTCGGTAATTAATTAGCGTTATTATTTTTAAAAAAGAATACTTTTCTGGTTTTAATTTCCAATTGAATGTTTAATAAGTTTTTGTACGGAAGTAAGAAATAGTCTAAGGTTAAAATTCAATAGAGCGGAAGTTTGAGGTTTTAAACAGATAATGGTCATTGAAACATTAATTTTAAAAACAGCAGAAGCGCTTTAAAGTTAATTGAATCCTATTTATTTTCAAAAAAATACTTTTGAGTTTTAAATGAAATAGCGGAAGCTCTCATTTCGAGCTTAACTGATATGATCTAATTGAATATAACGGAAGTTTGAGACGAAGGTTTTTAAACAAATAGTTTCACCGAAATTGTGTTTTAATACTAAAAACAAATGCCAATGATGTACTAAACCACTTAAGTTAACATAATACATATCAGTATCCCTCATTTATTATTAAATTCTAGTTAATTCCCAATTAAACCCAAACACCCAAATTTTTATTAGTAGCCTTAGCTTTACATAGTAACCTTTAGATAATAGTAGTGTTTGACTATCAGTCCTTGTGGGTTTGATATCTTTTAAAACTACGCGATAGACTGTGCACTTGCAGTCACTACACCCGATAGACTCATAAAGTCGCGATCAAACTTTTCATGTCAACCTCATCTCTGGAAAAAGGGGCTCTGAACCATAAACAAGGTCAACCTCGCCTTTGACAAAGGGACACTTCACCTATTCAGGTCAACCTCGTCTCTGGAAAAAGGGGTTCTGAATCATAAACAAGGTTAGCCTCGCCTTTGAAAAAGGGATCTGCACCTATTCAGGTCAACATCGTCTTTGGAAAAAGGGGCTCTAAACATCAAACAAGGTCAACCTCGCCTTTGAGAAAGAAGCTCTACACCTATTCAGGTCAACCTCGTCTATGGCAAAGGGGGCACTGAACCATAAACAAGGTCAACTTTACCTTTGATAAAGGGGCTAAGCACCTATTCAGTTCAACCTTGTCTCTGGAAAAAGGGGCTCTAAACCATAAACAAGATCAACCTCACCTTTAACAAAGGGGCTCTGCACATATTCAGGTTAACCTCATCTCTAGAAAAGGGGCCCTATCTCGCTTTAAAATACCTATGCAACCTGGCCATAAGAGCCAGGGGCTTATCAAGTGACTAATAAACTTGATAAGGAATACACCTAAAAAGGTGTGTGATCCATAAAGCGATAAGGAAAATGATAAAACGAAGTAAAACAAGTGAATATTCGTTTGGGGATCTTAAAGTCCATAAGTACTAAAGGCCTCGGGAATTGCAAAACAGGAACAATCCAAATACCTCAAAAAGAGAAGCTTGTAAACAAAGATAGTAAAAGGATGTGAAGCCAATAGGCGGATCAGCTAAAAATAAATCCCAGAATTTCATGATCGGACACATAAAAGCCCTATGAACTTCGTGCCCGAGGGGCTTAGGTACAAGATTATCTTAATATGTTAAAAGAAAACATGGAAAACATAATTATAAATCCACAAAAGGTAAGGTTGCTCATCACAAAGCTCGGGGGCTGAAATCAAAGTCTATCCTGAAACACACTGACTATTGGGAATACAAATTATAGGAAATGACTATTCCGTTCTCTAGGGCATATGAATCCGACTTTAATGGCTTGGGGCTTACTAAACGATAATCAATCTGCTAAAACTAAGGACTCAGTAATTGAGCGTTGTGAAGAAATACCCGCTTAGGGCTCTCAAGTACAAAATAAATAGATTCCCAGGTACATCGAATTAGAGTATGCCGCTTTGAATATGAGAAGAATGGTCTATAATGAAATCCTAAAACACAGATAATAGAAAGTTTCAAAGCTAGTATGTGAAACAAACGAAAATAATATATAGAATTCTGTGATCGGTCACGTAAGATCCTACAGACTTTGTACTCGAGGGGCTTGGGTATATGCACAAGATTATTTTTAAAATTGCTATGGTTAAAAGCAGAATATTAAGAAGATTAATGAAATCAAACAAGATCAGTGTAAACCCACAAAAGAAAAAGAGTTGTTCATTACAAAACTCAGAGGGCAGAAAGCTACAAGCATAATAAATGGGGGAAGGCCTAATATACACCCCGAAATACTTTAACCAAGCCGAAATATGTACCCGGTTAAAACCCAAGGGCCTCTAGAAGTCTATAGCATTTGCAATTGAAAATCAATCGACACAAAATTTGGGTTAAGCGAACATCAAATTAGTTAGGGATATTTGACCAAGTTAATCAAATGTCAACCAAAAAATGCTTTATCCCATAATCTTTTTAAGATATATATCCCGGAAAAGGAAAGTGTGGTTGGAAAAGTAACAAGGTTTGTCAATAAACATCAAACACTATGAATACGTCTCTACTGAGAGTTGTCATTTAAAATAGTCATTAATAGTTCAGTGAACACAAGATAAAAGTAAAACACAATTCTGGTTAAACGAACATTTTACATATACCAAATTCGGGTGGGATATATCTCTGACGTTGGCATAAAGCATCCTCGAAAGATGACTAAAATTACAAAACAATTATGAATCGATAAAAGACAACTATGACTTTCAAGATCCGCTAAGAATTTTTAACTTCTCCTATTACAAGGTTGGAACCCTTTCTATGGCCATGACTAAAAGAATGAAAAGGGAATATAATATCCATAATCGTGAAGAGATTCTTGTAAAAAATGATTGAGTATGAGTACACGAAATTATGGGGATGTTTATGACCGAACACTTCATCCCAGCAACGGGACTTGTGCTCTGGGGGCTTATTATACACTCCATAATTTTCTAAGCCGAGTAATATAACTAGATATGTAGATCAATAATAAAGTGATACAGGCCGACTAATTATAGCCTAGTTGTGTTGGCCTAGCTGTATTGGCCAGGTTGTGTTGGCCAAGTTATGTTGGCCTAGTTGTACCAGACCGAGTTGGTTGGCCTAGTCGTTCTTGTCGGGTTATGTTGGCCTAGTTGTGCTGGCCTCGTTGTTCTAGGCCGGGTTGGTTAGCCTAGTTGTGCTTGTCGGGTTGTGCTTGCCTAGTTGTGCCAAGCTAGGTTGTGTCGGCCGGGTTGGTTGGCCTAGTTATGCCATGCCGAGTTATGCTGGAAGGGTTGGTTGTTATCTAGTTCAGTTACAAAACTTAATAGATAGAAATTATGAACCATTGATGTGGTAGTTCACTTGGTTGAATACGAACATTATAAACAATTATGGGCAGTTACGAATGTTATAGAATGGCTTAATGACCATTAGGCCAATGATAAGCCTATATAAAGGATCCTTGGAGAATGAAAAAGGGGAGCTGCCACACACATAAGGAAGACATAAGATAAACTCTTAGAGGGGCTCCTACAAGAGGGATAAGCAAGATACCTTTCTTGGGTCAATACGAGTCATAATCGTAGCACCCAAATCACCCAAAATCACTAAACTAATCTACCTTATAGGATCTCCCTATTCCTATAGGGAATTTAACCATTTATTTCTCTTACGCAGGAACATAGTCTTCATTCCTCAATAATTAATTTTATTAAACCTCTTTCCCCAGTAGTGTCTGGTGGTAGTTAGTGTTTCCTTGGTAGAGTCTGGTGAAATTTGTTAGTACCAGGGTTTTGTGATTGGCTAAAATTTGGGAAAACATGGTTTGTCAGAACATGTTTGTTGTTATGTGATTTCCACCCAGATGTCAATGACAATGTCATGACATCTTGGTTCAATTTAGCAGGTGCTGCTGTTTGGTATTTCTTGACAAGATTTTATTTAATTTTCTGAGATTCCTTTTGGATATAAGTCAGTTATTCTCATAGGTCAAGGAGCTGCAATCTAGAACAAGTGAATCAAATCTCCATCATCATTAAAGTTTCTAAATTTGATTGTTGATCTAATTTAGGATACTTGAATATTTGTTCCCAAATTTAACGAGATACTCTCTGCAGTAATCAGTGCATGGATCAAGGAATAATTAGGTAGAGAATTTGAAGCCCATGGACATATGAAGGCTTATAAAAAGGAAGAACAACACGTAGGGACTATTAGTTCTTGTTAGTTCATAACAGTTTGTACAAAACAAGGATTTAGGTGTGAGACCCTCTTGTGTTCCTTATGGTGTAAGTCACCCTTGTATCTTTTGATACTTGTGGTAGACACAAAGTTCTCACTCAAAAGTATTTAGGTAATGAGTTGAATATTTTCTCCTCTAAGCTTTTAATCAAAGAGTAGAGTATTATTCTTTGTAGAAGATTTTAAGAAAACCAAGTATTATTCTTAATTAAGAGTCTTAACTAAGTATTGTATTTGAAGTGTAATCTTCTATTGGGTTTATCCATGTACTAGTTAATATGGTTGTAACTGGTCTATAGACTGCCATTGGGACTGGGGTTGGTCTTTTATCACTGCAGTGATTCAAAGTGTGATGGAGATTTCTCATATCTAGGAGGTGCCTAGGTAGAAGTTTCACTACATAGGGATTAAGAGATAAGTTGTAAACTGGGATTGTTTAGGCTTAGAATTAATACTACTTTTAATGTATTTCCTTCCTGGCTAGGTAGCCCCCAGAGTAAGTAAGTTGCACCAAACCGGGTTGACAATTAATTATGTTCTTTATCATTCTACTTTTAAAATTTTGCATATTATTTCAGTTTAATATTGTTATTCAGTCTGTTTACAAATGTCATAACATTTGTTCTGACATCATGTTCTGATGTTGAAAACATCAATATGAGCAAGTTGTGTATCAATGCTAGAATTTCAATTGGCATTAGAGCAGGCACCCTAGTATGTCTATTGGTTGACCTTCAGGGATATTTCTGGTCCTTTTTGGCTACAAGAAGGCTAGGATGATAGCTTGCTTGGATTTAGTATGACAACTACTAATAGTTGTCTAATGCTTTTGTGGGTCTACTACAGTTGCTGCTGATATTGATGCTTTCACAACTATTGATGGTTGTGTTGATGGTACAACAACTACTGATGGTTGTTTGTATGTTGATGTTGCTGACAACTAATGATGGTTGTCTTTATGTCACAACTATTGGTGGTTATCTTTATGTCACAACTATTGATGGTTGTGTTGCTGATACAATAACTATTGATGGTTGTTTATATGTTGATGTTGTTACAACTTATGATGGTTGTATTTATACATGATGTCCTACAAGATGTCCTGACATCCTGCGTGAAATTTGTTGAGGCTGTTTTATTTTGTCTTCTGATGCATATGCCTCTAATGGATGAATTTTGGCAGTTCGTAGATTGGGTTTCTAGTGTTAAAGTTAAAGAAAGAACTTTTCTTGGAAGCCATAATAGGTTGAGCTGTTTTTTATTTTTGTCCTAAAAATTGATAAATATTTGTCATGCTGATAAGGATGTGTGCTATGGCAAAAACAATTTTGTGTAGATCCCGGAAATATCAGTCTCGACCGAGTAGTGAAATCGTCTAAAAAGGTAGCGAACCCAGTGGTCGACTCAGTTGTAAAAGGTACCCGAAAGGGGAATTCAACTCGGCTAAGAATACCATACAACCTTTGTACTTCTGTTAGCAGCTCGTATGTACCGTTAACCCGACTAATACTAGTGGTCGAGATCTATCTACTTGTAACTGATCATCTACTCAAATCATTTATGGTTGTAACCTCCGTCGGTGCATTTTCTTCCAATGTTATACAACCATGAACACCTTCATTCATGGCGACAACACACTAACTGAGGCTCTTAATGGCTCAAAAGTTATACTACATAAGGGACTCCTATAGAGGGATAAGCAAGACATTATTGTTAGGAAATTATGCATAATTGATGTAGCTCGCAAATCTCCAATCTTTCTTCAAACCTACTTTCGTGACTTTCCTTACTTTCAAGACGGAAGTCGGCCGAATATTTGGTCTATGCAAGAACATTGGCGCCCATAGTGGGGCCTTTGTAAAATTATCCTAGGCCATAATGTCATCCGAATCTTAGGTGTAAATGAATTTGCACGGGTCATGGATAGGGTTTATGGTGAGATTTTCACTTCTAAAAGTGACTCTAACTCTGAATTTTCTTCATCAGGTTCCGTGGAAATCTTGATGAAAACCCCTATTCCTTTTAACGAAGAAGTGATGGGCTACGATCAAAGTTCCCTGGATGGAGAGGAGGTGGAAAAACTCCACTCTTCACAAAAGATATCCTCGACCGAGAATGAGGATGACATCATTCTAGAGGTCTGTAGGCCCGACGAGAGAGTCTGTATGTCTCGGCCCAAAGGGGGTGAAAGATGAATATTTTTATATTTATGCTGGCGTGCTGGAGGATATGTTCATTCACATTCCTTTTTCTGACTTTGAGGTTGAC